>OY728137.1:191609494-193009494 GCA_963277665.1 Viscum album | reverse complement strand
TCTGCCTAGATTCCATACATTGTTAAGCTTGCTCCCACAATTCATGGTTTATTTGACCTAGCTAGCTTTCATGGTTTTCATTTTTTTCTAAGTAAAATTCTAAATACATAAAAATAATACTAAACTATGTTCACGATTATAAAACATTTTCATTTCAATATTTTTACAATTATATTATTTAATTTTTTTTGAAATTATTTATACATTCTGAAATTATTTATATTAAGGAAACTTTATATTTTTCATGTATTATTAATTTATCACCAACGAGTTTTAAATTAATAAAAATTATACTTTACGCATTTCACTTTGTAAAATTACTTTCTAACCAAGGATTTTATAAAAATTCTAAATTGAATCATATCTTATTTTATTAACTTATATTATCTTATTTTTTCAAAAAGGTTATAACATCAATTTATGAATGATCATAATACGTTATCTCAAAAAACATTTTTATAATCCAAGATCTACATATTCAAGTTTTCTCACTTTCGAGGATGGTTTATATTTTTATACTTCTCTGCATTCTTACTCACATCCTCTTTGGTAGGAATGTAGTCATGGATGATCCTAAAGAAGTGGGCTATGATTTTAGAGTTATCATGTTTATCATATGTTGTTCTATTTTATTTTTAAAGATTATTATGAATTTAATATTCCCAAATTCTGTGTTTGAAGAGATATCCTTGTAATGAATTTAGTTTATTATTTCAATAAAAGTAATTTATCTTGTATTAAGTTCGAAAGGCTTATTTATTTATGAAATTTATTTAAAACACATAAATACATTAAAATTATGGGGTGTTACATCTATCCATTATATTAAAAAATATAAAAATGTTATATGTCATGTTATAAAATCATTTAAATAAGATTGAAGTTAAATATAAAATATATTTAAGGAAAAAAGACTTGTTCAATTTATTTCAATCACATTGAAAAACATTGAAATAATATTGATATAAAATCCATTATAAATCACTCTCAATTTTTGTACATAAATATGATGTTTAACATACATGAATATATTGTTTTTTATGTTACAAAAAATAACTTTTATAAGAGCCTAACATATCAGGTAATTTATAAAATAATCTTATATTACTATGGCATTGAATATTTATCAGGACTTTTCTAGAATTTCATAGTCTTAGAGAATGAGCCAAAAATTTATTCTAACATTAATGATGTAATCATTCATTCAATCTATACATTATTTCTTGTATGTTATTTCAATTAATAAATACTTTTTAAAATAATAAACCTCATGGATTCCATAAAAATTCATATTTTTAGTTAAATGTGATTTCTCCAAGACTAGGTAATGTCACAAAATAGAAATAAAAAGATATAATATGATAACTATTTTCATATATGAGGGGAAACATTTGTGTAGGGATGATTTTAAAAACATTAATAGAAAAATATATTTAAAGTAATAAAACTCATATTTTAAAGATTAAAAACATCAAAGTTAATTTTTTTGATAAAATATATAGTCATTGATATAAATAGAAAATTATGTACTCTGGTATGAAATATTTAAGTATACACACTAAATATAAATAATACAAAAATTGATAAATGATATTTGTACTATAAATCCCCACTTTATCTATCTATACAAGTGAAGGATAATTTGGTTCCAATAAAAATGATTTTTTCACTTTTAAACTAAACTACCTTGAAGATATTATATCCAAATCCAATAAACATGAACTAGGTATAATAATTATAAAAATTTATAAAGATTCTTCAATATATACTCTGTTAAAAATAATAATTGAAAGTTGTATAGGAATAAGTGTGGATGAAATTGTGCCTTTTTATAGTCATAAATAATCAAAACAAATATGGTATGAAGTATGATGATCAGATTATAATATAACCACATGCATATTTATATTTTTCATTTAAGACTAGGATCACCTAAAAATTAATCTTTTTTATGATTAATTATAAATCTCAAAGAAGAGACATATTTGGTGGGGGAAGAGAGTGATAAGATTTTCTACACACAATATATCATTTAGAATGATTTTCTATGTCCTTTATAAAGACTTCTAAATATAACTATTTTATAAATATTCAAGTATTCATTAATGTTTAAAATGTGATAAATTATTTATCATTGATATAAAAGTCTGTGATAAAGTTTTTATTTAGTGTTGGATTTTAAATTGAAATTTTTATTATATTAATTCCTTAGATAATAATATATTTAGTGTACTCATTGATGTTTTTTATTATATATATAACATGATATTATTTATATTTTGTTGGTAGATCTTATTCACTAATCTATATTTGATCTTGAAAGTATTTTAATGCCTTTATTTTTTATAATATTCTTAATTAATAGTATAAAAATTACCCTTTTCGAGTTAATTAATTATAGAGGACAATGTTTTTTTACAAATAGTAACTAATTGATTGAGATGATAATTTAAAATTCATAGAAGAGATTATTTTTATGACATTCTAGATAGTTAAGAATATTTTATTGTAATTCATCTAGGCCAAATTATTGGTTAAATAAAATCATGATTTATGATTATCGAAACCATATAAACAGATTATGTTATTCAAGGAATGACCCAAAAAATTTCTCAAAGAATGCTTAAATGTTAAATATTTGAATATTACTTCTGATTAATGTAAATCATGAATAATATATTTGATATAACATACTATTTATAAATATATATTTTGAGATTCATTACTTAACTCATCTATTATTGTATTCATTACTTAACTCATGGATAATTTAATGTTTTAAAACCTAATAAGAAAAAAAACTTCAAGACAAAATTTTATTTAAAAACATCTATAGTGTATGAATTTATGCATTAAAAAAATAAAGTTTATGCAAACCATGATAACCCACATTACATTATATCTAAATGGATGCTAATTTTAAAAAATAAATCATCTATAACTCGTATGTTTGAAATAAAATAACACTGCTTTCATAAAACTCACTTATACAAAGTAAGATTTGAAATATTTATGTTGATTCATAACCAATAACATGTTATGAAAAATATATTTCAGGCCATTCACAATTTATGGAATGAAATATAGAAACAAAGGGATAATATATGAAAAAACAGAACAGAATCAACATACCGTGATGATTTAACTTAAAAATAATTGTAATAAGTATGGTTCAAAACAAAATCAAAGTATAATTATAGGAACCAAATGTGATAAAAGGGATAATGAGATAATGGTACAAATGCACATGATGATTGTAATGGTTTTTAGGTTGAATTATACAACAATGATTGTTTAAAACCATTGGTATAACCTACATCTATACCACCATATTAAAAAAAACATTGTTATACCTTACTCATGAACATGTTAATCCAATGGTTTTATAAAATAGTTTGTATAGGGTGATTTATACCAATGGTTTTCTGAAACTTTTGGTATGAGTCCATGGATATATATCCCATTTATAGTAGTGGTTGTTAGTGTGTGATTTAATTTCTTGAATTGACCATATTTATTTTGATGGTTGGATTGAAAATGTGTCATAAAATAATTATTAGTGAGTTTTGATAAAGAAGTAGAATAATGAATCATAAGATAAGTTTTTTTCCATATTTCAATAGTATGAAGATTTTAACTTACTTGGTGAAATATTGGTCATTGAGGTTGAGAGTGGTTAGAATAGGTTATGGTTTCCTTTTAATTAACAAGTACTCCATTTCCGTTTTGAGTTTCCTTAGAAGTGGATTTTCTTCTAGGGGTGAATCAAGTGTGGGGGATGATGAACCAAAATTATCTAAAAGATATTTATTGGGAGTGATTTCTTATTGTGGTTAAGAAACATTTTTCTCCCCATGTGTAGAAGGATAAATGTATGAAGGGTATCTTGGAGTCTCGTCAAAGGGATTCTAATGCACATGATCTCGGGATTCAATTTTCTATATTTATTGTTTGATTTTTGAACCTTTTAGATAATAAATACATATAAGGGTAATGTTTTGAATCTTCCTTGAGGCCATATATTCTATGGAAAATGAAGAGTTTGTAGTTAAAGTCATGGGTATAGGTGAGTAATTTCACTAAGGTGATTGAGGTAGCTTTGATCTAGGTTATTGGGAGAGATGAAGATGCTTCCTTGAGTTATGGGTCTTGTAGTAGACAGAAGCATAAAGTATGGAGGTTTTATATAATTTGAGTGCAACATCGAGATTTGGGGTTTACTATCTTGAGCTGTCTTGTGTTGGGTAAGCTGATGTGTTTTCATTGCAAAGTAGTGGGATACCAATAGTCTAAGTACCCCATGGGTTGTGGTACTTCTTGGTTTAGGTGAAGGGGGTTTTTAAAGGTTGTGTGGTTGGATTTTAGATAGTGGTCGATTATGGTAGTGTAAGTTTAATTTTCTATAATTTAAGAGTTAGTGTGTTTTTAGTCAGTGACCTTAGTCCTTTCATAAGAATATCTCTAAATAATATTTTTCATTCATGTTTAAAATGAAATATTCATATTCTCACTCTACTTCTAATAAATTGGTTTTGAAAATTCAAGTTTTTTGAGTTTTTAAAAGAGAGTCGGTTTATAATTTATTGAGTTAAAACAAAAGAATATGAATTTTCTAATTTTAATTTTAAAAAACCTAAAATATTTTTAAATGTAGGAATGCTTTGAAAATTAAAAAATACATGTTTATTAAAATGAACAGTTGTAGAAACATAACCACATGAGATTGTTTTTCATTATTAAAGGATTAATGGTTAGTAAGAGGGTAAATTTTTGGGATGATATAATTATTTAATTCCTTTTTCTATCACATTCAAACCCTTTTTATACCAAAATTCTTGTTTGAGAGATATCTCATGTAGTTTTTAGGTTTGGGAAAATATCTTATTAATGTAAAATTATTTAATTAATGATTTTGGATGTGTAGTTGTGATAATATTTAGTAATTAAAGGGTACCTACCCTAATTAGTATAGTACTTACTTGGATTTTGAGATCTGTTATTTGGATAAAATTAGTATTGTATGAGAGGTATATTATGTGGATGTTTGGGTTCATAGTCTTTTACCTTCTTCTTTAATGGTATATTTTGATTCTTGAGGTTGAAAATTATTTAAGAGGTATTTGATGTAACAAAAATGATTTTCTCAAATCATTACCTTACATATATCTAGTGGTGTAGTATTCAAGAGAAGTATAAAATGAAAAAAGATAGATTTAGAGATAAAATATCATATGGATGGGTGTGTGGCTGTGTGGTGTTATATGCAACACTGTGAGTATTTTAATGAAGTGTTCGTATGTGGAATGTTATTTGTGTCATGTTCTAGGGAATTATCTATTGAATTTTATTTCTACTTTTTTTTATAAGGGAAGGATGGTTGGGAATCGTGTATAGTGCTATGGTGTGAAGTGTCCTAATTGATTTTTAGTTAATATTATATATTTTTTATTGAGGTATAAAGAGTATTTATTATGGTGTAGATGTTTTTGGGTTATTATTATATGAAAATATCAATTGGTTAATCTAGAATAGAGTCGTATTGGTCTATCTTACATGATTTTGGTTGCATCATGATTGTTCGATCCACAATATGGGGAGTCTAGAAGTGATTTTGGTTAATATTAGATAAGATCCTAGGAAATAAAACATGAGTTAGATTTCAGCGGGTTTCTAACTATTTTTTACATTGAGACCATGGTTGTCAGTTTTTTAGAACTGTTTATACGAGGTTCATTACATCATGATGCCTTCCTTTAAAATGTGGCTTAGTTTGGGGTTTATCAGGTTTGAGACGAGAAGGACAAGGTTTACACCATGTTTTATGTAGGACCATATACTATAGTATGGCCATCCTAATTGTGTCATATACTTCATTAAATTCATGGAGTTTAGGTAGTTTTGAACACTAGATTTATTAAGTGATAATGGGAAATCATAGTGTGATTTTGGAGGTGTATTCAATTCAACCTCATTGTGGCAAAATCATAACTCATAAATACATGGTTATATAATTTTCTAAAATGGTTATAAATTCCGGCCTTTTCATGAATTATCACTTATTTCCCTGACTTCCCTCAAACCCTAGGTGTCTAGTGTTGTGTCTTTTGAGATCCTTATCCACCATTCAATTGGATTTTTCCCTTGTCTTTAGGAGATCAAATCCTTGTGAACTAATGTGAATTTATCTTCTCTTATTATGGATTCTATATTATCCTTTATTATTGGGTAGATTGTGATAGTAGTGTTGATTCGGTTTTGGTGTTTTTTAGGCGTTTTTTTTATCAGGAATTGTCATGCTTAGGCCTTAGGGTTGATCCTCGTGTGTTGGGTGATGATTTATTGAAGTTTCCATGTCATCATGTGTTACAATTGTTAAAGATTTGGTTGAGGTAAAGGATTTGAGAATTCCCCTTATTTATTTATTTTCAATTTATAGAATTATTACACTTTTTATTTCTTTATATGGATGTTATGGATTAATCTAAACAAGATAATAAACGGGACTATAGGAAACTAAAGGGAAGAGGATAATTTTTATATTGTTTACTTAATTCCATGTTATTGATTATGTATTTATTCTTCTCAAATGATGTTATTATCATGGAAAACTTGTTTACTATTAATTATATGCTTGAATTGCCTTTCATAATGGTTTAGTCACTTAATGTTAGTAATGAAATATAAATAGGGTAAATTTAGAATTATTGATGTTATTGTTATGTGTAAAAGGTAAAATGGATATGGGAGGATGCCTAAATGAAGTTGTTTGACGTGGTTCTCTATTATGTTTATTGTGTTTTTTTGTTGAAAATATGGTTGATTGATATAATATGTCATGATGACCCTGGATACTATAACTTTAATAATTGGATAAATCATGTAAAGTTGTTAATGAATTGATTTTGTAGAAATATATAATTACAGTGTTGAGGTTTGAAGGAAAAAATGATTAAATAAAATCACTTTAATGTGAATTAATTAATTTTTTTCTCTTGTTTGATGCAGTATGCAAGGTCTTCCTTAATGTGTTAAAAATGGGTGTTGGTTGTTTATTATGCCAAACTAGGAGGATGTGGTGTGGTTTGGTTGCAGTAGTGATCGATAGGTTGTTGTGTGGTTATGGTAGTGGTGGCATTGTCATGAACCGAATCTGGTCGCCACCAAAACCGGCACCCGACCCGACCCGTGGAAATTTCCAAAGGGTTTTCCCAATCCCCATGGGCTGGCACAAGTGCATGGGTATCAAAAACTGAAAATTGGGAATGATTTACACAAGTTTGTATACTTAAAACAACAAATGAATCCAAGAAATCAAATCTGGATTTTTCAAACCAAAACATCTTTTACTAAAATTCAGAACTGAATTAAACAATTTTAAACAATGTTTGAAGACCATTACAAAGGTAAAAACTCATGAAATGACATCACAAGAACCTCCACATGGAAAGAGGCACCACCCTCAAGCCATCTCCATGACACTACATCACGATGGACCGCTAAAAACCCAAACCAATGGCATAAAACCTGTACCCAAACCTATGACACAAAATAAGAAAGTCTACTTACACCCAATGGTGTAATTAGGGTGTGAGACAAATCCCATTAGGATACCACCACAAAGAGATTCCATATGATAAACATTTAAATACTAAAAGCATGAAAGTTTTCAAAAATATGAAAAGCTAGTTACAATTTCTAAAAGATGCAACTTTGAATAAGAACAGTTTTCAAGTGGGATATTTTAAAGGATTAGAACTTTTAAAATAAACACCGAATATACTTAATTTTCCAACCAAATGTACCATATGAAGACGGTAAGTATAAAGTAACTAATGAGCACAAGCAATAGGAAATAACCCCTAGGCACTAGCTAGTTGTGGGTCCCAGGTACCTCGTATCTCAGTGAGAGTAACCATCACAAATATCCATTCCCATGCACGAGCCACTAGTAGGGAACATACTCATAACCTAGTAGTCCCCAATCATCATCATCATAGTTTAGTTAGAGTTTTAAGAGTCAATATTCCTAAGTAAAACTGAGGCCAAACCCCACAGATTCACTAGCATACTAGTACACGTCCACCCACCTAGATACCCAGGTTTTCCCCTTGTGCTCAAACAAGTTCAACAAGTCATGAAATATACATTGAACATGAAAATATCATTTACACATCAAAAAATTCACCCAACAGCCCATATGTATACCAAACAAGTCACAAAAGTCCATTTTTCATTCAAAATGATTTTGAAATCCAACTCACACCAAAATAACCCACAACACATTTCACATTTCTTAAACACTCCCACAAAACCATTAAATAATTTTATAAAACAATTATAATATATTTCAACTCATATAACATCCCACACACGTGACACATAACACTCCTTTCATAATAAAAATTTCAATTTTTTACATCACACTCACACAAAACAGTCCACATCACATTCACATCTCTTTAACACCTCAATATATCCTTCAAACAATTTAATAAAATATTTCCAAGATGTTACATATGACATAACAACCTTTTCAAAAATGAAATGGACCTTTTAAAAATATACTCCTACCAAAACAGTTTGCTGATATAGTTTCACCACTTACACAACTCAATAAACCATTCAAAACTTTCATAAAACAATTATAAAGAGTATACCCAAGCTTTTCCCATAAAACCCATTTCAAAAATCTATTTTTAATCCAAAAGCACACCAAGACCCTACCAAAAAAGAATTGGCAGACCAATAAACATGTAATAATCTACTTTCAAATGTTATATAATCACTTTTAACAATATCACAAAAGATACCCATGAGAACACACAAATCCATAAAACACTTTCAAGGAGTATAACAAGGTTATACACATAAAACCCATTAAAATACCCCCCATTTTTAGAACCACATGACACTATATCATTAACCAACCAAAATTGGCAGCCCCTTTCAACAACTAATAAATCACTTCCACATTTTACAAAACTACCACAAGAGATAACACATGAAATGCATTTGAAAAATACACACTTCATACAAAAATGTAACATTAATACCAAATGCTTTACTAATGCTACCAAAAATGTTTTTCACATAATTAAAAGCATATAAGGAACATGAAAAATTATTTAATCAAGCAAACTAACTCACCATTAAATGGTTACCCATGGAATCACCTACTGAAATTGTCGAATCCCTCAAAACATGGTGCGAAACATCAACCACACCAACCCGACACCACAAGGATGATAAATCCAACCATAGACCAAAAACTTTCACCAAAATGACTCATGGTTAAACCCTAGGTACGAACCCTAGGTTCTGGATACTTGGGAACATCAAGAAAGAGTGATGAAACCCTAAGAAAAGAGGGGAAATCAAATAGAGAAATACTTACTTGCATAAATATTGAAGAGATCGCCCTAAATCCACCAAAATATGAATATCCAAGTACCCAAAACTGGTATGGAGGTTATAAGGAGTCATATTAGGTCATGTGGGGACTAAAATATGGGAAAAATGATGAAAATTTAAGGAGTTATGAAAGATTAATTTTACCTTATTAAATATGGTAGATTTGAGAAAGAGAATGTAAGATTTCTCTAATTCGTGGTTCACCTGAGCTCCAAAATTGATAAAACGATAATGGGGGTGCTCCTTGAGGTATTTTATTTGAGAGGGAGGTATAATCACAGGAAAAAAGTAAAAAATTAATGAGATATAAAAAATTTAAAAAAATAATTTAAAGCAGGAAATGGGCTTATGGGCAGACCCATTACCTTAATCAAAAACCCAAATCCATCATGATTTTGGATTTATATGTGGTCAAAAGGGATATGGTGATTTTAATATATCATGTTATGAAAATTGGGAAGTGTAATGGGTATAAAATAGTAAAAATTGAATGATTTATAGAAGAAACAAAATTTGTTTTGAAATCTGGAATTGGGATCACGGTTTGGCCCAAATTTTCAAAACCCACCATTTTCACCAAAATGAGTGGTAAAACCCCACAAAAAATCAGGAATGGAAATAAAATGAATAATAAATTTAAAAAAAATTCATGGGTGGAGAGTTTCTCCCCATCATAAAACTTTCCGCCCTCGGAAATCCACATCAAGGACAAAGAAAAAACCAAACCCAACCGAAAGGCAGAAATAGACTCTTTTGCTAAACTTTGCCCCCCAAAGGCCAAAACACCTTTAGTGATCAATTAATTAAGGAATACTTCACAACCAAAACATACACCTCTTTACTGAAATGATCATTCACTTTCTGGATTTATCCTAAAATAAACTTCCTCAAACACTATCTGAACAAGGCTCAAGAAATTTACCCAAACAAACAAGAACATCGAACAATGTTACACTTACCTTGATATAAATAAACCATTGGGAGCTATCCAATCCCAAATTTTACCCAAGGAAGATGTAGGTGGTTATATATCTCTGAACGAGACTACCCACTTCGAAGCCAAGAACAAGTACAAAAGTGAGTTACTGGTATAAGGATACACAAATGGGATCCCCAACCATAAGAGACAACTTAAAATTTTTTCCGAGACAGAATCAAGACACTAACAGGGGAGCCCTGAACAAACTCCCTGGTACAAGGGGTATAATCCCCTTAGTAATTTTCAAAATAATATATATGAGACTCATAGTGGGTCTCCCCACCATAAGAACCAACCATCTTAACTAACCAATATGGGCTGACACAGAAAAACCCCAAAACTTAAAGAGTTGGGACGACCTCATGGTTAGCCTGCACAGTTTGGGAAACTGTGCGCTAACCATGTGAATCCTTATACCTACATAGTTTTCTGGGGAATTGTTACTACTAAATGTTCACTCAAAATGTCTAGACAAATCTAAAACCTTTCCCCCAAACCCAAAGGAAACCAAAGGGGAAAATAAAGTCATTGGGAGATAACATGGGGATGAGTCCCTCCACCTCTTTCCACCGAACGGGAACAAAAGAAGCAAGATGACAACACCAAATGTTTAAACTATTCCCATCTCTGATACTGAGAACGGTTATTTGTACAAGGTTAAAAACTACACCGGGATTTCCTCTGACTACGTGATAAATTCTCTCTGAGACCTATGGCTGGAGCTGGAATGATTGAAGCATCTTCGGCCTCACAGTTTGGATTTGGAAACCCCTAAATAGAATTTCTTCTTTCGATGTTACAAACAA
Source organism: Viscum album (assembly GCA_963277665.1). Taxonomy (NCBI): domain Eukaryota; kingdom Viridiplantae; phylum Streptophyta; class Magnoliopsida; order Santalales; family Viscaceae; genus Viscum; species Viscum album. The sequence continues at coordinate 192,998,298 of OY728137.1, read as the reverse complement.
CTACATGCAATCCCATATGGGTTGACATAGATAAAACACACCCCATAACTCACTTTACCCTAACATGGAATTTCACTGAAATAAGGGTTTAGAGGATGCACTCACATCACACCTTGTTTCTTTGGGTGAGAAACAACAGAAATAAAGGACATATATAAACACCATCCTCTAAAACAGAGGATGTCGAGATCTCCCGAAAGGAGAAACACTTCTGAAAAAAAATACTCACAAAATATTTAACAATTTCACCTTTAAAATAAAATGAGCACGTGACATCACAATGTGTCACCAAACATGACCAAAGATAATCATAGTAATAATACAAGGAGGGGGCCTTATACAACATCCCCAAATATCACAGCATTCCAGAAAGTGTCCATAACAGCCTCTCGTGGACAGATTTCCCACACGGGTGGTCTAACATAAACCCCTTCTTCAAAGAGACTACGAAGGACTCAGAGGCCCTCTTAGACACTATCCATACTGACAACCCCAGACAACTTCCACCTTTGAGGAATCAGGTAGCTTAAGAAACTAAGGTCTCTTTCAACCATCCACGATCACTCTTTCGCAACAAGAGGATCCAAAAAAAAACCAAGAATGTAAATGGTGTAGACTCATTCTACAAAGCTCAAGAAAAGATTCCTTACATTGATCAACTGGAGTATTTTACAATGACAAAACAATCCGGTTGCACTTTATTTGTTCACTAAACCTTAATGGGGGCGTACCCTATCCAACGGTAGAACCCAAGGACCCAACCAAGCTAGTCCATTGGTAAAAACATTCCACAAAACAGATCCAAACACATTAATGGAACCAACGTAAAGGTTTCCGGAAACATATCTCATAGGAGACTACTAACCGGTCCTTCTACCCAGCTTACCGATCAAACAATGTTCGAACAGGAGGGGTTCTTGGACTCAAAACATCCCACAACATCAACATTTTCCAAAAACACACAATATACACCATCCCAAACAATTCATCAAGACATCATGTTTTTCTTTAAAAATATTTCTTTGAAAACAAATGATATCAGAGGAGGTTCTCTCTATTTGAGTCATGTAATTTGGGAAATATTCAGGATAGTCTGGAGTTTAGATTCTCGAGACATGAAATTCCGTTATGTCAGGATTCATGTCGCTAGGGGAAGTCGGGATTTATCTATGTCTTTTGGTTTTCTTGGTCTGATTATGATTAGGGGAAATGAAAAGAGAGTTGGGTTAAATTGTCACACCCATGATTTTTTTTAAATTCATTTTTCATTTAATTTCTATTCCAGATTTTTTTGGGGGGTTTACCACTCATTTTGGTAAAAATGGTGGGTTTTGAAAATTTGGGCCAAAGCGTGAGCCCAATTCCAGATTTAAAAACAAATTTCATTTCTTCTATAACTCCTTCAATTTTTACTATTTTATACCCATTCGACTTCCCAATTGGCATAACCTGATATATTAAAATCTCCATATCCCTTTGGACCACATAGAAATCCAAAATCATGATGGATTTGGGTTTTTGATTAAGGTAATGGGCCTGCCCGTAAGCCCATTTCCTGCTTTAAATTATTTTTTAAAATTTTCCATATCTCATTAATTTTTTACTGTTTTCCCATGATTCCACCTCCCTCTCAAATACAATGTCCCGAGGATCACCCCCATTATCGTTTTCTAAATTTTGGAGCTCAGGTGAACCGCGAATTAGGTCGATCTTTCATACTCTTTTTCAAATCGACCAGATTTGATGAGGTAAAATGAATATTTTATAAATCCTTCAATTTTCATCCTTTCCCCCATTTCAGTCCCCACATGACATAATATGACTCCTTCGAACCTCCATACCAGTTTTGGGTACTTGGAGATTCATATTTTTGTGGATTTAGGGAGATCTCTTCAATATTTCTGCAAGTATTTCTCTTTTTGATTTCCCCTCTTTTCTTAGGGTTTCATACCTCTTTTTTGATGTTCCAAAGTGTAAAGAACCTAGGGTTAGTACATAGGGTTTAACCATGAGTATATTTGGTGAAAATTTGTGGTCTAGGTCTGGATTTATCATCCTTGTGGTGCCGGGTTGGTGCGGTTGATGTTTCACACCATGTTTTGAGGGATTCGACAATTTCGGTAGGTGATTCCATGGGTAACCATTTAATGATGAGTTAGTTTGCTTGATTAAATAATTTTTCATGTTCCTTATATTCTGTGAATTATGTGAAAATCATTTTTGGTAGAAATAGTAAAGCATTTGGTATTAAATTTAAATTTTGTTTGAAGTGTGTATTTTTCAAATGTATTTCATGTGTTATCTCTTGTGGTAGTTTTGTAAAATGTGGAAGTGATTTATTATTTGTTGAAAGGGGCTACCAATTTTGGTTGGGTAATGATATAGTGTCATGTGGGCTTAAAAATGGGGGATCTTTGAATTGGTTTTATGTGTATAACCTTGTTATACTCCTTGAAAGTGTTTTATGGATTTGTGTGTTCTCATGGGTATCTTTTGTGATATTGTTGACGATAATTATATAACTTTTGAAAGTAGATTATTACATGCTGACTGGGCTGAAAATTATGATTTGGTAGGGGATTTGTGTGCTTTTTCCTTAAAAAGTGGTTTTTGAAATGGGTTTTTTGTGCAAAGCTTGGGTATACTCCTTATAATTGTTTTATGAAAGTTTTGAATGGTTTATTGAGTTGTGTAAGTGGTGAAACTATATCAGCAAACTGTTTTGGTAGGAGTATATTTTTAAAAGGTCCATTTCATTTTTGAAAAGGTTGTTATGTCATATGTATCAACTTGGAAATATTTTATTAAATTGTTTGAAAGAGATATTGAGGTGTTAAAGTGATGTGGACTATTTTGTGTGAGTGTGATGTGAACAATTGAAATTTTTATTATGAAAGGAGTGTTATGTGCCATGTGTTTGGGCTTTTATATGAGTTGAAATATCTTATAATTGTTTTATAAAATTGTTTAATGGTTTTGTGGAAGTGTTTATGAAATGTGAAATGTGTTGTGGGTTATTTTGGTGTGAGTCGGATTTCAAAATCATTTTGAATGAAAAATGGACTTTTGTGACTTGTGTGGTATACATATGGGATTTTGGGTAAATTTGTGATGGGGAAATTATATTGTCATGTTCAATGTATATTTCATGGCTTGTTGAACTTGTTTGAGAACAAGGGGAAAACCTCGGTATCTAGGTGGGTGGACGTGTACTAGTATGCTAGTGAATCCGTGGGGTTTGGCCTCAATTTCACTTAGCAAGATTGACGCTTACAACTCTAACTAAACTATGATGATGATGATTGGGGACCACTAGGTTATGGGTATGTTCCCTACTAGTGGATCGTTCATGGTAATGGATATTTGTGAGGGTTACTCTCACTGAGATACGAGGTACCTGGGACCCACAGCTAGCTAGTGCCTAGGGGTTATTTACTATTGCTTGTTCTCATTAGTTACTTTATACTTAACGTCGGCATACGGTAAATTTGGAGGGAAAATTCAGTAGCTTTGGTGTTTATTTTAAAAGTTTTAATCCTTTAAAATATCCCACTTGAAAACTGTTCTTATTCAAAGTTGCATCTTTTAGAAATTGTAACTAGCTTTTCATGTTTTTGAAAACTTGCATGCTTTAAATATATAAATGTTTATCATACGGAATCTCTTAGTGGTGGTATCCTAATGGTCTTTGTCTCACACCCTAATTACACCATTGTGTGTAAGTATAATTTCTTATTTTGTGTCATAGGTTTGGGTACAAGTTTTATGCCATTGGTTTGGGTTTTTAGCAGTCCATCGTGATGCAGTGTCGTGGAGATGGCTTGAGGGTGGTGCCTTTTTCCATGTGGAGGTTCTTGGGATGTCATTTCATGATTTTCTACATTTGTAATGGTCTTCAAACATTGTTTAAAATTGTGTAATTCAGTTCTGAATTTTAGTAAAAGATGTTTTGGTTTGAAAAATCAAGATTTGATTTCTTGGATTCATTTGTTGTTTTAAGTATACAAACTTGGGTAAATCGTTCCCAATTTTCAGATTTTGATACCCAGGCACTTGTGCCAGCCCGTGGGGATCAGGAACACCCTTCGGGACTTTCCACGGGTCAGGTCGGGTGATGTTTTTGGCGGCGACCAGATTCGGTTCGTGACAGGCATGGTTGGTTTTGTAGGAAGGAATTGGGTTTTTGACTATTATAGTGTTGTTGTCATATTCTTTATATCATTTAATGAGGTGACGAGTTTGGTTGTTGTGGGGCTGTGTTGTAGTTTCTTGAGTGAATGGAATTTGGTTGTTATAAATGAAAATAATAATGGGATAAAGGGATAGAATTGATAAAGTATGGGATATAAATGAATAATAATAATGATTAGAATAGCTGTTTTTAATAAATGGAGAATAATGAGATAGATGTGTGGAATATAAATAGTGAAAGATTAATGTAGGAAGTGGTTTAATAAATGGTTTAACATTAAATATGGATCAATCAATGTTATAATAAATTTATTTAGGTCTGTAAATGGTAATCCAAGAAGTTTTTAATGATGATATGATTAAATGAGATGATAATGATGATTTTTATTATTGTACCATGTGGATAGGTTGGGCTAGTTTGTGGTGTAGTGATGGAAATAGTTATTACTTTGTGGTAATAGTTATGTGATGGTTGTTATAAATAGTGGTAGAATTGGTTTTATATGAAACATTAGTTTGGTCTTGTGTGACTATATTATATTCAATATATTTTATTAAAATTTCTTATACACCACTAACCAAGTTAGATTGTTGGATATGCACTAAAATGGACACCACCACCCCGTGGTGGTGTATTTGAAGTCATTTTAGATATCCATGATAGTTTTAGAATACATGTGATTCATGTTTGGTTCTACTTACTTCTCATATATGATTTCATTAGTTAAAAAACAAGGATTTTGGTTGTTTATGACTAGGATAACTCATTCATTGAAGTGTTCAATGAATGAAAACTTTAACATGTGTAATGTTCGAGTGTCATGCGATGACAATAGAACTGTTTCATATGGTTGATGATATTTATTCCATGAAGTGTGTCAACGATGGATATATAATTGGATTTGATCCTCACCTTTTGATTTAGCCTATTCTTATGAATCTTTCACAAGTCAGTTAAGAGTCTCTTAAATTTCTGGAGTTCGTCCATCACTTGATGAAGGCACTTTCACCTCTTCAAGCATTCGAGAGTCCTAACGAAGAGTTCATATACCCAATGGTAAATGTATTCCCCTAAGAGGCATAAGGAATTCACCTTTTTCTCATAATGATCATCTATATAAATCCATCAAAGATGAAAATGGATGTTGCTGATTTTCAATCATTTCAGGTATTCCATTCACATGCTCTCTTTTTTGAATACCTTGCACACTTGATTCTTAAAGATAGATTATTATATGATATGGGTTATATTACACTTCCAATGATCATTAGATGATAAAAAAACCCATAAATGGTATCAAATCCAGTCTTCATCAAAATGTAAACATGTTTGATTCAAGAATTCAAAAGTAGTATTATCATCATGGCTTGTAAATGCCAGTGGTGTGGCCATGGTGACTCCAAAACTCACAGGCCATAGACACCATAGTTTAGTAACAAACATGATGTTTCTTCATAGGATTCTCTGGGAACCATGACCATTTATAGGACACCACATCGTAGTGATGGTCATTGTGATTTTTCATCGGAAAAAATGATCAAATTTTGATCACCATGACGTTTTGAAAGTTATAGTGAATCATAAAATGTTTTGAAAAATAAACATTTTGATTTGAATGGTTTAAAAAATGTTTATAAATCATTATTAAAGGTATTTTAGGATATTTTAATTTATAAAACGTTTATGAATTGATTATTTATAATTTTTTTACAATTAATTATATTTTTTTAAATATTTAGAATATTACTAAAATATTAAATTGTAATATTGAACATACATTTTTTAAATTATATGGAATATATTATGATATAGAAATAAAATGTTTATTTATAAATCATCAGAATTAATTTATAAAATCTATAAATTATAAGGCTAAAATATAAAAGTGTTTATATTTATAATTATGAATTGTTCATAATTAATTAATTTTAATTTATTCAAATTAAAAGTTAAGTATTATTTAAATATATTATTTACACTGCATAAAAATATTTTTGATGATTAATATGATTAATGGATTAAATAATATTTGAAATTCCATATAATAATAATATGTAATATTTCATATTTTTTGAATGTAAAGTGTTTATATTCATGTTTTAGCATATTTATATAATAATTATAACTATATTATTCTTATGAATAGTTTATAAATTTCGTATATTTTAGAAAATAAATAAAATGTATATTTATTTGTTAAATCCTCTTGATTCATTTTTAGTGAATTTTTTATTAAATGTGTATATTGTGTATGCTATAGTTTAACTGTTAAACTACTTCTAGGATAGAGACTTACATTTAATGCTAGGTTTCATATCATAAAATTTAATTTTCATCTACCTTGACCTCAACATATAATTATAGTTATGATATTGAGAATAGTTGTTGTATATATTTTATGAATATTAGGTGTTAGAGATATCATGAATTGAATTATCTCTTGATTGAAGTCTCTGTGGGTAGAGGGACTTGGGGCCAGACCACCTATTGGCTTGTAGGCTTATGCCTTGTTAGAAAAGTGAATGGGGTTGGTTGTTTTTCACTCTGGGATTACTCATGTGGATTTTTCAATCTCATACACCTTTATGCCTTTACATGAATAGTTTATATACCTTATTAATGCAATGCATTTGGATATGTATGAATATAATTGGATTCTATTTTTGGGTGAGTAACACAAACTTATGCATTGCGTAAAGGGTTACACATTAATGTAGTGTGAATTTATTAATTTGGTTGTTGTAATAGTGATTCAAAAACTAAATTGTTAGAAACAAACATACAAAAAAGAGTAATAAAACATGAAAAGATAATTATTACATAAGATGTCATAGTTATTGATTTAATATGCATATGATGTATATTAAATTGGTGAGACCTTAAAAGACGCCCCTAAAATACTAAGTTTGGCATTCTTTCTAAAACAACACTTTCCAATACCTTGATCATCCTACTGGGTAGTTTCACACAAAAGTGGCATACCAATGGATTATATTTTTATGGAAATAAAGTAATGAGTGACCCTAAATTTTCCAATCAAGTAGTTTCATGACAAAGTGGGGCCCCCTAGTTTGTATATTATTATCTTGTTTTTGACATTTTTTTAAGGTTGCACTTAATTGAAAAATCCAAAGGGTTGGGATACCAAAGGAATATAGTTGAGTGAATCTATATGATGTATTTGGATAAGTGGTTATCCACTCAACTATCTAATAATCACAAATATTGTGATTCGGATAAAACCCTACCTAAATATCTAAAGTAATGATCTCTATGCCAAAGTATGTTCATTTCTTAGTAAAATATGGATTTTGTACCACTAAATGGATATGATGTTTGGGGTCATCAATTTTAGTGGGAGAACTTTCATTCAAAGTATTTAATGAAAATATATAATACATGATAATCAATTATTGTTATGTCTTTATTATATATTATGGATTAATTAATCATAATCATTTTATGATTGTTAATAGGTATGACCTATAAAATAGTAAAATATTGGTATCTAGGATTGGGAAGTCTTCTCAAGGAGAAACATTCAGAGCACCCAAATGTGAAAGTTATTGAGATAAATTCCACCAACTCTGACTCATGAGTATTAGATATTGGGTGTGCATAATACATTTGTACTAACAAACATAGAACCAGAGATAGAATTGAATAAATTATAGGATAAGTGGGTCTTTTTTTAGTAATGGGGTAAGAGTTTTTTCACCATAAGTTGTCACTTACGATCTGATTTTACCAAATGGATTGATCTTAGATTTGAATTTTTTTTATTGTATTCCCTCTATAAATATGAATTTGATTTTTTGTATCTTGTTTGTACAAGATGGTATTTTTTGTCATTATTAAGAACAAGATTTGTTCTATATACAAGGATGAAATGTTTAATGGAATAGGGAATATAATGAATCATTTACATATTATTGATATGGATAATCTTATCAATAACATTTAGAATAATAAGGTTAGGGTTGATTATAATACCAAAAACCTTTGGAACTATTTCCCTAAACATATAAATGAGAGACATACTTAAAGACTCCATAGAGATGGATCACACGACTCATTCAATTATGAACCATTTAATACATGAAAAATATTATTTATTGAGAAAATAAAAAAGTCACATTTTGGGAGAAAAACCATGGGGGTTAGTGGACTATTAGATATCACAAATAGTGATGTATGTGGACCAAAAATTATAAAAAATTATAGTTTTAGGTACTTAGTGTGGAGTCAAAAGTTTTACTTTTTACCTTTTCATTCATTTAATTTTGGAAATCACAAACACTATTTTAAAATTTTGTTTTATAAGTATTTATGTCCCAATTATTTTAGTATGTTTTTGTAGAAAATATTAATTTCTACCATACATGGAATTTTTTAAATTTATTACTAATATAATCTTTATATTACTCAATACAATACATTGGAGTGAAGGTGCGTCTGATTATTGGAATAAATTTTATTCAAACTAGTGGTTAGACATATGTTTTTTCCACCTGATTGAAAAAAGTATTGATAATAAGACTAAAATTGGTACCAATATATTGGACTAATCCTCATTCATTTAATTGTAATTATAATCATTATGAAATTCTATAAGACTGGCTGAATTTTTTAATCAGAAGAACATAAGAATTATTTATATCCTAAGGAATACTTCTAGTACTACAATGGTGCTAAAAAAACAACATCGTACAATAATTTATTCCAGAACATTATGATTTATCAAGAACCAGATATCTAAGTTCGTTGAAACAAACTCATAAATATGACCGTTGGATCATCACCTATAAATAGCTAGTCATTTTAAGAGTTTAGATCTAATCACATTTGCAACCCAATATATCTAAACTTTTCTCTATATGAAAATATCATTACAAAGTCTTTGTAATACTATATAGAGTTTTAGTTATAAGGAATCCTTATCAGGGTTGTTTCATTTGGAATGAATTTTCTTTTGTAATAAGTGCTGATCAATGTTATGATTGAGGTCTTTCAGTGATAGGAAGATGGTGAATCTGATCTATCAGATCAAGGGATTTTGGGGATAAGAATACATATGTTGATCATTGTATCAAGGGATTCTATGGATAGGAATATAGAGCTTATTCTGATCATCGTGTTAAGATATTTTTTGGTAAGGGATGACAAAATTTACATTAAGTAAAAAACTGTGGATAATTTTAGTCAAGGTTATTGACTACATTTACTCTTATGTTTAAAAGAGTTAAATATTTTAATATATCTTATAAGTCATTCTTACTTTTAATAGATATTGTATTAGTTTTTTTACAACACTATTATATTGTGCTTATAGTTTAAATTTAGTCTTCATACTTATCTTTTTATACTGTTTGTTTTATCAAATTATATGTGATTATGATAAAAACATACTTTGATATAATCAGATCAAATGTGATTATGATTCCTTCAATCTGATCATTGGATGAAGTCTGATTCTAATAATATTTCTTTAAGATATATTTTTTTGGTTAGTTTAAACTTTTTTAAATTAAAATTCACTACCTCTTGTAAGTATATCTATATAAGCTACTCTTACGATCCAATAATTGGAATCCGAGCAAGTTTTTACCACTTTTATACTTGGTGAATTTTTTACATTCTTTAATTTTTCATGTTCTTTATGTTTTATTATAAACTTTTTTATAAATTTTTTTAAACGAACGTGTAATTGTAGAAAAGTGTTTCTATTTTTTAATAGGGAAAGGTATGAATATTGGATCTCTTGATAATATGAATCCAAGTTGATCACCTATCTTTGACAGGAATAACTGTGAATATTGGAGAGATAGAATGAAAACTTTTATGACCAACACTAGAGTTGATACCTTTCTAATTATTACTAAAAAATATAATATTTATGATAAAGAAGTTTTTTATTTATAAATGCTGAAAAATTATAATATCAGTTGAACTACAAAGTCAGAAATACTTTTTTGTGTTATATGATGAGGAATATCTATAGTCAGATATCATATTATGAAGCCACCAATAGGACTTGAAGTAAATTGGAAGTAACGAATTTTGGTACATCCAAATTTATAGAAATAAGAAGTGATATGCTTAGATATGATTATGAAGCCATTGATAATATACCTAGAGATCCAATTTCCAAGAGACTTCAAAGGTTTATTACTCTTATGAATATTTTATAGTCTCTTAGAGAAAAATTTCTTGATGATGAATCTAGTTGAAAATATTATAGAAATAATTCCCAATGAGTGGGAATCAAAAATATCTATTGTGTATAATAGAAGAAATATTATTAATATTACTATTGATTATTTGGTTAGTGCTCTCATGAAATATGAGGGAATACTTAAAATAGATGATGATAAATCTAAAATGAAAAATAGTGGTGTTTCTTTTTCTACAACTTCAACTGTATCTACTAAAGTTCAATCACTTGAGAATGTTATTAAATATTCAATAAAGAAGAAATTTGTTTTTTTGTTAGATTATAGTACATTAGAAAATTTTAAAAATAAGTTGGCTAATCTTTCACAAAGGATGAACAAGATAGTGGGGAAGAAATATTTTCATTACTGATATAAGAAAGTTCATAATGATAAATCTGACAAGAATTATTTTGATGTCACTTGTTATGGATGTAAGAAAGCTAGACATATTCGACCTGATTTTCCAAGGTTGAAAAAGAAAAGTCATGAATGAAAAAAATGTAAACATAAATGACAATAGATATTATAATTAAAAATGAAAGAATGTTTTTAAAGCGTATACCACATGGAGTTCCATTGGTGGATATTCTTTAAAAAATTCTTCTGATAATGACATTTTTGGATAGAGGAACATTGGACTTTTTGTAAATGTACCTATAATAAATTAATATATAATGAAAAAAGTACACATTGCTGAATCTCTAAGTGATATGTATTTAAATGAAAATTATAACTATGAGAAAAATTATATATCTTCTAATGAATAATCTTCCTCAGTAAAAGATAATACTTTACCTAGTTATGACGAGGTTTCTAGATTTTCAAAACTACTATAAAATGAATAATATAATAATTTTAAAAAACTTGATAATGCTAAAGGTAAACATGATAAGGAATATTCAAGAATAACTCTTTCAAATAATTAAATATCAAACCTTTAAAAATATCTTGATAAAACTAATTCTATAAAAGAATTTATTTCAAAATATTTTGAAAAAGTTGTTTCGGAGAAAAATAGTTTACAAAATAATTTTGAAAAACTTAGTTCTAAAACTATTACTAATGATGATAAGAATTTAGTTTTAAAATTAAAATATGAAATTTTTATCTTAAATAAAATTTTATCCAAGTTTACCATTGGTAAGGAAAACTTAAATAAAATGTATAAGAAGATTCATCCTTATAGTGATAATACCATAATGGGTTTCACCAATAAAAACCCACTTTTAGTAACACTTACTTTGTTCCTAAAAGTGAACCTTTTTTCACTAAGTTCCAAAGTGGTGGGAACTGGAAGGAAAGTTTTTCTTTAAGAAGAGTACAATCTTTTGGATTTCATAAGGATTATTTTTCAAAATATATGTGGTTACCCAAAATAGTATTTTTTGATAATACTATACCCAATAAGGTTTGGGTTATTAAAAAATAATCTTTTTGTTTTCAGGAAAATAAAGTACCAAAAAAATTGGCACTTAGATAGTGGATGTTCTAGGCACATGAGTGGAAAAAAATATTTTGTCAAGAAGATAATCAAGATGAAAGTCAAAAAAGTAACTTTCAAAGATAATTCTTAAGGAAAGATTATCGGTATAGGTAATATTGTTCTTCTTGGAAATGTTATTATTTCAAATGTACTTTTTGTATAGGACTTAATAAAAATATTATATGCATAAGTAATTTATGTGATGAAGGTTGCCTCATGAACTTTAGGAATAATAAATGTACGGTAAATAGTTCCAAGAATGAACTTATTCTTTCTACCAATCGACATGATAATGTTTACACACTAAACTTAGAAGACATTATAAGCCAAGACTTACTTTATATTAGTGTAATAGAAAATCAATATTTGTTATGGAATAAAATATTAGGAAACTATAACCCTAGAAACGTAGTTTAGTTAAATAGGAAGGACTTGTAAATGACCTACAAAAACTTTGGTTTGATACTACAAAAGTTTATGACCCTTTTTAATATGGTAAGAAACATAAGTAAAGTTTTATGTCTATTATAAAAATATTAAATTCTAATGCTTTACAATTACTTCACATGGACTTACTTTTTCGTACACAAACTATAAGTGTCGATGGTAAATACTATGTATATGTCTTATTTGATGATTACACTAGATACACATGGGTATATTTTCTTTCCATGAAATCCAAAGCCTTTAGTTATTTTAAAACTTTTGTATCCAAAGTTAAAAATGAGAAAAAACTCTCCTTGAAAACTATTCATAGTGATCAGGGTGAAGAATTTGAAAAGTATGATTTTGAAACTTTTGGTAGTAATAAACATATTGAATGTAACTTTTCATCACCAAGAACACCCTAGAAGAATGGTGTAGTTGAAAGAAGAAAAAAATTATTTTTAATATTAATAAAACCATTATAAGTTAATAATCAGTTATTAATTTTTTTGGATGAATCAGTTTGTACTACCTTCTATACTTCCGAGTTTTAATTCGAACTTTTCTTAATAAAACTCCCTATAAATTGTGAACAAGAATAAAATCTAAAGTTTTTTACTTCAACATTTTTGGTTGAAAAGTATTCATTCTGAATTCTAAAGATAACTTAGGTAAACTTGCACCAAAATATGACGAAGGAATATTCTTAGGTTATTCCATAACTAGTAAGGATTATAATGTATTTAATAAAATTTCTTGTACTGTTGAGGAAACATTTCATGTTAAGTTTGATGAAACTTATCCCTTATTTTTTCAAACAAACTCAACCAAGATCCTCTGATGATATTTATAAAACTAATTTTTAACCTTTATCATAAATTTATTCTCATCAGGAAGTACTCAAGAATATGTTTCTAAAGTTATTTCTTAGAAATATTTTCTACCTATTATTGAAGAACAAAATTTTTAAAACCAAAGTAGTCAGCTATTTCTTAGGAATCATACTAGTTAATATATCATTGGTGGTGTAGATCATCCAATTAGGACTAGAAGTTCTTTGAGAAATGAAATTTACCATATATCTTTCTTATACCAATTTGAACCTAAGAATCTCGATGAGGCTTTAGGTAATGAATATTGGATTAAATAAATTCAAGATGAATTCCATGAGTTTGAAAGGAATAAATTATAAAATATAGTTGAACGAACTATAGAAATTTATATAATTAGAGTAAAATATGTATTTTAGAAGAAATGCGATGAAAATGGCATAATAGCTAGAAATAAATCTATACTTGTTGATAAATTTTATAATCAATAAGAGAGAATAGATTATGAAGAAACTTATGATCTGGTAGCTATACATGAAGCTATTCGAAAAATTCTATCCTTTGTAGCATTATTTAATTTTGAACTACTTCAATTGGATGTGAAGTGTGATTTTCTTAACAGACATGTTCAGTAGAAAGTTTATTTTGAACAATCACTTGGTTTTAAATATAAAAAAATTAAAAACATGTTTATAAACTTACCAAATCACTGTATGGACTTAAAAAAGTCCCTAGATCATAGTATGAGAGATTATCTGGATTTTTGTTACAAATATTTTTTAAGAGAGCTATGTTTCAAACTCCTTTTATAAAAGAAGTTAATAAAAAAATTATGATTGTAAAAATTTATATTGATGAAATTATATTTGGTTTAACTAAAAAATAATTAATAGATTACTTTTCAGATCTTATGAAGTCTAAGTTTGAAATGAGTATGATGGATGAGTTAACGTATTTTCTTAGTTTTCAAATATCACAAAAACCTGATGGTTCTTTTGTATCTCAACATACGTATATAAAATATTTACTTGAGAAAAATGGGTATGAAAATTCAAAAATTATTAGTACTCCCATTGGTACCTCCAATACTTTAGATCTTGATGAGGATGCGAAACCAGTTTATTAGAAAAAATTTAGAGGTATGATTGGAAGTTTACTTTATATAATATATTTTTTTCTGGATTTAATGTTTTCAGTATGATTATGTGCAAGATATAAATCCAATAAAAAATAATCCCATCTAAAATATATCAAATTAATTTTTAATTATCATAAGGGAACTTTGGATTTAGGATTATTCTATTCTAATGGAAATGTTCTTGAAGTAAAACTTTCTTCAGATGCTGAATTTGGTTGATGTATAATGGATAGAAAAAATGCATTCGAAACATGTAATTTCTTAGGTGATTATTTATTTTCTTGGTCTTTTAAGGAAAAAAAATCAGTAGAACTTTCCACTAATTAATCTGAATATGTGGTAAATGGAAGTTGTTGTTCTCAAGTATTATGGATGCAACACACCCTCACTGGTTATGGAAAGAGTTTTAATAAAACTAAAATATTTTGTGATAATAAAACTTCCATTGATTTAAGTAAAAAATTAGCACACCAATCAAATACTAAGAACATATATATAAGAAACCATTTCCTTCAGTATCACACACTCAAGGGAGATATAATTTTACAATTCATCGGAACACAAGACCATCTTACTGACATTTTTACTAAACCCCTTAGTTCTAATATATTTGAATAGATTAGATAGAATTTAGGAATGATCAATTTTAAATGATCATTCATACCCACTTCTTATTCACTCATCTCCTTACCTTAATATAAAACTTTTCATATAGAGAGTACATAAGTTTTTTTGAATAAAAAATTAGTTTCTATTAAAAAGTTTAGTTTTATAAATTGTTATTTTTTCAAAAAATTTTGAATTGTAACGAGCATTACAAAATTAATATTTTATAAAAAATTTAGATTCATAATTATAAAATTGATTTCAAAACTCAAAATTTGTTATAAACTTACCAAACTAAAAAAATCTACAAACTTTTCTTAATTTGTAAATTTCTATCATAATCAATTTTTGATAATAAAACCATCATAATCAGTTTTTCATAATAAAACTATTATAATCATTTTTTCATAATAAAACTATTATAATCAGTTTTTAAAACTATTTTAATTATTTTTCAAAGATAAAACTATTTTAACTGGACTTAATTTTAAAACTATCATAATATATTTATTTTACAAAAACCAAGAATGACAGGTTAATCGAACTGGTGAAACTTTCTACTTCGAATAATACTATTCTATTCTTTTAGTTTTTTTACTAATTATTTGATTTAGTTTATAGTTTTTGTTTTTTTGTTATACTTTGTTTCTTAAGAAATTTTTTATTTTATTTACAAACTTTTAATTTTTTTTTAAATAGAATGATTCTCAATATGATAATTTTTTTAAAACCATGAGAGTTTTAAAAAACTTTAAAAACATTTTTTTGATTAAATCTCAGCCACCAGATCATAAAGGGTTTCAATATCAATTGTTGGTTTCCTTTTGGAAAATGAATTGTCTCCTAAAACACCTATATAATGATGGTACTACCCCTATCCCACATCTATTTTAAAAGCTTTTATTGCCAAATCTCTCTACCCTTTAAATTTTCCAGTTTGATTATTTTCCTTTATGTACAATTTATGGTCTCAATTCCCATTATGAGGGAAACAAAAGGAGATTATTAAAAGCGGTATGTGTTTTTAGAGAAATAATTATCAAATGATAATTTTTTAATAAGTTTTATTTAACTCTAAAAAGGATTATTTCCTTTTATGTTTGAAAATTTGTTTGTGTAGAGAAGCCAAATAAATATTTTGATCTTTACTATCCTAATATAGTTATAGAATTTTATGCTTATCTTCAGTTAATTAAAGAATATGGTAAGGATAAGGTTCCCTTTACCATGTTATGGAAAATATACAAGTAATAATTTAAAATATTAGAAGAATTTATTGGTGTCCCTTCCAATAATGAATCTTACTTACCCTCTCACAAGTTACCAAATAGACTTGCAACATTTGAGAAGAATAAGGGAAAAGATTCTTTATTCTCATTTTATGTGAAATTAAGAAGAGTTTTATATTTAAAACCAAAAAATAGAGTAATTTTCTTATGGATGAAAGGATATATTTTCCCTACAAAGGTGATAGGGATATGTTGAAAGTATTTTATGTTTTTGTTCTTGACTATCTTTTCAACATGAGAAAGATATATTTGGTAAATTTATGTTCATTATGGTGAAAAATACATAAATTATTCCATCAAGTTGAAGATAATAATGATTATATCTTTTATCAGCAATATGATAGTGAAGTGTATAAATATTTTTAAGGTTGAGAATAAATTGTTTCTAATCAAATAGAATATATCTTTCATTAGTGAAGATAAAATTTGAAGAATGAAATTGGTTTTTGATTAAAAATCAAAGAATTTTTTTGAGAAATTTTATAGTGATATATCGGTGGGAAAACCCTTAGGGAAACATGAGGAAGTCCATAAAGAAGTAAAAGGATGAAAATCTTCCTCCTGTAAAACTTAAGAATGAAAATAGGATGACAGATGATGAGTTTAAGAAGTCAATGGCTCATAAAGGTAAAAAGAAACCAGGGGATCTAGAGTTTGGTCTTGATCCTTCTAAGGCAAAGGCATTAAAAATTTGGATTGTAAAATAGTTTAAAAAAGAAGAAAAATGAAATAATAAAAGAAATAGGTTAGATGGAGCAAGAATAGTAGAATTTTTGTTGAAACGTATTGATAAATATTCTGGGAATCTATCTTTTATGATTTATCTCATCGATCATGTCATTTTGGAAGCTGGACTTGTTTTTTAAGAAACATCAGTTGTTCCAACTAATATCTCTTCAGTACCTGATAAGAGAAAAGGAAATTTAGTTGTTGAATAATTGATTCCTAATATACCTAAGAAAGAATCAATACTTAAATTAGCTAGAAAGGGAGTTTTGATAATGATAAGATAATTAGAGGAAGAGATTGAGAAGGAAGTTGATGTAGAAGATAAACAAGAATTTAAAGAAGAATAAATAGAAGAAGAACTAGAAGTAAAATTTGAAGAAGAATAAGTGGAAAATAAAGAAAAGGAATAATATGGTGATGAAGAAACCCAAATAGATAAAGGATCAAAAGAACAAGAATCATCAGAATCATCTTTATCTATATAGACTCATAAGGAAGAAAATTCAGAAATTCCTCAAGAAGAATCATCATTAGAAAAGAAATAAAAGTCACCCTATAAGGAAGAAGAACCAGATCAATATTCAAATACAAAAATTAGTGATAAGGCATAATCATATAAAGATATTGATGTGCTGAATGTTTAAAAAGAAACATGCATCCCATAAAAAGTTCAAGCAATAGATTCAAAGAATGTTGAAAAGAATGGCAATTTTTTTATCCAAACCAGTAGACCTAAGCAACCCCAAGTTGATTATTATCAATCAGAATTAGAAGAAATTATTTTATAAAAAGTTTTTTATTATATTTTCCTTTCTAAGAAAAGGTTAAATGACCAAATTTCTTATTTACCAAACATTGAATCAAGTTTCTGGTTTCTTCAAAAATATATGAATAAAAAATTGGAAACACTCAAAGTATTGACCAAAATAGTGATCAAGATAGAGATTGATTTGAATTTTTTTTAAAGAAAAGTTAAAAAATCAAATGTCTCCATACAATCCGATGGTAAAGTGGTCCAACCAAATAGATACTAATATCCATGATAATGATGATCATATTCTGGAAGTAAAACAACTCTTGTTTGAAATAGCTAAATCCTTCAACAAGTTATCCTAAAATATGTACAACAATTTAGATATTGTAGAAGAATTCAATGATACTATAGATGATCAGACATAAGATGTAAAAGTTATGAAAAAAATGCATGACATGGAGTTGGAGATAATCAGGCTCAGATCATGTAAAAGTGAACTTATCATTATGAGGTAAGAAAATAAAGAGTTTTTTGTTGAAGTTAAAATACTCAAGGATGAATTTAGAAAGTAGGATGATTTGGAAGAAAAGATCACAAAGCTTTAGAAGTATCGACATGAGTCAAAAAAGATAAAGGCCTTTATGAAGACCCTTATGAAGAAAGATTAAACTTTAATTTTGAACTCTCAATTTATTTTTATCAATCATTTGAATCATTTATGAATGTAATTGTCTTTTAATACAAAAAAATTTCTTGAATTTTTTCCAATTAAAATTTTATATATGTTCTTTCATATTATTCCTGGATGAGTAGTTAGTTAAATATTGTTTTTTATGCTATTTTTATAACTTTTCTGGAAACTTTAAATTCTTTACCATTCCTTTTTGAGAATAAAATAGTGGGGGAAGATTTTATAAACGAGGATAATATTTTTTAAAATGTTAGACGTCTTTATAAAAAGGAGGAGAATATATTATAAAGGGGGAGATGTTATACATAGGGGGATAAGAATTATTTAAAGGGGAGAAATATTCAATGGGGGTGATGTTAAATAATTTCTCTCATATTAACAAGGAATTATAAACATAGGGTGATTTATAAATAATATATTCAAATTTATGAAAAGAAATAATATTTTTAAGTATTTCAAGTTATATAGTTTCATTTAAGTGCTTGTGGTTTGTGCCTTACAAAAAGGGGGATATTATTGAGTAATAAGTTTTACCTCTTGATTTTTTATTCCTTTAGTTTTCTAAATAACAATTACTCTCTTAAAACTTTGTTTACTAAATTTTTACGTCCCAAGTATTTTATTATGTTTTTTAGAAAACATTAATTTATACCATATATAGAAATATTTTAATGTATTATGAATATAAACTTTACATTACTCAATATGAAACATCAGACTTAATGTTCAACTGATTATCAAAATGACTTTTGTTTAGACTAGTGGTTATAATTATGTTTTTTCTACCTTACTGAAAAAATTAATTAACATTAAACTAAAATTGGTACTAATAGATTGTATTAATCCTCATTTAGTTCATCATATTTATAATCAATAAGAAAGTGCATCAGACTAATTGAATTTTATAATCAAAAGACATAAGAATTGTTTCTATCATAAGAAATACCTTTATCATTGTAATGTTACTAAAACAAAAAGAAGTTGGACATTTAGTTATACCAGAACATTATGAGCTGTCAAGTACTAGCTGTTTGAGGCTATTAAAAAAACTCAAAAATATAACCATTAGAGATTTGACTACAGATAGACGATCATTTAAAGTGTTTGGAGATGATCACATCCAAAACTCAATTGGTCTAAAATTTTCTCTATGTGAACATATCATTCCAAATTATTTGTAATACTTTATAGAGTTTAATTATAATGAATAATTTTAAGTTTTGTTTCCTTTAGAATGATTTTTTTGTAATCATGTCGGATCATTGTTGCAATCAAGGGCTTCTGGGGATAATCAGATAGTGAATCTGATCCATTTGATTGAGGAATTCTAAGGCTAGGATGATAGATGCTGATCATCTTATCATGTTCTTTTGATGATATAAAGATAGATCTTATTCTGATCATCATATCAAGGGATTTCCTAGTAAGTAAGGATAGACATTATAGTAAGTATAAAATGGTGGATACTTTTAGTTAAGATTATTGACTACCTTTAATATTAAGTACAAAAGAGTTAAATCATTTAATATATCTTGTTAATTCATTATTTCTTTTACTAGCTATTTTATTACTTTTTTACAAGTCTGCTCCACTATGAATGTAATATAAATATAGGCTTTGTACCATATTTTTATACTATTTGTTTTATCATTGTATCTTTGATTATGATAAAAACATACTTTGATATAATCAGATCAACTGTGATTTCGATTCCTTCAGTCTAATCATCAGATGAAGTATGATTCTGATTATATTAATTTAAGAGTTTTTTTGTTTAGTTTAGACTTTTTAAATTACAACTAAAACCCCCCAATTATATTTATATCCATATAATATACTCTTACAATCCAACACATAGTTATTTTTCAGTAATGACTAATCAATATGATTATGTGTTTCTGGTGAAACACAAGTTTGAAGATTTTGAAAAGTTCAAAGTGTTTCAAAAGTAAGTATATAATCAATTGGGAATAAGTCTTAAAGTTCTCTGATCATATCAGGGTGGATAATACTTAATCCAAGAATTTATAACTCACTTGAGAGATTATAGAGTTTTTTCACAACTCACTCGTCCTAGAACACCACAATGGAATGGAATGTCTAAAATATATAATGATACCTTGATATACATGGTTGGATCGATAATGGGTGTATGTTAACTTGTAATTTCATTCTAGGGTTATTCTCTAAGAACTACAAAATTTCTAATAAATTTTGTTCCATATAAAGTAGTCATAAAGAAACCACATGATATTTGGATTGAAAAACATCCCATTAAGTATTTTATAATGATTTAAGGTTTTTAAGCACTCATTCTATGACATGATTTTAGAAATCTAGATCCCAAGTCATAAAAATGATTATTTTTTGGTTATCCCAAGAAAAATTAGGGATATTATTTGTAAAAACCTAATAAAAAATGTTTTTATGGATCAATATAGTGTTTTTCTAGAAATAAAACACATGGATTGAGTAGTTAGTGGGAGGAAAGTTGAACTTAGAGAATTTCAAGAACAAAAAAATAAGTGTTACTAATATTTAGGTTGATATGGTTCTACAAAGAGATAGGGAAGAGGAACCAACTCAAGATATACAAGAACCTCAAAGGTATAGTAAAATTCACCAAGATTTAGTAAGATATATATTTTACATAGAAAATTATGATGACATAATGTTCATAGGTGATGAACCTACCATTTACTAGAAAGATAATGCGATTTATGATTATGAGAAATGGTTAAAATCCATGGATTCTAAAAAGTACCCCATGTACACTAATAAAGTATATAACTTTGTAGATTCACTTGAAGGGATAAGACTGATAGGGTATAAGTGGGTTTTCTATTATAAAACCCACATGGATGGTATATTTTGTACCTATAAATAATTCCTAATGGAAATGGGTTGTATTAAAATTCACGGTATTGAATATGAAGCAAAATTTTCACCTATATTGATGATAAATTCTATTCATATTTTTCCTTCCATAGAAGATCATTATGATTATAAGATATATTAGATAGATGTAAAAACTGAATTCCTTAATGAGAATTTATCCAATGATGTGTATATGATACAAACTAGAGGTTTTGAATATCGAAATTATTCTACTAAGGTTTAAAAGTTTTAATGGTCAATTTAAAGACTAATGTGAGATTATTAGAGTTGAAATTTCTAGTTTGATGATGAAATAAGTGGTTTTGGTATCATAAAAAACATGGACAATTTTTATGTGTATAAGTGGGATAGTGATAGTTGATTATTATTTCTGATATTGCACAAATATTATATACTACTTATCATAAATGACATATCAGCACTTAATTTTGTGAAGGTGTGGCTGGGTAAATGTTTCTCAGTAAAATACATGGGTGAAGTTGCTTACATACCCAGTATGATGATCTATAGAGATTGATCTAAGAGGTTTCTTGGATTGAGTCAAAACATTTCTGTGAAGGGGTATTCACCAGTGTTTAATGGTATGGATATTATAAATATTCAAGATCCTTATAAGGAGTTAAAAAAGATGGATAATATTCTTTATGCATCTTCCAAAGGATCCATCATTTATGCCTTGTTGTGTACTTGACCTGATGTCTCTTATGCATTGAGCATTAAATTTAGATACCAATATAATACTGGTGAGAATAATTAGGTTTTTTAATGAACATTATTATGTATTTAAGAAGGAATAATGATATTTTATTAGTCTTTGGAGGATTGGATGAGCTCTGTGTAAAGGGTTACACAGATGTTAGTTTCCAATTTGAAAAAGATGATATAAAATATCATTCTGAATGGTGGATCTATCAATTGGAAGAGTTCCAGAAAATCCACCATAGAGGAAAAAGAAATAGTGGTAGAGTAAATCACTTCATTAGGTACCGTGAAGGAAGTTATTTGAATAAAGAATTTTATCTCTGAACTTGGGGTGGTTCCTATCATCAAGGGTTAATTGAGATATATTGTGAGAAAATGGGAATATTTATCAGGCTATAGAACCTTGGTTTCACCAATGGACCAAACACATCCTTTTAAAATACCATCTCATATGAGATATTATTGAAAGGGATGATATAAAGTTAGTTGGGTGGCTACTGAGGAGAATGTAGAAATTCCATTGATGAAATTATTATCACAATAGAAGAATAAGTGTCATGTTGAATCTCTTAGTATATGATACTTGATAGTTTTATGTAATGGTTATAAATATATAATATAATTATAATAAAGTAAATATCTAATTATCATTCATCTATGTGTGCTCTAATTTTCTTAACATGAAAATTAGAATTATAATTTTCCCTTTAAAGTATGACTTTGAGTTATCCATAATTGATATTCAACATAGAGAATTATGGGTTGCGATGAAATGAAAATACTATCATGAATATAATCTTGTACTCGGTATAATTGGTTGTATATGTGGTATAAAGGATAGATTCATGGGGTAATAAGTGGATAATTTTTACTTGGATTGATCCGCTAAAGTATATCTCATGGAATGTTATACAGTCATTGATATACTTAGGGGTGTATGCTTATTTTCAATCCTTCTTACCTGAGTTTGGTGATATACATAGCATGGAGACCATCATACACTAATACCTTACTTATAAAATTCATTATATAAACATATCTAATTAGGGGTGGTTGGGTATATTGTTGAACATGTCATTGGTTGGAGCCCAACTAAAATGGTATTTTTCCACTATTATAAAAAGAAAATACATATGGACCTTGATTTAATTATACTGAAGAAATGAAAGACCATTATTATTTTATTCACATATGATGTGATCAACTACTTATATCAGTGATATGTGATTCTCTTCTTAGATATATTAATGAAAAGTAGCGTGTTCAACCACTTGGTTTTTCTTTTTCTAAGAATCAAGAAATAATGTGAGTCCTATACTAGATTAACATGTTTCATATCTAATGGTCACTCAATGTCATAGAAAAAGGGATTATAAAAGTATGAATATGATGTATATGATACATCTTCTGATGTACATGTTTGTATAGAGATATGAGTATGTTTGATCTAGATCATGCTATACCCCTTAGTAGATTAAGTAGCACTGACACTTTGATTGAGGATTATATCTAGTTACATCTATTAAATATAGATTTCATATTCATTTATAGTGATACTAATACTTGTAGTCCCACACATTTAGGCCCTTGGATACTGATTATTTTTTTACAAAGTGATTATTACAAAATTAAGATAGTTTTGATAAAACTGTATCCAAAAGGAGTTTTGGAAGGATTCACAAATAGTTGTGACGTTTTCATAAAATCCTTATGGAATTTTAATAAAACTAAGAGATTGTTTGATATCTAATAAAATAGTAACCACCACATGATGGTGCTGTATTTTAAGCTGTATTCGATATCCATGATGGGTTTATCATCCATTCAATGTATGTTTAGAGTCATGTCCTTCTATCACATGTTTTCACCAATTAAAAAACAAGGATTTGGTTCATTTATGGTTGGAATACGTCATTAATTTAAGTTTTCAATGAATTAACACTTGAAATGTATAACATTTGAGTGTCATATGAGGACACACAAACCAATTTATATGGTTGGATCTCTTTATTATATGAAACACAACGATAATGGCTATATTAGTGGATATAATCCTCTTTTATGGATGTGTCTGATTCTTGTGAATCACTCTTAATTCAATTAAGACTCACATCCATTACCAAAGTTTGTTCATCACTCAGTGAAAGTGATAGCACCCATTGGAGTGTTCATGAGTTGTTTCAAAGAGTCCATAGATCAATTGGCCAATATACCCCCCTCAGTGGTAGGAGTGATTCATCTACTGATTCTTGTAATCATCATCATGATAACTCCATTGATGATGAATATGGATGTTATGTATGTTTGGATGCTTTATGAATTATATTTACATGATCTTTTTTTTCTAAATACCTTTCATTCTTTATTCTTAGAGATACATTCTTATGTTTGTTGGGTTTTCTTATACTACTAATGATAATTAAATTATAAAAATGGTCTCAAATAACCTTACCAATGCCCATATAGTTTTGGGTTCTAAGTGTTTTCCCCAACACACATTTTGTAGTGGGAATGGATGGTTGAATACTCCCCCTTTCATTCTATCTCTTTATATGAAGTACAATCTTTTATGGCTCAAGGTAAGTATATACATATGGGGTATAATGTATAGTGGTTATTGTATGTATATACTAGTTGATATGGTATGTGATTATAATGCATGATGGGGGTTATGCATGGAAGGAGGAGGGAATGAGGTTGATTTCCTTTATATTTAAGGAACCCAAATATGATGGTAATATGATATACACTTGAGATATGGTATGTAGTTGGGGATATGTTTTTATAGTTTTGATGTGGTATGTGGTTGTAGAAATGTGGTTATTGAAGTTTATAGGTGCAACATAAGTTGGTCAATCCCATTCCCAATGATGGGTTTTCATTGAATCCAATGAATAAATCATAAGATCATGATGAATAATGACATGTATTATGATTATATATGAATAACCATATAAAAAGAATCTAGGAACTAGAGATAAGATATTTTATATTTAATTTGTATTTAATTTTATAATAAAAATAATGTCTTGATCTTGAGATATTTCTTCGATGTAGATATTGATCATATAAACCTCTATTCGGTTATTCCATAATTGAATCAAGATGATCTAAAGTAAAATCTATCTTGAGGTAATCCATATGAACCCCTTTCAGATCAAATCATCACATATGGTACTCCGAGTTCTATCATATTGGTACTGATCATCTTGCGTCACTCTGTTTGACCACCACACAATCCTTCAAGGTTAAAGGATTGATTATTTTTCTCTCATTCATGATAGGAGGAGGAAGGTGGAAACCTTATATTCATTATTAAGATCATTCTAGATAATTTCATCTCAAGGGTTGAGAGAATTTTTAATGGGGTGTGATGTGAAAAACAATGTCTCTCCTAACCAGTACTAGGATATGATTTAACAAGATATTTATAGACCTAGGTTAGAGAATAAATAATTGCACATAGGCCCTTAATATTCACTTAATCCTCATAAAAGTTCATATATAATAATAATAATAATAATTTTTTTTCTTGATGTGAACATGTCTTGTGGATAAATAAATATCATTTCTTAAATGAATAAATTAATATTTATTTAAATGATATTTGATATGTCATTCCCACTTGATCCAATAATTCGGTCTACATTTCCTCCTCAATATTTACCAAACCTAGAATAATAAATATTATTCATTCGATAAATAAATAAATATTTATAATATTCAAGTCCTGAAAATAAATATTTATTTAATATCTAACTCATATAAAATAGAGAATGAATATATGCAAACAATAAATACCGAATAAAATATTATTCTTTTGAATGGAGAGTAATATTTTTTCTAATAATTAAATTAAAATGTAATTTAATTAAAATCAATAGAAACACTAAGTGTTCAACACTCTAGGAATCTTCCTTGGTGAAATTAGGTGGGTTCACCTAAAGTCCAATATTACCATCTTGTAACATGTAAATGCACCTAAGAGGAAGAATCTTATGCTACAATGTCAACAACCACACATGAATGTATACCATGTAATATAATTCATTTGTCTTGATATATAATCAAATAGGTTGCGTACTCATTTCATTAATCAATATGTTTAACAAATCCTTATTTGACTTCCTGAAATGAGCCTGTCTATACACCATGGCCATGAAAGTCACTTCTATAGTTTCATTTCAATTAAGGGGTCAAGATAACATCTTCTATAAATATGGAAGGTAAAAATAATTCCTCAACTTATTCATTAGTAATATATCACTTGTGATGCATAAAACATACCCAAATTCACCATGAACATATGTCATCACGTTTTGTGTAAATACATTTAAGTATGTGACTCATTATATTCATTAATAATAATATTAAAGTTTAAGGATCATTACACATGCTCACGGATAGAAATATCAAATGACACACATGCATGGGTATTTATTACTGGTGAGTCTGTCCTCATAATATCCCATATTAGATACTATAAAGTGTGAACTTTATGAGATAAATTATTATATTTTTATGAGTAATCACACCTAAGAGTCTATACCATATGTGTCCCATCAGATGATATCATATGACCATGTGAAATATATTTTAAGAATATCATCATAACATTTCAAGGTTCTCATCATAACAGGGAACTGTTATGACCTTATCAATGTGATAGATATTTTAGGACATTATCACATTTAATTCACATAAAAGAAAAATCAATATGTGATAAGGTATTTTTTAATAATCAAGTTTTTAAATACACATATAATCTAAAGTAAGAATTAGTTATCTCTAGGTTACCAACTATAATAGACTCCAACTTACACAATATCCAACTAACAACTACTAGTTATTACTCATATGTTAAACATTATATTTCTAATTATGGAAATTTCTGTTGGGACTACTTGATTTTCCATGGCAAGGGTTGTTATTGCACTTGTAATTTTTTTCATATCTACTTCCTGTGACCTCATTAACTTGATAAAATCCCTTAAGTATTAATATACCCTATTATCCACTTCTTTTTAACCTTATCATATATTTGGAATCTTAGATAAAACCATACTATATTATAATAATAATAATGATAATACTCGTACTATTTAGTATAACCAAAGATTGAACAAATTAATGCTAATAAACTTCTTAATATGAATAAAAAACTTCAATTTACTAGGTTATTATATATATGGAAACCATAGGCTATAGTAATTTTTTCCAACATATTACCTTAGCCTCACTATTATCAAAGATCAAACTGATCTAAATGAAAACTAGTGTCATGTATCCTTAAGCACTAGTATTATCATTTCTCCTTTTTTGAGGAACTCATCCAAATCTACTTTCTCAAGTATTTTCATATAGTTCAAACTATAATTTTGATTAGTTTTATTAATTTTACATTATATTTCATTCCATGAAATATTTAGAAGAAATATCAAACACCCATACATATCATGGAATATAATATAGATTCCAAGTACTCAATCTTGTGAAATTATATTTTTAATCTCCCCTTGTTCCTAGAAACATTATCTTATAGAAATTTTATTCCACATGACATAGGAAACAAATCATTTTGAATTTATCCATTCTATATTTTAATTATATGGTCAAAATATGTATTATTAATAGATTAATAAACACCATATATCAATATTTATAGATATTTTTCTAAGAATTGGGATGATTTTTTAAGTCATTCTTTAGGGAAATTTATTTATTTAGTCTTACCAAACTAGTACTAATAACAAACTATTTTTATATGTTATCAACATATCTATCCTAGAAATAAGGTGTTCTACCACTAAACCTTTATATACACATATCACTCTATCGTTAAAAACAAATATTCTATGATCTATCTACTATATACTATTTATAAATGGATATGTGAAATTTACATATCCTATTGGCATTAATTTGTGTTACCAATCATTTTGGTATGTCATATAAACATGTTTAAAGTTTCTTAATTAAATAAACTATCCTTGACATCCAACCACCCAATAAAATGATCATAGAATGTTATTATGATAAGTATAATTCAAATGGATTCTAGAATTATGATTGGAGTAAAAGTTTTATTATATAATATATCTTAGATATATTTAAACCTTTAAATAATTAGTCATTCTTTATTAGTACTAACTTGTATGATCTATATGTAGTTTCTATTGAATACCCACTAGCAAACTTCCAAAATGTGGTTCCCCTGAATTTGGTACATGCATTTCATTATTAAATTTATACATACTTCTAAATATCCGAATGTTTCCAATTACTACTTCATTTTTTGATTCAATATTAATATCAAATAATATATCATCAGTCTTGGTGAATTTAAATAAAATATTTATTTTAAATTCATACACAGTATGTTTCTCATGGAACAAATCATCCCACTAATCATAGTGAATTATATGTTCCAATGCAACCGTATATATATCTAGAGCCTATAGTTCATTATATTCTATCTTGATTTTAGTCAGTGTACCCATATAAAAATATATGTGATTCCCTCTTATAATAATATAGTCTTATTAATTAATAATGGAATATCCTTATTGTATAATTATCAGATATCCCTGAGTGTTTATTAATGTTCATTTTTAGTTAAATCCATATCTTAAAAAATTATTCTCATTAACACTAGGAACTATACTTAATAGACTCATTATCATATTTTAGTGAATATGATATCCAATAGTTAATACAGTTGGCACACAATTAGCGATTTTATTAATATTTTTGAAATATTTCTTGGAAATAAATTTTGTAAGACTTCAAATAAATATAAAACATTTCATAGATCCCATTTTATTACCATAAAAAATATGAGTTATAACATAATATAAGTTTGGGATAAAATTTAATCCATATTTTAATGATCGGTGAATTTATGGTTTTGATACACTCTGAAAATCCAACCCATAGGATCATATATCCTTTACTAATTTTATTTTTTTTTCTTTACTAAGCATTCCTAAAATTTCTTGAAATAATCTCATTAAATAGATGAACTGAACCCTTAGCAATGCCTTTAGAATAGTTTATACAGTTTTTTTGAAATAAATCTAGTATCTTTTCAATGTACATTTATTTTTAAATTTTTATTTGAAAAAAACTTGACAGTGAGTTAGTCAGTATACCTAGTGTCTTTGGATGAAAAGAGACTAGAACATCTTATAGATGTAAACTAGTAAACTCATATCATTTTTTACTTGAAAAAGAATTATATTTCCACAATGAGGTATTCTAATTATTATATTTTTATTCATCATTTATTGAGAATTTATAATATATATGATCGAATAATTATCAAACTATTAGTTATGTATGAAAATACCATAATAAGATCAATTCCAAATATGAAACAATGTCTCATTTGTGTCTAATTATACATTAAGATAATTTTTTTGGTAATGATCAGTATAAAACAATAGTTTAAATTGAATGTCTTAGAAATATTAAAGTTGTGAATTTATTTATGATGATTTCAAAATAATCCTTCTTCAGCTTCTTTAAGAATGTTACAAACTTATTGAAATATTTATATACTTTCTTGAATCATGTGTTTGAATACACATATTTAAACATATTTTTTCTGACTGAAAATTGAATATTTATTATTTGAATAATGGAGAAAACATTAAGGGGGAGGGATAAAAATAAATAAGGGATCCTAAAGTGGTGTATACAAAGGGAAACCCCTTGGATGATATTAACACAATCCATAGATAAAGTGCCCAAACCTACCAAAAATTTTCAAATCAAAGGCTTGGTCACCTTTTGAATTCAGGAGATCGACCACTTTATTCCCCTCCCACCAAGTATATAGGATATCTACTTTTGAGGAAACAAAACTCTGACATTTCACTGTGATATATATGATGCTTCAATGACTTGGGTAGTGGAACAAGTGATAATTGAAAAGAAAGAATGAGTTATATTCAATAAAAGATAAGGATATTTCGTTAGACCTAAAAATGATAATACCAGACTGCATGCATTGTACCTCCACTTACAGTGAGGTTCCCCCTCCATAGTAGGATGAGAAATCCATGATGTCTAAGCCACTCCTATCCTGATCCGGGTCTCATCCATGCATAATCCCTTATAAGAAAAATTTATCAGTGTTGAGTTTATGTCTATTCCTAAGAACATTATAGTTGACCCAAGCACCTATGGGCCTTGATCCATCCAGATAACTGGCTTCAACAGTGATGAGGATCTATTTATTAACAACACTGGGTAGTGTTTCCTCATTGTAGAGGTTGTAGAGGGATTGGACCATAGCATATGTTTTTGTTTTGTGGTATCCAATACTGGGGGTGATTCCTTGATGTCATACAACATTCTATGCACACCATATCACCAAAAATTATGCTACAAATAAGAGACTTTAACCTTGTTCATTAAACTTGGAGATGAAATAAATGATGAAAGAAAACAAGATAAAGTGGTCAAAAAAATCAAATCCATCATACATACCTCAAGGAAAAACCATATAAAGAGAGCCCAAACCCCTTCAAAAAACAAATGGAAAATTGATTTTGCATTTTCATTCTTGTAGAAGATACAATTTGAGTCAAGTTGAATGATTTTTCTTTGGAAATTTAAATCTCTTAGGTGTGCATAATTTATAAGGTGATATATTATAAAATTGAGTTTTATGGTGATTTTATTACTGTAAAGGTTGTTGTCTAGGGGGTCTTGAATTTTAAAAATATGGATACTCTCTTAAAAATAAGTGCTGAAGAAGTTTTCTGATGGGGATGGATTAAAAATTTTGTATTCGGGTTCATTAAACACGTGAATAATATTTTAAAGGTCTTCTTGGTCATTGTTGAGAACCATTTCCAAGATAAATTATAACAACCCATACTTTTCATACATAAATATTATATCTTATTAGATAAGTAATCAATAAATAACATTATAATACCTTTCATAATCACATTTCTTTAGTGTATTTGGAAACTTGGATACATAAAAACTTGTTTATAAGATATCTACATAAATTCCCACTACTTTCTTCATAACTAACATCCTTCTTAGACATATCATACTTAAAACCTTTCCTTATAACATGGGGAAAATAAAAATAAGAAAGGGTTATCTTAGATTCTTAGTAAGGGTAAATAAGTGAGGTATCAGTGATCACTTAAACATATCGTGAACATAAGGATATGGGAACATGAGCTTAGAATTTGAAAACCATACCTAACATATCATATATCATAGAGTCCTAAAATAAATTTTTGTAGTTCATAAGTTAGGAATCATAAAGGAATCAAAGAACATTATCCCTGAGATAATAACTATAAAAAATCTAGTTTTTTTTCATTACAAAACTTTGGAATATTTTAAGGAATATTTTCAGAGTTAGGTGTAGAGCTATCACAAGATTCCAAGGTACGTTGAGCCTCGATGTTGATATATTAAAAATATTAAATATAGCACATCACCCACAAAATTTTTTACTCAAATAATAAAAAAAACCCTGAATGGAATTTTATATGGTAAAACTGATTCCACCGTTAGATCCAAAATGCATGTTTTACCCTATGTGAAATATAATCTTTGTATGTGTTGGGTGTTTTTATTTAAGGGCGGTCTCAGGAAGAATAATTTAAAAATAATAATTAAATAATTTATTGTTTATTAATTATTCATGATAAAATTATCTATTATTCATATACATGGATAAATTATAGGTTTATCCATATAACCCTAGAGATTTGAGTGGATCGTGGAGGATAGATTTAGTGAACACCGATTGGATTGTTGATAAATGATCAATATTCCAAGAAGTTTTTCATCATCAATGGAGTTCTTGGATCTTCTTAATTACAATGATGTAGAAATTGTTCTTCCTTAACGAATGATCCAATTTCAATGTAGGACTATTAATTTTTTATGTTAATACAGATATTTTATTCTCCCATGTCTATCAAGAATTAATTCCTTTAGTAAATTAATTCACGGATCGATTATTTATTTTTAATTGATATTTTTTATTCATGGAATTAGGAATTGATAAATAATCAGTTCATCCTTGATTATTCTTCCACATTTGTCATTTTATATATTATAATATGAAGGAAAACCCAAATAATGGCTGGAATTCATTCCCTCGCTTTTGTGTTTTGTTATTTTCTCCCCTCATTATTCAAATTTTCATCATCAGTATTCATTTGACTGGGGGTTTGACTATACCCAGAAACAAATCATTACACAATAAATCTATAGTGCAATGGATCAATACTATAGGTTTGGATTCATGATCTAAGGTATTATCATGGTGTGATGATGAAAATAGAAGATCAATAATTTTATTAAGGGTTTTCATATGGTAGGTTGGAATTTTAGTGATTCAGTATGACAAGTTATGGTTTTTGAGTAGATGAGTGGCTGAAATCTAGCCACCAGAAATGGTTCAGGATCAGTCAAAACTAGATAAAAGTTTTATGGCCATGATTTATATCTATATCATATTAATAGGTGACTTAGGTGGATATTCATGAAGATCATATGATTTTTGAAAATTCTAGTATACACTTTGTTTAGTTCAAAAGAACACATTCCATACGGTACCCCTTCCACGATGGACAAAGTTTACATGTAGGAATAAATATCACACATCGTGTGACTCTTGATTTGTGACCCAGCATGTACCCCATGGGTACATAGGTATAGACATGACCAGTGTACATAGGCATGACTAGTGTACACGAACACGAGCACGTGCATGAACCTAGGTAGTTCTGAGTTTAGTGGTATATCTCATATATTATTTATACACATCATGCACCCCTTCCTGGATAGGTTGTAACCACCGATCTATTAATTCTAGATAAGAATCATTAGGGTATGTTCCACTACCACAAAACTGGGTTTCCACAGCACCACCCTTTATCAATGTTTTTTTAGTAGCGCTGATAAAGGGGGGGATTTATCAGCATTTCCCCACCAGCACTGATAAAGTGTATATTTCAAAAAAAATCATAAAAAATAATGTATTGATATATAAGTGTTTTTAAATTTATATAAATATAATATATATATTTTAAATATGTTTTAGATCGATTTGATATGTGGTAGACACAAAACGGTCACTCAGAGAAAAAGTTATGGCTGTTTGAAGGCATTAAGGACCTTTTTGGGTCTTGAAGAATATGAGAAGGTGTTATAGTAGTCACTAGAGTGTATGTTTATTATAAAGCTTTGATTTGATATGTGTTATAGGAAAAACAGACACCCGGAGCATAAGTTATCGAAAAACGGACACCCAGAGCAGAACTTATGACCGTTGGGAGGAATTATGGGCTATTTTTGGCCTTTAAAAATGTGATAAGGGGTTTCAATGGTCACTAGAGTGTATATGTTTTCAAAATATTAGATTTGATAGGTCCCAGTTCTCAAACAGACACATGGAGTAGAAGTTATGATTGTTTGAAATTGAGCAACCCTCCTAGCGCCTAAAAACCTAAGAAACCCGTAACTCACTAAAACAAACATAACTTATTTCCTGGGTGTCCTTTTGAGTAATGAGACCAATAAAATAAAATATATTGAGTTTAGTGAAGAAAAAATCCAATAAAACCCATGATAAGATCCAATAAATGAACGATATATCAGTTATACCTCTATAAAAAATACTCCAACTTCAAACGATAGTAACTTTCACTCTGGGTTTCCGTTTGGGCTCTATGACATATCAAATCAAATTAAGAGAAGATATATATGTGGTAGGATGACTAGAAGAAAGTTCTAGTTGCATCTTGGACCCTAAAACTCCAAAAAACCATCATAAGGCCTCCAAAACTCTTTTTCTGTGTCCAGTGCCCTGTTAATTTTTTCTTAAAACGGTAATAACACACGATACGTGTGTATATTTGGCCTCCTACACATTTTATATCATATTTCGTTCAATGATATTTGTTTTGACTGGTAAAGGAACTAAAATGGACACCTGGATCAGAAGTTATGCTTGTTTCAGTGACTCTACAGTTTGTTAGGTTTTTCAAGCCCCCATTTCTAGCACTTTTGTCCTGACTACTATTTTTTAAAATAGCTGTAACTTATGATATTCCTATCTATTTGGACTCCAACACCTATCATATCAAATATCATTTGATGATATTCTATTTTACTGGTCACAGAGCTGTAACGGACTCTCATATCATAATTTTTCGTCGTTACCCTGAGTTTAGGGTTTATTTTAATTTCTGGCTGTATTTACAGGTTTTGAGGGTTTCTCCATTTTTTACCTATTTTTTAGGTTTTCAGGGCTTTTTATCATCTTTCATAATGTACTATTATTTATAATCAAATATATAACAATATATACATATTTTTTATATATTTTATATATTCACACATAAAAATTTAATTTTATAAAAAAATAATTAAACATTTTTACATATAAAATATATTTCTCAATGTATAAGCCTTATATAAATAAAAAACTAATATCCATTTTATTTAAAATGAAAATATATGAATATTTATATACCTATATAATGTGTACTTGTATATATATGTGTGTGTGTATGCATGTGTGTCTGTATTGACAAATTGCTATATATTATCTATATATTCTAAACATATGCATATACATATTAATATATAATATTTGTAAATAT
The DNA here is from genome assembly GCA_963277665.1 of Viscum album. Lineage (NCBI taxonomy): Eukaryota > Viridiplantae > Streptophyta > Magnoliopsida > Santalales > Viscaceae > Viscum > Viscum album. The sequence continues at coordinate 192,963,695 of OY728137.1, read as the reverse complement.
ATATAAATATGTATAATTATACTTATAGATACACATATAATATATATATATATATATGTTAGTGTGTGTGTGTGTTGTATATGTGTATTTATTTATTTATAAACACATACAAAAAAGCATATTTTATAAATGTATTTAAAACTGATAATATAAATATATATTAATATACGAATAAATATATTAATTTATAAATATAACTATATATATATATATTAATATATGGATATATATATATATATTAATATAACTATATATATATATATATATGTTAATATAAATATGTATTAATATACAAGTAAATATAGCTAAATATATATATAAATAAATAGATATATTAATAAATGAAGAGAAAAGAAATATGGTGTAGTGGTAAAGGATTAGGTGCACAGGAAATAGGTCTTAAGTTCAAATCCAGGGGGAGGTAGGTCGCGCGTGTGGGTAGAATAAGGGCCAGCACTGTTAAAGTGTGGGATAACACTGTTAAAGTGTGGGCTAGAACTGTTAAAAGGGGGTGGTTGGGGCATGCGGGTTGGGGGGTGGGGGCACTGTTTAAGGGGGGGGGGGGTTCAAGCGTTGTTGAATCCCCTCCCCAAATTAAAGAAATATTTTTTCTTATTTTTTTTTAATGTTTTTAAACTTTTATCAGCGCTTTTAAAAAAGTACTGATAAAATGGGTCTTTTATCAATGCTAGCAATTGATTGAATAAATGACCCATTTATAAGATATTTTTTAGCACTGATAAAAGGGGTCTTTATAATCACTTTTTTTAGCACTGATAAAAGGGACCCCCTTTATCTTCACTGAGATTAACCGTGCTTTTTTAGCACTGTTAATGGACTTTTATAGTGCTGATAAAGTCTATATTTACAGTAGTGTTCCCTTGGTTCATCCCAATGAGTGTATAGTGAGGCATCCCATCTTGATCATAGGATAAGTGATCCCTTATATAGGTTACTTCTATATAGATTCGTGTATCCCTCTTTGTGGTTCAGGGTGTGATCCTATATCATTCATCCCTAGGGTGGTCCAGGTATCCTGTTATCGACTTCCAGAGTATGTTTTACCCATCCTAGTGGGAAAATCTGGATAGGTTTAGGTATCCCCCATAGGACCTGGGTGTGATCTCATACATGTGTATCAAAATATTCTATGTTCCATCGTATACCTATCCTTTGGAAAGGTTGACGAGAACAACCACTCAAATGAAAACCTTTAGTGTTAGAAATACTTGAGGAGTGAGTTCTCTTAGGCTAGAATTAATGAGGATCCTCGATCATAATCCTAGGATGGCATTGTGGATTTGACTTCACTTTGAGACTCACTGTCTATTTGTGAGCATATCTGGGTTGGTATCATTCTTTATTTTGAGATAAATCTCTTTGATTCTTTATGTTTGGTGATTTCAAGGTGTTTTACTATGTATGTTTATACTGAATCCTATATGGGATCTTCCCACATGTTTTGTGTATTATGCACATGAAATGACTTTAGATAGATTTCTAGGAGGACCAGGAGTAGGTGAAGGTTAGTTTCACTAGACAGACTACAAAAAAATTTAGGATTTTCATCTTCATAGTGGTTTTTTTTACTAACAGGTTGGACTCTTTATGAGTTTTTTTGGGGTTTTATTTAGACCTTTTCTTTCCTATACTCATTCCCTATTCTAATATGGGATTATTTATATTCATTCATATTTATTATCGTTTTTATATTTTCTTTCCACAATATATTGGTATTTTGAGATGTGTTTGTGTACCCAGGTACCATAGGCTAAGGCCTCTAATGTGTGTGATTTGCTTACCCAGTGATAGTACCCAATCCCTAGCTTATTAGTGGTGTACATGGGGTGTCACACATGTCTAAACACTTTCTAAGTGGAACCTAGTGGTTAAGTTCATGATAGAGTGGTATCAATGATGGTCATATTAGGATTAGAGTTTGGAGATAGTCTAGTAGTGAGGTTTGGGCTGGGAACTAGTAAAGCAATATTGAAGTGTGTTAAGTTTTGATCATAGGCTAGGGAAACTGATGATGGTGTATCAGATGAAGTATCTATTCACTAAGTCTTTGAAAATATTCTTGTTGGAGAGATCCATATAGGCACTAGTTATTGTGAAAACACTGATACCTGCATCATATAAGAATAGGTTTCAGTTTCCATATCCTTCTTGAGTCATATCCCCAAATATGCTCTTAACCATAGTGCATCTTGAATTTTGTAGGAATCCTACATGATAGAATAAATATGGGATTCCGCAGTGGGATCATAATGATTATCCACTTAAAAATGAGGCTTTAGTTCAAGGTCATGTGTATGGGGTGATACCTTTGGGTGGGTTTCTGGTCTTACCTTTTCCCATTGAGAAATTGGTTGTTTCAGCAATACTGGAAGATGACGTTCACATGTTGAGAACACTTTATGAGGTCCAAAGGAAAAGTCCCCTTATATTTTGGGGTGATTCAGACCCCCAAGTGGAAAAGGACTGGCTTGAGGTAGTTGGGTGAGTTTTCTGCCTTGTTAGGGCCCTTCCCGATTAGATGGTAGTCCTTGCAGTGCGCCTTCTCTATAAATCCATAGGTAGATGGTGGAGTTTGGTGATGTAAATACATAATGAGGAAAATCTCACCTAAACATAGTTAAAGTGACTCTTTAGAGGGTATTCTTACCTAGTGATGTTGTGGGCAGTATGTATCCAAGAGCTTCTAGAGCTCCCGTAAGTCATCATGTCAATCTCAGAGTATGTGTCGAGGTTCACTAATGTAAGAACCCAGATCTTCGTTCAGGTATGTTTTCCCTTTTTATGGACTTTTTAAGGAAAATAAATTTTCTGGAAATTTCAGAAGTACACGTCGTGTACTTTCTAGGTACATGTCGTGTACTCTGTTCCGGCTCGAAGCCGTGTGCTGGTCGTGTCCGGGCCACACACATGGTGTGTAAGGCTGAGGTGGAGGCCGGTTTTTCGGAGTACGGAAAAATTGAAGTACACGCCGTGTACTTTCTTTTTTTCATTAAACGGACCGGGGTCACGCCTAACCCCCATATTCGTCTTCTTCTCCAGTTTTCAACCATCCGAGAGCGTCTGTATGGCCGGATCTTCGACGGAGTCCTGCCTCGCCGTTCGTTCTCCGATTCGAGTACGGTCGATTGTGTTGGAATCGCAGTGGTGAGTTCTTCCTTATGCTTGAGCCTTGTTTCTTGATTCCTCCTCATTTACAAGTTATCGTGGGATGAAAGTTTTGTGAGTTTTCTCATATCTACATTGTTCTAAGAGGAATTTTTCATCGAGGCTCACGTATATCGATCTCCTAGGATCGAGGTAGGTGGTTTGTGCCTTTCCGTAGAAACTTGATGGATATTTTGTGCAATTTCCACCAATACCCTTGAACGGGGTATTGCGTGTTTCCTATTTTGCCCTTGTTACTTGCCTGCTTTGCTTGATTGCTCTAGTAGAGGTTATTTCTTATGATTAGAGTATTTTTTTTGTGCTCAGTTTTATTTTCCAGGCTTGTTCTTCCTGTTTGGCGTTTTTCCAGTTGCCATGCCTAGTCGTAGGATAGTGGAACTATTGTTTTATTATTTCTGTTGAGCCTTAGTTGATAGCCAAGTAGTTATTTGAGGTTTACTTGGATGATATACACGCGCTGAGCATGTTTAGTTATACTCAGGACTGTGAGAACCTAGAGTAGTAGACCAAAGGTAGAATTGACGAAAGGGCTTCTCCAGAGTGTCTTTTAATCACGATGCGAGACCAAGGGGAGAATTGACGGAAAGGCTTCTCCAGAGTGTCTTTTAATTACGACTCGGGCTATAGGGGGAATTGACGTTGAGTGCTTCCCCATAGAGCCTATAGCACGATACAAGACTATAGGGGGAATTGACGGTGAGTGCTTCCCCAGAGAGTCTGCTTACTTACGTAGATGAACCAGATGGGTGAGACTGTGTGTGCCTCCCAGAGGGTTGCTAGCACTTAGAGGTTGAACCATAGGGGTTAGACTGTGAGAGCTACCCAGAGGGTTACCTGTTTTTCTTCTTGTTGTTGACTGCTTACTTGTGTGCTATACTTGTTATAACTATGGTTTGTAGCTGTTTGTGCTTTCTGTTTACTGCTTCTTGTTTTAGTACTTCCATGTATTCATTGACTGTTAGGCACAAATCTTTGGGTGATTGCCTACTGGGATTGTATCTCACACCCTGTTTGGGCCATGCTTTTGGGCCCAAGTAGAATATGTTGATGCAGGTATAGATAAGGTCAAGTGTCCTTCTACTTCAAGATCTTGACTACATCAGGAGCTGGGGAGCATGGGACCGAGTCGTGGCTCACGATGCTAAAAAACTTACTTTGTTTTATTTTTCACTTGGTTTTAGTTGTATTTCAGCACGTTGTTGTGTTTTCTATTTTTCTTAGATACTTTTACTTGCTGCATCATTTTCATCATAGTTATATATTTACATTGTTTCTGCTGTTTGGTTTCTATTGTTATGCATGTCATTTACTGTTTCTGCTGTTTATTATTGTTTTCTTACCATGTATACCTTACCGAATGAGGGAATAGTTTCCCCAACGACTCACCAAGGCCCTCATTTCTAGTCGGCAGCCTCTGGCATTCGGGGAAACGCGCTTGAGGTCATGTGGCGAACCGGGTACGGGGCACCATTGGAGGGGATCCGGACTCGGGACGTTACAAAGTGGTATCAGAGGAGTTCTTTTCTCTTGTCTTACTGTTTGGAGACCTTATCCAGGGATAGGATGGATTCGGTACTTGGCATTAAGCTGTGCTCGGGAGTAGCTAACCCGTGTACAGGGAAAAGCAATACTACCTCGTTAATTACAGTTTTCTGGTTTTGAGATTTTATGGTTGGTATGTTTTCACCTAGAGTGATTCGTATGACTTGTGCGGTTATTGTTTTGATATTTTGGTTCAATTTTTGTCGTAACCTGATGAGATGAGGGTATTCCATATCATGCATCATATAGACACATGTAGGAATCTCATGTCATGCATTCTTGCCATGCCATCTAGGGTGCATTAGCGATTTAATGCTGTTGTGATAGGCTCTGTGTAGATTTTGTATGCTGTTGTGATAGATGCTTGATATATTCTCTGCTATTATGTTATAAAACTATTTGTTTTGTTCCTTGATTAAAAATGAATTCCAAATTTTGGTTCTTGAGGTGTTATGGGCCCTCAAGGATCAGAATTTGGCACCTTTTCCCTTGTTTTGGTGTTTCTGGAATTCTGCGCAGTTTTTGAGCTACTGCCCAGAAAAACCCAGAATACACGGCGTGTACTTTTTAGATACACGCCGTGTAGTTTTTAGGTCGTGTGGGTAGAACACAGTGTCGTGGGAGTGACTTCAGGAACACGTCGTGTACCAATGGTACACGCCGTGTGAGTTCGGAGCCGTGTACCCAGCCGTGTCACTAACAACACGAGCCGGGGAAGCTCGGGTAGAACACGTCGTGTCTGTATGGAACACGCCGTGTAGTTCTGTCCAGGTGCCCGACCGTGTCACGAACAACACGGGCCGGTGTGACCTTCTTTTCCACACGTCGTGTTTGTTCGGAACACGCCATGTAGTCTTGCTTAGGTACCTGGTCGTGTCACGAACAACACGGGATGGTGTCACCTTTTCCTATGCATGCCGTGATTTTTCGTAGCACGCCGTGTAAGGTCCATCCGTGTAGAAGGCTGTGTTCTTAACAACACGGGCCACCAAAACCTTGTCTAGTACACGTCGTGTAGTCTCGGGTTGAGTCGGACCCTGTGGGTTAGCCGTGTAAAGAGACTCGGGAAGGGGACTAGTTTTCTTGTACATGTCGTGTGTTGGGGTCAACACGCCATGTAGTTGAGGTGTACAAAACTTATAGTTTGAGAGTACACGCCCATGTCAGTGGCTTAAAAGACACGTCGTGTAGTTTTTATACACGTCGTGTAGTCGTGTTTTGCAATATTTTACGTTTTTCTTTCCTTGTTCCTGTTTTGTACTCTAGTGTTTCTTGTACTTGTTTTCCTGATATAAGGTGTGCTTTTGATCTTTTAGAGTTATGCCTCCGAGACGTCCTCCGGTCATACGTCTGTCGTCAGGCAGTGATCAGACGCCAGACAGGGCGGATCAGGGACTTCCTGTCGATCCCCCAACCGAGCCAGCCTTGGCACCGGTTGTAGTACCAGTCAGAGGTGTTGATGCAAAATTCAGGGAAGGTTTCATGAGGATGATAAAGGCCTTCCAGGGAGCACCTCCTCCTGTCTCGTCTATGTAAGACTTGACGCAGGTCTTTCAGCAGCAGCATCCTCCTACGTTCTCGGGGGAGGGAGGACCTCAGGCTGTAGAGTCATGGATGGAAGCCATGCTGACTATATTCGAGCATCTGGAGATGCCTCCAGAGAGGCGGGTCAAGCTTTCCACCTGCATGCTCCGAGACTCCGCCAAGAGGTGGTGGGACGTGATCTCACAGGCGGTTCAGCAGCAGGATATGGCTTGGGAGGAGTTCCAGCGCGTGTTCTACGACTACTTTTACCCGGAGACCCTGAGGGCCGATCGAGCCCGGGAGTTCATGAGCTTAGAGCAGGGTACTCTATCTGTCATGGAGTATTCCTCTCATTTCACTAATCTGTAGCATTTTACACCCCTTCGGGATTGGAGTGGGGTGTTTTTGGCGAGGAAGTTTGAGGATGGAATCAGGCGGGAGATCCGCTCGCAGGTGAAGATCTTCCAGCTGACTTCCATTACTTCCATCGTCAACTAGGCACTGATTGCGGAGCGCAATCTGAGAGACTCTGGAGCTGCGAGTCAGGGCAGTTCTGCTTCTAGAGCTATCTTTCCTTCAGATGACAGCAAGAAGCACCGTTGGGAGCCTACGCACGGTGATTCGAGGAAGCGAGACACATCATCAGGAAGCCAGGTGACATGCTACCAGTGTGGCCGGACAGGGCACACGAGGTCGCAGTGCCAGAGAGACCTGTGGAATGCTAATCTTGCGGCAAGATGGGTCACCTTCAGCATTTCTACCAGGCTTTCTCACCAGCACCAGGTGACCGGGGTTCTTCCATGACTCCTCGTTCAGGAGCATCCCCACCAGTCTCTCACCAGTCAGAAAACTGGAGTTCTTCCGGCCGTTCGGGCTGAGGTGGAGGTCGAGACCGTGGCATTCAGCCACCAGTCCCTCAGCACCAACAGGGAGGTTCAGCTCAGAGTGGTCAGTCAGGGGCGCAGGGCCGCGGTGCAGGCCAGTCTTTCGCCGTGGATTAGACTTATCATGAGCAGGATCCCGACCCTTCTACTGTTCGAGGTACGATTTTAGTAGCCTCAGTTTTATCTTCAGCCCTTTTCGATACTGGTGCTATGCATAGATTTATCTCTGTTGCTGTTGTGGAGAGCCTTGGACTCTACATCTTTTCTTCTGCTGACTCGTTGACACTAGACACACCTTTGGGAATGAGGACATCTAGTGTACGCCAGTGTAGAGTGTGCCCTCTTGAGGTTGCAGGGTATCGATTCTTATGGGATCTCTATATCCTAGAGATGACGGGTTATGATTTCATCCTTGGCATGGACTGGTTGATTCCCTTCCGGGCAGTCATTGACTTCTATCACCATAGAGTCAGTTTTATTTCACCAGAGGGTGAATCTTTCCTTCATAGAGGCGAATGGGACGTTCGGGTGAGTCGGGTAGGACTCAAGCATCTTGGGCTAGGAGGGGTGACGGCCCAGATTGCTAGCCTTTACCTGGATGATTAGGGGACTCCATAGTTGGACTTTCCTCCAATGGTGGATCGCTTCAGGGATGTTTTTCCAGAGGAATTTTCGGGTTTTCCTCCGTAGCGTGAGGTAGACTTCTCCATTGAGCTCATGCCAGGAGTGGCACTGGTGTCTATTCTTCCATATAGGATGGCCACACCTGAGTTTCAGGAGCTCAAAAAGTAGTTGGAGGAGTTACAGGCTAAGGGTTTCATCTGAATCAGTACTTCTCCTTGGGGTTTGCCTGTTCTGTTCGCGAAGAAGGCAGACGGTACCCTTCGTCTTTGTGTGGATTATCGGAAGCTGAACTAGTTGACGGTCAAGAACCGATATCCATTGCCGCGGATTTATGACCTTTTCGATCAGCTTCGAGGAGCCCGGGTGTTCTCGAAGATCGAATTGAGGTCAGGTTATCATCAATTGCGTGTTAGACCATCAGATATACCTCTGACAGCCTTCAGGAGCAGGTACGGTCTTTACGAGTATACAGTCATGCCCTTTGGACTCACGAACGCACCTGCAGTTTTTATGGCACTGATGAACCAAGTGTTCCATCTTTACATGGATTCCTTCATCGTGGTCCTCGTGGACGATATCTTGGTGTACTCTCACACTCGACACGACCATGCCACCCATCCTGAGATCGTTCTGAGTACACTGAGAGAGCATCAGCTTTATGCTAAACTCTCTAAGAGCCACTTCTGGATGAATCAGATTCACTTCTTGGGTCACTTCATCTCAGAGGCAGGAGTATCTGTGGACCCAGAGAAAGTGAGAGCTGTAGTTTCCTGGGAGCATCCGAAGAATGTTTTTGAGGTACGGAGCTTCCTAGGGCTGGATGGATACTACAGAAACTTCATTCGGGACATTTCTCGTCTAGCAGCACCTTTGACAGGTCTAACCAAGAAGGGGGAGAAGTTCTTATGGTTAGATTCTTGTGAGTCAGCCTTTCATGAGTTGAAAGGGAGGTTTATGTTAGCATCGATACTAGTCTTGCTAGAGCCAGGCAAGAGCAACACTGTTTACTGTGATGCTTCGGGTATCAGGCTGGGAGCTGTGCTTATGCAGGGATATGGAGTCGTTGCGTATGGGTCTCGGCAGCTGAGGCCACATGAGAGGAACTACCCTATGCACGATCTAGAGTTGGCAGCTGTTGTTCATGCCTTGCGCTGTTGGAGACACTATCTTCTGGGAGATCACTTTGTGGTCTTCACTGACCACAAGAGTCTCATGTATATCTTCACTCAACGTGATCTGAATTTGAGGCATCGTAGGTGGGTCGAGTACCTTCAGTCTTTTGACTTCGATCTTGCCTATACGCCGGGAAAGGGAAACGCTGTGGCAGATGCATTGAGCAGGAGAACTCAGATTCAGACAGTTCGGGAGGCTAGTAGTGAGTGGCAGCTGATGGCTCTGTTCTCTAAGATGCATCTAGAGGTGCATGACAGACAGGGACAAACTTTTCTATCTTATGTAGCTGTTACCTCTACGTTACTTGATCGGGTACAGATGAGGCAGCTATCAGACTCGGAAGGCTTAGTCCTGCGGGATAGTGTGTCAGGAGAGGACCCTCTACCTGTATGGACAGTGGGAAAGGATAAGATCTTACGTTTCCAAGGATGTGTATGGGTGCCAGCGGACATACGCGAGGAGCTGATGCGGGATTTTCATTCCTCTGTTTGGGCAGTTCATCCTGGGGTCACCAAGATGTATCGGGATCTTCATCGCCAGTACTGGTGGCCAGGTATGAAGAAGGATGTTTCTGGTTTTGTCATGTGATGTTCTACTTTTCAGCAGGTGAAAGCACAACATCAGTGACCCGCATGCCTCTTACAGCAGTTACCCATTCTGGAGTGGAAGTGGAATGATGTTGCGATGGACTTCGTGACCGGGTTTCCGAGATCACCTCGAGGGAATGATGCTATTTGGGTTGTTGTCGACAGGCATACGAAGGTTTCCCACTTCTTACCGATCAAGGATACCTTCAGCGTCGATGATCTGGGACGACTTTACATCAGAGAGATTGTGTATTTGCATGGAGTTCCATGCTCTATTGTTTCAGACAGAGATGCACGCTTTACCTCTCGGTTCTGGAAGGGACTTCAGTAGGCCTTGGGTACACAGGTACTTTTGAGTACAGCTTACCATCCCCAGACTGATGGTCAGTCCGAGCGCACGATCCAGGTGCTTGAGGATATGCTCCGAGCTTGAATCCTTGACTTTGGCAGTTCTTGAGAGAAGCATATTTCTCTGGTGGAGTTTGCCTACAACAACAGTTTCCAGTCGACCATTCAGATGGCACCATACGAGTCTTTGTATGATATGCCATGCTGATCACCCTTATGTTGGCTGGAGGTAGGAGAGGCAGCTTTGTTGGGATCTCGTCTTATACAGGAGACTTCAGAGAAGATAGAGCTGATTCGGAAGAGGATGGCTACAGCACAGTCTCGGCAGAAGTCTTATGCTGATCAGCGGAGATGACCTCTAGAGTTCGAGGTCGGTGATCGAGTTTTCCTACGTGTCGCACCTAGGTTGGGACACAAAAGGATTCAGAGATAGGGTAAGCTTTCACCACGATACGTTGGGCCGTTTGAGGTTTTGGAGAGAGTGGGGTCGGTCGCCTATCGGTTGTAGCTACCTCAGAGGTATCGGGTCATGCACAACGTCTTCCACGTCTCTCAAGTCCGACATTAATTTTCAGACCTGTCTCACGTCTTTCAGCCCGAGGAAGTCGAGCTTGAAGTGGATGCATCGTTCGAGGATCATCCTATCCAGATTTTCGATCGTAGTACGAAGGTTCTCCACGAGCGGTCTGTTCCTCTGGTACGAGTGCTATGGCAGCATGGGTGAGTACAAGAAGAGGCCTGGGAGAGGGAGGCTGATGTAGGATCGTAGTGGCCGGAGCTGTTCGGGGATTCTTCTTCTCCACCTCGTTAGGGAAATTCGGGGATGAATTTCTTTAAGGGGGGAAGTTTGTAAGAACCCGGATCTTCGTTCAGGTATGTTTTCCCTTTTTCTGGAGTTTTTAAGGAAAATAAATTTTTTGGAAATTTCAGAAGTACACGCCATGTACTTTCTGGGTACACGTCGTGTACTCTGTTCCAGCTCGAAGCTGTGTGCTGGCCGTGTCCGGGCCACACACACGGTGTGTAAGGCTGAGGTGGAGACCAGTTTTTCGGAGTACGGAAAAATTGAAGTACACGCCGTGTACTCAAGAAGTACACGCCATGTACTTTTTTTCATTAAACGGACCGGGGTCGCGCCTAACCCCCATATTCGTCTTCTTCTCTAGTTTTTGACCATCTGGGAGTGTCCGTACGGTCAGATCTTCGACAGAGTCCTGCCTCGCCGTCCGTTCTCCGATTCGAGCACGATCGATTGCATTGGAATCGCAGCGGTGAGTTCTTCCTTCTGCTTGAGCCTTGTTTCTTGATTCCTCCTCATTTCCAAGTTATCATGGGATGAACATTTTGTGAATTTTCTCAGATCTATGTTGTTCTAAGAGGAATCTGTCGTCAAGGATCACGTATATCGATCTCCTAGGATCGAGGTAGGTGGTTTGTGCCTTTCTGTAGAAAGTTGATGGATATTTTGTGCAATTTCCTCCAATACCCTTGAACGGGGTATTGCATGTTTCCTGTTTTGCCCTTGTTAATTGCCTGCTTTGCTTGATTTCTCTAGTAGAGGTTATTTCTTATGATTAGAGTATTTTGTTTGTGCTCAGTTTTCTTTGCCATGCTTGTTCTGCCTGTTTGGCATTTTGCTAGTTGCCATGCCTAGTCGTAGGATAGTGGAACTGTTGTTTTATTATTTCTGTTGAGCCTTATTTGATAGCCAAGTAGTTCTTGTGGTTTACTTGGACGATATACATGTGCTGAGCATGTTTAGTTATACTCAGGACTGTGAGAACCCAGAGTAGTAGACCAAAGGGAGAATTGACGGAAGGGATTCTCCAGACTGTCTTTTAATCACGATGTGAGACCAAGGGGAGAATTGACGAAAGGGATTCTCCAGAGTTTCTTTTAATTATAACGTGGCAAATAGAGGGAATTGACATTGAGCGCTTCCCCAGAGAGCCTATAGCATGATACGAGACTATAGGGGGAATTGACGGTGAGTGCTTCCCCAGAGAGTCTGCTTACTTACGTAGTTGAACCAGAGGGGTGAGACTGTGTGTGCCTCCCAGAGGGTTTCTAGTACTTAGAGGTTGAATCATAGGGGTTAGACTGTGAGAGCTACCCAGAGGGTTACCTGTTTTTCTTCTTGTTGCTGACTGCTTACTTGTGTGCTATACTTGTTAGAACTGTGGTTTGTAGCTGTTTGTGATTTCTGTTTACTGCTTCTTGTTTTAGTACTACCATGTATTCATTGACTGTTAAGCACAAATATTTGGGTGATTGCCTACTAGGATTGTATCTCACACCCTGTTTGGGCCATACTTTTGGGCTCAAGCAGACTATGTTGCTCTAGGTATAGATAAGGGAAAGTTCTCTTCTACTTTTGGATCTTGACTGCATCAGGAGTTGAGGAGCATGGGACTGAGCCGTGGCTCGCGATGCTGAGGAGCTTACTTTTTTTTCTTTTTCACTTGGTTTTAGTTGTATTTCAGCATGTTGTTGTGTTTTCTGTTTTCCTTAGATACTTGTACCTACTGCATCATTGTCATCATAGTTATATATTTACATTGTTTTCGCTGTTTAATTTCTGTTGTTATGCATGTCATTTACTGTTTCCGCTATTTATTGTTGTTTTCTTACCTTTTATACCTTACCAAATGAGGTCATAGTTTCCCCACTGACTCACCAAGGCCCTCGCTACTAGTCGGAAGCCTCTAGCATTCGGGGAAACGCACTTGAGGTCATGTGGTGAACCGGGTATGGGGCACCAGTGGAGGGGCTCCAGACTCAGGACGTTACAAAGTGGTATCAGAGGAGTTATTTTCTCTTTTCTTACTATTTGGAGACCTTAGCCCAGTATAGGATGGATTCAGTACTTGGAATTAAGCTGTTCTCGGGAGTAGCTAACACATGTATAGGGAAAATCCATACTACCTCGTTAATTACAGTTTTCTGGTTTTGAGATTTTATGGTTGGTATGTTTTCACCTAGAGTGATTCGTATGACTTGTGCGGTTATTGTTTTGATATTTTGGTTCAATTTCTGTCGCAACCTGATGATATGAGGGTATGTAATCTCATTAATCATATAGACACTTGTAGGAATCACATGTCATGCATTCTTGCCATGCCATCTAGGGTGCATTAGCGATTGCATGCTGTTGTGATAGGCTCTGTGTAGATTTTGCATGCTGTTGTGATATATTCTTGATAGATTCTATGATTTTATGTTAGAAAACTATTTGTTTTGTTCCTTGATTAAAAATGAATGCTGAATTTTGGTTCTTGAGGTGTTATGGGCCCTCACGGATCAGAATTTTGCACCTTTTCCCTTATTTTTGTGTTTCTGGAATTCTGCCCAGTTTCTAAGATACTGCCCAGAAAAACCTAGAATACATGGCGTGTAATTTTTAGATACACACTGTGTAGTTTTCAAGCCGTGTCACTGACCGTTTGGGCAGAACACAGTGTCGTGGGAGTGACTTCAGGAACACGCCGTGTACGAATGGTACACGCCGTGTGAGTTCATAGTCGTGTACCCAGTCGTGTCACTAACAACACGTGTCAGGGAAGCTCGGGTAGAACATGCCGTGTCTGTATGGAACACGCCGTGTAGTCCTGTCCAGGTGCCTGGCCGTGTCACGAACAACACAGGCCGGCATGACCTTCCTTTCCACACGCCGTGTTTGTTCGGAACACACTGTGTAGTCTTTCTCAGGTACCTGGTCGTGTCACGAACAACACAGGATGGTGTCACCTTTGCCTATGCACGTCATGCTTGTTCGGAGCACGCCGTGTAAGGTCCAGCAGTGTAGACGACTGTGTGCTTAACAACACGGGCCACCGAAGCCTTGTCTAGTACACGCCGTGTTTGTTTCAAACACGTCGTGTAGTCTCGGGTTGAGTCAGACCGTGTGGGTTAGCCGTGTAAAGAGACTCGGTCAGGGGACTAGTTTTCTTGTACACGCTGTGTGTTGGGGTCAACAAGCCATGTAGTTGAGGTGTACATGACTTATAGGTTGAGAGTACACGCCCATGTCAGTGGCTTAAAAGACATGCCGTGTAGTTTTTATACACGCAGTGTAGTCATGTTTTGCAATATTTTACGTTTTTCTTTCCCTGTTCCCGTTTTGTACTCTGGTGTTTCTTGTCCTTGTTTTCCTGATCTAAGGTTTGATTTTGATCTTTCAGAGCTATGCCTCCGAGACGTCCTCCGGTCGTACGTCTGTCGTCAGGAAGTGATCAGACGCCAGACAGGGCGGATCAGGGACTTCCTATCGATCCCCCAGCTGAGCCAACCTTGGCACCAGTTGTAGTACCAGTCGCAGACGCTGATGCACAGTTCAGGGAATGTTTCATGAGGATGATGTAGGCCTTCCAGGGATCACTGCCTCCTGCCTCGTCTATGGAAGACTTGACGCGGGTCTTTCAGCAGCAACATCCTCCCACGTTCTCGGGGGAGGGAGGACCTCAGGCTGCAGAGTCATGGGTGGAAGCCATGCTGACTATATTCGATCATATGGAGACGCCTCCAGAGAGGCGGGTCAAGCTCGCCACCTACATGCTACGAGACTCTGCCAAGAGGTGGTGGGACGTGATCTCACATGCGGGTTAGCAGCAGGCTATGGCTTGGGAGGAGTTCCAGCGCGTGTTCTACAACTACTTTTACCCGGAGACCCTGAGGGCCGAACGAGCCCAGGAGTTCATGAGCTTAGAGTAGGGTACTCTATCTGTCATGGAGTATTCATCTCGTTTCACTGAGTTGAAGCATTTTACACCCCTTTGGGATGGGAGTGGGGTGTTTTTGGCGAGGAAGTTTCAGGATGGACTCAGGCGGGAGATCCGCTCGTAGGTGAACAACTTCTAGCTGACTTCCATTACTTCCATCGTCTACCAGGCACTGAGTGCGGAGCACAATCTGAGAGACTCTGGAGCTGCGAGTCAGGGCGGTTCTGCTTCCAGAGCTATCTTTCCTTCAGATGACAGCAAGAAGCGTCGTAGTGAGCCTACGTGCAGTGATTTGAGGAAGCGAGATGCATCATCAGGAAGCCAGGTGACATGATACCAGTGTGGTAGGACAGGGCACACAAGGCCGCAGTGCCAGAGAGACCCATGGAATGCCGATCTTGTGGCAAGATGGGTCACCTTCAGCGTTTCTGCCAGGCTTTCTCACCAGTAGCAGGTGACCGGGGTTCTTCCATGACTCCACGTTCAGGAGTAGCCCCACCAGTATCTCACCAGTCAGGGAACTGGAGTTCTTACGGCCGTTCGGGCCAAGGTGGAGGTCGAGACTGTGGCGGTCAGCCACCAGTCCCTCAGCACCAGCAGGGAGGTTCAGCTCAGAGTGGTCAGTCAGGGGCACAGGGCTGCGGTGCAGGCCAGTCTTTCGCCGTGGAGCAGACTTATCATGAGCAGGATCCTGGACCTTCTACTGTTCGAGTTACGATTTTAGTAGCCTCAGTTTAATCTTCAACCCTTTTCGATACTGGTTCTACGCATATCTTTATCTATGTTGCTGTTGTAGAGAGCCATGGACTCTGCATCTTTTCTTCTGCCAACTCGTTGACACTAGACACACCTTTGGGAATGAGGACATCTAGTGTACGCCAGTGTAGAGTGTGCCCTCTCGAGGTTGTAGGGTATCGCTTCTTATGAGATCTCTATGTCCTAGAGATGACAGGATATGATGTCATCCTTAGCATGGACTGGTTGATTCCCTTCCAGGCAGTCGTCAACTGCTATCGCCACAGAGTCAGTTTTATTTCACCAGAGGGTGAATCTTTCCTTCATAGAGGCGAATGGGACATTCGAGCGAGTCGGGCAGGACTCGAGCATCTTGGGCTAGGAGGGGTGACGGCCCAGATTGGTAGCCTTTACCTGGATGATTAGGGGACTCCACAGTTGGACTTTCCTCCAGTGGTGGATCACTTCAGGGACGTTTTTTCAAAGGAATTTTTGGGTTTTCCTCAGGAGCGTGAGGTAGAATTCTCCATTGAACTCATGCCAAGAGCAACACCGGTGTCCATTCCTCCATATAGGATGGCCACACCTGAGTTGCAGGAGCTCCAGAAGTAGTTGGAGGAGACTTTAGAGCAGATAGAGATGATTCAGAAGAGGCAACTTTGTTGTGACCTTATCTTGTATAGGAGACTTTAGAGCAGATAGAGATGATTCAGAAGAGGATGGCTACAGCACAGTCTGAGCAGATGTCTTATGCTGATCGGCGGAGACGACCTCTGGAGTTTGAGGTCGGTTATCGGGTTTTCCTACGTGTCACACCTAGGTTAGGACACAAATGGATTCGGAGACAGGGTAAGCTTTCGCCACGGTACGTCGGGACGTTTGAGGTTTTAGAGAGAGTGGGGTCGGTCGACTATCGGGTGTAGCTACCTCAGAGGTATCGGGCTATGCACGACGTCTTCCACGTCTCTCAACTCTGACGTTACTTTTCAGATCTGTCTCACGTCTTTCAGCCCAAGGAAGTCAAGCTTGAAGCATATGCATCATTCGAGGAGAATCCTATCCGGATTTTCGATCGTAGTACGAAGGTTCTCCGCGGGCGGTCTGTTCCTCTAGTACGAGTGCTATGGCAGCACGGGGCGAGTACAGGACGAGACCTGGGAGAGGGAGGCCGATGTACGATCGCAGTGGCTGGAGCTGTTCGGGGATTCTTCTTCTCCACCTCATTAGGGAAATTTGGGGATGAATTTCTTTAAGGGGGGAAGTTTGTAAGAACCCAAATCTTCGTTCAGGTATGTTTTCCCTTTTTCTGGAGTTTTTAAGGAAAATAAATTTTCTGGAAATTTCAGAAGTACGCGTCGTGTACTTTCTGGGTACACACCGTGTACTCTGTTCCGGCTCGAATCCGTGTGCTGGCCGTGTCCGGGCCACACACACGGTGTGTAAGGCTGAGGTGGAGGC
The DNA here is from genome assembly GCA_963277665.1 of Viscum album. NCBI lineage: Eukaryota > Viridiplantae > Streptophyta > Magnoliopsida > Santalales > Viscaceae > Viscum > Viscum album. The sequence goes on along the minus strand of OY728137.1, from coordinate 192,946,916 downwards.
CGGTTTTTCGGAGTACGGAAAAATTGAAGTACACGCCATGTACTCAAGAAGTACACGCCGTGTAATTTTTTTTTCATTAAATGGACCAGGGTCGTGCCTAGCCCCCATATTCGTCTTCTTCTCCAGTTTTCGACCGTCTGGGAGCGTCCGTATGGACGGATCTTCGACAGAGTCCTGCCTCGCTGTCCGTTCTCCGATTTGAGCACGGTCGATTGCGTTGGAATCACAGCGGTGAGTTCTTCCTTCTGCTTGAGCCTTGTTTCTTGATTCCTCCTCATTTCCATGTTATCATGGGATGAATGTTTTGTGCGTTTTCTCATATATACGTTGTTCTAAGATGAATCTGTCATCGAGGCTCATGTATATCGATCTCCTAGGATCGAGGTAGGTGGTTTGTGCCTTTCCGTAGAAAGTTGATGGATATTTTGTGCAATTTCCACTAATACCCTTGAACAGGGTATTGCGTGTTTCCTGTTTTTCCCTTGTTACTTGCCTACTTTGCTTGATTTCTCTAGTAGAGGTTATTGCTTGTGATTAGAGTATTTTTTTGTGCTCAGTTTTATTTTCCATTCTTGTTCTTCCTGTTTGGCATTTTTCCAATTGCCATGCCTAGTTGTAGGATAATGGAACTGTTGTTTTATTATTGCTGTTGAGCCTTAGTTGATAGCCAAGTAGTTCTTGAGGTTTACTTGGATGATATACACGCGCTGAATATGTTTAGTTATACTCAGTACTGTAAGAACCTAGAGTAGTAGACCAAAGGGAGAATTGACGGAAGGGCTTCTACAGAGTGTCTTTTAATCACGATGCGAGACCAAGGGGAGAATTTATGGAAGGGCTTCCCCAGAGTGTCTTTTAATTACGAAGTGGGATATAGGGGGAATTGAAGTTGAGTGCTTCCCCAGAGAGCCTATAGCACGATACGAGACTATATGGGGAATTGACGGTGAGTGCTTCGCCAGAGAGTCTACTTACTTACGTAGCTGAACCAGAGGGGTGAGATTGTGTGTGCCTCCCAGAGGGTTGCTAGTACTTAGAGGTTGAACCATAGGGGTTAGACTGTGAGAGCTACCCATAGGGTTACCTATTTTTCTTCTTATTGCTGACTACTTACTTGTGTGCTATACTTGTTAGAACTGTGGTTTGTAGTTGTTTGTGCTTTCTATTTACTGCTTCTTGTTTTAGTATTGCCATGTATTCATTGACTGTTAGGCACAAATCTTTGGGTGATTGCCTACTGGGATTGTATCTCACACCCTGTTTGGGCCATTCTTTTGGGCCCAAGAAGACTATGTTTCTGTAGGTATAGATAAGGGCAAGTGCCCTTCTACTTCAGGATCTTGACTGCATCAGGAGCTGGAAAGCATGGGACCGAGCCATGGCTTGCGATGCTGAGGAGATTACTTTGTTTTATTTTGCACTTGGTTTCAGTTGTATTTCATCATGTTGTTGTGTTTTTTGTTTTCCTTAGATACTTTTACCTGCTGCATCATTGTCATTATAGTTATATATCTACATTGTTTCCGCTGTTTGGTTTCTGTTGTTATGCATGTCATTTACTACTTCCACTGTTTATTGTTGTTTTCTTACCTTGTATACCTTACCGAATGAGGGCATAGTTTCCCCCACCGACTCACCAAGGTCCTCGCTGCTAGTCGGTAGCTTCTGGCATTCGGGGAAACGTAATTGAGGTCATGTGGTGAACCGGGTACGGGGCACCAGTGGAGGGGCTCCGGACTCGGGACGTTACAACTAAACTCTCATGATACTCTATGTACATGGTTAATGATGGAAAATTTAAAGAATGGAACTTTGTGCATGGAATTCACCAAGATATCTAGGTTTTTGTGGTATCTTTTTTACATTCCTTCCTATGATAGGGTGTTAGAGCATGCCTAGATTGAATAGATATTTCTAGTTAAGCAGTCATCGACAGTTGGTTCTAGAAGTGGGAACCATGGAGCAGAGATGTTAGTGGCTAGTAGTTTATAATAGACTCAAGTATCCAAGTGTGTGAGGAATTTACAAATATAGTATCAGGATAGAGGATCTACTGTCCAGGGATATTTGGATAGTTTCAAGTAACTGAGGTTTAAGTGATTCTACTCCTATCATTGGTGATGGTATATCATATGGGATTGCCTTACCCATCATGCATAAAATAAGGATACATTTTATGGGATTCCTAGACATAGGTAATTAATTTATAAGGGGTTAAATAGGGTGGAAGATGTGGTAGAGGATTTAGGAGTAGCAGGAGGTGGATGAAAATTTGATTTTTTATCACCACCACCCCCAGGTAGTCCACTCCAGTCTTGGGGAGTTGGTGGTTAGGGACATGAGAAGCTTCAAGAAGTGGATTCTTATAAACAAAAAGCTCTATGAATGATTTTTGGTACAATCTATATATTATCTACTTTATATATAGTATTTATAGACAAAGGAGTTATTCACTATTTCTTTGAAACATCCCTTATTTAAAATCTAGATATTCTGGTGGAGACTTTGGCTCAAAAATTGCATTTAATCCCTCATATATGGGGAGATTCAGTGATCGCACACTTTTTCTTATAGTGTGACCAAAATCTCGAAGGAGAAAACATCTAATGGGATCTTTTCATGTCTACTATGAGGCCTAAAAACATCATTCTAGGTTTAGATTGACTCTATTTGATCAATGTGAATATTGAATGTTTTAAGTGGAGGATGTAGTGATTATAAGTTTATAGGATAAGGTTTTACTTCATTGAAAATAAGAAAATATAGGTATAGAAGTATAGTCTCATACATAGGAGGATTTATCTAGTTCATCATCAATTAGATGGTATTACCCATGGTGTATATGATGTTATGAGATTTCATTTTTCTACGATAGTGGTGGAGTTTGAGGACATCATTTCTGAGGATATGTCAGGCTTACCTCACCACTGAGAGATCGACTTCTGTATAAATCTACACCCAAGGAGTACCCTAATATCTATTTTAGAATATTAGATGTCCCCTATAGAGCTTTAAGAGTTGAATGAATAGTTAGAGGATATGAATAGGAAGGAATTTTTTAGACCCAGTGTGTCCCCCTAGGCACCACCGGTTCTTTTCACCAAGAAAGAGGATGAGATATTGATGTTATGCATGGATTAAAATTTCCTAAATTAGCTGATAATCACTAATAAGTATCTGATTTCTATAATTTTCTACCTTTTAACTAGTTTAAAGGAGCAAGTTGGTTATTGAATATTGACCTCAAGTTAGGCTATCAACAACTCCGAGTTTGAGTGGAGGATACACCAAATATGACATTTTTATGTCATTATCTTCACTATGAGTATTTGGTGATAACCTTGGACAAGAAAAATTCCCCATAATTGTTCTTCATACTTATGAAATGGATATTTTATCCATTATTGGATTGTTCTATGATAGTCTTCATAAATTAAATCCTTTCATACTCAGCATAAAAGGAGAATTCAAGACATTTAATTATGGTCCTAGATATACTCCAAGAGAACCATATTTATGGAAATATCTCAAAGTTTTAGTTATGGATTTGATATTTCCACTTCCTATAACATGTTATCTTAAAATAGAGTACTAGTAGACCCATTAAAGGTTGAGGTAGTGCTATCTTGGGAGTCACCCAAGAGTGTGACTGAGGTAAAAAAGATTCCTTTGGTTAGCAAGCTACTATTAGAGATTCGTTCCTGATTTCTATATGATTTTAGCACCCTTTAAATACTTGAACTAAAAGGGGTTGTATTTAATGTGGACAGAGATATTCCAACTTGATTTTTAGGAGTCGAGACAGATATTTACAAGATCCCCCATATTGAGACTTCCAGAGGAGGGGGTTAATTATATGGCATTCTATGATTCCTCCAAAAACCGGCTTAAATGCATTTTGATATAGAGGTATGTAGTTATTTCTTATGGGTCTTGATAGCTGGCACCCCATGAACATAACTATGTGACCCATGATTTAGAGCTGACAGTAGTGGTCTTCTCTTGGAGGATGTGGAAACACTACCTCACAAGAGAGTGATTTATTGTCTATTCTAACCACAAGAGTCTCAGGTAAATATTTCTATAGAAGAATACTAAATTGATGAAGAGAATATGACTATAGTTCTTATATAATTATGAACTTAAGATATTTTATAATCCCATAAAGGGTAATGTGGTTGAATTTTCTCTTAGTAGGATATCCAATTCATAGTTTTTTAGTGAGGCGTTAGAGTGGTTGGACTCAATGTAGTTGTCTATAGTGGATGAGTATAATGAATATTAATCTAGTTGATGGTTGTTACCCCTCTTCTAATTTAGTGTGTTAGGGATTCAAGGTTGGGTGATATCAATTGTGAGGACTTTGATGGATATATATCCATTGGGTGTACTCTTGAATAATTTTTTGAAGGTGGGGAGCACACACTACTAGAATTCAATCTATTTGCAACAGGTTATTTGTGATGGGATCTTGTCGCAAATAGGCTTTAGAGACGGGGCCACGTCGCAAATAGCCCGTCGTAGAAAACACCATCGCAAATAAGTCTCTGATTATATACTTTATATATATATATATAATCTCTTTTGCCACGGGACAGTCGCAAATAATTTTTTGTGACGGGCCCGTAATCCCGTCGCAATTTTTTTTTGAAAATATTTTTTTAGACTATTTGCGATGGGCCCATCGCAAATAGTATTTGCGACGAGCCCGTAATCCCATCGCAAATACCTTTTTTAAGAAAAAATTATTTAGTCTATTTGCGACGGGATCCCATCGCAACAGATCCCATCGTAAATAATAAATAATTTTTTTAAAAAATAAATTTAATAAATTTATGATTATTGAAAAATTAATTTTAATATTATTAAAATAAAAAAAAATAAAAAATATTAAACTTCTCAATATTCACAAAAAAATATAAAAAAGTCATAAAATATTATTATGATTATTGAAAAATTAATTTTAATATTATTAAAATAATAATAAAAATAAAAAATATTAAAATTCTTAATATTCACAAAAAAATATAAAAAAATCATAAAATATTATTATTATTATTATTAATAGTAAAATAAACAAATATTAAAAAATATAATACTGAAAATAAAATATGCACGAGAATGAATATACGTATCTCCGACCAGATTATTCATTGTGATTTTAGTGTGAGAAAGATGCAAGTAAATGAGCTGTCGGACAAAAGAGCCCCCTTTTCGTCGATGAATCGTCTTCTTCCAACTGTCACCGCCTGAAAACATTATAAAAAATATGATCCTACAAATGCATATCCAATATCGTGTATGCGAGATTGAATATGCCTATGTAGCAGCACATTTTTCATATTGTTTTGAGTTAGTGAGAGTTGAAAGGAGAAAATTCATCGAGCAAAAGGAGTGTCGTCAATCCACTTCAAATTGTGCCAGATTCTTGGAATTTATTAAAATTTATTAAATTTTCTTTCAAACTATTCAAAACAAATTTTTACTAATTATTACTAATTATTACTATTTATTGCTAATTATTACTAATTTAGAAATACTTATAAATACTTAGCAAAGTGATAACTGCTTGAATAATGAATTTTTTTTGGTAATCATCGTTGTGGAGATGATTAAAAAATTTCCCTTCATTATCCAAGCAGTTTTGATTTACTAATTATAATTATATCTAATTATTACTAATAAAAAAATTATATTATCAATATTTATGAAAAAAATATTAATATTATTAAAATAATAAAAATTTTATAAAATATTAAAATTATCAATATTCGCAACAGGCTTTGATATATTCTTAACATGTTCAAATCTCAAAGGGTTGCCAATTGTCAGGTCATACGCAATAAAAAGTTTGTGTCAAACATGCCCAATGTAAACTCTATAATTGTCCTTGCATGGTTGATCACCTCGCAAGTAGTGTTGTAATAGGATGACCAAAGTAATGTCGTTCTCGTCTCTAAGAATCATCTCTCTCCCTTTACATAGATCATTATTCCTTAAAAATTTGAGGGGACATCATTATCTTTCCCTTAAATTTTCAAGGAAGAATTGTCTATATAAAGGGTCATATGAGATAATTCGTATAGATGAGAAGGGCATAACTTGGGTTATCCTATTGCAATGCTACTTGCAAGGTGATCAACCAATCAAAGACAATTATATATAATTATTACTAATTATGACTAATTATTACTAATTATTACTAATTATGACTAATTATTACTAATTATGACTAATTATGACTAATTATGACCAATTATGACTAATTATGACTAATTATATCTAATTATTACTAATTATATCTAATTATTACTAATTGTTACTAATTATATCTAATTATTACTAATTATTACAAATTATTACTAATTATTACTAATTATATCTAATTATATCTAATTATATCTAATCATATCTAATTATTACTAATTATTACAAATTATATCTAATTATATCTAATTATTACTAATTATTACTAATTATATCTAATTATATCTAATTATATCTAATTATATCTAATTATATCTAATTATATATAATTATATCTAATTATTACTAATTATTACTATTTATTACTAATTATATCTAATTATATCTAATTATATCTAATTATTACTATTTATTTCTAATTATTGCTAATTATTAGTATTTATTAGTAATTATTAGTAATTATTAGTAATTATTAGTAATTATTAGTAATTATTTCTAATTATTCGTAATTATTGCTAATTATTTCTAATTATTCCTAATTATTGCTAATTATTCCTAATTATTCCTAATTATTAGTATTTATTAGTATTTATTACAAATTATTAGTATTTATTAGTAATTATTACTAATTATAGCTAATTATTACTAATTATTGCTAATTATTCCTAATTATTTCTAATTATTCCTAATTATTTCTAATTATTACTAATTATTGCTAAATATTACTAATTATTGCTAAATATTACTAATTATTGGTATTTATTCCTAATTATTAGTAAATATTCCTAATTATTCCTAATTATTCGTATTTATTACTAATTGTTCTTATTATTACTAATTATTCCTAATTATTACTAATTATTCCTAACTATTACTAATTATTCCTAATTATTACTAATTATTCCTAATTATTGCTAATTATTAATAATTATTGCTAATTATTGCTAATTAATGCTAATTATTTCCAATTATTTCTAATTATTGCTGATTATTTCTAATTATTGCTAATTATTACTAATTATTGCTAATTATTACTATCTGTTTCTAATTAATTCTAATTGTTTCTAATTATTGCTAATTATTCCTAAATATTGCTATTTATTGCTAATTATTTGTATTTACTGCTAGTTATTAGTATTTATTAGTAGTTATTACTAATCATTAGCATTTATTACTAATTATTACAATTTATTGCTAATTATTACAACTTATTACTAATTATTACAATTTATTACAAATTATTATTAATTATTGCTAATTATTGCTAATTATTGCTAATTATTGCTAATTATTCCTAATTATTGCTAATTATTCTTAATTATTTCTAATTATTACTAATTATTAGTAAGTATTACTAATTATAAGTATTTATTCCTAATTATTACCAATTATTCTTAATTATTATTAATTATTCCTATTTATTAAAATTTATTTCTATTTATTACTAATTATTGTTATTTATTACTAATTATTTGTAATTATTGCTGTTTATTGCTATTTATTTCTATTTATTGCTAATTATTTCTAATTATTCCTAATTATTGCTAATTATTACTAATTATTAGTAATTATTAGTATTTATTACTAATTATTACAATTTATTACTAATTATTACAATTTATTGCTAATTATAACAATTTATTACTAATTATTACAATTTATTACTAACTATTACAATTTGTTACTAATTATTATTAATTATTCCTAATTATTAATAATTATTCTTAATTATTACTAATTATTCCTATTTATTACTAATTATTCCTATTTTTTACTATTTATTTCTATTTATTACTAATTATTTCTATTTATTGCTAATTAGTGCTAATTATTACCAAGTATTTCTAATTATTGCTAATTATTTCTAATTATTCCTAATTATTCCTAATTATTGCTAATTATTGCTAATTATTGCTATTTATTTCTAATTATTACTAATTATTTCTAATTATTGCTAATTATTCCTAATTATTAGTATTTATTGCTAATTATTAGTATTTATTAGTAATTATTAGTAATTATTAGTATTTATTACTAATTATTACAATTTATTACTAATTATTAAAATTTATTACTAATTATTATTAATTATTGCTATTTATTTCTATTTATTACTAATTATTGCTAATAATTACTAATTATTCATAATTATTCCTAATTATTGCTAATTATTCCTAATTATTGCTAATTATTCCTAATTATTTCTAATTATTACTAATTATTACTAATTATTAATATTTATTCCTAATTATTCCTAATTATTACTAATTATTCCTAATTATTACTAATTATTCCTAATTATTACTAATTATTCCTATTTATTACTATTTATTGATATTTATTTCCAATTATTATTAATTACTACAAATTAATTATATACATTACTAATTATCATTAATAATTAATAATTACTACTAATTGTTAAAAATTGATACTAAAAATTTCAATTTATTAGTACAAATAAATACTAATGACAAAACAATTTAAATTTAATTTAATTACAACTAATCAACAATAAAAAAAATTAACAAAAAAATGAAATTAATAATAAATTTAAAAAACATAAATACCTTTAAGACTGATTTTCTATTGATGCAAAGGGCTCCACAACTTCTTCGTGAACAAAAAAATTAACTTAGAAAAAATTTCTCTCTAAAATCCGAGTTTAGAGAGAAACCGGATCTAAAATTTGAGAGGAATGAGAGGAAAAACGGATGAGGGTATGTATAGGTTAGTTTATTTGCGACGGGTATCCCGTCGCAAATAGTATCATTTACGACGGGACCCGTCGCAAATACCTACGCCCGAATTAATTACTGTCGGCGGTTAAAAAGTTATTTGCGATGGGACCCGTCGCAAATAGTCCCTGCCGACACATCTTTTGTGATGGGACGACATCCCGTCGCAAAAGGCTATAAACCGCCGCCGGTTATTTGCGACGGGACCCGTCGCAAATACTTAACTATTTGCGATGGTAGGATCCCACCGTCGCAAATAACCTTGGCGCGGTTTGGCGCGCTATCCGCGCCAAACTATTTGCGATGGGAGATGAAATTTCGTCACAAATAGTTGGTTATTTGCGACGGGTCGTTACCCCCCGTCGCAAATAACCTCTTGGACGGGCCTTTTGCGACGGGATTTATTCCCGTCACAAAAGGCCCGTCGCAAAAAGCCCTATATCCCGTTGTGACATCATCCTTTTTTGAGGATGAATGGTGGTACCAACCATGATGGGTGAGGAAGTAACGAGGGGGATTCATGCATCCCCCTTATAAGTACATATAGGAGTGTAAAATTTGTATAAGTACCTTTGGTGTCAGTTATAGTGGTCAAGTATGAAGAGGTGTTTAGATGAGTGTATCTCTCAATGTATCTCTTTCCATCAGGAGAATACTGAACATCATGTTCTAGCAGGTTTGGATCAACCCCTTGAGGTTATAGAGTGGAAGTGGATGGTATCTCTATGGACTTCATGATAATACTTCCATGATCAGCTAGAGTACACAATTCTATATGGGTGATCATGGAATGAATTTCCATGTTAGCCCATGTTCTAGCCATCTAAGAGTAGAGTTCGCTGGAGAGATTATGATGTATTTATGTGCCATTGATAGTCGGTCTTTATTGAGTTCCCTCAATTATCATCTTAGACCATGAAGCTCACTTCATATTGTGATTATGGAGAGGATTATATGAGGCCTTTGGGACTCAATTGTAGTTGAGAATGACATTTCACCCCTATAAAAACGTTCAGATAGAGCAGACTATTCAGGTACTAGAGGACATACTTTAGGATTTTATGTTAGACTTTTTACATTACTAGGAGGATCATATATCTTTTCTGTAGTTTTCATATAATAAAAGTTACCACTCCATAATAGGTATGGAACCATTTAAGGCCTTGTATGGGAGACCTTATAGCTCATTTTTGTGCTAGACTAATCTAGTGGAGATAACACTTATGGGCCCTGAGTTTGTGAAAGTAATGATGGAGAAGGTGTGGATCATCTAAGAGAATATGAGGACTGACCATATCTATCAAAAGTCTTATCAAAACCAGCAATGGATGCCTTTTAGTTTTAAGAGGGGGACTATGTGTTCTTAAAGGTCTCAACTTAGTGAGGATTATAGTGGTTTGGATGGGGTGGAAAGTAATCTTTTAGATTCATCGGCACTTTCATGATACTATATAGAGTTGGAAATGTGGTGTACTGTAAATACCCCGAACCTAGTAGCTCAGAGTTAGTGGTTACATTATTAAATTTTCACTAGATATAAAGAATCACATCCCGAAGAATTGAATATTTTAGTAGTATTGGTAAATTATATACATATTTTAATCTCATATTTTAATTGAAAACATAAAAAAATAACATAGAATTTTCTTTGAGAACACCCAAATTCTCTTTAGAATACGCCTACATATCAATCATAAAACACTTCTTGGCATCTTAGGTAAACATAAGAAAGTGGTGAGTTATAATGTGTAGTATGGGTATTCATACAACAGAATCTATCTTGGATAAATAATTTATAATTAATATGGAAAGTTATATAACTAAAATACATGTCATTTAATCAATAAATTTAACATTAATAGTGATATGATAGGAATAAATGGTGATACAAAATTCCATATAAATAATCACATGAGCTTGAATCTTATCCATGGATATTTAATTAATCAAATAATCACATAGAAATCAATTACTAATCTCATAAAAAGGTAATGGACAATGTTGGACTTTATAAATATACCATAAATACCTTTTTCTAAGACATCTTACATAAATGGGTAAGGCCTCAACCAAATACCCATGCTTGTTTGTCTCATTAGACATACTTATGCATCAAGGGGCTATAGTGGGAACGATCCATCACTTACAAAGTCCAATGAAATCCAAATATGAAAGGGTTGAAACATAATCAATATAAACATTCTTATAGAAAAACTATCATATTAATTGTTTATAATTACCTCAAATAATAAACATATTTATAAACCATCTAAAGTGATATGAATGGTATCAACATAGTACATCCTCAGTCAAATTGATCATAAATCATCCAAATAAATAATAATGATGGAATCATTACAACATATCACTAGTGTATAATAAGTATAATAAGGGTTTTTGATGTTAATTAATAGAAATTATATAAAGAGATCATTAAAAAAATTATTGAGGAAAATAACCTTTCCACTTTGAAAATCACCTTTTTAAAACTAAAATTTCAAAAAATATGGTAAAAATAAATTTATTTGAAATTAAAATTTAAAACTTATAAAGTAATCTTCAAAATATTTAGTGATCATGATACTAGGAAATTCTTTTCACTCCATACACTTTAAGACAAAAATTCCTTTCACATTTTTGTAAGAAAAGTAAAAAAGTACCTTATTCATAAAATGACAGGAAGATACATTTCAAAATATTTTTTAAAAATCCAATGTTGGATAAATAAGTATTTAGAAAATAATTTTTTAAAATTTTAAAAACATTTGTGAAAATATTTTTATAAATCGTGGATTTGGAAGGAAAATGATTTTTGACCAAAGAGAGAAATAAAGTCTTCTTTTCTTAAAAACATTTTATCAATAATTTTGAGTAACAATGGGAGGAAAATCGTATAATTACTTTGAAAATTCATTAAAAACATATTTGAAGAAAATTATTGAGTTTATTGAGAGTTATATTATAATATTCATTGTCATGAACTAATGCATAAACAACCTTGATAAGTAATGAGATTGTAGCATAAACACTTACCACTTTGATAACTTTTGAATCATAAGACCCATGAAAGAAATAGATTTAGATAAAACATTAAATACAATTGAGATAAACGGATTAAATATATAACATATAAAATCTGAAATATATACACCACAAAAAAGAACTAAGTGGTGAATATGGAATAAATATCATAGAAGTAAAAGTGAGACGAGAAACCTTATAATGACCATAACATTAAAGTGAGAATTAATTAATGAATTGATAATGTGTATCAAATTTAAATCCATATAAACAAGTATAACTAAAACATAATATAATAATAATTCATTACACACATAATCTTATAATATCAAATGCAATGAATAAGTGATATAACCCAATGAAAAGAAATTAAGTAATGAAATTATTTACCACTTGCTAATTTTATTGTCAAATACCCTTGGATGAAATAAATAAATTTAATTTAAAATACCATGAATTATTAAGGATTAATTATATTAAATATAAAAGTGTAATTATATACACAATATAAATAATTAGGCTCATAACATTACAATATATCTCAATTAATGGAAATTGAAACAAAATCCCTTACCTCGGGTCTGATTTCCTTCATACATGTTTGTAACTCCTATATAATTAGTATATATTTATTATAAATCTATTAAATAACCATAATAATATATTTAATATCATATATTATTTACTTATATCCTTTTATGGTCCATTTATTAACAATTCATTGTTAAAATCACTATTTTAGGTGATAATTGCTTCGTTTTTCATGTATAATTTGGTGTGGTAATTTTGGTCCCTTTAATTTTATCATGATTAGACAATATAAATAATGTGAAACATTATATAAATATGATATATAATCAATATATAATTATTTATAATAGTTCATAAATGTTAGATATGGGAAAATGAGTTACACTGTTCATGGTGACGGTAGGTCGTACGTATGCATGAATGTTATTTCTATTTTTCCAAAAGATGGAATGTAAGAAAGGTAAATAATATTTAAAATTTGAAAAATAATTGTGATATAAAATATATTATATATATTCATTAAATATACCCGTATTACTATCCATGTAAAGATAAAATTAAAACATTTTACATCACTACATGGAGGCAGTGGTCCACACGTACACATAAACGATATTATTTTCCAACAGGTTGGAATGTAAGAAGTTATATGAGATATTACTATAATAGAATTATAATAATGTCATAAATATCATATAAATATGTTAAATCCATAATTATATCCATCCATGATATTTGGTGATGGAAAATGAATTAACTTGGTTTGTGAGGCCATAGTCTGCCGCACACACGTGCCAGTTTCGTTCCCCATTTGATGGAAGAGGAGATAGATATAAATCATGAGATTAACATAATAAAATATAATTATATATGAGATAATGTTTTTATTTTTCCATAATAATTCAATGATATTTTAATGGGTTAGAAAAATAACTAAAATGAAGACACGTGGTTAATAACATTACCACTTCTTCAGACAACCTTTTTATGTTTATACCAAAAGCCTTCCTAGATTGGATTTATCATACAAAAATAAATATAAGATGTGGATTGGTATGTAATAACTATTTTTGGATAGTTATTATAAAAAAAAATCTTTTGGAGTGTGAAAATTATAGGAGAGTGATGACCTTTTATAAGTGGGGGAGAGGACATCGTTGGAATTTTCTAAAAGAAAAGAGATATCCACAATTTTGACATGACACAAGGCTCCAAAATGGGTCATTATCATACAATGGAAGATATAAGGTATAAATATGGTCATAAAAATTTAATTGGATAAGTTTATATCTCATTTATCCCTTATATATTTCGTTTAACCCTCGGTAAACCTGTTTTAACTTTGACCACAATAATTAATTTTTACTATTTTTACTATCCATTATGAAAAAAAATAAGTTTAAATTATTATATAATATTAATTATTATTATTAAAAATATTTAAACCATTTTTACAAATTCAATCTATATAATTGGTAAATTTTGATTTAAAATTAATCTCGTTGATGCGATGAAAAAACTGTTTTCAAAAGAAAAGTTTTCATAAGTATAAAATGTTTTAATATCAAGATTCAATATTTAACTAATTAAAATCACCAAAATTATATTTATTAAAATTTAAATTAGATTATTTTAAATAAAAAATTAACTTTTAAATCCTTTAAATGAAAAGAAAACTTTTAATAAAAAGTAATATTTTTCACTATTCATCAAAAAATTAATCTTTTAAGAAAATTATTCAAAATTAAATATAAGATAATTTTGAACTTATGATTTTAAAAATTAATATAATTATTTAAATAAAAATTTATAAAAGTGGTAAAATTTAATTTCAAATTATGTGCACAAAGCACGATGAAATCGTCTTTTAGAAAAATACTGTTTTTTCTAGAAAAAAAAATTCAAATGATTATTGTTTAATTTATAATAAATAGATGAAAAATTAATTTATTTTATAAATTTGTAAACCATATAATTTTTATAATTTATTTAGTCATATTATTTCACCCCAATTTAATAGCTAGTTTATAATGGTATACTATATTACGGTTCATTTGAACTTGGGTTGGCATGTACCATAAGCTATTGAAGAGATTAAATTTAAATAAATATATATTTATGGGTCATTTAATATTAGTGTTTCATGTATTATATTATATATAATTTTTTTAATATTTTATAATCTTTGGGTGTTATATTTTTCTCAACTTTAATAAATTGTGTTCTCTCAATTTGAACTTGGGAATATAAATCAAGGGTTTACTATATAAAAATACATTTGTTGAAAATCCAAAACGTAAAAAAGTTTAACAAAACTTCTTCTTATAATATGGAAAGGTAAATACAAAGGTCATCTAGAATAATAGGAAACTATGATTAAAATTAGGAGAACATTGGTAGGAAGTGAAAATATGTACAAGGAATAAAATCCTAAATACTTATATAGAGTGATCGAGATCATTGATTACAAAAAAGTAAATGATAGAGAGAAATTTAAATACCAAAAAATAATAATTTTTTATGAGATAAAAGACCATTTATTCATCGGATATAAAGGTAATAAGATAAATTTTTTGTTCAAGAGTTTCTATAGAGTTGAGGGATTCATTTACTATTATGATAGAGAACACCAGAAAATATATTGAATATTTAATCATTTTACTGTTCTTAGATCAATTTCCAATTAATTTCTTACTTTAAGAAATTAATATTCAATATGATTTTTTTATGCCTGAAATAATTGAATTAACTTTTAATAGATCATAAGATCCATAAAAAAGTGATAAGTCCTTCTGCATGTCTTAAAATATTTACCAAAACCAAAATGATTAGCACAAGTTATCCAATATAATACATTAACGTGTAAACCTAAGTAGTAACATAAAAATTTCAACTTAATCCATTACATAAGTATTTAACCATCAAATTATTTAAGTAAAAACAACTTCATATAAACTAGAACATCATGTAGGCCTATGGTAGCTATTACGCCCTTGTCAGCTTTCAGTTGTGGGTTCAACCCCTATAGACTTATTGTATGTGATGGGTTTCCACTAGGCATGTGGCTTTTCACTTTTATAAAAACATATTAATATAATTCCTATAATTTTCCAAAAAAATATGTTGAACATCCTCAAAAATAACATTAGTCCTCAAATCACTTTCTAGCCGAAAGGGTTTTCCATATAACTTATTCTTTTTATATAAAATAAAATAGTTTTAATTGAATATTATTACTTTAACATCAATGATCATATTGACCCTAAAGGTTATCAATAACTTTAATATTATTCCCACAAAATTTAAATGAATCATTCCTTAAAAAACATTTTCACTAAAAAAATACTAAACCAATGTGTTGTATTTCCATAAATTTCCCCCAAATATCCTTAATCTTAATAAACTCCAATCACATAAAATATGAAAGGGGTGTTTAATAAATTATACTTATGATCATCCTTAAACTCATAAAACCACAATGGTATCCATAATTATATAGTTAATCTTGGATGAATACATATATGCTTCCAAAAATTAAAATAATACTTAGATGTTTCATGATCCTTATAACCAACATACCCCTAGTAAGAATAATTATAAAACATAGTTATTGAATACAAATACACAAGTACTTTAATTATTTCAATTATACTATATTAATAGAATAATATGTACCTTGGTCCCTTAGTTTCTTCTAAGGTATATTTCTTTGATGCTTGGGGAATTCATTTGTATAGTACCCTATCTCCTTACAGGTGAGACATTGAATATTAAAAGAATATTTCTTTCCCTTATAATCATGTTCCTAATGGAATTTATCTTCACACTTAAATAAAACTACCCTTCCCATTAAGAAATTACTAGGATGTTTCTTTCCACAATTATCACATGTAGTAAAATCCTTCTTTCCCTTCTTTCTCTTATTCCCCTTATCTATTTTTTTTCTCTAAAATCATCTTTTTTTTCTTTCTTCCTTACAAATACATAATACTTGGAGAATTATTTATTTGTCATTATAGGATATTATACTATGTCCTAATATGATGAGAAGGTTTGGGAGACTAGTTCCATTCAAATTATTTTCTTTATCCCATTAAATAATGGTCAATATTAATCTTTGGATTACATACATAATTTACAGCATGCCTTGATAACCTTATAAAGTTAGTTTCATACTTAACAACATTTTAATTTTCTTTTTGTCTAAGACTTGGGAATTTTCTCTCCATTTCCATTTATTTCTCATGATACTTTTTTTCCAAAAATATTACCTTAAAATCCTTCCACTCCATGCTCTTTATTTTCTCCTCATACTTAGTGTTTTGAATCAATGACTATCATTGATTAGAATCCCATGATAGATGATAAAATAATATGACAACCTTTTCCCTTTCATTACTTCCCATAGTGATAAATATATTCCATAAGTAACTTATCCATTTCTCAGGTACAAATTTATTTTTAGTCCCATTTAATGATGGAGGTTTTTAATTCATTAAGCTATATAACATTGTTACACTGTGTGGTTGTTCAATAGGCTTCTCCATACGGAAAAGTTTATTGATCATAACCTAATTCAAAAACCCTAATATGGATATAATTTGGTCAGATATATCCATAACTCTATCTCCAACTTCATTATCATTCTCAGGATGGAAATCCCTACATAGATTACATGCATTGATACAATTTGTATTCTTTCCATTGGGTGCCATTTCTAAATAATAGCATACACTATATTAGATCATAAAATTATGAAACATAATATATAATCAAAAACTACTGGAATACTTTACACAAATTGAAAAACTTTTGTATATCTAATCGCATTACCATAAATGTGGTTTATTTGAGAATTTTTTAAAATCATAAAGAAATTCAAACCATTCATAATGGTTTGTAGAGAAAATGTGAATTATCCCAGGAATATCCCCCGAGAGTGTCAAACTAGGTGCACAGTAAGTCCCATTTTAATGCATCAGGTTATAATCAAGTCAAATACCAATTCACTCTTTTAATAGTTATTAACCCTATGTATAACTATTCTAGATCCACATCCACTTATAGTATCCATAAAAATATGTATTTTTAGGAAAACCTCATAATCTCTTTCTTATAAAAATTTTAAGATGTTCTTTTATAATTATACTCAAAGTATATCACGGGGTTATGTTCCCTAATCTATGTATTAATAAATATATTTCCCTGAGTTTTCTACTAAAATTTCTCTGATACCAACTTTAATGACCCCTATCCCAGTAGACTAAAGTCACTGGTTAATTTATTACATTGTCACTAGATACATTTAATCACATCCTGAAGGATTAAATAGTTTAGTAGTCTTGGTAAATTAGATACATACTTTAATCTCATATTAAAATTGAAAACAAAAAATAAAACATAGAATTTTATTTTTGAACACTATAATTCTCTTTATCATATCATTTATATCAATCATAAAACTCTTCTTAACATCCTGGGGAAAGAAATCATAAGAAATGGGTGAGATCTAATTCTCAGTAAGGGTGTGCATATAGTGGAATCTATCTTGAATAAATAAGTCATAATCAATGTGGAATGGTAAATAACTGAAACACATTCCATTTAATCAATAACTTGAAGATGAAGAATAATATGGAAGGAATAAATGATGATCAAATAATTCCATATAAATAATCATATAAGTTTGAAACTTATCCGTGAATATTATAACTAATCGAATAATCATATAGAAATCAATAAATAATATCATAATTAGAGAATTCATAACTTCATACATCATAAATATACCATCAATACATTATTTCTATACATATTACATAAATGGGAAAGGCCTCATACAAATACCCAATCTAGTTTGTCTCATGAGACCTACCAATGCATCGAGGGGATATAGAAGTCCTCATATATCACTTACTAACTCCAATGAATTCTTCATATTAAATGGGTGAAACATAATCAACATAAACATTAATATTGAAAAACTATCGTATAAAATGTTAATGATTACCCCAATCAATAAACATGGTCATAAACCATCAAGTGTAATATGAATGGAATCAATATAGTATATCCCCAATCAAAATGATCATAAAGAATCTAATGAAAAAATAATAATGGTATCATTACAAAATACCCCTATTTAAGAGTATTTATAATAAAATTTATTTATCTTGATGAATTGAAATTCCTTGAAGTGGTCACTAAAAACATTCTTATGGAAAATAACCTTTCCACTTTAAAATTCGCATTTTAAAACAGAAAGTTCAAAAAATATTGTAAAATTCATTTTCTTTGAAAATAAAATTTGAATATTATAAAGGTATATTTAAAATATTGATTGTACATTATTGTGGGAAATTATATTAATTTCATATACTTTAAGACAGATATTCCTTTTACATTTCTTTATGAAAAGTCAAAAAAGTACCTTGTTTGGAAAAAGATAGAAATATTCCTTTTTGTAAAAATATAATAATGGGTAAAATGTATTTAATAAATCATTATTAGAGTGTTAAAAAAATTGTGAAAATATTTTTATAAAACATGGATTTGTAAGAAAAATGATTTTCAACCAAAGAGAGAAATAAAGTCATTTTTTATTAAAAACATTTTCTCAATCATTTTGATTACCAATGAGAGGAAAATGGCACAATTACTTGAAAAAATAATGAATAACCTGATAAGAATAAAATTCATGATTCTCTTGAGAGGCATATCATAATATTTTATCATCATAAACATAATCATAACAAATCCCGATGAACAATCAGATAGCAACATAAACCTTTACAACTTCGGAAACTTTTGAATAATAATTCCCATGAAATAAATAACTTCAATAGAAACTTTAGATACCATAAATATAAGGGGATTAATGATATAACATATAAAAGGTGCAGTACATATACCACACTAAAGTACTAAGTGGTGAATATGTCATAAGTCTCACGGAAGTAAAAGTGAGATGAGAAACCCTTATAATGATCACAACTTTTATATAAAAATTAATAAATAAATAAATTATGTGTATAAAATGTAAATACAAATAAATTAAGTGTAAATTCCAATTAATATAGTTAAAATTCATTATACACATAATCTTAGAATGTCAAAGGCAATGAAAAAGTAATATAACCCAATGAAAAAAATTGAGTTATGGAATTCTTTACCACTTGGTAGTTTTCAAGTCAAATTTCCTTGGATGAAATAATTCAAATTAAAATGTAAAATACAATATAGTATTAAGGAGTCATTATATTACATGTAAAATAGTCAATATATACACCATATAAATAAATTATATTCATAACATTATAATATGACTCAATGAAAGGAAATTGAGACAAAAATCCCTTTCCTCAGGCCTGATTTCCTTCGTATGTGTCCATAACTCCTATATAATTAATATAGATTTATTATAAATATATTAAAAAAATTATAATGTATTTAATACCATATATTATTTACTTATAGTCTTTTATGACCTGTTTATTAACAATTATTTGTTAAAATAACTGTTTTTTTGTGATAATTGCTTTGTTTCTCGGGTATGTTTTGTTGTAGTAATTTCAGTAATTTTTTTTATCATGATTACATTATAATTTTTTTAATAATGATATAAATGTCATATATAATCATTATAAAAGTATCTATAGTAGTCCATGTTGGTCGGAGTAGGACACTCAATAAGGGCATGAATTGAGTTCCTATAAAAATTTCTGTTAAAAACATTATTTGAAAGAATCCCCCAAATATAAAAAAGACAGGCCAATTAATCAAAGTAGTAAATTTATAATAGTATAAATGTTCAATTAATTTCTTAGAAGATTGATTATTTCACAGTTATAACAATATGAGATATTGATATAAAGTTTGAAACTAATTTACTAAACCAAAAGAGTTATAAATACTATCCAAGACTAACTATCAAAGTGAAACTTACTTTTTTGAAATATGAGTTAAAATAGAGAAAAACTAAATTTGTAGACACAACGGATAAAACAAATGGTTCAGTCTCAAGCCAAGACTTAATCCACTACAATTGGTGATCACCTTCTGCAAAGAAATATATATATATATATTTATATATATAAATTTGATCCATACTTTAGACTAGGGTTTACACAATAGTATACAAGCTGTCCAGGTCACTTGACCTCTACCACAGTTCTACATGGGAACTACTATAGCTATGTTACACAGGACCTCTACCATAGTTCTACATGGGATATAACAGGTGTAAAAGATGTTTGTGTTAGGATATCGTGTATCCTTCAGTTTAGTGCAGGAGATAGTGTGTGTTTAACAGAAAGATGCACATGCTGCTTGAAATGTAGTAAAAATGCATAAAAAAGAGCAGGAAATATATAGATAGAGTTTAGAAGGATTTGTGTGTTGTGAAATGAAGCTCTGGACTCTTTGGATGTAGAAGATGTGAATATTGAGTCCTCTTCTAAAAACAGACACTGAAAACAGAGTGTCGCTGGAGTTTTGTGTTCTCGTTTCTAGGAAGATGAAGTTAGACTCCCTCAGTTTATGTTTTTTTGGTGCATAGGTGTTGGATATTTGGTGCAAAACAAGTTCTCATTTGTGTTCAGTCAGCAAGAATTTGAGAATTCCTCGTGTGTTCTTCTTCCTTTTGTTTGTAGGTTCAGTATGGGTGCTTGTATGAGTACTCTACTATATGTCTATGTCTATTATTTATTTAGCTCACATGATTTTCTCTTTTATATTCTGCAGCCTGAAAATAAGCGTGATTGGGTTAGATTATGTACCTCGTATTCCTGACACCCTAATTAATATTTTCTAAAAAAATCATTAATCTAATTAGTAGCATTGAAACACACAAATATGACTATTAGAGATAATTAAAAAAAAGAAAGTGTAAATATTCTATTGGTGACTCATCTTTTGGTGACACATTATATCAGTGACTCCTTCTATTGGTGAGTCCTTCTATTGTTATTAGTGACTCATTCTATTAGCGAGTCAATATGTTGGTATCTCCATTCGTTAGTGACTCATTTTGTTCTATCAGTGAGTAATTAATTTTCTCGGTGCATCATTTACATTGTCGGTGAGTCTTCTATTGGTGAGTAATTTTATACTATTGGTGAGGCATTCCTTCTATCAATGATACATTTACTTATGTTGGTTTCTTAGTTCAACTGTTGGTGTTAGTGACTCATAGTTTTCCAATTTTCTTGATTTAATTGTCTTATAACATGAATGTCAACAGAATGTGTTAAACATATAATGGTACATAGATAATCATAATTAAACATAACTAAACATTATTGAGTGTAAATAAACAAGATTTAAATGATTAGACAAGATTTTTTATTATTAAAACCATAGAGGGGCCAACAATCTCTTATGGGCCAAAAATCTTCTCCTTTTTGATGATCACAAATCATGGAAATATAAAGTACAATTATTTAATGATTAATATAATAATTCCACTTACTATATACCACTATTTATTTTCGTAAAAAATTAAATTTTTCCAAAAATAGATAAGGTTCAGAGGTAAATCAAATAATTCCTTATTTATCCCCCTTTATCTTTTCTCCCCCTTTATCTTAATGAGATATAACTAATAATAATAATAATGCCTTGATTTTTTTCCCTCTTTTGGGATTATCAAAAATATTAAAGCATGTAAAGAATAGAAATCAAGATATAAAAAGTCATAACACATAGATATAATTGAATGATTAGTGAATTTTATAAACAATGTAAAGTACAATATAGTAGAATACAACAGAAGTACAGTCAATCAGCCCTATAAAAATTGATCCAAACTACTCTTGGGGTTCTATTTTGTCCTTTCCTTTTTTAGAAGGATCAACAGTAGGTCCATTAGATAGAGGTTGAGAGACTAGAGTTTCTGAATGAATTCTCATGGGAGGAAGTACAATGGATTCAGGAACATAAGGGTCAAGGGTAGTTTTGTTTAAAGCGTGAGGATGGATCTACTTTGGGATGATAAGACGGATCTGGAACAAAGCCTGAACAACTGACATAAACTGTGGAGGAGGTGGAATTGATGTGGAAGGATATAAAGCTGGTATGAGAGGTGTAACATATGTAACTACAATGGATTCACTCTAAACACATAGATATGGCTTTAACAGGTTGATGGAATCTAGGATTATCTCCCCCATATTGCATTTCCTATTCAAAATCATCCTTGTTCTCTATAAACTTGTCAAGAATAGGTGTGAATTTCTTCAATTTTTGAACTTTATCCTTAAAATCTTGAGTAACTGGAGGTGACTTCATATTCTCTACCAAATATTTAAAGTGGTTGGTCAGATGATTCTTGGTGTAAATTATTTTGAAATAGGAATTAATCCAATTTTTTGAGTTCTTCCTGAGTAGTAGTTACTTCCTTGGTATGAAGTATGACCATATCATTTACACAATTAGTGTTCTTATAATTTTTTCAAGGATTTCCAGACCAAAATCCCCAAATAAAGATTAAATCTCTTCTCAAACTACTGATCTGACCATTTCAATGTCCAAATATTGAGAAGGTTGAGCAGAGGTAGAAGGAACAACAGGAGCTGAGGTGTGTTCCTTAAGAGATTTAAGAACTGTCAACAAACATCCTTTATACTCATAGGTTAACCCATTTATGGAAGAATATAGGTTTTTCATCTCATTTCCATGCTTGGTACTGTTCTAAACAATCATTTTAGCTGTTAAAATTAATTTTAGTTGAATCTCATCTATAATCATCTCTGAAACTTTTTCTACATCAGTCTCACTCACACCAACTGCCTAAACTTGAGCAGAAACAGCGTGCATTAACTATCTTATCTCTTCAATCAAAGACTTTAAATAGTTTACCACATCACTTGGAGTAGTAATGGACACAACTTGAGTGTGAGCAGATTCCCTGACAGCTGGGCGTACTTCTTCTTTAAAAATCTCTAAATTTTCCCTAGTGACATAGTCACTTAAAGGGATATGAGCCACTAATTCTCTTGAAATAGGCAAAAAACACTCATCACATGAATCTTCATAGTTCAAACCAAGAGCTACAAATCTAGTATTCCTTTCCCATTCATAAATAACATCATCATCTAAAGGGGTTTGAGTGTCAAGTCTCACTCTTCCAGTATGATGCTTCCCCTCATCTTGAGATCTTCTATCTTGAAGCTCCCCTTCAATTGGATCTGTTCTTACTTTCTGCTCCCCCTAAACTTGAGATCTTCTTATAGCATAAACCAATTGATTCACTTGAATTATTTGAGCTTTCACTTCTCTTTAAACATCATCCACCGCCTATTTTTCAGAATCAACTACTGAAGAACCAGGAGGGTTTATAATGGGTTCCTAATTCACAGTACCATCCAGCTCTATAGTATCATCTTGATCATCACTAGGATGATCTGAATCACTATCACTACAACTTCTTTCATCCTCTCTACATTTCCATATTCCTCTTATCCATTTCCAAAGCCACTTCCATTTTCCTCTTCTTATCTTTCTGAGCCACTTTCTCTTGCTTCTTCTTATTCTTCTTCTTCTCATTCTTCTTTTGAATCCTCTTCAGAACCACTAGAATTTCTCTTATACTCCATACTTCTTGAAAATTATTTCTCCTCATCACCATTGTCACCAAGAGTTGGTTCATCAGAAGGTACGTCCAGAGGTTCACTAGGAGGTCTATAGGTCATTCTTCTTGGAATTTCAGTAATGTCTATGTCACTCCTATCATCTATATGAGATCTTCCTCTCTATCAGTTCAAACTTCCTCTTATTTATCCTCATAATCAGGATATTCAGATTCTTTATCAATTCCTAGACCAGGATCAGCTACATCTCTTGATCTATATGGATTATCAACAGGATTAAACTTTTTATAAAGTTTCTCTTCATTTCCAACCCATTCCCTCTTCTAGGGATTCAAATGAATCTTTATTATTTTGAAAATTTCCTTATTCAAATAGATTCCACTATAATTATAAACAATCTCCTCATCTTCACTAACACATCCTTTCACTTACTATATGGCAAAAATCATCCTTAGACAGAACAGGGAATTTGTTTTAGAGTAGGGCTTAATAATTTCATTGACATGCACTATAATTTATCTTCATAGATTCAATTTGATTCCATTATTCAGAAGGTAGAATATGTAAACATATTAGTACTTCAAGGATGCAAAGTCCCCTTTTCTGGGATAGAGCTGGTGCAAAATGAACTTAAACAACAATCTTATCTCACCATCTAACTTTGTAGTTATTGTTCTTATGTGATATTCATTTCTATTTTTCTCCTTCAATGTTGTCTTAAAACAAAATATGTCACTTTCAAGTCAAATAATTCCCTAATAGTCGTCATATATTTCTTAATGTGGAAACTTGAGTCATCTTTCCCAATTCCTTGAAGAAAAAGAAATTATACTTCCTTTAACTATAGATTTGATCCGACATACCTCACTACCTCTCAAAAGAAACTAAGCATTTATATAGAATTCATGCATAAGATTAGGATATAATGGCCTTTCATTATTTGAAAACTAGTCTAGCCAAAATTGGGTTTAAAATACCTTTAATAATAGAGACTTACTCTCTAACAGTCATTCTGCAAAAACTTTCTTATCTGGTGTTACCACACAGTTCGCAAGTCCATGATCAAGAGGATTAGTCTTACTAGATTCTCACTTATGCTTCTTAGTAGGTTGCGACTCATCTCCAGATCCTCCTTCGAGTGTGTGATTCATCCTTTCCATTTTTGATGGTTTGGTTAAAGGTTGGAAGGTGAGATTTCAAGGGTAAAGAGAAATGGTAGAAGAGTGTAAGGGTTAAAGTGAGAGGGTATGAAATAGATCATATCAACTCAAATTTATCATTTAGGTCATTGGAGATTATAAATTCATGAACTGGTTTCAAATAAATAAATTAAGCATCATCGTTTTGATTAAAAATATAAAACAGATAAAACAATGGGTTCTATCGATGTTGGAATGACAATATCGATATGACACTATTAGTGTTGGCATGATAGTATTAGCATGACACTATCAGTGTCGGTATGATAGAGTGTCAGTGTCAGTGTGACCAAGTGTTGGCATGAAAAATGTGTCGGTGTCGGTATGACATTGTCTGCATGACATTATCAGTGTCAGCATGACATCTACACTTATTTTTCACAAAGAGTTATCAATATAAGTTCCTTATAAATTAATTATCCCTAATTCATGTTTGATGTAATTCATTCTTTCAGAGTTCAATGGCTTTGTGAATATGTCAACAAGATGATGTTCAGTGCCAATAAAATCTAGTTTTATATCACATTTTTTATAATAATCTTTCAAAAAGTTATGTATTACATCAATATTATTTATTCTAGAGTGAGAAAAAATATTCATAGAGATGTTAATAACACTTTTATTATGACAGTTTACAAGGACATGTATGAATTGATATCCATAGTCTAGTAAAGTGTGTTTCATCCACAAAATCTAAGCCCAACAACTACCACCATCTATTTATTCAGCTTCATAAGTATATAATGCAACAAAATTCTGCTTCTTAATACACCAATAAACTAGAGACTTTTCCAAAAAGTTACATGTTCTAGAGTTTCTATTTCTATCTAACTTACAACCACCAAAATCAGCTTCAGAATAACTCACTAAATCAAAAAGTTTTCCTATAGGGTATAACAATACTATGTTGGTAGTATACTTGAGGTATTTGAAAATTATTTTAACAGTATTTAGGTGAGATTATTTA
Source organism: Viscum album (assembly GCA_963277665.1). NCBI lineage: Eukaryota > Viridiplantae > Streptophyta > Magnoliopsida > Santalales > Viscaceae > Viscum > Viscum album. Next base: position 192,920,665 of record OY728137.1, on the reverse strand, counting down.
GGGTTAGCTTGAAGATAGGCACACATACACACACTAAACATAATTTCATGACTTCTTGTAATTAAGTAGAGTAAACTCCTAATCATTCCACTATAAGTGGTTTGATCAACAGATTGAATATTTTAATCAAGATCCAACTTATAGGTGGTACTAATTGGAGTATCACTACCTTTTCACCATAAAATACTAACCTTTTCAAAATATATTTAGTAATTTTTACTTTGATTTAAAATAATACCTTCTTTATTTTAAAATATTTTAAATCCAAGAAAGAATTTGAGTTCTCCCATTAAACTCATTTTAAATTCACTTTGCATCATTTTTTAAAATTAAACATATAAAGAATTTTTAGAAGATCCAAAAATAATATCATCTACATAAATTTAAACTACTAAAACATCTTTATAAATTAGTTTTATAAAAAGAGTAGGATCATCAATTCCTTTTATAAAACCTTTTGAAATAAGAAAACTACTTAGTCTGTCATGCCAAGATCTTAGAGCCTGCTTTTAAACCATATAAAGATTTTATTAATTTAAAACATGATTATGAAAGTGAGGGTTTGTAAAACCAGGGGGGTTTTCAACAAAAACATCCTCAAATATATACCCATTTAGGAATTCACTCTTAATATCTATTTGATATAGCTTGAAATTTAGATGTGATGCATATTAAAGTAAGATTCTAATGGACTCAAGTCTAGAAACTGGTCTACAAGTTTACTCATAGTCAATCCCTTCTTCTTGACTATAAACTTGTGCAACCAATCTATATTTATTTCTTATAATATTACTAGCTTCATCTACTTTATTTCTAAACACCCATTTAGGGCCTTTAGTAAAGGTGTATTTGGGTATATCTATAAGTTTCCAGACATTATTTCTTCCAAAATAATTTAATTTTTATTGCATAGTCATTACCCAAAATTGATCATTGATAGCATCATTGATGTTCTTAAGTTTAAGATATGACAAGAAAGCTTGATGTTCAACCTCGTTTCTCAGAGAATATCTAGTTTGTGTCCCTTTATCTAGGCCTCCAACTACATCATCTAAAGGATAGTTCTTAAGGTTTCTAATAGGTCTAGAAAAATAATGGATAGTAATTTCATCTTATTCAATAGTTTCAAGTTCATCATGACTAGATTCTAGAGAATTTCCAAAACTATAATATTTAATAGGTTTCTTAACAGCATGGCTAAAATATTTTTTTATTTATGTCTATATTTGATAGATCATCATCAAGATTTTCTAGAGAGGTCTTGGGTTTATGTGTGTCTATTTCATCAAATTTGACATGCATAGATTCTTCCATACACTTAGTTATTTTATTTAACACTCTATAGGATTTACTAGAGACTAAATAGCCTAAAAATATTCCTTCAACACTTTTGTATGAAAATTTGTCATGATTTTCATTTTTATTAGGTATAAATACCTTGAAACTAAAAAATTTAAAGTAACTAGATTTGGGTTTCCTACAATTTCATAGCTCATAGGGAGTTTTCTTAAGAATTGGTCAGATTACGACTTCGTTAATTATATAACAAGCTGTATTGACATCTTCTACCCAAAAATAGACAGGTAAGTCATATTCATTAAGCATATTCTAGGCTATCTCTTGTAAGGTTATATTCATTATTTATATAACTCCATTCTGCTGAGGTGTCCTAGGATCAAATAAGTTTTGACTATATCCATTTTTTGAGAAAAAAGATTCAAACTCTTAGTTTTTAAACTCACATCCATGATCAATTCTTATTAATTTAATTCTAAGAAAACTTAGGTTTTCTACTATTGTTTCATAATTAGTGAAATGAGAACAAGCTTCACTTTTGTGAGCAAGAAAGAAATTCCAATTATATCTAGAATAGTCATTTCTAGAACATTGACACAGTGCTTACTATTTAGGCTTGAAACTCTAAATGTTTCAAACAAATCCATGTGAACCAACTTAAGAGGTTTAGAAGTTTAAACTTATTTATTTGGTTTGAAAGATATTTTATATTATTTACCCTTTTGATAAGGATTGCAGACTTTATCATTTGGAAAATCAAGTTTAGGTAGATACTTTACTAGTCCTTTCCTAGTAATATTTATAAGTGAATGAATATTAAAATTTCCTAATATCCTATTCCATATCCAAGACTCTTTATGAAAGTAACTTAAGCATGAAATATTTTGAGAAACTAAATAATTTAAGTTTACCGCATAAACATTTTCATTTCTAAAAATAGTAAATACTAACTCATTTTTATAATTAAAAACATTGCATGCATTATTTCAAATTTAAAATTAATATAATCATCACACAACTGATATATACTAAGAAAATAATACTTTAATCCATTAACAAAAAGTACTTTGGAAATTAAAACTAAATTAGAGTTACCAATTTAGATAAGGCAAATGATTTTTCCTTTAGCATTGTCACCAAAAGTGGAATTCCCACCATCAATATTTATTAGATTCTTGAAGCATGAATAATCTACTATCATGTGTCTTGAACATCTACTTTCCAAGTACCATATAATTCTACAGGATCTCTCCAAATAGATTTCCTACAAAAACATATTAGATAATAAAATATTTTGGTACCCAGATTTTTTTGGGTCCCGTAACATTAGTAATAAGAGATTTGGAAACCCACATTTGTTTCAGGGGTTTCCCATACACAGTTTGTAAAGTATTGGAAAAATATGCTTTATTTGGACTAGAAAAATAATAAATAGTAGAATATGTTTCATAACTCGAACTTGCAGAAAATTTTCCAGAACTAAAAAAAAAACTGGATTTTCCAGATTTAAATAAAAAATTGGTTTTGAAAAAATTTCTTTTACCAGATTGATATCTAATACCACTAGTGCATTTGGGTGCAACATTTTTATCATGAATTTGAACCAAGTTATATTTTCCATTGGTAAATTTTTCTAAATCCTTTTTTAATTGATTATTGGAAAATTTAAGATCATTGTTTTCTTTAAGAAATTGAGCATTCTTTTCTTTTTCTATGGTAATATTTGATTTAACAGTAGTGGTAAGAGCATACTATTTCTTTAAAGATTTATATTTTTATTTTTATTCATTTCATGTATCTTAAATCATTTGGTAGTATTCAAAAATCTCTTCATTCTTCATATTTTCGTAATAACTTTCATCCCTAGAATAATAATAATTATGTATAGAAGACTCAAGGATGACCTCAAATGTGTTTATTATAAAACACAACGTTTTATTTGTCACCTTTCTCATCATATGATTATTTTGTCCCACTTGAGATATCCTCAGAACCACTCCATGTGGACTTCATTTATTTCTTATATATTTTATATTTTTCCTCATATTTATTCTTATATTTCAACTTAGGATATTCAGCCTTTACATGTCCTCTTCTCTTACATTCATAAAAAACTATTTAATTTGAGTTATAATTCCTCTTATGATCTCTTTTCTAGCTTCCCTTATTATAATATTTACCTTTTTAGTTGGAATTCATGAAAATATTTTTCTTTCTATAAAAATTATTTAACATTTTGGCTAATTGAGACGTTTCTTCATCATTGTATGGTGGTGAATCTTCGTCACTTGTGCTATCAGAATGAGTTTGTATCCTATCATTTTATTTATTTTTATAATTAGTGGTTTTAAATCCATTGAATTTCTCTTTGGTTTATCCTCCTCCTCATTATTTACCTTTAATTATTCTTCATACATCATAGGATTTCCTATCAGCTCCTTGAATGGAATCTTATTGATATCACAAGATTCCCTAATTGATACTGAGGTTCATTTCCACCTTTCAGGGAGACATCTAAGTAGATGCATGATTTTTTCTTTGGCACCCACTAGCTTCCCAAGAGAGCTCATTATATTGAATATCTCATTGAACCTGAGATACATATAAGAAATGGGTTCATCAGACTTGATCTTAAATTTATCACATTTAATAGTATAGGTATTAAGTCTAATTTATTTAACATTAGTGTTTAATTTTTATGAAATAGCTAATGTATCCCAAATTTCATAGTCATATTTACATACAGATATTCTATTAAATTATTCATCCTCTAAAGAAAAAAATAAGGCATTCATGGATTTATAATTATTATTGTAAGTAGTTTGTGTGTCATCAGTCCATATATTTCTTAGAGTGTCTGGTAAGTCGTATTTATCTTCTATTACAGTAAAAATATTAAACCCCATACTTTCCAAGTTCATTTTCATCTTTATTTTTCAATGGACATAATTTGTACCATTAAAGTAGGGCAGTCTGTTAGTAGCAGCACCTTCTTATCTATTATCAATAATAAAAGATAAATACTAGAATTTAAAGAGCTAAAAATTTATAACTTACAAAAATTTATAGATATTTAAAACACAACTAAAATCATAGTTTAAAAGATTTGAAAATATATGTTTAAAAACACCCTTTGATAGAAAATGTTGGTCAGGGTAGGATGCTAAAGAGGGGTTGAATTAAGTTCCTATAAAAATTTATATTAAAAACTTTATTTGAAAGAATCCCTCAAATAAAAAACATGACAAACCAGTTAATCAAAGTACTAAATTTATAATAGTATGGCCATTCAATTAATTTCTCATAAGATTGATTATTTCTCAATTATAACAATATGAGATATAATATTATCATTTGAAGAAATTTCTCTAAACAAAAATAGTTATAAATAATATCCAATAATAACTATCAAAGTGAAACTTAGTGTTCTAAAATATGAGTTAAAACAATGAAAAAATAAATTTGGAAACATGGTAGATAAAACAAGTGGTTCAGTCTAAATCTGAGACTTAATCCACTCCACTTGGTGATCCCAAGCCACCAAGATATATATATATATATATATATAACATTGATCCACACCCTAGATCAGTGTTTACACAACAATATAAAAACTTACTAGGTCACTTGACCTCTACCATAGTTCTACATGGGAACTAAAACAACCAGGTCATACGGGACCACTACCACAGTTCTATGTATAATATAACACATGTAAGAAGATTTTTGTGTGAATATATCTTGTATCCTTCAGTTAAGTGTAGGAGACAATGTGTTTTTAAAAGGAAGATGCACACACTGCTTGAAATGTAGTAAAAATGCATACAATAGAGAATAAAATAGAGAGATAGAGTTTAGAAAGCTCTATGTGTTGTGAAATGAAACTCTTTACACTTTTGTTGTTAGAGATGTGAAGATTGAGTCCTCTTCTGAAAATATAAACTAAAAATAGAGTGTCACTGGAGCTCTGTGTTCTGGTTTCCAGGAAGATGAATTTCTACTCCTTTAGTTATGTTTTGTTTGGTGCAGAGGTGTTGGAACTTTGGTGCACAACATATTCTACTTTTTGTTAAGTCAATAAGAATTACATAATTCATCATGTTTTCTTATTCCTTTTGTTCACAGGTTTGTTAGGGGTGGTCGTGTGATTCCTCTACTACATGTCTATGTCTCTTCTTTCTTTAGCTCGCATGCTTTCCTCTTTTATATTCAACAACCCAACAATAATCCCGATTGGAGTAGGTTTTTTACCTTTTATTTTGACATTAAAATTAATATTGTCTGAAAAGATCATTATTTTAATCAGTTTCATTAAAACAAAAAAATATGATAGTTAGAGATAATTTTAAATAAAATAAAATTTAAACAGTCTGTCGGTGAATCCTCTGTCAGTGAGTCATTCTGTCAGCGACTCATTCTATCATTGCATCCTTCTATTGGTATCAGTGAATCATTCTATCGACGAGTCATTCTGTTGGTATCTCCATGTGTTTGTGACTCAATGCATATGTGAATCATTTTGTTCTGTCGGTGAGTCATTCCTTCTATCAGTGACTCATTTTCACTGTCGATGAGTTGTCTATCAGTGAGTCATTTTATACTTTCTGTGATATATTCCTTCTGTCAGTGAGACATTTACTTATTTCGGTGTCTCAGTTGAACTGTCAATGTCATTGACTCATACTTAGCCAATTTTCCTTTTTTTAACTATCTTAGAACATGAATGTCAATAGAATATGTTAAACATATAATGGAACATAGATAATCATAATTAAATATAACTAAACACGATTGCGTGTAAATAAACATGATTTAAATTCTTAGAAATTATTTGTGATTATTAAATCCATATAGGGGACAACAATCTCTTATGGTCCAACAATCCATAAAATGTTGATATGGAAAATGAGTTACACTATTCATGGAGATGCTAGGTTGTACGTACGCATGAATATTGATTATATTTTTATAAAATATGGAATGTAAGAAAGTTAAATAATATTTTACCTTTCTATAACTATCATTATAAAAAAATATCAATATATTCATTAAATATATCCTTATTACCATCTATATCAAAATAAAATGAAAAACATTTCACATAACTATCTGGAGGCGGTAGTCCAGACGTACGAACGAGCGACAATATTGTTTTAAATCAAGTTGGAAGGTAAGATGTTTTATGTGATATTATGATTCCAAAAGTATATTAATGTCATAAATATCATATATATTGAGGGGGGGGGGGTTGTATTGTCCTAATGGTCTAAGATAAATTTATTAAATCATAAAGATTACTAGATTCCAAAAATAGGCATTTTATTATAGCCCTTTTCAAATAGAGGGTACAAATCAGTAGGTAACTCATCTAACCACATAAGCTCATTATTGATTCCTTTATTTTCCAACTTGTCTTATACCTTGTTAGCTTCCTAGTACACATGTGTGATAATGTAATTAAGCTTCGAGATAATTATGAGGCATTGCATCCATCTAGTAGTGTGTTTCAAAGATAGATGTATCACTCTATTCTGAATGGATTTTACAAATGTGGTATAATCACTTTTAATCAAAAGTTTTTCCAAGACTTTAATCTTAGAAAAGTGGAAAATATGAATTATTCTGATCATTTCAGCTTATAATAAAGAGTATATTCCATAGGTTCCAAAAAAACATCCAATGATCTTTTCATTGTTTTCCCTGAAAATACCACCTCATCCAGCGGGACTCCAGTTACCCTTTGAGGCTCCATAAATATTTATTTTTTTCAACAATGAAGTGGTGTCTTCCATAAGACTTCAATAATTATTATTTGCTATATATAATTATTAGGTACTCCTATTTTCTTGAGGACTATGAAGTCCTACAGAATGTTGCAACAATGTCCGAATTGAATGTTGTTTTCCTCATTTTATACAGTGAATAGATGAACCAGTGCCACCAAAATGGATAAGGTATTCTTTCCATACAATATTTCATTCTTTTCATTCTATATGATATGCATATTTTCTATAATAGCCACCAGAAATAGATTCTTGAGCTTAGGGGAGGTCTGAACTGTTGTGAAGTACCGCAACATGTACATGATATTGGGAATTTCATACAGAGAGAGTTTGAAAATGTCTTGAAGCACTTTCCATAAGGATTCTACAATGGTGCAATACAATAATAGATTTCAGATATCCTCCCTATTTTGATTACAAAACATTCACTTGGAACATAAAATAATGCCACAAGTTTGTAAATAATCATCAATGGGAAGTTTATTGTGAGAAAGCCTCCATATGAGAGTCAGTATTGACATCCTAATCCAAGGTTAATAATAGTTTTTGAGCTAAGATAAATCGACATCTGCATGAAAATTTAAATTATATAAACTATTAGAATCCAAAATTTCATTCTTTTCCACTTCACATTATAAAGTATCCTTATGTGGTGAAAATAAGTAATTATTCAACAATCTATGAATGCTATTCATCATCTCCATTTTGGGAAAATCCCAGAAGTCATGACTAGTGACATTAGTGTCCAAAGGAAGATGCTGAGAATTAATATAAGTGATAAATGGAGCGCTCGTCCAATTATCAAGCCAAAAGTTAAGAGAAGACTCTCTATAATCAATCCACCTTGAGCGAGACATGGTATTGATAAACGAATATTTAATAGCTAGTGATATTAAAGATCCCATGTATTAATTATCTCCCTTCTTCAATTTTTCAATGAATCTATCTTTAAGGAATCCAAGATCCATCGATTTATTGTTAAAGAGATTCCATGTAAATCTAGATTGAAGTACTTCATTGGATAATTTAAGGTTTTTTATTCCCATGCCACCTTTATCAATGGGTTTTCATCAATTAATCCAAGATATGGTGACCAATTTTTTTTCCATCATGTTTCCACTACAAGAAAAGTTCTTGATGCAGACATTCAGGTGATTGATAAGTAAAATGAGCCATTTTTAGATCATGAAGTAATGAAACAGTTTGGAAACAACGATGCACTTAGCCAAAAAATCCTACCAGCCATAGAAAGAGACTTCCCCTTCCAAGAAGATAGATTATAATTTATGTGATCCAAAATTTTAATGAAATTACAAGATTTGGGTCTTCCCCAAAAATTATGGACACCAAGATATAGCATGGGCATGGAACCCTCCTTAATTCCCATCTCCAACAAGAGTTGAGATCTTCTTGATGTTGTGATTCCCCTTCCAAAATAAATGAATGATTTATTCCAGTGGATATCCTTCCCTGAAACCTCTTCATACTGAGAAAGAGCCTTCTTCATATTTTGAATATTTATTTTTCCTCCTTGTAGAAAAATTATCATGTCATCTGCATATAACTGGTGAGTTGGAGCAGCAAAGTTCCTTGAGTTTTCAATAGGTTCGAGCCCTCCATGCTCCCTCGTCTGATTAATAAGTCTACTCAAATAATCTTTTGAAATGGATAAGAGAGTATTAGAGAGTGGATCACCTTTACTAAATCCTTTAGAACATTGAAAATACCCCTTTGGATAACTATTAATAATAATAGAAATGTGAGAATAGTCAAAAAGAACTTTCACCCAATTCACAAAATTTCCAATAAATCCAGAATTATGTATCACTTTGTAAATAAATACCCACTTGAGTTTTTTCAAAAGATATTTTGATATCCATCTTGAGAGCAATACAACCACCACTGGTAGTTTTACTAATGATATTGACACATTCTGAAGCCATTGTAATGCAATCTTGGACAGTTCTTCCTTTCACAAAACCAAACTTGTTCCAAGAGACAGTTTTACTTGCAATGTCAGTGTAATGACCCGAAATTTTGAATAAATCTTGTTTCCTAATTTTATGTGTTATTTTTATTTTATTTTTATACTCAACAAAAATGTTTCATTTGATAACATGAGTATAATTAAAATGATATCATTGGTTTTTGACTGTTATATGACCATTGGTCAATATGACCGCTGGAAACTAAACGTTTTGATTATTGTCTCTAAATACAAGTAATCTTGGTTAATTAATATAGAAAGAAGATTCGATGGCCTCACCCAGTAGTCTTGGACCGATCGAAGCCCATCTAACAGAACTTGGGAAGGAGGTAGCACCACTGGGCTTTTCTCTGGACCAAACCCAAGCTGAACTTCATCGTGTGAAGCTAGAACGAGATCGCCTTCGCGAGAAGTTCAAACTAATAGAAATTACTACTCGTGCGATGTTGGCCGAGCCTCCCTCAGATTCTCTAACCTTAGCACACCTTACACTTAGGTCCTATGATGGTGTGATAAGGGGCTATATAAGGAGACCATAACTGCCTTGTGTAATCCTTTGTTTTAAATAAAAATTTGAATTTCTTCTTATGATGAAGTTTGTGAATTTTCAAATGACCAGATAAATATAGTATGCATATTTTTGATGAATTTTAGAGAAAGGATATTTTAAAAATGTTTGTGTAAACCTTAAATAAATAAAAATGTGTAATGATTTTCAAAAAATGGTCTTCTACAAATATGTTCAGTACGGAATTTAGAGTCTAATAAGATCAACTTAATTTTTGATCAATAGTAAATTATGAATTGTGATTTTATGCTTAGGATTAGTAATGTGACCAAATGGATTAGTAATATCACTTAAAGAAAGTATTAATATAATCTAGGCACCTTGATTTAAGTAATGTGATTCAATAAAATGGTTAAAAAACGATTTCATAAATTATTATTCAAGTATTAGTTTTTTCGGGTGAATAGTGTTTTTTAATTAAAATTTAAATTAAAAATATTTAGAAAATTATTTTTATAAAATGGATTTCATTTTTGAACTCAGAGCATCGACATTATGTTAAGGTAATTTTTGGGGTTTTTTCTAAAAATAATGAATTTTCGGTGAATAGTGTATTTATTTAAAAAATAAATTAAAAATATTTAGAAAATTATTTTTATAAAATGGAATTCATTTTTGAAATCAGAGCATTGATATTTGGTTAAGGTGAAATTTTGGGATTTTTTCTGAGAAAGTTGAATTTTCAGTGAATAGTAAAAATACAGTTTTAGGGTTTCGGTATGTTTAACGACATCATAACTATGTCATGATGATGTCATGAGATATTTTAAAGGATGTTCGACTAAATAGGATGAATTATTGTGTGGGGGTCCCCATGTGGCCTAACTTTATGGGAAGTACCATGGGAGGGCCCATGCTTTTGAGAAAACCACTTTTGAGGTGTCCCTTGGCCATTAATGCCTTGTCCCCTCACTTTCCCTATAAATATCAAGCCCTTCTCTCATCTTTTCGACTCCAAAACCATCCTCAACGAAGTTATGGTCTCCTTACCTCCCAAGGAGTCCTCCCAAGGTGCCCCCAAGCCCTCAAGGTCCCAACCTTTGAGTTTTAAGAGTTACGTTTTAAGGTAAGGGATCCGACCTCTCTCTTTAATTTCAAGTAATCTCTTTTATGTCATTCCTTTTATGCTCCATGTTCTTATGTTTGAGGATGTTCTTTTATACTCCTCTTACTGCCCTTTTCATGTTCACATAATGAGAGATCCCCTCTTACTCTCATTATTTCGTTTTATGAAGTTTTAAGTGGCGCCGTTAGGCTGCCGAAATTTTTGTAACGGATTCTTTCTCCCTTCTCATTTTTCAAGATCTATTTTCATTTAAGTATTTCAAGTTCCTTTTTATTATGTTGGGGTATGATCTCTAAATTTATCATACTGATATTTTATGTTCATATGATGAGAGACCCCATTTGATCTCTTCAATTCAGTATTTTGAAGTTGTAAGTGGCGCCGTTAGGCTGCCGAATTTTTAAGTGGTTCTTCACCCTTCTCGTTTTGAAGTTCTACTTTCATGTCAATTCTTTCAAGTTCCTTTTTGTTATGTTGGGGTATGATCTCTATATCTATCATACTGGACTCTTATGTTCATATGATGAGAGACCCCATTTGATCTCTTCAATTCAGTATTTTCAAGTTTTAAGTGGCGCCATTAGGCTGCCGAAATTTTAGGGGATTCTTTCACCCTTCTCATTCTTTTCAAAGTTTCACTTTCATGTCAAGTCTTTCAAGTTCCTTTTTAATTATGTTGGGGAATTATCTCTATATCTATCATACTGAACTCTTATTTTCACATGATGAGAGACCCTATTTGATCTTTTCAAATCATTTTGTTTGAAGTTTAAGTAACGCCGTTAGGCTGTCGAACTTTCATAAGAGAAATCTAATTTTTGTCTTCCTTCCATGTTTTTAATTTCAAATGGCATGTACTTTAAATTTCATTACCATGATCATGTATCCTTCTTATTCTGTCCATCTACTGTTTTATGGGTCATTTATGAATGTTTGACCCATTTTCCCTATCTTTTTAATGTCTTCTAAAACCTCGTAACATAGCCGTTATGCTGCAGAATTTCCGTCTCAAAATGTCTCTATCTTTTTCTAAAGTTATTTTATATTATTAAGTGAATACTAAAATCTCTTTCTTATAAAGGGGTATTCACATATATACCAAAATGTTCTATTTTAAATTATGGGATTTACATACATGAGACCCACCTTCCATTTCTGTGGGTTTTAAAGTGACGTAAAGATCATGTCTTTAAAACAGTTTTTAAAAACGTTATGATTATGAAATGAAACCCATTTATTTTATGTTATATGGGTTATTTATGAAATGTTTGATGATGATATATGTGGCTCACATGATAATAAAGGTAAATTTAAGGGTGCGCCCGGATAGCGCTCCAATGCATTGGGTAATGATGTAACCACTAGAGATTACAATTTTCACGATACCTTGGTGAATAACCTTGGTAATTTTCAAATGACACCTTGGGGATGGACCTTGGTGATATGTTCATGATTGTCTATGTTAAATTATGTAGCCACATCTTCAAGTTATGAAAAAGTTTTATTTTTATTATGATATGCCTAATGATTTCATTTTCATGCCTTAAAGTTCTTTTCATGACTTTATTGATGTATCTCAAGTTCATATGTAAAATGTTTCACTTGTTTCCCTTGCTGGGCCTTCTGCTCACCCTTTCTTTTGATGTATGTCCCCAGGTTATGAGATGCAGTAATGAGCCTAGGTTGAACATGAGGAGAAGCCTTTCAAGTGTTTAAGAAGAATGTTTTATGTTTTCATGTTTTAAGTTCCTAGTTTCCAAGACACTAAACCTTAAAGATCCTCAGTTTTGTAAAATGTAATGAAAGTTTATGTGATAAAAAGGCAGGATGCTATAGTTGGTATCAAAGGATGGTTTAGTTATTTTTGGAAATTAGGATATGAAAACTCTAGGAAGAACCCTATAGAAAAGTTTAATTATAGGAAATCTTCCTCGTATTTTGGTGAGTATTGAGTAAGGGGTTTCCAAACAAATACATCCCTGTCTGGATACGAGCAGGTAGAGGTGGCTCTGGCACAGATGTACATAGGGGTAAAACCTGAAAACACCACTTTGAGCTAGACTCGAACGGGAACGGGTACACGACAACGGGCCTTGCTACACTCTTGGTTATGACACTCCCGGGGGATATGCTTTGGTAAATTCATAAGCTTAGTATGAACCATTGTTAAAGGAATAAAGATAAAATAAAATAAAGGTTCACATAAGAATATATGATCATGGATAACCTAGATGGGAACCTAGGGGATCACAAGTTAGGGTATACTTTTCAACTACAAGTTATCCTTATATGCTTTAAGTTTCTTTTCTTGATTATTGGCTAAGTATTTAAGCCCATATTTATAGTTTCTTTTCTTAGTTAATGGCGGGAAATGGAAGAACATGTCCCAACAACTAATGTGATAGGAAATGCTACGATTGCCGTATTAATACAACAGAGATGATTAGGGAATTAAAAGATTATTATTATTTTGGAAGACGTTCACTATTTTGAGGACCCTAAATGATCGAGGTAAATAGATTACTACGGTATTTTCATTGAGGAGTAAGGTTGGATTATATTTTGAAGAATCAATGAACTTAAGGTGGACTTATAGTAATTTAGGTTTCTTATGGGAATGATTAACCTATCTTGGGTAAAATATGTTTAGGTTAGCTACATTTGTTATAAGATGTTAGGTGTGGTTGATGTTGTTTGAAGATGAACAATGAAGTTTATTTTGGAAGACTATGTTATCAAATCCCTCTTGTATTTGGGTTTCAATCTTAGTTTGGTTTATTTTGAGGAATTTTAAGGACCGTTATTTATGGGATGGTCTATGATGAACTTTGGGTAGTACCATGGAACTTTTAAGATTTAAAAATAGTTTCCCTTCCTATGGGATTATTTCTTTTTGAAGAGTTGTTTTACCTTACCCTTTCTGTTTTGGGATAATGTTTAAAGATAGAAGAAATAGATAGTTAATCTTTTGTGGATTATGTGATTCCCTAGAAGATGATTCTTGTGTTTTGATGAGACCAAGTAGTTTTGAATGCACATCATTGGGAGAAAATATTAGTTTTGGTAGAAACTTATTATAGGATGAAACTCTACATAAAGGTAGGTATATTTTCTTATGTTTTTGTTCTATGTAGTAAATGAATTCCTCGAAATTATGAAAAGGAACGTAAAACAAAAACGTTGTTGGTTTACGTTTCCTACTAGGTAATCAATGACCATTTACACACATCATAAGTTTGGGATTTTCTTATGGTTAAATTTCTCCTAATCATGTTCTCTATCACTCTCCCTTAGAACTTGACCCTTTGTTTTTCTTCCATGTCCATGTTTTCCTACATGGAATCCCAGTGTGGGCTAACTCGGGTGACCTTCATACTTCACTTTCTTTCTTTTAAAGTAATAGTTTTACTGAATCCTTTTCCGATGTGGGACTTTCAATGAAATTTCAAAACCTAATTTTAAAAATTGCGAGGATGCAATTTCTTAAGGGGGGAAGATTGTAACGACCCGAAATTTTAAATAAATCTTGTTTCCTAATTTTATGTGTTATTTTTATTTTATTTTTATACTCAACAAAAATGTTTCATTTGATAACATGAGTATAATTAAAATGATATCATTGGTTTTTGACTGTTATATGACCATTGGTCAATATGACCGCTGGAAACTAAATGTTTTGATTATTGTCTCTAAATACAAGTAATCTTGGTTAATTAATATAGAAAGAAGATTCGATGGCCTCACTCAGTAGTCTTGGACCGATCGAAGCCCATCTAACAGAACTTGGGAAGGATGTAACACCACTGGGCTTTGCTCTGGACCAAACCCAAGCTGAAATTCATCGTGTGAAGCTAGAACGGGATCGCCTTCGCGAGAAGTTCAAACTAATAGAAATTACTACTCGTGCGATGTTGGCCGAGCCTCCCTCAGATTCTCTAACCTTAGCACACCTTACACTTAGGTCCTATGCTGGTGTGATAAGGGGCTATATAAGGAAACCATAACTGCCTTGTGTAATCCTTTTTTTTAAATAAAAATTGGAATTTCTTATTATGATGAAGTTTGTGAATTTTCAAATGACCAGATAAATATAGTATGCATATTTTTGATGAATTTTAGAGAAAGGATATTTTAAAAATGTTTATGTAAACCTTAAATAAATAAAAATTTGTAATGATTTTCAAAAAATGGTCTTCTACAAATATGTTCAGTACGGAATTTAGAGTTTAATAAGATCAACTTAATTTTTGATGAATAGTAAATTATGAATAGTGATTTTATGCTTAGGATTAGTAATGTGACCAAATGGATTAGTAATCTCACTTAAAGAAAGTATTAATATAATCTAGGCACCTTGATTTAAGTAATGTGATTCAATAAAATGGTTAAAAAACGGTTTCATAAATTATTATTCAAGTATTAGTTTTTTCGGGTGAATAGTGTTTTTTAATTAAAATTTAAATTAAAAATATTTAGAAAATTATTTTTATAAAATGGATTTCATTTTTGAACTCAGAGCATCGATATTATGTTAAGGTAATTTTTGGGGTTTTTTCTAAAAATAATGATTTTTCGGTGAATAGTGTATTTATTTAAAAAATAAATTAAAAATATTTAGAAAATTATTTTTATAAAATGGAGTTCATTTTTGAAATCAGAGCATTGATATTTGGTTAAGGTGAAATTTTGGGATTTTTTCTGAGAAAGTTGAATTTTCAGTGAATAGTAAAAATACAGTTTTAGGGTTTCGGTATGTTTAACGACATCATAACTGTGTCATGATATATTTTAAAGGATGTTTGACTATAGAGTGTGAATTATTGTGTGGGGGTCCCCATGTGGCCTAACTTTATGGGAAGTACCATGGGAGGGCCCATGCTTTTTAGAAAACCACTTTTGAGGTGTCCCTTGGCCATTAATGCCTTGTCCCCTCACTTTCCCTATAAATATCAAGCCCTCCTCTCATCTTTTCGACTCCAAAACCATCCTCAACGAAGTTCTGGTCTCCTTACCTCCCAAGGAGTCCTCCCAAGGTGCCCCCAAGCCCTCAAGGTCCCAACCTTTGAGTTTTAAGAGTTACGTTTTAAGGTAAGGGATCCGACCTCTCTCTTTAATTTCAAGTAATCTCTTTTATGTCATTCCTTTTATGCTCCATGTTCTTATGTTGGAGGATGTTCTTTTATACTCCTCTTACTTCCCTTTTCATGTTCACATAATGAGAGATCCCCTATTACTCTCATTATTTCGTTTTATGAAGTTTTAAGTGGCGCCGTTAGGCTGCCGAAATTTTTGTAACAGATTCTTTCTCCCTTCTCATTTTTCAAGATCTATTTTCATTTAAGTATTTCAAGTTCCTTTTTATTATGTTGGGGGTATGATCTCTAAATTTATCATACTGATATTTTAGGTTCATATGATGAGAGACCCCATTTTATCTCTTCAATTTAGTATTTTTAAGTTTTAAGTGGCGCCGTTAGGCTGCCGAATTTTTAAGTGGTTCTTCACCCTTCTCGTTTTGAAGTTCTACTTTCATGTCAATTCTTTCAAGTTCCTTTTTGTTATGTTGGGGTATGATTTCTATATCTATCATACTGGACTCTTATGTTCATATGATGAGAGACCCCATTTAATCTCTTCAATTCAGTATTTTCAAGTTTTAAGTGGCGTCGTTAGGCTGCCGAAATTTTAGGGGATTCTTTCACCCTTCTCATTCTTTTCAAAGTTTCACTTTCATGTCAAGTCTTTCAAGTTCCTTTTTTATTATGTTGGGGAATTATCTCTATATCTATCATACTGAACTCTTATGTTCACATGATGAGAGACTCTATTTGATCTTTTGAAATCATTTTGTTTGAAGTTTAAGTAACGCCGTTAGGCTGTCGAACTTTCATAAGAGAAATCTAATTTTTGTCTTCCTTCCATGTTTTTCATTTCAAATGGCATGTCCTTGAAATTTCATTACCATGATCATGTATCCTTATTATTCTGTCCATCTACTGTTTTATGGGTCATTTATGAATGTTTGACCCATTTTCCCTCTCTTTTTAATGTCTTCTAAAACCTCGTAACATAGCCGTTATGCTGCAGAATTTCCGTCTCAAAATGTCTCTATCTTTTTCTAAAGTTCTTTTATATTATTAAGTGAATACTAAAATCTATTTCTTCTAAATGGGTATTCACATATATACCAAAATTTTCTATTTTAAATTATGGGATTTACATACATGAGACCCACCTTCCATTTCTGTGGGTTTTAAAGTGACGTAAAGATCATGTCTTTAAAACAGTTTTTAAAAACGTTATGATTATGAAATGAAACCCATTTATTTTATGCTATATGGGTTATTTATGAAATGTTTGATGATGATATATGTGGCTCACATGATAATAAAGGCAAATTTAAGGGTGCGCCCGGATAGCACTCCAATGCATTGGGTAATGATGTAACCACTAGAGATTACAATTTTCACGATACCTTGGTGAATAACCTTGGTAATTTTCAAATGACACCTTGGGGATGGACCTTGGTGATATGTTCATGATTTTCTATGTTAAATGATGTAGCCACATCTTCAAGTTATGAAAAAGTTTTATTTTTATTATGATATGCCTCATGATTTCATTTTCATGCCTTAAAGTTCTTTTCATGACTTTATTGATGTATCTCAAGTTCATATGTAAAATGTTTCACTTGTTTCCCTTGCTGGGCCTTCTGCTCACCCTTTCTTTTGATATATGTCCCCAGGTTATGAGATTCAGTAATGAGCCTAGGGTGAACATGAGGAGAAGCCTTTCAAGTGTTTAAGAAGAATGTTTTATGTTTTCATGTTTTAAGTTCCAAGTTTCCAAGACACTAAACCTTAAAGATCCTCAGTTTTGTAAAATGTAATGAAAGTTTATGTGATAAAAAGGCAGGATGATATAGTCAGTGAGTCTATTGGATAGGAGTTTGGTAATAATTTTTTAAATGGTGTTGATGAGGACACTGAGTCTGAAGAGATGAATTTCAAAGAAATTTTCAACATTGGGGATAAGTGTGAGTAATTGTTCATTGATCCCATGGGGTAAGACACCAATAGAGAAGAAGGTTTTTACCAGTCTACAGACATCAAAATGAATGACATCCAAAATTTTTTGGAAGAAGGAATTAGTAAAACCATCAGGACTCGGTGCACTGCAAGTCTTCAGGCTAAAAACTACCTCTATTATCTCAAATTCAAGAGGGATAAAAGTAAGTCTACTTTTTTCCTCATAACTATGTTTGGAATTATTCTATCCTCAAGATATTTATTTAGACCAAGACCATTAAAAAAATTTGAGAAATAGTTGACAATATGATCTGTTAGGGATTCTTCATTATCAATGACTTTGTCCCCATCTTTAAAGAAAGAGAGAGGTATACATTCATTTATAGATATTTAGAGAGAATTATATAATTTGGTGTTTCATTCTCCCTCCTTATTCCATTTAACTTTTGAAGATTCTTTCTACAGATTGTCTTTGAGAGAGAGGAGAGCATTCATCTTATATGTGAGATTAATTTTTTACTGAATATTCACCTTGAATTTAGAATAGGTGACCTCTAATTGAATCTAGTCAAGATAAAATTAAATAGAAACAATATACTTTTACATATTGTTGAAATGGTCTTTGCACCAACCCTTAAATATGAGTTTCAAAAGATTAAGCTTCATGAGGCAGTAAAAGGCATCATTGTCACAATGGTTAGAATTCCAATAATTATTCACAAGCATGATGAACTCGGAATGTGATGCCCAAGAATTATTGAATCTAATAAGGAGTCTTGGTTTAATGGATCTTGTAAAAATATGAACAATATATGATGATGGTTAGAGTTTATCCTTGGATAGGTAATGCTGGAGATAGTGTCCCATTTCTGTAGGGCATGATCATTGGGGAAGCCTCTATCAAGCTTACTAGAAACCATTTTGTTTTTTTGTCTTCTATACTAGTTATATTTTGTTCCAACAAGATTAATTTCCATTAGACTGTTACCATCCATGCCAGCCTTCAATTCCTTTGAGGAAATATTGTGATAGATATATCCCAATCTTTCACTGGGAAAAAGAATATCATTAAAGTCAGCAAGAATAATCCATGAGTCATGAATTCTCTGATTAATAGACCCTATATTCTACCAAAGATTCCTCCTTTCTTGATATTTTTTTCATAAACAAATGAGCAGTATAAATGGGAATTTGAGATGTCAGATTCATGGATTATAATTTTCTCATCAATGTTGAAGGCAGTAGCTATGTAAATAGAATCATGGGAAAAGACCCAAAGAGTATCTTCATATACAGAAACATTATTACTACCAATTAGTTTAAAAAATACTTTTTCTAGTCTAGAAAATATATGGGAATAACATTTTTCAGGCTCAAAAATGTCCAAAAAATTGGTTTTATGTACATGGAGGAATTTGTGTAAGTAGGTGGAAGTTCCATTGTTTTACACTACTTAAAACTTCCAAAAGAAAAGATTCATTTAAATATATGCTTGTGGGTAGAACCCCCTTTTTCTTTTATCCTGAAATATTCTTCTTGGTTGATTTTATGGTGGGTCGACCATTTGTATTTCCATTTTCTAGAGTGTCCATGTGATTTGAAGCGATGAGAGTTTTTATGTGATCTTTTCTAATTTTATCATTATCTTTGGAGTGATTTGTGCTATTTTCGGCACCACAATT
The DNA here is from genome assembly GCA_963277665.1 of Viscum album. Taxonomy (NCBI): domain Eukaryota; kingdom Viridiplantae; phylum Streptophyta; class Magnoliopsida; order Santalales; family Viscaceae; genus Viscum; species Viscum album. The sequence goes on along the minus strand of OY728137.1, from coordinate 192,901,255 downwards.
ATCAGGAGAACTATCCATATTGACTGATCTTTCCAAATTCATAGGGTGGTTAGTATGAGAGACTACATTTTTGGCTAAACTGTTTCCATCATATGGTGAAACATTACTGGTACTTGGATTAAGTGACATGGAGCCATCACGATTGTTAGTGATGGAATGTTCTACAGGTGTGGCCATATGGACATCCGGGTCAACCATAAGGACCTGTTTGGGTGATAAAGAAACTACACTGTCATCATAGTAGACCATGTCAGTGGATTTCTTAATTTGTATATTCACAACTTCATCCTATAGAAGATAATTTCTGTCATGATGATCAATTTCATCTCTAATTGTGTTCATGTTGTCTGTGGTATTCATAACTCCATCTCTCTTCTTTGAAGGTTCCCCGTTTTCATATATATTTGCTTTGCCTTTTTTGTTCCTAGACACTTCCTTCCATGAATTTTGATCAAGATGTGGTTTCATCTATTTCTGGAAAACCCTATAGTTAGATAAATAGTGTCCCACTATTTATTGAAATTGAAAAGGGTGTTTGTAAGCATATTATACCTTAACCTCAATTTTTTGATCATTAGAAATAAAGTTATTGGATTTCAGAATCATGGAGTCAAGATCTACCTCCACTTGTATTCTATAATATAGACTAAGCTCACCATTCAGTGTGTGTGAGTCCTATTTGAGGGGTGTTCCAATGTAGGAGGAAATTTTATTCATTATTTTGGGATTCCAGAAAAACCAACTCAATCCATGTAGACGAATTGAAATCTATGTTGAGTAGTTTTTTTTGAGAAATGGGGTTAAAATTGATGTCCTGGTCAAAGAGACAGAGAAATCCTTGATTCAGGAAAAGATTTCAAAAGCTCTAGGAAGAGCTCCAATCTTCCTTGCTCCTAAAAAGGATGTGGAAAAAACCTTTCCCAATCATTATTAATCTCTAGCTTCCAAAACCCATAGATGTGAGATTCATGACTTGAGACCAGCAAATGACTAAGGCTCATTAACCTTTGAGTAGATCATGTGCCTGAGCAAGGAGAATTTTTACATATAGTGCCTATATTGAAGATAATCAGGATCTAAAATGACTAAAAAAACCCCATCATCCATCCTTGTGATCAGTTTATCTAAGGAATTATTTAGAAGGTCTGATCCCTAAAGCACTTCTAAGAACAAGATGCTCTTAGATCTAGGATTTTGAGGATTTTGATTCACATATAGGGAGATTTCTTCTGACACCTCAGGGATGAAATCCTTGAATGATATTTCAAAAATATTTTTTGAATGAATCCATCAAATATTATAAAGTGGTTAGATTGAAGTTTATTAGGCTTTGGAGAACGTCGAATCCAAAACATGATCTTGGTGAAGAGTCAAAGTCGCCTCCCTCGTGAGAGAATTCATGTTCCCCAAAGCACCTTTTTCATTCCTTTTGAGATGAATAAATATAATGATAATTTAATATCATATATATATGTTAAATATATCATTATATCCATACTTGATAGGTGGTGATGGAAAAAAATTGCATTGGTTATCAAGGTGATAGTCTTCCATACACATGATTGATGGTTTCATTTCCCATTTGATTGAATAGAAGAAGCATATAAATTATTCCATAAACATAATAAGATTTCAGTATATGTAAGATACCAATTTATTTATTTTATAATATCTTAAGAATATTTTAATGGGTTATAAAAAGAAATAAAATGAAGATGCTTGGTTAAGAACTTTACCGCTTCATCAGAAATCCTATTTAGATTTATACCTAAATCCTTAAAAGATTTGATTTATAATTAAACCACATAATCTAAGATTTGGGGTAATATTAAAGAAGATATTAGGGTAGTTATTGGATGAACTAAAAATATTTGGTAGTGTGAATAGTTGATAATAAGGGGTGGCCTTTTATAAGTGGGGTAAAGGACACACTTTGAATTTTTGAAAAGAAAAAGTGATACACATATTTTTCACATGAAAAAAGGATCCAAAATGGGCCCTTCTAAATCATTGGAAATTAAAAGGGTGAAAAATGTCCATAAAATAATAATTGGTGAAGTTTATAGTTCATTTTATCCCTTATTTATTTAGTTTAACCCCCCCTATAAACCTGTTTTAACCTTGACTACGAAAATTAATTTTTAATGTTTTTATTATTCATTATGACCAAAAATTAAGTGTACCTTATTATATAATATTAATTATTCTTATTTAAAATATGGAATCAATTTTTCAAAATTTAATTCACTTAAATGGAAAATTTTAATTTTAAATTAATCCCTTATAAGAGATAAAAAAGTTATTTTCCAAAGAAATGTTTTTATAAGTATAGAAGGTTTTAATATAAAAATTCATTGTGAAATTAATTATAATTAAATAAATTTTATTTATTATACCATAATTTAATAAATTTTAATTGTAAAGAAATATAAAATTAATGTGTAACTTTTAAATCCTTTGAATGAAAATCCATGTTTCAAAAAAAACAGTATTTTTCACTATTCATAGAAAAAAATAATCTCTTAAAAAACTTATCAAAAATATATAAAAGATAATTTTGACATGATGATTTCAATAATTAAGATCATTTTTTAAAAAATAATTTCTAAAATTGGTAAAAAATAATAATTTTTAAGTATCTACGCAAAGCATGACGAAATTGCCTTTCATAAAAATATAGTTTTTCAAAAACGTTACTTTTTCTTTAAAATGATTCATATTTTATATCTAATAAATAAAGAAAAAATTAATTTCTTTTATACATGAATAAACCATATAATTTTCATAATTTGGTTATTCCTATTAATATCTTCCAATTTAACAACTAGGTTATAACTATATACTATATTACTATTCATTTAGACTTGGGGTTGTGTGTACTACAATCTATAAAAGAGACTAAATTTAGAGAAATATATTTCATGGGTTGTTTAAGGTTGGTTTTTTTTGTCACATATTCTATAAAACACAATTTTATTCCATTATAATCACAAGTTGTTACACATACCACTTATCCCTACCACCACAGTTAGAATGGGTGTACGATGTCTTCCATGTGTCACAACTGAGGAGGTATGTGCATGAACCATCGCACATTATAAATTAAGGATAGATAAAAATTAAGGATGGAGATAAATTCATAGATTATATATTCATAATTTATGATTTATAAGATAATATCCTTCTTGGGTGATATTCCCTTAGTGTGTGTCTGATGACACCATGAGAATCGTCACGAGAGCACCTAGGAGCATGCAAACTATATGTGAACTCAATACCCTCATATTTTTAGAAGGATTTTTTATTTTAAGGATAAAAAACACTAAGAGGGAAATAATTTAAATACTTTTTTTATTTGTAACACTTTGGAATATTAAAAGGAATTTTTTTGAAGTTAGGCATGAAGTCAGTGTGGGATTCATGGGCCTATGGAGCCTCGATGTTGTCATATTAAAAATATTAAGCATAATATATCACATGAACATAGTTTTAATAAAATAATATAATAATTAGAGAATGGTATTTCATATGAGAAATTTGAGTCTTTAATTAGATCTATAATTCATATTTTACCCTAAGCACGACATAATCTTTGTACACATTGGGTGTTTTGTTTAAGAGCAATCGTAATGGAATACTAAATCAACTAAATAATTTATTGTCTATTAATTGGTCTTGGGATGATACTATATTATTTAAACATGGATATGTAAAAATATTAAGTTTATCCACATAAATCTGGAGATTTTAGAGGACTATATAGGAGAGATTTGGCAGATGACAATGAGATCGTGGATCAACGATCAGTTTTTTAAGGAGTTTTCCATCGTCAATTAAGTTCTTGGATCTTTCCAAAAACAATTAAATAGAATTAATTATTAATTAGTGATAAATATAATTTAAATTTAGGACTTTTTTTTGTATTTATCCCTATATTTGAATCTCCCACATTGAACATGAATTAATTCCTTGAGTAAATTACTTTACAGATTGATTGTTGAATTTAATTTGATAGTTTTTATTATTAGAATTAGGAATTGATAATTAATTTTTTAATCCTTTATTATTATTATATGTTCATATTTTTATCTTTAAATGGTTGAATTTTAACCCAAATAATGGTTTACATTCATTCCCACACTTTTTTGTTTTGTGGTATTCTCCCCTCGTTCTTTGAACATTCATTGTTGGTATTCATTTGAGCGGTGGTTAGATTATTTCTAGAAAGAGATCGTTGCACAATCAATCATTGGAAAAATATAAAATTACCATAGATTTATTTTTGGTATCAAATTCTTGGTTTTTTTGTGGAGATGATGATTGAATATCAGTAATTAGATCAGGGGTTTTCGTTCGACATATTGGCCTTTTGATGATGCAGTGTGATGAGAGATGGTTTTCAAGTGGATGGGTGGACAGAATCCGTCCACCAGTGATGGCTTGGTGTAAAAACCCAATACTTTACAATATTTTAATTTTATAACAAATTTAAAATGGTTTCTATATTTATTTATATGCAACACCATTTTAAGCTTACGCTACACGTAATAATGAGTTAACTTATAACCGAGTTTTAAAACCTTTTAATGAAAAACCTATTTTAAAACTAAATTATGACCCCTTTATAAATATTACTTTTCAAAATAAACTTTATTTTTTAATTTTTAATTTAAAAAATTTCTTAGGGTGATTTTTTGGTATTTTGTTTGAGATGTTTTATTTTTTTGATGAATAGTGAAAAATACTGCATTTTAGTTGAAAAATACCATTTCGTTTAAATAATTATTTGTGTAAAATTATATTTTAAATTTGTTTCAAAGTAAAAATATATTAATTATATATCTATTAATACAATTTGGGTCATTGGAATAATATTTATATTTAATTTAGATATAAATACTTAATGAAATTTTGGACATTTGGACCTTAAAAACCTGCTTTCTCACCACATTTGTGGGGTTAGCTTTAAACTTAATTTTGATACTTCTATGAATTTAATTTGGGAAAATGGAAATACAAAGTTTTAATCAATATAATATTTTTAGTCTAATAACATCAACTTAATTTTTTACCAAAAAATGTTAGTGAAAGTGATTAAAATTAATTACAATGATTAAGGTAAAACTAAGCATAATAAGGGACTAAACCTTAACCTTAAGGGAAAAATGACCTAGAAACTTTTCAAAAAACTATTTTATAGTCATATTTAGATTATATCATATATTGGTTAGAATTTTATGAGTTATTTAGACACAAGTTCATTAAAGTTTCTTATATAATAAGTTAAGTAAGGAAAAAGACAAAGGAACATTCCTTACCATTAACATTTATTAAGATTTAGAGTATGGAACAAGATACCTAGTTTAAGTTATAAATTTTTTTAAGTTAAATGAGTTATTATTATTATAACTTAACTTTAATTTTTAGAGATGATATAATTACATTAAACGCTTAACAAACACTAATTCATAGATTATTTAGTTAATAATTCAATTAAATATTATACTAGAAATGTTAAAGTAAAGTAAATTTAATTAATTATTGTGTTACATTATTTTTTAGATAAATATATCATGTTACATATTTTTTAACTTAATATATTTTAATTCCTATTTTTTGATATTTTTAAATTAAAATTAAATAAATAGTGTCCAAATTGACATTTATGTTATTTTACAATAAATGATATTTTATTAAATGATTTAATATTAATAAAAATCATATATTATTCCAAGTTATTTTTACATGTTAATAAATAAAAAATATATTCCACTAATGTACCAATTTATCTTTTATATTTAACATATTGTCACATAGATAGTAAAAACATTATTAGCATGGTTTGGGTTAAAATTAGTGTTTTCCACGTTACATGCACCTGGTTTAAAATTTATTTACAATACACATGGTATTTTTTTTAAAATTAGATATAATATTTATAATTAATTTGGTATGTATTTTATAATAAATCTTATCTTAATTTATTCTTAATGGTTAACTTACTTAGGTTAGAAAACTAGTTACTTACAAAAACCAAAATGATAAAATTGGGGGGGGGGGAACTTTGAAGTTAAGGAACAAAATTATTAAAATGAAATTATTTATATGTGTTAGAGGTTTTTATAAACCATTATTCCCATTTAATCCATTATTTTTCTATTTTGGAGGCACTTTAGGTATGAGAGACCTCCCAATACTGTATACCTTTTGGTATTTACAAGAATGTCACATTACAAAAAGGCATTCACTCTTACCCTTCCTCACACCTCTCAAGCTACTTTGTCTCATCAAAAATCTGCCCAAATAGTCTCCCAAAATCCCTACCCTCATCCTATATTCCTCAAATTGGTAATAAATCAAACCAAGTGAGCCCTTTGAAGCAAACCAAAAGGAGTTACCTGAAAAAGAGGTAACATTCCTCAATGTGTATTTATGTTTTATTTGTTTATCCACCCCTTAATTTATTTTTATTACATGATTATATAATATAAAAAGTATAATAAATATTAGGAAATGTTTTTATGTTAATTTTTCTACCTAAACCGAGAACAACTTCCCTCAAATGGGTAACAAACTTCCTATTCTTGTACGACGAACTACCACCTCGCGAGACAATATCATTAATTTTTTTATTTACCAACTTTCATGGTTGGGAATTAATATATAAACATTATTTCTATATGATATATAAGATATTTATTTATTATTTATTATTTTGTAATTTTTATATAACACATACCTTTATGTGTTCCAGTTGGTGTAAATGTGATAACTTTGTTTGTGGACGTGTGGACTACCACCTCCTCAAAGTGATGTGATATATTCACATATTACATGGAATGTATTAAAGATGGATTTAATTAAAAATATGAAACATACATAAAATATATATGATATTAAGGAAATAATTAAAAAAAACTAAATATAATATATCATTTTCTTTATTACCCCTTCACACGCTAAAAAATGATAACGTCGTTCATGGATGTGTAGACTACTGCCTCCTTGGCGTGATATGACACCTTTTAAATCAAAAAATAATTAAATATATTAGTATATATTTTTAAATAACATGTTAATTATGATTTACTGATCATTATGGAAATATATAATGTTTCTTACCTTCTTTCCATAACGATCATTGAAAAAAGTGAACATTACTCATACGTACGTATAGCCTACGGTCTCCATGATTATAATGTTGGTTCATTTTTTAGAACCATATTTAATGATTGGTTTTAAAATTATAATTGATGTATAAATATGAAAATTATTTCCTGATTATTATTCTGGATATGGTTATATAATGACCCCTTTGACCATAGTTGACCTGCCAAAGTCGTTTTTGACACATGAACCAAATTTGACCAAAACAGCTGATGTAAACATAATTGTTTAAGAAGTTGTATAAAACATTGTAATAAGTTAAGTAAAGGTAATAGTAAACTTGAAATTGTTTCTCACATAATTAAATAATTAAAATAAGATTATGATTCAGGAATATAAAGACACATGCGACAATTCAGACTCAAGGTAATGGATTTCGTCTCAATTTACATTCCATTGAGACTTATTTGTTGTTATGCACAAATTCAATTTAATGTGATTTATATACTAATAATTTGTCTTTAAATATCATTATACACTCATATTTCATGGTATTCTATGTTCCTAGATTAATTATCTCATTCAAGGGGTTTGACATTAAAATTACCAAGTGGTAAAAGTTATCTTTGCAATCTCACTTTCTTTTGTGATTGTTAAACTTGTATTGAAAAAATCACTTACTTATGGTCATTTTTATGGTAAATTACATTTATTTTAAATATTAATACTATCATGTAATGTATATTATTATTTATTAAGCCATATAAAATTTTTACATATGGTGTTCACTTTGAGATTTATTTTATTTTCTGGAGAACTATTGATAAATCTGTATCTTTTATTCAATATGGATATTTGATAAGGCACATTATTTATAATTTAAATTGATTATTTTAATATATGATGAATTATTTTCAAATATAGTATATTGTTTAGGGACTAGTTAATGAAATACCCTTGATGCATCAGTACTCTCATGGGACGAAGTCAATTGGCAGTAAACCCTTTGCGTTTGTTTCCATGTAGTTTCAGATTGTCAGGAGGATAAATATTGACACAAATCAGATGATTTTCAACCCACAGACCAAAACATTATTAGGGATAGATCTTGATAGATACTATCTTGAGGTTGGATATTGATAGTGTATACATCCAACATTATGCAATCTATCATTATTATTATTCCATGTGATTATTTGATTAGTTAAAATATATGTGGTCATGTTTTAAGATCATGTGATTATTTATATAAAATTATTAGATAGTCTTATATTCTTTACATATTGATTATTAATTATTAATTCATGATTTATTCTACTATTATTTTCCCTTACTGAGAATTTTATCCCTCCCTCGTTTTTCCCTTTACCTAGGGTAAGAAGATGAATTCTTAGAATGAGTTTCAAGTATGTTGAGAATTTTATTTTTTTTACGTATTATGTTTTTTAATTTTAAATGAAAATGGGTTCCATGTATGTAGTCTAGTTCTCAAAAACTTATAAACTGATTGATCCTTTGATATATGATTCCTAGTAATCATTCCAATGTAATAAATTAATGCACCTACTTTGGGATTCTAGGGTCGGGGTGTTATAGTTAGTATCAAATAAATTTTTGTAGAAAACTTGGAAACTATATTTAGAAAATATATATTAGGGGACATAAAACTAAGATATCATTTGAGGGTAATTATAAAAGAACATCCCAAGGAAATCATGTTAATGATTATGAGATTAGTTGTGCATAAAATTTTCAATTTATGTTATGTATTTCACTAGTTTTGTGATTATACATGATATGATCTAATTGATTCTATTTATTCATTTAGAAATGGAAACTACCAGAAGGAATGTGAATCCAACCAATGCACATGGTCTAAAGAGTAAGAATGATCATTTATTTTATAGTCTTAAGAAAATATTTGTAAAGACTCGTAAAATTCAAGGGAAATTTTTTCTTAATTTTCTTTGAAATTTTACAAGAACACAGTTTCAGACGGCACTTGATTCCGAGGCCCGGTGTGCCCGGAATTTTTATCCGAAGTTTAGCTCGGGTACGTTCAGTGAACGAACGAGCGGGATTTCCTATCTTTTGAACCGGTGCTCGGAATCGAATTTCGAGGGCACCGATAGAACCGTAGCGCCGATATTTTCTTAGGAACGCTTAATCCGGAGTTGCATTTACACGAGAGAAGTTAATAAAAATTGTGGAAGTTAAAAATAAAAATTTAAAAACAATTTTTATTTTTACTCTAAGTGTATAATCCTTGGAATGGAAGTTGGGTAACTACCCAACCTCCCTTGGGAGGTTATGAGGGTGGTGGGGCCCACATGAACCCCACCCCTTCATATCCTCTAACCCCCTCAACTCACCATTAATTTTGTTAACTTATGTTTAATAACTTATGGAGTTAATGAGGCGAGTTGATGTGGAATTCCAACACTTGAATTTCAAAAGCCTTGTTGTGTTAATAAAATAAGTTGAGAACTTATTTTATTTGGGTTGGTGTTTAGTTGTTTGGGAGCTTTTGGAGAAAAAGATAAGGAAGTATTGAGTACTTCTTTCCCTTTGATGAAGAACGAACGATCTCCGATGTGGAGCGCCGAGCCCTCGGAGACCGTCTTCCACGACACCGACCCGTGACACGATGTCTTCTTCCACGACGTCTCTTCCGCGATGGTTTTCCGCGACAAAATCTCCATCAACGTCTTCGAATCCTCGCTTCGTGATGCCGACGTTCGTCATCTCTTTTATCAAGGTAGGGGTTGTTTATTTAATTTGTTCATGTTTATCACCTTGTCGTTCTTCGTGAAAATACGACCAAATGATATCGATTAACGAGAGGGAGCCGGACCGCACAAACACGACCGAATCTCCTCCTTTATCCTTGTTTGATACTTTGTGGTTTTGACGGAATGGTGTGGTGTCGTCGCACCATGCGGGAATCGCACGGCAAGTAATGCGCGGCGCCGACGCACCGCGCCGTTAAGTTGAACAAGGATGCGACGCCGTCGCGCCGCGTCGAATAAAACCGAAGACACCGCGGCCGGAGCAGGGCCGCGGCGGAGCAGGGTGACCGGTGGCCAGTTCCGGGCCGCCGGTGTCGGCGAAGGAGAAAGGACTGGCCGTCGTCGGTCCTTGTCGGCAGAATCGGCCGGCCGGTGTGGGCCGGCCAGACAAAGGGGATCCGGGGGAATTTATTTCCCCGTACGGCCTATAAAAACGGCCCCCTTAATTGGGGGGTCACAGTTACACCAGGGGGGCAGCCCCCCCCCCTTGCCAGCGGCTCGACCGTTGGCCGAGCTGGCCAGCGCGCTGGGCGCGCTGTGCCCAGGCTGGGCCGGCCGCCTGGCCGGTCCACCAGGCCGGGCCGCGCCCAGGCCGGGCCAGGCCGGGCCGAGCCAACCCGGACCCGGGGCGGGTTGACCCAGTTCTGGCTGACCGGGGGGTCTCGGGCCGGGTCGGTCCGGGCCCGAAACCTCCGTTTTCAGACCGTCTTCGGTCTTTTGCCCATAACATTGGATACGGACCTCCGATCGACGCACCGTAAGTTGCGATGCGATCCTTGAATCTAGATGGTCATTTCGGTATATCGCACTCAAGGTTTCGGATTACTTTGAGTTCGGCCGGGTTGGTTCGTACACGAAACCAACCGGGCCCTCGGAGCTGAAACGCTCATATCTTAAGCTCCGGACGTCCGAATGACGTGTCGTCGACTTTGTTGGTTTCCTCTTAGTGAGACGGATCTTTTGGATTACTCCGCCCGAGGTTTGGATGCAGGTGGAGTACATTCGGGTTGGTTTTTCCTTAAAAACCAACCGGGCCCCTGGGACGAAAAAACCAATAACTCTCAGACCGGGCGTCCGGCTGACGCGCCGTCTGCGACGTTGAGTTCCTGTTGACGATACGAAACTTTTGGATACATCAACTCTGGACTATGTGTCAGTTGATGTATCAGCCTCTCGGCTCGTGGAGCGGATCCTCCCGAGCGAGCTTGCTGTGTGCGGAAACCCTAGAGCTGGCTGTGACTGCTACTGTGACTGCGATGACGACTGTGCAGAGATTCTCAGTGGATTTGACGACGATGACTACCACACTCAATGATCCTGTGTGGATCAGTGCTACCGATCCTGTGTGGGTCCGATCCAGTGTGGGTCCGCGCTCAGCGGTTCTGTGTGAGCCAGCGCCTACAGATCTTGTGTGGGTCCAATCCTGTGTGGGTCATTGCGGGGGTTAGTACCTATCGATCCTTTGTGGGTCCGACGACTTAGATGGATCAGTGATCATCTCTACCATCTTTCGAAGAAGTATACATGTGTGAGCTGAATCCTATTTTACTTTCCTGTGTGGATTGTGTTGTTCTATCCTGTGTGGATTACGTTTTGCTTCCTGTGTGGAATACGTTTGCTTTCCTGTGTGGACTGGGTTGTACTTGGGCTCGGATGTTGGAGCCTAATGAGAATTGATGACTTAGTTATATGTATGGTCATATAACTAAGCAGTGTCGGATGTTACTTCGTGATTGTATCTTTACTTTGTGGTTTATCCTTTGTGGATTTTGGGAGACTTTCGGGGGTCTCGGGGTCCCTACTGAGTAGCTTATACTCACCCCTGCACGGGCTATGCCCGCACTACGTTGTGTTGGTTGCACACGACGAACAGCGCTGATCGTGGTGGAGGCTTGCAGAGCAAGACGGTACCTGGAGGTGGAACACTGGGCGGGACGTACTCGGAGCGGTAGGCTGGACCCGAGGAGCAGTGGAGGATTTCTGTACCCACCCTTCAGGTGGGATTCCCAGTGGATAGCTCGTCGTTGCGGCTTACCTTTCAGTTGTTGTTTTCCCTTTCGAGTTGTACTTTACTTTCAGTTTGGGTTTGTATACTGGCCCACTTACCTTTCCGCACTTACTCTTGTACCAACTTTTACTTAGTGTTTACTTCTACTGGTTGTTTACTCTGTGGTGTAAGTTTACTTTACAAAGGCAATGCCTTCCCTTTTTACTAAGATTTACGACTTGGTGCTAGTCGCCAGCCCCTGGCCTATGGAAGGCGGGCTTGGGGTAGTCACGGCACGGGCCCCGAGGACGGGTCGTCACAAATTGGTATCAGAGGGAGGTTGGTTTCACCGCAGAACTTTGGACTCTGATCTTTTTCTATGTGAAGCAATAGTGTTTAGCGTATTGAGTGTGGTTATCAGTCCAGGGAGTCCAGTGTTGGTGCGGCGGCCGACGTATCCGTACACCATGACCCTGACTTCTAATTTCCGACTTAATGCACAAAAACATTGATTGCATGTGTGTTTCAAGTTTTCTTAGTGATTACTTTGTATCAGCTCACCAGGTATACTGTTCTAACCATGGCGCACCTGTTTCCTTTTCAGGATGGCCCCACGACGGCAGCCAACTAGGGTTCCGAGAGTCGAGTGTGACGACAACCCACCGAGCGACGAGGCCTCGGTGCGGGGCCCTTTGTCAGCAGTGGCACCGGCGGTAGCTCTACCCTCTGAGCCACCGATGCTTCCAGCACCAGCCGCTGACGATGCACGTCGCCTCAGTGCACTGCATGAGTTCCAGCGTCAGCGACCGCCCAGGTTCTGCGGGGAGACGGACCCCCAGGCAGCCGAGGACTGGCTGGAGGCAGTGGTGAGAGTTTTTCGATTAGTGAGGACACCAGCAGACCTCATGGTGATCCTCGCAGCGAGCCTACTGCATGCAGCAGCAGGCAGATGGTGGAGCTTGATGCTCCAGGTGCATGATGAGGCATCTCTTCTCTGGACGGACTTTGAGAGCCTCTTCCGCTCAGAGTTCGTCCCAGCCACCCTCTGTGTGGTGCGCATCCAGGAGCTTCTTCAGCTGCGGCAGGGCAGCATGACGGTCGCCCAGTACTCGGCGAGATTTACCAATCTCTTGCGCTACTCGACAGACATGGTACGGGACCCATTCTTCCGGGCTCGGACCTTTGAGCAGGGATTGAGACACGAGATCAGGGCATCGCTGATCTCCCTCAGCATTCCGACTCAGACAGGAGTACTGGAGTGAGCCCTTTTGATCGAGAGCTTTCTTGCTGAGTCTACACCAGCGCCGAGACCCACCGCAGGGCGGCATGTAACAGATTCTTCTGCAGCAGGCAGTCGACGGATGACTCTTGGGTCCAGGCAGACCAGACCCTCAGGCAGACGACCTTAGGACACTGGCTCAGCAGTGCGTGGCACACAGCGCGGAGCCAGTCTTTTGAGAGGCAGGCAGTGCTACTCATGCGGCGGGCAGGGCCACAAGGCTCGTGACTGCCTGACCCGCCGTGCTGAGGAGCAGTAGACGATTGAGGGACCACCAAGGCAGAGGCAGAGGGTCGACCGTGGCGGTCCGCAGGGAGGAGGCGGACGAGGTAGAGGAGATGGTCGAGCAGTAGGTGGTGGGCGACACATTGAGGCTCTACCACCACCACCACCAAGAGGTCCACCCCGACCACAGGGAGCTGGCGGGCAGAGACAGGCACAGCTCCAGGCAGCAGAGGCCTACGACCACGGCGCGCCCGAGATGATTCGAGGTACTATCTGTGTCTATTCCACCCTTGCTGCAGTTCTTATAGACACAAGAGCGAGTCATTCTTTCATAGACGCTGCCCTTGTCCGGAACTCGGAGATTCCGACAGAGCCGTTAGCTCGATCCTTACGGCTAGAGACTCCTACAGGAGCAAACTCGACGATTACGTACGGGTGCTGGCAATGTGAGCTTACTCTAGGAGGCGAGAGCTTTGGCTGAGATCTTCTTGTAGCAGCGTCGAGGACTTACGACGTCATCTTGGGCATGGATTGGTTTTCTACGGTTCATGCACAGATTGACTGTATTAGGTGCAAGGTGCGATGTGTATGCATCGACGGGAGCAGGTTCAGCTTCACTGCCTTCGCAGCACATGATGGACTCTCGCAGAGGAGAGGACAGCCCATCACTCATCAGTTATCTAGCCTCATCCTAGGAGCAGTTGACGTGCGGAGTCCTGGTTTTCCTGCAGTGGTGGATCAGTATGCGGACGTCTTTCCCAACGACGTTCCAGGGCTACCTCCTCACAGAGAGGTAGAATTTTATATTGAACTGTACCCCGGGACATCCCTGATATCGACTCCAGCATATCGGATGGCCCCCACCGAGCTTCGAGAGCTGCAGGTACAGTTGGAGGACTTGCAGGGCAAGGGGTTCATCCGACCTAGTGTTTCACCCTGGGCTTCCCCGATATTGTTCGCCAAGAAGGCGGACGGGAGCTTGCGACTTTGTGTCGACTATCGTCGCCTGAACCAGGTGACAGTGGGGAACAAGTATCCGCTACCGAGGATTGATGACCTCTTCAATCAGCTCAAGGGAGCACGGTGGTTCTCAAAGATAGACCTCGGGTCAGGCTATCATCAGCTCAGAGTTCGAGACGAGGACGTGCATAAGACGACCTTCAGATGTCGGTATGGCCACTATGAGTTCTTGGTTATGCCTTTCGGCGTAACCAATGCTCCAGCAGTGTTTATGGCCCTCATTAACAGTATCTTTCAGCCATACCTCGATCGATTTGTCGTGGTCTTTATCGACGACATTTTTATTTACTCGACGACTGAGGAGGAGCATGCCAACCACTTACGGGTTGTACTAGACACACTCCGAGAGCACCAGATTTATGGTAAGCTCTCGAAGTGCCAGTTCTAGATACGTGAGGTCCACTTCTTGGGACACATCATCTCTGAGGTGGGAGTTGTAGTGGATCCTGCGAAGATCGAGGCAGTGCTAGCTTGGGAGCCACCCAGGAGCGTGACAGAGGTGCGGAGTTTCTTGGGACTAGATGGATACTACCGAAGATTCGTGCCAGACTTCTCCAGAGTTGCGACACCACTATCATCTTTGACGAAGAAGGGTAAAATCTTCGTGTGGTCAGATAGATGTCAGCAGAGCTTCCAAAAACTGAGACAGAGATTGACCAGCGCACCTATCTTGAGGTTTCCTGAGGAGGGAGTAGGGTACGTAGTCTACTACGATGCATCAGGGACCAGACTCAGATGTGTTCTGATGCAGGAGTGGGTAGTGATAGCCTATGGATCATGTCAGTTGAGGCCGCATGAGCAGAACTACGCTACCCATGACCTGGAGTTAGCAGCAGTGGTCTTCGCTCTGATGACATGGCGACACTATCTGATGGGCGAGCGCTTTACAGTCTTTTCTAACCATCAGAGTCTCAGATACATCTTCTCTCAGAAGGATCTGAATCTGAGATAGCGGCGATGGCTCTAGTTCCTCCAGGACTATGACTTTGAGATAGTATATACTCATGGGAAGGGGAACATGGTAGCCGATGCTCTCAGTAGGAGGACGGGCATTCAGCTACTTGAGGAGGCGACAGAGTAGCTAGCCTCTTTTCGGATATCCTTCGTGGATAGAGATGGAGCAGCCTTCCTCCAGTCTCTCACAGTCACTCCTCCACTACTGCAGCGGGTCAGAGAGGCACAGCTTGGGGACGCTGACTGTGAGACGCGGCGTGCACAGATATCCTCAGAATAGGCACCTGATGGTTTCTCATTTGGAGCAGAGCACAATTTCCTTTTCAGAGGACGTACCTTCGTACCAGTTGCTTTACGGGAGGAGGTTCTAAGAGAGTTTCACACTTCTCCTTTGGCGGTACATCCTGGAGTGGCGAAGATGTACCCAGATCTCAGACGACAGCACTGGTGGCCGGGCATGAAGAAGGCTGTGGCGGAGTTCGTTTCTCAATGTCTCACCTTCCAGCAGGTGAAGGCTGAGCACCAGGTACCAGCAGGCTTGGTACATCCCTTAGAGGTCCCGGAGTGGAAGTGGGACAGGATATCTATGGACTTCGTGACTGGACTTCCACGCACTTCCAGAGGTCACGACTCCATATGGGTGATTGTCGACCGACTCACCAAGTCGGCACACTTTCTACCCATCAGAGAGCAGGGCTCAGTGGAGAGCTTGGGACGACTTTACATTCAGGAGATTGTACGGCTTCACGGTGTACCATCATCTATCTTCTCCAATCGAGATGCTCAGTTTACTTCCCGGATTTGGAAGGGGTTGTAGGAGGCGTTCGGTACGCAGCTACGTTTGAGCACAGCCTTTCACCCTCATACGGATGGTCAGACAGAGAGGACCATTCAGACTCTCGAGGACATGCTCTGCGCATGTTTCCTCGACTTTGGTCGCAGCTGGGAGGACCACCTACCCTTGGTGGAGTTCACGTACAACAACAGCTATCACTCCCTCATCGGGATGGCACCATACGAGGCGTTGTATGGCCGACCTTTTAGATCTCCTTTGTGCTGGACAGACCCTGGGGAGTCAGCACTTGTGGGACCGGAGATGGTCCAGGCCACGACAGAGAAGGTCCAGGTTATCCAGGAGCAGATGAGGACAGCTCAGAGCCGACAGAAGTCATATGCTGACAGGAGACGGAGGCCACTAGAGTTTGAGGATGGCGACCACGTCTTCTTGCGTGTCTCACCTCGACGTGGATTACAGAGATTTGGCTGAGGAGGAAAGTTGTCTCCATGCTTCATCGGACCATTCCAGGTCCTCAGTAGGATTGGCGAGGTGGATTATCGTCTGGCTCTACCACCTCAGTTGCACCGGGTGCACGACGTCTTCCACGTATCTCAGCTGAGGAGATACGTGCATGACCCGACGCATATCATTGACCATGGGGAGCTTGACGTCGAAGATGGGGCGAATTTTTCAGAGGTCCCAGTGGAGATCGAGGATCGATAGGAGCGGGTCCTACGTGGACGGTCGATTCCTCTAGTGCGCATCAGATGGCAGCACGGGAACCTCCAGGAGAGCACTTGGGAGTGGGAGGCTCAGATGCATGCTCAGTACCCACATTTGTTTCCCTAGTTTTCGATGTATCTTTACGGGGACGTAAAGTCCTGAGGTGGGAGTAATGTAAAGACCCGTAAAATTCAAGGGATATTTTTTCTTAATTTTCTTTGGAATTTTACAAGAACGCAGTTTTAGACGGCACTTGATTCTGAGGCCCGGTGTGCCCGGAATTTTTATCCGAAGTTTAGCTCGGGTACGTTCAGTGAACGAATGAGCGAGATTTCCTTTCTTTTGAACCGGTGCTCGGAATCGAATTCCGAGGGCACCGATGGAACCGTAGCGCAGGTATTTTCTTAGGAATGCTTAATCCGGAGTTGTGTTTACACGAGATAAGTTAATAAAAATTGTGGAAGTTAAAAATAAAAATTTAACAACAATTTTTATTTTTACTCTAAGTGTATAATCCTTGGAATGGAAGTTGGGTAACTACCCAACCTCCCTTGGGAGGTTATGAGGGTGGTGGGGCCCACACGAACCCCACCCCTTCATATCCTCTAACCCCCTCAACTCACCATTAATTTTGTTAACTTAAGTTTAATAACTTATGGAGTTAACGAGGTGAGTTGATGTCGAATTCAAACACTTGAATTTCAAAAGCCTTGTTGTGTTAATAAAATAAGTTGAGAACTTATTTTATTTGGGTTGGTGTTTAGTTGTTTTAGAGCTTTTGGAGAAAAAGATAAGGAAGTCTTGAGTTCTTCTTTCCCTTTGACGAAGAACGTGAAGAACGAACGATCTCCGACGTGGAGAGCCGAGCCCTCAGAGACCCTCTTCCGTGACATCGACCCGCGACGCGAAGTCTTCTTCCACGACGTCTCTTCCATGATGGTTTTCCACGACGAAATCTCCGTCAACGTCTTCGAATCCTCGCTTTGCGACGCCGACGTTCGTCATCTCTTTTATCAAGGTAGGGATTGTTTATTTAATTTGTTCGTGTTTATCACCTTGTCGTTCTTCGTGAAAATACGACCAAATGATATCGATTAACGAGAGGGAGCCGGACCGCACAAACACGGCTGACTCTCCTCCTTTATCCTTGTTTGATACTTTGTGGTTTGGACGGAATGGCGTGGTGTCATCGCACCACGCGGGAATCGCACGGCAAGTAATGCGCGGCGCCGACGCGCCGCACCGTGAAGTTGAACAAGGACGCGACACCGTCGCGCCACGTTGAAGAAAACCGAAGACACCACGGCCGGAGTGGGGCCGCGATGGAAGGGCGCGGTGCCGTCGCACCACGCCGTATGAACTAAGCTGCGGCCGGTTCCGGGCCGCGGCGGAGCAGGGTGACCGGCGGCTGGTTCCGGGCCGCCGGTGTCGGCAAAGGAGAAAGGACCGGCCGTCGCCGGACCTTGTCGGCAGAACCAGCCGGCCGGTGCGGACCGGCCGGAAAAAGGGGAGCCGGGGGAATTTATTCCCCCGGCCGGCCTACAAAAACGGCCCCCTTAATTGGGGGGCCGCTGTTACACCAGGGGGGCAGGCCCCCCCCCCCCCCCCTTTGCCAACGGCTCGGCCGTTGGCCGAGCTGGCCAGCGCGCTGTGCCCAAGTCGGGCCGCGCCGGGCCGGGCCGCGCCGGGCCGGGCCGACCCGGTTCGGGCAGACCGGGGGGTCTCGGGCCGGGTCAGTCCAGGCCCGAAACCCCTGTATTCGGACCGTCTTCGGTCTTTTGCCCATAACCTGGGCTACGGACCTCCGATCGACGCACCGTCAGTTGTGATCCGATCCTTGAATCTAGACTGTCATTTCAGTATATCGAACTCAAGGTTTCAGATTACTTTGAGTTCGGCCGAGTTGGTTCGTACACGAAACCAACCAGGCTCTCGGAGCGGAAATGTTCATATCTTAAGCTCCGGACATCCGAATGACGTGCCGTCGACTTTGTTGGTTTCCTCGTAGTGAGACGGATCTTTTGGATTACTCTGTCTGAGGTTTGGACGCAGGTGGAGTATGGTCGGGTTGGTTTTTCCTTAAAAACCAACTGGGCCCTTGGGATGAAAAATCCAATAACTCTCAGACCGGGCGTCCGATTGACGCGCCGTCTGCGACGTTGAGTTCCTGTTGACGATACGGAACTTTTGAATACATCAACTCTGGACTATGTGTCAGTTGATGTATCAGACTCTCGGCTCGTGGAGCGGACCCTCCCGAGCGAGCTTGCTGTGTGCGGGAACCCTAGAGCTGGCTGCAACTGCTACTGTGACTGCGACGACGACTGTGTAGAGATCCTTAGTGGATTCGACGACGACGACTACAACACTCAACGATCATGTGTGGATCAGTGCTACTGATCCTGTGTGGGTCTGATCCTTTGTGGGTCCGCGCTCAGCGGTTCTGTGTGAGCCAGCGCCTACAGATCCTATGTGGGTCCGATCCTGTGTGGGTCATTGCGAGGGTTAGTACCTATCGATCCTTTGTGGGTCCGTCAACTTAGATGGATCAGTGATCATCTCTATTGTCTTTCGAAGAAGTATACATGTGTGAGCTAAATCCTGTTTTACTTTCCTGTGTGGATTGTGTTGTTCTATCCTGTGTGGATTACGTTTTGCTTCCTGTGTGGAATACGTTTGCTTTCCTGTGTGGACTGGGTTGTACTTGGGCTCGGATGTTGGAGCCTAATGAGAATTGATGACTTAGGTATATGTATGGGCATATACCTAAGCAGTGCCGGATGTTACTTCGTGATTGTATCTTTCCTTTGTAGTTTATCCTTTGTGGATTTTGGGAGACCTTCAGGGGTCTCAGGGTCCCTACTGAGTAGCTTATACTCACCCCTGCACGGGCTATGCCCGCACTACGTTGTGTTGGTTGCAGACGACGGACAACACTGATCGTGGTGGAGGCTTGCGGAGCAGGGCGGTACCTGGAGGTGGACCACTGGGCGGGACGTACTCGGAGCGGTAGGCTGTACCCGAGGAGCAGTGGAGGCTTTCTGTACCCACCCTTTAGGAGGGATTCCCAGTGGACAGCTTGTCATTGTGGCTTACCTTTCAGTTGTTGTTTTCCCTTTCGAGTTATACTTTACTTTCAGTTTGGGTTTGTATACTGGCCCACTTACCTTTCCGCACTTACTCTTGTACCAGCTTTTACTTAGTGTTTACTTCTACTGGTTGTTTACTCTGTGGTGTTAGTTTACTTTACAAAGGCAATGCCTTCCCTTTTTACCGGGATTTACGCCTTGGTGCTAGTCGCCAGCCCCTGGCCTTTGGAAGGCGGGCTTGGGGTAGTCACGACACGGGCCCCGAGGACGGGTCATGACAATATTTCTAAGGGAACTATTCTCCCAAGAATTATCATCATGTGAGGACATAGTATCATGTGTTAAATAGAATGAGAGATAATTCTATAAGTAATATGGATTCAGAGGGAAGCACAAGAATATGAGGATAACCAGAACAAAATATGGATAAAGGGAATAATGGAAAGAAGTATTTTCTCACATGTAGTAATTATGGAAAAAATAACACCCATACTTTCTTAAAAGGAATGGTAGTTTTATACAAGTGTAGAAAGAAATGCCATTATTCATTTGATTTCATGGATAAGAAAAAGTATCCCAATGTACAATGATTTGACTAAAAGGAGGTAGGACACTATACAAATCAATGTATCAAATGTTAAACAAATATTCCCCAACATAGGATAGTGGATCATGGTTAAGATTATGCTATTACCACAGACGGAGAGGAATGGTTAATGTTATTATGTTTGGATTCAAGAAGTATGTCATTTGATTATTTTATCAATGATGGACTAGTTATAATAATTATGGAATATATGAGGATTTTACTCTAATAATTTTTCATTAAGGATATGAGATCATTTGTTTAATGGTACTAAGAAAATCAATTTTGTAGCAAGTTAAACTTTTTGGAAAATATGTTGTTAATAGAAAGATAACCATTACTGTGTTCCT
The DNA here is from genome assembly GCA_963277665.1 of Viscum album. Classification (NCBI taxonomy): domain Eukaryota; kingdom Viridiplantae; phylum Streptophyta; class Magnoliopsida; order Santalales; family Viscaceae; genus Viscum; species Viscum album. The sequence continues at coordinate 192,880,368 of OY728137.1, read as the reverse complement.
GAAACTAATATAATGATGTTGTAATAAAGATAAGATTGATATGGATAAAGTAAATCAGATACTACTAACTAACTTATAATTGATTATAAAGTTTGGGATCATAATACTTAGAAGGTTCATAAGGATAACTATTTATGAAATGGTTTATGTTGAACTTTGGACAAGGTTTTAGATATTATAGTATTACTTCACCATATAATGTAGTATATTCTAATAGATTGAGTAGATATAGTTTATGTCACAATAAAAGGATAAGATTGTGTTTATAAAATAGAAATATATATTTACTTATATTCTTAGAGTATAAAAAAATTTATCAACTCTAATAAAAGGGACATGAAACAAAACTTTCGTCCTATTATCATCATTTTTAATGATACAACAACCTTTTTCATAACTTTGTTTTATGACTTTGTGGTTATCAACTTTCAACGGAACATGTTCTCTATCACTCTTCATCAGAACTTGAAACGTTTATTTTTCTACCATTTCTATGTTTTCAATAAAATTATTCTATTCAAAATCTTATTTTTGTGATGTTATTTTCATTTTAATTTTCCTTTTATTAATAAGATGTTTTATTAAACCTATTTACAATGTGGTTTTTTCCAATAATAATATTTTCAAATATCAAAAAGCAAGATAAAGTATAAATTGTGAGGTCAAAATTTAATTATGTTGGGGAGAGTATAACACCCAAATAATTTGAAATATTTTCATGTTAAGATAAATTTTATTTTGTTTCAAGATTTCTTTATATGAAACACCATGTTAAGCTAACGCTACACACAACACCAAGTAAAATTGTGGATGAGTTTTACCACCTTTTAACGGTGCACCTATTTTAAAACTAAGTTTTTACCATTTTAAAAAATTTATTTGTCAAAATAAAATTCATTTTTGAATGAAGAATGTCAAAATTAGCTTAGGGTGATTTTTTCTGAGATGTTTCATTTTTTGATGAATAGTGATAAATACTGTATTTTAGTTGAAAACTATATCTTCATTTAAATATTTATTTATCTTAACTTTTTTTAAATTGGGTTTAAAGTACAAATAGATCAATTATATATCCATTAACAAAATTTATTCCGTATTAATCATTTTTATAATTAATTTAGAGATAAATAATTAATGAACTTTTGAACATTTTCACATTAAAAACCTTCTTTCTTTCTACACCTGCGAGTGTAGATTTAAACATAATTTTTCCACTTTTGTGAATTGAATTTGAAAAAATGGACCTAAAAAATTATAATCAGTTAAATATTTATAGTTTAATAAGTTCAACATAATTTTTGACCAAAAAAATTAGTGAAAGTGACTAAAATTAATTACAGTGACTAAGGTAAAATTAAGCTTAACAAAAGACTAAACCTTAAAATTAAGGTCCAAAATGACTTTGAAACTTGTCCAAAAACCATTATATACCCATATTTATAACATATAATCTATTTTTTATAATTTTATGAATTATTGGGACATATTTTCATGAAATTAACTTATATAATAAGTTTAGTAAGGAAAAAGACAAAAAAAAATTCCTTACCTTTAACATTTACAAAGATTTAGAGTATGAAAGAAGATACATAGTTTTAGTTATAAAAATTATTTTGAAAGTTAAATGAGTTTTTTTATCATTATAATTTAAATTTAATTTTTATATATGATATAATTACATGAAATTCTTAACAAATTATAATGCATGGATTATTTAGTTAATAATTCAATAAAATAAATGATGTTAAAAACATTAAAAGTAAAGTAAATTTAATGAATTTTTATGTTACATTTTTTTATATAAATATTTCAAGTTAAATGTAAAATTAATAGAATTTAATTTAAATATTGTTTTCATATTTTTTAAATTAAAATTAAATAAATAATTTCAAAATTGACATTAATTTTATTTTACAATAAATGTTATTTTATTAAATGATTTAAAATTAATAAAAATACTATCTTCGTACAAGTTATTTATAAGTGTTAAAAAATAAAAAATATGGTCCATTAATGTACTAATTGATCTTTTATATTTAATATATTGACCTATAGATAGTAAAAACATTGTGAGCATGTTCTAGGTTAAAAGATATATTTTTGCATGTTACATAGGATTAGTTTAAAAGTAATTTCCAACACACTTGGGATTTTTATTTTTTAAATTAGATATACTATTTATAATTATGTGGGTATATATTATCTAATAAATATCACCTTAATTTATTCCTAATGGTTAAATTACTTAGGTTAGAAAACTAGTTACTTTAATAAAAACCAAAATGATAAAATTTGGGGAAACTTAGAAGTTAAGGAAAAAATTATAAAAATGCACTTATTTTTGTGTGGTGGAGGTTTTTATTGACCATAAATCCCCTTTAATCTATTATTTTTCCATTTTTTATGCACATGAGTTAAGTTAGACCTCCCAGTAGTGTATTCCTTTTGGTATTTACAAAAATTCCACTCCCCCTCCATTATAAGAAGACATTCACTCTTCCCCTTCGTCACACATCTCAAGGCACTTTGGATCATAAAAAATATTCTTAAATAGTCTCAATAAATATCTCCCCTCATATTATAATCCTAAACATGGGAATAAAGAAAACTCAAGATTCCCTTTGGTAAAAACTAAAAGGAGTTACCAAAAAAAGAGGTAACATTCTTCAATGTTAATTTATGTTTTATTTGTTTATCCAACCCTTAATTTATTATTATTAAATGATCATATAATAAAATAATTATCCTAAATATACTAATACATTTTTATGTTAAGGTTTTTACCTAAACCTATACACACTTCTATCAAATAGGTGATGAACTTACCGTTCGTGTATGGAGAACTACTATTGCGCGAGATGATGTTGTTCATTTTTCCTTTACCACCTTTTATGGTTGGGAATTATAATGGAGACATTATTTCTATGTGATATATATGATATTTATTATTTATTTATGCTTCTATAATTTTTATATAATACATAACTTTATGTGTTCTATTTGGTTTAAATATGATAACTTCGTTTGTGGACGTGTGGACAACTACCTTCTCAAAGGGATGTGATGCGTTCACAAATTACATGGAATGTATTAAGGATGGTTTTGATTAAAAATATGTGATATACATAACATATATATTATATTAATTAAATTATTAACTTTCTTGAAATGTAATATATCATTTTCTTTATCACCCTTTCACACACTAAAAAAGTGATAACGTCGTTCGTGGAAGTGTGGACTACCGCCTCCTCGATGCAATGTGACTCCTTTTACATCAAAATAATTATATATTTAAGTATATATGATTATATAACATGGTATTTATTATTTTATTATAATTATAGAAAGATATAATTTTACTTACCATCTTTCCATAATGATCATTGAACAATAGGAACGTTACTCATGTGTACATACGTCCAATTGTCTCCATTATTGTAACATTGGTTCATTTTTCATAACAGTATTTCATGATTTATTTTAAAAGTATAATTTATGTATAAATATGATAATTATTTCATGATTATTATTCTGTATATGGTTATATAATGACCCATTTGACCCAATTCAACCTACCAAAGTTGTTTTTGACACATGAACCGAATTTGGTCAAAACACCAGACATAAACTTAATTTTTAAGTAGTTGTATACAAAATTTTAAAAAGTGAAGTAAAATTAATAATAAACTTGAAAACGGTTCTAAATAAATTAAATAATTAAGATAATTTTATCATTTTTAAATATAAATACACATGTGACATTTCAGACTCAAGGTAAGGGATTTTGTCTCAATTTACATTCCATTAAGACTTATTTATTGTTATGCACCAATTCACTTTTATGTGGTGTATATACTTCCCATTTTTCTTCAAATATCATGATACATTCATATATAATTTAATTATATGTTTCATGATTAATTATATCATCCAAGGGGTTTGACTTGAAAATTACCCAGTGGTAAAAGTTATCTTTTCAATCTCACTTTATTTTATGATTGTTATCCTTATCTTGAAACAATCACTTACTTATGATAATTTTTATAGTACATTTAATTTATCTTAAATATCCACATTCTCATGTAATGGATATTATTATTTCCTAAACCATATACCATTTTTTCATACAGTTTTCAATTTGATTGTTATTTTATTAACTAGGGAATTATTGATAAATATGTTTCTTCTATACAATAAAGATATTTGATAAGGCACATTATTTTTGATTTAATTAAATTATTTCACTATATAAGGAATGATTTGGACATAAATTAAACTAGTTGGGGACCATTTAATGAAATACCCTTAATGAATCTGTATTCTCATGGGATGAAGTAAGTTGGAGACAAACCCTTCATGTTTGTTTCCAAGATATTTTAGATTGTTAGGAGGATAGATATTGACAAAAATTAGATAGGTTTCTACCCAAAGACTAAAAATATCTTGAGTATATATATTGACAGTAACTATCTTGAGTATGTATCTTGATATTTTAAACACCCAAAATTATTCATTCTATCATTATTATTATCCTATTTGATTATTTTATTAGTTATAATATCAATGGTAATGTTTTAAGCTCATATGATTATTTTTATGGAATTATTCAACCATCTTCTATTCTTTACATATTTATTATTCATTAATAATTCATTATTGTTTTCACTATTATTTAACCTTAATGAGAATTTTAGATTTACTTTTTTTTCATTCCCCACAGTATGAAGATGAATTCTTGTAATGATTTTCAAGGATGTTGGCAATTTTATTTTGTTATGTATTATTTTGTTTATTATCAATGTAAAATGGGTTCCTTGTATGTAATATAGTTCCCCAAAACTTCTAAAATTATATGTACTTCAATATTTGATTCCTTTTAATCATGCCAATGTAATAAATTAAGGCACCAAATCAAGGATTCTAGGGTTGAGGCATTACACTCTGGCTCGTTCAAACCTAGATATGAGTTTTATGGGTGTGATTTATTCTTATAATGAAGGAGAAGGATACACATGTTAATATGCATGAAGGTCATGGGATTATATAAAATCATAGTATACATAGTGTATAATATGGAGGAACACACACTGTGTGAAACCCTTTCTATAGTGGATAAGGTTTATGCATAGAAATAAATATCACACATTGTGTGAATTTTCCCATGAAATGCGACTTTTTACACACCATGTGACTTTTCACACACCATGTTACTCTTTATTAGAAACCCATTTTGTACCCTAGGGGTGCATGGTCACAGACATATCTAGTGTACACGGGCATGACCAGGGTTCATAGACACAGGCTGGAGGACACGGGCTTAGGCACAGAACCAAGAAGTTCTAGGTGAGTTTCATTAGGGTATGTTCCCTTAGTCCATTCCCATGAGGGTACAATGAGTCATCTTATCCTGAGAATAGGATGATTGATCCTATAGATAGATTCAAGTATCCCTCCATGTGGAATGGGTCTTGATCCTCTATCATTCTTACCTAGGTTGGGTTAGGTATCAATTTCTTGACTTCTATATAGTGTGATCCTCATTCTAGTGGGATATTCCAGATAGGGTTAGGTATCTCCCATTGGTTCTGGGTGTGATCCCCTAACTATGTGTATATATCTTATACTTTGCAACATGTAACTATCCTTTGTAAATTTCAATGATCATGACCTCTTTAATGAGTACCTTTAGTGTTAGTTTTACCTAAGGATAGAGTTATCTTAGGAGAGTTTTACCTTGGAGCCTTGAGTGCAATCCTAGGAAGACAGTGTAGACGTGACCTTAATTTGAGACTTGGAATTTATCTTTGTGCATATTAGGGTTGTTATCATCCTTTCTTTTAACCTGTACATATTTTATGATTAATATTTGGTGATCTTGGGGTTTCCTACTAGGCATGTTTATACACACACATGCATGGGATCTACCTACACATTTCATGTATTATACATATGAAAGGCCTTTCTAGGGAGTCCTAGAAGGGCCATGAGTTGGTGGAGATTAGTTATGATAGATGGACCATAGAAAATTCTATGATTATAATATTTATAATAGTTTTGTTTTTACTAATAGGTATGGGTCTTTATCAGTTTTAGTGGGATTTTATTTATCCTCTTTTCATTCTCATACTACTGTTGTACTCTTATGTGAAGTTAGTTGTATTCATGCATATTTGGAATCAGTTGTATCTTTTCTTTCTAAATTATATTGGTTTTTGGATATGTGTTCATGCATAAAGGTACCTGTGGATAAGGCCTCCCATTTGTGGGTTATTTCTACTCAGTGATAGTTTCCAGCCCCTAGCCTATTGGAGGTGGGCTTGTGGTGTCCCACTTGGATTCCTTCCAGTCAATAGGGTCATGGTGGCTTAGTCCATGACAATAACATTAGCATAAGACATAAGTTCTTTTCATATACATAATCATAGAAAATAATTTTCTTAATAAAGTATCACTTCCAAGAATATCATATTATATTAGGTTCACTCTCCATTCCATCATATCCCTAGTCAAGGTTCACTCCCAAGACTATAATAATGGAAAGAGTCTCATACTAAACTAGACTCACTCCCCATTCTAGTACTTACTATCTCATGAGATATTTATCTTTACCTAATGCATTGGATGGTTATATAATTATGTGCCCACTAATCACATAATCATAATCCATTTATATTTGTGCTACAAAATCATAAAAATTTAATCATAGAATAACTAATTGAAATTAAATGGGTTTCATAAACATTTAATTGTTTCATCATATCATAACTCTTGGAAAATAAACAGGTTTTATAAAGGTTCCATCATTGCTTAATTAACCCGTGGGAAAGAAATAGGTTCCATAGAATCATCCTTAAATCATCTACACCATAAGACATATAAATAATTAAAGTGGGTAGTATCATTGGATAATATACCCATTAAATCAAAATTAACATCAAAGGATGTTATCATAAATGAAAAACTAAGCCTTTAAAATATTACTAGAACATTTCTTAGGGAAAATACCATTTTCACATTGAAATCACTTATTTAAAATCTAAAAAAAATTCTACTTATGTTATTAAAGAGAGTAAAATGAAATAAAAACATGTAAGATATATAAATAACCATAGTATAAGAAAATTAGTTGGATTATTGAGATATATCTTATAAAATTTCATTATTTAAAACTTAATCATATAAAATCTCGGTAAATAATGATATTATAACATAAATCACTTACCACTTTTGTGAATTTTGATTCGAAACCTAATGAAAGAGAGAAAATTATATGGATATGTAAATCTCCCAAATTTTAACGATAAGAATCATAATGTATGATAAATATAAGTATATACTCCACATAAAAAACAAGTGGTGAATATGGAATGTGTCTTATAGAAAAAAAGTGAGATGAAAAAACCCAAACCTCAAGTTTGACTTACTTATAAAGAGATCTTTCCTCCTATATAATAAATAAAAATATATTATAATTATATAATAAAATAATCGACATACTTAAAATATCATATATAATATAATTATAACATTTAAACACCCATTTACTAATAATTCATTATTAAAATCATTGTTTCTGAGTATTAAATGTTTCGTTTTTCATGAGAATTTTAGTTTGATAGTTTGGTCCTTATAATTTTATCATGGTTTCATCATCTCTAGACAATTAATAATGATTTAAATATCAAATATATTATTTATATATATATGTGTGTGTATTCATCCATAAAATGTAGAAATTAAAAAATTAATTACATTATTTATGGAGATGGTTGGCCATATATATGCATGAATGTTATTTTCACTTTTCGATGGATAGAATGAAATAAAGATAAATAATAATTCACATTTAAAAATAATTATTATATCATATATATCATATATATTAATTAAATATATCCTTATTACCATCCATTTAAATCATAAATGAAAAAATGAACCACATTTCTTCATGGAGGTGGTATCTCACACATACGAATGAGCAACATTATCATTTTCTAATAGATTGGAAGGCTAAATGGTAGATATGATATTATAATTAAATAAAAATAATTATTTCATAAATATAATTTATAAACAATAAACCCATCATAATACCCATCCATAAAAATATTTATGGAAAATGAATTCCATCGTAACATGGAGGTAGTAGTCCACACATATGCACGATAGATACTTTCACTTCCCATATGATGGAGAAGATGATGAATAATAGTGGTTACATAATCAAAATAAAATTTAATTATATTGAGTATTCTGTAGTTATTATTTTATTATGAATACCATATATTTAGAGGATCTAAGAAGAAATAATTTGAAAGAGGTCGAGTGGGATGATTACCTCTCCTTTAGTTAGCCTCCTTTAGATCCTTTCTTAAGGTCCCATGGAATGGTTTATTAATAATACCAAAACTTATAATAAATTTATAGGGTAGTCAATAAGATAATTTTTTATGGTTTTGTAGAGATAGATGGCTCAAATTAGTGTAAGGAAGAGAAAAGAGGGGCACCCCTTAATAAGTGAGGGAGAGGACTCGCTTGGAATTTCTTAAATTATTAAAATATAACAATTTTATACTCAATACAAATGATTAAAAATGGACATAGATTAAAATATGGTATAGCATGAGGTCTAAATATTTCAATATTATATTATTTAGTCATGTTTAATTAAAAAAATTTCTCTTATCTCATGGTTTAACCCCCCCCCCCTAATAAACCTGGTTTAACCTTAACCGTGGAGACAAATTTTTACCATTTTAACAATTTGTTATGATGAAAAAATGAAAGTGCCATCATTAACACATTTTTAAATTATTATTAAAAATATATAATCCATTTTGTCAAATTAAATTCATGGAATTAGGACAATTTAATTTAAAATTAAACCCGCAAAACGGAATAAAAAGCAATTTTTTTAAATATGTTTTTCTGAGTATAAATATTTTTTGTACCAACATATAATATAAAAATAATTACAATTAAATAAATTTTAATATTCATAATATAAATACAATTATTTTAATTTAATTTTTTTAAAATTTAATTTTTTAAATTATATAAATGAGAAGACAATTTTCAATAAAAATATGTGTTTTCACTATACATCCAAAAATAATCATTCTAGAAAATTATCAAAAATTAACTCTAAGATAATTTTAATATGATGATTTATAAAAATAAATTTTATTTTTTCAAAAATATTTTATAACATTGTTTGAAATTAATTATATTATTTCCTCACAAAAATCAATGAAACTTATTTTTGATGAGAAATGTATTTTTAAAGCATAATAACTTACCTAAAAATTGAGTACCTACTTATCAATATATTTTTTTATCCAAAACCTATATATATATATATATATTAAAAAAATGGTTAATCCTTTTTACTCCACCAATTTTTTGGGTAGTTTATAATGGTATACTATGTTATAGTTCATTTAGAATCTAGGTTGTGTGTAACACAATTTATTGAAGAAATTAAATTTATTTGAAGAGAAATATGTCATAAAATCTTAGGGTGTTACATTATACTACCACTAAAATGAATTTTGACCTTGAAATTATGTCATTATGATAAAAACAATCGAGTATATATTTCTTTCATCACATCCTCAGGTTCCCATATAGCTTCTTCGAATTTTTGATTCCTCCAAAGTACTTTAACTAGGTGATAAATCCTATTCTATATCACTTTATCTCTACAATACATGATTTATACTTGTTATTATTTGTATTATTGATCATTCTCTAGTGTTACAACCTTTGGTTTCACTATATGTGATGAATCAAGTATCCACTTAGAAAATATTCATGGAACACATCGTGAACTTGAGAGAGGTTTGATAGAAGCATTAAGTGATACAATATTTTCCCTACTTGATCAAGAATCTTGAAAGGTAAAATATACCTTGGGATAGGCTTTACCTTCTTTCTAAATATCATAACCTTTTTCCATGGAGAAATTTATATAAATACCTTCTCACCAACTTTTAATTTTATATTTTACCAAAGATTATCGGCATAAATTTTCTACCAACTTTGAACTATCTTGATGTGATATTGAATGGATCTAAATTTATTAGTCATTTAATCATCAATCTCATGTACAAAAAGTTTTATTTCTAAAAATTCATCACAACATGTTGTATTTTTACACTTATTTCCCTAGAGGGATTCATAAGGATCCATCTTAATGATCCAGTGGAATCTATTATTGTAATAAAACATTACTAAAGGAAGGTTTTAACCCCAACCACATTTAAAATTCATAAAACAAGACCTCGTCATATCCTATAGGGTTGGAATGGTTCTCTAAAACTAAACATATATCTAAGGATGATAAAAATTTATGAAACACAACTTTGAATCAAGATCTTGTTGAAATATTTTCAAAAAAATTATAGTAAACCTTGGATATCAGTTAGATATAATAAAATGTGGTAATCCATAAAAACATACCACTTAATTAATATATATTTTGGAATTATGATCAAATGATAAATCTTCTCTCATAAAAATAAAGTGTGATTACTTCATAAGTTGGTTAACTACAACCTGAATATCATTATAGCCTTTAGACATTTTGGGTAGTCTGAAAAAAAATCCATGGTGATGATTTTCCATTTCAATTATGGTATGGGTAATTCTTGTCACATCTCCTTAGACTTATACCTCTCATCCATAACTTATTGACATACTATGCACCAAGATACATACTGTTAAATATCTATATTCATGTTGTCCCACATAAAATACACTTTCATATCTCTATAAATATTTATACTTATAGGATTAATATAGAATGATGAACTATAAGATTCATCCAATAACTCCTTCTTCAAGTCTAGTACAGACAGGAAACATACATGGTTCATGAAACTTATCATTCCATTACAATCAAGGTTGAAATCAAGAAGATTTATCACCTTATTTTTTAGATCTACATATTCCTTTTATACCTCTGTAATCTTTACATGGATAGATGGTTGAACACTAATTTTAGAAAGATAATATGTCCCCTTCCTTTAGGATATCCTTATCCATATTTTGAAAATTCAGAAATATTGGATCTTTTGTGATCCTTATCTTAGACAGGCTGGCATAATCCTTTTGACTCTGATCATCTTACACCTATTTCAACTTCCCAGGGTGGTAATGTATTTATCATTAATAATATTTAATTAACCACAATAATTTTCTATACAACATATTAAACTATTTATAAGTGAATATATACTTTAAACTTTCATGATCATTATATATATCACACCTTTCTCTATAAATATAATTCCTCAATATCATTATTGAAAAAATTACTACAACTAACTATAAATCATGAGGTGGATAACTTTTATCATGAACCTTTAATTTTCATGTTTTATAAGATACAACTATATCATTTTTCATGAGGATACATCCATGTCCCTTATTTAATTCATTATTATAGATCATAGACCCTTCTCCATTGTTGGGTAGTGTAAGAATGGGTGAGAGGACTAAGTTTTCTCAAATTTATATGTTTAATGAAAATTGGATCCCTTCTAAGTTAACATAGTGAATGGATTAGATATTTGTTAGAAATTTTCCACAAAGCATCGATAATATATTACCAAACCAAGAAAACTACGTATTTCAATCACAATGGTTGGTCTAGTACAACATTCAATAACTTTCATCCTTGATGGATCCATAGATATACCCTAACCTGAGATTATATGACACAAAAATGAATCTTTTTTGTAGCAAAAATTCACACTTGGAAAATTTTACATGAAAATTATCCTTTCTTAGGGTCTTTAGTACAATCCTCAAGTGATCTTCATGATGTTACATACTCATGGAATATATAATATTTTTTCTATAATTATTACCACAAACTGATCAAGATAATGTCCAAAGACTCTATTCATTAAATCAATGAAAATATTAGGTAAATTTGTAAGACCAAATGGCATCATTATAAATTCATAGTGTTCATATCTCATCTAGAAGTATGTATTGGGAATGTATTCAATTTTGACCCTCAATTGATAATATATATATTAAAGATAAATCTTGAAAAAATATTTAGATCCTTATAATTGATCAAAAAAATAGTCATTACAAGGTAGATTATACTTATTCTTGATTATAATATAGTTAAGTTCCTAATAATCAGTGTAGAGTTTCATCGATACATCTTTCTTCTTAACAAAAAGAATAGGTATACACCAATATGACACACTTGTCCAAATGAATCTATTTCTAAGATTCTCTTTGGGTTTCTTCTTCAACTCCTATAACTCAATTGGAACCATTTTATACGGTGTCTTTGAACTAGGTATAGCCCTAGGTATGAGTTCTATTAAAAAATCAACTTCATGATTCAATGGAATTCTAGGAAATTCTTCTGGAAATACATCAAATAATTCTCATAAAATAGGAATAGATTTGATGTTGAGTTTCTCCCCAACCATCTGATATAAAAACCCCTTTTTAATAGGAACCAAGACCTATATAATGGATGTAATTTCCATTGAAATTTCATATTTATTATTGTAATGATAGACGATCATATGTTGGTTCATAATATCAAATGTGACTTCCCTTCCTCATCAATTGATGTGGTCTTTATGTAATGAAAACTGATCCATGCCCAAAACAACATCAAAATCAACTAAAATAAGAATAACGAGATTTACAAGAATCACATTCCCATAAAATTAAATCAAATAAGCATAATACGCTTGATATTCATCCATCATACTGTTAATATTTCTCACTGCTAATTCAACATCTAATCATTGAGGATAGGAATTAACATTCCTTAATAAATTTCTTGATATATACTATTTCATATAACTAATATCAAATAGGGTAGTTCAATATTTTATCATACCCATAACCAACTCAATTTTAGTATTATATCTTCAATCCCATACTAAAACCAAAATGGTTATCATGATCGTCAAAAATCATTAATTAGAGTGATTAATCATGAAAAATCATTCATTTAATGTCAAAATCATGACACCTTATTTTTAATCTATGACATCTTAGGTTTATCCTAGGTTATCCATGATCATCATATATTAAAATAATTTACAATGGTTCATAAATAAAATGTGAAATAACCCAATAATATCCCCCTTGGAGTTTCAAACAAGGTCTGAATTAAGTTCACACTCACCATGCACCAAAATGATTGATGAGATACACCCAACCAACTCTTTTCAGGGTTATTCTCCCTAGATGAATCTATACTAAAAACATGTACACTTATAGTATCCATACATGGATGTTTTCCTAGAAAACCACACACCTTTCTTTACCATAACTTAGGACGTTCTCCTATAAATAATATTATCCTAAGAGTTATTGTTAAATATTTCTCATCCTAGTTAATAAATTCAACTAAACATTTATTTGATACCAAATATAGTTAACCATACTTTTTATACATAAATATTACATCTTATTTGATGAATATTCAATGAATATGATCCATACTAAAAATCATATAGGTTTATAACCATTAGAAACTTAGATATATAAACATTTATTTATAAGAGATCTACATCATATCCCATCAAGTTCTTTATAACTATTATCCTTCTTAGACATATCATACATAAAACTTTTCTTCATAACCTAGGGAAATGAAACATAATAAAGGGTGTGATCTAATGTACTATAAGGGTAAACAATGGAGATATCAATGATCACTTAAACATAAGTTGATCATAAGGGTATGAGAAAATGAGTATAACTTTTTAAAACCATACCCACAATATCATGTATCGTAATAAAGAGTCATGGCATAAATATTGGATGATTATAAGACATAAAACATAAAAAAATAAAAGAATGTGATCCATAAGAGCATAAAATTGAAATTATTCATAGGTATATAGCATATACATAAAAATAGAAGAAATAACCTTAGTCAAGGATCACTACCAAGACTATATAGTAGATTTGGTTCACTCCTCATTCCATCATATCCTTATTCATGGTTCGCTCTCTAGATTATCATAGTGGACAGGTTCCCTTAATGAATTGGGTTCACTCCAATTTCCAGTTCTTATTATCTCATGAGATATCCATATTTACCCAATGCATTGGAGAGATATATAATTTTGGGACCACTCATCAAATAATCATAATTCATTTATATATATTCCACAAGATCATAAAAAACTAATTATAGCATAACCCATGGAAAGTACATAGGTTTCATAAACATTAATATTGGCTTAGACCAACACCTCCTTATTTTAATGATCCCAAATCTTGTTTATATTTTTATTAATGAATTTCATGTTTTATATTAGTAATTTTTTTCTAGAGAAAAGTTTCACAAATGAATAAGTATAGATATTACCATGCCACCTTACCGTATAATTTTCAAGTAACCATGTCACCTTACGACATGTTATACTTAGCCTTACCACATAAACAAACTACTTACTATGAGTTAGATGAGAAAAATTTATCTATTTGATTAACTGAATGAGCATTGAAGATTCAGCTTATAAAATGAAAGAAAAACCCTACCACATAAATAAATCAAGTTACCATGCCTAGGTATGTATAATATTTTATAAAGTATCCATGTCTATTTTTATAGTGACCACATGAAAAAATAGATAACTACATGAAGGAATGAACTAAATGTGTAAAGATTACATTCCACTCATTTAGTAAATCAGCTACATGAAAAATCCTTAAGTCAGCATTCAGCTACATTAAAGAATCACTTACTTGGAAATCACTTATGTTGATGAGATTGAATACATATAATTTGACTATATAGATGAACCTACTATGTGAACTTGCAATCACCTACGTGACCAATCAACTACGTCATTCTTGTGAAGCATTTAAAATCATCAAAGGCTAGTTTTTGAAGAATTAAATTAAGTGTTAGTGAATTTTATATTTAATTTATTATTATCCAATGGATTCTTTTAGATGAATATGATTTTAAGAATAAATTATGATTGTGTAAAGAAGTGATTGTGAGGAAGAGAACATACATGCTCTCACAAAGAATAATAGAGGATCCTGCACGTACACGTATTCTGTAGAGAATACTATATTTCACTCCATTTTCCAGAACATATTATGAAACTTTTCCAAGAATATTCTAAAATACAAATTCAAGGACTCCGAACAAGCGAATATATTTAGATTGAGTTGCATCACACTTCTTATATTATATCACTTACTCTTTCTATTTTATCCACTCTTTCAAGTTGTGTTTTTATATTACTCTGTATATTCATAAAACATAACCTCTTATATTAAACTGGATAGTTCTTAATGCACTATATCAATTTTATTCATCTTTATTCCCACAAACGACCATAGAAGAGGTAGTTTATGACCTATAATAGTTTTATTCAATGAATAAGTGGGGAATAGGATTTGTTCCTAGACAACCTTGTGTGTTGTAGTTTGAAAAACCTGATCCAGGTTGTGGATTGTTTTATTTTATAATAAACTACTTAGAAGTAGGTGATTTCTAAGTGGAGTGGATTTAGTCTTGTATTGAGAGAAAACCCCATGTTAATTTCCATTATTCTTTATTTGTTTTTTTATTGGTTTTAAATAAAACTTTTCCAATTTTCTTAACTGTTAAATTTTTTACTCTAATAGTTAACATAAATTATTGTTTTGTGTATAGGTATTTATAGGAGTATATTAGTTTCAAAAGATAGATTTCTTTCCAAAGTATTTTAATTAATTTTTGATCAATATTTTAAGAACCTTTTCAAAATATCGAATTACATATTTCTATTATTTTTTAACTGGGTGATTTTATTAAATTGCAGGATTTGGTTTTAAAATTATTTTTAAATATAAATTTTATTGAAAACTCAATTCAACCCCTCTTGAGTTATCCACACCGACCAACATTTGGTATCAGATATGATTTCAAAAATATTTCTATTATGATCTAATTTTATTTAAAGATATTAAATTTATATTTTATCTAAATTTAATTCTTTATGTATGAAAATAGGAAAGAAGAAATTTCCACTAATCATCCTTCTTAATTAAATGGAACTAAATGTTCTCAATGGAATATTAAAATTAAAAATCACTTAGAAAGTATGGGATTTGATATATAGATTGTTATTGGGTATAATTATGAATTACCTAAAGATCTAAAAGATATTGGAGTGATGCCATTGACTCTGTATAATTATAACTGTAAATCTATGAATGATTTATATTGTTACTTAAGAGATGAATAATTATGTAGAATATCTTCTTGCACTACTACTTTCAAAATATGAGACACACTATCTCTTTATCATGAAGGAACTTCCAATGTTAAAGAAATGTTCTTAAATACTCACACTACGAAATATGATACATTTAAGATGAAACCCGATGAGACTATTTATGATATGTATATCAGGTTCAAAAAATGTGAACACAATTCATTCACATCAAGATATTATTGATATTAAATATCAAGATATGAGCCTTCTCAAAAGTTCACTAGATAAATGGAGAGTAACTTTAATTTCCATAAGAGAATCATGTGACATAAGTAAGTTACCATTGAAAGAGCTTATTAGAAAGCTCATGACATATGAGGAGTAACTCAAAGTGAACAAAGAATAATATGATGAACCAAATAAAATATTAGTATCCATCATGACTTCTGATTCAAAGAAAAAAATATCAAGGATGAAAGTTCAATTGATGGTGAATCGTTATCAGAAAGTGATGAATAGATGGCTCACCTGACTAGGCATTTCAAGAAGTTTTATAAAAAGAATAATTGTTTAAAGAAACACAATTAAAAAGGTAAATATGATAATATATGGAATTGGAAAAAAAATATTGGATAGAGGATGATTCTACAAATGAAGTAATATTCTATTAATAAAAAAAGAAAAGGAAATATTAAAGTAGAATATCCTATGTTAAAATATAATAAAAGGTATGAGGACAAAGAAAAGAAATATAAAAAGGATATAAATACCACCTGGATTGACTCAAATGACATCTCAAGTGATTCAAACTCAAGTATGGAAGATAAAAATGATAGAACCAATATGTGTTTTATGAAAATCACATCTGAGGTATCAAATATTTTTCATGCATCTCCTACTCATATTTCCAACCTTTATGATAAATAAAATAGTTAATAAAACATGTATAGTGATGAATTATTCGAATAATTAACATTATTAAAGACACATTTAATGAATTAAAATATAAATATAAAAGTTTAAAGAAGAAATAGTCTCTACGTTTTCAATTTAAAATTGAGTTTAGATTAGACAAGGATAAGAATTCTCAACTGCTTAAACAAAATAATGATATGAAAATATCAAATGAGAAATTAAATAAATATATAGAGTGGTTAACTAATTAAAAAAAATCAACCAAGATTCATGGGAAACAAACTTCACCTAAGTATACAACTATATTGGATATCAACATAAACATATAAGAATTTATAAAAAAAATTATCCCAAGTTCCAGTTCTTTTAATTTAGTTTGTAGTTATTATTTAAAAGGACCTAATAAGTTTATTATTTCTAAAATTATTAGGTATATTTATAGAAAACTAGTAAGATAATTATGTATTCCAAAATTACTTATTATTAACATTTCTATACCCAAGAAAATATGGGTACCAAAATATTTTTTGGTTTAAATATATTTTGTAGGGAACCAATTTGAAGAGTTCTAATAAAAATATGGTGCTTGGATAGTGTATGTCCTATAAATATGACTAGAGACTTCTAAATCATCAAAAAAATTAATTAAATTGGATGGAAGACATGACACTTTTGGTGATAATTCCAAAGGTAAGATAATTGGTCTTGGTTAAATTTGCAACTCTAATACAAATTTAATTTATAAAGTATTATTTGTAGATGGAATAAAATTTAATATTATTATTATTTCATAGTTGTGAGATGATTTTTTTCATTTTATGTTTGAAAATAATCATTTCAAATTTTTTTATGCCAAACATGCTTTAGTTTTTAGTACTTTTGAAAAAATAATGTTTATACTATTGATTTAAATTCTGTATTCTCATTAAAATTCTTTTTGTTTAAGTGAATTCACAAAGAACCTTTAATTTTTCATAGGATATTAGTATATTTAAATATTTACTAATTTACAAATCTTACTATAAAAGGTTTAGTTAAGGATCTACCCAAACTATAATTCCTAACAGACAAAGTCTGTAATCCCTGTCAAAAGGGGAAGTAGCACAAAATATTGTAGGATCGAAATATAGTATGAGATGCTCAAATACAAGAGGGGGGTGAATTGTATTCTTTAAAAATTCCTTTGGAACCTTTAAAGTTAGTTAAGAATAACTATGTTTTCCTTAAGAGAAGGAAAGAGCTAAGTTTAACAAAGTTAAACTAAGCAAATTCACAACACCTCTAACTCCAAATGCAAACTTGGAAAGAGATTCCGAAAGTAGGTTCCGGAAATATGGTTCTGGAAAATTGAAACTTAACAAAGGATTTCAATATGAGATTCTACCTTAAAGCGTATAGAATCTAAATTAATCAGATTACAAGTAAGGAAGTATAAGAAAGTTATACTTTCCTTATAATACAAAATTCAGCGGAAATAAAACAAGTAGTTAAACTAAAAGTAACAAGATATAAGTCTTTTAACCCAAAGAGAAGGGTATCCAACAACCTTGGATAAAGGTCCCTTGATTTATACTTTCAAGCAAGTCTGTCTTACCCACACCAGGGTAAGCCCTCGATACAAAGATCGGAGTCTCTATCTTGCTATCCCCGCAATCCCTCAACTTCAAGGTAGTTGGCAACCTCTGTCTTCCTCAGCAAGAAAGCCCTCAAACTTTAAGGTAGTCGGCAACCTCTGTCTTCCTATCCCCGGAAGCCCTCGAATGTAATCACCAACATTCGGAGTCGCACGAAGCTTTTGAGAGTTAATAAGAGCCTCTCTCTCTAGAAATCACTTCAAGCAAATTAGTCGGCCTTTCAACACTTTCATCCATCAGCTATATATTGAGCTCTTTCAAATGAGCTCCTATTTATAGGTAAGGTCGGATCCTTCTCCAACGGTCATATTTTCCTTAAAGATCGGAGGGACCTGTACATGTGTCACTTAGACAATGGTTAGTTTATAACAAAATAGACGACATCTTTTTAAAACAAAACAAGTGTAACAGAATGTACGACATCGTTTTAATTCTTAACATAAAAGTTCGGAATGAACACTTCGGAGTGAAGGTTCGGAGTGTAATGAAAATAATAAAGAGTAGACAAATTATAGAAGTGTAAGCAGAATATAAGTTTGGAGTCTAACTAAAATATTTTTCGGAGTCTGAATTAATTCAGAGTGTATAAAACAGAGATACTCAAATTCTGTTTAATAGGTGAATTCGGAATGAGAATTCGGAATAAGAATTCCTCATCAGAAATCATAATGAGAATTCATCATCAAGATTCGTAATGAGATTTCGTCAGTAGAATTCGTAATGAGAATTCGTCATCAAAATTCATAATGAGAATTCGTCATTAGAATTCGTAATGAGAATTCATCATCAGAATTCGTAATGGGAATTCGGAATGAGATTTCTTCATTAGAATTCGTAGTGAGAATTATTCATTGGAATTCGTAATGAGAATTCTTCTTCAGAATTCGTATCCTGAATCTGGAATAGAACTTAGTCAGAGTTCATATCCGGAATTCGGAATGAAACTTTCTTATAGTTCTTATCCAGAATTCAGATCCTAAACCAGAATGCTTTTTATCAAAGTTTCAATGATTCCGAGAAAATGAATCTGAATCTCATACTTAAGAAAAATATGGATGAAAATATGATAAGGATAATTTTTCTTATAAAAGCGATATTCTTTAAGAAAGCAATTTTCCTTATAAAAGCGATTTTCCTTAAGAAAGAAATTTTCCTTATAAAAGCGATTTTCCTTAAGAAAGGAATTTTCTTAAAGATAAGGTGTTTGTGATTTTCAAAACAAGAAGGAATGGAAAAGTCATAAGGAAAACCTTATTGACTCAAAAAATATCTTTCAACCAAACGAAAGAAGTGTTGACTTATAAACCTTTATATTTGGTTCACATGATAATTTTTAGAACCTCTATAGAATCTAGTTAATAAGGAAATCATTATTCCAATGTTATAGTGGATGATTATTCTAGATATATATGGGTGTCTTTCCTTTCTTATAAAAGTGAATCTCATTCATTTTTTCTAAATATGATAAATATGTAGAGAATCTTAGTGGACTTAAAATTAAAAACTTAAGAAGTGACCATGGACATGAATTTGAAAATCAAGAGTTTTAATAATTATTCTCACAACATGGATATCATCATAACTTTTATTCTCTTAGGATCCCACTGTATAATGGTGTAGTATAGAGAAGAAATGAAACCCTTTAATAAATTTCTCGAACCATCCTCAATGAGTATGATTTACCTATTTATTTTTTGGAAGAAGCTGTGAATATAGCTTGTTATAGTTAATAGTGTTTTAATTAGATCACTTTTAAGGAAGACCCCTTATGAATTATGGAATGGTATAAAACCAAATGTTAATTATTTTATAATTTTTGGTTGAAAAGTATTTATAATCAATGAAAAATAGAATTTGGACAAGTTTTATTCCAAGTATGATGAATGAATTGCACATGTATATTATAAAACCAGTAAATCATACAGGGTGTAAAATAAAAGGACTAATATTATGGAAGAATCTGTATATGTCAATCTTTATGAGAAAATTTTACATGATCCTAAAACCTCTTTAAAAAATCTACAGGATGACTTTTCAATTAGATATAAATTCTAAACCTGGTGAAAATATTGTTAAAACTATATAAAAATATTCCAATTCTATTGAAAAAATTTAATTAGAACCTATAAAACATAATGAATTACCCAATAATTCTCTCCCTAAATCTATTAGAACTCATATATATCATCCCTTATACATAGTTGTTGGATATCTGGATAAAGGAACTCAAAAAAGATATTCTATTAGAAACCAAGTTAAACATAAATATTTCTTATCACAACTTGGACCTAAGAACATTAATGATGAATTTTGGGTAATAGAAATGCAATAAGCATTAAATTAATTTTAAATAAATTGATTTTGGGAAGTAGTTGAAAGAACCAAATACTACCTAACTATTGGAGCTAAATTTCTATTTAAAAACAAGTTTGATGTTTTAGGAACAATATTTAGAACGAAATATAGATTGGTTTCACAAGGATATATTGAAGAAAAAGGTATTGACTATGAGGAAACCATTGCACTAGTAGCTATACATGAATCTATTAGAATTTGGTTTCTTATACAACACATATGAGTTTCAAACTATATAAAATGGATGACAAGAGTACATTCTTAAATTGTTATATTTTTGAAGATGTTTTTGTAGAAAACCCCTGGATTTCAAAACCCTCACTTTCCAAATCATGTGTTGAAATTAACAAAATATTTATATGGCTTAAAACAAGCTCCTAGAGCTTGGAATGATCAACTCAGCTCAATTTTAAAAGGTTTTACTAAATGAATATATGATACAACAATATTTATTAAAATATTTTTAAATTTTTTTTAGTAGTAAAAATATATATTGATGATATTATTTATGGATCATCATAAATTATTTGTGTACTATGTTTTTCAAAATGATTCATAATAAATTTTAATTGAGTTTTATGGGTGAAATTGAATTATTTCTTATTTTTTAGATTTTTCAAAATAAAGAAGGAATTATTTTAAATCAAATAAAGTACACCAAAGACCTTTTAAAATGATTTGGTATGGATAAAACTAAATGTTGTGATACTCCCATGACTACTAGATGTAAGTTGGATCATGATGAAAATGAGAAATTTGTTGATCAATCCACTTAAAGAGGTATAATTGGAAACCTATTATACTTAACTAATATCCATAATGATATGATCTTTAGTGTTTGTATGTGTTCTTGTTTTCAAGAATATTAAAAAAGATCCACATTTAAATATTGTTAAAGAAATTTTAAAATGCCTAAAAAGTACAACCAATTTAGTATTGTTCTATTCTAGTGAAAAATAATTTGAATTATTGAGTTATTAAAATGTTGATTTTTGTAGCTGTAAGTTTGATAGAAAAAAGAACGTCTAGAACATGTCACTTTTTGGGTAAGTCTCTAGTTTCTTAGAATAAAAATAAATATAACTTTATGAAATTATCTACTACTAAAGATGAGAAAATAACAGCAAGTAGTTTTTGTGTAAAGATTTTTTGGATAAAGCAACCTTAACTTGACTATGAAAATAAATTTTGACATGTCCCTATAAATTGTGATAATAAAATTGCAATAAATATTTCTAATAATATTATATCAAATTATAGAACAAATCACTTTGATATAAGACATCACTTTTTGAGAGATCATTTCAAAAAGGCGATTTAACTCTTGAGTTCATTGGTATTTAACATCAGTATTCTAATATATTTACAAAACCCTTGAATATTTAGAGAATTAATTGTATCAAACATGAATTGGGTATGATAAATTATTCATAATTAAATTTCATCCTATAAAGTTATTTAGTATCTATTTAATCTTCTGTTTACTAAGTTTTTATAGAAGTAACTATGAAGTATGCCTCACACGGTCAATAGGATGACCAAAAGTTTTTGGTAATATAGTCAGTATGCCTACCATGAACACTTACTCATATAGTCACATTACTTACTATGAGTAATAACTCACACAATCACTATTATTAACATGAAAATTTATTTTATGTGGTTGGAATACTTACTGTGAGGTCACAATTATCCTGTCTATTGTTCTTATGTTAACATATCAATAGTTAGCATACCTATCATGCCTATTTACTACTATATTTTTTTGAAACCATTTTGGTGGAATTTCAATTATGTTTATTATTATTTTTATCCCTAAATGATCTGAAATAGAATTCAAATCATAATCTAAATCATCGCCTATATTTTCCCTTATATCTATTCTATCCTTTTAAGATCTTTTGAGTGTACTGAATTCTCTAGTCTCAACCCTATATTTCTCTCAAAATCGAACCACTCTGTTTTTCATCCCATAGCTCAAACTATTAGAGATCTTAAACCAAACCAAAAATGCTGAGAGTGAATCATGTTGTTGATGTCATACCCTCTGTCAAACTATATCTTATTAAGAAATTAAGGAAATCAAAAGGCAAAAAAAGTGCATTTATAAATATAAAAAATATACATCTCATAAATCATATAATTTCTATAGAAAAGGATGTTGATACTCAGTGGTTTCAATTGAGAATATCGTTAGTCTAGAATGTGATTCAAAATAAAGGATAATATACTTGGTTTAGATAATATAGTAGTCCTTTTTATTCAAATCCTATGAACTAGTTTTATGTGCACCTAGAGTTTTTACCTGGTGAGAAAATAGATTTTGGAAGAACTTTTTTCAGTGGGTAAGTTGTGTAATTTTCCTCAAAATTCTGGGCAAGGTGGTTAGATGTGACATAAAATGGAGAATGTGAGGATTACCAAATCTCTTATCCCATTAATCATGATCACTTTTAATTTAAAAGTGATGTTTATGGACTAACTAAGAATGGAATTCTCATAATCCCATTTTCTATAGAGTTTAATGGATAATATATGATGCTAGTTAAATTCATTCAACATTAGATATGTATAATAAAATGGGATTTTTGTATCCTGAGGAATTGGGATATAATTTTTTTTAGGAATAATGATTTTTCAAATAAATCTTTGAAAAATATTTCATGAGACATATGGTTGAGTTGTGTAAACTAGATTCAAGGTTCAATTATTTACCTTATCTTAAACACATTTCAGCCTTAATAGTGTCTAAAGTATTAGTTCATAAAGGGAAAGAAATAATAACATTAGTTGATGGATTTTTTCTTACTAAAAAAATTAAAGAAATGAGATTAATTGGAACCCATGGAAACAAAAATGTGTTGATAACTTAGAAAAGATATATGAAATATTTAATATAATAATGTACCTTATTTGACCTAGGGATCTAGTGGGTCCATGTATTGATCCGGATGAGGTTGTGTAATATTTAGCTGATAATTTTTCTCTTTCTAAATAAGTATAATAAGAATTAGCTTTTGAGGAGTAGGGAAAAAAAGAAGACCGGGAAGTTGTTTTCCTTGATGAAGAATCTAGAGAAGCTCATAAGGATGAGACAAAATAGGATAATTCAGTTGAATATGATGTTGTTTGGGATAACATAGAAGGATATCTTATTATTGAGAGTAATTCTAGAAAACATATACCTAGTTCACCTTTTAATAGAGATAAGTACATTGGATATCTTATTTTGGCCTAAGAATATCATAATTCTAATGATGATGATCATGAAGTCTATATACTTTGACATGGTGGATCCTCCATTCTCTCTATTCAAAGAAGTCTAAAATGAGATTTGATTTCCATGGTTGACATTAAAGAGAGATTTAATGAATCTCTTGTAAGACCTTATGTTTATCATACCATTTATGAAATATTTGGTTTTACTCCCACTAGAGAAGGTGAGGTGTCTCAACTTGTTATTCATGGGGATATAGATTAAGATTCTAATAGATCAATGGAGGATGCACTAGAGATAAATGGTAGGAATCAGGCTAGTGATCCATTTCCCTCTACTCATACACCCTCCATTACTTCTACTTCATATGTCACTATGGATAACATGGATGTGTTCAAATAAAAAATGATGAATTTGTTCAAGTAGGTATTTTTTTTATTTTGACGACCCCTTATAACAAGTAAGAAAATCTGATATTTATGAAGTTTTTACTTAGGTGGTCTATCATATTCATCCTAGACTTAGTTTCATAATTGACATGATGCAGAATGAGATTAAATATTTGAGATATCAATTTGGTGATCATTTGTACAATATATCTAACATGATGGTTCAGTTAGACCAATGGTCTATGAATGTTGTTTTTCAACCTTCTCTTATACCATCTTCTTCTCACACAGTTCAGTAATTTTTTTATAAAGATAAGGTTAGAAAAATAATTGAAGATGAGTTAAAGGTAATTTTTAATGTGTTTAGAATAACCATATAACCTATGTTTTATGGGTTTCAAACCCATTCTTCCAAGAAACTAGTATTATTTTGGAAGGATTCGAAATATTCTAGTGATTATAGAAAAACCACAAAAAGAGAAATTGATTATTGCCTGAGAAGAATATTCACAAAGTCACATCTAAAAGGGTCATTTAGAACTCTTTACTTGGACTTAAATATGACATCTCTAACTCAAGATTTTTAATACCAAGTTGAGAATATTATAGCTATGAATCCAGTTTCAAAAGCTTTTATGGAGAGTAGAGACGATTTTCTTTAGGTTATGGAGTATGGTTCTTGAGATGTCATTGATTTCACCATGTTGGTGGAACCCTATCTATATAATTATGAGACAGTTCTGCTAAATCCTTCAAGAACACCTTTATCTATATAAAATATCTTCTCTACCATTAATACTTTTGTCCATACACCCATAAAATCCTTTCAGTAACTTAAAACTATTTCTATATGTGTAGTTCTTGGTGAGACCTGCTCCTTCTTCTACTCCTCAAACTACATCTTCTCCTACCTCTATATCCAAAGGAAAGGACCCTATCTTTCCTACAGATGTTAGATATTTCACTCATTTAGATTCATATTAGGATTTATAATAGGGAAAATTTTGTACCTTTTTTTAATATTTTTATAATATCTTTTAATGTATTAATAGAATATTATATTTTATTATCATTTTTCTAAATTCTTATTAGTTTTTCCCTTAATTTTATTTTTGATAATCCCAAAAGGGAGATAAATATTTTTATTAGAGATAAATGAAAACAAATTGAAATTTTTGGATATATTTTCATGATTTTAAGAACTTTCTAAATAGATAATTAAATCCTCAATAAATATAATTTTACTATATTAAATTCATGTCAATTTAAATGTCATGATTTTTGATCATCAAAAAGAGGAGATTATTTTCTTAGATCAACACCTTCTTATTTCAATGATCCCAAATCATGTTTATATTATTGTTAATGAATTCATGTTTTCAGTTAGTATCTATTTTTTGGCTAAAACTCACACAAATGGATAAGTATAGAGCTTATCATTCCACCTTACTGCATTTTATACTTCATCTTACCATAAGAACAAATAGCTTACCATGAGTCATATGAGAAAAAATATATAAGACATGAACTAACCGTGCATTGAATATTTATCTTACAGTAGAAAACAAACATCCTACCGCTTGAATAAATCAATTTAGCATGCCAAGGTATGTATAATATTTCAAAAAGTAATATACTGACCATGTATTTTAGGTAGAGATCATACAAAGAAACAATTGACCACATGAAGTAATGAAATGAATATGTCAAGTTGATGTGCCACTCCTTTAGTTTATCAACTACATGAAAATGTCTTACTTGATTATTCATCTACATCATGGAATAATCTATAAATAAATCACCTATGTTGATGATATTTCCTACACAATAATCGAATATATGAATGAACTGGATACATGAATATATTATCTCCTACATGGCCAATCAAGTATGGAATTCTTATGGAGCGTTCCAAATCATTAATGGCTAGTTTTTGAAGTATTAAATGAAACATAAGTGCATTTTATATTTAATTGAATGTTCTCCAATGGATAATTTTTTATGAAGATCATATTAATAAAAAAAAATAATCATGTGAAGAAGTGAGTGTGAGGTATTGAACATGCATTCTCTCATAAAGAATAAAAGTGGATTCTACACACACACACCTCTTCAACCGAGAAGACACTATAACACTCTATTTTATTAAACTTACTTTGAAACTTGTTTGAGATTCTTCCAAAAGATAAATTCAAGGAATCTCTACTAGTGAATCTATTCAGATTGGGAAATATCACATTTATTGTCTTATATCTCTTACTATTTCTCTTTTATTAATTCTTTTGAGCTATGTTTTTATATTACTTTGTATATTCATAAAACACATTCTCATGTACTAAACTAGAATGTTCTTCACACACTCTCTCAATTTTTATCATATGTATTTCTATAAACAATTTTGGAAGATGTTGTGTGTGACCTGTACTCATTTTATCCCATAAATAAGTGTAGAATAATCTTTGTTCCTAGATATCCTTATGTGTTGTTGTTTGTAAAACATGATCCAGGTATTGGATTAGTTTATTTTATAATAAATTACTTCATATATGGTGATTTCCATGTTTAGGGGATTAAATCTTAGCTTGATACCAAACCCCCTTGTTAAATTATGTTTTGATTTATCTATTTTATTTTCTTAATTTTAAATCAAAACTATTGCAATTTTATTAATTATTAAAGAAAATTGTTCTCTAACAATTAACATAAATTATCATTTCATATATTGTTCTAGAAATGAGTAGATTAGTTTCAAAAGTTAAATTATTTTGAAAATTATTTTAATTGAGATATGATCGAGATTTTAAGAAACTTTTCAAAAGATAAAATTATAAATTTCTACTATTTTTGTTAACTAGTTAATTTTATTAAATTAATGGATTTAGTTTTAAAATTATTTTTAAATATAAATTTTATTGGAAACTTAATTCACCCCCTTAAGTTGTCCACTCTGACAAAAAAATTCATATTTTAATCCTATAATAACTTATGAAAGAGAAATAGGATTAACAAAGGTTTTATCATAACTTAATTAACCCATAGGAAAAAAATGAGTTTCATGTAATCATCCCTAAATTATTATAATCAAAATCTATATAAAGAATGAAATTAGATGGTATTATTAGACCATTTCCCCATAAAATCATAAGTAACATCAAAGGATTTTATCATATATATAAAATTATTTTAAAATATCACTTGAATATTTTCTAAGGAAAGTTCCATTTTCCCATTGAAATCACTTATTTAAAATTAAAAACAAATATATGATATTAATTAAAAACATTTTATTTGAAAAATAAAAATGGAAAATTATAAAGGAATATTTAAATAATTGAGTTTTAATGATGATGGGAAATTTAATTCATGTCATGTATGTTAAAACAAAGATTCCTTTCGCATTTTTTGTAAAAATTCAAGAGTACCACTTTCAGAAAAAAAATGAAGATTACTTTTAAACAATTTTTTAGAAAATTCAATCATGGTATAAAATGGATTTAAATAGTTATATGAAAATATAAAAAATCATATTTGATTTTTTTAGAAAACATGTATATAGGAGGAAAATAATTTTCAACTAAAGAGAGAAATAGAGTCATTTTTCCTTAAAAACATTCATTCCATACATTGAGTTATTAAAGAGTATAAAATGAAAAAGAAAATAAGTAATATATAAAAATAACCATAGGGGAATAAAATTCATGGAATTTTTGGGATATATGTCATAAAATTTCGTCATCAGAAACTTAATCATAAACAGTCCTGATAAACATTGACATGGTAACATAAATCCCTTACCACTTTTTTAACTTTCAAGTTAAAAACTCATGAAAGAGAGAAACTTAAATGGATATGTAAATCCACATAATTTTAATTATAATCTTAATAAAATAAATTCATGGTAATTATATAAACAATAAAAAATAAAAAATGGTGAATATGTCATGTGTCACATTGAAATAAAAGTGATATGCAAAATCCACTACCTCGAGTTAGACTTTCTTCAAAATCACTCTAATATCCTATATAATAAATTTAAATTTATTATGATTATATAATAGAATAATTTAATTAATTATAATATCAAATATTATAAATTTATAACATTTAAACACTCATTTATTAATAATTCATTATTAAAATCATTGTTTCTAGGAGTTAACTATTTCGTTTTTATGAGAATTTTGATTCGATAGTTCTGGTCTTTGTACTTTGATCATGATTCCGTAATCTTTATAATGTTAATAATGATATAAATAATATATATTTATTATATATTTATATATATTTAAATTCATCCAAAAATATTAGAGATAGAAAAATTAATTACTTGTTCATTAGAACAATAGGTCGTATGTAAGCATGGACATTATTTTCACTTTTCGATGAATGGAACAAAAGAAAGGTAAATAATAATTCACCTTTCTCGAATCACTATTATATCATATATATATATATATATATTCATTAAATATATCCTTATTACTATCTATGTAAATCATAAATGAAAAATGAATCACGTCACTTTGTGGAGGTGGTAGTCGACACGTACGCACAAGCAGCGTTATCATTTTCCAAAAGATTGGAAGGTAAAAAGATAGATATGGTATTACAATTATAGAATCATAATTATTTAATAAATATAATTTATAATTATTAAACACAAAATAATAATCATCTATTAAATATGGTTATGGAATATGAACTGTGTCTCTTGGCGGAGGTAGTAGTTCACATGTACGCACGAGTGATACTTTCACTTACCATTTGATGGAAAAGAGGATGAATAATTGTGGTTATATAATAATAATAATAAAATTTAATCACATTCAGTATACTAAATTTATTATTTTATGTTAAATAAAACATATTTAAAGGATTAAAAAGAAGTAATAATTTAAAAGAGGTCGAGTAGGATGATTACATGTTCTTCAGTTGGCCTCATTTAGATCCTTTCTTAAACAACCTTGGAATGGTATTTTAAGAATAAAATAACTTCAATCCATGTATAGGGAATTTTATAATATAACTAGTTATGTTTTTTAGAGATATATTTCTCAAAGTGGTGTAACAAAGAGAAAGGATGGGTGTCCTTTTATAAGTGGGGAAGAGCACACACATGGAATTTCATAAAAGATTAAAATATAATAATGTCATAATCAAGAATATTAATTTAGAATGGATATATATATATATTAGAATATTTTATAGTATTAGGATGAAATATGTCTAGTAAATAGTATTTAAAAATGTTTAATTGGAAAAATTACCCTTATCTCTTGGTTTACCCCCTCAGTAAACCAGTTTTAACTTTAAATGTAGTGATAAACTTTTATAGTTTTTACTATTAAGTGTGACAAAAAAATGATAGTTACCTTATTAAAAAATATTTAAATGTTGATTAAAAATATATAATCCATTTTATTAAATTCAATTCACAATTAATTAATAATTTAATTTAAAATCAAACCTGCAAAATGTGATAAAAAGCAGTTTTCTAGAAAAATGTTTTCCTAAGTATAAAAAGTTTTTATACAAAAAATCCAAGATAAAATTAATTAAAATGACATAAATTGTATTATTACTAATATTAATCAATTAATTTTACTTTTAAACCATTTTAAT
The DNA here is from genome assembly GCA_963277665.1 of Viscum album. Classification (NCBI taxonomy): domain Eukaryota; kingdom Viridiplantae; phylum Streptophyta; class Magnoliopsida; order Santalales; family Viscaceae; genus Viscum; species Viscum album. The sequence continues at coordinate 192,850,019 of OY728137.1, read as the reverse complement.
ATAAATTTAACTTTTTTACATTCTTTAAATGAAAAGATATTTTTCAATAAAAATCAGTATTTTCCACTATTCATCAAAAAGTCAATCTTTTCAAAAAAAATATCCAAAAGTAAAACTAACAAATTTTGTATGTGATGATTTAAAAAATGAATTTGATTTTTTCAAATATATTTTATAAAGTTGGAAGAAATTTATTATATTATTTTCTCATAAAAATCAATAAAAACAATTTTTGAAGAAAAAATGTATTTTTAAAGCATAATGACTTTACTAAAAGTTGAGTAATTATTTATCAATATATTTATTTTATATAAAACATATGTAAAAAAATTTTAAATAAATTATTTATTAATATTCACTCTACCTATTTAATTACTAGGTTATAATGGTATACTATATTATGGTTCATTCTGACTCGTGGTTGCATGTATCCCAAGGTGTCAAATAAATTAAATTTATTTAAAGAAAAACATATCATAAAATCTTAGGGTGTTATAGATAGAATAATGTTTTTAATACCCAAATATTATATATGAATAAGTTAATATTGTGAATTAGAGAGGTATTTCATACCAATTATTTATCCATAAGGCAATTTCATCACTTCCAATAATCTAGTAGAAGATTTTGTAAATAATTTTGATATTATTATGCAGGCCACACCAAAAATGAGATCCTAAGGAACTCTCAAAAAAATAAACTATGTAAGGCCTGTGTTTATTGCAGATAAACTTATCCCAAATATATTTCCATGTGATTTACTCCCAATATAACTTATTATATACACATGCATTGTTTTCAAATATTATATTGAAATTGATTCCCTCTCATTGATAGGTTTAGACAGCCTAGCCTAGTTGATCCAGTGATGTCTCACCTCTTGGTTATAATCCTAAATGAAAGTGTTTAGAACACATTAAAAAATTTTAATAACAATATTTTGAGTCTTAAAAATTAAAATAACATGAGTTGGGATAGAATTCAACAAACTATTAACTAAAGTGATACACCCTCAAAAAGAGATAAATTTTCTTCTCTAATTCAAAATTCATCTAGTGATTATTTTTTGAATTCTATCAAAGTGATGGATTTAGATCCTTCAATAGGATATTATTTAACCAATATATTCCATATGAAATTATCTTTTGGCGATTCATTTCTTCTCCTCAATTATATTAAATCTCCTACTAGAACAATATTTTGAATTGAAGACATTACTCTTATTATTTTTTATGATTTGTTTTCTCCTACATCCGTAATATAAAAGTATTAATTATAATGATTAATATACTAAAGTATATATAACTAATTTCTTGTTTAATTCATTATATTTTTTCTTCCAATTTCATTTCATGTTACATTAGAAGTAGATAACATCCTATTCCTTTGCTTTCCCCTTGATCTTATTTATCTTTATTGGAAAATGAATAGATACCTTAAACTTATTGATAATCTTAGGATATTTTAATTTTTCATTCCTATTATTCACCATAAGTAAAAAATCATTTTCACACTTCATGTATTTATCTACTTGGAAAATAAGAGTAAGGAAATCTGGGAAAGATTTATCAATGTTTTTTATATTAAAATTCACAAAAAAAACTAGATAATATTTGGGGGAGTGAGGAAAGAATGAGATCATTGTGCAATTAATATGGCAGTGGAAAACTTAGAATTACTATACATTCAATATAGAAAATCATTTGGACTACATGAGTCATGGATGGTTCACTCTCTCTATGTTTTCTCATGAAGAGTACCATGGAGATCTCAAACCACTCTTATCGAGATCTCTCCTGATAAATATTAATAATAAGCTTGAGTATTCTCCATGAATACATAATCTCATGAGATTTTATGAGTTCATAAAAAATGGATGAAAGCATCTAACACTAGACATCAAGATAATCATCCAAGATTTTTTCATAAACAATAATATTTTCATCACTCACCTCCTTAGCAGAAAATTCAGCAATTATGGGTTCTCACACATAAAGCTTTTTTCCATGGAATAATGCAATGTGTAAACTACTATACCATTCATGGAAGTTAATTATAGTTAGGATATTGTATTTCTCCAGAATTTATCATTGTAATAACTTTATTTATGAACTTTCCATTTAACTACAACAATATAAATGTGTAAATAAGTACTTTATCTTCATTACCAAAATAAGTGAGATTAAATACTTTAATTTTATTATTAGTCTTCTATTATTTAATCAATTTCCAATATCCATCACTATTTGACTTAGAATGTCCTATCACATTGGCTTTCTAGTGGACTCCCCAATCTTGAAATCCTATTTATTATTTCATCAACACTCTCCTCTAATTTATACTCACTCTTGGTTTGGTAATCTACCATTGATAATAACTCAGTTAAGTCTACCAAAAAATTTAGTTAGAACTCTTTGATAATTGAAAAGAACCCTGAATTTGGCCATACAAGTACTATTAACTATGTTTTTATTCAAAACTAAAGTAAAGGTAGTTTTTTTGGATTGATATTTATTTTAGGAATTTTTTAATTTTTATACATAAACATGTCTTTTTAATATTATATGGATTTTACATAATTAATCAACCATTTTTTTGATGAAATCAAATTTTACGGATAATCTAATTTATTTTGATTATATCTCATATTCTTGTTAATTTATAAATATATGTGATCATGATAAAGCATCCATAAAATTAACCATGAATTTTTCATTAATAAAATAAATAATGTTTCATGATCATGATCCTTATAATGGTTTATTTATTTAGAAGATAATAAATCAACCTATGAACCTTGGGGAATAACCTCCTAGAGCCATTCATGGATCAAGTTGTAATATTCCACCTTTAACCTTTATATCTCTTAGGTTGATTACACCTTGTCTCAGATCCTAAACCACCTCTTCTCCTTGGATATCCATCCTTACATTTCTTACTCACATGTAGGTGAGGGGAACCATTAGAACTGTTATGGGGATTTAATTAAAAGAAAATATGGGCATAATAGTCCTATATAATAAGGGGATAGGGATGACACATAAGACATTATTTTAATTTAAAATTTATAATTGTAAAAAATCCATGAATTAATTAAATTAAAAGAAATCCAATACAAACATTATTTGGTCTAAGCTCATGATCATTCATGCATGAAATGAAATCACATTCATATAGGTTAGCATATATTTCTAACCACTCTTTTAATTAATATAAATTTTTATCTGGAATTAATAATTAATGTAATTAATATTTATTTATCTTAATTTATTAATACAATAAATCCTCAAGATACATAAGTTAAACCATCCATTGTAATTTAAATAAACTATACATTAGAAATCTACTTGGTATATACCCATCTAACCTGTGTGGCACGTTTTGTGGCCATGAATAGTGAATTTACACTGTATGAAGTATACATAGTGTTTCTTGTAGTTTCATAGTGTTTAAACACACATGTAACCTACTTGGTGTGTACCTTTTTAAATTTTCATGTAACATACATGGTGTGTAAAATACTATATATCATGTAGATATTCATTTTATGTGAAATCAATTAATCATTTATTATTCTATAAATTCCTATCACATGGAATGTATGCAAGATACATTTCATATTGTTTATTTTTAATATCATAATTATTTTTATTTCATGTAATTAATCCTACACTTTTACAGCCTATATCAATATGTAATATGTGTAAATGGGTATGAGTTACATCATTTGTACACCAGATACATGGAATGTAACCACTTTTATCCAATCCCATGTTATAATCCTAGATACATGGCATGTAACCCTGGTGGGATAATACCATGTTACACAGTATGTGACCCATCCACACACCATGTTATATAACTGGCTCTATGTCAGATGGCTTTAGGTCACCACCTAATGTGGAATTAATACATGCAGTGTGATTTGATGACACAACATCTGTGAAATACATTGGTTAAACCATATAGTGTTACATGAAATGTACACTGGATACATTTCATGTAACTCATATTTCTAGGGAATTATTATGATTTTTTAATTTCAACTAATTGGGCTCAAATCAAAGGTACTATCAGATAAGTCGACATCTTTGAGCATAAGGTAAGTGTTTCTAATCTTTATCCCTAAAATTCAAGATGTTTTTATTGGTGTGTGTGACATTCTTTCATGTTGACATACTATTCTCTCAACCTAAAAAAATAATTAAATGTTTTTTATCCCTAAATAATGAAATGTAACCCTCTTCAAGTCATGATTGGTCCGTTCACATGTGTATTGAGACTTTTTACACCCTTTGAGGTGTGCATAAACTTAGAAGTAAATTGGGAGATGAAAGAGGTGACCCTTAATTTCCTTAGACATGATGTGTAGATTTGTGTGTATGGACAATAATTCCAAGGATACACTCTATAATTTCATGCCCTTGATTAAATTAGTTTGTATGAATATAAAATTGAATTGAATAAAAACGATAATGGAATGCCTCAAAGAAACCCCCCTTGGATTTTTTATGAGACTTATTGGAATGCCTCAGGGAAATACCTCTTAGATTATATTTTAAGAAATGTGTGGAATTTATTAGGTAAATAAAATTTGGATTTTATTAGATGAAATTGTTTTGGAATTCATCAGGTAAATCCCTTTTAGATTGGGAATTTTATTTATGGTTGAAATGGTGGGGATGCACTCCTTGAATCTATTTGGGCCTAATTGAGTTACAATGGACATAGACATTCAGATTAGGATGAAGAACATTTGGTTAGCCTCAGGTGTCACCTTGGAAACTAAGGGTTGATGGTTTATTTATTTATTTATCCTTATTTCATTTTATTGTGCACCTCTACATACATTTATTACTTAGACTAAATATGCTTTAGACGCCATTGGTGGTGGCATATTGATTTGTAATCATACCCTGCTCAGGTTATCGATTGGTACCATAGAAAACTTCATAGTTATAGGTTAATAATAGTAAATAACTCTATGAATAATGTTTTATTGTACAGATGGGAAGGATCATGAGTGATAGGGGCTGACTAGAAATCAGGACCATTTTCAGAGTCTTCTTGTTTTATTCTTTTGTTATTTTGGTATGTTGATTTGTATGATCCTCCTACAAGGGATATTTTTTTATAACTATGTGAAATTTTATATATTTCATTTTTATATATCATTTTTTAACACCTTTATATTTTAAAAGAAAACTATATTGTTTTATAGTGTATATAACATGCAAAACCAAGCTTAAATGACCCGTGAAATATATTACCGTTATAGGCTAACCATTAAATTGGCTGGTGTGAATAATATTAACTAATTTATGAAACATATATAAAGTTCCTACTTGATATAAATTTATTTATATATTCTTAACAAATAAGTACTCAACTTTTAATAAGGGTATTTTATTCTATAAAATATATATTTCCTTCAAAAATGATATTTATTACTTTGTGAGAGAAAATATTATAATTAATTAATGGAAATTTTAGAAACTTAATTCTATAAAATTAACATAATTTTTTAAATAATCATATCGAAATTAACTTATGATAAAAAATTTATATTTTCCTGAAATCTTGAATTTTTTAGTGAATAGTGAAAATTACTAATTTTTCAAATATTACCATTAATTTTCATTAAATAAAGTAATTTAAATATTAAATTATATTTTGGACTTGGTCTTGAAGTTTTATATGAAAAATATTATTTATAATTATCTAATTAATTTCATTTTATTCATAAATTTTCATGATTTTGGTGTAAGTTTAATTTTATGCCTAAAACAAGATTTTCTATAAACTGTTTTTAAATGTATAAAGATTATCCATTTTAATTAATTAAAATTACCACTATAAATAAAATATTTAAATTAAATAAATTTATTATAAATATATTTATATTAATTTAAATTCATATAATGATTATTTCCAGTCATAAAGTTAATATGAGATCATCTATTACTTAAAAATGTATTTCTTGAAAACTAATTTTTCAACGCGTTTTGCGGGTTTTATTTTAAATGGAATTATGATAATTATGTGATTTGAACTTGATAAAATGGATTAAATATTTTGAATAAGAATAATTGATATTAGGTTATAAGTTCAACTTAATTTTGTTTGTAGTTAATAGTAAAAACAATAAAAAAACTTGTTACCATGGTGAAAAACTAAAATGGTAAAAGTGTGTAACCTTAGAGGTAAATGAAATAAAATTTTTAAAAACCATTTATTTTTTAATGGTTGAGTTATTTATAGGCCAAATTAACCCTAAAATACATCATTTATCTACTTTGAAGGTACTTCTCTTGAGAGTGATTTCTCATTATTTAATATTTTTTGTTATTTACCAAAATGTCAATACTCTATTATAAAAGGAAACCCCCTCAACTCAATTATTAAAACCTATAAATCCATTTTTCTTGACAAAACACTACAAAAATATCTCCTTAAAATAATTATCCACATTCTATGTATTATTTTCTTCCCAAAAGACCAACCATAGGGACCTTAATATGAGATCCAAAGGAGGTTCTTCTAAGAAAAGGTGATTGTTTTCATCGAGCTCCTTATTTTTACTTATTATTTTTTCACCTTAAATTATGTATTAATAATTAAAATATAACAAAAAAATATTAATTATATAATGATATTTTATTATGTTTATTTCAAAATATTTATCCATCTCCTCTTCCAGAAAATGGGAAAAAAACCATCGTTCGTGTGTACGGTGGACTACCGCCTCACAAACTGATGTAATTCATTTTACATAATCACATCTCAAGAATATTAATGATGATTTATTTAATTTTTATATATGATATTAATGAAATATTAATAATTCTATAAAATTAACATATCATGTAACTTCTTTCCTTACTATCTATTGAAAATGATAACATCGTTCGTGTGTACGGCGGACTACCACCTCACCAAGTGTTGTGGTTCATTTTTTTATCGTATCACATAGATGGTATATGAAAGTGTATTTAAATAAATAATATTATATTTATGATATAATTATAATTATTTAAATTAAAATAACACTTAAATTATTTCCATATCTACCTTTAAAAAATGGAAACATTACTCATGCGTATGTGTAACCTACCGTATCTATGAATGTAACATAGTTCATTTTTCATAAACATTTTTCATAGTTGATTTTAAAATTATAATTGATTTATAAAAATGAAAATTATTTCATGATTATTATTTTTCATACTATATAATAATTACCCCTTTAAACATGGTCACACACCAATGTCATTTTGAAATTATGAACTGAGCACCCTCAAAAAACTTGATGTGGATATAACTGAATAAGTAATTAAATATGTAATTGGAATAAATGAAGTAAATGGTTTAATTATAATGTATTAAAAATTTAAAAATTTATTAATAAAAAAATAATTAATATAATTTTATTATACCTAAGATAAAGGACATACAGGACATGTCTGGACTCGATGTAAGGTATTTCTCATCTCACATTTACTTACATGAGATATATATCATATTCATGACTTAATTATTTTTTATGGTGTACATACATCACCTTTTAATATTATATAATGAATAAATTTATATTCATGGTATTTAAATATCATTTGAAGTTACTTCTTTTATGAGGGTTATGATTCAAAAGTTACAAAAGTGGGAAGGGTTTATTTCACAATCACCTATTTATAAAATATTGTTTATGTTTGAGTCTCTCTTGGAGAAATTATTTGATATTTCTATATTAAAACCAATATAATTTATTATCATATGGTTATTCATGAAATTTTCATGTAATATTTCCATTTCTCTATCTTTGGTACTTAAAATGATTGATAATTTTTTTAAAATAATATGACTTTATTTCCCACTTTAATAGAAAATACTATTTCTTCTATAATGATGTTTTCTAAAAAAAATTCAAAATTTTTTAACATTATTTAAATGATTTTTTAAAGAAATTTTTACCCATTTTTTACTTTTTTAAATGCATTTATTAGAATCTTCTTGTTGTTTTCTGAACGAGGTACCTTTTAACATTTTTACAATAGTGTGAATGAATTTTTTTTAACTTATACAGCATGTATGGAATTACTCATCATCCTAAACAATCAATTGTTTGAAGATTGATTTTTAAGTTTACATGTATATATTTAAATAAAAGTTTATCTATATTTTTTTATATTTTTTATATTTTGAAGAAGTGAATTCAAACTTAAAAGGTTATTTTCTCAAAAAATATTCCATGTAATATTTTAAATAAATTTTCATTAATGGAAACAACCTTTGATATTATAGATTGATTCTAAATTATGTATACATGTACCTCATAGATAAACCTATCTTGTTCTCTATTTATTTTATGGGTTAATACATGCCTTATTTTAATTCTCAAATTTATTTATTATGAAATTTTTCTTTGATTATAATGTGAGACAAGATTATGCAACCCATTTTCTTTCCATGGTTACTTTCTATTTTTATGCCCTATGATTGATTTCTATTTTTTGGATCACATAATCATGAACAAGTTATGATGGGTGCCTAATTAATTGGGTAAATCTTTAGTCTCAGGATGATTCATGTATGGAATTAGGGAGTAAACCTAATCTATTATGGGACTTTTTCTACCATGTGATATTTTCTAGGTAGTTAGCCTTTACTCATGTTTATATCATGTTATTTGTTTCTGCCACATTTCCTTTGATGTTATGATCTTATTATACCATTTTATTTATGTTATAATCCCATGTGAATACTCTTGATACTTATATTTTTATGATATAATGTTATACCTTTGACTCATAAGTTATGTTTCCTTGTCATATTTATTCCTTTACTGGGATATTTAACTCACCCCTTTTGTTTATATATTCCTTAGGTTATCCTAATAAATTTTAAGAGATCAAAGGGATTTAGGTTCTCATTATGGATAATAAAATAAAAAAATTATTTTAGTCTCACTTTGATGTATTATGAACCAATTCATCCAAATACATTAGGCATCATGATATTTGGGTTGTAATTATTATATTTTTATGTTAAAAATCATGGAATAATATATTTAAAGGGATTGGGTAACTATAGTTGTTATAAAATCAAGGTATAGTTGTTTTTTGGGATTAGTACTATAATAATTTAGTGATAACCCTAGGTATAAGTATAAGAATAATAATAATTATAGAAAAATATCTTATAATTTTGGTGAAATATAGAGAGAGTGGGTTCTAATAAATTACATCCCTATTTTGATACTTAAAGTGGATGTGTATTTGGATTTTTGTACCTAGGGGTAATAACTCTAAGTAGGGATCATTGGGAATTTACTAGATCGTCTCTTGGTGTATGAAAATGGGACTTCATTCACACCTAGTTTGACACTCATTAGGGATATGTTTTGTAAATACACAGACTCTTTACAAACAATCATAAAGTACTTTAATAGATGATAATCATGGTTGGCCTAGGTTAATCATAAAGTGTCTTGGGTTGATAATTATAAGGTAGATTATAATTTTAAAGGAATAAATACCCCCTTTTAGTTTTTAAGATATGGAAGACTAATATGATTAATAATTTTTTAGGAGACATTTATTATAATATAACCCTTGGGTTTAGTATGGGTCTTTGTAAAAAAATATTTGAGGAATAATTCCATTATAGTTTTTTGAAACAATTTTAATGGTATTTTTAACCTTTATTGTTTATCCTATATTTTATGTTAAGGTAATAATATTAAATTAAGATTATTTGATTTTTTGAAAAAAATAAGTTGTATAGAAAACTGTAGTGGTTTCAAACTAATTTGATGATTAATGTTATTTTTAGGATGTTCATCATATTTTTTTAGAGTGATATAGAAATTATAGTAATATATTTTTATAAAAATGGACAACCCACATGTTGGGGGACTACTCATCACATCCAGAAAGGTGGTGGGAAGATAAACCACAATCAAAGGGCGATAAGGGTGCAATGCCTACCACTGGACTATATGATTTACTAGTTAGGAAGGCATTGTTTTTACTTAAATGATTTAATTGATAATAATTAATTTTATTTTGAGAAACATATTATAGAATCAAATCTTTTGTAATTTTTTTGGATTTTGAAGTGATTAATGGTATTTTAGAAAATGTTTCCTTAGGTTTAGGTATATTTAACCCTTAAATCTAACATGTGTTTTAACATGAAATATTGGTTGGGAAGAATAAAATAAAAAAATTTAAGTTTGAGGTTCTTTGGGATCTAGGTTTATTTATTTATGAAATATTATAAGTTGATCCTTCAGTGGAAATTTTAAAGTAAAATTTATTACTTCTCCATATTAAGTTTTATATATTTTTTACCTTATGGTAACCATTTTAGTTTTGGTTAATTTTTAAATATTAGAGGAATAACTTATTATTATTTTATATATATTATAATCCTTTAAAAGTTAATTTTAGTGCTTTAGGCATAAAAATTCATATTGAATATTCATTCATTAGAGTAAGAGATGAAGTAGGAATTGATCAAAGCATAAACAATGGATGAAATTGTGATTATGAAATAGAAATATATCAACTAAGTATATTTCCTTATGTTATTAGTACATATGGTAACTCTAGGAAAAAGATCTTGAAATGAAAATGTTATCCTATTCCAATCATTTTCTATGAATTGATGATATTTTCACCCATCACAGATTTAGGGTTTTGTGGTCATTAACATTCTCATTATCATTAACATTCTTGTGATCAATTATCTCTATCACTATCCATCATCATTTTTAAATTACTCTTTTCTTCCATGTACATAACTTAACTTCCCACTAATTCTTTCCTACTTGGAAACCTATTTATGTGTTATTCTATTTGACCTTCAAACTTTCATTTCTCTCTTATCAAGAGGAAGTTTTATTAACCCTTGGTACGATGTGGGATTTAAAAAAAAGATATTTTAAAATTTAAAACTTTTGATTACTGAGTTCAAGTTAAAATTTTGAGGGTATAATTTAATAAATTGAGGGAGAATGAAATACCTCTATATTTTAAAAAGAAGAACATAATGTTCGATAGGATATGCAACACAAAACACCAAACATAAAAAAGTCACAAAATATATTAACATTATAACATAGCTAATATGTTTTTGGGTTTGAATAGTATTTACTACTTTATTAAATATATATAAATTTCCAACTGAATATAAACTTTCTAAAATGTTTAATTTTTCAGTGAATAGAGAAAATCATTGAATTTTTAAATATGGTCATTTATTTTCCTTAAATAAATAAATTTAAGAGTTCTATTATATTTTTTATTATTTATTAAAGTAAAATTTGAACCATTTTATTTATTATTATCAAATTAATTTCATTTGAATCATCAATTTTCATTAATTATATATAAGATTATTTTCATTCTTAAAAAAGAGGTTTTTTGTAGATTTTTTAAATGCATAAAGTTTATGAATTTTAATTAATTAAAATAAGCCATAATAGAAAACTGTTTAAATTAAATACATATATTATATATCTATTTATTTGAATTTAAATTCATATAATGATAATTTCAAGTCATAATGTTAATATAAGATCATTTATTTCTTGAAAAATGTATTTCTTGAAAAATAGTTTTTCAAAATATTTTTTGGGTTTAATTTTAAATTGACTTATTACATTTATTTGATTTTAATTTGATAAATTCGATTCCAACTATTTAATCATAATATTTAATATTACTTAATAATATCAACTTAATTTTGGTCAATGAATGGTAAATACAGTAAAAAACTATTTTCCATGGTGAGAAACTAAAATGGTAAAAGTGAGTAACCATAGAGGTTAATAGAATAACAAGTCATGTTTATTTTTGAATAGTGAAGGTATTTATCAGCCATATCATCCCTCCACTCCATTATTTATCAATTTTGGTGACACTTATCTTGACATTGAATTTCCATTATTGAATAGTTTTGGGTATTTAAAAAAGATTCACTCCTCAATTATAAAAGGGCACCTCCTCCCATAACTTCTCCACAACTCTAAAACCTTTTGACTCAAAAAAGTCACATATAAGCCCCATTATCCCAGATTTGGTGTCCTTATACCATTACATTGTCATAAGATACAAGTAAATCATGTCCCAAAGGAGAGAATAATTTAGTAATCTTGGTAAACTAGATACATACATGAGTTATACTTTACAAATGAATCGATTAATTACAACATAATTTTAATTCTTTTCGAGGATAATAAATTTATTATATATAGTGTTTCCTTGAATATATTTCTTGGTACACTTCAGGGAGTCCTAGGTAAAGGAATAATAGTAATGGTGATATCAAATGCTCATTAAGTGTAAATTATAGTAGAATCAATAATAAATCAATGAGCATAGTCATTATGGCATGGTAATAACTGAACACACATTCTATATAATCAATAAAATGAGAAGAATGTGCATAAACAATATATAAAGGTAAATAACTAAAAACACATTCTATTTAATCAATGAAATGAGAATGAAATGAATCCATAAATAATTTCACAGTGAAAATGTCATGGATAATAAATAAATGAATCTAAATAAAGTGATTAATTGTCAGACATCATGTTTGAGGAACATAAAAACCTATATGGTCAAGACCTTTCATAAGAAAATTTAAATACATGGTTAGAAACCCATCTATTATTATTGGAAACAAACTCAAAGGGTTTTTCGCTAACTAATTTCATCTCATGAGGCTACATATGCATCTAGGGGCTTACTTTAAATGGTCCCCAACTCAAAGGTATTACATTAACTAGTCCCCAACTCGTAGGGATTTCATTGACTGGCCCCCAACCCATATATTTCATGTCTTAATCATTAATTATATAATTAATTAATCAATTTAATTAATGCAAGATGTAGCTTATCAAATATCCTCATCGAATAATGGATATGGATTTATCAATATTTCTATAGATAATAAAAAACAATCAAAGTAAACATCGTATATAAAAATTATATATGGTTTAAGAAATAAATATATCAATGATAAATTATATGGATAATTAGGGGAAATTTAATGTTCATTGATCATAGGAAATTTAATATTTCAAGGGGACTAAATAAATCAAGGTAGTGAATGTCAATAATTTCATTAGTAAAAGAAATCATAAACCATAAAAACAAACAAAAAGGATGGTATCAATACAATATAACCCAATTGGTGTAAAAATAAAGTATTGTTGATGATGATGAATGAAAATAGTATAAAAAATATTTTAAAAACATTCTTGAGAAAAATATCCTTTTCATTCAGAAAAACATTTTGAAAGTCCTTTTATTTGAAGATAACTTTTTGAAAACATTTTCTTTAAAAAATAACCTTTTAAACTTACAAATGAATCTTTAAATAAATGAATATGGGTAATTATTTACCAGTTTTAAATGGTAAAAAGAACATTCCTTTTGTGAGGTAAAAGGTTAGAAATGATCCTTGTTCAAAAAGTGACAATAAGATTCTTTTAAAACATTTTTAAAAGACAAAAGGGTAATATTTCTTTAATAAATCATTTTTTAAATTTTAAAAACATTTTTTAAAACCTTTTAATAAAATAGGGTTTTTATAATAAATTAGGTTCTCTGACTAAAGAGAGAAATGAATTCGGGTTTTCTTAAAAAAATTAAAAACTTTTGAGTACCAAATAGAGGCAAAATTGTTCTTTTATTTCAAAAACTTTCATGAATAACCATAGTATAATATTTTTTAAAGGTTTTATTAACCAATTATTCAATACTTTCCTTTAATAGAAATTCAAGTGTAAACAATCCTGAAACAAAATTAGATTGTGAAGTAAACCCTTGAAAATACCATGATGTTTATGTGAATCAATGAAGAGATTATGTGTGTCAAATTTAAATACACATAAAAGAAGCGGAAATACCAAAAAAATGTTAAAATTTTATTATACACATAATCTTATAATATTATTTACAATGAGGAAGTGATATAACCCAATTAAAATGAATTGGGTTATGAAATTCTTTACCACTTGGTAACTTTTCAAATCCACTTAAAAGAAATAATTCAAATTGAAACTAAAAATACAATGAAGATAAAAAATTATGATATAATATATTAAAATGGATATTATATACACCACACAAAATAATTAATTTGTGAATATGATATTTATCACACGGATGTAAAAAGTGAGATACAAATCTCTTATCTTGTGTTTCCTTTTCAGGTGAATGACCTTTAACCTCCTATATAGTGGTTTAATGAATGTTATAAACTTATAAAAGAACCATAATTATATTTATAATATCATATATTATCTTCTTACAATATATTATTATTATTTTTTAACAATATTTATTAATTTTTACTATTTTGGGTGTTAATTGCCTAGTTTTTCGAGTATGTTTTTACTTATTACATGTTATTCATGTTACTTATATCATTATTTCAATATGAACATAATGTAAACTGATATATATAATATTTACACTATTTTTCATTTCTATTTCAATGATAAAAACACCACCAATTTAATAATTTGAGCAAAATAACATTGTTTTTGGATTTTAGGGATGTTCTGTGCTTGAAATTAAAAATTGAACAATTCTGGAATTTTAACTGCTTTAAATCACTTCTGTATTTTAGACATATCCTTTCCCATATTTATCCAAATAAAGTGATTATTTTCAGGATTTCTATTTTCTTGGGATACATATTTTTCAACTGGGTCAAATGTTTATTTGAAATTATAGAGGAACAAAAAAATCATTCTTTGTGGAAAAGTTTTTTTAACTCGACAAGATAGATTGCACCTCATTTAATGGGACATAGATATAGATAAACTTATCCAAATTTGTTGATTCCAATTTTATATTAAATAGGAATCAAATTTTATTTATCAAGATGGTTTTCAAGGAGAAATTATCTCATGGAGTCAGCATTTGGTAGAGTCAAACTAAAGTAATATGAAAGGTCTCTTCGGGTAGAAAGAGTTGTCTTCGGTAATTATATCATATCTTTTGAAGCACATATAAAAATTATCTAAAATATTGATGGTTGAAAAATTATTCAATAAAAAAAATATTGATAAGTACTCCAAAGGAAATTAGGTAGGGAGTATTCCCAAAATAGAGCAAAATTTCGGGATACATATTCTGGTCAGAACATTTTTCCACCCCTCCTCTTTTATATATTCTCATCTAAACTTAATTTCAAGGTATGGTTAGATTTATGGAGAAATATATTATATATAATATATTCTAGATAATAGGATTATTACATGAATTTATCAATACATTCAGGGATAAACTTCAAGCAGTGGTGTTAGTAAAGATCAGAGGACATTTCCCCTTTTTAGTTTGTGCTTTTCATTGTAAACTATTTTCTTTTAAATTACCCTATAATTTGTTTTCATTATTGAAGGAGGTATACATATCACCTATTTTAAATTTATCATATCTTTTTCTGGAATTTCTATCAATTTATTATTGTAAAATATTTGTCTTATTATTTAAAATTCTTTGGGTTAGGTCTCCCTATTGAGCACAACAAGGTCAATTAGTTTCTGTTTCTCGGAGGTCTTTGGGTAATAGAATCATTTTTATAAGTTGATAAACACCCATAATTGAGGTATAATTTTGGTTTCTGGTCAATATAGGTGTATAAAATTATGTCTTGAGGTATAAATTGTATAATTCAATTGGAAATAAATTGTCGACAAAGATAAAATGAGTGTCTGGGGATCAATTTTGTTTCACTACTACCTTCATTAGTTTGTTTATTACAGTCTATCTTTCTTATAATATCTAACAACTAACATATATTTACTATATTAATCTTATTTTTTCATTTAACTTATTTTAATTAATTTAAAACCCCCATTTATAATTCTGACATTTACCAGAAACAAATTAATAAAGTGAAAGTTTGATAACTTAGCCTATAACCTTCTCGTGAGAAAACTCTGTGGTAAACACTATACTTAATTTTAATTGGGAAAATTGATTTTCATGAGGAACTTACAAGGTTTTTATATGTATAAAATCAAGTTTATATTTATAAATTTATCAATCCTATGGTTATTCTTTCATGATTTTGGATGAGAAAAGCCTCGTTGAAAATCCATATTTGTGTGTTAAGAGAAAATTTATGTGAGTTGAGTGTACTGTGTGAATGGGGGGATAAAAGAAGTGAAAATGGATTGAATTATATGAATTTAGAACTTTAAATATATTTCTTCTTTTAGGAATGATATATTTTTATTCTTGGTGATAAATTGGTGAACCCCATTGGTATGTGTTTTGAAATTTCTTTGATTTAATTTTCATACTCATTTTTCCAAGATTCCAAGTGATAAGTGTGGAGGAACTAACAGAAATATTATTTAAACTATTTTAATTTCTATTTAAATTATTTAAACCACTCTAATTCAATTATTTGAGTATAATATATTTTTTTTTGTATTTTAGTGATTTTTTGAGCCTAAAATTGAAAATTGCACAATTTGGGAATTTTTAACTGTTTTTAATCACTTATGTATTGCAGGAATATATTTTTCCATATGGATCCAAATAGAGTGATTATTTATTTAGTATTTCTATGTTCATTTGATACATATTTTTTTAACTATTATAAGTTTTTATTTGACATTATAGATGCCCAAAAATCATTCATTTTGGAAAAAAATATGCCCAATAGGATGGGACCCACCTCAGTCAATAGGAAATAACTCTGGATAAAATGTCAAAATGTGTTGATTATAATTGAAGATTAAATATTACTAAAACTTTCATGATAAATATTAGTTTCAAGTAGAAATATGGTCATTGAGTAAGTCTTTAGGTGAGTTAAACTAGAAGAATACGAAAAGGTCTCTCCAGGAAGAAATATTTTTCTTTTGTGATTAAATAATATATTTTTACCACATGTACAAATCATATAAAAATTTTATTTTAGATTAAATATTAAATTTAAAATAGAATTTTTAGAAGGACTCTATAGAAATGTTTTTAAAGAGGAGTCCCAAAATATATCAATGTTTTGGGATACAAATTCTAAACAGAACATTTTTCTACCCATCCTATTATATATATTCTCATCTAAACTTCATTTAATGGTATGGTTAGATTGATGGTGAGGGATATTATGGATAATATATAATTTATAATAGGATTATTACATAAATTGATCAATCCATAAATATATAAACTCCAAGCAGTGGTGGGAAGTAAAGATCTGAGGACATTTCCCCTTTTGAGTTTGTTCTTTTCATTATAAACTCTTTTCTTTGGAATTATCCAAGAATTTTTGTTCATTATTGAACGTGGTATCTTTCTCTATTGTTTTAATTCTATTAAATATTTTCTATAATTTTTATAAAATTATTATTGTAAAATATTTTTCTTGTTTTTTAGAATCCTTTGGGTGAGGAATCCTTATTGAGCACAATAAGGTTAATTAGTTTTGGTTTCTTGGAGGTCTTTGGGTAAACAAATCACTTTCATTAGAAGATAAAAATCCATAATTGAGGCCTAATTGTGGTTTATAGTAAATATAGGTGTATAAATTGAGGTATTTAGGTATACATTGGATAATTAAATTGGAAATAAATTATCAAAAATGATAAAGGTAGTGTCTGAGGATCGAAGTTTGTCTATCGCTGTCATCTTTTGTTTGTTTCTTTTAGTCTAGTTTTCTTAAGATTTCTAATACCTAATGTAGATTTAATATATTAATCTGATTTTGTTTCATTTAACTTAGTTTAAATAATTTCAAACCCCCCATTTATAATTCTAAAATTTAATAGAAACAAATTAACAAAGTGATAGTTTGATGACTTAGCCTACAACCTCATCGCGAGACAACCCCATGGTCACCACTATACTGCATTTTAAGGGGGTAAATATTGACTGGGGTAATGTGAAAAAATCCCAAGCATAATAAACCTTGATTTAATTATCTTATATATATAGTATATATGTATTTATAATAATCCATACTATTTAAAGATAAGAAATGAAATGCACTTTTCATGGAGATGGTAAGTCATACGTATGCATGAATGCTAATTTCATTTCATTGTCATATTAAAATAATTAAAAGTAAATGATATATATTTATATCATAATTATAGTATCATATATATTTCTTATATGTTACATATTTTTATTAAAAACATCCTTTATACATTTCATGTATACAGTGAACGAATCACATCGCTTTGAGGAGCCGTTAGTCCACACATCCACAAACGATGTTATCGTATTTACTCAAAATGGAAATAATAAGGATATGTATTATATAAGAATTAAATAAGAATAAATAAATTATAAATATAATATATATAATATATATAATATATAAATAGTGTGTCCACCATAATTCCCACCATGAGAGTTGGTTAAGGGAGAACAAAAAATTATCATTTCGCGAGGCGGTAGTCTGTCGTACACATGAATGGTAAGTTTGTTACCATTAGATGGAAGTGTGTATAAGTGTAGGTATAACCCATAATATAAAAACATATAAGTAAATTTATGATAATTTTATTATTAAATAATCATGGAATAAGTATAATTGAAGGAGTGGAGAAATAAATAAAACTAAAGTGATCGTTGAAGAAGGTTGCCTCTTTTTCAGTTAATTCCTTTTGGTTTTCACAAAAGAACTTAATTCGATCCCTTTATTAATAAATAGAGGATTTTAGATAAGGTTGGATTTTGGAATATTATTTTATTAGAGGTTTTTATAATAAAAGGGCTTGATATTTGTGAATAATTTGGAGGTATGAGTGCCATTTTATAGTGGAGGAGGAGTGGCATTCTTGTAAATATAAAAATGTAAACACTATTGAGAGGTATCCTTTACATAATGTGAATTAAATAATGAAATAAATTAGATAAAAGGTGGTATATGGTCTAAATATGGTCATAAAATTTATTTTGGACAAGTTTCCTAGTCATTTTGGCCCTTAAGTTTAAGGTTTAGTCCATTGTTAAGCTAATTTTTCTCTTAATCACTGTAATTAATTTTAATCGCTTTTACTAATATTTTTGTTCAAAAAATGAGTTGAAATTATTATAAATTATAAATTATTATTATTAAAAATATATAATATAATTTTCCAAATTCCAATCACATAAGTGGTAGAAATTAATTTATATTTAATCTCACAGACGGGATGACAGAGTGCGTTTTTAAAGTAAAAATGTTCAACGATTTTTGAGGTTTTTATATCCAATTTCAATGATAAATTGATTCTAATAACATAAATTGTATTAATTGTTTTATAATTGATATAATTTGACTTTAAAACCAATTTAAAATAAATTTAAAATTATAAATAAATTAGATGGAAAAGTATTTTTGAATTAAAATTCAGTATTTTTCACTATTCATCAAAAATGAAACTTCTCAGAAAAATAAAAAAATTAAATCTAAGATAATTTTTATTTTTCTATTTCAAAAAAGAAGTTTATTTTTACATATAAAATTTATTAATGTTCCAAAATTTATATTTAAAATAGGTTTTCTATTAAAATACGATAAAATTGCCTTTAGAAAAATATAGGTTTTTATGTGTAATATTGTGTTTGATTTTATCTTATGACTGTAAAATATATTGGATGAATGTGAAAAACTTTTATTGGAAATATAATATATATATTCTAGTTAGTTAGTTAATATTATTCATAAAATCCAATTTAATAGCTAGGTTATATCTTATTATATAAAATAATAATATTTTAATCATATATTATTGTTTGGTAAAACTTGTTCTAGCATGAAACACAAGCCATTGAAGAAAATATTCATTGCATGTTATGCATGATTACTTAGTATCACATGAATTTCAAGCTATATCATAGACTGGTTTTATTTAAAATAGTAAATATATTGCAAAGTTTGAGGATATTATATTCCCTTACATGCTTGATGTTGCATGTCATACACTCTATTGAATATAGTGTTCTTAATTTAGAATTTTGGGGTGTTACATTCTCCCCAACATAAATAAATTGTTTCCTTGAAATTTAATCTCAACCTTGGTAATGAATTGTTTTATATTACCAATGTTGAAATCCCATATCAAGGGAAAGTTTCATAAAACATCCTCAAGAAAATAGATAATGGAAAGTACAAAGTTCACATGCACTAACATATAACTAGGTCTTTAAGTAGGATAAAATTAGTGGAAAATGAAGATATGTACTTAGAGTAAAATTGTAAATATTTATAGGGATAGATTTAGGTCATCAATCACAAACAAGTAAATTATTAATGGAAATATGAGGGCCTTAAATCCATAAATATGTGATGATTTAAATGGTCACCAGTTCAACAAAAAGTAAGGTATTAAGATTTTTATTATTATTTTCCCAATTTTGAGTAATTATTTTACTACCTAAGAATATAATGAAATTTACTTACTTAATACATTTTAAATTCATATAAATAAATCCATATTTGGGTTGTGCTTCAATCAAATTCTAATTCATCCCTTACTCTATGAAATGGATATCCAAGAATGACCCCCCCCCCCCCTTTTGAAGCACTAAAATCTTTTTTTAATGGATTAAAATTCCCATAAAACAAGTCATTATATTTTTCTCTAACTATTTTCCAAAACCAATATGGTTAATACAATAATATCTAAACCTAAAATTAACACTAATGTTTTATCATTAATATTTATTTTTCAAATTGTTTAGCTAAAAGGAATGAAATATTAACAAGGAAATCATGTAGACCAATGGTAGACATGAAACCCTTATCATACATAAATCAGGGGTTCAAGCCCCAACACCTTATAGGTTTTCCTTTTTCTAAAAGAATATAATTTCCAAAATAAATATTATGGACATACTTGAAATTTAATCATTAAATAGCCTTTTAACTAAGGTTTTCAATAAAACCCTAATACATTTATAATTCATCCATTTATTTCCACATAAGTCTTTAATTGGTCTAGGGTTTATCCTTTATAAGAGGGAATTGACTCAGGTCATTCCCAAGTTCCCTAGAGTTAAGGAAATAAACTATAATTGGATCCTTAGGATGAGTTTTATTTCCTTCCATCATACTCCTCATTTTTCCTTGTCAGTTATTATCTATATGTACTTTATTCCCACATATAAATAATTTCTCCATAATATAGGGACACTTTCCTAGGTTCCTCATTCCACATTTCTTTCATGATGGAAATCAAACCTTATTCTCTCCATGGTCTCCACCACTTAATCTCTTAGAAAACTCCATTTATCTCTACTTTGGTGATCTTAGATATTGGTTGAGTTATATATTGTTAATCATATTTTGAGAAAACTGATGTGACATAAACATGATATATTTTAATCCTATCAAAAAAAATTGGTTTCTAATTGTCACCACCTTGTATTTCATGTTCAATGTTAACCTTACTCCTTCGGGTTCTAACCATTGACTAAAACCAAAAAGCATAGTGTGAGAAAAAATTATTGAAGAGGAAAAACCATATAATCATTTGTAGGGTGTCTAAATCTTGAAACATTATTTTTTTAAGACACCTTAGGTTTAACCTAGGTCATTAATTGTCATTATCTATTCAAATTTCTCATAATGATTTGTAAATAAAGTTTTAATTATACTAAGAGTATCCCTCGAGAGTGTCAAACTAGGTGTGCAGTAAAGCCTATTGTCATGTACTGGGTTACGCTCAAGTTAGGCCCGATGCACCTTTTCAGGGTTGATACCCATTGATACATTTTTTCTAGAACCATTTCCACTTATAGAATCCAAAAATTGATGTATTTCTAAGAAGACCCGCATAATCTATACCATACCAAAATTCTAGTATGTTCTTTTATACTTATCCTCAAAGTCCACCTTAGGGATATTTTCTCTAATATATGTTTTTCTAAATATAGTTCCCAGGTTTTCTACTAAACTTGTTCTGATACCAACTATAGTGCCCTAAACCCAGAATCCCAGATCTGATGTTGTGATAACAATATATTAGCATAAAAACAAGTAAACCTCATCCCAAAGGATTGATCAATTTAGTAGTCTTGTAAAACCATATATTTAAATGAGTCTTATTTTAAAAATTGAATACACTAATTACAACACTTTTTTTCTTTGCAAGGATAATAAATTTATTCTATAAAGATTATCCTTGAATATATTTCTTAGTACACTTTAGGGAATCCTGGGGAAAGGAATAATAATAAGCGTGAGATCAAATTCTCAGTAAGGGTAAAGTACATTGGAAGCAATAATGAATAAATGATCATAGTGAATATGTAAAGTGAATAATTGAACACAAATTCCATATAATCAATAAAATGATAATAAAGTGCATAAAAATATGTGAAGGTAAATAACTAAAAACATGTGTCATTTAATCATTGGAATGATAATAAAATGAATCCATAGATAATTTCATAGTGAAAATATCATGGATAATAAATAAATTAATCTAAATGAAGGAAGTGATTAATTATTGTTCATCGTGTCTATCCAAATGAAAACCTATAATTTCAATACCTTTTATAATACGATTTAAATTTGTGGTTATAAACTCATCTATTCTACTTGGAACCAATCTCACAAGGTTTTTAGCTAACTAATTTCATCTCATGAGACTACCTATTCATTGAGATTCTTACATTAAACAGTCCCCAACCCATAGGTATTGTATTAACCGACCCCCAACCCATAGGTATTGCATTATCTAGTCCCTAACCTGTATATTGAATTTCCAAATCATTCCTCATATAGTGAAATAATCAATTTAATTTATGAACAATGCGGGTTATCAAATATATGTATTGAATAATGGATACATGTTTATCAATATTTCCTCGTGTAATTGAATAACTATCAAAGTAATCACCGTATGTAAAAATGATATATTTTTTAGTCAATAAACATATCCATGATAAATTATATAGATAATTAGGTAAAATTCAATGTTCAATGATCATAAGAAATTGAATATTTTAAGGGTACTAAAAGGAATCAAGGTAGTAAATTTCAATACAATCATTGGTAAAAGAAATAATAAACCATAAAATGAAAGAATAAATATGGTATAAGTACAACATATACCAAGTGGTGTAAAAATAAAGGGTTTTTTTCACTGATGAATGAAAATACTATAAAAATATTGTTGAGGAAAATATCATTTTCATTCTAAAAACCTTTCAAAAACCCTTTTCTTTTAAAATCACTTTTTGAAAAAAAATTCTTTAAAAATTAAACTTTTAAAATTACAAATGGATCTTCAAAGAAACAATGGGGGGTAATTCCATACATTCCGTATATGGTAAAAATAACATTCCTTTTGTAAGGTAAAAGGTTAGAAAAATGCCTTGTTCAAAAAGTGATAAGAATTTTACTTTAAAAAAATTTAAATACAAAATGATTAAAATGTATTTAATAAATCATTTTTAAAGGATAAAAAAATTAAAACCATTTTAGAATATAATATTTTTATAAGAAAATAGGTTCTCTAACTAAAGAGACAAAATAATGTTGGGTTTTCTTAAAAACATTTTGAGTACCAAAGAGTTGAAAAATAGTACTATTAAATGTAAAAAGAACATTAATAACCATATTATAATAAAATTAAATGGTTTATTAAAAAAATATTCAATAATTTCCTCTGATGGAAATTCAAGTGTAAAAAATCCTGAACAAAATGAGATTGCGAAATAAACCCTTGAAAAGACCATAGCATTTTATATGAGAATCAATAAATTAATATACTATGTGTGTCAAATGTAAATCCACATGAAATGAGTTAAAATAAAAAAAATATGGTAAAAATTTATTACAAAAATAATCTTATAATATTAATAACAATATGGAAGTAATATAACTCAATGAAAATGAATTTGGTTATAAAATTCATTACCAATTGGTAACTTTTAACTCATATCCCATTAGAAGAAATAATTAAAATTGAAACTCAAAATAATATGAATATAAAATAATTAATTATATAATATATCAAAATGGTAAGTAGATACTCCACACAAAATAATTAAGTGGTGAATATGACATTTATATCACGGTTGTAAAAAGTGAGATGAAAATCCTTTACCTTGTGTTTCCTTTTTGGGTGAACTTACTTTAACCTCATACATAGAGGTTTAAATAATGTTATTAACTTATAAAAGAACCATAATCATATTTATATTATGATATATTATCTTCTTATAATATCTTATTACCTGTTTGTTAACAATATTTTATTATTTTCACTATTTTGGGTGTTATTTGCCTAGTTTTTCAAGTATGTCTTTAACTTATTACTTGTTTTTATTATAACATAGATCATGATTTTATCATCTACAGAATTTAAACCATGATGTAATTATCATATATAAATTCAGTATATATTTATTTATAACAATCCATAATATTTGGAGATAAGAAATGAGATACATCGTTCATAGACACGGTAGATCGTACAAATGCATGAATGCCACTTTCATTTATTTTCTATATTAAAAGAATGAAAATTAAATGATATATATGTATATTATAATTAAATTATCATATATATGTCATATATGTCACAAGTTTTTATTAAAATAATCTATTATATGTTCTATGTATAGTGTGAATGAACCACATCGCTTTGAGGAGGCGGTAGTCCACATGTCCACAAATGATATTATTGTATTTACACAGAATGGAAAGAATAAGTTTTTGTGTTATATAAAAATTAAAAAAGAATAAATACATTATAAATATAATATATATCATATATAAATAGTGTTTTCATCATAAATCCCACCATGATATGTGGTAATGGAAAAATGAACAATCATCATTTCGTGAGGTGATAGTCCATCGTACACACGAACAGTAAGTTCATTACCCATTATATGGAAGGTTGTGTAAGTGTAGGTAGAACCCTTAATATAAAAACATATCAATAAATTGAGTATGGTGTTATTATATAATCATTTAATAATTATAATCTAAGGATTGGAGAAAGAAATAAAACCAAAGTGATCATTGAAGAAGGTTACCTCTTTTTTGGGTA
The DNA here is from genome assembly GCA_963277665.1 of Viscum album. Taxonomy (NCBI): domain Eukaryota; kingdom Viridiplantae; phylum Streptophyta; class Magnoliopsida; order Santalales; family Viscaceae; genus Viscum; species Viscum album. Next base: position 192,824,983 of record OY728137.1, on the reverse strand, counting down.
ACTCCTTTTGGTATTCACAAAAGGACTTCCTTAAATCCATTTATACAAAAAGTTAGGCTTATATAATGAGGATATAGATTTTTGGATCTTATCTTAAAAGATTTTCTATGAGACAAAGGGCATTAGATGTGTGAATAAGTGGGAGGGATGAGTGCATTTTTATAGTGGAGGGGGAGTGACATTATTGTAAATATAAAAAGGTAAACACTATTTAGATGTCCCCCATAGATCATGTGCATCCAATAATGAAAAAAAGTAAATAAAAGGGGGTACAGGGTATAAATATAGATAGAAAATGGATTATTTACAAGTTTATATATCATTTTGGCCTTAAGTTTATGGTTTAGTCCCTTGTTAAGCTATTTTTTCTCTTAATTTCTTTAATTAATTTTAATCACTTCCAATAATATTTCAGGTAAAAAACTAATTTGACCTTATTATAAATTATAAATGATTATTATTATAAATATGGAACCCATTTTTCAAAATTCCAATCACCCAGATTGAAAGAGAAAACAATATTTATTTCAAAATTCTAATCACCCAGACTGGAAGACAAAGAGAAATTTATAAGTGGTAGAGATTAATTTAAATTTAATCCTACAGACGGGACAACAAAACTAGTTTTTAATGTAAAAATGCTCAAAAGTTTGAGATGTGTTTATTTCCAATTTTAATGAGAAATTTATTCTAATGACCTAAATTATATTAATTATTTTATAATTTATTTAATTTTAATTTAAAACTAATTTAAAATATAATTTAACATTATAAATAAATTAGATAAAAAACAGTTTTGAATTAAAATTTGGTATTTTTCACTATTCATTAAAAATGAAACTTCTCAATAAAATACCAAAAATTCACCCTAAGATAATTTTTATGTTCCTCTTCAAAAAATGAAGTTAATTTTGAAATACAAAATTTATAAAAGTTTCAAAATTTATATTTAAAATAGGTTCGCCCTTAAAACTTAGCAAAATTGCCTTTAGAAAATTATAGGTTTTATGTGTAATATTGAGTTTGATCTTATATTATGACTATAAAATATATTGTATGAATGTAAAACCATTTTATTATATATAATATATATATATATTAGTATAAGATATTTAATTATATTCATAACTACCAATTTAACAACTAGGTTATATCTTATTACATTAAATAATAATATTTTAATAATATATTGGTGTTCGGTTAAACTCTGTCTTGAGAGTAACACAAGCCATTGAAGAAACTAATTATTGAATTTGATCTACACTAAATCATTATCACATTAATTTCAAGCTATATCATAGATTCATTTAATTTAAAATAGTACATATATTGTAAAGTCTTAGGATATTATATTCTGTTAAACGTTTGGTGTTGCGTGTCATACATGCTATTGAATACAATGTTATTATTTTAAAATTGAGGTGTGTTACAACAAAACCCTAACAAAATATCTCCACAAAATACTTATCCACATTATATAACCTCTTTTCTACCTAAAATAAAAACCTTAGGACCCTTAATAAGAGATCCAAAGGAGGTTCTTCTAAGAGAAGGTAATCGTCTTCATCGAGATCCTTTTTTTACTTCTTTTTTCCACCATCAATTATGTCATAAAAATTCCAATATAATAACAATATTTTATCCTATATAATTATATTTTATTATTTTTATTTCATAATACTTACCCATCTCCTCTTCCATCAAATGGGAAATGAAACCATCGTATATGTATTTGACACGAACTGATGTAATTCGTTTTCCATAATCACCTATAATGGATATTAATGATGATGAATTTAATGTTTATATATTAAATTAATTAAATGTTAATCATTATTTAAAGTTAAAATATCATATACCATCTTACCTTACCCTCTATTTAAAAAAATAACATCATTTGTGTGTATGGTGGACTAACACCTCACGAAGTGATGTGTTTTTTTATTATTTCATCACATGGATGATGTATATAAGTGTATTTAGAGAATAAATATTTTATTTATGATATAATTATCATTATGGAAATATAAAATAACACTTAACTTCTTTTCATCTCGATCATAGAAAAATGGAAAGGTTAATCATGAGCACGTACGACCTACCTTCTCCATGATTGTAATGTGGTTCACATTTCATAACCATATATCATGATTGGTTTTAAAAGTATAATTAATTTATAAAAAATATAATTATTATTCTATATATTATGGAACAATTTCACCTTTGACCATGGTTAACACACCGATGTCATTTTGAAATTATGAATTGAGCGTCCTCAAAACACTCAACGTGGACATAACTGAATAAGTAATTAAATATGTAATTAAAATAAATGAATTATATGGTTTAATTATAATGTATTAAACTTAGAAAATTTTATTATAAAAAATAAATAATTGATATAATTTATTATACAATATATAAAGTACATATATGACAAGCCTAGACTCGAGGTAAGGGATTTCTCGTATCACTTTTACTTATGTGATACATATACCATATTCACCACTTATTTATTTTGTGTGGTGTAAATATCTCCCAATTTAATGTTATATAATGAATACCTTTATATTTATGTTATTTAAAGTTTCATTTTATGTTACTTATTTCCTGTGTGTTACCAAAGTGGTACAGGTTTATTTCACAATCTTTCTCTTTATTTGGGATTGTTTATGTTTATTTCTCCCTTGGAGGAATTGTTTAAGATTTATATCTTAAACACAATATATTTTATTATACTTTTGTTATTCATAAAATTTTCAAGTAATAGTACCATTTTCCCACTCTTTGGTATTTAAAATTATTGAGAAAATGCTTTTAAGAAAACCAAACTTTATTTCCCTCTTCGGTCAAAAATACTTTATCTTCCATATCCATGTTTGCTAAAAATATTTTAAAGAATGTTTTTAACATTATAAAAATGATTTATTAAATAAATTTTAACCCATTTTTTATTTTTTTAAAAATATTTTGAAAGGAATCTTCTTTCTATTTTCCGAATGAGGTTCTTTTTAACCTTTTTACGACAGTTTGAACGGATTTTTTTTTAAACTTATAAAAAATTTATGGAATTACCCCTCATCGTGACAAATCAATTATTTGAATCTTACTTTATAAGTTTACATGGTTATTTTTAAATAAATTTTTTTCTATAATATTTTTCTAAATAGTTATAGTTTGAAGAAGTGATTTCAAAGTGAAAAGTGTATTTTTCTTAGGAAATATTTCATGTAATATTTTAATAAAATTTTCGTCAATGAAGACAAATATTGATTTTATGGAATGATTATAATTTACACATATATATATATATATTAAAAATATACATAGATTTTCCTCCCTTAATTTTATGGGGTAATTCATTCCTTATGCTCAACTCTCTAATTCCTTCGTTATAAATTTTTCCTTTGATTATGATGTGAGACAAGATTATGCAACCAATTTTCTTTCTATGGATAATTTTTATGTTTATTCCCGATGATTGATTTTTGTTTTTCTGAATACATAATCATGAACAATTAATTATGGGTGCACTCATATAGTGCTCCAATTCATTACGTAAAGCTTTAGTCTCATGAGCCATCATATATAGGATTAGAGAGTAAACCTAATCTATTATGAGACATTTTACACCATGTGATATTGTCTAGGAAGTTAGCCTTGACTCATTTTTATGTCATGCAATATTCTTCTATCAAATTTCCTATGATTACAAGATCTTATGGTTCCATTTTCATTATGTTATTATCCCATGTGACTACTATTGATCCTTATCTTTTATGATATCATTTTATACCTTTAACTCACAAGTTTTTCTTTTTATCATGTTTATTACCTTAATGGGTTTTTTGGATCACCCATTTTTTGTATGTATTCCCCACATTATCCAATGTAGTTTTAAGATCTAAAAATTATTTAGGATCTCATTATAGAGAATAAACTAATGAAGATTATTTTAGTCTCACTTTGAAGTATTATAACCTAGATATCCAAAGGCACTAGGTCACATGATCTTTAGGTTGTAATTATTGGATGTTTATTTTCCTATATAACTTGTAATTGACATTAAATTATACAAAACATGGTTATTGAAAAAAGTATGGTTAAAGTAAATGGAAAACTAATATGAAATGTATCTAATGGGTATGATATGGACCATAGTAGTATATGATGTTGACCCTGTGTATGGGTAGGTGGGGCTAGTGAGTGAGTCTGATTTATGAGGTTCTTATGATGTGAGATATGGAGGATAGTAGGGTGTTATTCCTATATCACCTTCCATAAATTTTGATATCAATAGTTTTTTATAGTGATTAGTTCTATGGAGTGTGTTTGGTATTGTAGGCATGCCTCCACAATGGACCGTAGTTGAGTTCTAGGAGGCTAGTGATGAGAACACCCCTGAGGTCATCGATTCAAAGCCTCCTATGGTACTAGGGTGGGTGATATATGATCATATATCCATGAGATTTATGTGAGTAATTTTGGATATGGAGAGAGAGGTTTTTGACCTATAGATATGATGTTAGAGTTAACTAGAGAATTTCAACTATATTGCCTATCATTGTTTATCTGGGAGGGTGATCCCCAGGTAGCTAAATACTGGATCAAGTCTGTCAAGACTATTTTCAATCAACTTGATACACCTCAGGATAAGTGGTTGAAATTGGTTTTTTATATGCTTTTGAGATCAAAAAAACAATAATGGGGCGTTCTACCCTAGGAAAATCAGAATATTGGATTATCATGGAAGGACTTCAAAAACCATTTATTCAAACAATTATTTCCAGAGATCCTAAGAGATGGCATGGATAGGAAATTCATGCATCTTATTAAGTGGAATATTTCGTTCATGTATTATGTTGATCATATCATCAATTTGAATCATTTTTCACCTATTATAGATAGTGATGAGTTAGAGATGGTGAGACTTTTAAGTATGGAATAGAGTATGGGATTTAAGTTCATTGAACATCTTCCATCTAACCACTTTTGTATGTGGTGAATCAAGCACTTATTACCGATAAGAACCTGAGAGAGGGAAGAGGCTCAGAGTAGTCAAATTCCTCCAATAATTATTCCGGAAGTAGGAAGTTCTATTTTAATAGTTCATGCTATAGTGGTGGTAGACAGAGTATCTTGGGAAATGAATCATTTTTTCTCCTAATGGGGGTAGTACAATACAGTTCCACCAGTGCAGCAAGAATGGCCATTATCACTCTCACTATGATCAAACACCTATTGATTGTTGGGATTGTGGGGAAATGGGGAATTTTTATAGATTCTATAAGAGTACATAGTAGGTGGTTGAATATAGGGGATCTAGGATAGTTCTAGGTATAGGAAAAGGGTTAGATATACCACAGTCATTGGGTAGTTGTAGTTGGATTGGCCAATCGATCTAAGGCGATGGGTGTGGTGCTTAGGGTCAAGAGAAGTGTTGCTAGTAGGGTAGTGTAGTTCAGTGAGATAAGGTTGGGACTTAGATCAAATAGTTCACAACAAATGAATGATATATAACCTAATCATATAAAAATGGATACAAAACCTTTTACATTTAGAGTTATTATCTTAGTAGCATCATCTTTGACATGTGCTCTATTTGATATATGGGAAAATCATTCGTTTATATTTGCACAGTTTGTGACAAAATTGGGGTAAACTATAGAGTATCTATATGGGATGATCTATATTAACATGATATTTTGTGTGTGATCAAAGGGTATTCTCTAGTTTAGTGGGTGTTCCCTAGAGGTTGGAAATTATAGATTCCTCTGGGATATTTTGTCTTAGATATGATTGGTTTTGACCTGATTATTAGGATGGAATTGTTAATATGGTATACGTCATGCATCAATTATTACCATAAATAGATCTATATTAATTCTCTTGATAATGGAAAGTATATTCATACAAGATAATGGGATATTTAGGCAGGTTGTATAGGGACAAACCCTCAATAGCTGGGTGGGATTACAGCCCATGTTTCTAGACTTATGTTGGATGATGGGAGGGTTCATTATATATTTTTTCCTTCAATGGTAGATCGGTTTTAGGATTTTTTTTCATATAAATTTCTAATGAATTATAACTAAGAGAGACTTAGAGTTTACCATTGATATTATATTGGGAGAAGATCCTATTTATTTTTCACTCTGCATGATGGATCCTATAGAGCTTCAAAAGATTAAGGAATAGGTATAGAACTTATAAGCCAAGGGATTCATTAAACCAAGAACACTGCCATGGGGTTCTCTAATTCTTTTCACAAATAAGGTGAATGGTTCCTTAATATTTTTCATTGATTATAGAGACCTAAATCAGATGGTGATTAAAAATAAATATCCACTTCCTTGGATCAATGACTTATTTGATCAGCTGAGAGGTGTTTTTTTATTTTACAAGATTTACTTGAGATTGGGTTATCACTATTTGATGGTGATACCCTCATACATAAATTATACTACTTTTAAGAGAAATTTATTTTATATGATTATCTAGTTGTACCATTAGTGATGATGAATGTGTCATATATATTCATGGATTTAAAAAATCATGTTTTCCAGTCATATTTAGACACATTCATATTCATCTTGGATGGAATACTTTTTTACACTAAGTCAAAGGGGGAACACACACGACACCTGGGGATCATGTTTATTAAACTTAGTTAGCATTGTATTTATGCTAATATATCCAAGTGATGCTTTTGGATCGATGATGTATACTTTTTCGGTCTACATGATATCTGAGTTGGGGTTGTCTTTTGATATTTATAAGGATAGGGAAGTTATTTTTTTCAAGTTTCCTAAGAATATTTTTGACATATGTAGCTTTCTATGCTTGGATAGTTATTAACAAAGGCTTATTTGGGACTTCTACTGGTTAGAATCACTGATGACAGGTCTGAATAAAAAGGGAGTGAAGTGAGACTAGATTACTTCTAAATTTCTTTTTAGGAGTTGAAGGGTATACTGATGAAAATATTGATTTTTACCTTAACCAATCTAGTTAAGAAGATAGCATATATCGAGATGAATTTGGGATTAGACTAGGATTAGTCATAATTTAGGATATTTAGGTCATCACATATGAGTCTAGGAAATTTATGATGCATGAGAAGAACTACCCTACACATGGAGCTACCAGTGATAGTGAATTCCCTAATATTTTGGATACATTACATGTTGGGAGATAAGTTTGTTGTGTATACTAACCAAAAATGATTGAAATGAATTTTCTCCTAACAGGACCTAAAAATCATCAAATATTGTGGGTTTATTATCTATAGTCATTTTATTTTTAGTTATCTTACACTTATTGAAATTGGTATTTAGTTTCTGATGCTTTCATCTTAAGGACTCATGCTTAGAAAATTTAAGAGTCTATCAATGAGTGGAAGTTGATGGCTCTTTATACTGAGATAAATTTCATCATTTGGGAGTATCAGGGAAGAGTGATCCTTCCACATTTATCTATTATTACCTTTCTTATCAAAGGTATAAAAAGAAGGTAATTTTCAAAACCATATTGTCTCATCCTAATGGGAAGTATATATTGTGAGGATTCTCCACCACACTAGCTCATTAATGATGATGAGATCCTCTATGTGCATGGTCATGTGATGGTCCCTACAGAAATATGGGAGGAACCGATAAAATAGTTGCATGTGTAAAATTGGGTAGTGCACCCATGTCTAACCAAGATGTATTTTAACATGCACTGATAATATTGGTGGATATGGATGAAGAAGGACATAGTGGGTTTTATTGCACGGTGCTCCACCTATTAGCAAGTGAAGGCTAAGAACTAGTATTTTTCTATACTTTTGAATTAATTTCCAATTATTGAGTGGAAATGGGATGATTTAGACATATATTTTTGGACATGGTTATTAAGGAAAACCCAAGGGAGTGACATAGTTTGGTTCATAGTGAATTAGCTAACAATGGAATCTCACATTATACCAATTTAGAATAATTTTTCAATGGATAAGTTAGGAAAGTTCTATATCCAAGATATTGTGTGATTACACAGAATACCTAAGAGTATTATCTTGGAAAAATATTCTCATTTCACATCATGGTTTTGATAATTACAGCAGAAGGATCTTGGTATGAAATTTCACATGATCACCTCCTATCACCCATAGATTAGTGTATTGTCTGAGTATACTATACAAATTCTAGAGGGAAGGATGATGGCGTGTGTCCTAGATTTTGGTGATTCCTAGGAGAACCAATTGGAACTAGTGTAATTTGCCTATAAAAAATATTATCATGTGATGATATAGATGATACCCTATGAGTATATATATGGTAGATCATGTCATTCACTATTGTGTTGTTTGGAGACTAGTAAGGCAATGATGATCATTCTGATTTACATGCAGGAGACCTTGAAGCAAATCCAATTGATCTAAAAGTGGTTGGAAACTTCCTAGAGTAGGTAGCAGTCATACGAATACCAATATTTAAACTTATAGGGTTTTATGTGGGTGACTGGGTGTTTTATGTGTTTTTTATAGATTGGTACATCATCATGTGTGGAGATAGGAAAAGTTGGATCCCATGTCTGTGGGGTCGCTCGAGCTAGTGGAGAGGATCAGTCCAGTGGCATACTGATTTTCACTCCTATAGTGTTTTAGTGCTATGAATTATGTTTTTCACATATTATACCTTCATAGATACTATCTTGATCTATCTATCATGATCAACACCTATGATATTGAGCTTTAATTTGACACATCCATTAAATAGTGTTTGTTTTGTGTAGTGTATCATAGTAAGAAGACACTCGATGGAAATATGGTTCCTCTGATATGAGTGTAGTGGTATCATGGGTATATATAGAAGGAAAATTGGAGTGGGGGTAATATATGTGGTCTTAGTTTCTATATTTTTTTTCTAATAAATAATAGTGATGTTTGGAAAAGTATCTTGAGGACGAACTGTTATATAGTAGGGATGTAGTAAAACCTAGAAGTCATTTTAAGGTATGAAGGCATTTATCTTTATTCCAATACTTTTTTCGATGTTTTATTTGGTATAGTGTTGGTTATGGTGTGTTGGAGTTATTTCAGAGACATTTTGGGTGTTTTTAGGGGATTAGGAGTGAGTTTGGGAGTCTTTAGAGAAACAATGAGTTCTTGGAGTCTCACCATAGCTTCGCCTATGCTATGGTGATCTTGGTTTGGCCATTTTATTGGAATATTGTGAGATATATGTTGGTGTTAAGGACACAAATCTTGGGGATTCTCAATTATGAGAAATTATAAGGAAGTCCCTTATCATGGTGTCCCCCCAAATGCTATTTTGGTCATTGTCATGGTGTCCTACTTGAGGGAGGCGCTAGGGGTTAAGTAGGGACCAGTTATGATGTGGTCTTAGTTTATTGTCCATTTTAGTTAGGAAATTTTACGGTAAGAAATGGGGATGTAAAAACCCACAACCCTATGAGTTTTTACTTGTAATTTATCTTGGAGTAGGGAATAACACACCAAGTCTAGTCGGTATCGCCCAAATTTACCCAATTTTTTAGGGTTAAGCAGTTGTTTGTAGTGTATCTTAGGTTGTTAAATCCTTAGAGACCTAAGAAGAAACCTATAGACATGTACATTCTGTGGAATGTTTTTAGATATCAATTGGTCAAATTTTAGTTGGTTTTATGTGGGTTTAAGTTAACACTAAAACACATAAGTGAATTTAAATTTAGAAAAATGAGTTGATCCTAGGTTATTGCTTGGGGTGGATTGGATGAATTCCTTTTTAAACTGTTTCAATTTCTTAAATTTGAGATGGGTTCATTCAACGAAGTAAAACTACGATCATAACTTACTAATTTAATACCTACCCACCCTAATACAAGTCACCTATACACTTGGAGGTTCATATTTACAAGCACTCTAAGGTAAAGGTTCGTTTTTCCAATTTAAGTGTGTGGTCTTAAAATTCAACAAGGATGAGGAAGTTTAAAGGTCATGAAACAGAATTCTCAATTAAAAGAATAGATTATTCATTAATGGAGTGATAAATAACTTCCAATACAATCTATTTATACTCCCTTGTATCAACCCATAAAAGAGTTCTCCCTCTATTTATTCTATGATCTCAATGGAAGCAGGAAGTATACTCGTGAAGATGGAATTAAAGAAGTAAGAAAAACAAAATAATGAACACTCCACCATTGCGTGAAGAATTTATCTCTTCACTATGTGAATACATTCACAAAATAATGAAATTTTATCAAATTTTTAATAATAATAACATAAAGTGAGAATAATAATAAGTTTTATTAATAGACTAAGGTGATTCGAACAACTTACAATTTTAATAAATGCGATTACAACATCAAAATGGAAGTATAACATTAAAATGAAAACAACACACAAAGATGCCTAAATCCTCCAACACCACTAACTTAAATAGAAATTTTTGAAGCCTTGGTATATCCCCCAAATATAATTATGTTACACCTAGGTGGGTAGAAATTTAAGGGAGAGTTGACTTTTCCACCCTTGACAAAAAATGTGATCTAACTTACATCCACCAAACAGATGCATCGAATTGAGCATCTATATAGCCTAATTGGAGTGTTCCATGTAATAATAAAATGAAGTTCTGGATTTCCCCTAACATAATGTAAAATATAGTCCCAAATTGATATTGGGATTTCTAGATATGGTTGGAATAGTGGTATGTTTTTCTAGGCTGCAGAATCGGGCCCATAATTTTATCATCAACTTGGACCATCTGAAACACCCTCAAAAATCATAATTATCACTGTAAACTATTTAATGAAATGTTCCCCATTATTTTATCTATCTATATTTCAAATTTCAGAATCATTTTCTATGGATATTTTCTGCTGCAGTAATTTTATTGGTCTTCTTTCCAATTCACTTTGCCCAGAATGTTGTTGGTTCAAGGCCCACTATGGCGGTCATCCAATGTGAATATTCATGTACTCTAAAAGTATGTATTGTTCCCAATGGAATGATAAACCAAAAAATTAAATATGAAATTAAAATCATGACATTTTTTTGTTTTAGTATGTTTTCAAAAATGTACCATGTAATTGTGAATTTTAAGAAAGAATTATAATCATAATGTGAAATAATGTTTATTTTGTAAAATGTACTAAAAATGGTGTTTATGAATAATAAAGTACATGAATATTATAATATATACAATGAATATTATACTATTTCATTATCTAATCACCCCCCAACTTTAGTTTTGCTAGTCACGAGAAAAATATATCTCAAAAATATGAAATTCAAATTCACTTTTCAAAAAAAATTAACACACAATGCTCACCAAAAGACCTTATACCAAACAATTATGAATCCCATAAAAATCATTTTAAAAAAATATAGGTGCAGAATTATATCCCAAACCTAATCCCATTCCTTTGTTCAAATTTATCCCAACATTTCATCCAATTTTAGTTAAGCATGATGTTGTGGTGTGCGTCACAATAGACATGGGGGGTTCATCTTTATTCAAGGGAGAAAATATGGAAGAACTAGGAAGAATCACATTTTAATATTAATATAAGGATTAATTTTTTTATTTTTATTTTATTTTTGAGTTTTTTTTGTTTCAATTTTTCCATGGTAATTGAAATTACACACAATCAAATCCACCCCTATAGAGAGACTTTGCCGATGACTCCGTGGTTTAAAGACCTTAGGGAACCAAGTAAAGCTCACATACTCAGAAATCATATCCAGTTTACTAAATCAAAAAAATAAAATTACTACGAATAGAGATAAAATTCCCATATATTATCTAGAAAACTATGGAGTCATGATCCCCAAGTTTTGAAATCCACACATTAGGTCAGTCCATTTCTCTACGTGTATTTTTTTTTTGTTTTTTAATTTTTTTTTAATTTTTATTAATTTTTTTTGAATACTCATGTTAAAATTAAAAAGATCACCAAAACTACTCCATTTATTATTAGACCCCATGAACTCAAACTAATACCCTATAATCCAAAGGATGTGAGTTGTGTTTTTTTATTAAATGGATGAAAATATAAATGGTGAAAAATCACATCGAAAAACCTCACTTTCCAAAATATATGTTCATTAATTTAAACTTGCACTAAAATTAGAATCAAGGCATGAAAATTTATTTGATTTTCAATTTCAAATCATGAAATTTTTATTATCATGTTCAAGGTTAAAGAAATTTTCCTTCCATTAAGGAACTCATTTTTTTCATTTCAAATAGACTTTTTTTGTTCACATTAAATCACTATTTTATTTCATCTCCCCCCAACTTAAAATAATACTATCCCCCATGTGTAAAGAAAAGAAAATTTTGAACGGGTTAGAGGTAGAGTATATGAGTTCAAAAAGGAAATTGAAAATGATAATCATATAATTAAGTCACCCGATGGTTGAAGTTAAAGTTTTTATTTCTCCCATTTAATCCCTTGATGCCTATGCCACTCAGAGAAGGCTCATCAAAGATGGTAGTTTGTGTTTTTACACTTATGATATGCCTAAAAATTTATGAATCTCATCTGCCCCTAAATCTTACACACCGACATAATTAGAACACAATGAGAACCCCTTGAGGTTTACTTAACTAAAAATAAACAAAAACAAAAGGAAAGGAGGAAAAAAACATACTTATTTACTTTGAAACTCCAAACCTTGAGTAAATGTATAGGTAAAGATTAGGTTTCCTCCCATAAATTGATTTGTTTAAATTAATTAGCTTTAATTTGACCCCAAATCAATAATTTTGTTTAGGTTCATAGGTTTTCTCAGTTAAATATTGTTTTTTTATTGTTTATTAAATGATTCAAGGAATGTTTTTAACCTATGAACATTGAATTTGAAGATCTAACCACTTTTGGGATCCCAAATCTATATTGACCCATGAGGGTACACATGATGCACTATGTATGGACATGGCCATCCAGACCTTAACTTTCTCAGGTGTAAATGAAGTTTTGAACTATACAATAGCATGAATTTTCCTGGTTCAAAGTTTTGAATTTGAGATTCCTAGACTAGTAGGCTTGAACTCTATCTTTATTTATCATTGAATTTTCATAATCCTCCATCCTAAGTTCCTCATGTTCATTGAGATCTAATTTCCTATTTTCTTTAACCAATGTAATGTAATAGTTCATTTTTTTTATTTCTCAAAAGGCATTGTGTTCAATTTCAATAAGTAAATGGAATGATTTTCTATAAACCAACCCATATGATGAAATTAATATGCTGGTTTTGAATGTTTTACAATATTCCCAAAGGGAATCCAAGAGTTTCTCAAACCAATCATTTCTTGAGGGATTGACAGTTTTTTCAAGAATTTATTTAATCTCTCTATTCGCCAACTCATCTTGACCATTGGTTTTAGGATAGTGAAAAGTGGAAAATTTATGATAAATACCATACTTAGACATGAGTTTCAAGAAGGTATGATTAAAGAAATGGGTTCTATGATCACTAATGATAACTCTAAGGATTCTAAATCTAGAAAATATGTGCTCTCTCAGGAATCAGATCATAAAACTGATGGTCATTGGACTTGGTGGGAATGGTCTCAACCCATTTTGATATATAATAAATAGATAATAGGATATTGAGGTATCCCCTAAAGATTGGGAATGGTCCCATGAAATCAATTCCCAAACAATCAAATATTTAAATAACTAGAATGAGAGTGAGGATTATTTGATCCCTTTTGGTAATGGATCCTAATTGTTGACATTAAGGACAATTTTGGCAGAATTAGTAGAAATACTTAGTGAGGTTAGGCTAGCATAAAACACTTTGGAGAACCTTTTTAGTGATTTTATTTGTGGAAAAGTGGCCTCCACATGACTCTCTATGACAAAATCTTAGAATGGAATCTTGCTCAGACTCAGGAATATATCTCCTAATGATTTGATCAAGAAAAAACATAAAGAGGTAAGGATCATCAAACACATAGTGTTTGATGTCAGAAAGGAATTTTATCTTATCTTGGGTCTCAAGGAATTTTGGAATGTCACCCATGACCATGTGTTTTTCTATATCAGCATACCATAGGAAATCACTCATAGAATAGAGGTGCTCATATGGAAAAGAATCAGACACATAAAGGTGATGTGAGTTTTCTTTGAATTCTATCCTAGAGATGTGATCAACTATAAAATTTTCAACACCCTTTTTATACTTAATGTATAAGTCAAACTCTTTAAGAAGAAAGAGACACCTAATCAATCTATCTTTGATATCTTATTTTTGGAAAAGGTATTTCAGGGTTGAATGATCAGTGAAGACAATGATGGATGATCCTAAAAGATTGGACCTGAATTTATCTATAGAAAATAAAACATCAAGTAACTATTTCTCAATGGTGGTGTAGTTGATCTATGCACAATTTAAATATTTTATTTCATAAGAAGTGACACATGGAGTTTTCTCACACCATTGTCCTATGACTTCTACTATAGAAAAGTCACTTTTATCACACATGATCTCAAAAAAAAGTTTCCAATTTGGAGATTTCATGATAGGTGGAGAAATAATATTTGAATTGAGTGTATATAATGATTCCTCACAGCTTTATTTCCATAAAAATGGAGCATCTTTCATCATAATAGCACAAAGTTGTTGGGAAATGGATCTAAAATTACTAATGAACCTTTTATAGAAACCAGTGTGTCCTAAGAAGGACCTCACTTACTTGATAGTTTTTTGTGAAGGAAGTTGAATAATGATATCAACCTTAGCTTTATACACTTAAATCCCTCTTCTAAAGACAATATGGCCCAGAACAAGTCCTTACTTTACCATGAAATGTCATTTTTTCAAGTTTAGAATGAGATTCTTATCCTCGCATCTTGACAAAACCCTTTCAACATTTATAAGAAACCCCTCAAAAGTATCCCCAAATATTGAGAAGTTATTAATAAAGGCCTCTAAATAATCCCTACCACGTATGAGAAGATTCCCATATTGCACCACTAGAATATACCGGGGGAATTACATAACCCAAAGGGCATGATCTTGAAATACAAAGTGTTGAATGGAAAAGTGAAGGTTGTTTTTCCTTGATCCTCTAAGGAAACCTTGATTTTATTATACCCTAAGAATCCATCTAGGAAGTGGTATAATTAATGACCCAACACTCTCTCAAGGACTTGATCAATAAAGGGAAAGAGGAAATGGTCTTTCTTGGTACATGAGTTGAGATTCCTATAGTCAATGAATATTATCCATCCACTACTGACCCTTGTGGGGATAAGGTCACCATCCTCATTTGCGATCATAGTGATTCCAGCTTTCTTTGGGGCAACTTGAATTGGGATTACCCACTGACTCTTAGAAATGGGGCAGATGATACTATATTTTAAAAACTTAAGAATTTATTTCCTTACCACATCCATAAGATTGGGATTGAGTCTTTATTTTGGTTGAAGACATGGTTTGGAGTCAAATTCAAGAACAATCCTATGAGTTCCAATGAGTGGTATAATACCTAGAATATCATAAAGGTTCCATCCAATTTATTTCTTATGCTTTTCTATGACATCTAAAATAATCCTCTCTTGATTGGATTCAAGAGAAGAAGAAATAAAAATATTAAAAGGATAGATTTTCCCTTAAGAACATATACTTGAGTAATGAAGGTATGACCTTAAATTCAAGACCAGAGTGGTTAACACTTTCAAAAGAAGGATGGGACTTTGGATTGAACTATGTTTCATTCTCCAAATTTCTTGATAGAATTGGTTCCTTTTCAATATAGGTTTTAGGAATAAAATTGGCCATATCAATTTCATGGATGGGTATGGACTCAATGTTATTTATTTCACTAATTATATCATTGATTTATGATTAGATAAAATCATTAAATGTGCTATCTGAAAGAGACTAAATCCAAGGAGTCAAATTTTCCTCAAGTGAATAAATGAAATAAATCTCTACTTAACTTAAACATCCTTCAATAATTCTTTGATGTTCCTCTAGTTCACTATCAACACTACCAATCCAAATGACCTCATGAATCTCTTTATCATCCCCAATTTGAGAGTTTCCAATGTAGATGTTCAGATCGAGGCTCATGTTTCCAAAGGTTATTATCATGTTCCCATTTCTAACTCAGATGACTATGTTGATTGTTTCTAAGAAGGTATGACCAAGTATAATGGGGGTTTTCTCCTTAGGACCTAATCTTGGGTGATTTTAAAGTATAATTAAGTCAGGAGGGTAAATGAAATTTTCAACATTCACCAAAAAATCCTTTAATATCCCCTTAGGAACTTGAACACTAGGATCAGTAAGTTGAAGAGTGACAGATGTGGGTTGGATTTCTTCGAGCCCTAATTGACAATACATATCATATGGAATTAGGTTCACACTAGCTCCTATATCACAAAGGTCGTTGAAAAATCTGTTCTCTCCAAACACAACATTGATGTATGTACATCCTGGATATTTGAACTTTAGAGGAATGGTACCTTGAATGATGGTACTCACATTAGCATCCAAAAGGGCTTGGTTTTTATGTGAAAATTCCTTTTAAAAGTGAAAAAGTACTTAAGTTACTTTGATTAGGTAGTAATGGTTTGGATTGCATCAAGAAGTGGAATGTTCAACTTAAATTGAGAGAATATTTCCCTCGAATTTTCATTTAGTTCTGGTTTAGATTTTCCTTTCATTCATTGAGGGAAGGGGGAAGGTTGTTTGAGTGATTGGTGTGGTTGTGGTTACTTATCATTATCATTGGGGTTTTTATAACATGTGGGTGGTTATTCATCATATTCTTTCATTTTTTAAGATTTTAATGGTTCTAGAATGGTTTTCTTTGGTTTATTAAGGGATTTCCCACTTCTTAAAAAAATCACAGCTTTTAGTTGTTCATGAGAGGGTTGTGTGTAACTGGATACTCACCTTAAGGTTGAGGATGGTATTTCCTGAGTAATTATGGGTACCTTCCCAGTTTTAATGTTTTTTAGTTCATGCTTTTGGTATGATACTTATGAGTTCATTTCCTCCATTTTTTTACACAACTATTGAAGGATTGTTAGAGGGACTGATTAGGTAGGGGCTTGTGCTGGTTGGTTTATCCCAGAAGGATAATTTGGTTGTTAGACTAATTGTTTAATGAATTGCTATATGGGTTTTTGGTATGGGATAGGAGGATGCTGGTATTGAATTTTATTTGGTTGGATCTGGTTATGTATTTGAAAATTTTTTGGAGGGTAGGGGTTTGTTTCTTGTGGATGACTAGGTTGTTGGTTGGGTTGTTGGTTATCATTCCAAGGGAATCCTGGATGGTCATTATACCTTGGATTGAAAGTATTTTGGTAATATAGATTCTAAAAGTTCAGATAATTGACCTCTACTAGTGGTCCTCCTAAAAGAACATCTATAATGGAATGGATGGTTGGGTAGTTTTCGGTCTTGTGGTCATATTTGTCACAAAATGTGAAAATAGGGTCAATAGTTTGAATTTCATGATGCTTCCTAAGATCAATCTCTTCAACTTTCCCAGTGAGTGAAGAAATATTTTCCCTAATACTTTCTTCAACCCTAAGATTTTGAATTCCACCAGATTTGGGTGGCATCTTATAGTAAGGTGATGTTCCCCAAGTTTGCTTTTGTTCTGCCAGTCCTTCTAGTTACTCGTAAGCATCATTTGGGGCTTTATTTTTAAAGGTTACATTACACATCAAGTCAATGAATTGTTTATTTCTCATAAATAAACCTTCATATAAAATTAAAACTTGTTCTAGTATTGAAAATCCATGGTGAGGTACCATTTTGAGTGTGTCTTTGAACCTTTCCCATGTTTCATAAAATGACTCCCCTTATTTTTCAAAAACACTTTGGATGCTCTTTTTAAGTGAAATTGTTTTGTGATGGGGGAAGTATTTTTTGTAGAACTATCTTTGTATTTGGTCCTAAGAGTGGATTGAGGTAGGTATAAAATTGTTTAACCAATTATTTTCTCAATCCTTAAGTGATAAAGGAAAGAGCTTCATCTTAGCTTACTCAAGTTGATGTGGTGGGAACATGGTTTCAACAATGTTGTTGAACTCTTGGACATGAAGGTATGTCATTTCCAACTCTATACCATGGGAAGGTTGGAAGGTGTTTTAGGACATGAGGTTTGAATACATAGTGGGATTCTCCTAGATAATAATTCCTAATTAAATAAGGAACATTGGTCCAGGTAGGTGTGAGGTAATCATTTATGGTTTGATCGACTTCATTCCCCAAGTTTGGGGCTGCCTCATTTGGATTTCCATTTTGGTTCCCACCAGGGTTTATGAGTTGGTTTTTTTGAATATCTTCCATTTAAATGGGATCAATTTTGGAATCCAAGGTTAGTAATATTATGATATAATGGATATATTTCACTTTTTGTACTTGACTCTCCATCCCCAGGACTATCCACCCTAACAAGTCGGTTTGATTGGTCACGGGTATAGGCGGGCATGCACCAAGAAAAGTGAAAAACAAAAGAAATGGGAAAAGATAAGAGAAGTTGAAGTGATAAAAGATAAACGATAAAGAATAGAATTAGTGTTGATATGACTTACTCGGGTCCCTAGAAAAAATGATAAAATTTGGTCTCTCACAAATTTTCCCAAGTTTTTAGAGTTAAGCAGTCACTTGTAGTGTAGCTTGGGTTTTCAAATCCTCAGAGACCTAAGAATAAACCTATAGACATGTTCATTCTATGGAATATTTTTGTCCATGAAGTGTCCAAATTTGGGTTGATTTTAGATGGGTTTAATTTAACACTAAAATACCTAAGTGAATTCAAATCGAGAAAAATGAATTCATCTTAGGTTATCACTTGGGGTGTATTGGATGAATTCCTTTTTAAAATATTTCAATTTCTTAAATTTGAGATGGGTTAATTCAATGAAGTAAAACTACCATCATCACTTAATAATTTAATACCTACACACCCTAATACTAATAAACTATACAATTGGTGCATAATATTTATGAGAACTCAAAGGTAAAGGTTCATTTTAGCACTTGAAGTGTGTGGTCTTAAAATTCAACAAGGTTGAATAAGTTTTAAGGTTTTCAAACAGAATTATCAATTAAAATAAGTGATTATTAATTAATGGAGTGATAAATAACATCAAATTCATTCCCTTTCTAATACCTTGGATCAATCCATAAAATATTTATCCCTCCATTGATTCTATGATATCAATGGAAGTGTGAAGTATACTCATGAGGACAGAATTGAAGAATTAAAAACAACAAAATAAAAAACACTCCACCGTTGTGTGAAGGATTTATCTCTTCACTGTGTGAAAAAATTCACACCATAATGAAATGGTATCGATGTGTTAATAAAAACAATATAAAGTTATAAGAAGAATAAGTTTTACTAATATACTAATTTGATTCAAACAATATACAATTTGAAGAAATATGATTACAACATTAAAATGGTTGCATAACATTAAAATGAAAAAAATACACAAAGATTCCAAAATCCTATAGCACCACTACCTTAAATAGGAATTTTTTAATCCTTGTTCAAGACCCCAACATTAAAAGTCTCTACAATTAATTGGGGTAGGCCTAGGTGGGTGGAAAGTTAAGGGAAAGTCGAATTTTCCACCCTTGATAAAACAATCTTAGCCAACTTGCATCCACCAAACAGATGCACTGAATTGAGATTCTAGATGAAGTAGTTGGAGTGGTATATATAATAAGAAAATTAAGCTTTGGATTTACCCCAAAATAATATAAAATATAATCCCAAATATATGTTTTTATTTAGATATATGGTCTAAATGGTGGGAAATTGTTTTGGGCCACAAAATCTGGCCCAGAATTTCATCATAAACTTGGGCCATCTGAAAAAACATTCAAAAATCAGAATTAGAATTGGAAATAGTTTAATGAAACATTAAAAATGATGTAATATATTTTAATTTAAAATTTAATAATAATTGGTCTTGTATCTTGTCCTATACAGTAATTTTATTAGGTTGTTGTCCAATTCACTTCACCTAGAATGTTGTTGGTTTAAGGCACACTTTGGTGGTCTTACCATGTGAATATTCAAGTACTCTAAAAGTATGAATTATTCCCAATGAAATTATAAACCTGAAAATTAAATATTAAATTAAAATCATGAACATTTTTTTTAGTAGGTGTTCAAAAATATACCATGTAATAGTGCATTTTAAGAAGTAATTACAATCATAATTTGAAATAATGTTCAATTTTAAAATGCACTTAAAATGGTGTTTATAAACAATAAAGAAAATGAATATTAGCCTCTTCCACTGGATAATTACTAGTCTTCCATGATCATTTCAACTTTTATCATGGCAAGCTCTACATCATGGAGCTGGGCATTGTGAGACATGGATATTTTTTTAGGGTGAAATACCTTTTTTCCTCTAATTGAATTAATAGTATTAGGAATTATTTTCTTCATATTTCTCCATCCACATCCCCTTAACACGTTCTCATATCCTTCCTCAACTAACTTAGTTAATTTCTCTCTTGTTTCTTAGTGTAATTGACTGCTTTTCATTGTAATTGCAAGATTTAGTTAAGGTTATCACTTTGTCTTCAACCTTTCTTGGTCCTTTTCACTAGAAAGTGGTATCACACTATTTTCACCTATTATTACCTATTTATAGGGTATTATCCTACTTTTATAATTACCATTTTTTGGGAATGAATTAAAGTCCTCTTTTAAATGATTGGACCATAAGGTAGGTGGTTCTAAAAAAATTCCTAAATGTATCACCATTTTTATTGGTACATGTGACGTGTTGTTTCACCAATATTCCATATTATAAATATAAAAAATAATTAAATATGTTTTATCCCTGTATCATGAAATGGATACCTCTAAGGTCCATGAGTGGTATTTTCTTATGTAAACTGATAATTTTCCTCCCTTTGAGGAGCTTATGACCATGGAAGTAAATTGGTAGGTTAAAGAGGTGACCCCAAGTATCCTTAGATATGATTTTTAGATTTGTGTATATGATTAGGGATGAACAAGATTTAGACTAGGATATCACACTATTGATCAAATGAGTTTGTATGAATGTAAATAAATAAATAAATTGATAATAGAATGCCTTAGAGAATCCCACCTTGGATTCGATTTTATGAGACTTATTGGGATGCCTCATTGAGATCCCCCTTCGATTCAATTTGATAAGTCTTATTGGAATGCCTTAGGTAAATACACCTGGGATTTGATTTGATTCGAATTATTGGAATAGATCGAGGAAACCCCATATTGGACTCTATTTAATGAAACCTTTTGGAATGACTTAGGGAAATCCCACATGAATTATATTTTATGAGACATTTTAGAATACCCTTGGGAACTCGCCCTTGGATTCAATTTTTTGACACTTTTTTTTAATCCCTTAGGGAAACCCCCCTTGGATTTATAATTTTATTACTGGATAATATGTTGTGGATGTGCTCCTCAAATCTGTTTGGAACATTTTGTGTTACTATGAACAAATATTTCTATCTTATGATAAAGCAGGTATGTTCAACAATAGGCATAACCTTGGAACCCAAGGTTCGATGGGTTTTCATTTATTTATTTTACCTTCTATAATTTTATTATGAACCTCCACATGAACTTATTACTCAGTCTGGATATGATTTAGACTTTATTGGTAGTGTCCTACTAATTTATAACCATACCCTACCCAACGCATCATTTGGTACCCATGAATACTTTATAGTTGTAGGCTAGGACAAGGGAAGGAACCCTATGACTGATGTTTGATTTAACTTCTAGGATAGAATATGGGTGATAGGGATCGGGCTATGACACAAGACTATTTTTTAGGAGTAATTCTATTTATTTTTTATTTTTTTCTCTTGTTTTATTGTTGTGTATGATCCTCTTATGGGGGATATTTTTTTGTATGACTACCTAAATTTTTATACATATCATTTTGATATAGCATGGGTTCATGTTTTTCTAGTTTTCACTTTATAATAAGTCTCTTAATTGATTTATTATCTAGATTATGTTTCTGATTGAATTTATTTCCCAATATTTTTTCACAATGATATACAAGAATATTCTCTCCACCACACTACTATAGACCTGTGATGCTATTAGAAGGATCTAGAATATTAGGAGTTGTGCCTAAGGTCAAGTAACCCTACAACCTAGACACTGATGAGTGGTCTCTAGCTGGGTACATTTCACCGTGTAACTATGTATTCCATCCAAAATATTGAGCTCCTCCAAATGGTATCTTCATGAGGCCTTCATATGTTCTTGGCCAGTTCTAGGTCATATAAAATTGAATTAATAAATTATCTTAACTTATAGATTATGAATCATTATAAAAATAAAAACTAAAAAAATAATTATGATAATCATTTAACAAAAAATTATAAATTTGAATTTGACCACTATGATACCACTTAAAGGTTCTGGGTATAGTGAAAACTGATTGGGCCCATGCCCAACAATGGTTTTTCATTGAATACAATGAATAAATAAAAATAAAATTATTAAGAAAGATATGTATTATTATTATATCTAAATAAACATATCAAAATAATCCTAGAACTAGAGAGAGGGTCTTTCATAATAAATTTATAATTAATTTAATAACAAGAAGAATACCTTGATCTATGGATCTTTCTTCGATGTAGATGTTGATTATATGAACCCATGTTAATTTTTACTATTATTACATCAAGAGGATCCAAAGTATAATACCTCTAGTGATAATACACATGTGTTACTTTTATCTTGAATCATTTTCAATGGTACTCTAGGTTCTAGCATGAAAATGTTGAAAATCTTGTGTCACTCCCTTTTATCATCACACAATATTTTGAGGTTGAATAATTGATTATTTTTCTCTAATTCTTGATAGGAGTATAAAGTTGTAATATTTATCTAGATTCTAGAGAGAATTATAGAGAATTTTCTATCAAGGGTTGAGAAGATATCTAAAGGGGTGAGTTGTGTGCAACAATGTATCTCTTGACCAACCCTAGGAAATGATATAACTAGATATTTATAGACCTAGGTTAGAGAATAACTGATTAAAATTAGGTCCTTAATATTCTCTTAATAATCAAGAAACCCTATGTTTATTAATAATATTATTATTTTTATTTTTATTGATGTGTGCATGTCTCATGGATAAATAAATATAATTTATTAAATGAATGAAATAATATTTATTTAGAATATATTTGATATAGAATTCCCAAAAAACTCAATAACTCAGTCTACATTCCCTATTCAGTATTTAATTAACCTTAAATAATAAATATTATTCATTAGATAAATAAATAAATATTTATAATATTCATATTCTAGAGAATAAATATTTATTTAATATTAATGAATGAATATATGTGATCAATAAATCCGTCATAAAATATTATTCCACTGAATGGAGAATAATATTTATTCTAATAATTAAATTAAAACATAATTTAATTGATATTAATATAAACACTAAGTGTGTGATCCTCTAGGATTCTTCCTTAGTAGAATTAGACTGGTTTACCTAAAATTCCAATATTTTTGTCTAGTAACATGAAAAGGCACCTAAGAGGAAGAAGTTAATATCATAAAATTAAAAACCACATATACATTTTTACCGAGTAATATAATCCTTTTTTCAATATCTATTGAAATAGGATGCATACGCGTATCATCAACCTATATGCATGATACATATTTCATTGAATTCCTGAAACAAACTCATCCATACACTGTGGACATAGATTTTAGTTCAATAGTTTCATTTTAATCAAAGGGATGAGATATCAACTTCCCTAGGTATATAAGGGTAAAATCCTTCATAAAATTATTAATTAATAATATATCACTCATGAAACACCCAACATATCCAACTTCATCATGAATATATTTCATTATAGTTTATGAAAATATATCTAAGTACATGAATCATGATATAAATTAATAATAATCTTAAATTATAAGGACGGTTACACATAATCACAGATAGGAATGTTCAATATCATGTGTACATGTGGGGTTCCTAATAGAATTTCTATCCTTATAATTTCTCATTTTGGATATTATAAAGTGATAACTTTATGAGATGAAGTCTCATATACACTTAAGGATAATTGAACCTAATGCTTTATATCATTTGTGTACCCTTAGATGACATTTTATGACTACATGAAATATATTTTAGGTATATTTTCATATCATTTCAAGGTTATCATCATAGTAGGGAACTGATTTGAATTTATCAATGCGATAGATATTTGAGTACACTATCACATTAAATTCATGTAGAATAGAAATCAATATGTGATAAGGTATTTATTAATATTTATGTATATAAATATATAGTAAATCTAAAGTGGAGAGTAGTTGGTTCTATGGAACCAAATCCAATAATTATGGTTGTGATGTGGTATGTATTTATGTGGAAATATTTATATAGAATTTATTATAGAATAGAATGAATGTCTTTGGGGAGTGAGAGTGACCATATCCATGGGGAAGTTGTTGTGGGGTGTCTTATTGATATATTATTTTATATTATGTTATTATACCTGGGATTTGATATTGGTTGAGTGAGCCTTGGTGAGGTTAGGTTGTAGTTTACTAGATATAAGTGTGAGTTAGTTATGTTATTTGTTCATTGAACCATTAATATACTTCCTCCACAATTGCATGAGAGTTTTTTAGGATGATCCAACTCAGTATATGTGTATGATAACCCCATTATATATATATATATATATATATTATATTTTTAGGAGAGTTGATGAATGGGATGGGCATTACTAACTCATGGAGTTCTTGTATGTATTTCATGAGTTTCTTTCATAGGATTTGTTTTTGGTATTTCATTTCAAATTTATTTTATGTAGGACATTGAATGAATTTATGGGATACTAGTTTTGTTCCATATTAAATGGATTTATTTTGTGGTTTATATTATATTCTTATAATTGTGAGGGTAATGACACTTTTTTTATGATTGTACCCTTGGTGCTAGTCTCCAACCCATGACCTATTGGTTGTAGGATTTGATTCTCACTTTATACTTCATTGTAGGCCTAATAGGGGTTCCCAATTAGGGAGATTCATGATAGAGTGGTATCAGTGCTACGGATGGTATTTAATCTAGAGTTTAGAGTTAGGCACTATTAAGGACAACATAGGTTTAGTATAGAGATATTATCGATCACAATTAGGGTGTAACGTAGTGAGGGATACTAGATATGATAGATTTTTAAGGCCCTATATAATCTCAAGGAAGGTATTTAAGCTTACTGAACATACTAGTAGATATAGTGATGATTTAGGGGTAGAGATGTAGGAAAGGTGCATGAATCATACTTGGTTTCCCTTATGGTTGAGTTGGGATGATTTTAATGAAATAAAATTAAGATAATTGACTAAATTAAAATTCCATACTCTGGTATTAGGGGCTTGTTTCTAATTTTTTACAAATTTTAAGGTTTTAGGGATATGATGGGGTTATGAAAATTCTTATTTAAATTTTTTTGTTGTATCAAGGTGTGTTCAGTGTAGTTTTTTCTTATTATATGTGTTAATTTTTTTCTTGTGTTTTTTGTATATATATATAGTAACTATTTTTATAAATGTTTGTGATTTTATGTGATTTTGTTGATTAAAGGGATATAAAGATACTGTTAATTTTATATAAAAGAAGAAATAATTTTTATTTAAAGAAAATGGAATATGCATTCACAATGTTGAAACCAACATCATGATTTTTTAGGATGTTTCTTAAAATTTATGATTTTTGTGTTTATTTTGGTTCATTATTGACAATTATTGATATTTTAGTAACCTAATGAACATTTAAATAAGATAAGATGAATTTTTTCATCCCAATGTTTTAATGTTTTAAAAACATGTTATGTGTTAATCTATATTAAACAGTTTTATAGTTTTATATATTCATATTGATTAGATGAATATCATGTTAGAATTCTATGAGTCGAACAAAAAATATAATAATTTTATATAATATTTTACATTTTAGGTATGTGATTTACTGATGAAATCTTGTTTAATGTGATTTGTTAGTTATATCATTTTCAACCAAACTCGTCATCATGGATAATATCAGAATGTCCCTAACCTTCAGGGAATACCCCAAACACTAAAGGTTGGAAATAAATTATTAGGGTTAAGAACATCATCAGGGGATAATTTATACTTTAATATAATAAAACCTACAATGGAGGAACTCCAATGGATAAATACAAATATTATTCTTGATATAATGTAGACCAAAGTAACAAATAATCAAATTTTCAACAACTAATAATATATCCAAATAAGTCTATATTCCTAAAAGACTTGGAAAGGGAAAATAGATCACCAAACATGGAAATAAACTAAGATCCACCTGAATGTTCCCTCAAAGATCCCAACTCCTCTATAAGACCATAGCATTAAGACACCCCACTAGAAAAGTAAAAGATCTTACCCTTACCTACATCACATCAAACAAAATCTGTATATGCACCGAGATTCATATGTAGGGGTGAGTATATAAACTTAGTAGGAAATATCCTAAATAATTCCCACATGTGATAATTAAATAAAAAAAATAGCTTGTAATTTATATAAAAGTATAGATAATTATAATTACTAATGAACATGAATCATGTAAATAGTATAAAAAATTCACACACCCATGAAAAACACCAACCACTCCTCTCTGGGGCCATGTAACCAAACCAACACATCACCCATAAAATGATTCATTTTAATGGAAAAATCTCATGAGAAAAAACTCATCCTACCTAACCTAAGTTTTAATTTGGTAGTTAAATCCATGTTCCTTAAAAAACGGTAGTAATACCCAAGTCCAAACCAATAAGTCCCCTTCCAGATGCATCAAAACACACAAAAACCAATGTAAAAAAAATTTTACACATTACAAATTCATTCTTTTGGAAACCAGAACAATACTTTGGAATTTTTCAAACATTTTTTGGGTTTCACCCCCAACCTTTATTCCAAAAACCAATCAAAAACTGTAAAGTACAAATAAATGAATTTATCAATGATTTTTCACCAATAAATGCAAGTATTTAATTCAAAAAAATATATAATCCTTTAAGTTATTGAAATAAGTATAGTGAGAGAGAAAAAAATATACCTTGATTAAGATTAAATATATAGAACCACACCATGACTTGTACAAATTTCTCTCACGACCCTCCTATAATAGATCACAACAAAAGACACATGAAAACACACCCCAACCACAACATCCAAGAATGATAGACCTAGAATATAGTTTCCTCCCAAATAAAAATGATAATATATTAGAGTATAATGAGATATTGAATCCTTTACTTCAATACATAGTCTAAAAAATCTAAGATCCAAGTAGGAGGAGCTCCGAAGTGAAGTAAACCACCAAAATCACCCAATGAACCCTTGATGTTCGAGAGCCCTAGAAAAGCGGGAAAATAATTTTTTTGGGGTAAATCAATTTAATATATATATAGGCCTTTTAAATTCATCAATTTTTTTCACGAATGGTTTATTAAACCTTGTTCCAACCATGTGGGGTTTTCCATACATAAACTAGGATTCATGATTTAGCCACACAGTTTATCAAACTGTGTGAAAACCATGTGAATACCACTTTTCAAAATTTCACCAGGTTTATATGGTTTTTTAATAGTTTAACCAAACTATTTTCCCCTTTATAGAGCCCTATTTATTCATAAATAGTTACCTAGGAATCATACATAGTTTATCCTAACCATGCGACAATCACGCATTGTTCAATAACCCTCCAAAACTTCTAAAAATCCTCTATAACTTCATAAAATCAACCTAAAACTCATTATAGAATAAAAATACATGATAAAATAAATAAACACGTCAAATTGGGGTGTTATATTAGTCATCATATTTAGTACATCTGAACATTTCTTAGTGTTTTTAGGCGATTTAATTGAAAGCATATTAAAATTTTAATGAAGTAAAAAAACTAAATTGTTAATATCTTTTTATTCATGATGAGTTAAATTGGTCAATTAGATAATCCATTCTATTTTATTGTTAACTTATGTTTTTGAAAAAAAAATATTTTTTACCATAATGATTTTGGGAACTCGTCCCATGTTGTGTAATAATGTGTGCAGTGTTTTTAAAAAAAAAATCACTTGACTTGCTTAAAAAATGATGTGCTTTGTTGGTAATATGTTTACTTAAATGAATGGAAGATTTCCTTTTTAATAAAGTTTTTTCTTATTTTAAAAGTGGTCTTTTAAAATTTTTTGGGAGAGTTTTATAAAGGTTTTTTTGCTACCATGTTTTTAAAGTAAGATTTAAGAGTTTTTCATTTAAATGGGTTTTGGGGAAATTAAGTTTTGATGAAAATATTTTCTTGATTTAGAAAATTTTATATTTACAGGTTTCAAGGAATTTTTTTTTCATTTTTTAAATTAATGTTTTGTTTTATTATTCTTTCAAACATTCTTTAAAGTAATAAAATTTGTAGAAAATGAATTATTGTTTCCTGAGAGAGTATTGTTTAGATCCATGCTTTAATATAGATTATTGTTCCTGTTGTGTGGTAGACATGATTTATGGGGGAGGTTAGGGTTGTTTAAATAACAACACATGTCTTTTATAATATTAATTCATGATTTATTACATAAAGACACACATAATACAATATAAAAAGATTATAATTACTAGTATCTTTAGGTATTTAGATACTTAATTCCAAAGCATGGAATTTTGATACAACAACGTTATTTAAAAATCCCATAACATTCCCTTAAATTCCATTAGCCTTCTAAAACTACACGGGATAACCTAGGGATGTACATAAGAAAGAGGTGAGATATAAATACCAATAAGAGAATAATAAAAGAATAACATAATGAAAATAATACATGTTAGTCAATATGAATATCAAGGTGACATAAAAAGAATTATAATCATAAAAATGCATATCAAATCATGATATAAAATGATAACATCAAAGAAATATAGGAATGTGGTAGTAATATAAAACATGAAATCATAATCATAAGTCAATGCTAACCACTGATACATAATAACAGAGTGTGTTTAGGATAATCTCTCATGAAACATACATGTAATCTCATGATATAAAAACATTACCCAATGAATTTAAGGGCTATATAATTATGGTTCCACCCATCACATTCATATCATTTACATGAATTTGTATTCCATGTAGATAATACAAAATAAGGATATATTTCATTAATTTTAATCCCATTATAAAGAGTGTGGATTAAATAAATGGGATTCCCAAATAAATAAAGGATAGGTACATCTAGTTGAATACCCTTGAGGGGAGATGATGATGGTTATACACAACACATGTATTTGGCATGGTAAATCATGGGATAATTTTGGAATCATAACAGGAGTACATAAAGGTTTATGTAAGGGTTTAATGAGAGAGAAAGGTGGTATCTAATTACTTTAAAATCATAAGGGTGGTAAGGCTATGTGTAAAAACATATGCCAAAATGAAAAACTAGAAATCAAAAGGCATAACTCAAAGTAAGTGCTTGAATAAATAGGAGGATAGAATCCCCTTACTTTGGTATAGTAACAGCTTAAGTAAAGGTTATAAAAAGTGGGGATAAATGAACTCTCGTTATTAGAACATCAATTATAATAATGTGCTTGAATGGAGAAGAGAGAGATAAATTACCTTAAGAGTGTTCATATTATATCTAGGAAAGAGATTCTTAAGATCTTAGGAACTCCTTGGAGATATTTATATAGGGATGGGGAGGTAAATTTATGCTCAATGGGTTTTCAGAGAAGTGGAGTGTAACGACCAAAAATTTTATAAACAAAATTCCCCTTTTGATTTAATTAAATGTATTATGGATATAGAAAAAACATGAAATTATTTTGTTTTATTATATACAATTAGATTTAAATGATTGTTAAGTATCTTTACCATTGATAATATAGTCTTTGAACAGTGATCACATGACTAGTATAAATATAGGGTTTTAATAAATCCTTTTGGCATAGACAAAGGAAGTAATGGCCTCAACTAGTAGGATCGTACCCTATAAAGCCCATCTATCAGAGCTTATGAGGGAGATATAATTTCTAGGATTTTCCCTATACCAATCCCATGTTGAGATCCAAAAACTTAAGCATGAGTGAAACCATTTACTGGAGAAGTTCAAGCTCATCGAGATCATAACCCAAACAATGTACACCGAACAGCCCCTGAATGCCCCACCATCGCACTTTTTACTCTTAGGGTTTATGGTTATGTGATAAATGGATATGTATCAAGAACCTAAAATTAATAATATGTATAATATTTTTTTATAGTATATTGAATATATTTTCTTCATATTATTGTTACTTTATAAATGATTTTTAATGCACAAATAGTATTTTTTGTTAAAATTAAAATTCAATTAAAAACTATATTTTGATAAATTAATGGATTTTTTAAATAAATATTATTTTATAAAATATTATTATTAAATTATATTTTTTAAATATAAATGACTATATAATTTTTTATGAAGTCAAATGTAATTTTTATTAGGGTTTGAAAACTTTTATTGGCGAAAACCCATCATTTTCAATAAATTTTGTTTTTATTTAAAAATTAAAAATTAAAATATTTAAAAAAAATTATTCATATAAAATGAATATCATTTTTGGAATAAGGACATTAAAATTTTCCAATGTTTAATTTTTCATAATATTTTGACATAATCAATTTTTTGCGTAAAAATTAAATACCAGAAAAATATACGGTGTGTTTTATGATATCTAAATATCCCAATAGTGATGTAACAAATAATATAAAAGGTATAATCAGACAAATATATTTTTTTCATTTAAAATAATGTGATTTTAAGTTTATTTTATTTATTTTATAAATCCTTAGTAATCCTCCAAGACTTATAAAATATTTTAAGATTTTAAAATCATTTCTTTGAAAGTGTGACTCACCCCCCATAAGAAAGGGAAATATTTTATTATATTTGGACCTTGGATTTATAAAATAATTTATTACATTCCCCTTTGTTAGAAATCATGGTCATAACATGTTATGGTTTGGGGTTTTGAATATTTTATTATGTAGTGTCCAAAACCAAAATAATAAAGAAATCCCCCTCCTTTCCTATATGAACCCACTCAAGCTCTAATTTATCTTCACTAAAACTCTTTTAATCTCATACAAACTATACCCTATACTCCCTATAGTCCTCCCAAGGTTCCCCAATATCCCATGAATCCTCTCATAAGCCTTTGGTCTCACACATCTAAGTAAGGGATTCTCTCTCTTTTTTTTATCAAGCACTTCATTTATGATATTCCCTTTTGATTTCCAATTTATTAAGTTGGGATACATTATAAACTATCCCCATTAAATTAAATTTTATTTTTAAATGATTTTATCCCCTTTAACTCTCACTTATTCCTCTTATGAACCCTTATGTACACCTGTTACTGTGCTGAAATTCCATAAGGGATATTCCACCCTCCTATTTTATGTTCTATCTTTTAATTCCCTTTTTCCTATTTTGGTATATGTTATTAAATATCACCATTACTATAAATTTTATTTTTAAATGATGGTATTTCCTTTATACATCACTTATCCCTCTTATGAACTCTATGTACACCTGTTACTATGCTGAAATTCCATAAGGGATTTTTCACCCTCATATTTTATATAAGACTCCTTTTATGTTATGTCTTTTAATTTTATTTTTTCCTATGTTGGGATATTCCCTTAAATATCCCCCTTAATTAAAATTTTATGTATAAATTATGAGAGTCCCTTTCACTCTCATTTAACCCTAATGAGAACCATTATGTACACTCGTTACCATGCCAAAACTTTGTAAGGGTTCTTTCCTTTCTCTTCTTTCTTCAGGTTTATTTTTTATGTTATACCTTCTATTACCAATTCCTTATGTTAGGGAATGTATTTCCATGTCTCTATTACTTTTTATTTCATTTATAAATTATGATATACCCATTTCACTCTCATGAACCCATTTTATGAATTTCTATATGACATTGTTATGTTGCCGAAATTGTACCATGATTTTCGATGCCAAAATAACTATGTAGTGAATTCCATACCCATTTCTCTATCAAGGGTATTCACCTTTATGTACATATACTTATTTATTTGAGAATTACATATATTTATTCCATATTCCTTGATCATGGAATAAATTATGACATTGAATGAATCCATGTTATATGATCTATGTGACACACTTAATCATGAGAACGAAATGATTATGAAGGATGTGACCTAATAGCGCTCCAATGCATTGGGTAATGGTTAGTATAGTGATATGTCATGTTGGGACAAGGTATTTACCTAATTAATTTATGTTACTTTTTCCACCATGGGGTCTTGGTGGATTAATCCTTGATCTATTTATGATGTAGTGCTTTAAGTTGTTGCCACATTTCCTATGTTATGATTATTATGTTATATTGTGCCTTATTATTCATGTTCCTTTTATGATCCATTGATATGCCTATTTTATAACATGTATTTTCTTCCTCATGATATTCCTTGTTTATTAACTTATTGTTATTTATATCTTTCCCCTTTATTATGTATGTCCTTAGGTTATCCCATGTTGTGTTTAGTATAAAGAAACATTTTGGTCATGTTAAAGAAGTTTTCAACAAAGATGTTTCTTTTTCATGTTTTATGTTGTTATATAGTGTACCTAATTTCCCAAAGACACTATAACTCTCTATCTTCTATGTTTCATTAAGTGTAATTTTATTTAATAAATCATGTTTAAATGTTAAATAAATATAAGGATTGTTATAGTTGGTATAAGAGGATAGGTTTAGTTATTTTTGGGATTAAGATTACAAAACCCTAGTGAAAACATTTAGGGAAGACTAAGTGTAAGAAAACATCCCTAAATTTTGGTGAGTATAGAGAAATTAGTTTATCAAGAAAATACATCTCTGTCTGGATACTATAAGTGGATGTGGTTCTGACACAGATATACATAGGAGTAACAACTCCGACAAGGTTTTCCAAGATTGACTCGGGGAAACCTAGTATATGAAAACAGGACTTACCATGCACCTATTTTGACACTCTCATGGGATATTATTTGGTAAATTCATAAGATCGTTAAAAAAATTTATTAAGGGAACAAAAATTTCCATAAGAATTTTTTTAGGAAGTAGATCATGGACAACATAGATTGAATACTGAAACTCATAGGTTAAGGAGATAAATGTAAGTTATCCATTTAATGACATTATTTTCCCTCTTTACATGTTTAATTGTTTAAGATACTCATCCCTAATTTCCTTTTATTCTATCCAATGGAAAAAAATAGGAGGAATCATTCTAATAACTGATGCTAAGGGAAGTGTGAGGATTTCCCCAATGAGATACCCAACCTGATGGGAGCAAGAATTGAAAACTTTTTCATGATACTCTATCATTTAAATCAAGTTTCGAATAGATACCTAGACCAAGAGGAGTGCACAACCCCCCCCCCCAGAAAGATAAACCCACAGTCGAGAGATTCATGTGACTAAGGCCTCCTACTTTTAATGGATCATCGGATCCCTTAATCACGGAGCAATGGATCAATTACATTGAAATGATATTGTCCACATTTCAATGTTATTAACAAGATAAGGTTCTTATATATATTTATCATATAGAGGGTGAAGTTGATAAGTGGTGGACATTGATCAAGAATACAAATCATGAGGAAGATATCAAAGAAATGGAGTGGAAGGAATTCAGGAAAATGTTTTTTGGTAAATATTTTCCATGCACCCTCCATCTTAAGATGGAAAGATATTTCCTTGAACTCTAGAAAAATGACGATTAATCCATTGGGGAATACAAGGAAAACTTCACAAGACTTTCATGATATGCCTCTATTTTTATCGCTACCCCCGAATGCAAGGTTGACCGCTTCTTTGGTGGGCTAAATCCTAGTCTATGAAAATTCCTAGAAATCTTTGACTTTCATAGCTACAAGGAAAATTTTCAATGTGCCCTGAAAGTTGATATGGATATTGATGAATCTTAGGGGTATCATGGGGATAAGAAATGGAAAGTAGATTTTAATTCTTGTGGTCCTATGGATAAATCCAACGGTGCTAAGAAATTCCAACAACCCACTTATGAAAGGTGTAGAAAGAAGAACCATGTAAATTGCATAAGGGTAACAAAGAAATTATTTAGGTGTGGAAGAGAAGGGAACATATCCAATGATTTACAATAGGAGAAACCCACTAATGTGATAGAGGAAAGGAATTATTTGGTCAACCCTCAATGCATTTTTAGTGCTTCAATTGTAAGGAACCAGGGTACTTTGGAAACCGGTGCACTAATCCAAGGGTTTTTGGAGGCAACTAACAACCTCCAAGGAAGAAAGGGTGATATTTTTACATAACCACCACCAAGGTAGATCCTAAAAATGAAGTGGTGACTGGTATTCTAGTTATTCATTCAATAATAGAGAACATAATTTTTTATTCTAGTTCAACGCATTCCTTTATATCATGAAAGTATAGTTGAATAATTCAAACACCACCATGAAGCATGGAAGTAGAGGTGTTGATGAAAATGGAAAACGGGGAAATTATTGTATCTCCAGTATATAAATCCTCCCCAATCAAATTTTGTGGATTGAACTTCCTGGAGAAGATTTTCATACTTCCCTTGGTATAATTTGATGCAATTCTAGGCATGTATTGGATTTCCCTATATAGAGCCAACATAAATTTCCGCAAGAGGAAAATAAGTCTCCAAATGGTGAATGACCCCATATTCTATTTAAGTTCAATGAGGAGGAAGAATATTCTTTTGAACCATCATCACAAGAATGGATATTATTGCTCTATGAGCAATCATATTTTGCTCAAATGATTGAGTTTAAGGAACAAACCATCCTAGAAGACATGTCTATTATGATGGAATTTGTTGATGTGTTTCCTGAGGAGCTTTCCAGTCTTCCTCCATGAAGGGAGGTTGAATTTTCAATCGAGATTATACTTGGGGAATTTACAATATCAAAGAATCCATATATAATGGTTTTTGTGGAACTTTAGGATCTAAATAAACAACTATAGGATAATTTGGATAAAGGATTTATACACCCAAGTGCTTCACCATGGTGTGCACCAATCCTCTTCATCAAGAATAAGGGTGTGTAAATGAACATTTGCATTGATTATCATGATCTCAAAAAAATAATGATAAATAATAAGTATTATTTTCCATTAATTTATGACTTATTCAATCAACTACATGGATCATAATACTTATCCAAGGTGGATCTGCAGTCGGGATATTATTAAGGGTGAGGAAGGAGGATATCCCCAAGACTGCTTTTCATACAAGGTACATGCATTATGATTTCATATTGATTCCATTCAGAATCACTAATTCCCTAATAATCTTTATGGACTTTATGAATAGAGACTTTATGGAATACATTGACAAATTTATGGTAGTTTTTATATATGATATTCTAATATTATCCAAAACCAAGGAGGAGCATGAGGAGCATCTAAACACTATACTAAAGACCTTGTAAAAGGAGAAGATCTATGAAAAGTACTAAAAACGTGAGTTATGGTTGAAATAAGTATCATTATTATAGGACATAATCACAATAAATGGGATATCTATGGATATTTATAAGACAAAAACAATTGAGGTATGGTCGAGGCCAACATCTGTGATTGATATTCATAGTTTCCTTGGGTTAGCAGGATATTATCACCAATTTGTGATAAATTTATCACGATTATAAAACCCTCTTACCAAGATAACTCGTAAGGGAGTCAAATTTTCTTGTAATGATAAATGTGAATAAAAATTCATAGAGTTGAAAAGGAGGCTTGTCACTGCCCTTGTACTTACACTACCCACAAGTGGGGAGCTTTTTGTAGTTTTTAGCGATGCTTCAAAGAATGGATTGGGATGTGTGTTGATGAAAAATGAAAAATTCATTACCTATGCCTTAAAGAAGTTGAAAATAAATTATAAATATTATCCCATGCATGATCTAGAGTTCAAAGTTGTGATCTTTTCATTGAAAACCTGGTGGAATTATCTATTTGGGGAGAAGTGTGAAATATATAAAGACCAAAAAATTATTAAATATATATTCACATGTAAAGAGATGAATATATGCCAACAAATATGGTTAAATCTCATCAAGAATTAAGACTGCTCAATCCACTACCATCCTAGGAAAGAAAAAAAATGGTGGATAATCTAAGTATAAAGGATTCATCAATTATATCATCAATGAGAATTGAGATGGATCTGATCTTCTTATATTTGAAGAGGATGGACATGGGAATCATAAAGGAAGGAATATCATTAATCCTTTCACAAATTATTTCTCAACCATCTATTCTGGAAAGGTTAAAGGATTCCCAAAAAGATGATATGAAAATTCAGAAGAAATTAGAAACTATAAGAAAAGGGAAATCCTTAGAGTTAAATGTTAATAAAGAAGGAATTGTGATATTTGGGTCAAGAATATGTGTCCGATCAAATCCTGAGTTAAAGAAAGAACTTTTGGATGATGCATATAGTTTGAATTTCCCCAATCACCTAGGAAACAAAAATATGTATTGATATCTATGAAAGAACTATTGGTGGGATATCATGAAGAAGGAAATCACTGATTATAGATCAAAGTGTTTGGCATGTTAGCAAGTGAAGGATGAAAGGTAAAAGTATAAGGGGATAATGTAACCATTACCCATACTAACATTGAAATGGGAAAACATCACCATTGACTTTTTCACCGGACTTCCAAATGCATTCAAGGGAAACAATGATATATGGGATTTTGTGGATCTTCTTACAAATACTACACACTTTGTCATGATTCGAGATGATTTTTCACTAGATCAACTAGCATAGATATATATCGGAGAAGTGGTAAGGCTAAATGAAGTACCATTATCAATTGTGTTCATTCGAGATCCAAGATTCACCTCTAAGTTTTGTAAAATTCTCCATCATGATCTAAACACTAAGTTGAACTTCATTATGGCTTATTAGTCTCAAACTGATGGCCAATCTGAGTAGATTTTCCATACACTTGAGGACATTTTGAGAGCTTTCTCAATGGACTTCTAAGGCGGATTGGGCCAACATCTTCCTTTGGTGGATTTCACTTACAAAAAAAGTTTCCACTCAAGAATCCTAATGGTCCCCTATGAAGACATTTATGGGAAGAGGTGTAGAACACCAGAATGTTGGGATGATGATTTGGAATAAAAACTTATAGGTCTTGAAATGGTCGAAGAAATGGTGGAGAAGTTTAAGATCATCCTGCATCACATCAAATATACTCAGAGTCAACAAAAGAGATATGCTAATAATCATCTATGAGACCTAGATTTTGATGTTGGAGACATGTTATTCCTCCACATATCTTTATGGACGAGAGTGATGATATTTGGGAAGAAGGGAGATCTTAGTCCAAGGTACATCAACCCTTTTGAGATCCTTGATTGCATTGGAGTAGTGGCTTATAGACTAGCACTCCCACTGAACCTTTCTCAAGTGCATAACGTATTTTATATATCCTTATTAAGAAAGTACATACCAAAACCATCACATGTACTCAATCTATAGGTGGTACCATTGGATAATGACCTTTCTTATGAAGATTAGTTGGTGAATATCTTAGATCGTAGAGAAAAAGTTCTATAAAATAAGACAATTCCCTTCATAAAAGTTTTGTGGAGAAACTGCAAGTTTGAAGAAGCAACGTGGGAACCATAAGAGATGATGAAGTAGAGTTACTATTGTCTTTTTTAGTGTGGGAAATGGAAATTTTTAGGTTGAAAAGGGAATATTGTAATGACCCAAAATTTTATGAATAAAATTTCACTTTTTGATTTAATTAAATGTCTTATGGATATAGAAAATACATGCACTAATTTTGTTTTATTATATCCAATTGGATTTAAATGATCGCTAAGTATCTTTACCATTGATAATATAGCTATTGAATAGTGATCACATGAATAGTATAAATATAGGGTTTTAATAAATCCTTTTAGCATAGAAAATGGAAGTGATGGCCTCAAAAAGTAGGATTGTACCCTATGAAGCCCATCTATCAGAGCATCCAAGGGAGGTAACATTTATATGATTTTCCCTATACCAATCCCAAGTTGAGATCCAATAAATTAATCATTAGATAAACTTTTTATGGTAGAAATTCAAGCTCATCGAGATCACATCCCAAACCATGTTCACCAAACGGCCCCATGAAATCCCCACCATCGCACACCTTACTCTTAGGGAATATGTTTTGTAATAAAGGGATATGTATCAAGACCCTAGCATTAGGAATATGTACATTATTTTTTATATAATATAGAATATATCTTCTTCCTATTATTATGACCATATAAATAATTTTTAAAGCATCAATAGTATTTTTGGTTAATATAAAAATTAAATTAAGAAATCTATTTTAATGAATTAATGGATTTTTTAAATTAAAAATATTTTAATAAAATATTATTATTAAATTAATTTTTTTAAATATAAATTATCATATAATTTTTTACGATGTCAAATGTAATTTTTATTAGGGTTCAAAAAAAATTATTCACAAAACCCCATCATTTAAAACAAATGTGAGTTTTTATTTTAAAATTAAAAAATCATATATTTAGAAAATTAATCATATAAAATGAATATAATTTTTGGAATTAGTATGTCAAAATTATCCAACAATGGATTTTTCATAATTTTCTAAGACATACAATTTTTTTCTTAAAAATTAATCAAATATACGGCGTGTTTTATGACATCATAATATTCTAATAGTAATGTAAAAAATACTATAAAAGGTATAATCATCCAAATATATGTTTTTACTTTAAAATAATGTGATTTTAAGTTTATTTTATTTATTTTATAGATCCTTAGTGTATCCTTCAAGACTTATAAAATATTTTAAGATTTTAAAATCATTTCTTTAAAAGTTTTACTCACCTCCACACAATAAAGGGTGATATTTTGTTATATTCGTCCCTTGTCCTTATAAAATAATTTATTCCACTCCCCTTTGAAATAAACCCTGGGAAAAAACCATGGTATGGTTTGTGGTTTTGAATATTTTATTAGGTAGTGTCCAAAACCAGAATTATAAAGAAACTCCCCTCCTTTACTATATAAATTCACCCAAAATCCCATTTCTCTTCACTAAAACTCCTTAAATCTCATAAAAACTCTTCCCTATACTTACTAGAGTCCTCCCAAGGAACCCCAAGCTCCCAAGAAGCCTCCCCTAAGCCTCTGGTGTCACACATACAAATAATAGATTCTCTCTCTCTTCTTTTTATCAAGCACTTCAATTATGATATGCCCTTTTTATTTCCATTTTCTTAAGTTGGGATACATTATTACCTATCCCACTTAATTTAAATTTTATTTTTAAATTATGTTCACCCCTTTCACTCTCACTTATCCCTCTTATTAACCTTGTAAATTTTATTTTTAAATGATTTTATCCCATTTAACCATCACTTATCTCTCTTATGAACCCTTATGTACACCCATTACTATTCCAAAATTCCGTAAGGGATTTTCCACCCTCCTATTTTATCAAGCACTCCTCTTATGTTATATCTTTTAATTTCATTTGTATTTATATTGGGATATGTCCTTAAATATCTCCCTTACTTCTGATTTTATTTATAAATAATTATATTCTCTTTCACTCTCATTTAAACCTCCTTATAACCTTTATGTATACCCATTACGATGCCAAAACTTTGTAAGGGTTTTATTATCTTATGCCTTTTATTCCCAATTACTTTTGTTGGGGAATGTATTTCCATGTATATATTACTATACATTTAATTTATAAATTATTATAGACCCATTTCACTCTCATGATGTAACATCCCAAGTAATTAATGAATAATATATATTTTTATCTATGTATATTAATGAATTATATAGTGTTTTAGAGGCTTAAAATGATAATAAATCCAATCTTAAGCATGGAATACACTAATATTTTTAAAAGATTGTTTTACTGCCTTTTGATGGAAAACCACTTTTAAATCTATCTTTTGACAATTTTATAATATCTATTTGTCAAAATAAACTTATTATTTATGATTGGGACATTGAAATTTACATTGGATAATTTTTTGGTATTTTTCTAACAATGTTCATTTTTTAATGAATAGTGAAAATACTGCATTTAACAT
Organism: Viscum album; assembly: GCA_963277665.1. Lineage (NCBI taxonomy): Eukaryota > Viridiplantae > Streptophyta > Magnoliopsida > Santalales > Viscaceae > Viscum > Viscum album. The sequence goes on along the minus strand of OY728137.1, from coordinate 192,784,724 downwards.
CAAAACTGATTTTTCATCTAATTTAATTATATGGTTAGATTATCTTTTTAATTGGTTTTAAATTGTACATAGAATATATTTTTACCATTTAATCCAATAGTGGTCTTTGGAATTAATTTCACTTTGAAATTGGACTTAAACTAGTGTCAATCTTTTGATACTTATTGTTTCATAAAAACACGTTATTTGCTCTGACAGCAGGAATTAATTATTCAATTAATTAATGTAACTTATATGTTTTGAATTTTGTAAAATAGACATCATTTTTTAATTCTGAATATCAAATATATCTTAGGGTGAAGTTTTGGTATTTTTCTGAAAAACTTCAATTTTTGATGAATAGTGAAACCACTAAGTGGTACTTATAAAAACTGATTTTCCGTTTAAATGAAATTTTACCACCTATGTGTTTTGAATTTCAAAAACCCAACATACATGGTTGTAATTAAGAAGTAAAATTTGGTTCAGTTGGATTAAAATAATTTTTTGGTGAGTAGTAACTTTTAAGTTTATTAATCGCAATTAGAGGTAATTAGTGTAATTTAAGATAAGAATAATGTTTTAATAATATAAAATGACCTAAAAACATGTCCTACCCTTATTTTATGTGTCATGGCCGACTAAGACAATCCATGGGTCAACTTGGGGACCCCATGGATCCACTTTGGAAAGAAAATGTCATTAATATCTTTTAATTTAATGTTAAAGTAAAAATGTCACAAACATGAGTTATTTTACTAAAACAATTTTTACATGGGGTAATACAAGTCACATTTTTGACTATAAATATTAATTGGAAATATAAAAAGATTTCCTACATCATAGTATTTTTTTATAATTTTTAGACATTAAATAAATTAAATTATTTATGACATCATGATGGTGCATCGATTACCTCATTAATAAAGGATTTAAATAAAATGAAAATATAATGTAAACTCTATGACCTAAACATGTCCAAAACCTATTGTATGTGTGTATTTAGAACCATTATAACCTTATCCTCGAATTATATTAATTTGGTACCTTTTAAATCCGAAAATCATTTTAAAATAAAGTAACCTTTTATACCTTTCCAAGAGTGCCCCTCCTCTCCTCTTATAAAAGGCCCCCACCTCTACCTCCTTACCCACACTTCCAAAGCCTTTGGCTCGGCCAGACCCTGCCCATTTTGTCTCTACACATCCCTATCTAACTCTTAGAAGCCTCACTTTGGGAAGAAGTCTTCTCAAGGAATCCTTTGAGCTCAAACCAAAGGGAGTTACCCAATTTTAAGGTAATGTCTTCACTTGAGTCATTTTGTTTTATTTTGATTCTCCAACCCCCTAAACTCTTTTTATTAATTTATTTTGTAACAAATCCAATATATTCAATATACTAGGATGTTGTTATAAGAATTATTCGATATACACTTACACACACCTACATCTAATGGTTAAAGAACATACTGTTTCCGTGGATGGCGAATTTCTGCCTCACGAAACGATGATTGTCCAATATTCTTCTAACACCTTAAAAGGTGGCCATTAATATGTCACTATACATATATATGACATATAATATGTTTATGTTTTCCTTAATCTTCTGTATTTTTCATTTATGGCATACCTTTATGGCTTCCATTATGGGTATACGCGATATCTTCATTTTAGGAAGTGCGGACTACCGCCCCCTCAAAGTGATTTGATTCGTTAATACCATATGTGGTACGTATAAAGGATATAATTAATGATATTATATATGATACCATACTGGAATTAAAATACTATTATGTATCATTATTTATTAATTCCATTAAATATGAAATAGAAATGGAAGTAGCGTTCATGCATACGTACGGCTTACCGTCTCCATGAACGGTGCATTTCATTTCTTACCTCTAAATGTTATGTAATATTATAAATGCATGCATGTACTGGATATATATGATACATATGATATCTAAATCATGAATAAAATTCTGGATATAATGGATATTTTACCACATGAACAACTTGTAATTATAAAGAGTTTATTTTTGACTCAAGTACCAATGATCGTTAAAACGACCGTTATTAACTTAAATAATAACATAGTGTTCATGACATGGTAATAAGTGATATAAAAGGAATAATGAACTTGAAAAAAGTTCTTAAGCAAGTAGAAATTAACTCAAGTTTATTATTCGGGAGATTAAAGAACGATCGAGTCAAGTCGGACCCAAGGTATGGGACTTCGTCTCAATCTCCTTTCATTGAGGCATATTTTGTTTTATACACAACCTTCTTTTATACGGTGTATAAACTCCTTTTACTTTTACGTTTATCCAAAAGGAATATTTTTATACGAATCTTTTTACTAAACGACAAAAGGGAATGTTTTTGTCGTATGTATGCGGAAACAACGACTTCTCCGCTGTCGTGACCATTATTTGAGTTTCGGCTTCCTCTACAAGCCACACTTTTTTTAAAAAGTAAAATAAATACCATGTTTTACTTTTCTTTTATTTTGGTATTTGAAAATGGTTTTCATAATGTTTCTATTATATCAATGTGTTGTATTGATATCTTGTGATTGAAATGTGAAAATGTTATGTTTCCTTTATGTATGTTTATGTGATACGATTATGATATGGTTCATGGGAATTATTATGAAGATGGACGGTTCCGTGATAAACTAAGGGTGGGTGAGCCCGATATAGATCTCCAATGCATTGGGTAACGCGAAGGGGTTAAACGTTAAGGTTTCTCCGAAGAGATTTAGGGAATATACTGTGATGGGTATTCCAAACGTAACCAAGAGGGTTACTCCCTACGTAAGAATGTTATGAATGCCTCAAGTTACCTTTATGTCTTATGATTTCTATGATTTATTCATGATTTGAAGAGGTATGTTAAAGTGCTTATGTTTTATGGGTAAAGTATGATTTCATTCTTATCTATTTATGTACTCATGTTTCCTTTCCATATTTTTATATCCCTTACTGAGCTTTTTATGCTCATCCCAAGTTTTTGAAATGTTTTTCACAGGTCAAGGGAAAGGTACGTGATATGATTATAGTGTCAAGGAAGTGTCAAGGAAGTGTCAAGAAAGAATCCATGTTTTATTGTAAATATGTTTCTGTTCATGGGAAAAATGAATACTATCTTTTATATAACCACTTTGTTTAAATGTGGAATGTAATGCATGTTTTATGATCTAATTCTCTAAAACTCTAAACCTGAAAAGATCCTCAATGTGTAATCTTGTAATAACTCAAGATTAAGTAAGGTTTAAGGCTGGGGCCTTATAGTTGGTATCAGAGGTCAGTTTAAATAACTTTAGGAGTTAGAATTTTATTAAATGATTATCCAAAAATATTCTTTTTATGGTCAAATTGAAATGATATAGAATTTGAATATTACCATGTTGCTTTATCTAAGACATGTTTGTTCAGAATGTTTTTCTGTAGAGGAAACAGGGAAGCAGTGCTAGGAAGGCATACAAAAGGAAATAACCTTCCGAATCAGCATCCAGAGATGTTCAGAATTGGTACTGAACTGTTTGCTGCAGTAATGGCGCAGTTGGCTCAAGAGATAAATGGTGGTGGTATCCAAGCATGAGATCAGCCAGATCAACCGCAGAGGAACATGTTAGTGGTGGAACATTTCATGAGGCAACATCCCCCATCATTCATAGGATCATATGACCTTGTGCTAGCTGAAGGGTGGATTAAAGCACTGGAAAATATTTTCGATGTCATGGGGTGTTCAGACAATCAAAAGGTTAGTCTTTCTTTTTACCATTTGGAGGGTGAAGCAGATCAGTGGTGGTCGATGGTTAAAAATATCAGGGACGCTGATGAGATTGATGCTCTCGACTGGGATGAATTTAAAGGTATGTTTCTTGAGAAGTATTTTCCTAAGGCTGTTCGACTTAGGATGGAAAAACAATTCTTGGAATTGAGGCTAGAGGAAGACTCAGTGGCTGCCTATGAAGAATGGTTCACTCGATTGTCAAGGTATTCTCCAAATTTTATCCAAGACCTTGATAGTAAAATCAATCGTTTTTACTCAGAATTAAAGCTAAAATATCGAAGGGATTTAGCTTATCATGAGTTCAAAAGTTATGAAAAGCTTGTTTGATGTGCTGAGAAGGTGGAAATGGAGTTTGTCGATGATCAAGTGTTCTATAACAACCAACAGAAGAAGAGACCGAGGTGGCAGGAGAAAGGAAATAATTCTTCAAAAAAGTCTGATGGTAAGAAAACTAAGTTTCCAGTTTGTGATAAATGTGGTAAAAGGCATGCTGGGGAATGTCTTCTGAATTCTGGAAAGTGCTACCAATGTGGTAATATGGGACATAAGGCTCGTGATTGCACTGAAAAAGATCAAGGTGATGGTAAGTCCAAATTCGATTTACAGTTAGTGAAATGTTTTAAGTTCAATGAGATGGGTCACTATGAAAACGAGTGTCCGACAAATAGCTTGAGTGATGGGAAGTAGTTAGACTACAAGCAGAAAGGGGTGGTGAAATCCTTTGCAACTACTTCAGCAGATGTTGGGCCATCAAATGAAGTTGTATCAGGTACTTTGTTTGTTTTTTCAGATTATGTCAGTGTGATGTTTGATTCGGGGTCTACACATTCTTTCATCTCTGAAACCTTTTCTAGTAAAATGGGAATACCATCTCAAGAAATGACTCGTGAACTTGTGGTAAAAACACCTGGGGGAAATGTTGAGGAACAAATAATTTATAAGAATCTTCCTATCCTTATCCGTGGAAAGAACCTACTTGCAAACCTAGTTGTTCTACCTCTAGTAGAGTTTGATGTTATCTTGGGTATGGATTGGCTCTCTATTTACCATGCTAAGATTGACTGTAGAGCTAAAGAAGTTTCTTTTCAGAAAGACTTTCAGTTTGTGTACAAGAATGAACCCTTACTGTTGATAACATATCAAGAGGCTGAGAAACTTGTAAAAGATGGAAATGAATGTTACCTTGCACATATTGTTTAAAACAAAGGAACTGTTTAGATTAATGATGTTCCAGTGGTAAATGATTATCCTGATGTTTTTCCTGATGAGTTGCCTGGAATAATACTAGATCGGGAATTTTAATTTACTGTTGACTTAGTTCCTGATTCTAAGCCAATTTCAAAACCCCCTTATCGAATGGATCAAATTGAACTTTTAGAGTTGAAGGAGCAATTGCAAGATTTATTAGAGAAAGGTTTCATTCGACCTAGAAAATCACCATGGGGTGCTCCTATTTTATTTTTTAAAAAGAAATATGGTTCAATGAGACTTTTCATTGATTATAGAGCCTTTAATAACATCACTACTAAGAACAAATATCCTTTGGCTCATATCGATGATTTGTTTGATCAGCTCCAGGGAGCTCAGTATTTTTTAAAGATTGACCTGAGATCGGCGTACCATCAACTGAAGGTAAAGGAAGCAGATGTTCCGAAGACTGTGTTTCATACAAGATATGGCCATTATGAATTTGTAGTAATGCCTTTTGGGCTAACCAATGCACTTGTTGTATTCATGGACTTAATGAATAGAATTTTCCATGAGTTCTTGGATAAGTTTGTGTTGGTTTTCATTGATGATATTTTGGTGTTTTATAAAAGTAAAGAAGAGCATGAAAGACATTTAAGGGTTATTTTTCAAACCTTAAAAGAAAAGAAATTGTATGGGAAATTTAGCAAGTGTGAGTTTTGGTTGCAACAAATTTCTTTCCTTGGATACATTGTTTCTAAAGATGGGATAACTGTTGATCCTGCAAAAATAAATGTTTTTGAAGAATGGCCAAGACCCACAAATGTAACTGAGATTCGTAGCTTCCTTGGTTTGGCAGGATATTACCGAAGTTTTGTTAGAAATTTTTCACGGTTATCTAGTCTAATGACTAAGCTAACTCGGAAGGGTGTTAAGTTTATCTGGACAAAATAATGTGATGATTGTTTTCAGGAATTGAGAAGAAGATTGGTGAATGATCCAGTTTTGGCACTACCTTCCAGGAATGGTGAGTTTGTTATATACAGTGATGCTTCATTGAAAGGACTTGGTTGTGTCCTAATGCAGAATGATCAGGTAATTTATTATGCTTCACGACAGTTGAAAAATCATGAGGTAAATTACCCTACACATGATTTAGAATTAGCTGTTGTTGTTTTTACTTTAAAAATTTGGAGGCATCATTTGTATGGAGAAAGTGTGAAATATATACCGATCACAAAAGTTTAAAGTATATATTCACTCAGAAAGAATTGAACATGAGACAAAGGAGATGGCTATAATTAATCAATGATTATGATTGTATAATTCATTACCATCTAGGAAAATCAAATAAAGTGGCTGATGCTTTGAGTCGAAAAAGTAATGCTTCATTATCAATGTTGTGTTTGGAACATGATCCTTTGGTTAAGGATTTGATGAACTTTGGCATAGATTTGTTGGTGCAGTATGTTCTTCTATTTTGTTTTAGGTATCAGTGAAATCTTCTCTATCAGACAGAATCAAGCAAGCACAGAAGCAAGACAGTGAGTTGCAGGAAAAGGTAGAACTGGTTCAGAAGGGTAAGTTGCCTGAATTCAACATTGATAATGATTGCGTTTTGAGATTTGGGAAGAGATTGTGTGTGCCTTGTGATTCACAGTTGAAGAGAGAGTTTTTATGTGAAGCTCATAGTTCTCCGTTTTTAGTTCATCATGGCAGTACTAAGATGTACAGAGATCTGTGGGAGTATTACTGGTGGGATGGAATGAAAAGAGATATTGCTGATTTTACTGTGAAGTGTTTGACTTGTCAATAGGTTAAAGCAGAGCGGCAGTTACCGAAAGGGATGCTTCAGCCTTTACCAGTACCAGAATAGAAATGGGAGAATATATCCATGGACTTCGTTGTGGGATTGTCGAAGACACCTCGAGGTAATAATGCAATCTGGGTTGTTATTGATCGCTTGACTAAATCTGCTCATTTCCTTCCTATTCGAGATACTTTCTCTCTAGATCAACTTTCTCTATTGTATCTTAAAGAGATAGTCAGGTTACATGGAGTTCCCCTCTCCATTGTGTCCGATCGTGATCCCAGGTTTACTTCTAACTTTTGGAAACTCCTTCAGAAGTCATTGGGTATTGAGTTAAATTTTAGTACAGCTTTTCATCCTCAATAAGATGGGCAATCAGAACGAATAATTCAGACTTTGGAAGATATTCTACGTGCTTGTTCGATGGATTATCAGGGAAGTTGGGACTAATATCTTTCTTTGGTTGAATTTTCATATAATAACAGTTTTCATTCCAGTATACAGATGGCACCATTTGAGGCATTATATGGGAAGCGGTGTCGAACTCCAACTTTCTGGGATGAAGTGGGTGAAAGGAAGATGATGGGACCAGAATTGGTAGAAGATATGGCAGAAAAAGTTCAGTTGATTCAGAAACACATGAGAACAGCTCAGAGCAGACAGAAAAGTTATACGGATAACCGGAGGAATGATCTATCTTTTGAGGTAGGTGATCATGTTTTTCTCAAGGTTTCTCCATGGAAAAGTGTGATGAGATTTGGTAAGAAAGGAAAGATGAATCCAAGGTTCATTGGACTATATGAAATTTTGGAGAGAGTTGGATCAGTTTCTTACCGAGTGTCTTTACCTCTGAGTTTATCTCAGGTACACAATGTTTTTCATGTTTCAATGTTATGGAAGTATATTCCAGATCCATCTCATGTTTTGAGTCCAGAGGTAGTTCAGCTGAAAGAGAACCTATCTTATGAGGAACGACCGGTAAAGATTCTTGACCACAGGGAGAAAGTGTTACGTAATAAGGTGATTCATCAGTTAAAAGTTTTGTGGAAAAATCACATGGTTGAAGAGGCAACATGGGAATCTGAAAATGCAATAAGGGATAAATACCCCCACTTATTCGATAAGTAAATAAATTGCGGGGAAACAATTTTCTAAAGGGGGAAGGATGTAACATCCCAAGTAAGTAATGAATAATAGATATTTTTATCTATTTATATTAATGGATTAGATAGTGTTTTAGAGGCTTAAAATGAGAATAAATCCAATTTTAAGCATGGAATACACTAATATTTTTAAAAGATTGCTTTGCTGCCTTTTGATGGAAAACCATTTTTAAATCTATATTTTGACAATTTTATAAGATCTATTTGTCAAAATAAACTTATTATTTATGATTGGGACATTGAAATTTACATTGGATAATTTTTTGGTATTTTTCTGACAATGTTCATTTTTTAATGAATAGTAAAAAATACTGCATTTTACATCAAAACTGCTTTATCATCTAATTTAATTATATGGTTATATTATCTTTTTAATTGGTTTTAAATTTTACATAGAATATATTTTTACCATTTAATACAATAGTGGTCATTGGAATTAATTTCACTTTGAAATTGGACTTAAACTAGTGTCAATCTTTTGATACTTATTGTTTCATAAAAACACGCTATTTGCTCTGACAGCGGGAATTAATTATTAAATTAATTAATGAAACTTATATGTTTTGAATTTTTTAAAATAGACATCATTTTTTAATTAGGAATATCAAATATATCTTAGGGTGAAGTTTTGGTATTTTTCTGAAAAACTTCAATTTTTGATGAATAGTGAAACCACTAAGTGGTACTTATAAAAACTGATTTTCCGTTTAAATGAAAATTTACCACCTCTGTGTTTTGAATTTAAAAAATCCAACATACATGGTTGTCATTAAGAAGTAAAATGTGGTTCAATGGGATTAAAATAATTTTTTGGTGAATATTAACTTTTAAGTTTATTAATCGCAATTAGAGGTAATTAGTGTAATTTAAGGTAAGAATAATGTTTTAATAATATAAAATGACCTAGACACATGTTCTACCCTTATTGGATGTGTCATGGCCGACCAATACAATCCATGGGTAAACTTGGGGACCCCATGGAGCCACTTTGGAAGGAAAATGACATTAATATCTTTTAATTTAATGTTAAAGTAAAAATGTCACAAACATGAGTTATTTTACTAAAACAATTTTTACATGGGGTTATACAAGTCAAATTTTTGACTATAAATAGTCATTGGAAATCTAAAAAGATTTCCTACATAATAGTATTTTGTTTAAAATTTTTAGACATTAAATAAATTAAATTATTTATGACATCATGATGATGCATCGATTACCTCATTAATAAAGGATTTAAATAAAATGAAAAGATAATGTAAACTCTATGACCTACACATGTCCAAAACCTATTGGATGGGTGGATTTCGAACCCTTATCACCTTATCCTAGAATTATATCAATGTGGGACCTTTTAAATCCGAAACTCATTTTAAAATAAAGTAACCTTTTATACCTTTCCAAGAGTGCCCCTCCTCTCCTCTTATAAAAGGCCCCCACCTCTACCTCCTTACCCACACTTCCAAAGCCTTTGGCTCGGCCAACCCCTGCCCATTTTGTCTCTCCACATCCCTCTATAACTCTTAGAAGCCTCACTTTGGGAATAAGTCTTCCCAAGGAAGCCTTTGAGCTCAAACTAAAGGGAGTTACCCAATTTTAAGGTAATGTCTTCACTTGAGTCCTTTTGTTTTATTTTTCTTCTCCAACCCCCTAAACTCTTTTTATTCATTTCTTTTGTAACAACTATAGTATATTAAATATAATAGGATGTTGTTATAAGAAGTATTCGAGCTACACTTACACACACCTACATCTAATGGTTAAAGAACATACTATTTCCGTGGATGGCGAATTTCTGCCTCACGAAATGATGATTGTTCAATATTCTTCTAACACCTTCAAAGGTGACCATTAAGATGTCACTATATTTATATATGATATATAATATGTTTATTTTTTTCTTTAATCTTCTGTATTTTTCATTTATGTCATAACTTTATGGCTTCCATTATGGGTATACGCGATATCTTCATTTTAGGAAGTGAGGACTACCGCCACCTCAAAGTGATTTGATTCGTTAATACCATATGTGGTACGTATAAAGGATATATTTAATGATATTATATATGATACCATACTAGAATTAAAATACTATTATTTATCATTATGTTTTAATTCCATTAAATATTAAATAGAAATGGAAGTAGCGTTCATGCGTACGTACGGCTTACCGTCTCCATGAATGGTGCATTTCATTTCTTACCTCTAAATGTTATGTAATATTATAAATGCATGCATGTACTGGATATATATGATATATATGATATCTAAATCATGAATAAAATTCTGGATATAATGGATATTTTACCACATGAACAACTTGTAATTATAAAGAGTTTATTTTTGACTCAAGTACCAATGATCGTTAAAACGACCGTTATTAACTTAAATAATAACATAGTGTTCATGACATGGTAATAAGTGATATAAAAGGAATAATGAACTTGAAAAAGGTTATTAAGAAAGTAGAAATTAACTCAAGTTTATTATTCAGGAGATTAAAGAACGGTCGAGTCAAGTCAGACCAGAGGTATGGGACTTCGTCTCAATATCCTTTCATTGAGGCATATTTTGTTTTATACAAAACATTCTTTTATACGGTGTATAAACTCCTTTGACTTTTACGTTTATCCAAAAGGAATATTTTTATACAAAGCTTTGAACTAAACGACAAAAGGGAATGTTTTTGTCGTACGTATGCGGCGACAACGACTTCTCCGCCGCTGTAACCATTATTTGAGTTTCGGCTTCCTCTACAAGCCACACTTTTTTTAAAAAAGGAAAATAAATACCATGTTTTACTTTTCTTTTATTTTGGTATTTGAAAATGGTTTTCATAATGTTTCTATTATATCAATGTGTTGTATTGATATCTTGTGATTGAAATGTGGAAATGTTATGTTTCCTTTATGTATGTTTATGTGATACGATTATGTTATGGTTCTTGGGAATTATTATGAAGACGGGTGGTTCCGTGATAAACTAAGGGCGGGTGAGCCCGATATAGCTCTCCAATGCATTGGGTAACGCGAAGGGGTTAAAAGTTAAGGTTTCTCCGAAGAGATTTAGGGAATATACTGTGATGGGTATTCCAAACGTAACCAAGAGGGTTACTCCCTACGTAAGAATGTTATGAATGCCTCAAGTTACCTTTATGTCTTATGATTTCTATGATTTATTCATGATTTGAAGAGGTATGTTAATGTGCTTATTTTTTATGGGTAAAGTATGATTTCATTCTTATGTATATATGTACTCATGTTTCCTTTCCATATTTTTATATCCCTTACTGAGATTTTTATGCTCATCCCAAGTTTTTGAAATGTTTTTCACAGGTCAAGGGAAAGGTACATGATATGATGATAGTGTCAAGGAAGTGTCAAGAAAGAATCCATGTTTTATTTTAAATATGTTTCCATTGATGGGAAAAATGAATACTATCTTTTATGTAACCACTTTGTTTAAATGTGGAATGTAATGCATGTTTTATGGTCTAATTCTCTAAAACTCTAAACCTGAAAAGATCCTCAATGTGTAATATTGTAATAACTTAATATTAAGTAAGGTTTAAGGCTAGGGCCTTATACATGAACCCATTTTATGAATTTCTATATGACGTCGTTATGATTTCGAAATTTCATCATGATTTTCCATGACAAAATAACTGTGTAGTGAATACCATACCAATTTCTCTATCAAGGGTATTCACATTTATGCACATATAATTATTTATTGGGTAATTATATGTATTTATTCCACATTACTTGATCATGGAATAAATTATGATTTTTAATTAATCCATGTTATATGATCTATGTGGCACACTTAAGCATGAGAATGAAATGATTATGAAGTGTGTGCACTAATAGTGCTCCAATGCATTGGGTAATGGTTAGTATCATGAAACATCATGTTGGGATAGGGGATTTACTTGATTACTTTATGAGAATTTTTCCAACATGGGGTCTTGGAGGATTTATCCTCGATATATTTGTGATGTTGTGTTTTAATTTGTTTCCACATTTCCTATGTTATTATTATAATTCTATATCATGCCTTATTATTCAGGTTCCTTTTATGCTCCATTGATATGCCTATTGTCTAACAAGTATTGTCTTACTCATGTTATACCTTGTTATTCCCTTATTGGGCTTTATATATCACCCCTTTCTTATGTATTTCCATAGGTTATCCCATGCATTATTAAGTATGAAATAATGTTTTGGTCATGTTAATGAAGTTTACAATAAAGATGGCATTCTTTCATGTTTTAAGTTATTATGTAATATACATAATTTCCCAAAGACACTATACCTCTCAATCTTTTGGGTTGTATTCAATTTAATTTTATGTAATAAATAATGTTTAAATTCTAAATAAAGAGTAGAGTTGTTATACGGAGTGGGAGGTTGAGTGGGTATTTATAGAAAAATATTTCAGAATTTTTTATTAATTTCAAAACATAGGTGTGGGACTCTATGATAAAATAATAAAAATTACATCCCTTCCCCGGTATTTTTCCAATTATTTTTTCAAAGAGTATTATTTTTAAATATTTTATAATTCTAAGAACCGAATATATTAAAATAATACCATTGGTGGTGTGTAAGTAAGTCAAAATCATAATGAATTGATTTTAAAATCATGAAATATAATATAGGTTTTTTAAAATTCATTAATGGTTTATGAAATTAGTCAAGTAACTTAAAAACACATTATTTAAAAATGGAAACATATATTTTTTTCATGGATTCCTTTTATAGAATTTATTACATTACTTTTTGAATATTATGATGTCATAATATGGATTGTATATTTATACCATATTTAAATTTTACCCAAAAATTACATTGTCTCAGATTATTATGAAAAAATCACCATTAGATAATTTTGATGTGCTAATTTCAAAAAAAAATTACCAAATTTTTTTTCAAAATACGTGAATTGCATATTTAAATAAAAATCCATATTCACTGAAAAATACTAGTTTTATGATATTAACTACTTTATAACCCTTATAAAAATTTTATTGGACTTCATTAAATTATATTATAATTTATATTTAAATAAATATTATTTAATAAGAATACTTTATTAAAATAAAATTTATTTAAAAAATTCTTGAATTTATCAAAAGTGTGTCTTAATTAAAACTATATATTTCTCAAAAATATAATTTTGATTTATTCATATTATGATCTAATTTTTATCAAAATTGTTATATAAAAATTTATAAATAAATAATAGAAATGCATAAACATAATCATTATTTTATTGAAAATAAAATATAAAAAAACATATTACTAGGGTCTTGATACATAACCCCATATTACACAAGTTTACACCCTAAAAGTAAGGTTTCTGATGGTTGATAGTTCTTGGGGTGGTTTGGTGAACATGGTTTGAGTCATGATCTTTATATGCTTGAAATTATCTCATATATGGTTTCACTCGAGATCTAGTTTTTTAATATCTACATGGACTTAGTCAAGGGAATATCTAAGTGATTCCATATCCCTTGGAAACTTCGATAAATGTGATTCATAGAGTATGATATTACTGATCAAGGCCATCACTTTTTTCATCTATGATAATTGGAATTTATCATAACCTTTAATAACTAATATTAATGGTAAATATAAAACTGTTATATTATCAATGGTTAAGATTCTTAACAGTCTTTTAAATCGGGTGAGCTATATTTTATAACAATCTAAAATAACTAAAGAAGTGATTGTATTTTCTATAACTACATTACTTAATAATGAATTTATCCGTTTAAAAATAGAATTTCATTTAAAAATGTTTTTTTTTTAAATTATTCCCCCCTTCAAAAATTTCACTATCAAAATTTCATTTTATACACTAAAAAATAAGGGTACTTCTATTTCATTACTTATTCCAGTTCCCATGTTGCCTCCTCAAACATATAGTTCTGCCACAACACTTTGACTAGGTGAGTTGTCTTGTTTCATATAACTTTGTCTCTATAATCTAATATCTTCACCTAAATCTACTCATATTAAAGATCATTCTCCAAGGGTACCATCTCTATATTTAGTACATGTGAGGGGTCCATTGTGTACTTACTTAAGAGGGATACATGGAACACTTCATGTACTTTCTATAGGTTAGGTGGGATTTCTAGTTGATAGGCCAAATCTTCTATGAGATCAAGGATATAAAAGAGGTCAATGTATCTTGTACTAATATTTCCATTCTTCCCAAACCATGTAACTTTCTTCCGCAGTGATATATGGAGGAAAACCTTATCTTTGAACTTGTAACGTCCTGGACCCGGGTGCCACGCAACGGGTGCCACGAGCCTGGTTCACCACGTGACCTCAAGCTCATTTCCCCAAACGCCAGAGGCTGCCGACTAGCAGTGAGGGCCCAGGTCTGATAGTGGGGAAACTATGCCCCCATTTATTAGAGTGGCGCAGCGGAATACCAAAATAAACATACAACGACAGTGGAAGCAGTAAACCTACACAACTGAAATAACTACAGCAGTGGATATAACCAACAGTATATAAGTGATGATGCTACATGTTTCAAGTTCTAAGAAAAAATTCAGAACATGTTATACATCAATACAGTACAACGAAATGCAGAGTACAGCAAAACAAGAAAAATAGCTGGCAGTGGCATCGCGAGCCTAGGCTTGGTCCCATGCCCTCCTACTCCTCAACAACAGTCAAGTACCTATATAGGGACTCTTTCCCCTAACTACACCTGCAGCAATGTAATCTGTTTGGGCCGAAAAGTGTGACCCAAACAGGGTGTGAGAAATATATCTCAGTAGTCACCCACCAAAGGCATGTGCCCAACTACATATAAGCATGAAACAACAGTGTGAAAAAGTAAAATGCAATAAAGTAAGCAGTACTGACAAATAACTAAATTAATAATTAAATTTCCATTTTATTATTTATTTAATTCATTATATACTAAAAATCACCGTAGTGAATTTATAAACAAACAGTCCACATCCTCAGACAAGAAAAACCTTACCCTCGGGTAAGCAGAATCCAACCCGCAGGTATAGCCCTCAGGCGTAACAGAAATTACCCTCAGGTGTAGGAAGTGTCACCCTCAGGCACAGAAGTCAAGCCCTTAGGCACGAAAGGTTGCCCTCAGCCGAAATAACTACAGCCCTCAGGCTAAACAGTGGAGTGGCCACAGGCTAATCACAACAACGCCCTTAGGCTAAACATGTAACTGGGCCATGCCCAACATATCAAAATGCAGTAAACAAGAAATTCCTCTCAAGGAAATTCTACAATTACTACATTTATGGCATACCCTCGGGTATCTTGGCCAAATGGCTAAACAGTGAAACACACCCCCGGGGTGGTTCCGGATCCAAGAAACGATCCCAACCAGCATTTTATTATCACAATTTAAACACCTATGCAATTATAGGCATTAAATATGGCAACGGCCTCAGCCACACGACACCCCAACATGGGTTCGTGGAATTAAAACGCACAAAAACGCACGACAGTTGGAAAATAAACACAAAGCCACCTACCTTATACGCCAACGAGCGTTATACACGAACGCCGACTCCCGAAATGCCCAAGAACGGCATAGATCTGACGAAGAACAAAATCCAAACAAACATAAATAACTTCCCCTCAGGAAATAATTAGTAAGAACGGTACCAGGAGAGTAGAGGGCTTACCCGTGCGGTTCCAACAGGATCGTCCGAGGCGGAAACTGATTCCAAACGAACCCCCGGCGGATCTTCAAAGGTCCTGCCGTCCTCCTTGGCTCCAAAATGGCTCAAACGCCTCCTCTGCCAAATGAGGAGGCTACTTCCCGTTTTAAGCCGAAAAAACAAAGTACACGGCATGTACTTCTGAGTACATGGTGTGTAATTCTTTCATTTAACTATTCATTTGGCGGCACCACCACACTGTTCATCCGTCGACCTGAGTACACGGCATATACTCCTGAGTACACGGCGTGTACTGTCGCCCAGCTAGAGGCGACTCCACCGCCTTACTATTTAAGCCTACTGACTGACTACATGGCGTGTAAGGTACCACTACACGGCGTGTAGTCGTTTCCTACACCCCTCCTCGCCGAAATGGCTACATGCCCCGTGTACTCATCCCAACACGGCCAAAAGTACACAGCGTGTGGAAAAAGTACACGGTGTGTAGTTCCAAAATTTAGGACTTTTCCTCATTTTCCATATTTTCTCAAAAACACTTAAGGGAAAAGAAAAAGAAGAAGAATGTACCTCAAAAATAAGAACCAGGTTCTTACAAACTTCCCCTCTTATAGCAATTTGTCCCCGAATTTCCCTTCCCAGGGTGGCGAAGATAAAGCTCAGAACAGCTCTGGCCACTGAGCACGTACGTCGGCCTCCCGCTCCCAGGTCTCATCCTGCACTTGGCCATGCTGCCATAGCACCCATATGAGAGGAACTGACCGACCTCGGAGAACCTTCGTGCTCTTGTAAATGATACGAATCGGATGCTCCTCAAAGGACACATCATGCTGAAGCTCAACCTCCTCTGGCTGAAAGGTGTGAGACGGGTCTGAATGGTAGCGATGCAATTGAGACACGTGGAAGACGTCGTGTATGGCTCGATACCATTGCGGTAACTGCAACCGATAGGCAACCATCTCGACTCTCTCCAGAATCTCGAATGTCCCCACATACCTTGGTGAAAGATTACCCTATCTCCTGATCCATTTGTGTCTCAGCCTCAGTGAAAAACGTAGAAAAACCAGATCCCCGACCACGAACTCCAAAGGTCATCTGCGGCGATCAGCATAAGACTTCTGACGAGACTGCGCGGTAGCCATCCACTTCCGAATCAACTGGACCTACTCAGATGTCTCTTGCACGAGCTGTGGCCCTAGTAAAGCTACCTCACCTGGCTCTAACCATCACAAAGGTGATCAGCATGGCCTACCATATAAAGCATCATATGGTTCCATCTCAATAGTTGCCTGAAAACTATTGTTATAGTCAAACTCGACTAAGGGTATATGCTTCTCCCAAGAGCCCCCAAAGTCTAGGATGCATGTGCGCAGCATGTCCTCTAGCACCTGCATCGTCCGCTCTGACTGGCCATCTGTCTGAGGGTGGTATACTATGCTCAGAAGCACCTGTGTACCCAGCGCCCTCTGAAAACTCTACCAGAAATGAGACGTAAAGAGTGTGTCCCTATCAGAAACGATAGAATGAGGGACCCCATGAAGACGTACGATCTCTCGGATATAAATTCTTCTGAGCTCGTCCACACTGAAGGTCTCCTTGATCGGAAAGAAATGAGCTACCTTCGTGAGTCTGTCCACAACAACCCACACGGTGTCATTGCCACGAGGTGACCTCAGCAACCCCATCACAAAATCCATCACGACATCATCCCATTTCCACTCTGGAATGGGTAACTGTTGTAACAACCCATCTAGTCTCTGATGCTCCACCTTCACCTGCTGACAGGTGGAACACCTCATAACAAATCCAGTTATCTCTCTCTTCATACTCGGCCACCAGTACTGACATCTCAAGTCTTGGTACATCTTGGTAACCCCGGGATGAACTGCCCAAGTTGAAGCATGAAACTCCCGCATCATCTCCTCGCGTATATCCCCTGGTACCCATACTCGTCCATGGAAACGCAAAACCTCATCATCGCCTATCGTCCAACCGGGAGGAGGTTCCTCACTTGCCACCAACTCCCGTAGAACTAGGCCTTCTGAATCCGATAGCTGTCTCATCCTCACTCTATCCAAGAGGGTAGAAGTCATAGCTAAAGATGAAAGATAAGTCTTCCCCTGACTGTCGTACACCTTCAGATGCATCTTAGAGAACAAGTCCATAAGCTGCCACTCACCACTGGCCTCCTTCACTGCCTGTATCTAAGTCTTCCTGCTCAGTGCATCAGCTACTGCATTACCTTTACCAGGTGTATAAGCAAGCTCAAAATTGAAGGATTGTAGGTACTCAACCCACCTTCTCTGCCTCAGATTCAGGTCACGTTGAGTAAAGATATACTTGAGACTTTTGTGGTCGGTGAAAACCACAAAATGCTCTCCCAACAGGTAATGTCTCCAACAGCGCAACGCATGCACAACCGTAGCCAATTCGAGATCATGTGTCGGGTAATTCCTATCATGTGGCCTCAACTGTCGAGACCCGTACGTAACAACTCAGTCACCCTACATCAAAAAGGCTCCCAGCCCAATCCCTGATGCATCACAGTAAATAGTATAGCTCTTCCCCTGCTTTGGGAGTATCAGGATCGGTGCTGATGTCAACCTTCCCTTCAGGTCCTGAAAATCTGTCTCACAAGCTTCTGACCAATCGAACATCACACCCTTCTTAGTCAGACCTGTCAACGGTGCCGCTAAGCGGGAGAAGTCCTGTATGAAGAATCTTTAGTAACCAGCCAGCCCTAATAAACTCCATATCTCAAACATGTTCTTAGGCTTCTCCTAGGAAACTACTGCTCTCACCTTCTCTGGGTCTACTGCAACTTCTGCCTCTGAGATAATGTGACCCAGGAAGTGAATCTGGTCCATCCAAAAGTGGCACTTTGAGAGCTTATGTAGAGACCCGAAGCTTGACGTACATTGACCTTACATTACATTTGTGGAATACTTAGTACATATAAAAAACACACACACACAAGGACCGTAATAGTTTAGTGTCTTTGGAAACTCGGAATATAATCCTCTAATCCTGGTGAAAGATCTTCAACATCTCCCATAAAGATCTTCCTTTTTATTATACCTAAAACCTTTCTTTATACCCTGGGGAAAAGAAAACATAAAAGGGTGAGCTCAAATGCTCAGTAAGGGTAAACAAAAGAAATATCAATCACATCATATACATAAGCACAAAACATTTTGGAAATCTTATCCTGCAAAAGAGAGCATAATTTCATAACATGGGATAAATCATAGTAGTGAAATAAAATCCCAATAATCATAACTTAAAACATGAAACATTGTGGCATACACACATAATCATAGAGAATCATTTCTTATTAGTCAAGACTCATTTCCAAGACTATCTTAGTGGACAAAGTCCCATTCTGAACCGAGTCACCCTCGTTTCAATCCTGTTTCACTGAACCGGTATAACCTACCATTCCAGCCATGTCTATCTCATGAGATATATAATCTTTACCCAATGCATTGGAGGGAGATATAGGTCCAACCCATCTCATAATGATACCATTCTTATGTGTGCCACAAAATCATAAACCATACATCATAGCATAACCCATGTAATAAAAATGGGAATCTTAAACATCATGACATCATAAAACAATTCATATAAGATAAAGGAATTCATAAAAATAATTACATCACAACATAATCAAATCAATGTAATAATAGGGATAGAAACAGAACCCTATATTATCTTAGATGGAAAATAATTTTGATAAAACACTTGAAATGAATTCTTGAGGAAAATATCCTTTCTTCTTCAAAATCAATTTCTTTCCACAAAATGTCATGCAATTTTAAAAGAAAGAGATTTTATTGAAAATAGTCATGAAATCTTTTGGAGGAAGCTTCATGAAAATAAGGCTTTATGAAATCGTAAAAATCTGTTCGTGCCATTTAAGATAAAAAAAAACATTCTTCTCGTACTTTTGTCGGAAAAGTCAAAAAGTACCTCATACGAAAAACGACAAAAGATTCCTTTCATATATTTTACTAAAAACTCACCGAAGGGTAAAATTGGATTTAAATAATTGTAGGTGGATGGAAATAATATTACATATTGAGGAAACATGGATTTAGATGATAAAATACACCCCAGTAAATTTCAAAGTATAAACAATCTCGGATAAAAATTGAGATTGCGAGATTTTCCTTTACCTTAGGTCCGATTTTCTTCGTAGGTGTCCGAACCTCCTGTATAATGATTTAAATAATGTCATTGACTTGTTCCAGAATCTTACTCATTGTTATGATATCATATATGGTTCACTTATGACTTTATATTACCCTTTCTTTTGTAAATTCTATGTTAAAGAGCAATTTGGGTAAAATTGTTTCATTTGTCGTCCGTGTTTTGACTTGTAATTATTCATATGATTTCTTAGATCATAATTACTTAATTCCAGAATATAAAACATGATTTATATATAACATATATTCAGAATATACATATATATAATAAATTAGTAAATCGAAAGAAATACACCGTTCATGGAGACGGTAGGCCGTACGTACGCATGAACACTGTTTTCGTTTCCTTATTGAGTTGAATGGAATTAAGTAGATGAAATACATATATACATAAATCCAGTAGCTTTATAATGTCATATATTTCATTATTATTTCTTATATATACTTTATAATCATTCTTAAATAGTTAACATGGAGAATGAATCTCATCGCGTCGTGGAGACGGTAGTCCGTACGTACGCACGAGCGATGATATCGTTTCCATAATTATTGAATTGAATTGTAGTGGATGATACAATATATCAGAATCAATATGATGTTCTAATAACTATGTATAGTTATTCTTTACACCATTATACCCATCCATGTAAGGTGGTGGTGGAAAATAGATTACACCACGGCGTGGAGACGGTATTCCGTACGTACGTACGCACGCGCAGTGATTTCTTTTTCCGTAGGATGGATAGATGGTGAAATAGGGTTGTTTCATACTTATAATAACATATCAGTATATGAGTGATACTGATGTTATTAATTCATAATGAAACAACCTAAGAAGAAGAAGTGGAAGAAGAAATAAAGATGAAAGAATCGGTAACGGACATTACCTCTTCTTTGAAGTGCTTCTTTGAGACCTCCTTTTAGGGCACTAAAATGGGTCTTTGAAGAAGACCATAACCTCTAGTATGTTTCTAGGGAAGTGGAGAAGAGAATTTTGCAGGGTTTGGCCGAGCTTGAAGGCTCAAAGTTGTGTGAGGAAGAGAGGGAGGAGGTTCCCTTTTATAAGGGAGGAGAGGGGCTCCTTTGGAAAAACTAAAAATATTATTTTATTATAAAGTCAAGTTCGGTTTTAAATAGCTCCAAATTGATTTATTTAGAGACTATGGTGGGGATGGGTCGAAAGACTCTCATCCAATAGAATTTAGACAAGTTTAGGTTCCTATTTTAACCTTATCATTTAGATTTAACATTAAGTTAAATAATTTTACTTTTACCGTGTCTTCTTGTGTTCTTACACTATAAGGTTAATAAACTTACTATAAGAAGCCAAACGAACCCCAAGTTGTTTATTATTAATATATATAACCTTATCTAAGTCATTTTTCCGAACCTTAGATTTTTAGGAATAAAATAACAATTAATAATATAATATTTGTTTTAAAAACTATTTTATGTCAATTTTGACACTATTTAGTAATTGATTTTTGTGAAAATCATAAAAGAATGATAAGTTCAAAAAAAGTTAATTAAATCAATACTAACATGTCATATTAACCTAGAAAATTAGTTTAATTCATAAAAAGCCTCAAATTATATTTATTTGGGTATTTATAACATAAATTATGTCAATATTTCATTAATAAGATAATTACTGCATCATCGTTGTGTCATAAATAAATTAAATTATTTAATGTCTAAAAATTACAAATAAAATACCATTATGTAGGAAATCATTTTATCTTTCTAATGAATATTTATAGTCGAATTTATCTTATGTATAACCCCATATTAAAAATGTTTTAGTAAATAAACTTTGATTTTAACTCTTTTAACCCTTCTTTAAATAAATTAATAATAAATGTCCTAATATAATCCTAGTGTGCCTAAATGGTCATATTTTATTCCTAAGTTTGTTTTTGGTCGAATTACACTTGTCCAATAGAATTAGTATATGTGTTAGGGTAATAATAATATCATTTCTACCCTTAATTACCCTATTTACTTTTAACCGTGGTAAAAAAAAGTAAAAAGTTACTATTCACCAAAAATTATTTTCATCTCATTGAACCACATTTTACTTACTGACATCATCCGTGTCTCTCGGATTTTTGAAATTCCACTCACAGAAGCGGTAAAATTAAGTTTTATGAACAATTCAGTTTTTTTTAACTACCACTTAGTGGTTTCACTATTCATCAAAAATTGAAAGTTTTCAGAAAAATACCAAAAATTAGGCCTAAGCTATATTTGATATTATGAACTCAAAAATGATGTCTATTTTACCAAATTCAAAACATATTAGTTGCACTAACTAATTTAAAAATTAATTCCCGTCGTCAAAACAAGTAGCGTGTTTTTAAGAGATAATAACTATCAAAAGATTGAAGCTTGTTTATAACTGGTTTAAATGTGAAATTACATCCAATGACCATCATTGTATTAAATTGTAAAAATATATTCTAAATATACTTTAAAACCACTAAAATTAATAATTTATCACTATTAATTATTTCGATTGAAAAAGTTGTTTTTAATTAAAATTTAGTAATTTCCACCATTCATCAAAATATGAAAGTTATCCGAAAATTACCAAAATTTTACCCTAAGCTAATTTCGATATTCCGAATCCAAAAATGAAGTCCATTTTGAAAAATAAAATTTACAAAATTTCAAAAATTGGTTATTACTATTCATAATATTTTAATAGCATATCGTTGTTTAGTGAAACTCGGTATTGCGTACTACACACGCTATCAAAGAATGTCGCGATTGTGTGTAATGAAAGGCAAGTCAAGGATGTGTGTTGTGCAAGCTCCTTTTTAGTGTAGCGTACAACACAAGACATTAATGAAATTAAAAAGAATAAAATCTCGGGGTGTTACATTCTACCCCCCTTAAAATGAATTTCTCCCTCGAAATTCGTCGGGGTTATAAATGGTTTACTATTCGAAAGTTTCTTTAATCGAAACCCATATCGTAAAAAGGAATACCAAAACCAATCTTTAGAAAAAAGTATGAAACGTAACGGTTACCCAAATAAAATAATCACTGGGTTTCCACATAGGTGAAAATATGGATATGGAAGAGAAATCTAACCATCATGTTCTGATGGAGAGTGGTAGAGAACATGGCTATGGAAAAGCTAGCAATCACAAAGCCATAAATTTGTGACGATCTAATGTACCATCTGATTCATCAGATATAAGAGCACTAAGACAACATTTTAGGTTTTCAAGATCATTTCCCTAAAGTTGATGAAATTGGAATTAGAAGAAATACTTTCATGATTTTGGTATAGTCTCACCGTTTGTCGTTCTTTGGACAATTTCCACTTCATCTCTTAAAGAAATGAATTTTAATTTGTCATTCGTGATGTGTTAGCAGATCATGTGATAGAATGATGGGTCATTCCATCTCTTTCAAATAAAAGGTTAGCAAAAGTTATAAGTCCATCTTATGGTTAATCGTATATGGTTCCAAAAATGAACTTATACTTCATATATCATACCGCTTAATAAAATAAAACTAGTTTCTACTAACCAGGGACTTCCTGTAGGCCAGTGGTAGGCGATAAAGGCCAGTCGCACTTCGGTTGTGGGTTCGATTCCCACAGCCTTGTCCGACGCGATGGGCTGTCGCCCGTCCTACAGGTTGTCCTTTTTCTAAAACTATATTACTATAACATCCCATCAATAATATCGAAAAAACTTCTATCCTTAAACAATACTAACTTCTGTCCAACATAATCAATTCCAATCTATAGGCTTATCCATAATACTGCAGTCCACTCTCATAACATAGTGAAAACGATTACCAGAGATTTAATACCATCGTTGATCCCCATATATCATAAGATATGTCTTGTTGGTCACATTCCAAACATTCAAAGGCCTTAATCATGCATTCTCTTGAATACCCATTGAACCATAGTGAAAACTTGAATGCTGTTAAAAGTTAACACTTTTGACATACCAAAATCCTCAAAATTCTATATACTCAAACCATGATATCACTTAGTCCTTATATCAATCATGAGCTCATGAATACTGTTAAACATTTCATTTTCTCGTTTTCCCTTCATTATACGCATATCATCTTATTTCCAAAAATATCTCAATCACTTTGAATACCACATTAGACCAATACATAAATATTCCAATACTTTATGATACAACATTATTTTGGAATCCCATTACATAAACACTTAATCATTCCACCACATCGTTGTCATATTCAACATCGCCAATAGTGATCGCATGTGACTTCCCTTTGTCCTTTGCCTTAAGTGGTTGCTCATGTTGATCATCACTAACCCTTGGATTAGGGCATTTATTAGCATAATGCCCCATTTCCTTGCACTTGAAGTATTGAAGTGTTGGTGGTGCATTCTCTGCAGTCTTTGCTTTATTCACATCATTAGAAACCCTTTTTCCATTACTTCGACACTCAACTGCTCGATGACCTTCTTTTCCACACTTAAACATTTTCTAGTCCCTTTAAGAAAATCTCCACCAAGCTTCTTTCCACACTTTGAGCATAAGGAAACATTCATCTTCTTTTCACCATTATTCTGAGATTTCTCCTTTAACTCCATCTTTCGTTTCTTGTCAAAACCATGAGATGGATATGTAACACCAACTTCCATTTCTACCTTGATAGCACAACGCACAATTTCTTCATAGCTACTGAAGTCTCTTATAGCTAATGCCCTTCGAAGACTTGGTTTTAAGCCACTGAAAAATAGATCAACTTTACTTTCAGGTTGGATGATAATGCCAGATGCATACCTTGCAAGTCTTGTAAAATTCGCTTCGTATATACCAACAGATTCATCATCCTTCTACTTCAGCTCAAGAAACTCCTTGTCCATCTTTGTTCGAAGAATACGAGGGAAGTACTTACTGAAAAACAAGTTCTTGAACTCGTCCCATTCCATGGACTCAATTTCATCTCTTGACCTCGTATTCTTGATAAGATTCCACCATTGATCAGCTTCACCTTCCAAACGATATACTGCTAATATGACTTTATCATGTTCAGAACATTGAAGAACTGAAAATATCTTTTCAGTGGTACTGATCCATTGTTCAGCAACAAGTGGATCGGAAGACCCATTGAAAGAAGGTGGACGTTGCCTCATGAAGGACTCAATAGAATATTGTTCCCTTCTCTATTCATTTGGAAGTCCAGAATGATTCATAGCTTGTGTAAGTATAGAAATAAGATTTTTCACTCCATCTCCCATAACATTTGTTTGTTCAGGAGGGAAATCATTGCATCGTCCATTGCATTGATCAACACGGTTCCTTCGGGTTCCAGCCATCGTCTAAAACCCAAAAAGAATAGTGTGAGAGGCAAAAATCATGCTAGGGAAAACAACATAATAAAGGGGGAGTACCTTCAATATCTAACATCTTAGGTTTAATTCTATGATCGTTGGCATAATTCTAGTACTATAACCTATACGTATACTTAACCTTAGGGACATCCCTAGACATACCTTGGAAATATCTCTAGGGATCTCACTAACGTTTTCGCATCCTAGTTTCCAAAGGTTGACTAAACCTTTCCTCTGATACCAATTGTAGAGACCCGAAGCTTGACGTACATTGACATTACATTACATTTGCGGAATACTTAGTACATAACAAAAACACACACATAAGGACCGTAACAGTTTAGTGTCTTTGGAAACTCGGAATATAATCCTCTAATCCTGGTGAAAGATCTTCAACATCTCCCATAAAGATCTTCCTTTTTATTATACCTAAAACCTTTATTTATATCCTGGGTAAAAGAAAACATAAAAGGGTGAGCTCAAATGCTCAGTAAGGGTAAACAGAAGAAATATCAATCACATCATATACATAACCACAAAACATTTTGGAAATCTTATCCTGCAAAAGAGAGCATAATTTCATAACATGGGATAAATCATAGTAGTGAAATGAAATCCCAATAATCATAACTTAAAACATGAAACATTGTGGAATACACACATAATCATAGATAATCATTTCTTATTAGTCAAGACTCATTGCCAAGACTATCTTAGTGGACAAAGTCCCTTTCTGAACCGAGTCACCCTCGTTTCAGTCCTGTTTCACTGAACCGGTATAACCTACCATTCCAGCCATGTCTATCTCATGAGATATAAAATCTTTACCCAATGCATTGGAGGGAGATATAGGTCCCACCCATCTCATAATGATACCATTCTTATGTGTGCCACAAAATCATAAACCATACATCATAGCATAACCCATGTAATAAAAATGGGAATCTTAAACATCATGACATCATAAAACAATTCATATAAGATAAAGGAATTCATAAAAATAATTACATCACAACATAATCAAATCAATGTAATAATAGGGATAGAAACAGAACCCTATATTATCTTAGATGGAAAATAATTTTGATAAAACACTTGAAATGAATTCTTGAGGAAAATATCCTTTCTTCTTCAAAATCAATTTCTTTCCACAAAATGTCATGCAATTTTAAAAGAAAGAGATTTTATTGAAAATATTCATGAAATATTTTGGAGGAATTTTCATGAAAATAAGGCTTTATAAAACCGTAAAAATTCATTCGTGCCATTTAAGATAAAAAACATTCTTCTCGTACTTTTGTCGGAAAAGTCAAAAAGTACCTCGTACGAAAAACGACAAAAGATTCCTTTCATATCTTTTACTAAAAACTCACCGAAGGGTAAAATTGGATTTAAATAATTGTAGGTGGATGGAAATAATACTACATATTGAGGAAACATGGATTGGGATGATAAAATACACCCCAGTAAATTTCAAATTATAAACAATCTCGGATAAAAATTGAGATTGCGAGATTTTCCCTTACCTTAGGTCCGATTTTCTTCGTAGGTGTCTGAACCTCCAGTATAATGATTTAAATAATGTCATTGACTTGTTCCAGAATCATACTCATTGTTATGATATCATATATGGTTCACTTATGACTTTATATTACCCTTTCTTTTGTAAATTCTATGTTAAAGAGCAATTTGGGTAAAATTGTTTCATTTGTCGTCCGTGTTTTGACTTGTAATTATTCATATGATTTCTTAGATCATAATTACTTAATTCCAGAATATAAAACATGATTTATATATAAGATATATTCAGAATATACATATATATAATAAATTAGTAAATCGAAATAAATACACCGTTCATGGAGACGGTAGGCCGTACGTACGCATGAACGCTGTTTTCGTTTCCTTATTGAGTTGAATGGAATTAAGTAGATGACATACATATATACATAAATACAGTAGCTTTATAATTTCATATATTTCATTATTATTTCTTATATATACTTTATAATCATTCTTAAATGGTTAACATGGAGAATGAATCTCATCGCATCGTGGAGACGGTAGTCCATACGTACGCACGAGCGATGATATAGTTTCCATAATTATTGAATTGAATTGGAGTGGATGATACAATATATCAGAATCAATATGATGTTCTAATAACTATTTATAGTTATTCTTTACACCATTATACCCATCCATGTAAGGTGGTGGTGGAAAATAGATTACACCACGGCGTGGAGACGGTATTCCGTACGTACGCACGCGCGGTGATTTCTTTTTCCGTAGGATGGATAGATGGTGAAATAGGGTTGTTTCATACTTATAATAACATATCAGTATATGAGTGATACTGATGTTATTACTTCATAATGAAACAACCTAAGAAGAAGAAGTGTAAGAAGAAATAAAGATGAAAGAATCGGTAACGGACATTACCTCTTCTTTGAAGTGCTTCTTTGAGACCTCCTTTTAGGGCACTAAAATGGGTCTTTGAAGAAGACCAAAACCTCTAGGATGTTTCTAGGGAAGTGGAGAAGAGAATTTGGCAGGGGTTGGCCGAGCTTGAAG
Organism: Viscum album; assembly: GCA_963277665.1. NCBI lineage: Eukaryota > Viridiplantae > Streptophyta > Magnoliopsida > Santalales > Viscaceae > Viscum > Viscum album. The sequence goes on along the minus strand of OY728137.1, from coordinate 192,756,983 downwards.
GCTCAAAGTTGTGTGAGGAAGAGAGGGAGGATGTGCCCTTTTATAAGGGAGGAGAGGGGCTCCTTTGGAAAAACTAAAAATATTATTTTATTATAAAGTCAAGTTCGGTTTTAAATAGCTCCAAATTGATTTATTTAAAGGCTAAGGTGGGGATGGATCTAAATTATCTCATCCAATAGAATTTAGACAAGTTTAGGTTCCTATTTTAACCATATCATTTAGATTTAACATTAAGTTAAATAATTTTACTTTTACCGTGTCTTCTTGTGTTCTTACACTATAAGGTTAATAAACTTACTATAAGAATCCAAACGAACCCCAAGTTGTTTATTATTAATATATATAACCTTATATAAGTCATTTGGCCGAACCTTAGATTTTTAGGAATAAAATAACAATTAATAATATAATATTTGTTTTAAAAACTATTTTATGTCAATTTTGACACTATTTAGTAATTGATTTTTGTGAAAATCATAACAGAATGATAAGTTCGAAAAAAGTTAATTAAATAAATACTAACATGTCATATTAACCTATGAAATTATTTTAATTCATAAAAAGTCTCAAATTATATTTATTTGGGTATTTATAACATCAATTATGTCAATATTTCATTAATAAGATAATTACTGCATCATTGTTGTGTCATAAATAAATTAAATTATTTAATGTCTAAAAATTACAAATAAAATACCATTATGTAGGAAATCTTTTTATATTTCTAATGAATATTTATAGTCGAATTTATCTTTTGTATAACCCCATATTAAAAATGTTTTAGTAAATAAACTTTGATTTTAACTCTTTTAACCCTTCTTTAAATAAATTAATAATAAATGTCCTAATCTAATCTAAGTGGGCCTAAATGGTCCTATTTTATTCCTAAGTTTGTTTTTGGTCGAATTACACTTGTCCAATAGAATTAGTACATGTGTTAGGGTAATAATAATATCATTTCTACCCTTAATTACCCTATTTACTTTTAACCGTGGTAAAAAAAAGTAAAAAGTTACTATTCACCAAAAATTATTTTCATCTCATTGAACCACATTTTACATACTGACATCATCCGTGTCTCTTGGATTTTTGAAATTCCACTCACAGAAGCGGTAAAATTAAGTTTTATGAACAATTCAGTTTTTTTTAACTACCACTTAGTGGTTTCACTATTCATCAAAAATTGAAAGTTTTCAGAAAAATACCAAAAATTAGGCCTAAGCTATATTTGATATTATGAACTCAAAAATGATGTCTATTTTACCAAATTCAAAACATATCAGTTGCATTAACTAATTTAAAAATTAATTCCCGTCGTCAAAACAAGTAGCGTGTTTTTAAGAGATAATAACTATCAAAAGATTGAAACTTGTTTATAACTGGTTTAAATGTGAAATTACATCCAATGACCATCATTGTATTAAATTGTAAAAATATATTCTAAATATACTTTAAAACCACTAAAATTAATAATTTATCACTATTAATTATTTCGATTGAAAAAGTTGTTTTTAATTAAAATTTAGTAATTTCCACTATTCATCAATATATGAAAGTTATCCGAAAATTACCAAAATTTTACCCTAAGCTAATTTCGATATTCCAAATCCAAAAATGAAGTCCATTTTGAAAAATAAAATTTACAAAATTTCAAAAAGTGGTTATTACTATTCATAATATTTTAATAGCATATCGTTGTTTAGTGAAACTCGGTATTGCGTACTACACACGATATCAAAGAAGGTCGTGATTGCGTGTAATGAAAGGCAAGTCAAGGATACGTGTTGTGCAAGCTCCTTTTTGGTGTAGCGTACAACACAAGACATTAATGAAATTAAAAAAGAATAAAATCTTGGGGTGTTACAGCTTAGAATATAGTCGATGCTCTCTCAGTGTACTCAATACGATCTCAAGATGGGTGGCATGGTCGTGTCGAGTGTGAGAGTACACCAAGATGTCGTACATGAATTCTACCAAAAAATAATCAAGATACTGATGGAACACACGATTCATCAGAGCCATGAAAACTACTGGCGTGTTTGTCAGTCCGAACGGCATAACCGTATACTCATATAGACCATACCTACTTCTGAAAGCTGTGAGATGTATATCAGATGGTCTAACTCGTAGCTGATGATATCCGGATCTCAAGTCAATCTTCGAGAACACTCGTGCTCCACGAAGCTGATCAAACAGATCATCTATCCTCGGCAAGGGATATCGGTTCTTAACCGTCAACTGGTTCAGCTTCCAATAATCCACGCAAAGTCTGAGGGTATCGTCTGCCTTCTTCGCAAAAAGGACCGGAGAACCCCAAGGAGAAGTACTGGGTCAGATAAAGCCCTTTACCTGCAACTCAGGCGTGGCCATCCTATAAGGAGGAATGGACACCGGTGCTGTTCCTGGCACGAGCTCGATAGAGAAATCCACCTCACGTACAGGAGGTAGACCTAAAAATTCATCCAGGAAGACATCCCTGAAACGATCAACAACTGGAGGGAAACCTGTCTAAAAAGTCCCCTGATCATCCAGATATAAGCTCACTATCTGGGCTGTGACTCCACCTCACCCATGATGCTCTAGTCCATCTCGACTCGCCTGAACATCCCACTCGCCCTTGTATAGAAACTCTCCGCCCTCTGGTGATGTGAAACGCACCCTGCGACGATAGCAGTCTATGAAGGCTCAATAGGTAACCAACCAGTCCATCCTGAGAATGACATCATATCTCATCATCTCCAAGACATAGAGGTCCCAAAGGAAGTGACACCCTCCAACCTCAAGGGGGCACTCCTTACACTGACGCACACTAGTCGTCCTAGTCCCCAACAGAGTGTATAGCGTCAAGATATTGGAATAAGTAGAAACACAGAGCCCAAGGCTCTCCACAATGGGTACAGATATGAAACTATGTGTAGCATCCATATCAAAAAGTATTGAAGATAAGACAGAAGCTACTAGAATAGTACCTCTGACTGTAGAAGGTCCGTGATCCTGCTCCTACTGGGTCTGCTGCACTGCATATGCCTGCCCAGTGTTGCGGCCCTGCGACATAGCATGGCTACCCTGAGTTGTCCCGCCCTGCTGCCTCTATGATCCTGGTGTCTGGCTACCACGACCACGAACACCATCTATGCCTGCATGCCCTGACATATTTCAGTTCCCTGACTGGTAAGAAGCCACTGGTCCTGCTCCCGCACACGGAGTCTGCACAGAACCCCTCTCACTAGCCACTGGTAGAAATGCCCTGCAAAAGCGCTACAGATGACCCATCTTTCTGCAAACTCAGCACTCTACTGGATCGCGTGGACACTGCGGTCTCTTGTGCCCCTCTCTACCACACTGGTAGCACCTGACCGGGCCACCTGAAGACGCCTCCTGGCTGGTACTTCTGCCCTGGTAGAAGTCCATATGTATTTTCCTCTTTCCAGTAGAAATAGTACCAGTAACTGGTGTTGAACCACCCTAGACCACACCACTTGATTCCCATAGGTTCCTCTCTATAATTAACGTTTGGTTCACAATCTTGTGTACAGTAGGCAACCTGAAAATATTCACCAGTGCTCGGATGTCATATCAAAGACCATCCTCAAAACGTCTGGCTCTCAACGTCTCATCACCCACCAGCATGGGTGCAAAACGCTGAATCTCCCTAAAATGAGCAGAATAGTCCATCACCGACATAGTGCCCTGCTGCAGATTCATTAACTCTCGAGCTCTATCTACCCTCGGCGTCTTGGGAAAGAAGAAGTCATAGAAGACTGCCTAAAAATCTTCCTACGCCATGTCCCTGTGATGCTCTGTCTGGGTGGTAACATCTCACCACCTCTTGGCGGAATTACGCAGCATGTAAGTCATGAGCTTGACCCTCCACCCTGGAGGCATCTCTAGATGCTCAAAAATAGTCTTCATCGATCCTAGCCAAGACTCTTTAGCCTGTGGTCCGCCATCCCCTAAAAACATAGGCGGATGCTTCTGCTGAAAGATACGTGTCAGCTCCGCCATAGATGTGTCAGTCTGCGGTGCTCCCTGAAAGGTTTGCATGAACCGCATAAAGTCTTCACGGAACTGCGCCTCCGCGCCTGTGTCCGGTATAGCAGCTGGCGCCGCATCTGGCTCTACTGGAGGATCAACTGGTAGCCCATGACCCACCATCTCCGGAGTATAATCATCGCCGCTCTCCTAGAGAATAACTCGCGGTCGTCTAGGCGGCATGACACTACAAGGTCAAAAGCATGCCTCAGATTCAAGATTATTATGACCAAAAACCTAAGGAACAACTAAGGAAACAAGAAGAAGAAGACATTCAAAATTGGAAAAACAAAACTACACAGCGTGTACTTGACTTCCCTTCCCCTTCCTGGGTCCTTCTACATGGCTAAGCCACACGGCTTCCATTCAACAAAAACTACACGGTGTGTAAATAATCTACACGGCGTGTATGGTGTTATTTCCCAACTACCTGTGTCGTCTATGACACGGCCGACTACTCGTCTTGACACTACACGGTGTGTTACACCCACACACAGCGTGTACACCATACCGTTTCCTAGCCACATGGCTAACTCCACACGGTCTATCCTCATACAAGACTACACGGCGTGTCCCACAGGTACACGGCGTGTTCAGGGAGAGGTGACATCGGCCTGTGTTGTTAGCTACACGGTCGAGCCCCCAGGTCACACTACACGGCGTGTCTATAATTGACACAGCGTGTTCTGTCAAGGAGTTAACCGACCCGTGTTGTTAGTTACATGGCCGGACTCCGGGTCACACTACACGGCGTGTCCATTCAGTACACGGTGTGTTTTACCCAATCCTTTCCCTACCCTGTGTCGCCGCCCACATGGTTTGTGACACGGGAAGAGACTACACGGCGTGTACTCAGGGTACACGGCATGTACTCAAAAAGTTCATTTTTCTTCCTGAATAGAAGAGCATACACGGCGTGTATAAAAATACTACACGGCATGTATACTGGGTTTCTGGACAGTATGCCTCTGAAAATTCTCTGGAACCCAGAAAATACCGTAAAACAACACCTAAGTGTCAAATTCCGACCCGTGGGAGCCCATACTCCCCACAAATCAAAGTTTGACATTTTATATGTGTTATAACCAATAACAGTCAGTGATCCACCAAATTCCAGTCAATGGGGGCCCATACTCCCTAAAAACCAGAGTTTGGCGTCCATTCTATAAACAGGCTCAAACAAAAACACCATATCACAAGGCAGGTATTTATCAAGCAGTTATCACAACAGCATGCTTTTCTAGCACAACAACTATCACAACAACATGAAAATTTCTAATGCACCTACATGGCATGGAAACTATGCATGGCATGTGATTTATAGCATGTGCCTATATGATGCATGAGATGGCATACCCTCATCTCATTGGGTTGCAACTAAATAGAACCCATAGATAAATTATAAACAGTACAATCTCAAAGTGCGTCACCCAACAGTGAAAATAAAATCAACTGTTAATTACAAAATCAGTAAAATTGCAATACGAGGTAATTTGGATTTTCCCTGTACATGGGTTAGCTATGCCCGGGCACAGCTTATTACCAACTATTGTTCGTCCTATCCCTGACTACAGCTCCAAATAGTAAGTCAAAGAAAAGAAACTCCTTTGATACCACTTTGTAATGTCCCGGACCCGGGTGCCACGCAACGGGTGCCCCGAGCCCGGTTCTCCACGTGACCTCAAGCACATTTCCCCAAATGCCAGAGGCTGCCGACTAGCAGTGAGGGTCCAGGTCTGATAGTGGGGAAACTATGCCCTCATTTATCAGAGTGGCACAGTGGAATAACTAAATAAACATACAATGACAGCAGAAGCAGTAAACATACACAACTAAAATAACTACAGCAGTGGATATAGACAACAGTAAATAAGTGATGATGCTACATGTTTCAAGTTCTAAGAAAATATCCAGAACATGTTATACATCAATACAGTACAACAAAATACATAGTACATCAAAACAAGAAAAACAGCTGGCAGCGACATCGCGAGCCTAGGCTCGGTCCCATGCCCTCCTACTCCTCAGCAACAGTCAAGTACCTGTATAGGGAATCTTGGCCCTATCTACACCTACAGCAACGTAATCTATTTAGGCTGAAAAGCGTGACCCAAACAGGGTGTGAGAAATATATCTCATCAGGCACCCACCAAAGGCATGTGCCCAACTGCGTGTAAGCATGCAACAACAGCGTGAAATAGTAAAATGAAATAAAGTAAGCAGTACTAACAAGTAACTAACTTAACAATTAAAGTTCTATTTTATTATTTATTTAATTCATTATATACTAGAAATCACCATAGTGCATTTCTAAACAAACATTCCACGTCCTCAGACAAGCAAAACCTTACCCTCGGGTAAGCAGAATCCAACCCACAGGTATAGCCCTCAGGCGTAACATAAATTTCCCTCAGGCGTAGGAAGTGTCGCCCTCAGGCACAGAAGTCAAGCCCTCAGGCACGAAATGTTTCCCTTAGGCGAAATAACTATAGCCCTTGGGCTAAACAGTGTAGTGCCCACAGGCTAATCACAACAACGCCCTCAGGCTAAACAGGTAATCAGGCTATGACCAACATATCAAAATGCAGTAAACAAGAAATTCCTCTCAAGGCAATTCTACAATTACTACATTTAAGGTATACCCTCGGGTATCCTGGCCAAATGGATAAACAGTGAAACACACCCCCGGGGTGGTTCTGGATCCAAGAAATGATCCCAACCAGCATTTTATTATCACAATTTAATCACCTATGCAATTCTAGGCATTAAATATGGTAATGGCCTCAGCCACATGACGCCCCAACATGGGTTCGTGGCACGAAAACGCACAAAAACGCACGATAGTTTGAAAATAAACACAAATCCACCTACCTTATACGCCAACGAGTGTTATACACGAACGGCGACTCCAGAAACGCCCAAGAACGGCGTAGATATGACGAAGAACAAAATCCAAACAAACGTAAATAACTTCCCCTCAGGAAAGAATTGGTAAGAATGGTACCAGGAGAGGAGAGGGCTTACCTGTGCGGTTCCAACGGGATCGTCCGAGGCAGAAACCGATTCCAGACGATCCCCTGGCGGATCTTCAAAGGTCTGACCGTTCTTCTTGGCTCCAAAATGGCTCAAACACCTCCTCTGTAAAATGAGGAGGCTACTGCCTGTTTTAAGCTGAAAAAACAAAGTACACTGCGTGTACTTCTGAGTACACGTCGTGTACTTCTTTCATTTAACTGTTCATTTGGTGGCACCTCCACACTGTTCATCCATCGACCTGAGTACACGGCATGTACTCCTGAGTACACGGCGTGTACTGTCGCCCAGCTGGCGGCGACTCCACCACCTTACTATTTAAGCATGCCGACTGACTACATGGTGTGTAAGGTACCACTACACGGTGTGTAATCGGTTCCTACACCCCTCGTCGCCGACATGGCTACACGCCCCGTGTACTCATCCCAACACGGCCAAAAGTACATGGCGTGTGGAAAAAGTACACGGCGTGTGGTTTCAAAATTTAGGATTTTCCCCCATTTTCCATATTTTCTCAAAAACACTTAAGGGAAAGGAAAAAGAAGAGGCTCGTACCTCAAAAATAAGAACCGGGTTCTTACAGATCTCAAACTCCAGGTCTCATTGATGATTGTATGAATTGCATTTTTGTTAACTATGCATGGATTTCATATAAAGTTAAATTGTTTGAACCTTCTCTATAATATGTCAGATAAGATCAGGCCCCATAAGTTTCCACTCCAACTTTATCCCATTATGTTCAAGACGAACACCTCTTCCCATATGGAACCTCATAAGGTTTCATTTGAATTCTAGAATGGAAACTATTGTTATATGAGGAATCCACTTGGGGAAGGTATTGACTCCCAAATCCTTGTAAATACATCAAATAGGATATTAGAATATCCTTTAGAGTTTTAATGGTTCTTCATGGACCATCCATTTGAAAGTGATAATCAGTACTAAAACTCAGCTCTTATCCAATAGTTGTTAAAGCCTTATCCAGAACCTCAAGGTAAACATTGAATCTTGATATGATACGATAGAGAGTGGAGCTCCATGTAGTACTACCACTTCCCTTATATATATACTAGTGATTTAGTGAAGAGAGAAACCTTCCTTGATAGTAATGAAATTCATTGACTTTGTAAAGTGGTTTTCTACCACCCAAATGGTGTTATTTCCTTTAGATGTCTCAGGGAGTCCTATAATAAGATCTAGGGTTATGTTTTCCCATTTCCATACTGGTATGGGAGATTTTTGCATCATACCCTTATAATTCTATTATTAATACTTGAATTTTTTTCATACCAAGCATCAAGATACAAATTCTAAAATATACCTTCTCATGTTATCCCACCATATTCTTTTCTTCAGATCATTATACATCATAGTGCTTCCTATATGAATATAGAAGGATAAGATATGTGCATCATCCAAAAGTTCCATCTTTGGTTCCAGTTTTTATGGAAAACATATCTAGATTATAAACCTTATAAATAAATATTTATTAAAGTTGAAATCTAGAATATTCTCAACATTTTAATGTATCTTCTTATCATCATTCTAGGCCTTCTTGATCCTCTCAATAATGGATAGTTGACTAGTTATTTGGTAAAGGTAGGACGAAGTGAATTTTATGATGCTAATTTCCATCCTTTGAAATTATAAGAATATTGGATTTTATTCAATAATCATCATGGATAGGGTTTTAGGATCTTTTATACTACAATCATTTTCCACTTTTTCACCTTTCTGGGATGGAAAAGGATTGAACAATCATAATCATTGATCAAATCTAACTACCTTAGTTGGCACATATTGAGCTAATTTTGTGTGAATATATAATTTTGGTTTTTAAAAACTATTTATATGTCACACTTCTCCGCATAGCGATAATTTCACCAAATATTCATAGCAAAGATCACTTTAGACATTTCTAGATCATGTTTTGGGTAAACCTTCTCATAGATCTTTAATTGTCTAGTGGTATAGGCTATTAATATTTCATCTTGCATGAGTACACAACCCAATCCCTTTCTAGCAGCGTCATTGTAGATCAAACATCCTCCCACACTAGTGGGTAATGTGAGAATAGGTGTAGTGTTTAGCCTCTACTTTAACTCTTTAAATATCTCTTTATATTCATTAGTTTATAAAAACTTTACCCCTTCCAAGTTAGCTTGGTTTTGGTCTTGAAAATTGTGAGAAGTTTCTCACAAATCGATGATCATACCTAGATAATCCAAGGAAAATATATATCTTCATCATAGATGTTGGTATATAATATCCTTTAATTACCTCTATTTTTTGAAAGATCTATATATATCCTATTGCTAGTGATAACATGCCCCATTGATGTTAATTGATCCATCCAAAACTCATATTTACTCTACTTATCATATAAATTTTCCTTACATAAGGTCTTTAGTATGGTATTCAAATACTTAAAATGTTCTTACTTTATTTTGTATTACATAAGAATATCATATATAAATACTACCAAAAATCTATTGAGATAATCACTAAAGTCTCTATTTATTAATTCCATGAAGATAGTTGGATCATTAGTTAGTCTAAATGGAATTACTATGAACTCATAGTGCCTGTACCTTGTATGAAAAGTATTCTTGGGTATATTATCCTTATTCGACCTTACTCAATAATATACCAACCAAAGATCTATATTAGAGAAGTATTGGGCTCCACATAGCTGGTTGAACAAGTCATCAATCTATTATAGAGGATACTTTTTCTTTAGCGTGATATTTTTTAGCAAGTGATAATCCATACAGAGGAGAATTTACCAATCCTTATTCTTGATGGAGAGGACCGGTGAACCCCATGTAAAATAACTTAGGCATATAAACCCTTTATCCAAATTCTCCTGTAATTTATTCTTCATATCTTTAAGTTCAGTAGTGTATATTCTATATAGAGTCTTAGATATTATCAAATATCTGGGTATAAGATTTATTAAGAACTCAACCTCATTACTTAGAGGGAGATCATGCAATTGTTTAGGATACACATCATCATATTCCCATAAAATGGGCATGTCATCAATAAAGATCTTTTCCTTAGTCTCAATCATTTAATCTAGATACACTTTCTCATAAGTAAATAATATCCATTCTTGAGATGAGGATACCATAAGATATTCATCCTCTTATTTTCACTTGTATGGAATCATAGGGGTATTTGTGATATAGAGGGTGATTTTATTCTCTCAATAATTTATGTTGGATACATATAATGATGGTTAATCAATACCTTGAATTGCATCGAATTACACAAAAGATAGTATCGCAAGGTTTTCTAACAAGTTTATCCCACAAATATGGACATGGGATAAGTTATATACTTGGGATGAAATAATTACCTATTTTATATTTTCATATATATCTCCAATTCCATTTTTTAGGTGGTGTTTGAATAGTTATACTAAACTTATGTGATATAAAAGAATTCATAAAACCATAATAAAATAGTACATTTTATTTCCTTGAATGAATAATTAACATACCTATCACTACATCATTTTAGGGATCCACCTTGACATTTTTTATGGAATAATCTCACCCTTTCTCTCTAGGCCTTAGAGGTTTTTTTCTTTAGTTATAATCAAAAACCCTTATCTTAGTGAATTCATTTGCATAGGGTCCCTCTTCTTTATAATTGAAACATTTAATAGAAAGATAAGATTTTAATAGATCATTATTTTTTTCCATCACATTGGTGGGTTTATCTAGTCATCATTCAATAGCTAGGTTCCTTTACTTACCACACAAAAATCATTTCCTTATCCCCTTCATAAAATTACTAGGATACTTCTTCCCACACTCTTTTGAAGTGGGATGTTGGACTTTCTTAACACCTTGATATTTTTTCCTCACTATTTCAAAATTGAAATCCATTATCTGGTTCATATCTCTTGACCCATGAGATTCACTGACCTCTATTTAGACTTTGAGGGCACATAAAATAATTTCCTTGTAGATGTAAAATTATCAAATCATAAAATCTATTGATATATTTGTATTTATCCTACTAAATAAGTGATCAATTTTACTTTAAGAGTCAATTAAAAATATGGGGGTGTATCGCATGAGTCTTATAAAGTTTTCCTTATAACCCCAAATGTATTTGTAATCTTTTTTATTGAGTAAAAATAAATCTATATCCATTTTTAGTTAGAGAGTTTGAGGAAAATATTTAGTGAAAAACATTTTCTTGAATTCTTTCCACTCCATCGCTTCGATCTCTTCCTCTAACTTCATAATTTTTATCAACATTCACTATTGATCAGATTCTCCTTTCATATGATAAATAGCCATCATGACCTTCTCTTTCTCAAACAATTTAAGGATGGAGAATATATTTTACATGGATTTGATCTATTATTTCATGATTAATGGATCATAATATCCATTGAAAGTTGAATGTTTTTGTTACTTAAAGGTATTAATTTCATCTTTCTCTTTATTATGGGGATGTGGGTTTTCCCCTGATTCAAATTTCTATTAAAAACATGATTTAATTGAGTAATTATTTTCATGAAGTTATTGACTCATGATCACATTGGTTTGGGAATCTAATTTGGTTTTTCATCACACATCACATTGGTTGTTGACTCAGTTCATCCTATTTCCAGCCAATGACTAAAATAAAGGGAAAATTATGTATTATTATTTTTAAACTATTAAAAACATAAAAGAAAAACTATAAATATTTAAGGGATAACTCATATATAAAAAATTTACTTATCAAATTAATTTATAGATTTTAATCTAAGTTATCCATGGTCTATTTCCTAACATAAAATTTTATGAGCATTTTTATTCCCTTCTGGATGGTTCATAAGGAGACTATGAATTTAGAAAAGAAAATCCCCAAGGAGTATCAAATGAGGTGTGTGAAAAGGAATATTTTTTATACACTAGGTGAATATCTATTTAATAATCAATGATCCCTTCTTGAGGTTATTACCCCTAGGTACAATTGTGCTAGAGCCACATCCACTTGTAGTTTACAGCTATGAATTTGGTTTCTTGGAAACTACTTAATCTACACTTTACCATAATTTAGGTGTGTTTTACTATTATTGGTCTTATCCCTAAGTCATTCACTAAAGCTTTCTAATCCAAATTCTCACAAATAACTAGGCCTTTCTCTGATACCTTCTATAATAACCCATTTCTTTTATAAACTTTAATTCACCATTTATTACATAAATTCACATATAATAAAATCCCAAAATATCAACATACCTAGTGTATTTGGTTAATTATATAAAAAAATCAATAACATGGAAGATTAATACAGTAATATTATTTAAAAATCCCATAACATGCCTTTAAATTCTTTTGATCTTTTAAAACTGTATGGGGTAGCCTGGGGATGTTCACAAGAAAGGGGTGAGCTATAAATCACAATAAGGGAATAATCAAAGCATAATATGATGAGTGTAATATATTATAGTCAAGAATCCTATCAAGGTGACATGAAATGGGTGATAATCATAAACATAAACATAAAATCATGATATTAAATGATAACATCAAGGAAACATAGGAATGTGGTAGCAACATAAAAAATGACATCATAATCATAAGTCAAGGCCAACCACTGAGACATAATAATATATTGTTCTTAAGATAACATCACAAGCACCATACATGGTATCTTATAAGATAAAAACATTACATAATTCATTATAGGGCTATATAATTCTAGGCCCACTTTTCATATTCATATCATGTACATGCATTTGTGTACCACATCGATCATACAACATAAGGATGTATTTCATTAATTTTAATACCATTATTGAAGAGTGTGGGTTACATAAATGTTAATCCTTGATCAATTAAGTATAGTTGCATCTATCTAAATACCCTTGAGAGGAAATAGGGATGGGTATACACAACATGAATGTATGGCATGGAAAATCACGGGATAATTTTGGCAGCATAACGGGTGTAACTAAAGGTTTATAGAAGGGTGTAATGAGGGTGAAATTTGGTCTTTCATTAATTTGTAATAATAAGGATTGTAAAGGTATGTGTAAAAACATATGTTAATAAGAATAATTGTAAATCAAAAGACATAACTTAATTGAAGTGCTTGAATAATGAGGAAGAGATAACCCCCTTAATTCGGCATGGTAGGAACTTAGGTAAAGGTCATAATGAGAGGGGTAAATAAAATATCATTATTAAAAAATTAAATGGATATTTATAAAGACATGAAAACACAATAAATTGAGATTAAAAAGTCTAAAAACAAAGAAGGTGCTTGAATGGAAAAGAAGAGATAGATATCTCTTACCATGAGAGGGTACTTCTAAGATCTTGGGAACACCTTAGAAGGTTTTTAGAGAGGTATAAAGAGATTAACTTCATGGTCAATGGGTTTTGAGTGAATAATAATGGGAGGTTGGGTGGGTATTTATAGAAAAAGATAGGGACATTTTTTATTAATTTATATACTTAGGTATTGGACTCCATAAGATAAAATAATCAAAACCGAAAAATATACCATAGTTTTTTCCCATGGTTTCTACAAAATAGTAGTGGTTTTATATATTTTAAAGGGATAGGAACCGAAAATATAAAAAGAATACCATTGGTGATGTGGAAGTGAGACATGTGCAAAAAGAATTTATTTTAAAATCTTAAAATATAATATAAGTTTCATAGGATTCATTATGGGTATATAAAATTAATGAAATAAATTCAAAAAAACATTATTTTAAAGTTAAAATCTATATTTTTTCATGGATTACTTTTATAGAATTTATTACATCACTTTTTGTGTATTATGATGTCATAATACGGATCGTATATTTTTACCATATTTATTTTTTATCTAAAAATTTGAAAGCATCATAAAATTATGAAAAAATAAACATTAGATAATTTCAGCATAATGGATTCAAAATTATTATATATTTTACCAAAATAATTTTATAAATATGAGACTACACTTTTAAATAAAAATCTCTATTTACTGGAAAATACTAGTTTTTACAATATAAACTACTTTTTTACCCTTATGAAAATTAAATTAGACTTCATTAAATTGTATTATCATTTATATTTTAATAAATATTATTTAGTAAAAATATTTTATTAAAATAAAATTAATTAAAAATTAACCGAATTTTTAAAAATAGTTTCTTAATTGAAACTATATATTTCTCAAATATACATTTTTTATTTCTTTGTATCAAAATCTAATTTTTATCAAAATTGTTATATAATCATTTATAAAATAATAATAAAAAGGGATAAAAATCATAATTATTTTATTAAAATTAAAATATAAAAATTCATATTACTAATGTATAGATATATAACCCCTTATTACACCAATATACACTCTAAGGGTAAGGTGTGAAATGGTGGTGCTTTCTTGGGCTGGTTCAGAAAACATGGTCTGGGACGTGATCTTGATAATATTGAACTTTTCATGTAAATGGTTTTACTCAAGATTTTGTTATTGAATTTTGGATTGGGATTAGTAAAGGGAAAATCCAAGTGATTTTATCTCTCTTAGAATCTCTAATAAATGGGATTCATTTGGTATGAACATACTAGTTGAGGTTGTAGATTCTTTCATATATATCAATTGAACTTTATCATAACCCTTAATATACTAATATTAATGGTCACTAAAAAATATATATGATCAATGGTTAATATTTTTAATGTTATCTTAAATCCAATTATCTATATTTTATAATGTTCCAAAATAACCTAATTAGTTCATGTATTTTATATAAAAATATTACATAATAAGGCATTTATTTATTCAAAAATGTAATTTCATTTATAAAATTTATGATCATTATAGTTTAATTACATGTTGTTTTAAAAAATAGTGGTGTGGGAGTGATGAGGTATTTGTGTTATTGGAGGAAATGATGGTGTTTAATTGGAAATATTATGATATTTTTCATAGAGGATGACTTTTTTTAGTTATTTGGGTGCATAAGAGTGAATTTGATTCTTCGTGTGTTTGTGATTTCTCTAATGTTTGTGTGTGATTTAATTATTTAAATTTACATTGTTGGTTTTGATGTATGGTTTGTAAAAATTTCATCAAATAATAACTAGGGTTTTGTGATTAATAAGTGAAGGAATGAATTATGGGATAAGGTGTTGTCCATATATTAGCAGCAATAATTATTGTAGTTCATTGGGGGAGTGTCGATCCAGGGGGTTGAGGAGTGGTCGAAAGAGGTTGAGGATGCCTTATAATTAACAAGTACTCTATATCTGTTCTAAGTTTCCTTAGTAGTTAATTTTATTAAATTATTATCATGAGTGTGGTGGATGATTAACCATTTTTGGCCAAAATATAATTCTTTGGAGGAGTTTTTGATGGGTTTATTAGGATCGTATAACACTTATATAGTGTGATGAAAACAAAAAGAAGCCAAAAAAGGATCTTCCATGATTAAAATATTATATATAATGTAAGAACCCGGGTTTTTGGAACGGGTCAAAATCCCGACCCTGTTTGAATTTTTGACCAGTTTCTGAGGAAACTGGAGAAAATGGGAAGTTTCTAGAAATTTCTAGACTACACGCTGTGTACTTTAAGTACACACCGTGTATGTGTAGGTGAGTGATCGGCCGTGTGCTCGCCGAGTACATGTCATGTGATGACCGTGTAATAGTTTCTTACTACACTACGTGTAGTTTTGAACACGTCGTGTATACAACCGACCGTGTGAGGCCATACATGGCTTATAGGCCTGTTGGCCGGGTAGAAACAGGGACATGTCGTGTTCCCTTTAGACATTCCATGTAGTCTAGTCGTGTATAAGGGAAACACATGGCGTGTGGGTATGTCGGCGAGGAAGAGAAGAGGAACCTGGTACATGCCGTGTACCCAGAGGTACACGTCGTGTACTCATGTTGGCAGGTTCAGAAAGTAAGTTGGCGGAATCCTGATGTCTTATGAACATTTAAATGAACTATACACAGCGTATAGTCCTAAAGTACACGCCGTGTACTTTCTTTTTTCGCTTAAAATGGGCAGTAGCCTCATATTGAGGCAGAACCACATACCCTCCGCCCGGATATGCGAACCAGGCCGGCCAAACCCCTTTTCTCCTCCCGATTGTCCGTACGAGACCTGATTCGAGCTCTAATTAGTGTGTTGGAACCCCCTCAGTAAGGTCTCGATTCCTCTATGGTCGTTTTGTCTGATTTTTGTTCTAGAATGAGTTATAGGCATTTGAACGGTATTGAATCTTTTGTAGATTTACCTCATTTTAGACCGAATTGGTGGGTGTTAACTGAGGAGTAGCATCTTCCAAGTCTCAGGTAGGTGGTTCATACTTCTTTTTGTGTTTTCGTGGTTGTTTGGGTAATGCGGCCTTTGGCGCGTTTTCGGGTATTTTGAGCGGGACCTGTTTTATCTGCTATTTCATATTGAATTGATTGTTGGACCTATGGGATGCCTTTGGGTAGTCCATGTTACCAGTATTCATGATCGGGGTCGGGTGAGGGGTCGTTGCTCATCGGGGCATTTTGGTCGGGGAACACCAAAATGGTTTTAATTGAAATTTTAAAGTGTTAAACTGTTTAGTTAAATTTATTAAAGCCTGTGATAATTGTTAGAGGAATTTAAGACCTCAGTGCTGGTATGGGACAACACCTTGCGTAGTGCAATTCAACTGTTTAGTTTGTTTTTCCAGTTTATGTTATTGGTTTAAACATGTTATATATGAAATTGCTGAATTGCATCTGCTGGACCCTTTAGGTGGTGTTGGGCATGGCCCGGTTATTCTTGAGTGATGTGGATCACAGGTTGGGGCTTTGCCCAGGTTACTTTGGGTGATTTTTACCACGATATTGGGCGTTATGGACGTCGTCTTGAGGCAGTACAACTGTCAGTTTGGGCAAGGCCTGGGTTACTAGGATGGCGATGCCATCGGACTTGAGAAACATGGTCGCAGGGACACGAGTTGTCAGATGTGTTGGTGTCTTTGGTACTATTTTGGTGATACCGCTCACCTAGGACTTGAGTAGTGTGCACACAGAGATACTTCGTGATGAGGTATTTTTGACCACTCGTGTGGGTAGAGGCCCCCGTAGTTGCGGTTAGGTATTTTGGTTGGGGGTGCTTGCCATGGAAAACCATGTGGGAGGTGAGGAGCCTTCAAGAGATGGGCGTGCCTTTGGGACGTCGTTACTTGAGACACGAGGTGTCAGGAGGCACATGGTGCCGGGTTACTATTCTTGGACGTGCCTTTGGGACGTCGGTACTTGAGACATGAGGTGTCAGGTGGTACATGGTGCCAGGTTACTATTCTTGGACGTGCCTTCGGGATGTCGGTACTTGAGACACAAGGTGTCAGGAGGCACATGGTGTCGGGTTACTATTCTTGGACATGCCTTCGGGACATCGGTACTTGAGACACGAGGTGTCAGGAGGCACATGGTGCCGGGTTACTATTCTTGGACGTGCCTTCAGGACGTCGGTACTTGAGACACGAGGTGTCAGGAGGCACATGGTGCCAAGATACTATTCTTGGGCATGCCTTCGGGACGTCGGTACTTGAGACACGAGGTGTCAGGTGGCACATGGTTCCGGGTTACACGACAGAGATTCCGGCGTTGGCCAAAGCAGGTGACACTCCATGGTGGCTGTTGAGCACCAGTGGAGTTTGTGTTTATTTGAGCATTGTACTGTTTACTGATTTTCTGAGAAATGCATAACTGGTTAAACACATATATTTGGTACGCACCGTTGGGTGGTATCCTACTGAGATTTGTCTCACACCCTATACGGGCCCTTCGGGACACGTGCAGACTTTATAGATTTACGTACAGGAAAGAGGCCAGCTTCAGAAGATGGGCTGCGTTAGTTGTTGAATGGAGATGGTATGGACCTTGAGGTCATGCCTAGCTGGGTTTAATTTGTTTTGTTTACTTTTCTGAATCAGCATGATTACTTGTTGTAGCTATTGTTGGTTAGCCATTGGCGCCCTTTTTATTATCAGTTGTGTATGACCTGCTTTGGATGCATTTGTTACTGTTCAATTGTAGTTACATGATATCGGCATGCTGTTGTGTTTATTTCTGCTGCTTTTGTTTAAATTTATTGATTCCGCTGTTTATCTATATTGATTATGCTTCCGCTCTACGGGTCTGGTTCGAGTCTGCTAAGTCATTTATTTTCACTGCATATTTTAGTATTATACTCAGACTAGTACCATTGTTATTCCTCCGAGAAGGTATATCCTCCCCACGGTACCTATTCAGACCCTCACTGCTAGTCGGCAGCCTTTTGCGTTCAGGGGAGGTGCGCCTAAGGTAGTGACACCCGACCCGTTCGGCATTGTTCGGGTGGCTGGCCAGGTCCGGGTCGTTACAAAGTGGTATCAAAGGAGTTTTTGACATGGATTTAGTAGAAGCATTTTTCTGGATACTAATGAGTTTGAGGCTTCTCGTTTCTTTCTGCTGGTTTTACTATTTGGGATATGGTGGACTGGAGATAGTTTGTTACAGGGACTGGGTTTCTAGCTTGTTCTTGGGTGCCTGCAGCCCCAAGTACGAGGGATGGACCTAGTTGCCGCGGGTCGGAACTGTCGTTTGTTTTTTCTCAGATTACAGTTTATATGATTTCAACCTCGGTGGCTCACTTGATGTGTGATGTTCGGGATTGTGATATGTGACCCTTGACCCAGTATAGTAAGTGAGAATTGGACCTTTTCCGGTATGGAAAAGGTTGTTGCTTGGATTTTGATAGGCACTTTTTTGGGTATTTCAATTTCATAACTGCACGTATACTTTGTGAAGTGATAATGCCATGTGAATGAAATATCAATTTCCATGATTTATATTTTTGAAATGTGAATAGGTGAAACTCCTGGTAGAATTGCTCGTTTATTTCAATGTGTATGCCATGCTTTGTATTTTTGTATAATATCATGTTGCGGGATAATTGATTCTGGATCTTATGAGAGTAGGCAGGTACTATGGTTGAGGCAGTGTAACTGTCAGTATTGGGCGACTTGGTCGTCGGAATTTAGGCAACGTTGGTTTTTAGGATGGGCATGGCCTGAGGTACTATTGATAATTGGATCTGTTGTGGGTGGGTAAGGAAGCCATGAGGCCGGGATGCTGTGGGGCATGGGTTGTGCTGAGGGGGAGTAAGGGTAGTTATTATGCACTGCCTTTTACTGCTTTCCTTATCTGTGTAGAATATATTGTTATATATATATGGGCTATTTGACCATTTATGGTATTCAGTGGGTTACACCTTCATGACTCGATGAAGCATCAGGCAGGGGAAGATACAATGCCGCAGGATCAGGGTCAGAATTCGGTACAGGCAGAGCACGAGCTGTAGGTACAGGCTTAGGGATAGGATCAGGTTCAGGATCCAGTGTAGGCAGGACAACAGCCGGGTTTGGCATTGTCCGGGTCATGGTTTGATGAGTAGCTCTGAGCTAGCCTGGTACGTGTCTTACAGGGGATTGACAGAGGCGCGCAGGGTATAGAGCCTTCTATGGCGTATCTGATGCAGGAGTTCCAGTCGCAGCACCTGCTGCTTTTTTAGGGAGACGGTGGTCCGCAGGCAGCTAAGAACTGGATAGAGAGTATGCAGATGATTTTCGAGCAGCTCGAGACGCCTCCAGGGTGGAGGTTCAAGATGGCGACGTACATACTGAGAGGACTGGTGAATCATTGGTGGGACGTACAGGTACAGGCTCGTAGGCACGAGGAACTAGCTTGGAAGGACTTTGAGGACATAATCTTTGAGCACTTCTATCTAGAGACACTGTGGGCAGAGAGAGCTCAGGAGTTCTTGAGTCTTCGGCAGGGAGACATGTCTGTCATGGACTACGCATCTACTTTCACCAAATTGTCTTTCTTTGCATCTAGTATGGTGAACGATGACGCAACTAGGGTGAGGTGCTTCAAGGATGGCTTATGACACGCCATTTGGGTCCCGATGAACATCTTCAGGCTGGTTTCTTTCTCTGAAGCGGTGAATCAGGTGCTCATAACTGAGGGCAATGAGAGAGAGAAATATCGCTTGGTTAGGGAGACAGCTTCAGGTGATGGTTTGGACAGTAGGAAGCGAGGGCGGGATGAGTTCCAGTAGGGCAGTCAGGTCAGGGATTCAGCTAGACCACCTCGTGGTAGTTCAGCGGTGGTTTGCTTCAAGTGTGGAAAACTGGGACATGTTCGGGCACAGTGTGATAGGCCTCCGAAGGAGTGTCGGGCATGTGGATAGGACGGGCATCTAGATAGGTTTTGCAGGTAGCCCTCTCAGATAGCCGGCAGGCAGGGACCAGGACAGACTATAGCGTCTGGAGTTGGTTCGGGTTCGGTACCTGGCGAGGGTAGTCGAGGTTCAGCTATGCGCAGAGGTCATGACAGAGACAATGGGACCTAGTTGAGGGGTCAGTGGCCGGTGACTGGAGTAGCATTATAGGGAGTTCAAGCACCAGGCAGTCGTGTTTTAGGCTAGGTGCACGCTGTGGAGCTGCCAGAGGCCGAGCAGGCCGGTGAGCCGATGACAGTTAGAGGTACACTGCGGTGTGTCCGTGATCTCCATGTTTCCTTTTTAGCATGACCTGTAAAGGCATTTCTGTTTTGAGTGCACGTGGTGCACAGGATCTATGTGGACTGACTAGATTCTAGTCAGTGGGATTGGCACCATATCGGGTGCGGGATATATTTATATATATGTATGAGATGCATAGCATCAGGGCATTGCAGATGCGGGTTACTTGAGGTGTTGTGGGAATTGGGGCATCGTGGATGCAGGTTACTTGAGGTGTCATGGGAATCGGGGCATCATGGATGTGGGTTACTTGAGGTGATAGGCACCAGGACCTCATGGAGGCAGACACCAATGCGGTGCAGGCTATGTTGAGTGTCGAGACGGACACAGGAGCGCCTATGTGGTGCAGGGGTGACGATGCATCACGGGAGGACTATCCATCCGGAAAAAAGGTTAGTAAACCCTGTTTTCTTTACGTTTTGTTTGTTTGAGACCGGCTTAGGCGGTTCCTAAGGTGGGGAACCCCCTTTAAGGAACTTAGCCGGGACCTTTGCAACCAGGGAAGTCCAGGTTATTTTGATCAGGGTGGTATGCTCGGTGCCATCTTCAGATTTTGTTCGGTAGCTTGAGGATGAGCTACGTTAAGGTGGGGAGTTTGTAAGAACCTGGGTTTTTGGAACAGGTCAAAATCCCAACCCTGTTTGAATTTTTGACCGGTTTCTGAGGAAACTGGAGAAAATGGGAAGTTTCTGGAATTTTCCAGACTATATGTCGTGTACTTTAAGTACACACTGTGTATGTGTAGGAGAGTGACCGGCCGTTTTCTCACCAAGTACATGTCGTGTGATGACCGTGTAGTAGTTTCTTACTACACAGCATGTAGTTTTGAACACGTCGTGTATACCCCCGACTGTGTGAGGCCATACATGGTGTGTAGTCCTGTTGTCCGGGTAGAACCAGGGACACGCCATGTTCCCTTTAGACATGTTGTGTAGTCTAGCCATGTATAAGGGAAACACATGGCATGTGGGTATGTCGGCGAGGAAGAGAAGAGGAACCTGGTACATGCTGTGTACCTAGAGGTACACGCTGTGTACTCATGTCGTCAGGTTCGGAAAGTAAGTCGGTGGAATCCTACCGTCTTATGAACAGTTAAATGAACTATACACGGTGTGTAGTCCTAAAGTACGCGTTGTGTACTTTCTTTTTTTCACCTAAAACGGGCAGTAGACTCATATTGAGGCAGAACCTCATACCCTCTTCCCAGATACGCGAACCAGGCTGGCCGAACCCCTTTTCTCCTCCCGATCGTTCATCCGAGACCCGATTCGAGCTCTGATTAGTGCGTTGGAACCCCCTCGGTAAGGCCTCGATTCCACTTTGGCCGTTTTGTCTGATTTTTGTTCTATAATGAGTTATAGGCATTTGAACGGTATTGAATCTTTTGTAGATTTATCGCATTTTAGACCGAATTGGCGGGTGTTACCGGAGGAGTAGCATCGTGTGAGTCTCAGGTAGGTGGTGCATACTTCTTTTTGTGTTTTAGTGGTTGTTTGGGTAACACGGCCTTCAGCGTGTTTTCGGGTATTTTGAGCGGGACCTGTTTTATCTACTATTTCATTTTGAATTGCTTGTTGAACATATGGGATGCCTTTGGGTAGTCCCTGTTACCAGTCTGCATGAGCGGGGCCGGGTGAGGGGTTGTTGATCATTGGGGTATTTTGGTCAGGGAACGCCAAAATGGTTTTAATTGAAATTTTAAAGTCTTAAACTATTTAGTTAAATTTATTAAAGCCTGTTATAATTGTTAGAGGCATTTAAGACCTCAGTGCTGGTATGGGATAGCACCTTGCGTAGTGCAATTCAACTGTTTAGTTTGTTCTTCTGGTTTATGTTTTCGGTTTAAACATGTTATATATGAAATTGCTGAATTACGTCTACTGGACCCTTTGGGTGGTGTTGGGCATGGCCCGGTTATTATTGAGTGATGTAGATCAGAGGTTGGGGATTTTCCCGAGTTACTACAGGTGGTTTTGACCACGGTATTGGGCATCATGGATGTCGGCTTGAGGTAATACGACTGTCTATTTGGGCATGGCCCGGGTTACTAGGATGGCGATGCCAACGGACTTGAGCGACATGGTCGCAGGGACATGAGGTGTCAGATGTGTTGGTAGCTTAGGTACTATTTTGGTGATACCACTCACCTGGTACTTGAGTAGTGTGCACACAGAGATACTCCGTGATGAGGTGGTTTTGACCACTCGTGTGGGTAGAGGCCCCCTTAGTTGCGGTTAGGTATTTTGGTTGGGGGTGTTTGTCGTAGAAAGCCACGTGGGAAGTGAGGAGCCTTTAAGGGATGGGCGTGCCTTCGGGACGTTGGTACTTGAGACACGAGGTGTCAGGAGGCACATGGTTCCGAGTTACTATTCTTGGACATGCCTTCGGGACATCGGTACTTGAGACACAAGGTGTCAGGAGGCACATGGTGCTGGGTTACTATTCTTGGACGTGCCTTCGGGACGTCGGTACTTGAGACATGAGGTGTCAGGAGGCACATGGTGCCGGGTTACTATTCTTGGACGTGCCTTTGAGACGTCGGTACTTGAGACACGAGGTGTCAGGAGGCACATGGTGTCGGGATACTATTCTTGGGCGTGCCTTCGGAACGTCGGTACTTGAGACACGAGGTGTTAGGTGGCACATGGTGTCGGGTTACACGACAGAGATTCTGACGTTGGCCGAAGCAGGTGACACTCCATGGTGGTTGTTGAGCACCAGTGGAGTTTGTTTTTATTTGTGCATTGTACTGTTTACTGCTTTTCTGAGAAATTCATAACTACTTAAACACATATATTTGGTACACACCATTGGGTGGTATCCTACTGAGATCTGTCTCACACCCTGCACGGGCCCTTCGGGACGCGTGCAGACTTTATGGATTTACATGAAGGAAAGAGGACAGCTTCAGGAGCTGGGTTGCGTTAGTTGTTTCATGGAGATGGTATGGAACTTGAGGTCATGCCTAGCTGGGTTTACTTTGTTTTTTTTACTTTTCTGAATCAACATGCTTACTTGTTGTAGCTACTGTTGGTTAGCCATTGGCACCCTTTTTATATTCAGTTGTGTATGACCTGCTTTGGATGCATGTGTTACTGTTCAGTTGTAGTTACATGATATTAGCATGTTTTTGTGTTTATTTCCTCTTTGGTTGTTTACATTTATTGTTTACGCTGTTTATCTATATTGATTATGCTTCTGCTCTGTGGGTCTAGTTCGAGTCTGCTGAGTCATTTATTTCCGCTGCATATTTTAGTATTATACTCGGACCAGTACCATTGTTATTCCTCCGAGAGGGTATATCCTCCCCACTATACCTATTTACACCCTCACTACTAGTCGACAGCCTTTGGCGTTCAGGGGAGGTGCACCTAAGGTAGTGACACCCGACCCGTTTGGCACTGTTCGGGTGGCTAGCTAGGTCCGGGTTGTTACATATAAAATGAATAACATATTGTTTTTACGTTACACTATAAATTATAGTAGTAACTATCTTTATCATATGAGCTTGATGAAGATCACTCAATGGAAATTGAAGGACTCCCTCCCCCATGGTGTATCCATGGGTTGAAATAATCACTAGACATTCGGGTGGGATTCTTCTTCTCACCATGACATGTTAGTGTCTTCCTAGGTAAAGGAGTAATGAAAAGTGATATTTACTATGATAATTGGTAGGAGATAAAACATCACCATCTCTATGGTGTTTTCCTCTTTATATAGCCATCAAGATGTTTCCATTCATTGAATCATACAATTAAAAAATATGAGTTAATTCTCAGCCAACATGCATTCATCACATGAATGCATCACTCCTATAACGTGTTTTTTCTTATTAAACACTGTATATTAATGATACCTAACATTGAAAGATTCAAACATTAATCCTTCTACTATCATTTCAAGAAAGTGGCTGATTATTTTGATGCTCTAGATCAATTCTCTTAGAATATGGTGAGAATAAAAATATTCTTAACATACCAACTTTGATACCAATTGAAGAGACCCAAACTTAGTCATTCATAATTACAATATCAATAAAAAATATTGATTCAATTACAAACTAATAAAATTTTAGTTATACAGTTTTTTAGAGTTAGTTAAAACCTTTAAATAAAAAACTAATATATTTCCCATCCAATGGATATTTTTTCCACTATACCCAGAATTTATAATTTAACACTTAGTCTTTAACATCTCCCATAAACTCCTCTCCACATGATACCTATATTGATATATCAAATTAATTACTATTATTTATAACTTGGGTAAATGGAAACATAAGAAGGGTGAGCTCAAATTCCTGATAGGGGTATCATATAATGGATATTATCCTAGAGAAACAAAAGTTGAGTAATATGAAAAAGTAAAAAATCAATAAATGAGTAATATAATCAATAACATGATCATGAAATATATCCATTGATAATATAACAAAGTAAATAATCACATGTATAAAAATAATTGATTTTATAGTGATGGAATGTGTAATTTTGGAAATCATATTCTTATCATCAAGACCACATCCAAAACATCATACTTATCATCAATACCACATCCTAGAAATCATTATTATCATTATGAACATAGATAAGACATCATTATTAATATCAATATCATATCCTGAATATCATACCTATCTCATGACTATGGCCAAGAAATCATACATACCATCATGATTGCAGCCAAAACATCATTCTTCATATAAATGTTTCATCCCATACATCATACTTATAATTAATATCACATCCAAGACATAATAATTATCAACATGACCATATATAATACATCATTATTACTATCAAGACCATAACATAGACATCATACTTATCATCAAGACCAAATCTCATCCATTATTAATAAATTGGTAAGAATACGCCAAATTCCCAAACTTTTTTATCTCATGAGGCCTATCGATGTATTGAGGGACTATATAATTCTGGGGCCTAACCATCAATAAAAAATATCCAATGCATTCCTTATATATTTAATAATCAATATAGTATACAATAAAATTTCATTATTAATCAATAAACATCCATATTTTAATAACAAAGATGCGATATGTCAATAATTTACCCAGTCAATATATGGAATAACATGATCATAATCCATATAGAAAAAATAAGTGGATGGTATCATTAGTTCATATCCCTAGTGAAATATAAGTACTTTAAAGTATGTTTACATATATTATAGAGATCTTTATAAGAGAAGTAAAAAAATCTTAGTGAAAGAAGAAAAAAACTATTTTCATTTTTTCATACTCTTTTTAGAAAATATTTTATAAAGAAATAAAAATGAAATTTCTTGGAAGAAAAAGATTAAAAATTGGATAGGAAGTTTCTTAACGAAAATAAACAATGGCGGTTTGAAAATACACTATTATGGGAAATGTTTATAAGAAAATGCCTTTCAGAAATTATAAATAAATTCAAAAATAATTGAAAATGAAGTCACAAGTCACTTTTATATATCATTTTCAAGAATATGAACAAAATAATATTTAAAAAATTACTTCAAAATATAAATATAAAAAATATAATTTTGAAACTAAATAAAGGATAAGTCCAAAATTTTTGACTAGAAGATAAAAGATACAAATTTGAATCTTATTTCAAAATATATTTATTGAAACCCACATCGTTAAAAGAGAAATATGACTTCCATTTAAAAATAGTTAAAGATAATTATTAGGGTAACAAGAAATAATAAATATTTTTATTTCAAAATAATAAAGGAGAATAGTGGAAGGAATAAGAACATCGATATATAGGAGAAAAATTCCCAACCAAAACAAAGTGATATTTGAAAAAAACCCCATAGGTTTTGATAGATTCTGAATCGAAATACCTTGAAGGAAAAAAATTAAATAGAAATTTAAATTTATTGAATAAATATATTCATGGTAAAATATATCAAATGGGAATTATATATATCATATAAATGAAAATAGTTGCATAATATAAAACATGACTCAAATAAGATAATTTGATATGAAGAACCCTTACCTTGGACTCTAGCTTTGTCGAACGTGCTCTATCCTACCATATAATAAACATAAAAATATTAATAAATTATTTCATAACCTTATTAATATATATAACGTTTTATATTCTTTAATTATAATCATTAATTATACATTTACTTGTTATTTGTTGTTTATTTTCATCATCAGATGTTTGTAATTTTTGATTGTTTCATCATGGTGATGTAAAACCTCATTATTTGATACTAAGTTAATCATTAAAAGAATATAAAATATATTTAAATAATTTTTTTATGATTAATTCATCCCTGTATTCATTTTATTAGGCATGGTTCGAGAGAACGGGATCCATGAGGATCTTGTTTAGAATAATTTAAAGATATCAATAGATTAATTTATAATGATATTAATTTTTTTCGTACTTTAAGAATCATATAAATGATATATATTAATTTTAAATATCATATATATTCATAAAATATATTTTATAACCATCCATGTAAGGTGATGATGAAAACAAAACATGTCATTCATGAAGATGGTAGTCTGCACCTACACAAGAGTGATGTTTTCATTTTCTAATGAATGGGAGGGAAGGAAGGTATATGATGATTTATCTTTATAAAGTATTAATTATGAAATAAATTTGATATTAATTCATTAAATACATTCTTATAACCATACATTAAAGTTTTTAATGAAAAACAATTGTCATCCATGGAGGCGGTGGTCTACACGTATGTGTGAGCGACGTTTTCATCCTTTTGTATGGATGAGAGGGGAATAGATAATGGTTGAATAATGGATATTGCAACATTTAATTATACCAATTATTATTATATAATTATATTAATATGGTTATAATGGGTTTTTATGAGGATATATGAGAAAGATAAAGAATAAAAGACTGGGGTGGATATTACTCACGTTGATGATTTTGAGTCTTCTCTTAAAAGAATTCTTGGAGTTGGAGGAAATGGGATAATTTATTTTATAAAATGGATAAAAAAAGTTTATATGTATCCTAATATAGGTAAAATTGTTAATTTTTCAATTAAATATCAAATTATAGGTGTGGATTCAAGTGGGTGGAAGTGAGTTCCTTTTATATGTGAAAAAGAAGGAATTTCCCTGGGAATTGAATGGTGAGTGGGGGGTTAGAATGGAATATCATGGGAGATACATAATTTAGGTGAGTAAAGGTTAGTGAGACGTGTATTTATGAATTTATAACATAAAAACTTTCTTCTTTAAGGTGTTTGAGTCGAGTTAATTTTGTAAAATTTGATCCACTTTATGTTACTCGTTTTTACCCTTATTAACCATGATTAAAAATTAACCATGGAAATTACTAAAAATAAAATATGGACCTACATAAAAAAATTTAATGTGATTAATTTGAATTTTAAATTCATTTATTCTAATTCAATTTCTAAATATAATAAAAATAACTTTTAAATGAAAACATATAATATATAGAAAAAAATCTAAAAAAAATTATTTTTTATAATTCAAGTTCTTTTATTATTATTTCATATCAACTAAAAATTATATTAATGTTGATATATTTATTTATATGTTTAAACATAATATTAATTTCTTTCTTTAAAATATATCAATTAAATTTGTTTAGATAAAAATTGCACAACTCGTATAAAAATAATTCTTTGAAAGTAACCATTTTACTTGTATGTTGGTAATTAATCTTTAACCTCGATAAATTAATTATTTTACTAAAATATAAATTTACATTATTAAATAATTTAAATATTATGATTTAAAATATTAAAACCATTTCATCAAATTCAATTTCTGTAGGTGATAAAAATTAATTTTAATATAAGTGCGCATAATTCATAAAAACAATTTTTTTAAAATGTGTTTTAAGCCCAAAATGAATTTATTCTTATCAATCACCTAGTAATAACTATTTGATGATTTTTAATATATTTACTTTTATATATTATAAATAAATTTTTATTAAATATAACTTTCATTATTTAATTGAATCTATTCTTTAATAATAATATATAACACATAAAAATATTTTTATAATATAATATTTTAATTAAATATTTTATTTTTTGTTTTATTATTTAT
The DNA here is from genome assembly GCA_963277665.1 of Viscum album. Taxonomy (NCBI): domain Eukaryota; kingdom Viridiplantae; phylum Streptophyta; class Magnoliopsida; order Santalales; family Viscaceae; genus Viscum; species Viscum album. The sequence continues at coordinate 192,728,254 of OY728137.1, read as the reverse complement.
TATTTCTAAAATATAATATTGTAAAAATTTTATAAACAATACAAAACTCTTGTATAATTATTTTATATGTGTATATTCAATGACCATATCTCCAATGACCATATTTTCGATGACCAAATTTATAATCGTCATATTTTATTCCTATATATAGCCTTACTATATCATTATTTCTTTCTTTCTCACTTCACAAAGAACACCTATCATTAAATATTAAGGGTTATTATTTCTCCATTCATGAATTTCTTTCTAATTGTAGGTTTAGTTCAACTATTGGTGATTCTCTAGGTTAAATATGATTGGTGGGTTTTATAGTTATAAAGATATTATTCTTTTATATTTATTGACCCCTTTTTGTTTATACACTTTAAGGGATGTAATAAAACATTTTATGTAATAATCCATGGTATGTACTTTTATTGTAATTTGTCATTATGAATGAATAAAATGTTGTCAGTTTTATTCATATTTTGTAACACTTATTTTCTACTCAAGTTTAATTCCTTCAATATATATATATATACACCTATTTAAGAGTAATAATTATATAGATTAAGGAAAATGTTTTCAAAATTTTGGGGTATTGTAGTTATCGCATATTAGTTCATATGATATCCCTAGTACATTACCTTATGATATAGTAATAAGGCATATGATATGACTTTGTAATCATGCATATCATACCATATGACATGCTTAATCAGAAGGCATAGGTAGACTATATATATCATGTATATATTAGGATTTTAGTTAATATCTCCAACAATATCCCACTTTCACTAAATTATAATAAACTTAGTTCCTTTTTCACTACATATTGTATCATATACAAGAACTTTTGAAACCATATCCAAAACTCCTTTTGGATATCTTCTAAAATGATTTTGGAAAGTTATCATCAATTTAACCTTATATCACACATCATCATCAAAAAAACCTTATATCACATTGTATGAAATAACTTCTATATATTCATCCAAGAAACATTTTGGATTAACTCTAAAACACTTTTAGAGTAACACTCTATATAAGACTCAATTTTCATTCAGTCAAACACAAAGTGTGACCCCATAAACCTTTTTAGATCTATACAAAAATATTAATTCCAAAATTCACAAATGTAAGAAAAGATTAGCATCTATAAAATCATTAGTGTTACTTAAGTTACATAAGGACCTGGAATGATCTCCATCAAACACATGTATCTCTATGCATGTTTCCACCAACTACATCACATGCAATCATGCATTTTCATATGATCCATTTTTATATGACATAGAGTGAAAATGGGTCAAAAAGTATTCCAATATTATATATCCAACTCATACGTTCTCAATTATCTGAGTATATACTGGATAATTCGATCAATACATCACATGTCATTTAACTTTATAGATGATAATATCATATACCCCTCACCCAATAGATATTCACATCATATGTTATATATAGTTATGGTCATATAATTCATTGTTCTATCTCAAACAAGAGTATATATTCTATAATATTCATATGAAAGGAAAAATATCATCTTGTTTAAGCTCCAACCTATGACATGATAAATGACATACCTAACCACCCCCAATTAGCTAATCCTAAAGTCTTACAAAATAAAGGTATAAACGTATGAAGGTTATCATGTTAGGTATCTCACCAACCATAGGTATATGGGAATCTAAATATGAACCATTAACCCCTATTATACCAAATACATAGTGTATTATACTCCATGTGGTATACTTCATGGATCATAAAACACACAAAAAATACATTTTTTACCTTATGAGCATTTTTTTTGTACTAATACAAGAATCATACTTACACTAACCTTAACATTTCATCACAACCTATAATAATCCATGATTAATATTGGTTAGGGATTACTCAAAGTGATACTTTGAGAGGTCAATTATCATTTCATTTTAGGATTTATATATATATAAAAACATATGAATCCGACATGAAAGAATGATAAAGTGGATATTTCATTTTGTATAACATGATTCATTTTATATTCTTAAAATCTTTTAGGAACAATAAAAAATCATACATAAGAACTTGTCTTATCATATCACATATGATATAATGCACGATCATCCTTATGTTTGTTATGTTTTTAGGGATTTATAATCCTCAATACATCTCTATATAATTCTTAGCACATCTCTATGTAACTATATGAGAAAACCCTCAACATAAACTCTAGTGATTAACATCTATAAAGCAAGCTATTTTGAATAATGGTGAGACTTAGAAATCATATTCCTAATGTCTAACTCCTTAAAAGTATTCAAACTTATTAACTTCAAAACACAAAAGGTTATGATGTTAATAGATTATATTTTCCATTTATAACTCTTTCTAAGTTTATCATCATTATTCTTGGAACCATTTATATAAAAAATTCCCTTAAAATATTTTTATTAATTAATGTAACTTGTTACATTATTTATTCACCAACACATCCTAAAATCCTTTCAAGTATAATTTTATATTCACTTCATTACAGTAATTAAATACAAATCATTAAATTTATCTTTACCAGTATACCTTAAAATCATTTAAGATGTTAACTGAAATTCACCTAGAATTTTGACTAGTGTAATCTTTCATTTATTAAATTTAAACTTCTATATGTATAAAAATACTCTAAACGGACTCTCAAATGCTATATTATCTTTATAATATCATGTTAAGAATCAAAAACTCTATTTTTGTTTAGGAAATAACTCGTTTTTCCTTTTAGTAGGAATATTTAATAAATAAAATATTATATCCATATCATATGTGATATTCTACATGTTTGGATCATTTTATTAAAAATAACTTTAATCCTTAAAATATGTTATTGAATGTGGTGGGATCAAATACCAAATTTTTTATCAAACATCAAGATAAATACTTTTATCCTGGTTAAAATATTCTTATCCTTATTCTCTATATCATACATTTTATAGAATTTGATGGATCATAAACCATTTATATTTAATTATTCATATCATATTGTTTATAACAATTTTTTCTAAGAAATAGATACTCTTATAACATAATAGTAATGTAATAGTTATACACACCCTTTAATTAGATCCATATGAGCCTAATAAATACCTTTTCATTCAATTCTTTGATTTAGAAAACATTTTATTCATCAATTGAATACAAACCACATGATCCACAAATATTTATTTTGATTTTTATCTCATGTATGATTAAAACATTTTTATATTATGAATTTGGTATCATAAACCCTTCAAAACCAAAGAATTGATTTCTATAACACTGATACATGATATGAACATTACATGGAGTTTCCAAAACTCCTTCAAGTATTTAAGATAATTCCAACATATGGAATCATTACTCATTCTCCCTAACATCTCTTTTAGTTTTCAACAACCTTTACTGGATATTCAATAAAATATTATTGTTTTTTTAACTAATTTTTGTTCTTCAAGTTTAAAATTTCACCCACTTATATTGTCAACACAACACCAGAATCTAGATATCATATGATTGGTTCATTTATCCCCATCACTTTGAGAAAATTGGATGAAATTTTATATAACTCATTCAAATTGTCATAAAATTTCCAATTATGAATTCATAATGAATTCCATAACCTAATTTAGCCTTAATAAAACCTTCAATGAATCATTATATTCTTGTCATAAGAATCTAATTAATATACCCATTTAATTACTTAAATATTAATTTACTCAAGAAGGTGTTTGTCTTAACATATATAACTTTTCTTTATTAAGAATATTTTATTAAGTCTTATACCAGTATAAGAAGATTTTAACATTAATCTTATCTTTTTGGTAGGTTTGAACTCATAGAAAAGTTTATCAACAATGTTACTATTTATCTACAATATAAACTTTTAAAAAATGAGTATAATATTTTTCATTAATTTATTAAGTATTAACTAAAAATTAAATTTTTATTTCAAAATAACTTTTGAGGAAAAAGTGGGAATCCCAAAATATAATCATACAAGACTTAACCCAGATCAATACTATAGGGAACTGTCCCTCCCCAACAACTACATCGTTATGTCAAGAATCCACATCACATACCCACTTGGTAAGCTATCACACATAGAGTTGCATGGGCCTAGTACCGATGTCAAATCCATACCCTCTCGTTCATCTAAATCTGAATGACCACATTCATTTAATAAGGAATTTTATTAAATATGATCCCACAAAAATAAATATTCATTTTAAATTCATCATATCCATTAGTGTGTTAAGATCCAACTTTCATTAATAAATGAGTCTATTTTGATGTTCCTATCACTAATTAGTTATTTATGTGGGTCTTAGGTCAATCATATCATATATGAAACTTGGATAGTTGAGTGAATAACACTTTATCCAATTCATCATATGGATAAATTTTTTAGGTTTAACCATATGAAAATAATTTTTTATCCAAGTGTTGGAACTTCCAAAATGAGTGATATCGAATGTATAATTTTCAAAAAAAATTAATATGGTGTATTAGTTTGACCAACATCCAGAATTTTGAAAGAAGGTAGAATAGAAGTATTGAAATCAAAAGTAGATAAATCAAAAGTTTAAAGAATAAAAGAAATTGACTAGAACTAGAATCCAAGGTGAAAGTGCGGATATGAAAAATAACTTAATGAGGGTTAACTCTAAGTATAAATAAGGTTCAATTTTGATGTTATATATGGGTTCTCAATATTCATGAGGTATAATTCAGGGTTCTTTATAAGGATAAGTAAGGGTAAACTTGTAGAGTTTTTAGATACATGCACTATTCACCGAAAGGAGGAGTTAAGTTGTTTGATACCTCTAAACAAGTGAAGGGGTGCCCATGAAGATCATATCTAATGTACATACAAACCATGAAGGTTTAAAGGAAATGAAACTAGTTTGAACATTTGGGTTTGACTTTAAATTATAGTGTAGGAAAATTTATTCCATAATGATAAATCTCTTGTATTTGATCTAGCCATTATAATCATATTTTAATTCATTAATAAAATTATTTATAGTGTTCCCCCAATGGAATAGAACTTATTTTTAACCACATAAAACTTTTTCATTATCTTTCCTTTTCTTTCCATTGTTGTTTTCTAGAAGTTCATGTCTGGTTTTTACGTGTGCATTTTTGTGTGTGTCTGGGGTGACTTGTCTTCCTGGTTCTTGATACATCATTATAATTGGTTTATTTTGATTTGAAGGTTTTGGAATTTATTTACATTATGTAAGTTCTCAAGGATAATTTTTTATCATGATATTTTGGATTGAACTAGTGGTATTAAATATCAGTTTTAGAGTTTTGGTATGACCAAACCATAAACAAGGAGTTTTAGAGCTTGGTTAAGTAGTTTCATTATGTCCTAATCATTATAGGATAATTCTGATAATTAATTACTAATCCATTTTATATATTTTTTATTCCATGTGGGTTTTTTTATTCTATAAGTACTATCATTGAATTACTTAAAGTGTCACGAATCACATTATTATGGGTTGTTAAAAATCTGGGGGATTTTTTTTGGGTCTTGAAGCAAGGGACAAGACTTTTGACCGTGTTTTAATGGTTTATTGGATGTTTAAAAAGTGGTGATTTGGTGGATGAGTTCTAGGAGAGAGTTCTTATACATTAGTGTATGAAATTATATAGTGTGTATAGGATCATGCCACAACCTTGGTGGGTCATATTGTGATGGTTATTGATAAATAGATTGGGCCCTCTTCCTAGGGGTAGTCACATAATGACTGATGGTTCTTGTCTAAGAGGTATCCCCTATGCCTAGGGGTGTCACACTGCATCCCATGAGGGGTCATTCAATGATTGATTTTTGTCTGGGGGTTGGACCCTCTACCTAAGGGGTGGTCACTTAAAAACTCTCATGGTCATGTTGTGACACTCATGGTCATGTCGTGGCCCTCATGTTTGTGTTTTGGATTAGACACTGGTCATTTTTTAATATTTCCTTTGGTAAATTCATAAGGGGTTCTATTTGAAACCCCTCTCTGGCTCCCTTGGTCAGGTTCAATCAAATGAAAGGAGAGTTCCCCCTTTGGCTCCCAATTTATCCCATTTACCTCCCCTTATATATGGATTTTTTGGGAGATGTGTTTCATGTAGATTCTTGGTAATATATCTCACATTATCCTCTTGTTATTTCCCCATTAAATTCCTATAATTTTTAGTTTTCCAATTAGGGTTTCATAAAGATGATTCTACTAGAGTACGGTGAAATCATCTTTCTTGATGGGCCTTTCATTTAAAACTTTTAAAGGAGGTTCTGGTTGGACATTTTTTATGTCATCGTTCATCGTTTGAATTGATCAAGGTCTTCCTATGTATTTTTTTAGTGATTTTGGATAAATTTAGGTGAAATTGACTATTTATTCAGGAGGTTAACTCAGGAATTTTTTGTGGATTAGGTTTGGGTGTGTGTCAGAAGTACACTATACCCTATCACTCATGGATTTAGTGTCATGAGGACACCCGGTGAGTTTGGCATCGATTATTCCAATTTGGGATTTTAGTTTTAAATGTTAGGTTTATTAATTTGATGGTGTTTATTGATGATATAGATTCTTGTGGAATTGAAGGAGGTTAATACAAGCTTGGAATTCACTCAAGGATCATCGGTTGATGTATGTAATTTTGAATTTATTAAGTAACTAATTCTTTTAGTGAATTTATGTTAATATTCCATCATTATAATTATTGTTAGTATGTTTTATGACTTGTACGGTTTTAGTCCATAGATTAGGAAAGGACTGTAATACTCTAACCAAACCACCAAGTTTAGCCGGTGTGTCATGTGGCCTCATGTGCATCTCCATGTATATAATAGGTTTTCGACTACTATTGGTGTAACGTCCTGGACCCGATCAGCCACCCAAACAGTGCTAAACAATTTGGGTGTTACTACCTTAGGCACACCTCCCCGAACGCCAAAGGCTACCAACTAGAAGTGAGGATATTATAGGTATAGTGGGTAGGCTATACCCTCTCAAAGGATAATAATGGTACTGATCCGAGAATAATATAAAACTAGAAGACTCTGTAGACTCGAACCAAACCCACATAGAAGAAGCATAATCAATCGCAATAAATAGTGGAATCAATAAATATAACCAACAGCAATGGAATATAAACACAACAGCAAGTTGAACCACTTGTAAAAACTACTAGAATAGACAAATCATGAATCCATAGCAAGTTAGTATATAAAAGGGTGCCAATGGCTAACCAACAATAGCTACAATAAACAAGGTAATCATGATGGTATAGGAAATAAATCAAAACAAAGTAAAATCCAGGTAGGAAAGACCTCAAGGTCCTTATCATCTTTATGCTATAGCTAAAACAGTATAGCTCCTAAAGCCGGTCTCTTTCCTGAACGTAAACCCATAAAGTCTACACGCATCCCGAAAGGCCCATGTAGGGTGTGAGACAAATATCATTAGGATACCACCCAATGGTGCGTACCTAATATAATTATTTAATAAGGCATGCATTTATAAGGAAACCAGTAAACAGTATGATGCACAAATAAACATAAACTCTGCTGCTGCTCTGCAGCCACCATGGAGTGTCACCTACTTCGGCCAATGCTGGAATCTCTTTCAAAAGAAATACATTGAACATGAAAAAAAAACTAAACAGTTGAATTTCACTAGCTATGTGTTGTCCCATACTAGCACCAAGGTCTTGGAAGCCTCTAATAATTCATGCCATCACTTAAAAAATTGAACTCAGCAGTTTAATCAAAACAATTCATTTTAACGCATTTTGGAATACCTGACCAAAATGACCCAATTGAGAAATGGCCCCTTGCCCAGCCCCACTCAAGAAAAATAGGTAAAAGGTCATACCCAAAGGCATCCCACAGGTCTAATAAGCAATTTAATATGCAGAAGAATATAAAACAGGGTCTCGCTCAAAATACCCAAACAAGCACCAAAGGTCGTGTCACCCAAAAGTCCACGAAAAAACAAAAGAAGGTATGAACCACCTACCAGAGACCTGTAGATGTAGGTACATCCAATATCAAGCTCCAATTAAAATCTGATCTTCATAGATAGATGTTTCCATCAAATATTGGCAACTCTACTCAGGTGGAATTTGCGGTGTGTGAGGCAAGGAAACTGGAAAGAAAGAGGGTGTGTGGGTTTAGCCATCCCGATGTGATCTCATATCCACCAACGGATTGAATAATTGACTTTGTATGATGAATCTAGGAGAAGAAACGTTTTTGGCCTCCCAGAGTGTCAAGGTCTGAAAACAGGGAAGAAGTAGATATTTTCTGGAATAAGACGCGATGCTCTTTCATTTAAGTGAATAAAATTAAAAAAAATACACAACGTGTATAAAGTATTACATGTTTTGTAGTGTCCTTTTCCATACTCCGACTTAAGCGGCGGTAACCACACAACCTGTATGCGCCACACAAGTCGACACACGACTAGAACTCAGCTGGTAAGGGGGAAAGAAAATACATGGCGTGTCAAGCAACCCACATGCCGTGTAGTAGGAAATTCTTACACGGTCATCACATGGAATGTACTCGGTGAGCATGCAGTCGGTACACACCTATCCCATACACAGCGTGTACTTTGGAGTACAAAGCATGTAATCTCGAAATTTCTAGAACTTCCCAGATTTTTTTCCAATTTCTCAAAAACAAGTCAAAAATTCAAACAGGGTTGGGATTTTGACCCATTACAAAAACTCGAGTTCTTACAATCTCCCCACCTTAACATAGCTCATCACCGAGCTATCAAACAAAACATAGAGATGGAACCGAACATAACACCCTAATCAAAGTAACCCAAACTACCCCAGTCTCAAAGGTTCTGGCTAAATTTCTCAAGGGGATCCCCACCTTATGAATTTCCTAACTCGGTCTCGACCCTACAAAACTCAACAAAGAAAAGGTTCACTAACCTGTTTCCAAACTCATGGTCCTCTCGTGATGTAGCATCGCTCTTGCGCCTCATTGGTGCCCCCGTGTCATTCCTGACACCCCAAATTTATCCCACACCACATCGGTGTCCTCCTCTATGAGGTCATGTATCCCATGGATGCTTAAAAATAAAACTTGATTCCATGTACCTCAAGTAACCTACATCCTCGATGCCCTGATGCCCATGCCACCTCAAGTAACCCGTATCTAACGATTCTCCTGATTCCAAGAACCTCATACATATATACATGCATACATATGTATGTATGTATGTATGTATATATATATCATGAACCCGCTATGGTTCCATTCCCACTGACCAGCATCTGGTCAGTCCACATATATCATGGGCACCTCATGCACTCAAAACAGATATGCCTTAATAGGTCATTCCAAAACAAGTAAAAATATAATAGATCACAGTCACACTTGTGGTGTAACTCTAACCATCATCAGCTCACTAGCCTGCTCAGCCTCTAGAAGCTCCACGACATGCACCTGACTGGAAAAACGGCTGCCTGAATCCTTTCCTCCCTGAGGTACTACACCAGTTGTCAACCACTGACCCCCTAGTTGGGTCTCGTTGTCTCTGTCACATCCTCTGCGTGTATTTGAACCTCGGCTACCCTCTCCTGGTACAGAACCTAAACCAACTCTAGATTCCACCATCTTTCTAGGTCCCTACCTTCCAGTTTTATAAGAAGGTTGCCTGTAGAACCTCTCAAGATTCTTGACTTATCCACATGCCCAGAACTATTTTGGAGGCCTATCGCATTGAGTTCTAACATGTCCTAGCTGCCCACACTGAAATCAAACCACTGATGAACTACTATGAGGTGGTCTATCTAAGTCCTTGGCCTAAATTCCCTAGTGTAACTCATCCCGTACTTGATTCGTGCAATCCAAACCATCACCTAAAGCTATCGCTTGGCCAACCTAGGGCATATCCCTCTGGTTTCCCTCCTCTATGAGTGCTTGATTCACCACCTCTGAGAAATAACTCAGCCTGAAGATATTTACCTAGATCCAAATGGCATGTCGCAATCCATCCTCGAAGCACCTCACTATTTCTGAGTCATTGCTTACCATACTTGGTGAAAAGTGGAACAACTCAGTGAGAGTATTTTCATAGTCCATGATGGACATGTCTTCCTACTGAAGGTTTAAGAACTCCCGAGCTCTCTCTGTCCTTAGTGTCTTTGGGTAAAAGTTCTCTAAGAATATATCCTCAAAGTCCTATTATGTCAGTCCCTCATGTCTATGAGCCAAAACCTGCACATCCTACCAGTTATTTGTTGATCCTCTTAGCATGTACGTCGCCAACTTGACCCTCCGCCCAGGAGGCATCTTGAGCTACTTGAAAATCATCTTCATGCTCTCTATCTAGTTTTCAGCCACTTGTGGGCCACCCTCACCCTAAAAAAGTGGTGGGTGTTGTGACTAGAACTCTTACATCAGATATTCCATAGATGGATCTGTACCCTACGTTTCTATGTCGATCCCCTACAAGACACCTACCAGAATAGACTGAAGCTACTCATCAAGACATGTCCTGAATGCTACCAAACCCGGCTTCTACCCTTCCTGCATTGGATCCTGAACATGATCATGTCCCTGAGTCTATACCTACAGCTCATGCTCTGCCTGTCCCTCAGGTGTCAAAACCTGATCATGCACATGCGGCACTGTACCATCACCCACCTGATTCTCCATCTGAGTCATCCAGAAGGAACCCACTGAATACCATAAATGGTTATACAACCCATGTATATATATATATATATATAATATTCATGAAAATAGGAAAAGTAGTAAAAGGCAGTGCATAAGTACTACCCTTACTCTCCCCCACCGCAACCCATGCCCATGGCATCCCGACCTCATGGACTCTTTACCCTCCCATCAACAGAGCCAAGAATCAAAAGTACCTCAGGCCATGCTCGTCCCGAAATCCAACTTTTCCTCAAACTGATGATCGAGTTGCCCAATCCTGACAGTCAAACTGCCTCAAATCGATGTACAGGATTCCCAATCCTAGTTATCAAAATCACCTCAACCATAGTACATGCCTACTCATACAAGATTCAGGCTCAAAATCTCCTACCACAAGAAATTCATAATATATAATAAGAATGGAATAGTACATTGCAATAAACTAGAAATTTTATCAGGAATTTCACCTTTTCACATTTTAAAAGCATTAAAATCATGGAATTTGATATTATTCACATGGAATTATTACTTCACAAAGAATAAATGCAGTTATGAAATTGAAATAACCTAAAAATGTGCCTATCAAAATCCAAACAATCCCAACTTTCCAAACCAAGAAAAGGTCCAATTTTCCCTTACCGCACTAGGTCAAGGGTTACATATCACAATCAATAACATCACACACCAAGTGATCCACTGAGGTGGAAATCATATAAACTATAATCTAATAAAAAAATAGAAATTCCCACCCAAGGAAACTTGTTTCATCCCTCATACCTCGGGCTGCAGGCACCCAAGAATAAGATAGAAACCCAGTTCCAACAACAACCAATCTCCAGTCTACCATATCCCAAATAGTAAAACTAGAAGAAATAAAAATTGAATTCTCAATCTCATTAGTATCCAGAAAAACACTGCTACTAAATCCCAGTCAAGAACTACTCTGATACCACTTTGTAACGTCCCAAACCTGATCAGCCATCCGAACAGTGCAAAATGGGTAGGGTGTTACTACCTTAGGCGCACCTCCCCGAACACCAAAGGCTACCGATTAGCAGCGAGGGTATTATAGGTATAGTGGGAAGGTTATACCCTCTCAAAGGATAATAATGGTACTGTTCCGAGCATGATATAAAACTAGAAGACTCTGCATACTCAAACCAGACCCACATAGAAGAAGCACAATCAATAGGAATAAACAACAGAAGTAATAAATATAACCAATAGCAGTGGAATATAAACATAAAATCATGATAAACCACTTGTAACAACTACTAGAATAGACAAATAATGCATCTATAGCAAGTAAATATATAAAAAGGCACCAATGGATATCCAACAGTTGCAATAATAAACAAGGTAAGCATGATCGTACAAGAAGGAAAGAAAAACAAAGTAAACTCCAACTAAGAAACACCTCAAGGTTTTTACCATATCCATGCAATAGCTAAAACAGTCTAGCTCATGAAGTTGGTCTCTTTCCTACACATAAATACATAAAATCTACATGCATCCTAAAGGGCCTATGTAGGGTGTGAGAAAAATATCAGTAGGATACCACCCAATGGTGTGTACCTAATATAAGTGTTTAAGAAGGCTTGCATTTATAAGGAAAGTAGTTAAAAACATAATGCACAAATAAACATAAAATTTGGTGGTGCTCTGTAGCCATCATGGAGTGTCACCTGCTTTGGCCAATGTCAGAATATCTGTCATGTAACTCGACACCGTGTTCCCCCCTGACACTACATGTCTCAAGTACCAACATCCTGAAGGCACGCCCAATAAGTAGCAACTCGGACGAACAATAATGCATGTCCTCGAATAAGTAACCGGAGGGATAGTGATGTCTGCCCTCAAATCAGTAACTAGAGGGACAATGATGTCTACCCTCAAACCACGGTGAGCCTATGCTCCCAACCCGATAGCCTCAACACTATCCCCTGAAGGCTCCTCACATTCCATGTGGCTTCCTACGACAAGCAACCTCAAACCAATAGTACCTAAATCGTAACTAATAGTGCCTCTACCCACATGAGTGGTCAAAACCACCTCATCATGGAGTCTCTCTATGTGCGCACTACTCAACATTTTGGGGTGAGTGGTGATCACCAAAATAAGTTCCCAAGGCAAAACATCTCCAACACCTCGTGCCCCCTATGACCATGTCACTCAAGTTCGATTTCCTCACCATACAAGTAACCCGGACCATGCCCAACCTCACAGTCACACTACCTCAAGACGATGTCCATGAGGCCCAATCCTATGGTCAGAACCACATAATGTAACCCGAGCTAAGCCCAACCTGTGATCAATATCACTCAATAATACCTAGGTCATTCCCAACATAAAACAAAGGTTCCACCATATGAAATATCACACATCACATATATATAATCAAAAAAATACTTTGAACAAGCAAAAAAACTAAACAGTTGAATTTCACTAGCTATGTGATGTCCCATACCAGCACCAAGGTCTTGGAAGCCTCTAATAATTCATATCATCACTTAACAAATTAAATTCAGCAGTTTAATCAAAATAATTATTTTTAACGCATTTTGGCATACCCGGCCAAAATTCCCCAATTGAGCAACAATCACTAGCCCAGCCACTCTCAAGAAAAAAAAGGAAAAGGGCATACCCAAAGGCATCCCACATCTCTAATAATCAATTTAATATGCAATATTAGATAAAATAGGGTCTCTCTCAAAATACCCAAATACGCACCAAAGGTTGCATCACCCAAAATTCTATGAAAACACAAAAGAAGGTATGAACCACCTACCTGAGACTCATAGATGTAGTCACATCCAATATCAAGCTCCAATTCGAATTAGATATTCATATATATATGTTTCCGTCAAATCCTGGAAACTCTGCTCGGATTGAATTTGTGGTGTGTGAGGAAAGGAAACTAGAAAGAAAAGGGGTTCATGGGTTTAGCCTTCCCAATATGATCTTGTAGCCACCAAAGAATTGAATAATGGACTTTATATGAAGAGTCTTGGAGAAGAAACGTTTTTTGGCCTCCCAAATCATCAAGGTCCAAAAATGGGGAAGAAGAAGGTATTTTATGAAATAAGACGCGATGCCCTTTCATTTGAGAGAATATAAATAAAAAATACACAACATGTATAAAGGACTACACATTGTGTAGTAACCTTTTTCATACTCAGAATTAAGAAGAGGTATCCACATGGATAGGACGCACCACACGGGTTGACACATGACTAGAACTCAGCTGGTACGGGGAAAATAAAATGCATGGCGTGTCAAGAAACCCACATACCATGTAGTGGAAAATTCTTACATGGTCATCACACGGCATGTACTCGGTGATCATGCAATCGTTACATTCCTAATCCATACACGGAATGTACTTTGGAGTACATGGAATGTAATCTATAAATTTTCAGAACTTCCTAGATTTTTTCCAATTTCTCAAAAACAAGTCAAAAATTCAAATAGGGTCGATATTTTGACCCATTCCAAAAACTCAGGTTCTTACAATCTCCCCACCTTAACATAGCTCATCCCTGATATATCAAACAAAACTCAGAGATGGAACCAAACATGTAGAAACCCAAATCTTGACGTACATGGATATTACATAACTTTTGTGGAATTCTTAATACATAACAAAAAAAACACAAGGACCGTAATAGTTTAGTGTCTTTGGAAACTCGTAACATAATCTTCTAATCGTGGTGAAATATCTTCAACATCTCCCATAAAGATCTTCCCCTTTTGTTTTCTTACCTAAAACCTTTCTTTATATCTTGGGGAAAAGAAAACATATAAAGGGTGAGCTCAAATGCTCAGTAAGGGTAAGCATGGAGAAAATAAAACAAACCATATACATTTGAACTTCAAAACATGAACATAAAGTTTACACATCAAAATCTTGAGTTGTGAAATAAATCTTGGCAGACCATAAGGCATAGGTCATAAAGAAACATTAATCATGATAAAATATCACAGGAATAAAACATGTAATTGTGGAAACCATTAAGCACATGTTATGATTTCCATAGTAGCCAAGGCATTGCTGCCAAGACCATATTAGTGGACAAAGTCCCTTTCTGAATCGAGTTCACTCCTCGTTCCAGTCCTGTATTACTGAACCGGATTAACTTACCATTCCATCCATGTCTATCTCATGAGATATAAATCTTTACCCAATGAATTGGAGGGAGATATAGGTCCCACCCATCTCATAATGAAATCATTCTTTCATGTGCCATAAAATCATAAATCATACATCATATCATAACCCATGTAATAGAATGGGATTCTTAAACATCCTGCCATCATAACATAATCCATAAAAAAAGTGGATATCATTTCACCATAAGAATAATCAAACCATGTAAATAATTTAGACATTATACTTGAAACATAAACATATTAAATAATGTCATTTTAGATGGAAAATAGTTTTGATAAAACACTTGAAATGAATTCTTGAGGAAAATATCCTTTCTTCTTCAAAATCATTTTCTTTTCAAAAAATGCCATGAAATTTTAAAATAAAAGGGTTTTGTTGAAAATAATCTTTCCATCTTGTTGAGGAAGCTTCATGAAAATGAGGTGTTATGAAACCGTAAAAATCCGTTCACACCATATAAGTTAAAAATAACATTCTCCTTGTACTTTTGTCGGAAAAGTCAAAAAGTTCCTCATGTGGTAAAAAAAGGTAAGATTAATTTCATAACATGTGGTAAAATTCAAAAATGGGTAAAAATGAAATTAAACATACATGAAAACATTTTTAGAAAACAGGGACATGGATGATAACAAAAACCCCAGTAAATACTTATGAATAAACAACCTCGGATAAGAGTGAGATTGGAATATTTATCCCTTACCTTATGTCTGATATGCTTTGTATGTATCCGAAACTCCTGTATAATGATTTAAATAATGTAATTGACTTATTACAGAATCATATTCATGGTTATGATATCATATATGGTTTACTTATGACTTTATATTACCCGTTCATTTGTCAATTCCATGTTAAAGTAGTGTTTTGGGTAAAATTGTTTCATTTATCGTACATGTTTGGACTTGTTGTTCTTGATATTATTATTACTTATATCATGATTTAAATACTTCCAGAATGTAAAAAATTATTTATATATCATATATATTCAGTATATATATATAATAGACAGATAAATTAAATGAAACACACCGTTCATGGAGACGGTAGGCCGTACATACGCATGAATGTTGTTTTCCTTTCTTTATTGACTTGAATGGAAGTAAGTAGATGAAATATATATATATATATACATAAATACAGTAGCTTAGTTATGTCATATATTTCATTATTATTCATTATATATACTTTATAATCATTCTTGAATTGTTAACATGGAGAATGAATCTCATCGTGTCGTGGAGACGGTAGTCCGTACGTACACACGAGCGATGATATCATTCCCATGATTGTGGAATTGTATTGAAGTGTATGTATAATATTTCAGAATCAATATAACTTTACAATAATCATAAATGGTTATTTATTTACACCATTATACCCATCCAAGTAAGGTGGTGGTCGAAAACAGATTACACCATGGCGTGGAGACGGTATTCCGTACATACGCACGTGCGGTGATTTCGTTTTCTGTAGGATGGATAGAAGGTGAAATAGGGTTATTTCAGATTTATAATAACATATCAGTATATAAGTAATACTTATTTTATTACTTTATAATGATACAACTAAAGCATAAGAAGTAGAAGAAGAAAGAAACTTTAGAGAATCGGAAGAAGAGATTACCTCTTCTTCGACGCACCTCCTTTAAGCCTTCTCTTAAGGAAGTAGAGTTGGTATTTTGAGAAGAAAAGAACCTCAAGAATGTTACTAGGGAAGTGGAGAAGAGAAATTTTCAGGGTTTGGACGAGCTTCAAGGCTCAAAAGGGTGTGAAGAGAAGAGGGAAGGGGTGCCCTTTTTATAAGGAAGGAGAGGGGCAGCTTAGGAAAACTTAAAATATTATTTTATAATAAAGTCATATTTGGTTTTTAATAGCTCCAAATTGATTTATTTAGAATATAAGGTGGGGATGGGTCTAAATCCTCTCAACCAATATATTTTAGACAGGTTTGGTTCATTATATTAACCTTATCTTTTAGTTTTAACTATTAGTTAATTAGATTGACATTTACCATGTCACTTTGTATTTTTATATTATATAGTTAATAAACTTACCATATACATAAAAGAGACCCCCAAAGTGGTCCATTAATGATACAAATATCATGATATAATTATCTTGGCCTAACCTTAGATTTTTATGAATATAATAACAATTAATAATATAATATTTGTTTGAAAAACTATTTTATGTCAATTTAGACACTATTTGGTAATTGATTTTTGTGAAAATCATAACATCATGATTAGTTCGAAAAAAGTTAACTAAATAAATAATAACATGTCATATTAACCGATAAAATTAGTTTAATTCATAAAAAGTCTCAAATTACATTTATTTGGGTATTTATAACATCAATTATGTTAATATTTCATTAATAAGATAATTACTGCATCATCATTGTGTCATAAATAAATTAAATTATTTAATGTCTAAAAATTATATATAAAATACAATTATGTAGGAAATATTTTTATCTTTCTAATGAATATTTATAGTAGAATTTATCTTATGTATAACCTTATATTAAAAATGATTTAGATATTAAACTTTGATTTTAACTATTTTAACACTTCTTTAAATAAATTAATAATAAATGTCCTAATCTAATCCAAGTGGACCTAAATGGTAATATTTTATTCATAAGGTTGTTTTTGGTCAAATTACACTTATCCAATAGAATTAGGACATGTGTTAGGGTAATAATAATATCAATTTTACCCTTAATTACCCTATTTACTTTTAACCGTGGTAAATAAAAATAAAAAGTTATTATTCACCAAAAATTATTTTCATCTCATTGAATCACATTTTATTCCTTGATATTAACCGTGTATCTTTGATTTTATAAATTCCACTCACATAAGTGGTAAAATTAAGTTTTATGTAAATTTTCAAACTCTCCTAGGAGGTGGGTAAAAGACAGTGAAAAGTTCAATAAAATTTTTATATATCTAAAATTATTATAAAATGACTCTAATGAATTAAATTGAACTTATATAGGTATTATGTATCAATTTTTACCTAAAATAAATTTAAATAAAATAAATAATTATTTAAATAAAAAGTCGGTTTTTTAATAGTAACCCATTGTTTTCACTATTCATAAAAATTTGAAAGTTTTCAAAAAAATACCAAAAATTTAACCTAGGATAATTTCGATATTCTGAATCCAAAAATGAAGTCCATTTTGAAAAATAAAATTTATAAAATTTCAAAAATTGGGTATTACTATTCATAACGGTTAGTTTATATAATATTTTAATATCATATCTTTGTTTAGTGAAGCTTGGTATTGCGTACAACACATGCTATCGTGGAAGGTCGTGATTGCGTGTAAAGCAAGCCAAATCAGGGCTACATGTAGTGAAAGCTCTGTTTGGTGTTTCATATAACATAATAAAAACTTATTTCATTTATACATTAAACAAAATCTATACTTAATGTTGCGTAGAATAATTTCCACAAAACGAACTTGAAATTGTGTGTAACACGAGCCAAGAATAGTGTTGTGTATACTGCAAGCTAATACAGTGTTGCGTATAGTACAAGCTAATCTTGGTGTAGTGTATAATAGAACACATCAAAGAAATTAAAAATAATATATCTCATAAAATATCGGGTTGTTACAAAACATACCACCCTGATCAAAGTAACCCGGACTATCCTAATCTCAAATGTTCTTATTAAATTCTTCAAGGGGCTCCTCACCTTAGAAATTTCATAAATCGGGCTCAACCCTAGAAAACTCAACAAAGCAATGGTTCACTAACCTATTTTCAGACTCACGGTCCTCTCATGATGAATCATTTCCCTTTCACCTCATTGGTGCTCCCGTGTCATTTTCAACACCCCAAACGAATCCCACACTGCATCGGTGTCCGCCTCTATGAGGTCCTTCATCCCATAGATGCTCAAAAATAAAATTGGATGCCATACACCTTAAGAAACCCGCATCCTTGATGCCCTGATGCCCACGACACCTCAACTAACCCACATCTAACGATACTCCTGATGCCAAGAACCTCACACACACACACACACACACACATATATCATGCACCCGCTATGGTGTCAATCCCACTGACCAGCATCTGGTCAGTCCATATATATCTTGTTCACCTCATGCACTCAAAACGGACATGCCTTAATAGTTCATTCCAAAATAAGTAAAAACAGAATAGATCATGGCCACACCTGTGGTGAACCTATAACCGTCATCAGCTCACCAGCCTGCCCAGCCTTTGGCAGCTCAACGACATGTACCTGACCAGACACACGACTACCTGAAGCATGTCCTCCCTATGGTGATGCATCAGTCACCAACCACTGACCCCTAAGTTGGGTCCATCTATCTCTATCACATCCTCTGTGTGTAGCTGAACCTCGGCTACCCTCTCCTGGTACCAAACCTGAACCAACTCCAGATGCCACCGTCTATCCTGGTCCCTACCAGCTGTGTAACGACCCAATCTTTTTGAGTAGTATATTAACTTACTCTTATTGATTTAATAAGATGTTAATGGTTAATGCAGAAAGAGGAGTCGATGGCTTCATCCAGTAGACTCGACCCTTATGAAGCCCACTTATCAGAGCTTGGGAAGGAGGTAGCATCTGTGGGCTTCGCTTTGGACCAAGCCCAAGCCGAACTCCAGCGTGTCAAGCTTGAACGGAAACGCCTGCGGGAGAATTTCAAGTTAGTAGAGATTACTACTAGGGCAATGTTATCTGAGCCTCCCTCAGATTCTCTCACCATAGCACACCTTACACTTAGGTCTTATGCCGGTGTTATAAGGGGCTATGTGACGAGACCCTAGCTTCCTTGTGTAATCCTTTTGGGTGAATAAATTGATATTTCTTCCTTTAGTGATGTTTGTGAAATTTAAAATGTCTAGATAATTTTAGAATGTATTTTATTGATGAATTTTGAAAAAAGGATATTTTAAAATAATTATGAAAACCCTAAATAACTAATGATGTGTAATGATTTTCAAAAAATGGTCTTCTACAAAAGTGTTCAGTAAGGAATTTGGAGTCTAATAAGATCAACTTAATTTTTAATGAATAGTAAATTATGAATAGTGATTTTACGCTTAGGATTAGTAATGTGACCAAATGGATTAGTAATTTCACTCAAAGAAAGTTTTAATATAATTCAGACACCTAGATTCAGTAATGTGATTCAATAAAATGGGTAAATAACGGTTTCATAAATTATTAATCAAGTATTCGTTTTTTTCGGATGAATAGTGTTTTTTAATTAAAAATTTAAATATAAAATAATTAGAAAATTATTTTTATAAAAAGGACTTTATTTTTGAACTCAGAGCATCAATATTATGTTAAGGTAATTTTTGGGGATTTTTCTGAAAAAAATGAATTTTCGATGAATAGTGTTTTTATTTAAAAATTAAATTAAAAATATTTAGAAAAATATTTTTATAAAATGGATTTCATTTTTGAAATCAGAGCATTGATTTTTGGTTAAGTTGAAATTTTGGGATTATTCTGAGAAAGTTGAATTTTCAGTGAATACTAAAATTACAGTTTTAGGGTTTCGGTATGTTTAATGACATCATAACGGTGTCATGATGATGTCATGAGATCTTTTGAGGGTTGTCCGGCCAAGGGTGATGAATTATTTTTTTGGGGGCCCCATGTGGCCTAACTCATTGATAAATGCCAAGGGAGAGCACATGGGTTTGAGAAAAGCACATGTGAGGTGTCCCTTGGCCATTAATGCCTTGTCCCCTCACTTTCCCTATAAATACCCACCCTTTCCTCCTTTGTTTTTCACTCCCAACTCTCCCCCAATGAAGTTCTGGTCTTCTTACCTTCCAAGGAGTCCTCCCAAGGTGCCCCCAAGCCCTCAAGGTCCAATCCTTTGAGTTTCAAGAGTCACATTTTAAGGTAAGGGATTCGACCCCTCTCTTTCTTTTCATGTAACCTCCTTTATGTCATTCCTTTTATACTCCATGTTTTTATGTGAGAGGATGTTCTTTTATATTCCTCTTACTGCCCTTTCATGTTTATATGATGAGAGATACCCTCTTACTCTCATCATTTCGTTTTATGAAAGTTTAAGTGACGCCGTTAGGCTGCCGAATGTTTAAGTGATTCTTTCACCCTTCTCATTTTTCAAGTTTGATTTTCATCTCAAATCTTTCAAGTCTCTTTTTATTATGTTGGGGTATGATCTCTATATCTATTATAATGATCTCTTATGATCATATGATGAGAGACCCTATTTTATTTGTTCAATTCATTTTTATTGAAGCTTAAGTGACGCCGTTAGGCTGCCGAATTGTCATAAGAGAAATCAAATTTTTTTCTTCCTTCCATGTTTTTCATTTCAAATGGTATGTCCTTAAAATTGAATCACCATGTCCATATATACTTCTTATTCTGTCCCTCTACTGTTTTATGGGTCAATTATGATTGTTCGACCCATGTTCCCTCTCTTTTCAAAGTTTTCTAAAACCTTGTAACATAGCCGTTATGCTGCAGAATTTTCGTCTCAAAATGCCTCTCTTTTCTCAAAATTATTTTATGTTATAAAGTGAACACTAAAATCTCCCATTTCTAAAGGGTATTTCACATATATATGAAAATGTTCTATTTTAAATTCTGGGATTTACATACATGATACCCGCTTTCCCTTTCCGTGGGTTTAAATTAATGTAAAGATCGCGTCTTTAAAGCAGTTTTTAAAACGCTATGATTATGAAATGAAACCCATTTATTTTATGCTATATGGGTTATTTATGAAATTTTTGATGATGATATATGTGTATCACATGATAATAAAGACAAATTAAGGTTGCGCCCTGATAGCGCTCCAATGCATTGGGTAAAGACTTAATCTCTAGAGATGACCATTTTAACGACGCCTTGGTGAATAACCTTGGTAATTTTTAACGACACCTTGGGGATGGACCTTGGTGAAACGAAACGATTGTCAATATTAAATGTTGCAGCCACATCTTCAAGTTATGAAAAATGTTGTTTTTATTATGATGTATCTCATGATTTCTTTCTCATGCCTTAAAGTTCTTTTCATGTCCTTATTGAAGTATCTCAAGTTCACTTGTAAAATGTTTCTCTTGTTTCCCTTACTGGGCCTTCTGCTCACCCTTTCTTTTGATGTATGTCCCCAGGTTATGAGATGAATAATGAACATAGGATGAACTAAAGGAGAATCCTTTCAAGTGTTTAAGAATAATGTTTTATGTTTTTTTTTACGTATTATGATCCTTGTTTCCAAGACACTAAACCTTAACGATCCTCAGTTTTGTGTAATGTAATGAAAGTTTATGTTATAAAAAGACGGGATGTTATAGTTGGTATCAAAGGATGGTTTAGTTATTTGTGGAAATTAGGATATAAAAACTTTAGGAAGAACCCTATAGAAAAGTTTAAATATAGGAAAACTTCCTGGTATTTTGGTAAGTATTGAGTAAGTGGTTTATCAAACAAATACATCCTTGTCTGGATACGAGCAGGTAGAGGCGGCTCTGGCACAGATGTACATAGGGGTAAAACCCGAAAACACCGCTTTGAGCTAGACTCGAACGGGAACTGGTGCACGATAACGGGCCTTGCTGCACTCTTGGTTATGACACTCCCGGGGGATATGTTTGGTTAATCACAAGCTTTTTATGAATCATTATGAAGGAATTATAGAAAAGTGTAATTGTCTAAGCATGAAGTCTTAGTTAAAAGATTCATAAATGAAATAAGTTTCTTACTAAGGTTTTATTCTTTTAGAAAATGGAGGGCAATAGGAGGAACCGTGTCGATGGTGACCGCAATGCACCATGTGCTGACGGCCCTCCGATGGAAGCCGGAATGGAAACATTCATGAGAATGATGAACCAACTGACTCAAGTTATGAGTAATAACTTGAATCAAGCTAAGAGGCTGACCTCACCACGAAGGGAACAACACTCTGTTGAGTCCTTCATGCGTCAACGACCGTCAACCTTCAGTGGATCTACTGACCCATTGGTTGCGGAACAATGGATAAGCTCCATTGAAAAGATCTTTTCTGTACTTCATTGTTCGGAACAAGAAAAAGTCACCCTTGCTGTTTACCGCCTAGAGGGAGAAGCTGATCAGTGGTGGTCACTGATCAAAAACACGAAGCCACGAGGAGAGATAGAAGCTATAGAGTGGGAAGAATTTCGGGGAATTTTCCTTAACAAGTATTTCCCTCGTTCCATGAGAACGAGAATGGAGAAAGAGTTTCTCGAGCTGAAGCAGAAGGAGAACGAATTTGTCGGAATCTACGAGATGAACTTCACAAGGCTTTCCCATTATACCTCAAGCTTTGTCATGGACCCTAATGGGAAGGTTGATAGATTCTTTGGAGGACTACGACCTCATCTGCGGAAGAATCTAGCCAACAGGGACTATGATAGCTATGAAGAAATAGTTCGAAGTGCTATGAAAGTCGAGCTGGAGTTTGGTGAGACACAGTGGTCTCATAATCCAAATGAAAAGAAGAGATCGTTGGAGCCCAGTTTAGGGAAGTCTTTTGATCAGGGAAGAGGTGGAAAGCAAATGCAACTTACCACATGCAATAAATGTGGGAAGAATCATCTGGGGAACTGCTTGAACGGAAGTGGAAAGTGCTACAAGTGTGGAAGAGGAGGCCATATTGCTCGGAATTGTCATAGTGAGGTGAAGCCTCAGCTTCCCAACACTAACGACAGAGGAAAGATGGTTCTGGCCCTACCCGAAGTCACATGCTTCAAGTGTGGACAGCTTGGGCACTTTGCTAACCAATTTCCAAATCCGAGGGCGGTGGAGGGGAATCACCATCAACCTCAGCAGAGGCCAAGGGAGCAAGGTCGTTCTTTCGCTATCACAACAACTGAAGTTGAAGTTCCAAACGATGTGGTAGCAGGTACTCTTGTCGTCCTCTCAAAACTAGCGAGTACTTTATTTGATTCTGGTTCCACACATTCCTTTATTTCCTCCAAGTTTTCAAGGAATATAGAATCAATCCCCGAACTGCTAGAGGTAGAGTTGTCAGTCAAGACTCCAAGTGGGATTATCCATGCATCAACAGTGTTTAGAGACTCTAGTGTTTACTTTAGTGAGCACAATATTATCGCAAATCTAGTAGTCATTCCCATGTTGGAATTCGACGTTATACTAGGGATGGACTGGCTCTCAAAGTATAATGCTAAGATCAAATGCAGAAGTAAGGAAATCTCAGTAATCTTGAATGAACGACCTACAGTTATCTTCCAAGGAGAGATATCCCGAACTGATCCCTATCTAGAAGTACCTCCTATAGCTTTCTTTATGGAGTTAATCGGTGATGATGAAGAAGGAAGAGGGAGCATACAAATAGAAGATGTTCCGATTGTTCAGGAATACATGGATGTATTTCCTGAGGAGTTACCTGGACCTCCCCCAGAAAGAGAGGTAGAGTTCTCCATTGAACTCGTACCTGGGTCTCAACCGATATAAAAGACTCCGTATAGAATGGCAAATGTGGAGCTAGAAGAGCTAAAGAAACAACTCCAAGACTTGTTGGAGAAGGGGTTTATCCGACCGAGTGTGTCTCCTTAGGGGGCACCAGTTCTCTTTGTGAAGAAGAAGGATGGATCAATGCGGCTATGCATTGATTATAGAGAACTGAACGGGATCACAGTGAAGAACAGATACCCTCTTCCAAGAATTGATGATTTATTTGACCAACTTCGTGGGGCTCAATTCTTCTCTAAGATTGACCTTCGATCTGGTTATCATCAACTGAGGGTGAAGAAGGAAGATATTCCAAAGACTGCCTTCCGATCAAGATATGGGCATTATGAGTTTACTGTTATGCCCTTCGGCTTGACTAATGCTCCTGCTATTTTCATGGATTTGATGAATAGAGTCTTTAGGGACTACCTTGATAACTTTGTGGTAGTTTTTATTGATGATATTTTGATATATTCAAAAAGTCATGAGGATCATGAAGATCATCTAAGGGTTATATTGAAAACTCTGCGGAAGGAGAGGCTCTTTGGGAAGTTCAGCAAGTGTGAGTTTTGGTTACAACAAGTGGATTTCTTGGGGCACATCGTAACCAATGAAGGAATCTCTGTTGACCGTGCAAAGACAATGGTTGTGGAGGAGTCGCCTCAACCCACAATAGTAACTGAGATTCGTAGTTTCTTTGGTTTAGCAGGATATTATAGGAGGTTTGTGAAAAACTTTTCATGGCTTTCTAATCCACTAACCAAGTTGACTCGAAAAGGGGTTAAGTTCATCTGGACAAAGGAATGCGAGGAAAGTTTCCAAGAGCTGAAGAAGAGATTGGTTACTGCACCTGTGTTAACACTACCCTCTATCGGAGAAGGATTCGTTATTTTTAGCGATGCATCTCTGAAAGGGCTTGGGTGTGTCCTCATGAAAAATGACAAGGTAATTGCTTATGCATCTCGACAGTTGAAGATTCATGAGCAGAATTATCCTACGCATGATCTAGAGCTGGCGGAAGTTGTTTTTGCTCTAAAGATATGGAGGCACTATCTTTATGGGGAGAAATGTGATATATACACTGACCACCAAAGTCTAAAGTATATTTTCACACAGAAAGAATTGAACATGAGACAAAGGAGATGGTTGGAGCTTATTAAAGACTATGATTGTTCAATTCATTATCACCCGGGAAGAGCAAACAAAGTCGCGGATGCATTAAGCAGGAAAGATCCTGTTTTTTTGGCAACAATGAGGATCTTAGGAGATCCCTTGATTAAAGATCTAGTAAAACTGGACATGGGAATTATAAGGAAAGGGACATCATCAACCCTATTCCAAATGATTTCTCAACCTTCATTACTAGAGAGGATCAAGAAGGCTCAAAAAGAAGATCCTTTGCTGCAGGAGAAGTTTGAGGCTGTAAAGGATGGGAAGTTCCCTGATTTCAATATTGATCAAGAAGGTGTATTGAAATTTCGTACAAGACTATGTGTTCCATCTATTCCGGAGATAAAGAAAGAATTGATGGATGAATCTCATAGCTCTACATTCTCTATACACCCGGGAAGCACTAAGATGTATAGAGACCTTCGTGATCATTATTGGTGGGATAACATGAAGAGGGAGATTGCTGATTTCACTACAAGGTGCCTGGTGTGTCAGCAAGTAAAGGCAGAAAGACAACTTCCTAAGGGGGTATTACAACCGCTACCCATACCAGTATGGAAGTGGGATAATATCACCATGGACTTTGTAACTGGTCTCCCAAAAACATCCAAAGGAAACAATGTGATATGGGTTATTGTGGACCGTCTCACCAAGACAGCCCATTTTATCTCTATTCGGGAAGATTTCTCTCTGGATCAGCTTGCCAAGATATACGTTAAGGAAGTGGTAAGGCTGCATGGGGTACCACTATCCATCGTATCTGATCGTGACCCAAGATTCACATCAAAATTCTGGAGAAGTCTTCAACATGCTCTGAATACTGAATTGAATTTTAGTACGGCCTATCATCCTCAAACTGATGGCCAATCTGAAAGGACTATTCAGACACTCGAAGACATTTTGAGATTATGCTCAATGGAATTTAAAGGTGGATGGGATCAACACCTCCCATTAGTTGAGTTCTCCTATAACAACAGCTTCCATTCGAGTATTCAGATGGCACCCTATGAAGCTCTATATGGAAAGCGGTGTAGAACTCCTACTTGTTGGGATGAAACTGGTGAGAGGAAGCTTCTTGGGCCTGATCTCGTGCAAGAAATGACGAAACAAGTTCATGCCATCCAACAACACATAAAGGCTTCTCAGAGTCGGCAGAAGAGCTATGCTGACAATCGTCGAAGGGACTTGGAGTTTGGTGTTGGTGATAAAGTATTCCTTCGAATTTCTCCATGGAAGAGAGTCATGCGGTTTGGGAAGAAAGGGAAGCTCAGCCCTAGGTACATTGGCCCCTATGAAATCCTTGATCGCATAGGAGCAGTGGCCTATCGTCTAGCACTTCCACCGAACCTAGCTCAAGTTCATGATGTCTTCCATGTATCTCTCTTGAGGAAGTACATACCCAACCCTTCGTATGTACTGAACCCAGAGGTGGTACAACTTGAACATGACCTCTCTTATGAGGAGCAGCCAGTGGAGATCTTGGACCGTAGAGACAAGGTCCTATGAAACAAGACTACCCACCTTGTGAAAGTGTTGTGGAGGAATCACAAATATGAAGAAGCGACTTGGGAGCCTGAGGAAACAATGAAGCAAAAGTACCCTCACCTTTTCGACTAGGCCTCAAGTGTAAATTTCGGGGACGAAATTTCTTAAGGGGGGAAGAATGTAACGACCCAATATTTTTGAGTAGTATATTAACTTACTCTTATTGATTTAATAAGATGTTAATGGTTAATGCAGAAAGAGGAGTCGATTGCTTCATCCAGTAGACTCGACCCTTATGAAGCCCACTTATCAGAGCTTGGGAAGGAGGTAGCATCTGTGGGCTTCGCTTTGGACCAAGCCCAAGCCGAACTCCAGCGTGTCAAGCTTGAACGGAAACGCCTGCGGGAGAAGTTCAAGTTAGTAGAGATTACTACTAGGGCAATGTTATCTGAGCCTCCCTCAGATTCTCTCACCATATCACACCTTACACTTAGGTCTTATGCCGGTGTTATAAGGGGCTATGTGACGAGACCCTAGCTTCCTTGTGTAATCCTTTTGGGTGAATAAATTGATATTTCTTCCTTTAGTGATGTTTGTGAAATTTCAAATGTCTAGATAATTTTAGAATGTATTTTATTGATGAATTTCGAAAAAAGGATATTTTAAAATAATTATGAAAACCCTAAATAACTAATGATGTGTAATGATTTTCAAAAAATGGTCTTCTACAAAAGTGTTCAGTAAGGAATTTGGAGTCTAATAAGATCAACTTAATTTTTAATGAATAGTAAATTATGACTAGTGATTTTACGCTTAGGATTAGTAATGTGACCAAATGGATTAGTAATTTCACTCAAAGAAAGTTTTAATATAATTCAGACACCTAGATTTAGTAATGTGATTCAATAAAATGGGTAAATAACGGTTTCATAAATTATTAATCAAGTATTAGTTTTTTTCGGATGAATAGTGTTTTTTAATTAAAAATTTAAATATAAAATAATTAGAAAATTATTTTTATAAAAAGGACTTTATTTTTGAACTCAGAGCATCGATATTATGTTAAGGTAATTTTTGGGGATTTTTCTGAAAAAAAATGAATTTTCGATGAATAGTGTTTTTATTTAAAAATTAAATTAAAAATATTTAGAAAAATATTTTTATAAAATTGATTTCATTTTTGAAATCAGAGCATTGATTTTTGGTTAAGGTGAAATTTTGGGATTATTCTGAGAAAGTTGAATTTTCAGTGAATAGTAAAATTACAGTTTTAGGGTTTCGGTATGTTTAATGACATCATAACGGTGTCATGATGATGTCATGAGATATTTTGAGGGTTGGCCGGCCAAGGGTGATGAATTATTGTTTTGGGGGCCCCATGTGGCCTAACTCATTGATAAATTCCAAGGGAGAGCACATGGGTTTGAGAAAAGCACATGTGAGGTGTCCCTTGGCCATTAATGCCTTGTCCCCTCACTTTCCCTATAAATACCCACCCTTTCCTCCTTTGGTTTTCACTCCCAACTCTCCCCCAACGAAGTTCTGGTCTTCTTACCTTCCAAGGAGTCCTCCCAAGGTGCCCCCAAGCCCTCAAGGTCCAATCCTTTGAGTTTCAAGAGTCACGTTTTAAGGTAAGGGATCCGACCCCTCTCTTTCTTTTCATGTAACCTCCTTTATGTCATTCCTTTTATACTCCATGTTTTTATGTGAGAGGATGTTCTTTTATATTCCTCTTACTTCCCTTTCATGTTTATATGATGATAGATCCCCTCTTACTCTCATCATTTCGTTTTATGAAAGTTTAAGTGACGTCGTTAGGCTGCCGAATGTTTAAGTGATTCTTTCACCCTTCTCATTTTTCAAGTTCGATTTTCATGTCAAATATTTCAAGTATCTTTTTATTATGTTGGGGTATGATCTCTATATCTATCAAACTGATCTCTTATGATCATATTATGAGAGACCCTATTTTATTTGTTCAATTCATTTTTATTGAAGCTTAAGTGACGTCGTTAGGCTGCCGAATTGTCATAAGAGAAATCAAATTTTTGTCTTCCTTCCATGTTTTTCATTTCAAATGGTATGTCCTTAAAATTGCATCACCATGTCCATATATACTTCTTATTCTGTCCCTCTACTGTTTTATGGGTCAATTATGATTGTTCGACCCATGTTCCCTCTCTTTTCAAAGTTTTCTAAAACCTTGTAACATAGTCGTTATGCTGCAGAATTTTCGTCTCAAAATGCCTCTCTTTTCTCAAAATTATTTTATGTTATAAAGTGAATACTCAAATCTCCTATTTCTACAGGGGATTTCACATATATATGAAAATTTTCTATTTTAAATTCTGGGATTTACATACATGATACCCGCTTTCCCTTTCTGTGGGTTTAAAGTAATGTAAAGATCGCGTCTTTAAAGCAGTTTTTAAAACGCTATGATTATGAAATGAAACCCATTTATTTTATGCTATATGGGTTATTTATGAAATGTTTGATGATGATATATGTGGCTCACATGATAATAAAGACAAGTTAAGGGTGCGCCCTGATAGCGCTCCAATGCATTGGGTAAAGACTTAATCTCTAGAGATGACCATTTTAACGACGCCTTGGTGAATAACCTTGGTAATTTTTAACGACACCTTGGGGATGGACCTTGGTGAAACGAAATGATTGTCAATATTAAATGTTGCAGCCACATCTTCAAGTTATGAAAAATGTTATTTTTATTATGATGTATCTCATGATTTCTTCCTCATGCCTTAAAGTTCTTTTCATGTCCTTATTGAAGTATCTCAAGTTCACTTGTAAAATGTTTCTCTTGTTTCCCTTACTAGGCCTTCTGCTCACCCTTTCTTTTGATGTATGTCCCCAGGTTATGAGATGCATAATTAACATAGGATGAACTAAAGGAGAAGCCTTTCAAGTGTTTAAGAAGAATGTTTTATGTTTTTTTTACGTATTATGATCCTTGTTTCCAAGACACTAAACCTTAACGATCCTCAGTTTTGTGTAATGTAATGAAAGTTTATGTTATAAAAAGACGGGATGTTATAAGCTGGCTGTATGAGAAGTTTTCCTGTAGAACCTCTCAAGATGCTCGACCTATCCACATGAACAACACTCCTTTGGAGGCCTATCACATTGAGTCCGAACATGCCATGGCTTCCCACACTGAAAGAAAACCACTAATGAACTACTAAGAGGTGGTCTAGCTGAGTCCTTGGCCAGACTTCCCAACTGGAACTTATCCTATCCTCGCTTCCTACTATTTGAACCATCACCCAAAGCTATCTCATGGCCAACCCGGGGCCTATCCCTCTAGTTTCCCTCTGCTATGAGTGCCTGATTCACCTCCTCTGAGAAAGAACCCAGCCTGAAGATATTTACCTGGATCTAAATGGCGTGTTGCAAGACATCCTCGAAGCACATCACCCTTGTTGAGTCATCACTTACCATACCTGGTGAAAAGCATGATATCTTAGTTAAAGTAGATGCATAGTCTATGATGAACATATCTCCCTGTCGAAGGCTCAAGAACTCCCGATCTCTCTCTGCCCTCAATGTCTATAGGTAAAAATGCTTGAATAATATGTCCTCAAAGTCCTTCCATGTCAGTACCTCGTGTTTGTAAGCCTGAACCTGCACATCCCACCAGTGCTTCACTGGTTCTCTTAGCATGTATGTTTCTATCTTGACCCTCCACCCAAGAGGCATCTCGAGCTGCTCGAAGATCATCTTCATGCTCTCTATCTAGTTCTCATCCACCTTTGGACCACCCTCACCCTAAAAAATCAACGGGTGCTACGAATGGAACTCCCACGTCAGATATTCCATAGATGGCTTTGTACCCTATGTGCCTCTGTTGATCCCCTACAAGACACCTACCAGACTAGACTGGAGCTACTTGTCGATCCATGGCCCGAACGCTTCCAAACCCGGATGCTGCCCTACCTACACTGGATCCTGAACCTAATCATGTCCTTGAGGCTATACCCGCGGCTCATGATCTGCATATCCCTTAGGTTTTGGAACCTGATCATTCACTTATGGAATTGTACCATCACCCGCCTGATGCTCCATTTGAGTCATCCAGAAGGAACCCACTGAATACCATAAATGGTTAGACAACCCATCTCTATCTCTCTCTCTCTCTATATATATATATATATATATATATAATATTCATGCAGATAGGAAAATTAGTAAAAGGAAGTGCATAAGTATTACCCTTACTCTCCCCCACCGCAACCCTTGCCCATGGGATCCCGGCATCATGGCCTCCTTACCTGCCCCTCAGTAGAGCCAAGTATCAAAAGTACCTCAGGCCATGCCTATCTCGACAGCCAATGTTGTCTCAAACCAACAACCCACTCACCCAATCCTGATAGTCAAACTACCTCAAACCGACATTCAAGATGCCCAATATAAGTGATCAAAATCACCTCAACCATAGTACATGCCTCCCCATACAAGAGTCAGGCCCAAAATATCCTTCCACAATCAATTCACAATATATAATAAGCGTGTCATAGTAAATTTCAATAAACTAAAAATTTTATCACTAATTTCACCTTTTCACATTTCAATAGCATTCAAAGCATGGAATTTGATATTATTCACATGGAATTATCACTTCACAAAGCATATGTGCAGTTATGAAATTTAAATACCCTAAAAATGTGCCTATCAAAATCCAAATAATCGCTCCTTTCTATACCGGGCCAAGGTCCAATTCTCCATTACCGCACTGGGTCAAGGGTTATATATCATAATCAATAACACCACACACTAAGTGAGCCACCGAGGTAGAAATCATATAAACTATAATCTGGGAAAAAGGAAAACAGCAATTCCCACCCAAGGCAACTTGGCCCATCCCTCATACCTGGGGCTTCAGGCACCCAAGCACAAGCTAGAAACCCAGTTCCAACAACAACCTATCTCAAGTCTACCATATAACAAATAGTAAAACCAGAAGAAATATAAAAGATAAGTCTCAATATCATTAGTATCCAGAAAAACACTGCTACTAAATACCATTTAAGAACTGCTCTGATACCACTTTGTAACATCCTGAACTCGAACAAACACCCGAACAGTGCTAAATGGGTCGGGTGTTACTACCTTAGGCACACCTCCTCGAATGCCAAAGGCTTCCAACTAGCAGCGAGGATATTATAGGTATAGTGGGAAGGCTATACCCTCTCGAAGGATAATAATGGTACTGGTCCAAGCATGATATAAAACCAGAAGACTCTGCAGACTCGAACCAGACCTGCATATCGGAAGCACAATCAATAGCAATAAATAGCAGAAGCAACAAATATAACCAACAGCAGTGGAATATAAACACAAGATCATGGTCAACCACTTGTAATAACTACTAGAACAGACAAATCATGCATCCATAGCAAGTCAGTATATAAAAGGGAGCCAATGGCTAACCAAAAGTAGCTATAATAAATAAGGTAAGAATGCTGGTACCGGAAAGAAAGCAAAATAATGTAAACTCCAGTTAGTCAAGACCTCAAGTTCCCTACCATCTCCATGTGACTGTTAAAATAGTCTATATCCTAAATTTGTCTCTTTCCTACACATAAATCCATAAATTCTACAGGCGTCTTGAAGGGCATGTGTAGGGTGTGAGACAAATCTCAGTAGGATACCACTCAATGGTGAAAACCTAATATAAGTGTTTAAGAAAGAATGTATTTATAAGGAAAGTAGTAAATAGTATGATGCAGAAATAAACATAAAATATACTGGTGCTCTACAGCCACCATGGAGTGTCACCTACTTTGGCCAACGTCAGAATCTCTGTCATGTAACCCATCACCATGTGCCCCCCTAACACTGCGTGTCTCAAGTACCGATGTCCCGAACGCATTCCCAAGAAGTAAAAACTCAGAGGAACAATGATATTTGTCCTCAAATAAGTAACTAGAGGGACAGTGATGTCTTCCCTCAAATCAGTAACCGGAGGGACAGTGATGCCTGCCCTCAAACCACAGCGAGCTTCTACCCCCAACCCGATATCCTCAACATTATCCCCTAAAGGCTCCTCACCTTCCATGTGGCTTCCTACGGAATACATCCCCAAACTAATAGTACCTAAACCACAACTAATGGGGCCTCTACCCATAGGATTGGTCAAAACCACCTCATCACGGAGTCTCTCTACGTGCACACTACTCAAAGTTCTGATTGAGCGGTGATCACCAAAATAAGTTCCCAAGCCACAACATCTCTAGAACATCATGCCCCCCTACGACCATGTTGCTCAAGTTTGATGGCCTCACTATCCAAGTAACATGGTCCATGCCCAACCTAATAGTCATACTACCTCAATTCGACGTCCATGACACCCAATCTTGTGGTTAGAACCACCAAATATAACCCGGTCCAAGCCCAACCCGTGATCAACATCACTCAACAATACCCAAGACATTCCTAGCACAACCCAAAGGTTCCAGCATATGCAATATCACACATCACATATATATAATAAAAATAAATACTTTGAACAAGAAAAAAAACCAAATAGTTGAATTTCACTAGATATGTGTTGTCCCATACAAGCACCAAGGTCTTAGAAGCCTCTAACAATTCATATCATCACTTAACAAATTGAACTCAGCAGTTTAATGAAAAAAAATCATTTTAACACATTTTGGAATACCCATCCAAAATGCCCCAATTGAGCAACAACCCCTCACCCAGTCCCTCTCAAGAAAAATAGGTAAAAGGTAATACCCAAAGGCATCCCATAGATCTAATAAGTAATTAAATATGCAATTGCATATAAAACAGGGTCTCTCTCAAAATACCCAAATACACACCAAAGGTTGTGTCACCAAAAGTCTATGAAAACATGAAATAAGGTATGAAACACCTACCTAAGACTTGTAGACATAAGAACCTCTAATATCGAGCTCCAATTCGAAGTTGATCTTCATAGATCTACATTTTCTTCAAATCCCGACAACTCTTCTCGGATGGAATTTGCGGTGTGTGAGGCAAGGAAATTGGGACGAAAAGAGGTGTGTAGGTTTAACCTTCCCGATGTGATCCTACAGCCACTTATGGATTGAATAATGGAATTCAGATGAAGAATCTAGGAGAAGAAACATTTTCAGACTCCCTAATCATCAAGGTCCAAAAATGGGGAAGAATAAGGTATTTTCTGGAATAAAGCACGATGATCTTTCATTTAAGCAAATAAAAATAAAAAATACATGGTTTGTATAAAGGACTACATGCTTTGTAGTAGCTTTGTCTATACTCTAGCTTAATAGGAGGTATCCACATGGCTTGGATGCACCCCATGGGTCAACACTCGGCTAGAAATAAACTAGTACATGAAAAAGAAAATACATGGCATGTCAAGAAACCCACGTGCCATGTAGTTGTAAATTCTTACACGATCATCACATAGCATGTACTCGATGAGAATACAGATGATACATGCCTAACCCATACATGGCGTGTACTTTTGAGTACATGGTGTGTAATATGGAAATTTCTAGAACTTCCCAGATTTTTTCCAATTTCTCAGAAACAAGTCAAAAATTCAAACAGGGTTAGGATTTTGACCCGTTCCAAAAACTCAGGTTCTTACAAGTGGTGGTTTGAATGGTATAATTGGGAAACTATACCCTTGATAATAATATTTATGCACTATAAATACAACAAGTAATAACAAAAATCCTAGAATAACTTTGTATGAAATCATCATGCTATAAATAAATGGTACATGGGTTATAAAAAATAAACAAAAATACTCCCAGTATGGTAAGTCAACCAATGTGTAATAGCCAAAGGAAAATGAACTAAAACACTATATAAATAATATAGAGTTCATCTTGAAATTATCTACATACTCTAATCTCCACCATCTTATCTCCCTGAAATATGTTCCTTACCATTAGAATCATTGACTATAAAATATACATGTGCATTGAGATGGCCATGTAGGGTGTGAGTATAAACCCATTAAGAAACCACCGATTTGTTCTTAACATAATTTCAAAAATATATATAAGTTTATTCTATGAAAATAAAGTAAATTCATAAATAACCAATCATGTTTTGAGTCATCATGCACTAACCAAGATATCATGAACTCCAACTCTACCTACTTCATCGCCATGTTAGAAGGAAGTCCATAAGTAACCTTTTCATGAATTAAATCATGCCAAGTGATCAATATGTAGTCTTAAAAAAATCAACTATCCTATAACCATGTACCTAATTTAAGGAACAATTCCACGCTTTCATTTAAGAAAAATTCACATTTTATACATGTCAACCCAATTCATGGTTATAGGGAAAGTCATATTCACACATGTCAACCTAATATCTAGCTCTAGAGAAGTCCACATCCACACATTTTTTCCCACTATCAAGCTCTGGGAAAATTCACATTACCAAAATTCATCCACGAAGGTGAAATCACAACCTTCCAATCACAATGCCGGTACTCCCCCTCTAATGGGTCAACTTGTCAAGTTAGGCAAACCTAGTACATTGAAACAAGTCACAAAAGAACCATACATGAATCCATGTTCAAGACATAATATAGAAAGTAATTATTATTTCATAATGAGTAAGGTCTCATGTCCCACACCCACATACAAATTCATATCACAACAAGTAAGGGTATCACATGCCACACACACACTCACATGCATATCACAATATAAAAGGGTCTCACGTGATACCCACACACTCACATGAAAATCATGTCAAGAAAGGGTATCATGGTAAACACACACATTAATAATAATTTCATATCACATAATCAATATATAAATGACATAAAAATGGTAAGGACATCCTACCTCAAGAGTATCGATGTCTGAAGTCTTGAATCACCACCCAGATCATTCCCACGTAAGGAATTACCTATAACCAATCCCAATTCACTCATGAGGGATTCTAGAATCAATATTCAAGTATAAGAACATGGTAAGGTCTTGAATTTTATTAGTCTTTCCCAATACGAACCACCACTTATAACAGATCATGAATTGATTAAGGGAAGTTAAAAATTCTCTATATTTGGCTATCTATCTAGTGATTTAACAAGGATTTATCATTAGATCACATTGGATTTCATAGATCTAGTTCTGATGACTCAAATTTATGATTCTTTTCAAGAAAAATAGAAGAGATCTAGAAGAAATGTGAATAATGGAGGAAGAATGACCTCCTACATTGAATTCTCATGATCCAGAGCCCCTATATTTACCATAATTAGAGTTCCTAGGGAGATGAATCACCATGAATAGAAACTAGAGTTCCCAGGTTAGAAATACCTAGATGTGGGAGGAATAATGAAGAGTTTCAGGGAGGTTTTGGGTTAATGACCTTATTTCTATATTAATTAAAAATCCATGCATGGTTAAGTCACACATTTTACAAATAATGCCCCAACCATGTGAGGCTCATTTCCTCTTTTGGGAACTTGTATAGTTTGGTTGCAAAGTATAGTAAACCATGCACCAATTGTGGTTTTTCCTCTTTCTTGATTCTCATGTTTTTTTATAGAAAGTTTCATGGTTGGATATAATCATGCTCCAAACATGCACCACCTATTGTCTCTCTCTAATAAATTATCACAATTTTCTAGGGAGATCCACACAGTTTTCCCAAACCATTCTCAAATTGTACTCCCCCTTAAAATCTACAAAAACCCTCGAAAACCATCTAGAAATCACTTTCTACTTTACCCTACAAATAATAACTCAAAAACAATTAGAGAAGGGATAAAACCACATCATAATGTACCTAAAAATTATAGGACATTATAATATCTCCCACTAATGACTTATCATCCTCAAAAAGTGTCTCTAGAGTTACTTATCAAACAAATCATTACATTTATCCCATACATAATATTTCTACTCCCAAGTCTACTCTTGGATGTTAGTGTGCTTCCATAGGAATAAAAAAAGTGGTATCGTCTTCCCCTATGTCACTTTCTCACTCTGTTCTAAAATATATAATGGACACTCCATAAATGAATCATATAGTTCTACCTCAATGTCCTCACTATTGGTAAAATGAATATGATCAGGTTTGTACCTCTAAATAGAAGAGACATGGAACATGTTATTCATACCTCGATACTGTGGAGTAAGATACAAATAGTAGTCCATTATTTTGATATGATGGATGCTCTCAAATAGTACTAAAATCAAGGTTCCAACTTTCACTTTCTCTATAAACATTGATACCCTAATTGAGGTGAACAATGCAGATAACTACAAAGAGCCTCATGCCAACACAATGGTGAACAATGCAGATAACTATAAAGAGCCTCAAAATGTTCCATCTAAATCAAATACTGGTAACTATTATTGTAAATAAACTCTACTAAGGCTAGATGATAATCCCACTACCCCGCTCTACATAAATTAGAAAGAGAGTTACATAATTATCTTATGGAACATCACAAACTAAACACCCTTTTTAAGGATCCACATCTAGCATAAGCTCTTATATAAACTATTCAACCACTTTAGATCCCATCCCTAAAAGGGAGTTTATTTACCGAACCATACATTTGTAAAATTTCCACTCATTCCAAGATAAAAAGAAACAAAACATGACCTTTATCCAAAACTCATGTCAAGTTTAACAAGAAATATTAATTCAATAGGGTCTCACATACAAATAAAACAACTCTAGTTCTAAAGTGACAAATAGGACTATCAAAATCATGAATTATTAATAAAAACCACTTTTCTCCTTGAAATCCCATTTCATAATACTTTTTAAACCAAAATTGTAAAGACTAAGAAAATTAAATGTATTTTTTTAATTATTTGGGATTTTTACGAGTCTGTAAAAATTAACAGCGCGTGATTTCGAGGCCTGATGTGCCCGGAATGAATTTCTGAACTTTTTTTCAGGTACGTTCAGTAAATGTGCGGGTGGAATTTTATATCTTTTGAACAGGTTATCAGATTAAAAATATGATGGAATCATTGAATCCGTAGTGCTAGGATTCACTTAAGGGAATATTCACTTCTACCGCAATAGTTTGGTATAAAATTTTTAGTTTTTCGAATTTTAAAGAAATAATAAAATAACATAAATTGTTATTTTATTTTATTTTTATTCTTTTTACCACCTATTGAGAGGCGGTGGCGGGGACCATGGAGGTGGTAAGACCTTTAATTATGGGGTGTTAATTTCATGGTTACACTTTTTTTGCATAACCATCCCTCATGTAATTAATGAGGCACTTTAATTATGTCAATTAATGAGGCACTTTAATTACGCCAATTAATGAGGCACGTTAATTATGTCAATTAATGAACCTCATTAATTTCTCAAGGCGTTGCTCTCCATTCCCCCATTGTATTTAAATGAAGCTCAAGGTGGGGTTTTGGTACGGCTTCATCAAGTGAGGAACCCCTGACGAAGTGACACCACACCTTCCACCGACGGAGAATGGAGGATTGACAACGCCCGTTGTAGGATTGATCCAAAGGTTGACGGATAACGAAACTCCAACACATGTGAACCTTCTCATTCATCCTCAATACCCTCAAACGTGGAAGCACTACCATCTGTGACATCCCCAACGAATCATGTTGTAGGCGTTGTCTTTTAATTCAAGATTTTCCCTCGATTATATTCCTCTCTCTTGAATATATGGGAGGTTTTTGCGGTGGATTTGAATGGGGTTCAATATTATTTAAAAGTGATGAATAATTACCTCCCTCTTGTTATAACCCTAACGTGGAGGGCACAGGCCAAAATAACATGTCTTGGACCCTCCACCGCTTGTCTTTTTATAGCGTTCTTTGGGGAAGGTTTTCCTAATTCGACAGCAACGTGAGATAGAGGGTCACGTTGTGACAGCGGCAGTCGGGGAGGCCCATAGGTGAAAATGGGAATGGAAATAGAGCTCCAGAGCATCGTCGAAGACCCACAGAAGCTCCGTCAGCGCGGCACCGGCATGGCGGCACTAGCGACCAGTGTCGGCGGTGGAGATGGCGGTTGGTGCTCACCGTCCATAGTGGTCGGAGAGGCGGTTGGAAACGACCAGCCGTGGAGGCAAAGGCAGCACGCCATCGTGCGCCACGTTGAACGAGAGTCGCGACATGAAGATGCGGTGAGCTGGTAGGGACCCGCCTTCTGTAGGTCCCACGGGTGAAAAGGCAGTGCGACCTTGCATCACCCTTAGATGAAACCGAATGGCTCTATGATCTTTTTGGGAGGCAGACCGTGCACCCCGCGCAAGGTGCACTAGTTGGCCGAACCGCGTCGCCCGGCGGGCTGCGCCCAGCCGACTAACTGAGCCGGTCTGTGGCCCAAACTAATTGTGACAGCCCAGAACTATTCGGTCCGGGGAAGGTTAGACCTAGACTGGGTCGGGTCGGGTTAGTCCGACTAGGTTGGAGCAGACCCGAACCCCCTCTCGGGCCCAGAAACACTTAAAGGTCCATAACTTGCAAACCGGAAGTCCATTGGATGAACTTTCTATGGTGTTGGGATTTTTGTAGTGAGATGGTCCTTTTGTGATACTCCACGAGAGATTTGGATAGAGTTGGAGTATGGCCGGGTTGTATTAACTCTGAATCCAATCGGGCCCTCGACACTAAAATGTCAATAACTAACAGACCGGGAGTCCGATTGACACACCGTCTGTGGAATAAGGACCCTTGTGACAAGGAAGTCATTTGGAGATACTCTAAGTGAGTTTTAATGGAGTTTGATAGGCGAACTGGGTTGTATCGGACTTGAATTCAACCGAGTCCTTTTTACAAAAGTGTCCATATCTCACAGACCTGACATTCGATCGACGCGTCGTCTGTCACGTTGGGACCCCTATGCCGGGGCAGTCCCTTGGGTATGCTTTTTTTCTAGAATTCGTACCAGTTTAAAAAGGACTGATGGCTTGAGGAGCATAGTCTTTTGGATATCAGACGTGATTCGTGCAAGAATCCAGTGACTGGCTGTGATAAGAGGAAGAAGAGCGACCAATAGGGGTCAGCACCAGTGACCAATACGGGTCAGCATCTAGTGACCAATGCAGGTCAGCACCAGCGACCAATACAGGTCAGCATCTGGTGACCAATACGGGTCAACATACAGTGACCTATACAGTTCAGCAGTAGATTTACTATGGATAGGATGATCTGGATTCATGACAAGTCATCTCTATCCTATTAACCTTGAAGTTATACTGTTAGAGTGAGATGTCTCTTTTTCTTTGTGCTTCATGATTTAGATCATGCTTGTGATATTACCTTTGTGAAATTTCTTGTGATTTTTTCCTTCTTGGATTATTGAGAGACCATCAGAGGTCTCAGGGTCCCTACTGGGTATTGTTATACTCACCCCTGCATGGGATTCACCCGCACCTTGTTGTGTCTGGTGCAGACTACTGATGCTCCGAGGCAGACTTTGGAGGTTTGGGACTTTGTAGAGCTTGGTGTAATGGGAGAAGTCAAGATCCCCTTCTTTGACTTCAGAATTATAGCTACTACCCTCCAAGTAGACCTCCAAGGCAGATGCGACTACTGTTTACTTTCTTTTCAGTTTCTAGGGCTTGTATTCCGGCCCACTGTTTTCAGTTTACAGTTGTACTTGTGGTTGTACATTACTCTCGTGGTTATACCTTACTTTTGTTGGTTGTTTAATTCATTTTCCCTATTTGAGTGTGTAAAGATATCTAAGACAATGCCTTCACTGTTCGGGAAAATCCTTCAGATGCTATTCACCAACCCCTGGCCTATGGAAGGTGGGCTTGGGGTAGTCACGTCTAGGCCCCGTGGGATAGGTCATGACAAAGTGGTATTAGAGGGTGTTCGTTTCTACTAGAAGAACTAAGAGTATAATTTTAATTAGGCAATGGTGTAAATTTTCTTGAGTTTGGTTTTTAGTTAGGGGATTCCAGTGTTGGTGCGACAACTGATATATCCATACACCAAGATCCTGAATTCTGTTTTCCGACTCCGTACATGAAAACATCGGTTGCTGGTGTTTTGAAAATTTTTCTTTATCTTTCTTGAGTTATCTCACCATGTATAACTGATTGACTGTGGAAAATCTGTTTCTTACAGGATGCCTCCATGAAGACAGCCATCTAGGATTCCAATTAGAGATCATGACAGTTTCCCACCGAGTGACGAGGCGTCGGTACAGGGACCACTCATAGTGATGGAACTGTTGGGTGGTTTACCAGCAGCACCACCATCCATTGAGCAGCATATGCTACCACTGGATCATGCATGTCGGTTAAGCGTGCTTCATGAGTTCCAGAGATAGAGGCCTCTGAGGTTTCAAGCCAAGACGGACCCCCAGGAAGCAGAGGACTATCTTGAGGTGGTTTTTTTGGCCTTTTTCTTAGTAGAGACATCCACTGAGTAGATGGAAATATTGTTCGTTATCCTTTTTCAATGCTCAGCAGAACGATAGTGGAGCTCGATGCTCCAGGTGCATGATGAGACAACCCTTGCCTGGCCAGACATTGAGAGCCTTTTCAGGGTGGAGTTCATTCTATCGACACTATGCTCTGTGCGTATTCAATAGTTGTTGAATCTACAGCAAGGTAGCCAAATTGTGGCTTAGTACTCTATGAGATTTACTGACCTCTCCCAATACTCCTCCAATATGGTACAGGACCATTACTTCAAGGTCCAAACCTTTGATCAGGGGCTCCGATGAGATATTAGAGCTATGAAAGTTTCTATCAGCATCCCAACGTAGGCTAGGGTTATAGAGAGATCTTTCCTGATGGATAGATTCCTTGACGAGTAGGATTCGACAGTGAGAGCCCCTACCGGATGGCAGGTAGCAGAGTCATCTACAGTTGGCAGTAGACAGATGACGCAGAAGCCCAAGAAGACTGAACCTTCCGGAGGGATACCCCAGGATACAGGGTCAGAGGTGTGAGGCTTGAGAGGCTGAGGGAGTCACCATCAAGGCATGATCTATTTTTTTTGGGGGACAGGGTCACAGAGCTCATGACTGTCTGACTCCCTGCATGGATGATCGGCAGACAGTGGAGGGTGCACCGAGGCAGCCGCAATGGTTGGATCATGAGCGTCAGCTAGGTGGAAGATGAGTATGGGGAACAGTACATGCAGTGGGAGGTGTTTGGGGTCACCAGGAACTACCACCATCACCCCCAGGCAGTCCACCATGAGCTCAGGGAGCAAGTGTAAGGGGATAGGCCCAGCTACAGGCAGTTGAGGCTCACGATCCTAACGTCCCTGAGATGATACAAGCTACGATCTTTATCTTCTCTACTTTAGAAGCAGTGCTTATTGACACAGGTGTTATCCATTCTTTCCTTATCACAGACTTAGTTCAGGACTTTGAGATTCTGACTAATATTTTAGCTTGGACTTTCCGTTTTGATACTCCTACAGGAGGAGATTCAGTGGTCACACACTGGTGAAGACAGTGTGATCTTACTCTCAGAGGAGAGATATTTAAATGGGATCTTCTAGTAGGGGTGTTGATGCCCTATGACGTCATTCTAGGCATGGAATGGCTATTAGAAGTTCACACATAGATTGATTGCTTGAGACATACAGTGCGATGTACGCGCAGAGATGGAGGCCAGTTTTCCTTTGTTGGTGAGAAGGAAAATAGAGCATCACGAGATGGACATGCGCTCAGGAGGGTGCAGATGATTACATATCTGCTGGCTTGCATGACCTTCGACACGATGGATGAAGTGAGTCCACAGTTCCCAGCAGTGGTGGATGAGTATGAGTATGTCTTTCCAGAATATGTCTCAAGACTACCTCCTCAGAGATAGGTAGACTTCCTCATTGACTTATACTCAGGAACAACACTGATATCTACACCAGCATATCGGATGGCCCCTATGGAGCTCTGGGAGCTGAGGGTATAGTTGGAGGACTTACAGAGGAAGGAATTCGTAAGGAGTAGTGTTTCTACATGGGAATCACCGGTGTTGTTTTCTAAGAAGGAAGGACAGAAGTTTGAGGCTATGCGTGGACTTACAATGCCTAAACCAGGTGACTGTGAAGAACAAGTATCATATGCTGAGGATTGATGATCTGTTTGATCAGTTGAAAGGAGTGAAGTGGTTCTTGAAGATAGACCCCAGATCAGGCTATCATTAGCTCAGGGTATGGGACGAGGACATACTGAAGATAGCCTTCATATGTCAGTATGGCCATTAAGAGTTCTTGGTGATGCCTTTCGGTGTGACCAATGCTTTAGCAGTGTTAATGGGGATAATAAATAAGATCTTTCATCCATACCTTGATTGCTTTTTGGTGGTCTTCATTGACAACATCTTGGTATAATCTGCATCCAAGGAAGAGCACGTTGTACACTTGAGGATAGTTCTGGACACACTTAGGGAGAACTAGTTATATGGTAAGCTCTCGAAGTGTGAGTTATGGATACGGAAGGTCCACTTCTTAGGACATGTCATCTTAGAAGCTGGAGTTGCAGTGGATCCAGTGAAGATTGGGGAAGTACTTGCTTTAGAGCCACCTAGGAGTGTTACTGAGGTACGGAGCTTTCTCAGATTAGCAGGATACTATTGGAGGTTCGTACCCAATTTCTCCAAAGTAGTAGTACCTATTACTGCCTTTACGAAGAAGAGTAAACCCTTCATGTGGTTAGATACATTCCAACAGAGCTTTCAATAGCTGAGGTAGAGCTTAACCAGTTCTCCCATCCTGAGGTTGCTGGAGGAGGGAATTGGCTACGTGGTTTACTGTGATGCATCAAGGACCAGAATCGGTTTCATCCTGATGCAGGTTGATGTAGTGATTGTTTATGGCTCATGATATCAAAGGCCTCATGATCAGAATTATGCGACTCATGAATTGGATTTAGCAGTAGTAGTCTTCGCACTGAAGATGTTGCGACTACTTGATGGGTGAGTGGTTCATTGTTTACTTAGACCACAAGAGTCTTAGATGTATCTTTACATAGAAAGATCTGAATCTGGCACAGTGACATTGTCTAGAGTTCTGATAGGACTATGACTTTGAGATAGTCTATACTCCTGAGAAGGGGAATGTAGGGGCAGATTCACTTAGCCAGAGATCAAGTTTGTATCTACTGAATGAGGCTTCAGAGCATTTAGCCTTGCTTTAGATATCCTACATGGATAGAGATGAGATATTCTACCTCTAGTTGATGGTAGTTTCCCCTCCACTCCTTCAGAAAGTCAGGGAGGCGCAACTCATAAATGGTAGCTATGAGACTACACGTGTTCATATATCCTCAATCCATGCACCTGACGGATATTCTGAAGGTGGGAAGCACTCTATCCTTTTCCAAGTACGTACAATTGTACTAGTGGTGCTACAAGAGGAGGTGTTGAGGGAGTTTCATACATCCCGCTTGGAAGTACATTCAGGCATGCTAAAGATGTATCAGGACCTCAAGCATCAGTACTAGTGGCCAAGGATGAAGAAAGTTGTGGTGGAGTTTGTTTCTAGATGCCTCACTTGCCGCAAGTGAAGGTCAGGCATCAGGTACCAGCAGGCTTGACCCAGCCCGTTGAGA
Source organism: Viscum album (assembly GCA_963277665.1). NCBI lineage: Eukaryota > Viridiplantae > Streptophyta > Magnoliopsida > Santalales > Viscaceae > Viscum > Viscum album. The sequence continues at coordinate 192,683,748 of OY728137.1, read as the reverse complement.
TACCAGAGTGTAAGTGGGAAGTAATATCGATGGACTTCATGATGGGGTTACCACATACGTCTAAAGGGAATGATACCATCTATGTGATCGTTGAATGACTCACCAAGTCGGCTCACTTCCTTGCTATTCGAGATAAGGGTTCGGTAGAGAGCTTGGGAAGTCTCTATGTTCAAGAGATCATGTGATTTCATAGTGTTCCTTCAATTATAGTCTTAGACCATGACGCATACTTCACATCCTGGTTGTGGAAAGGATTATAGAAGGCTTTCAGGACTCATCTTCGCTTGACCACAGCTTTTCACCCATAGATAGATGGTCAGACTGAGTGGACCATCCAGACCAAAGAGGACATGATTTGTGCATGTGTCCTAGATTTTGGCCGCAGTTGGGAGGACCACCTACCCTTGGTGGAGTTCGCGTACAACAACAGCTATCACTCCACCATTGGTATGGCCCCTTTTGAGGCATTGTACGGACAACTGTGCAGATTGCCCTTATGCTGGACGGATCTAGGAGAGCCAGTACCCGTGGGCCTAGAGATGGTATAGGCTACCACTGAGAAGGTGCAGGTCATTTGAGAGTGGATGAAGATTGTACAGAGCTGACAGAAGTCTTATGCTGATAGGCGATGGAGACCACTGGAGTTCCAGAAGGGGGACCACGTATTCTTGTGAGTCTCTCCTCAACGGGGAATACGGATATTTGGCTGATGCCACAAACTCTCACCGAGGTTTATAGGACTATTCCTGATACTTAGGAGGATTGGAAATGTGGCGTACTGCTTGGCACTGTCATCGCAGTTGGAGAGGGTGCACGACATCTTCAACGTATCTCAGCTAAGGAGATACATGCATGAACCATATCATGTTATCGACCATGGTGAGCTGAAGATTGATGATGGGGTGACTTTTTCAGAGTACCCAGTAGAGATAGAGGATCGATAGGATTGGATCCTTAATGGGTGTTTGATACCTATAGTGAACATTCAGTGGAAGCACGTGAATCTCTAGGAGAGAACATGGGAGAAAAAGGCTCATATGTGTGCCCAGTACCCCTATTTTTTTGTAGAATTGTTTAGATTTTGGGGACATAAATCCCTAAGGTGGGGAGAATGTAAAGGCCTGGAAAATTCCAGGTAATTTTTTTAATTATTTGGGATTTTTACGAGTTTTCAAAAATTGAAGGTGCGTGATTCCAAGGCCCAGTGTTACTGGAATGATTTTATGAAAAAAAAATAGGTACGTTCAGTAAATGTGCGGGCGGTGTTTTCTATCTTTTGAACCAGTGCTCTGATTAAAAATCCAAGGGCACTGTTGAATCCAAAGTGCCGGGATTCTCTTAAGGGAAGATTCACTTCGACTGCAGTAGGTTGGGAGAAAAAGTTAGTTTTTGTGACTTTTAAAGAAATAATAAAATAACATAAATTGTTATTTTATCTATTTTATTTATTTTTCTTTTTAATACCAACTATTGATTGGTAGTGGCGGGGACCACGGGGGTGGTCAGACCTTTAATTATGGAGTGATAGTTGCACGATTACACTTTGGTTGTGTAACCACCCCTTGCGTAATTAATGAGGCACTTTAATTACATTAATTAATGAGTCACTTTAATTATCTAAATTAATAAGGCATGTTAATTACGTCAATTAATGAACCTCATTAATTCCACAACGCATTTCTTGCATTCCCCCCTATTTAAATGGATATCAAGGTGGGGTTTTGGAATAGATTCATCAAGTGAGGAACCCCTAATGAAGTGATGTCATGCCTTCCACCAACAAAGAACAAAGTATTGATGACTCCCATTATAGGATCAATCCAAAGGTCGACAGACGATGAATGCCAATGCACACGAACCTTCTCCTTCATCCGCAATACCCTTGAACGTGGAAGCACCACACTACTAAAAGAATAAATCTATAGACATGGTTTTAAACTGTGGCTATAGGCCCAAAAATTATGGATATAGGTTATAGATAAAGTTTATTCAACCGTGGATGGTATTGGCATGGCTATAGGGTAAACCCTATAGTCATAGTTTTAAACTGTGGCTATAGGCCTATAGTCACAATTCGAACTGCGGCTATAGGGCTATAGCCACTGTTCAAATCGTGGTTAAAACCCTATAGCCATGGTTTGAAATCATGGCATAGTCTAAAATAACTCAGCATCTATACCCATGGTTTAAAACCGTGTCTAGATGTATATAGACATGATTTTGGACTGTGGCTCTAGGTATTCAGATTTCTTAAAATAACCAGCATCGTTCAGCTAGTGATGGCCCCTTGCACCCCCCCCCCCCCACCCACACACCCCTTTCACCCCCCCTGAACAACCCTTGTCCCCTTTCACACACCCCCTTGAACACCTGTACACCCCTTGCACCACCCCTGCTGGAAACCCCCACTACACCCCCTCCCCCTGGACACCCCATGGACAGACTCTCCCCTTCCCCCCTCTGGACAGCCACCCCCTAGACAGCAGCCCCCAACCCCCCTGCATAGCCCCCCCCTCCCCACCCCCCCTGCACATCCCCCCTTGCATCCCCCCTATACATCCCCTGCATAGACCCCCCCCCCCCAGGAAAGACACCCCCTCCTGGACACCAGTTGGATAGACCCCCCTCTCCCCTTCTGGAAAGCCACCCCCCTGGATAGCACCCCCCCCCACATCACCCTTGCACCCCCCTATACATCCCTTTCACCCCCCCCCCCTCACACCCCCTTGTACCCCCCGGTCTCCTTGCACACCTGCACACGCCTACTGCACACCCCCTGATAGATCCCCTTTCACCACCCCTGTTGGACACCCCCTGCACAGCCCCCCACCACCTTGGACAGACACCCCCTGGAAAGCATCCCCCCACCTGGACAGACCCCCCCCCCCCCCCCCCGCACACCAATATTCCCCCTTACCCCCCCCCCCCCCCCCGTCCCCTTGCACCCCCCCCCCCCCCGTTGCACACCCATTGCACCACCCCTGCAGGACACCCCCTGCACCACCCCTACTAGACCCCCCCCCCCCCTACACCACCCCTACTAGACACCCCCCTGCACCCCCCCCCCCCCCCTCATCCCATTGAACACACCCCCCCCCCCCCCCCCGCACACATGTACACCCCTATTGGACACCCCTTGCACCACCCCTACTGGACACCCCTTGCACCACCCCTACTGGACCCCCCTTTCACCACCCCTTCCAGACACCCCCTTCACAGCCCCCCTTGCACCCCCCCTACACATCCCTCCTCGCACCCACCCTTAAAAAACCCTTCCACCCCCCCCCCCCACCCTGCACCACCCCTGTTGGACCCCCTTGCACCACCCCTGCTAGACCCCCCCCCCCCACTACACACCCTTGTCCCCTTGCACACACCACCTTCCCCCACCCATGCTGGAACCCCCTTGCACCAACCCTACTGAACACCCCCACTCCACACACACACCCACTCCTGAATATCCCCCCCCCCCCCCTCCCGGATAGACCCCCCCCCCCTCCCCCCCTTAATTAGCCCTTGAACCCCCCCCCCCCCTGCACACCCATGTCCCCTTGCACACACACCCTTACACCACCCTTAATGGAACCCTCACTGCACGCCCATGTCCCCTTGCACACAACCCCTTGCACCACCCCTATTGGACCCCTTGCACAAACCCTACTGGACCCCCCCCCCCCACTGCACACCCTTGTCCCCTTTCACACACCCCCGTGCACCACCCCTACTGGAACCCCTTACACCAACCATGCTGGACACCCCCACTGCACACCCCCTCTCCTGGAAAGACCCCCCCCCCCCCCCCGCGCCGCCTGGAAAGACCCCCCCTTCCCTGATGGACACTCCTTGCACCACCCCCGCTGGACCCCCTTGCACCACCCATACTGGACACCCCCTTGAATAGCCCCCCTTGCACCCCCCCCCCTAAATAGCCCTTTCACCCCCCTGCACACCCATGTCCCCTTTCACACACACACCCTTGCACACCCCTCCCCCCCCCCCACTGCAAACCCCTATCCCCATGCACACCCCCCCTTGCACCACCCCTTCTGGAAACCCTTGAACTAACCCTACTGGACACCCCCCCCCCACTGCACACCCTACTAGACACCCCCCACTGCACACCCTTTTCCCCTTGCACACACCCCCTTGCACCACCCCTGTTGGACCCCCTTGCACTAACCCTGCTGGACACCCCCACTGCACACCCCCCTCCTAGGCATACCCCCCTCCCCTGTTAGACACCGCTTACACCACCCCTGTTGCACCCCACTTTCACCACCCCTGTTGGACACCTCCACTACACAGCCCTGTTGCACCCCCCTTAATAGCCCTAGCACCCCCCCATGCACACCCCTACCCCCTTGCACACACCCCCCCCCCCCCCCCTTCACCACCCCTACTGGACCCCACTTGTACCACCCCTACAATACCCCCCCTCCCATTTCACACCCATGTACCCTTACACACACCCCCTTGAACCACCCCTATTGGACCCCCTTGCACCAACCCTGCTGGACACCCCCACTACACCCCCCCCCAGTAGATTTAGGCTCTCATCTATATAGTGTTGGCGGAGAATTAAGAGTTTCATAATTTCCAAAATAGTTGGAGTGGTTATCTAATCACACAAAATATAAAATCAACACAAAAACAATTCATTCAAAAATGGTGTCTGGTGTGTGGTTACACTTTATTGGAAGAATATAGGAAAATTTCTCAAACCGAAAAACACAGGAAATAATGAAGTTATTGATGGAATAATTAATTATTCATGGAATTCCTTGGATTTTTTATTTCTTTTTTGAACTAAAAAAGAATGGGCCTACCTGGATTCACTTCAAAGTAGTGTCAATTCAGAGATTTGGAGGTGTGGTGGTAGAATAATTAAAGGCCATGACTACTCAAACAAAATAAGAACTTAAAACTACTAAGGAAACTTAAAATGTGGGTGCTAAGGAAAATTTAGATCCCATACAGATGCAGTTAAAGGAGTAGAAAGAGCTGTTTGAAATAGCACATGATCCTACTGAACTGAATAGTCACCAAGATCTATCTTTTTCTTCAACACTGCAGTCCAAGATGAAAAATGGGGAGCAAAAGTAGATGAATATAGCTACATCAATACAGGTTACTTATATTTTTTCTTGTAATCATGCACATATTGGATTATTTATATGTTTTGTGGGGCGCAAAAGGCTTTCATTTCAAGTATGACATTGCAACAGGCTTCTGTGGAGTTTCCATTCCAATGACCAACATCTGAATTTATGAAACTTATTTGGTTGAAGAGAAAACCTATGGAAAATATATGTGTATATAAATATATCAATGTGGTGGAAGGATTTAGGGAGGGAAATGAATCTAAAAAGGATATAGTAAGGTTCTTTAAATGGCTGTGTGTTGAGAACGAAAAAGCTTGGGACTGAAGGGAATGTATAGTGGATTAAGACCAATGCACTGAAAAGAGTTTCATCATATTTATAAATTATTTTATATAGAATAAGGTTATTTTCATTATACAATAGTTTTGTATTAGGTTCCAAAATCATTTAAATCTCTATGTAAATATGTATAAATTTTTTATCTATTGGTTTTGGTAGCATTTAGATCCCAATTGTAGATTTCTTTGGCTAATATGACTACTTTGGAGGTTTTGTGGTGCGGTAGTAACTAATCTGAGAATTCAGATAAAAAAATGGTTTTATTGTAGTGGTGATTTCAACAATAAATACCAGAAAGTGAATATCCTTTCTAAACATAAGGTTGTTAAGGGAAGTGGTTTAGAACAGGCCAGTCTAGTTTTTTAGCTTTGGAAAACCACTGTTCAAAACCATAGAGCTAGTAAGAAATCAAGGAAATTACAAATAGAATATTCCTCATTTGGAATTCTATTTTTAAAAATGACATGGTGTATACATATTGGAAATCTCTAATAGTTTAATAGATAACTCACTCTAAGAATAAAATAAGAGAAATATTCTAGAAAGATCACTTTAGATGCCTATAAGTTGACAAATTTTGGAATTAATATGAAATTCTTGATGAGGAAAATGTAAAATTTAAACATGGATGTTATGGTTTCTCTAGGAATTATAGATATCATACCTTTTAATGTTTCTAATCCTTTTCTCTATGTCAAATACAAAATCTGATTGAATTTTCTGTTTGATTTAGTTTTTCCTATAAAAACACTACTAGAGGTGCATGTTTGGTTGTGGGACTGGTTTAGATGTCAAGGGTAAATTTGAAATGAAATTAAAATGGGGGATTATTGGGGCATTGGTTGATGTTTTAGAATCTCATTGAGGAAGAATTCAATTATAATAAGATGAGAGATCATCTAAAATGTGTCTCTATTGGAACTACTGACTTTCATATTCTTCAGCATCCACTAATCAAATTGGTTCTATCCTACATTTATTTGACACATATTATCTCTCAATGAACACACCAATGTTGATAGAACTGTAGGTCAAAAAATAGTTTCCAAGAAGCTTTTCATTTCAATTTTTACAATCATGTATTTGATTTCACGATTTATGTATGTGAAATCTATTCAAAAAAACTAAAAAAAATATTTTCTCAATAAAAATACAGAGAGTATAGAAGAAGAAGAAAACTCTCATGGTCATATCTCAAGATCCTTATCAACTGCAACTATCATTGGGTGGTTAATGAGGAACATAATGCGAGTATAAAGTGGTTCTGTGATGGGGAAATAAGAACCTAGTGAGAGGTGGAACCAAGCAGTATTCAAGAACTAGTGGTTTTGGTATAGTTTAGTACCACAAGACTTCAAAGGTGGTATATGTATCATATGGAGTGATGAAATAGTGAATGTATTCACTAAAGTATAATGTGGGACTTAGAAATATAGTGTCAACAAAGAAGTGGGTGTGAACCAGGATTGGAAATGCACCTTTCTAAACCTAATTATAACACATAAAGTGATTAGTTTTATAATATGTTATACTGACACAATGTCATTTTTATGCTTAAAATTTGGGAATAGACTTTTCACACTTTTCATGCACACACCCCTCCCCCTACCCCCTCCAATGCACACCCCCTACCCACTTACACCTCCCTATCCCCCCCCCCCCCGCCCAACTCAAATTCCTTGAATCTAGTTAGTTGGGAAGGAGTGGATCAAAATTGAATTATGTATCCTTACAGATTCATTCCCTATAGTGTGATATGTTCACACCATTCCGTATGCAATATTTCAAGAGGAATATTATGGGTGAGTTCCATGATACCATAGAATATGTAAGGAAGCTTGGTATTGGTACTAATAGATCCTTAAATTAATTAGTGTTATTTTATGATGAATTTAATGGGAAGTTGAATGAGATAATGAATGTCTCTAAGGATGATAAATTTATGGTTTTTAGATCTCTTGTTCTAGTATATAGAAACTACTAGCATTTTTTAACCTCTTTGAACAAGGTCTATAAATAAGTTCAAGGGCTATATTCATATTATTCCTTGAAAAACATAGTGGTTATTAGAAAACCATTTTTTAAAACAATAAAACAATTATGGAAACAAGTTTTTAAAACAATCAGGAAATTATAGAATTCAAATTAAAGGTTTAGGCAAAGGGAACCTACCTCAACCTCAAGACGTGTTGCTTTTGACTATGAAAACTTAAATCTTCTTTTTTCCGCTTTCATGCATATAAAACTTCACATATATATAAGGAAACATAACCCTTATGTACATATTTGCATGGAAAAATATGCACAAGGGGGTCCTTAAATATATGTTTATACTTGCATATACCCCTTTACACTTACACATGTATGCATTTTTCATATCTATATATAAGAACACCTATCCCCAATATATATATTCATACTACCATGAGTGAATATATATAAATGGGAGACTTATATATGTATATCCCTACCTATGTATACACATGTAAGCCTTCTTCAACAGCGAATTGAATCCACCTCAACAAAATCCAAAAAAAACTAAAAAATATATAAGGAACCCAAAAATCAAAAAATATCTAATTAAAATTGGGGCAAAGAATAAAAACAGAATAAACCACCCAAATATGATGTTTAACTCACTATCTTCAATGGTGGTGGATAGAACCAGCCTCATCATAAGAAACCACCTATAAGAAAATAGTGGGAAAAGAAATGAGATATGACGACTTCTTATATATATTTGATCAGCGTGTCAACTGTACATGATAAATAATACATGAATCCATAACCAAAAATGAAAAAATAATATTCAGATTGATATTTACATCCCAATACTAAATAACATGATCATTAATAAAGCTCTTTATTTTTCAAACATCACTCATTCAGCTCAAATCACAATAATTTAAGCTATGATGAATAACCCAAGCATCGAATAAACATAATATATATTATTCTTAAAATATCATGATGTTTTTTATCAAGAATCTCTTTCACCCCCCTGTCCCTACACCGATACCCCCCTGCCCCACCCCCTCCCCCCTTTCACCCCCACCTGCCACTAACATACCCCCTCCCCACCTTTAACCCCTCCCACTCCCCCTTTCACCCCCACTTCCCACCCCCTACCCCTGCACACCTTCCTCCCCTGCCCCTCCCCACTACACACACCTCCTCACCCTGCACACCCCCTACCCCAGCACCATCCCCCCTCCCCTTTCACCCCCTTCCCCCTTCACACACCATTTTCCCCTTCACACACCCCTACCCACCCCCCCACACACCTCCTGCCCCCCTCCCCTTCACACCCCCCTTGCACCCCCATCCTTTCCCACCATCCATTTCTGGGCACTCAAGAAGTATCCCCTTAGGCATCCTCAAACAACATGGGCCACTTCATGCACACAAAAATTGAGTTAAGAAAACATAATGAATATATAGTAATAAGGGATCGAGTGAATTGGTAATTAGATCAATTTGATCAAAAGATAAAAAAGATTGACCCTTAAGTTTAAGAGGTCAAGATCGAAACAAGGTGGTGAGATATTTAAGGTAAAGTGTTTAAATTGGTTTTGACTAGCATACCCTGATCCCCCCCCCCCCTCTCAGGATATATCTAATGTAAAGACCGTAATAATACCTAACACTGTTGATCACTCAAATCTTGATAACCATAAAAAAATACAAGGTCTAGAAAATAACTTTCCAATATGTCCAGTCATATTCAAACTTTTCACTTATAGTAAACCTCAATCACTGTGAAATAGAGGAAAGTGATTCAAGAAACCCAAAAATAGGGAATGGTTCAACTTTACCACTCCATTCAATGTTTGGTCATAGTTTAGAACTAGAATATCTACACCCAATTATGATAAGAATCATCCTCATGGTCATACATGAGTCCCATTTTCAAATTAATCACTAAAAAGGTTTTAAATTAAAGCACTTCATGAAATTTATTTTCATTTTAAATCATTTCCCAATTTCTTTTTAAACCTTACTACTCTTGAAAAAATTATACATGATATTCAAAATACTTTACAAATAATCCTCCAAAATCGGTTTTGGAATAAAAAAACTTCAATAAATGTACTTTTTTACAAAAAAAAATAAAGCACCAAACATAAGCAAGCCATAATATGGAACAACATACAAATGATTGATTGATCAATTTATCGATCATAAACAAAATCATACTATGATGTAAGCCCCACTATGAGTTTTCGCAGACAGTGCGCCTCCCTTAGAGGGGTTTTATTACATAACCATGACTTGTTTATCAAAACCAACAATTATCTAACTAACACATACTAAATAATTACAATTTAATATAAACAAGAATAATTAAGAAGGAAGTTGAATGCAATTTAAAAAATTATTGAATTAAAGAGGTTGGGAGAGGGACCCTGCCTCAAAGGAGCCAAGCCACACTCGGCACTTGACACTTTTATCAGTGAAAACTCTAAGCTGATCCATTCATCCTCCATACATATGCACCTTTTCATATACATAATGATTCCCTAACCCCTATGTACGTGTCTGCATGTCCTTGAACATGCACAAGAGGATCCTTATATATATGCTCACATGCATAAGCTCTTTATCACCCACACACGTATGCATTTTCCATATATATACATAAGCACACCTGGCCCCTTATATGTAATCGTGCTTCCATGGGAAGACATACATATAACGGGAGAACTTATTATATATATATATATGCTTACCTATGTATACACGGTGAGTCTCCTTCGACAAGTGACTCGAATGCACTACAACAAGATCCAAAACACACTACAAAAATATAGGAAACCCAAAAATCACAAAAGCACTATTTAAAATTGAGACAATAAATAAAAATGGAAGAAACCTTACCTGAATCCAATGTTGAAATCACTGACTTTGATAGAAGTGGATAGAACCGGCCTCATCATAAGAAACCACCTGTAAGGAAATAATTGGAAAAAAGTGAGATATAAAAACTTCTTAAATATATGTGATAGATGTGTCAAATGTACATGATAAATGATACATGGCTCCAATACCAACCTCATAGACCATTTTATGCCTTTAACAGTTATCTTAAAATCACTAACAATATTCTCATAACCTTATCTTCCAAATACATCTCAATTTGAATCTATGAATCATATTTTAACGATGTACATCCTCTCAGTACTTCATTCTTCTAGAACTAATACCTTGAGATATTTATTACATTCTTGAAAAGTCATCTTCTATAAATATCTTTTCTAGATAAATATATTGATAAAAACATTCTTATATCGATAATGTTTCTTTAAAAATTGTAACTTCCAGAATCACTTTTTATTATAAATAAACTTCTTCAGCATTATCCATGTGTAGTTCTATTTTTAACATTAATTTTCATAATTTATAAACACAAGGATGGATTCACTTAAACCATATTAGGAACATTTAGAACATAGTAGTCACCTTAACCATACACACTTGTCATTTATTCCTATTAATATCCATCCAAAAAATCATCAAATATATAAGTTTCTTCCTCAACAAATCAGTAACAAAAACATATTCAATTTTTAATCAACTTAATTACTTTTTGAAAAAATTATCTTCCATTTTATATATTAAACTTTTGGCATCACAATATACATGGAATTTATTAACTCAAATAAATACATTCATTCACAGAACATAAAGTTTCATAACATCTTGGAATACAAAAAACATTCTTACATCAAAACTCCAAAAAGGAAACAGAAGGAAAAATTTAATGGGTAGGCTGCATTTGGTTGATGATAACACTTTCTGATTCAATATTTTTAATCTAAAAAATTTTAAGAAAAATAAAAATAGAAAATGTTTACATCAACCAATCTCACCCAAATTCTTTATAATGTTTTTGTAATTCCTCCATTTTCTCTAGATTTACTTTCCAATCTACTTCAAAATATCAAAAACTAAACTACAATGTGTTGACTTTCCCTTACAATATTTACAACAGGTCTATAGCATTAGAATCTCCTTTAAACAATTTTTCAGATCAAAATTCTTCTCATTGAAGAAATCATGGATGTTGCAGGTCTTTTCCTTGCACAGAAAAGCATTCAAATGTGGCATCTTCATCACTTTTTGTGGCCTCCAACCCTGTCCCACACCCTCCCTCTCCATTTGGCATCATAATATACTTCAATGTTACCTTTTAGAACTTTTGATTCATCCCTTCATCTCAATTTGATATTTCCATAGATGAAATACAGAATTAGTTATTATATGACTTAAAAAGATAATAAATCAAAACAAATAAATCTTTCCAGTAAAAATTGGAGAGGTAGAAAATCTAAAATCAAAGAAACCTGTGGAAGAAATCATATGGAGGTGGGGTGGCCACGTCGGAGGAGAAGGATCTTGGGAAGGTGGGGTGGCCGCATCTGAGGAGGACTCCAAAAAGTGGTGTAGCTGCATCAAAGAAGCGTTCATCGGTGGTGAGCCATGGAAGAGGAGGAGCGTAGCGGTGAGGTGAGGGTCATAGGAGATATGTAGACAGGGGTGTAGGGAGGCTGCGTAGGTGGGAAGATGGCATGGGTGCGCCGGAGCCACGTCATCGGGGATGTGGGCAGGCCGCATCGTCGGGGATGTGGGGAGGAGGGGGAGGAGAGTGAGGAGGAATCGTGGGGGAGGGATCACGGGGAAGGGATGTGACGCATCGCAAGGGAGGAAGGGGGATGGGGTGGAGTAAGGCTAAGGGAGGGAGGGGTTGGGGCGGAGCAATCCCGAGGGGTGGGGGGTATAGCCATGAACATCATTTGGGTCATGGATTTAGGTTATATATAGACATAGTTATTATAAACTGTGGCTATAAATCTATAGTTATAGCCCAGATTTCTAGTAGTTCCACCATCCACGATGTCCCCAATGAATCACGAGGTACAGGTTATATTTTAATTCAATATTTTCCCTCAATTATATTCCTCTCTATTGAATTTGTGAGAGGTTGTTGTGGGTTGAACAAGGTTCATTATTATTGAAAAGTGATGAATAATTACCTCTCTCTTGTTATAACACTAACACAGAGGGAGAGGGCCAAATGAACAAAGCCCAGACCCTTTGCCACTTGTGTTTTTGTTGTGTTCTTTAGGGATGGTTTTCCCAATTCGATGTCAACGTGAGACAGAGGGTCACACTGTGATGGTGGGAGTCCAGGAGGTCCGTAGTCGTAGACGGGAATGGAAATAGAGCTCTGGATCATCGTCAGAGCCCCGTGGAAGCTTCGTTGGTGTGGCGGCACCAGTGACCATTGCTGGTGGTGGAGACGGTGGCGACGCTCGTCAGCTGTGGAGGAGTGCGGTGCCCCTCGGCACCATGGTGGTCAGATAGGCGATCGGTAATTACCATCCACGAAGGTGGACACGTCTCACCATCACGCGCCACGTTGAAGGAGAGCCACGAAACGAAGCTACGACGAGCTGGTGGGGACCCACCTCCTCTGGGTCTCGTGGGTGACAAAGTGGCGCCACCTAGCGCCACCCATAGATGAAACTGAATGGCTCTATGAGTTGTTTGGGAGGTGGATCGTGAGCCCTACATGGGGTGCACTAGCAGGCCAGGCCGCGTCGCTCGGTGGGTCGGGCCGGTCAGCAGCCCATCCCAACCGAGCTGGACCAGTCCAGTTTGGGCCATGCTGGGTCAGACCCAGACCGGGTCGGGTCGGGTCTGGTCAGGTTGGTCCGGTCGGGTTGGTCCAGACCCGAACCCCCTTCGAGGCCCAGAAATGCTTAAAGAGTCATAACTTGCGAACCGGACGTCCATTTGAAGAACCGTATATGGAATTTGGATTCTTTGAGTAAGACTATCCTTTTGAGATACTCCATGAGAGCTTTAGAGAAAGTTGGAGTACGGATGGGTTGGATCGACTCCAAATCCAACGAGGTCCTTGACACTAAAATGTCAATAACTAATAGACCGAGCATCAGATCGACGCGTCGTCTATGGTATAAGGACCCTTGTGACAAGGAGGTCCTTTGAATATACTCTAAGTTAGTTTTGAAAGATTTTTAAATTCAACCTGGGTTGGATCAGACTTGAATCCAACCAGGCCCTTTTTACAAAAGTGACTACATCTCACAGACCGGGCGTACGATCGACACGCCATCTGTCATGTTGGGACCCCTATGATGGGGCGGTTCCTTGGGTATGATTTTTTAGAGACTTATTAATTTTTGAAAAAGGACCGATGGCTTGAGATGAAAAGTCTTCCGAAGATCAAGCGTGCTTCGTGTGGGAATCCAGTGGCTCGTTGTGACATGAGGAAGAAGAGCAACCAATACGGGTCAGCACCAGTGATCAATACGGGTCAGCATCTAGAGACAAATACAAGTCAACACTAGTGACCAATACAGGTCAGCAAACAATGACCAATACAGATCAGCAGTATAGTTACTATGGATAGGATGATCTAGCTTCATAACTATTCATCCCTATCCCAGTAACCTTGAATTTATACCATTAGAGTGAGATATCTCTTTTATTTTGTTCTTCATGATTTAGATGATGCTTTTGATATTACCTTTGTGGTATTTCTTGTGATTTTTTCCTTTTTGTATTACTAAGAGACCATTGGGGGTCTTAGGGTCCCTACTGTGTATTTTTATACTCACCCCTGCATGGGCTTCACCCACACCTTGTTGTGTCTGGTGCAGGCTACTGACACTTTGAGGTAGACTTTGGAGGTTCGGGACTTGGTGGAGCTTGGTGTGATAGGAGTAGTCGATATCCTCTTCTTCGACTTCATACTTACATCTACTACCCTCCAGGTAGAGCTTCATGGCAGATGTGACAGTTGTTTACTTTCTTTTCAGTTTCTAGGGCTTGTATTCCATCCCACTGTTTTCAGTTTATAGTTGTACTTGTGGTTGTACTTTAGTCTCATGGTTATACCTTACTTTTTTTGGTTTTTTATTTCAGTTTCCCTTTTTGAGTGTGTACAGATCTCTAAGGCAATGCCTTCCCTATTTGGAAAAAGCCTTCAGGTGCTAGTCACCAACCCCTAGCATATGGAAGGCGGGCTTGGGGTAGTCACATCCGGACCTCGTGGGATGGGTCGTGAAAAAAACATCTGGGGAAAAAATTAAAAACTATTTAAATACATAAACCCCATATTCACCTAAAAATACATTTAAAAAAACATGTTTCTATTTACCTAAGATTATGCCCCAACATAATTAAATACCCTTTTAAAATCCCAATTCCCTTTTCATTTGAACAATTTGAGAAAATCCAACCATTTTTACCATTTGGATACATTCCATTTCAAAATTACCTATTTAATATTTTCATCATCACTTGTCATTTCAAAATCCCTTTAGAGACTGAAATATTTTGACACAACTTTGTAACACCCAAAACAGATCACTAGGTTCAATTGATGTATCACATAACCTCATGCACATCTCCCCATATGCAAGAGGCTGCTGACTAATGGATAGGATCTGAATGGTGTCATAGGGAGACTATACCCTTAGTAACAATATCCATGCACCAGAACTATAACAAGTAATAATAGAAATTACAAAATAAAAAGGTAGGGAATCATCATGTTAAAAATAAATGGAATATAAGACATACCAAAATAAACTAAAATACTCCCAATGTGGTAAGTCAATAAATTTATGATATCCAAAGGAAAATAAACTAAAACACCGCAATGATAATTCAGATTATATCCTGGTATTTCCTCTATCCTACAAGATCCATCTATTTAGGTCATTGATGTAGGACCCTTTCCCTTAGTTGGATCCCTGGACATGAAATCTATACATGCATTGAGATGTCCATGCAGGGTGTGAGTATAAACCCAATAGAAAATCACAAATTCATCCATAACATAAGTTCAATAATATATATAATTTATGTTTATTCTATGATAAAAAATTAAATTCATAAATAACAAATCATTTATTGAGTCATCATGTGCTAAATAAGATGACACGAATCTTGGATCTACCTACATCGACACGATATCGAAATAAAGGCCATAAGTAACTATTAAATTAATTAAATCATGCCAATTAATCCACATGAAATCTTGAAAAATTCATCAAACTCTTATGTAACCATGTTCCACCATTAAGGAAAAATTGCAGGCCTACATTTAAGGATAAGTCACAGTGTCCACATGTTACCCTAAATCATAGTTCTAGGTCAAGTTACATTCAAACATGTCAGACCAATATTTGGATCTAGGTAAATCCACATACACACATGTCGACCCACTATCTATCTTGGTGTGAAGTCACATTAACACAATTCATCCCTAAAGGTGAAATCACAACCTTCCAACGACAATGGTGAAATCCCCCTCTAAGGGGTCATTTAGTTGAGTTAGACCAACCTGATACCTTGAAACTAGTCATATGAGAACCATACATGAATCCATACACATTCCATAATATATTAATTAATAATCATGTCATAATGAGAAAGGCATCATAGGCCACACACACCCACATACATATCACAACAAGAAAGGGTCTCATGGTCCAATCACACACCTGCATAAATATCATAATAAGCAAGGGTCTCAAGGGACACTCACACACCCATATACAAATCATACCAAGAAAGAGTCTCAAGTTTGACACACACACACAATAATTTCATATCATATAATTAATATGTGAAGTCAATCAAAATGTTTATTACTTTATACCTTAAAAGTATTGATGCCAAAGTCAAGAATCACCACCCGAATCAACCCCGCATAAGGAATTCCCTATAACCATTCCCAATTCATCTCATGATGGATTATAGAATCAAGATTCAAGAAGAATAACATAGTAATGTCTTTAATTTTATTAGTATTTCCTAATGATAACCCCTTCCAATAAATGATCAAGAATCAATTAACGGAAGATGAAAATTCTCTATATTTAGTCACCTATCCATTGATAAAAAAGTATTCCTCATTAAATCACATTATAATTCACAGATCATTCCATAATGGATTAGATCTATGTTTCCTACCAAGAAGATGATAATATATCTAGAATAAAAATGAATAATAGAGGAATAATGGCCTCTTACCTTGAATTATCATGATCCAAAGCCCCTAGATCCTCTGGAATTAGTGTTTAGAGGGAGAGGAATCACTAATAACATCCAATGGAGTCTCTAAGTTCGAAATCCATAGGTGTATGAGGAATACTGAAGAGTTTTGGAGAGGTTTTGGGTTAAAAACCCAATTTTAGGATTAATTAAAAATCATGCATGGTTTGGTCATGTGGTTTACCAAACCATGTGTCAACCATAAAAGGATCACTTCCCCTTCAAGGAACCCACACAATTTTTCCACATAGTTTGATAAACTGTGCATCAACCATGATTTTTTCTATAACCTGAGTCATATAGTTTTTGGGATAAATTCACATGTTTATCACTAACCATGTACCAACCATATTCTACCTACTAACCCACTCCAATCAATCTATACAGTTTCCTAGGGAGTTTTGTATGGTTTTCCCAAAAAATGTTCAAACCGTACACCCCCTTATAAGATTCTAAAACCCTATAATAAGTTACCTGAGACTTCACCCATGGAAATCATAACTCAAAAAAATATAAGGTTTAGAATTAAGGTTTAATGTACCTAAAAATTTTGGTCCATTACAGGGCTTCCATTGGTCTAATATTCAACATGGACTGCATAACTTTTTAATCATTTTGATGGTGGAGCCTTGGTTAAATGAGTGTAGGTGGAATTAATTATGGATTTATTAGTGGTTTGTGTTATATTTAAAATATCTTAAGAAATTTTATCTTAAAAAGTGTTATGATTAAATATAATTTTAATATAAAAATAATAATTTGAGAAATGGGTTTTAAAATGGTATTTAAAAATAAATGTTTTTCTAAAGAATGTTTTGGTGGGATTTTGGTCAATGTCCTAGCATGAATAATAAGTAACATGATGACTTTCTAAAAAAATTCAATAATGTTTTTTTGGTTTTATAATGGAAATATATATGGGATGGTATGATCTATTTTGGTCCATTTTACCTCATGTAGGTGATGCCCTATTTTCTAAAACATGATTGTGTGTATGTGATTAATGGTTATGATTTATTGGTGTGTTTTTATTATATGAATATTATTGTTATGTGTGTTATATGTTGAAATAAAATTATTGGGTTGGTCCAGATAGTGGTTCTTAACCCCTTAGAGGGTAGAGATGGGTCTAAGGGACCCTAGAAGATGCCATTATAGGTGAGATGAGAATGTAAAGAGGCTCTTCATATTAGTCATATGAAACCAAGATGGTATAATAATTTTAACCTATGGGGTTAAATGGATGATGAGATATGTGGGGCTAGGTCCAAAGTGACTAAGGACCTAGTGATGATCTTGTGAGGTATGTAATGGGTTGTGTACCTCGATTTTTATTTTTTGTGTGTGTCATTTTGTGGAAACTAGATGATTAGATTGGATGACAAGATAAAATTATGGGAAAATGGTTGGTCCATGAGTATTATAGTGTGCACTTTCTAAAGGTGATTGGGTTTGGTACTATAGAGTGCTCCCTACCCTACATTAGTGGGTAGTGGATGGGTATGACTAGATACAGATGGATGGATTTACCTGAGGAGGAATGGGTGGGTCATGAATTATAGTGTTACATTTCTAGTGAGGATTGGGTTGGGTAATTTTTATTGTTCCCATACCTTTTATGGAATGGGTTGGGATCTATATAGTGGACTTACCCTTTATTGGTGGGAATTAGTTTGGTACTATTCAGTGTACCCTTCCCTGTGAGGGAATGGGTTGGGATCTATTCAATGTGGCCTTCCCTAATGAGGAATTGGGGTTGGTTAATATTTAGTATGGCCTTCCCAGAGGGGAACGAAGCAAGGTACTTATTGTGTGGCATCACCTATGAGCAGGGATGACAAGAGGACTTTATGTGTGACATACCTAGAGTCTTTCGTTATGGTTTGGGATTATGGTATGAGGTGATTTTTTACCTATTATCATGCAACTAAAGTAGGTGAGATCGGGTGTCATGGTGTCCATATTATCACATGAAGACCTTATACATTTGCTTGTATATGCATTGTGTGTTATGTTTTTGGGTGGGTGTGTTTCATGAGAATGACTGTTATTCCATATATATATTTTATACCCATCCACTTGATCACAACAGCACTCAATATTGTTGAGGCATTAGGGATTCCTATTGGATCATTGGACCCACCCCTACCTAAGTACATGGAATGGGTTTCAATATATGGGAATATAAATTCATGTTTTCTCTCAGGTAATATGTGTTTATTAGAGCTGAACACATTGTATAGGTCAAAAAAATTATGGAGTTGAGTATTCTATAGGGTTGGTTTATGTTAGTTGGATTTGATATTAGTTTATTTTTAGTTATTTTTTAACATGTGTACTGGCTAGTGGGTCATTTATTTATATAATTCTTGTTATATGTTTATCTATTTTTTATTACTCTATTATGTTTGATGAATCATATATATAGTTTACTACTTTCTATTCTAGACTATAGGTTCCCTCTTGGCTCCCCATTTATTTGTCCATAGGTTTTGGGAAGTTCATTATATAGACTAGTCATAGAGAATTTTTGGTAATTTTAATCATTACCTATGGGCTCTATTTTTGAGTTAATAGTATCCCCATGACTATTTTAGGCCCCCACCACTATTTGGTAGCCTCGTTTGTATGGGGAGGCATTATTGAGGTCAAGTGATGGCCCCTGATCAGGTGTCTTTCAAGTGATCTAGTCTAAGGAATTACAAATGTTTTCAAAGTGTGTTTTGGGATGGGGAGTGTTAATTAGTGGTAGAGAAAGGTTAATGGTACTTGGGAGGAAGATCGAGTACATTCTTATCCAGCATGGCATCAGTTGAAACTCAAGTTTCCAAAGGACGTCTAGTGTTGGGACTAGGCACTCTAAGATGTGTAAGGTGTTGGATTGGACCAAGAATCCCAAGGTGGGATGGATGAGACTCAGGATGATTCATAAGTCTATACCAAGAGTAGTGATCATTTCATGCATCAAGATAGTGGAATGTTGAGGGCATGGTATATATTCCTATGGATGGTGTTGCTTTACATATTGTCTTATCATTATAGGAAAAAACCAATTTAGCAGCAGTTTTTTCATAGCAGTTTTTTAATGGCGGTTTTATAAACTACTCCTAATGTGTTTTAAATGTTTTTAAAATATATTTTATTATTTTTATTTTAAAAAAAATAAAATTATTTTTAGAGTTAGTTTTAAAAAACGACTTCTAAATTAAAGGAAAAAAATTAATATATATATATAATTATGATTTATTATTTATTATTTATTATTAATTATCAGATGTATTTATAATTTATAATTTTAATTTATTATAATGTTTTAATTAATAAATATTTATAATTATTAGTTAATAATAATTTTAAACTTAAAATAAATCTTTAATAAGTTGAAAATTAGAGTTCGACATCAAATGACCATAACTTCTGATCCGGGAGTCCATTTTAACTCCACAATTAGTCAAATCAAAGCTTAAAAAATACAATAAAACCAAATTAGATTTAAATTTTATAATAATTAGAAGAATAAAATTTATTATAGTTTTAAGAAATGTTATAAATCAAACTTTAACTTCAAATGGCCATAACTTTTCATCTGGGTGTCTGTTTGGGATCTACCACATATCAAATCGAAGCATGTTTAGGCTCTACCACATATCAAATAGAATCTTGCGATGAGATCTACACTGTGATGCTCAAGGGGGGCCTAGTCACTATTTTTTTGAGGTCAATATAGGCCCCAAAGGAATCTAAAACTGCTTTTTTAGTCGGGTTACCGCAAATTTTTAACATTTGATGGAATTTCAACCTTGTTTAAGGGGGTCTTATTGTCTTTTTTCAGTGTGAACTAAATTTATTTTCATGGATTACATTCATATTGATATTATTATTTTTAATTTTTATCATTTTTCATAATTTAGTTTTATTTATAATTAAATATATGTGTATTTTCTTATATTTACTTGTAATAAATCACTTTTATACATACATATTTACAGAGAAATGTATTTTTAAACATATAAAACATATGGAAATAAATATTTATTATTTATTTCATTTAAAATAAATAATTATCAACTTTATTTACCTTATAAAAATTCATTAATATGTATATATATATACCTATATAAGTAAAGTTTATATATAAACATGGGTGTCTTGATAAAAAAATTGTATTTATGTGTATATACTAATATATGTAAATAAATACATATACATATACATATAAATATTTATGTGTATAAATAATATATAAATTTATTTATACATTACTTATATATTATATATTATATATTATATATTATATATTATATATTATATATTATATATTATATATTATATATTATATATTATTTATTATTTATTATTTATTATATATTATATATTATATATTATATATTATATATTATATATTATATATTATATATTATATATTGTATATTGTATATTGTATATTATATATTATATATTATATATTATATATTGTATATTTATTACTTATTATTTATTTTTTATTTTTTATTTTTTATTTTTTATTTTTTATTAATCGTTATTTACTATTTACTATTTATTATTTACCATTTATTTCCATATTATATATTTATTTATTTATTTATTATTCATTTATATTTTATTTATTAATTAGTAATTTATACTTAGTAACTCTTCAATATTAATAAATACTTATTAATTATTAATTATTAATTATTAATTATTGAATTATCATTATTAATTAATAATTATTGATTATTAATTATTTAGTTTATATCTATTTGTTATGTATTATTTGTTTTTTCAATTAATATATATATAAATATATGAAAATATATTTATTCACCACATGAAGAGTCTGCTGGAATGGTAGTCTTTGGAGAATAAGCAAGAGGTGAGGGGTTAAAATCTCACCCAATGCAAAATTTCTATATATGGCATGTGTATGTGATTGTGCATGTGCATGATAATATATAGTAAATAAATAAACAAATAATCAAATAAATAAATATAAAATAAATAAATTATGAAAATCATAAATAAAATAATAAAATAACTAAATGAATAAATAATAAAATAATACATAAATAAAATAAAATAAATAAATAAAAATAGTAAATTAAATTAAAAAAAATTACAAAAAACATCACTAAATCATTTAGTGATGGTTTAAATCGTCGTTAAACACCCATTGTTAAATCATTATCCAATGGTTTTGAAAAAATACTTCTAATTGATTGTTGACTCACAATATAGCGGTGGTTTTCCAAAACCATCACGGAATGATTTAGCAGCGGTTTAAACCATCATTAAACACCAATTTTGGTGTATTTTATCAGATTCCATTATTAATTAAAGAGAATTATAATATAATCGATGTTTTCTCAATTAAATTATAAGGTTTAATTAGGTTAATATAGATTCAAGGGTCTATTTTATTGATTGTGATTGTGATTGTTTCCTTCTATATGGAAATGGTTTTGAGAATTTTTATTTTTTGAGAAAAATACATTGTTTTAAAGAGAAAACTCATGTGGTGGAATGACCTTTTCATGATATGATTTTATGAGATGGTTTTATTTTAACTAACTCATGAATTCAGTGATTTTGAAATGATTGGTGTTTTCAAGTTTTGTAAAAACATGAGTAAAAAGGGGGTTTGAAATTGCATTTTGAAATGGTTTTGAAAATGGGATCACTTTTAGGGAAAAATGACTCGCCTTACTGGGGTTTTTGGTGATTTTAGTTTTTTATGAAAACACTTGGATGTTAGGGGGTGTTTTCAAAACTCAGGTGAGTTTTAGTTTTTGTTAAATGATTTTAATGGTTTCTAAATAATCAACTGCTACCTGTGTAAACTTTCTCTACTTAGTTTTTTGTGTTTTGGTTGGGAGTCACCCAGATTCTTGAATTTTTTCTCAATTGATGCATTATGTTTTCTTTTAAAATGATGATTTAGTTTAGTGGGTTTATACCAGGTTTGGTCTTATATTGGGGAAAATAAATTAGTTCCTTTGTAGACTAGTTTTCTTGATTTTTGGTGGTTGACTGACAGAGATTTGAGTTTTGTCTCATGAATTTTGTGGGAATTTCATGGTTGGTTTGAGATATTCTTATATTCTAGGATCATGGGATGGTTGTTTTATGTTAAGATCAAGTATATGGATGTGGATTTTATTGGTTTCTTAGTTTGGGATGCTTGAGGTACATTTTGGATAGATGATTTTTATGGTGGGAGAAACATTATGAAAAAGAAGCCCTTTGAGTGGAGTCTTATAGTGGGGAGTACAGTAAGCCTCAGGATGAATCAATTGCTGAAATTTTGATTTTTGGGATTGATGAGTATGGTTGGATAGTTTCTTGGTGTTTCATGATTAATATTTCATGATGGTTCTTGGTTATGACCAAGGTGGTCATATCTAGTCATTACATATGGTAATGGATGAGACATAGGTGTTAAAGACTGGATGTGTTGGTTTAGTGAGGAAATGATAAGGATACTCCTATATTTGGGATTATCAATTGATCATGGGTGCACAAACCTCATGTTTCTTAGGGTCATGGATGTAGTGGAGTCTGACATTGAGTTGGATTAGATACGTATTAGTACTTGTGGGTGGAGTGTGAAGGCAACAATTTTGGTTGTTCAGGGATCCAACTAGGGAATTACATCAAGTCTCAAGTTTTTACTTTAGTATAAATGTTTGTATCATTTTATGATGCCTACAAAAGTTGAGGAAACATGGTTGGGAAATGTGGAGATGCATCGGTGGGTGAGGTTGAGTGTTCTCGAGGAAATCCATCTAAAGGATAACAAACTAGTGATGTTAGGAAGACACGGTGATGTGGGAACCACATCGAGGTCATGTTCAAATCATAGTTGATGTGTTTTGAGGATTTACCATAGCCTTTTGGAAAAAATAATGGTGTATTTGGGAGTGTTCATGGATACATTGGAGTGAAGCAACACCATGGATGTGATTGCGATCACGGATAGAGTTTTTATAAGGTCGGTGAGTGGGTATCTTATATTTTGATGAATTTTTTTCATGGTGATTGGGTTTTCCTAATGGAATCATGTTAGTAATTCATAGATTGGACGTGGTGTGTTATTATTAAACTAAATACTGGGGTGGGTCAAGATTCATGTTTGGAGGACCACTGTAGCTTCTCAATGATGAGAATCATTATAGTGGGGAGTTTATAATGACCTATATCATTATGGGTTGTTGAAAATCAGGGGTAATTTTAATTTTTGGTCCTAAATTAAGGGAAATGTGTTTTAACTATGTTTTTAATAGTTTATGGGATGTTTCACGAGTGGTGGTTTAGTGGATGATCACCCAGATCAGGTTTTCAGAAATTGGTGTAAAAAATTATGTAGTGTATAGAAAGTCACACCATGGCCCAAGTGGGTTACACCATGAAGGGTCTTGATTTAAGGATCGAGACCTCTGTTTGGGGGTAGTAACACCATAATCGTCATGATTTTTTCGTAACCTATCTGTAAGTCTATTTTTCTTTATGGTCCTTTTGGTAAATTCATAGTGGTTCCTATTTTAAATCACCCCTTAGGATCCCTTGGTCTTATTCGATCAAAAGAAAGGGGATATCACCCTTTGGATATTTATTTCTCTACCTTGACTCCACTTTTATTTGGATCATTTGAGAGATGTTTGTTACATATATTATTGGTAAGATCTCTCCCTTTATCCTCTTGTTTTCTCCCTTTCTTTCTTATAATTTTTGGTTCATCATTCAGGGTTTTGAGGAGAAAATTCCACCAGAGTATGGTGAAATCATTCTTCTTGATGGGGATTTCATGTGTGAATTATATATTAGGTCCCAAAAGGATGTGTTCATGTCTTTGTTCATCATTTGAATTTATGTAAGTTTATTGTGGATTTTTTTAGGTTTTTGGGTGAATTTTGGTGAAATTGATCATTTATTCGGGAGTTTAATTTAGGAAATTCTTGTCACTTAGGTTCAAGTGTGTATCGGGAGTGGACCGCACCCTGTCACTCATGGATTCAGTATAGTGAGGTCACTTAATTAGTTTGGTATTGATTATTCCAATTTGGGATTTTGGTTTTAAATGTTTGGTTTTTAATTTTATGGTGTTAACTAATGATATAAGTTCTTGTGGACTATTAGAAGTTCAGTATGATATTAGTATAGATTTAAGGATCACCGGTTAAGGTATATGAACTTGAATTTATTTTGGATATTGTTCCTTTAGTGATTTTATATTTGTATTTCTTCATTATAATTATCACCATCATGTTGTATAACTTGTGTGGTTTTTCTCTATATATTAGGGTAGGCTCTTGACTATATATTACTCAATATAGATCACATAGCATGTGAAATAGTTTGATAGTAGTGCCTTGGTTGAATTATAATGGATTCGAATGGGTGCAAAGTGACTTTCTTTTTATCAGCATGAATCTAAAGCAACTGATATCAAGTGTCATGGTAGCCTAGTTAGCACACGAATACCTATCGCATATGATTGTATGTGCATTTTGTGTTATGTTTATGAATGGGTGTGTTACATGAACATGACTAGTAAAACTTATATATATTCCAAGTACATCCAATTGATCAAAATAAAACTCAATATTATTGATCCATTTGGGATTCCTACTAGGACATTGGACTTGCTCCCTACCAGCATACATGACATGGGTTTTGATGTACATGGGTAGACCTTCATATTTTATCTCAGGGAATAGGTACTGTTTGGAGTTGAACATGTGATATAGTTCTATTAGGTTGTGTAGACCGAGAATTTAGTAGGGTTTGTTTATGTGAGTAGATATAGAGGTTTATTTATTCTCATTTATCATTTAACATGTGTATTATCCAATGTTCTATTTTTTATGTGATGTATGTTATATGTTTATTTATAGTTGTTTCTCTATTATTTTTAGTGCATTATGTATATAATTTACTACTTCCTATTCTAGAAAGTGGGGGCCTTATTATATCCTTGATTAATTTTCCATTGGTTATAGGATGTTTGATATGTGGAAGGTTATGTTAAATTTTTGGTAGGCTTAAGCATGACTCATGGTCTCTATTTTTTATGGAATAATCTTTACATGTATTTTTTAGTAACTTTACACTATTTTTAAGCCTCTGGAATACGGGGAGGCATGCTTGAAGTCAAGTGAAGAACCCCACTCAGGTGCTTTTAGGGAAATCCAGGACAAGGAATTATAATAAGATTCAGGTCAAGAAGTTTGAAATAAATTTTTTTAAATTTTGGAATATATAGATAGAGGATTACTAACTAAAAAAATGATCTTGATATTTCATTCAAAAGTACCAAGACATAAATTATAAAGAATGAATAATGGGAAGGCCTAGATAAGAAATTACTATGGTTGATTTCGATGCCACTAGCCCAAAATGTGGCTTATAACATCCGTGAGGTGAATAATTCTGAAGAAATTATGAAGAATATTTATAATATGTATGAATAATAAGCTGAAATGAAAAAATTATTTCTATTGTAGAGGATATTTAGCATGAGATTGTATAAGGAAAAGATGAAGGTCGGTCATGTTAATGAAAAAAAATTTTATTGTGGAGGTTATTTGGAATAATAATGTTAGACTGGGAACTGATTTTACTTTAATCACACCTAGAATTAGGGGATGTGATGGTTACCATGGTGAGTAACTCAAGTGTTAAGGAATAATTAGTGTTTTTGGGCATCAGGAATATAATTATAAATAAGGATATTCAACGGAAAGTGATTAAAAAATCTACCATAATTTCTTATAGAGTGGGGGGTAAGAGACACTCCATTGCAGTAAATAGTCACAAGAAAGGGAAAAAAGAATAATAATCTAAAGATAAAGTATCCCAACTAAAGATAACCACTTATACTATAATTTTGGATATAATGGTCATATGAAGAAATATTTCAATCTATGAAGAGTTAATTTTGGAAGATATGCGTCTAAAAATACATTTTCAAATCATGTTTCAGAATATACAAGAGTTATATTTTTTATTTTTTCTAGTTTTATGGAGTCTTAGATTATATACATTATAGATTATTTTCACTCCACATTTGAGAGAAAGATTTTGAGAAATTATACATTTATAAGGTTCGATGAGGTGTATTGTATAGATGTTAAAACTCTCGATATTATGGGAATGTTTAACATTTCCATCCATAAAAATAATGTAATATTACTATAATTAAAAAGAGTGTATAACATAATAAGGTTAAGGAATAAAATGTTTTCAATAGGACAGTTTATTGATATGGGTTTCTAAACAAATTTTTTGGGTGGAGCATGGAATGTTACATATGGTTCCATGGTGGTGGCCAATGGAGTGAAAGATAGAACATTGTAGCTAACAAAAGTTTTAGAAGGTGAAATTCATGTTAAAAAAGTAAATTATATAAATTTATTACATGAACATCTTGGTTACTTGAGTGAAAAATGATGAGGATCATTTCTACTAAATTAATACTAAAAATTGAAATCATGGGGTAAGAAACATGTGAAGAATGCACCATTGGGATGAAAAAGAACATGTCATTCCAAACATAAGGTAATATTCCTAAGGATTGGATGCTAGAACTATTTCATATAGACATATGGGGGCTAGATATGATCCATTCTCAGAGAGATACATTGTACTATTTACCTTAATTTATGATACGACATGAAAGGTGTGGGTGTTCTTTCTCAAGAAAAAGTCTGGAGTTTTCAAAATCTTTATTCAATGGAGATCCATGGTGTAAAAGGAGAATGGAAGTAAACTAAAATGTTTGAGTTCTAAAAATTATGGGTAATACAAAAGTAGGTGATTTTATAGGTTCTATTAATGTAAAGTCATATGGTTTGAGAATTTCATACCAAGTATAAAGTAACATAATGGAGTAGAAAATAGGATTAATTGGAATCTAGTAGAGAAATAAAGTATCACAGAGATTGAAACTTGTTTTCCCATGTATTTTTGGGTTTAATCCTTGAATTTTTTTTCTTACTTAGTGAATAGAAGTCTTTCTGTGTTGGGGCAGGAAATTATGGAAGCATGTTGTTTTATAAATAAGATGAAGTTTCTCATATCAAATTATTTGGTTCACTCTCCTACATTCATGTTGACTCTAAGGAAATAGACATGTCATAATCTAAGTCCCGAGCATGTTTATTTATAGGGTATGGTGATGAAGACTTTGAATTTTGGATATGGTATAATAACTAGTGGAAAGTTATCAAGAGTTGGAATTTTATCTTCAATGAAGAGATGTTGTGGGAATATCAAAACTAAGTGAAAATTATAGATGAGATCAAAGGATCTGCACAATTTTAGGTTCATCTGAATGAAAGTTCATAAGTACAATTTGTTCCAAAAAGTTCGGGGAGTATGTTAGTTCTATAAACACTAGAATGTCTAAAATAATTTTCAGATTGAATTCAAGTTTTGATGGTGTTTCTAAGGTCTTAAATACCAAATAGATCAAGTAATATGGAAGATATAGAAGATATCATAAATTTCAATTACTAGAATCAGTGGTTTTAGAATTATTTTAGTCACAAGGTTAGTTTTGGAGGTCTATCAGGATTTAGTGCCAAGTGCATAGATATGAAATTTACCTTCACTAGATAATGGATAACATAAAAAACCAGAATATGTTTTTAGTCTGAATGATTCAATATAGTAGGATATATCTATGATAGATGAAATTAATTCCTTATATATTATCAATATATGGGGGGCTAATGAAATGAGCTACTAGGAGGAGAGTATTGTAATGGATTTGACTTTTCCAAACCCTTACTTTGTGGAAAATATGGTGTTTAAGGTGTCCTGGAAAGTCAAGGTGACTATTTTTAACACTTTTAAAAATTATCAGTTTTCCAAGTTTTTCAATGGTGTCTCATCCTAATGGTTCCTCATGAAAATGGTAGCTTGCAGGCAGTGTATCACCTTGGTGTTGGCTCCTAGGTAGTGTATCACCCTGGCGGAGGTTCACTGGTAGTAGCTCACCCTGGCGGTGGCTCACTGGCAGTAGCTCACCCTAGCAGTTTCTTGCTGGAGGTAACTCACCCTTAAAGTTTCTCGCTGGAAGTGTATCACCCTAGTGATGCCTCTATAGCAGTGTCTCACCCTAGCGTCCGCTCGGTGGCAGTGTCTTACTGGAAGTCGTTTATTCAGCGGTGCCTCATCCAATGGTGCCTCATCTAGTGATGCCTCTTCTAGTGATGCCTCTTCTAGTGGTGTCTCATCTAGTAGTATCCCACCTGGCGGTGACTCGCTGGCAGTGGCATGTGGTTCATCCTAACGTTTCCCTGTCTAGTGGTGCCTTATCTTGCAGATCCTTGTTTGGCGGTTCCTCTTCTGAAAGTATCTCATGAATAGTGTTCCCGGTTCTTCTAGTTTTTCCCTCTTAACGCCTTTCTTTGAAGTAAAACGAGTTTAATGACTAATTTAAAAGGTTTTAAGATCGATTAAAATTACATAAATTGTATATTTAATTCTCTAATGGTTTTTAGGATTTTAATTGGTCAAAACAGGTGGTCTTGACTAGATATTACTTTATTGTAAAATCAAAACGGTATATAAACTCATGGATTTGTTTCGATCATCTAAAAGACTTGATATATTTACCCTTGTTCTTCCTTGTTTCTTTTTCTTGATATAGGACACCCTAAATTTTTATTCATATAGTATTCAAGTAAACTACTGTATCATTTGGTTTGTGATTCCCTATAGTCTTTCATGCTGCATGCATGCCCCTATTTTGGTGCAACCAGGAAGTGTCGATCGCCTTTTCTTCCAAGTAGGTTATTCCTTTGTTTCTCTTTTTGTGTATCATGAAGTATGGGTATATTAATATTAACTTTTTTGAACATGATTTCAACCATATTAAGAAATGTAATGAATCGGTTTAAATCGAATTTAAATGGGTCTAGGAAAGTGACACATGATCTTGTTGTGTTATCATTTTTTATTGTTATTGTGATTTGTATGGACTAACTACCCACTAAAAATCGTGGTCTTTTGGGGACCTTGTTTTCGAACTAGATGATTTTTGGAATTCATTTTGTTCAGTTTTTGTTAAAATTTTATTTATAAAAGTTGTTTAACCATGTATATTTGGATAATAAATGGATTTCCCAGGATTATGCAGTTTCTGTGACAACCCCTAAATTAACAAGTGGAATTAAATAAGGGATGCCTTATTAAATCTGAAAATGTATTTTTTTTTCTTGGTACGTGAGGTGATGTGATGTGTGGTATTGATTTGTTTTGTGTGGGGGTATGTGGATGAAATGTGGTTGTGTAATAGGGTTGTGATGGTTTTGGTGTGATTATGCAGCAGGGTAGCGAAGCTAGTTGTGCTATAATGTGTTGTTGTATGTGGTTGTGAGTTGGGGGTTGATTTTGTTAATATTATGAAATCAATAGATGATTTTGAAATAAAATATTGATTGGTATGGTTAATTATCTTGTAGTTTCTCCATTAATAATATTCAGAAAGCTCACCCCATATCTAGTGGTCATTGTACGATGTTTCATTAATGTGAAGTGTATTAATTTACCATGAATCATCATCCATTGGATGACTGTGAATTATTGTTACTGTGTTTCTTATTATGTGTCAATCCTGATAGTTTCCCAGGTAGTGATGGAATGAATTAAATAATTGTTTAATAAAGTTTTTAATGGATTTGGTTGGTCTAGTTAATGTAATGGAAATGATTAAATAGATTGGTTGGGAATGTGAAAAGAGTTTTGTGGCTTGATGTGTGGTGTTATTCTTATGTTGTGTGGTTGGTTATGTCATATCTACTCAATTATTAATAAAATTAGTAACGCATGTTAATAATTTCAAACGGTCATGTTTAATGATTAAATTGATGATGGTATATGTTGATTAATTGATTAATGTAAATATATAAACTAACAGGTTGGAAATGTAAAATAAGATGTTCTCTAAATGAAATGGGTTTTCTAATGAATGTTTTTACACAAAATTAAAGAGGTTGTTAAAGTAAAATTTAGTGATATATAGATACTCTAGAAAATGTGTTAAAGACTAAAGTATGATCTTTGGATTCTTCCTTATTTTTTTGATTTTATACATCTAGAGATGGCAGTGATTGTGTAGATTCTATGAGATGATTAGTTCTTGTTATAAACCCATATAATGGGATTGTGTGTTGTAAATCTATATGCATATACACTTTTATTTCCTTATGATTTATATATGCACCCCACCCACATTGAGTACTATGTTCCAAACACCTACATCATAATGCAGTGGGGTGTCTTTCCCAAACATACCAGTGGGAGGATGGATGGATATCCACCCACTCTTCCTTGTTCCCTCTTCCAAGTGAGGTAGTTATTGTATAGGATATGATGGATTAAGGTCTGTTAGTTCATTATATGGTGGATTTGATGTGGTATCCCAGGTGTATTTTGGATGAGTTGTGATGTGATGTCTCGGGTGTCTTCGAGAAGGGTTGTGTTGTGAGGACCAGGTGTGTGCGAGCGGGAAGTGTTTTAAGGACCATGTGTGTGCATAAGGGATGTGTTATGAGGCCTAGGTGTGTGCATGTGGGATGTTTTTTGAGGCCCAGGTGTTTGTGGGTGGTATATGATGTTTTATATTTGTAGGAGGTGGGATCGCCAGGATGTTTTCTATTAGGATGAGATCGGATAACCAGTGGGGAAGTGGTATGTGGTACCCTATCATCAATGTGATTTTAATATATTATATTACTTGGATGTGTCATTTGGTGAGTGATCCATTGTGAATTTAGGGTTTTGGTTAGTATACCCCTTTAGGTGTTGTTTGTTTCTACTACTTTCACACGGGGGCATTAGTATGCTCTTTTCACATGTGCACAAGAGAGTTTGGTTTTCTTATTGAGTATACATGTATTCTCATCCTATGTATATAGAAAGTATTTTCAAGATTCTAGGAGGACTTTTTGGTTTATTCTAGACATTTCTAGTTTGGACCATCGAAGATGTTTTTGTGTCATTTACTTAGCTTTTATTTTTTTTGGATTTTCATTTGGAGACTTTTATATGTATCAGTTTTGATTTATATATACATTATGGGATGGTTTGTCTTTATTTTATAATATTTCATGGATTTATTTTTAGTTTATTCATCCTATATCCTGATATTTTTTATTATAAAAGGGTAATGCCTCCTATATTATGATATCTTTATTCCCTTGGTGCTAGTCTCAAACTCGGGGCCTACTGGAGGTAGAACTCGGGGGTCATTATCTTCATTTCTTCATTTTCATCCCAGAAGGGGTATATATTGAGGGAGGTATCATGATATAATGGTATCAAAGGTGATGGTTGAGAGAGAGGGTGGAGTTCGAAGTTAGGATCAATGAGGATATCATGGGTTATTATGGAAATGGTGTAATTTGACCTCAATACGTGACATAGGACAGGGAGACCGACTAGGAAATCGGATTTTAGGGCCCCTCATGATCTGATTCATGGACTCTGAACCCACCAAATGACCAAGTGAGGTGGAAATACTTATAGGGTAGAGACCTAATAGAGGTACATGCATCATGATGAATTGTGTTATTAATTAAATTGAGTGATCTTGGGAAGTTAAAATGAATTAAATGAATCGTGAAATTTTATGTGAATTTATCTAAATTTTCCCATGTTATTATTGCTAATAAATCCTTGTTATTTTTTGCTTAATTATTTGTATAAGAAAAATTAAATGGTAATATATTGGTTAAATTGATCGAATTGTTTATTTTAAACCTTCTTGAGGTTTTAATGTGTTGTTTCCTTTCCTTTTATAGCATAATTCTTGATAAATTTTATTTTTATTCCTTTTCTATAAATTTATAATAGTCCATCTAGTTTTCCTAATATTTTAAATTTTTAGATAAGCATGCTTAGTGTTTTTTTTGTGATAAACTATTTAGTTTTGAAACCCCTTATGAAGCATGTTACCTTGAATTAGGTTCCACACTAGCATGATAAAATAGATTATTTTGAAACTGTGATTAGAAGTATTCTAGTTTCCATGTGAGTTAATATGTCTTGTGTTTCTTTCCATTTGTAATTTATCATGATCATTTGTTTTTGAATTTTTTTTAAACTTAGTTTTAGACATTTAATTTTTGAAATTCCTTAAAATTTCCATCCTAATTAATTGGTAATTACTTTGAATTTGGAAACCTTGTCAATAATAATTTTATCTTTATTTGGAATGATTTTAGTTATGATTTATTGATATTACCATATGTTGTAAGCATGTGTTAGGGTAGTAATTCTTGTGAAATTTATTTCTAAATTTTGGGAAATGATAATCATGCCTTTAGGTAACTTGTTGATACTTAAGACTGTTTAACTGATTAAAATTATTATTTATGAATACTAAGAATTTTTAAGTAGTAAAATAACTTTACCTCCCATGTTAAGTCATGATTATTTTGTTATAGGAATCATTCCTAAAGTTGAAATCATTGGTGTGGTAACTAGTGAAATTCTAGAATGAGAGACCTATGCATGTAGCATGTTTAATATGTAACATTAAAATATGTAAGTAGAATAATTTTATCTTTATTTTAGTATATAAGCATGTTTCCTTGAGCAATGAAATTATTAATGAATTTTTAGCTTGAGAATGATAAACATGAAACATAGTAATAAAACATGTATAGTTTTACTTTTTTTTATAATAAAGAATGTTTTACTTTGATAATTATGACATATTTTTGTTTATTTAATTTAGTATTTTAATTGAACAAACAAACATATCCTATAGAATTTTTCAAATGGAGTTGGAAGTTCATTTCCTTGATAATAATATGAACCCAGAATGTATTGTTTAACCATATTAAACATGGTCTGTGATATAACATGTGTGAAGTTTTGTCTTTAAATTGGATGCATTTTAAAGATATTTAAATGCAATACATGATGTTTCACTATAAATAACCTAGAAATGTTGATTGTTGTTGTGTTTGTATTGTTATCATTACATTAATGTGTTGATATGCCTTACCAAAAATAGTAGTTGTTAGAAACCTTTCTTGTGTTGTGAATGTTGTAGATTATGAGACCCTTGATATGAATATTTGTTTAAGATCACCATGTATTTAAAAGGTTTAATAACTTATATATGGTAAATGAACTGGTTTCCCATGGTAAATTTAAAATTGTGTAAAAGTACCCATGCTAAATAATGATATGAAGTAATATAATCCCTTAGATAATATTGGAAGATGTTATGTGTTGCTGCTATATGTGATTATTCTTGTTCTGATTCATTGTGTGACATGCGATTTAAAAACTTCAATCATATAAATAGTTGAAAATATGATCCATAATCAAGATGCATTGTACATTGACATGATTAAAATTGTGCAGGTGAGTCAGTGCCACCCAAAGAGGATAATATCTCAACATGAAAAAGGGGATTCCTTGATTTGTGTGTTTTTAGATTTTTGTGTGATGATATTGGTGATCATTGGTTGTGGTCATGTGGAGGATGATATATAGAAGGTGGTTAGGTGAAAAAGGTTGGTTTCCTATGGATGGTAATGTGGTGTGGTGATGTGGTTGTGTGGAATGTCTGGTAATATTTTTAATTGGATACTAAGTTTGGATAGTGGTTATATTTTTCAATGGTGGGATGTGTGGTGGAAGATATGTGTGGATGTTTTGGTGAGATTACTTGTTTTTTTGTTATGTGTTGTGATTATATTGATATAATCACTCACTTCTCATAAAAAGGATAATCACTTAAAGGCGGTAAAAAAATAAACTGTTCATGTTGGAAATCATGAAATCAATAAAGATGGGCTTGCCTCCCATGCCTAAATCTTTTTATAAAGGAAGTGTTGAGAATGTTTGAATACCACCATGTTGGTTGGGTTTTTTGTGTTTGATCTTATATTTATGGCATGTTTTATGACCTCAAACATATTAATAGAGGGAAAATCTTTCCCCGCATCAAGATTCAGTATATTATGACATATTTTAAAACCATGTGGGTGAGTCAGTGTCATCCAAAGTGGATAATATTATGGTGTGGTGGATGGGTTTATTTGATTTGTATTCTTTTGTTAGCTCTATCTATAATAATATATGTTTTCTTGTTGTTAGAGTAATTCTATTTGAAACTCCTATAAGTAATGACATGCCCCTATGAAAAATATAAATTTGAAATGTTAAACCCCTTATTGTTTCTTCATAAGTATGTTCCTAGTAATTTTTTTTTTGATTAAAAACATGGAATAATTTTATACTTGGATAAGGTGGTTTATTTAGAAACTCATATCAAATTTTTAATACATGCTATATGTTAATTTGAGTTTTCTAAATTTTATATTAATTTGTGTTAAAATTAACTTAGTAAATATCATGATAGAGTTATATTAGTAGAAAAGAATAAATTTTTTAAAAGCATGAAACCTTCCAATTTATTTAAGTTATCTTGGGAAACATGTTAAAGAAAATTTGGTTTTACAAAAAAAAATTGAAAGTGTTTTGACAAAGAGTATTTCGATAAATACCATGCTATAAAAAGGATTCAAAAAATAGTTTTGAATCAAGTGGTTTTCTTAGCCTACTAAATTTTTTCTAGATTTTATTTCATGGAAATAATTTAATAGGAATGTTTTCAAACTTAACATTCTAAGATACATTTCTATAAAGTAATAAATCATTTTAAAAATCATTCTTATATTTTAAAATCCTTCACCAATATGAATTAATAAAATTGTTACTCAAGAATGTTAATCTAATTTCTTCGTGATATGTTAAGAATGATGTGTTTTAAATGTTTTGAATTTAAATTTTATGGATTATAAAATGAAGATAATTCATTCATAGATATTCATATAGTGTCATGTCTAATTAGTGTTTTTGAAGTAAAAAGGTATAATAATGATTTCTCTTATCTGAAATATAATCCTTCTATTCAAAACAATGTGAAGAAATTGTTTTTGAATGTGTTCTCTTCCTTGGTGGTAATATTGTTGTTTGATTTTTATACATTTCATACTAGACTTGTTATACCCATCTATGTGACTGTGTCCTTGTTTGAGAGGTATCTTTCTTGAGAGATGATTTTAGAGTGGTTTTTGTGTCCAAAACATGTCTATATCCTTGAGAGGTATCTCAAGGGTTGGTTGTTTGGACCTTCACTCTCTTTCCTTATGGGTTTGTTTTGTTTCTCAAGGATGAATATTTGTTTAAGAGGTATCTAATTTGAAGTTCCAAAATATTATTGATCCTTCTTTTTCATTCTAGGGTGTTCTTACTTATTCTTATATTCAGGGTAGTTATGTTTGTTCACCTGTTGTGGGAGTTTGGGATAACAGGTTTAGTTGATGGTGGTGTTTTAGGTGTAATGACTTCCCTGAGAGGTATCTTTAGGCTAGTTTGGTTTTTACTTATCAAGGGAGAGAATATTTTGATAAGTATCTGACGTAATGTCCTTGACCTTTCCATCCCATTACTTTGTGGTAAATCTGGTGTTTGAGGTAACTTGGGAAGTCAAGGTGACTCTTTTCAACACTTTTCAAAATTATCATTTTTTCAAGTTTTTTAATCATGCCTCGTCCCAATGGTGCCTCATGTCAGTGTTTTATCACCCTAGTAGTGGTTCACTGGTGGTGTCTCACCCTAGAGGTAGCTTGCTGGTGGTATATCACGCTAGTGGTGGTTCACTGGTGGTATCTCACCTTGGCATTGGCTCACTGGTGGTAGCTCAACTTAAAAGTGGATCTTTGGCAGTGCCTCACCCTATAAGTTCCTAGCAAGAAGTGTCTCACCCTAGCGATCACTCGCTGGTGGTGGCTCACTGGCGGTCGTTTGTCTAGTGATGCCTTGTCCAGCAATTCCTCATCTGGCAGTGCCTCGTCTGTTGGTGTCTCGTCTATTGGTAACTTGGCCATTGGTGACTTACTGATAATGTAAGGTGATTCATCCTAAAGGTTCCTCATCTAGTGGTGTCTCATCTGGCTATGCCGCATCTAGAAGTGTCGTGCTAGTGGTACCTCATCCAGTAATGTCTCGTGAACAATGTTCCTAGTTCTTCTAATTTTTCCCTATTGACGTCTTTCTTTGAAGTAAAAAAAATTAATGCCTAATTTAAAAGGGTTTAAGAATGATTGAAAGGCTATAAATTTTATTCTTTAATTTCCTAAGGTTTAGGAGGCTTTTAATTGGTCAAAACGCATGTTCTTCACCAGGTCCACCTTTATTGAAAAATCAAAACAATATTTAAACCCATGAATCTATTTTGATCATTTGAAATCTTAAATATGATTCCCCTTGTTCTTCCTTCTTGCTTTATTTTGATATGGGACACACTGGATCCTTATCTCTATAAAAGTCAAGTAAACTACTGCATCAGTTCGTTCGTGATTCCCTGGAGTCTTTCCTACTGCATGTGTGCCCCTATTTTGGTACAACTAGGAAGTGTCGATCACCTTTTATTCCAAGTAGGTTTTTCATTCATTTCTCTTTATGTGTATCATGCAGGATGGGTATATTACTGTTAATTTTTTTGAACATGGTCTCAACCAGATTAAGAAATATAATGAATCGGTTTAAATAAATTTTAAAGGGGGATAGGAAAGTGATGCATGATCTTATTCTGTTATCATTTTTATTGATGTTGTGATTTGTATGGGCTAACTACCCACTGAAAATCATAGCCATTGGGGGTCATTGTTTTCACATTGTATGATTTTTGTAATGCATGTTTTTTGGTTTCTTTTGAATTTTTATCTATAAAAGTTGGTTAACCACGTATATCCAGCTAATAAATAGATTCCCCAGGATTATACAGTTTCTATGAAAAACCCTAAATTAACAAGTGGAATTAAATAAGGGATTTCTTATTAAATATGAAAATGTGTTTTCTTTGGTATATGAGGTGATGTGATGTGTGGGATTGATGTGGTTTGTGGGGGGAAGTGGATGACATGTGGTTGTGTAGTGGGGTTGTAATGGTTGTGGTGTGATTATACAGTAGGGATGCGAAGCTGGTTGTGTTGTAATGTGTTACTGGATGTGATTGTGAGTTGGGGGTTGGTACTATTAATATGATGAACTGGGTGGATGAGTTTGAAGAAGTAAATTAGTGATTAGTATGGGTTATTTTCCTAAATTTTCTCCATTAATAACATTCATAAATCTTCATCCCATATCTAGAGGTTGTGGTGCGATGTTTTATTAATGTGAAGTGTGTTAATTTACCATTTATCTCCATCCCTTGGATGACTATAAATGACTTTTACTATGTTTATTATTATGTTTCATGCCTAATAGTTTCCCAGATACTTATTGAATGAATTAAATAATTGTTTAATAATGTTTGGAATGGTTTGGGTGAGTATTTTTAATGGAATGGAAATGATTAAATAAATTGGATGGGAATATGAAATGGGTTTTGTGGCTTGATGTGTGGTGTTGTGATTATATTATATGGTTGGTTTGTTCATATCTACCCAAGAATTAATAGAATTAATAATTCATGTTAATAATTTCATATGGTCATTTTTAATGAGGAAATTGATGATGGGCTATGTTGATCAACTGATTAATGTTTATATATAAACTAACAGGTTGGAAATGTAAAATAAGATGTTTTCTAAATGAAATGGGCTTTCTAATGAATTTTTTTTACAAAAAATAAAGAGGTTGTTAAAGGTAAATTTAGTGATAAAATATACTATTTAAAATGGCTTAAATACTAATGTATGATCTTTAGATTATGTATTTTTTGTGTGATTTTATGTATCTATAGGTGGAAGTGATTGTGTAGATTTTGTGAGATGGATAGTTCTTGTTGTAAAACCATAGGATGGTATTGTGTGGTGTAACTCTATATATATACACTTTTATTTTCTTATCATTTCCATACACACCCCACCTATGTTGAGAACTATGTGTTAAACACCTACATCATCATGCAGGGGGTGTCTTTCTCAAACATCTCTGTGGGAGGATGGATGGATGGACACCCACACTTCCATGTTCCCTATTCCAAGAGAGGTATGTATTTTATAAGATGTGATGGCCAGAGTTTTGTTAGTGAATTAGATGGTGGATGTGATGTGGTATCCCAGGTTTCTTTAGGATGAGTTGTTAAGTGATGTACCAAGTGTCTTTGGGATGGGTTGTGTTGTGTGGCCTAGGTGTGTGTGGGAGAGAAGTGTTGTGAGGACCAGGTGTCTATAGGAGGGATGTGTTGTGAGGCTAAGTTGTGTGTGGGTGGGATGTGTTGTGAGTCCTAGGTGTGTATGGGTGGGATGTTATGTGGTATATTCAGAAGAGGTGGGATTTCTTGGACATTTATCATTGGGGTGAGAGTAGATAACTAGTGGGGAAGTGGTGTGGGCTACCCTATCATCGATGTGATTTATAATATATTATATTACTTGGATGCATTATTTAGTTAGTGATCCTTGGTGAGGTTTGGGTTTTGGTTAGTATAGTTGTTTAGGTTTTGTTTGGTTCTATTACTTTTACACGGGTGAATTAGTATGGTCTTTTCATATGTGCATGAGAGACTTTGGTTTTCCTACTAAGTATACTTGTATGCTCACCTTACATATATAAAAAATGTTTTTAGGATTCTAGGAGGACTTTGTGGATCATGCTGAACATTTCTAGTTCTGGACTTCAGGGCTATTATTGTGTTGCTTCCTTAGCTCTTGTTTCTTTCGGGCTTTTCATTTGGATACTTTTATATGTGTCATTTTTTATTTATACATTCATTGTGGGATGTTTTGGATTTATTTTATAATATGTCATGGATTTGTTTGTCTTTGATTCATCTTATCTCTTCATCTTTTTTCTTATAAAATGGTAATGTCTCCAATATTGTGATATCTTTATACCCTCGATGCTAGTTTCCATCTCGGGGCCTACTGAAGGTGGGACTCGAGGGGTCATTATCTACCTTTTGTCATTGTTATCACAGGAGTGGTATCTATGGAGGGAGGGGGTTGTGATAAGTATATAAAAAATGGGTTTATCTTCCAAAGGAGGAAGAAGATAGTATATAGTGGTAAAAGATAAGTATTGTTGTAAAGGATTTTCAATAAATGGAAGGTGTATATTTTTCCAATATCTTTTCTTTAGCTGTTAAACACGTGACTATTCGGATTATTCTCAATATGATTGTTATAGAAGTGTTACATTTGGAGCAATTAGATGTGAAAACTATATTTTATTCTTGGAGACTTAGATAAAGTGATTTACATTGAGGATACAAAGGTTTTCAAGTATAAAAAAACAATTATATCTTCGTCAAGATAAACTAGAGCCTTTATGGTTTGAAGTAAGCACTAATGTAGTGGAGCCTAAAGTTCAATGCCTTTATGGTGGAATATAATTTTGTGTAATGAGATGAGATTTTAGATTCTTGAAAATAAATAATATGTTCTATAACTTATGTCACACACTACACCCAATGTAAAAAAACAATAGCATATTAAGAATACATTATTAATGAATATATAATAAACACTAAGATGGTAAACCATTAAAGCTTATTTCCTTTAGAAGGTAAATAATTAATATGAGTTAATATTGAAAATGTTATTTTCAATAAAATTCATTTTATTTATATCATATATAATTTCCATTAATAATATATATTTAAAAATATTAGAATTTAAATTTTATAATTTAAAATTCATTTTTTAATTCCTTGCAAAAAAAATAGCATAGGATAAATTTTTTTGATTTTACTAAAATAACTAGTTTTTAATGAATAATACTAATTTTTTAGTACTGTCATATTTATATGAATTAGAAGTTTTGAAACATTTTTTTATATAAAAAATATATATTATAAATTATAATAAATCATTATAATATACTATGTTGAATTTATAAACTCATGATAAACATTCATAATATTTATGTAGTGTTTTAATAAAAATGGTCTTTTTGACTTTTTTGTTCAATTAATTATAACATGATAAAATGAAGTTCTGAATTTATTTTATTATTAAATAAATACTATTTAAATTAAAATAATTATTTTAAATTAATTTTAATAAATGTAATTGATAATTTTTTCCTAACTATAAATCTTTTTTCTTAAGAATAAACTTTTTCAAAAAAAATAGGTTTTTACATGATACATGAGGTAACATTAATATTAATTTACTACACATAGAAAGTTAATTTGATAAAATAATTTTTATATTTTAGATAATAATTTTAATACTATTTAATATGACCAATCTCATTTTGGGTACAAAATTTATATTGTTATGATTAATGCTAATTACAATGATTGTGGTGAAAAAATTGTTTTAAAATTATTATTTTATTAATATCATGGAATTTCAATCAAATAAGTCAAGTTAAAATCCTTTAAATAATGAATCAAATATGATTTATAAAAATATAAATAAATATATTAATACTAATTTAATTTTTAATCAATACTAAATAGGATTAAGAATCCATAATGGTCAAAATGTCATTTTTCTAATAAAACAATTTTTCAATAAATTGTCTGTTTTAGCTTAAGATTTATTTTTATAATATTTAGAATTTTAATTTTATTAAATATATGATAAATTTAATTCCATAACACATAAATTTGGTAATGTTTATTATGTTATATGTTTAGTAAAATATAAAATCACTTAGTAAAAAACTAGTTACCTGGTTTAAAATTAAAAGTGTAAAATGTTAAAACATAATGGTAAAACCCTATAACATGTCTAAAACTTGTTTTGAATGAAATTATTTAGTATTTATTAACCCAAATACACCCCACACCCAATAATTTCAAAAAAAATTCAGCCATTGACCTTATAATAGTGTCTTGGCATTATTAAAATATATGGGGTGTTTCCAAAAGTGTCATTTTCCTCTAATAAAAGGGGGCCACTTTCACCCTAACAAATACACACATACCTTTTGAATTACCAATTTAAAATAATAAATTTTAATATCCCTATAAACTTATCCCACAAACATAATACTTTGGTCACTAATATTAATCCTCATGACTTTAATTTTAAGGTAACTTCCAAGGAAAAATTAAGTCTCTGATGTAAGAGTTATCTCTTCTTAAGCTTTTCTTATTAATCTTACTCTTCTAAATATATTATAACCATAATAATATAATGACTTAATTATCAGTATCATACTTATATGTTGTTATATTATTATTACAATTCTTATTTATTCATTTCCATCCACTTAGAAAAACATGAGAACATCGCTCGTGTGTTGCACAAACTACCACCTCCACAAAGCGACGTCATTTTTTTCATTACTTATTTTCATGGATGGTATTAATTGTGGTAATGATGAATATATATTATATATATAATATAATTATTATTCTTAAATTTAAATTTAATATCCACATTCAACCTCTCTCACATGCTGAGAAAGGAGAATGTTAATCGTGCGAATGTGTGGATTACCCCCCCCCCCCCCCCCCGATGAAACATTTTTCATTTTTCATTTAGATTTTCACAAATTATCTAAAAGCATTTAAATTTGGTTCTCCATAATAAAAACATAAAAATTATATAATTATGATTATTTTATAATGGTATTATATAAAAATAATAACCTCCTTAACCATACTCTTCAATCGTGTTAAAGCGTGTTCAAGTTTGGATCGGTTTAACCACCAACATAGACAATGATTTAAAATCCAATTATGGATGACTATGGAAACATGAAAACTAATATTATTATAATATTTGAAGTAAATAATGGATAGTATATTTTTTTGGAAATATTATATTAAGTATTTAACTTATTATTAAAGTAATATCTTTGTTTTCTAGAATTACTAAAATAAGTTGTTATCAATTTGGTTTTCACATAACATAACCAAAACACATATGGAGTGAAACAAGAATATTTTAAATTAACATAATTTAAATATTATAGAAACTTATATGATATATAAATAATGATCTTGGTATCAAATGATGGGTAATGATATCAAAATTATTAAACATGTAAAAAAGAGTTAAAGTTATTAACACCTAATGGTCATAATACTACAGTGACCCAAACCTTTTCCAAAAACTATTACATGATTATTAGACATAAATATCCAATAATTACAACACAAGGATCATAAATTCAAATTAAACACCATTTTATCAATATCACGAACAGATTAAGGGCTTTCTTCCCTTAATCATGTGTTTTCTGTAAAATATCACCTTGCCATTAAATCACTTTTCTAGGTCATAAATACCATTAAACATATTATTACGCATACTTAATGAAAAACTTGTATAGAAAATTCCTTATATATTTAATAATTATTGAATTCCAATACATAAACAATTCAATCATTACACTTCATTATTAAACCTTTAAATAGGATTAATCATATTATTCCTTAATAACTTCTTACATTAATATGTCATTTGCAGTATCTTCATCATCAATAGAAAATCCTTTAATCATACAACCTTTTTGATCATATTATTTAGCTATCTTCATAGGAAATAAATTTATATGATGCCCATTATTTCCATATTTAAATCATTCAACCATTTATTATACCTTATGGAAACCATTATTCTCATATCAATACAAAAAAAAGCATTGCTTATAGGTGGTTTATTAGAA
This sequence comes from Viscum album, assembly GCA_963277665.1. Taxonomy (NCBI): domain Eukaryota; kingdom Viridiplantae; phylum Streptophyta; class Magnoliopsida; order Santalales; family Viscaceae; genus Viscum; species Viscum album. Next base: position 192,640,609 of record OY728137.1, on the reverse strand, counting down.
GTAGTTCTAGTAACTTTATTGAATTAAATATGGTTAAAAAATTTAATATAACTACATTTTGATAAAACCACCATAGTGTTTTTATTATTGTAACAATTAGTGGAAGTTTTAATTAAACTACCACTAAATGTTAAAAAAAATACTAATACCCCTCCCCTACTCCCTCTGTGTGACCCCAACCCCTTTCCTCCCTTGAACTCCTTCTCTCCCTTCCCCAACGGTGACCCTGACTCTGCTACCCTCATTCACCCCACCCCTTTGACCTAACTCCTCCCTTGTCAATGGAGATACTGAACTCGTGACACCCCACTCTGACCACAATTCATGTGACCCCCCCCTCAAGCCTCCCTCTCCCCAAGTCACGGTTCCCCTCCTCATTGGCGATGCGGACCCCCCCCCCCCCCCGGACCTCCCTCTCCCCAGCTCAGATTCCCTCCTCAACGGGAATATATACCCCCCCCCCAAAGGTTGCATCATCCTTCCCATAATCACCCTAAATCTATTATTCCTCAAGGAGGTTATTTTCTTATAATTTCTCTCTATAGTTCTGATTTTATGTATACATTGTATTAGATTACACTATATTGGTTAGTGAATAGGTAATTATAGTTGTGCATTTTGTATTTTCTCCTAGAAAACTCCCTCATATGGAATTTATTTATATATAGAATATGGTAGGGGTTCAAAAATGTTATGGGTATGGATTTGGTTATCACACTTATAGGACATTAATTCTCTAGATTAATTGGATAGATATCATTTGATATATGCTTCCGCATAATAAAGAAAAGGGTTGATTATACAACTATAGTATTAATAAATTGGAAATATTTGATGGATAATATAATTTACACCTTTAAAATTAAATATAACTCATCATTATTTCATTATAATTATTCTAGAGTTGATATACTTTATTGAAATCAAGTTAGAGGGTTTTATCACCTCACACCCAGACACTGATATCAGAGACTTAGCATGGAAGTACTGGGTTGATCTGGCTGGGCAGCCTATCCAGTGGGGTATGTTTTTGTTTTGGTTTTCTATTTACCTCTTTATGTAGTTTTTTTAAGGTTTTATTCTTTTCCCCAAATTGGTATTTCCTAAAAAATGAAATGAAAATTTACTTTGGTAAAAGTCGTATAATCTTTAAAATTGGAAATAGAAACACTATGTATAGCCTGAATAGATGGTATTCTATAGGGAGAATCCTATATAGTGTTACAAGGGGTTGTGTTATCTTTTAAATTCATGGTAGACATATAGAGTTGAATATTTTGGGTATGCATGACATATCGTGAGCTCATATAGAGTTGAATATTTTTATAATAGTAATTTTCCTACGAAAACACATTTCATTATATATATAATTTTTTATTATAATTTTTTTTAATTTTAATTTTATAAAATAAAAATAATTTTTTTATTATAAAATATAAATATTATCTTATGAATATTTTTTCATAATTTTTATAAATAATTGTTTTGTAGCTAAATAGTGAAAAAATACCAATTTTTCTAAAAAAATTACTTTCATTGAATTACTATGATGGGAGAATGAATTAAATTTTTTTAATAATTTTTATATTATAAAAATATATATAATAAATCAAAAAAATAATAATTTATTGTATTTATAAACCACTTGTATAAAATTTTTCAAACATATGTAATATTTTCATTAAAACACTGATTTAGTCGATTAAATGAAAAAAAAATCTTCACCTATTGAAATTATATCCATAAAATGTACATTTTATTTTAGATCAATATTATCATATTATGTAATAATTATAGTGTCTTTTTTAGAAATAAATTTATAATTACTATGATTAATGTTGATGACCATGATAATCAAAAATATATATATTATTTCTGAATAATTGTTTTATTAATGTTTTGTAACATTTAACTAAAAAATTAGATTGATATATTTATAAAAATGAAAATATAATGATTTTTCAAATATATATATGATTATATTAATATAAATTTTATTGGTAATCAATTATTTATAATATTAATAAAAAATAATAGTAAAAATGTTATTTTTTTAAAGAAAATAGTTTCCAAATATATAAAATGTTTTATTTTAAATGTCTATTTTATCATGATTATAAATTTAATTACATTAAATTCATAAATATGAAGGATTAATACACAAAAATTTAGTTATAGGTGTTATTTTATATGTTTAGTAAAACATAATTTATATAGGTAAAAACATGTTACCATAGTAAAAAACGTAAAAATTAAATTTATAAGGACAATAATTTTATCTTTATCAATAATGACACTTCATCTTATAACTATAAATTTAGGAAGACATATTTGATATCTTTTAGAATGTTCATTGGTTTCTTTGTGTTAAAATTTATTGTTTCGTATTTATGTTTAATTTATTTCTTTTTAGTATTACTCATATAACAATTGTTTTCTTATACATGTGGATTCTTTTGTTTGAGTTGGGGTGGTTTGTTTGAAGTTTCTTATGCTCATGAGATATTGGACTTTGATCCTACAACTGAGATAATTATAACAAGTAAATGTGTCAATAATGTATACAAACCATCATGAAAAGGTGAATTCCTACTACTTATTTAATTAATTTTTTCATCAATTTTTTTAATATTTTTAATTTAATTTCCTTATCATTTTTATCTAATACTTATTTATTTTTTTCATATATATTTTGGAAAGTCATATTTTTCTTTTAACAATCTACAAAAAGTCATAAAAGATATAAAATTTTTCTTTCTACCAATGTTACCACAGTTTCTATTTTCATTGCCTTTATTTTTCAAATTGCTAGCACTACATATTGAGTTGATATTATTAGCCAAAAAAACTTTCTCATTGTTGAAATCCATAAGAGTAGAGGAATATCATATTATCATTATGGTAACTTCTTGTGATATAATGAGAATAATATCTTCCTCTACTCTTCTAGATTTCAATAAAAAATAATGGTTTTAGGCTAATAACATCAAGTAAATATGCAGTGTTGGCAGTAAGACAAAGAAAGACAATGGAAATCATCTTAACATTAGATGTTAGATTTTTTTGAGACTTTGGGACATTTAGGAAATAGTTTTACTTCAATACAACACACAGTGTGACCTGTATGACTCCAAGTGCTTTTTTTATTTAAAATTGACATTAATTTTAGTAAAAAAGACAATTGACATACTCAAAATTGAGAAAATATATTTTTATTGTTTTGATACTTTAATAAAACAATATATAAGTCATTTTTTATGTATAGGAATCATCCAGACCTCAATCTGATACATGATGTTCCCGGTATGACTCAAAGTGTCTGTTAACAGTTTAAAATCGACATTTTAGTTCAAAATCGACATTTTAGTTCAAAAAAGTGCCAGTCATTGAAAACTGAGAAAATGTGCTTGGATTTTATTGATAATTTATTATATATATTCATAAATCATTTTTTATGTGTAGGAATAATTCTCAAATCAAACTGGTATACGATGTGATTTTTATGAGTCAAAGGGCGTGTTTCCATTTTAAAATGACAGTTTAGTAAAAAGAATAATTTACATACTCAAAACCAAGAAAAAAATTCAAATTGTTTTTATAATTTAGTAAAATGATCCATAAGTAATTTGAGAAATTTATTAATCAAACTTATCTCAATCCAACACATTGTGTGACTAGTATGACTCCAAATGCATCTTTTTATTTAAAATTGACATAAATTCTAGTAAAAAGGAAAAATAAACTACTCAAAATAGAGAAAACATATTAAAATTGTTTTTATACTTTATTAAAATGATTCATAAGTCATTTTTTACATGTAGAAATCAACTGCACCTTAATCTGATACATGGTGGTCCTAGTATGACTCCAAGTGTGTCTTTTTATTTAAAATTGACATTAATTTAAGTAAAAAAGGACAACTAGCCTACTCAAAACCTAGAAAATGCATTCATATTGTTTTTATACTTTAGTAAAATGATATGTATGTCATTTTTGATGTTTAGGAATAATCTTCACATCAATATGATACATGATGTTCCCATTATGACTCAATGTGTCTGTTATCAGTTTAAAATCAACATTTTAGTTCAAAAAGTTTCACTCACTTAAAAACAAGCAAACATGCTCATATTTTCTTAATAATTTAGGAAATATATTCATAAGTAATTTTTGACATGTTGGAATCAGTCTCACATAAAATTGATACAAGATGTGATCTTTATGAGTCAAAGTGTGTGTTTCCAGTTTAAAATGAAACTTTAGTAAAAAAGAAAAGTGACGTACTCAAAACCAAGAAAAATCTTTAGGATTGTTTTGATAATTTAGTAAAATGATCCATAAGTAATTTGAGATGTTTATAAATCATCCTCACCACAATATGATGCACAATGTGATTAGTATGACACAAAGTGCGTATTTTTATTTAAAATAAACATCAATTTTAGTAAAAAGGAAAAATGACCTCTAAAAACCAATAAAATGCATTATGATTGTTTTGATACTAAAGTAAAATAATATATAAGTTATTTTTTGTGTTTATAAATCAATCATACCTAAATATGATACACAATGTTCTTGGTATGACTCCAATTGCATATTTTTTTTTAAAATTGACATTCATTTTAGTAAAAAAGAAAAACTGAACTACTAAAAATTGAGAAAACATATTAGAATTGTTTTGATACTTTAGGAAAACGATTTATAAGTAATTTTTGAAATATAGGAATCATCATCACATCAATATAATACACGATGTGCCTGGTATGACTCAATTTGTATATTATCAGTTTAAAATCAACATTTTAGTTCAAATATTGTCACGCACTGAAAATTGAGAAAACATACTCGTATTTTCTTGATAATTTAGGAAATCAATTCATAAGTAATTTTTGATGTGTAGAAATGATTCTCATGTCAAACGGATACATCATGTGATTGATATGAGTCAAAGTGCGTGCTTCCAGTTTAAAATTACAATTTAGTAAAAAAGACAAATGGCATACTCAAAACTAAGTAAACACATTATGATTATTTTGATACTTTAGAAAAATTATTTATAAGTTATTTTAGAGTGTAGGAATTATCCTCACCTCAATACAATGCATAGTGTATCTGTTATGACTCCAAGTACATCTTTTTATTTAAAATTGACATCAATATTCGTAAAAAGGACAACTGACCTACTCAAAAACAAGTAAGAGAATTCATATTGTTTTGAAAATTTAGAAAAATGATCCATAAGTCATTTATGATGTTTAGGAATAAACCTCACATCATTCCAAATTACAGTTTTCCCTATATGTCTATAAACGTATTTTTAGTGTTTTAAACACGAAAACATGTGTGGAAGAGTCAAAAACATAGAAAATAACCTCATATTGATGTGAAATCATGGGAAAACCACTAATGAATTGGTTTTTATATGTACTCATAGACAACACATCAATAAAATGTGAAGTGTGGTTGAAATTAATCAGTAAACACTTCTTAAAGGTACAAAAGCCTTTAAAAACAAGTTTCAGGGGGTAAAAACCTGTAAAATGATGTCAGATTACCCTGAAATCAAGGGACATCAACCATAGATTTAATTATGAAATTTAAGAATTTACAGCACGTCATTCTGAATTACGATTTTCCTAGGATGTCCATAAATGCATTTTTAGTGTTTTAAAACACTAAATCATGCATGTAATGGTAAAACCCATATAAAACAACCTTATATTGATATGAAATCATGATAATTCCACTGATGAGTTGTTTTTTATGTGTATTTATAGACAACACATCAATCTGATATGCAGTGTGGTTGGAATTACTCAGTAAATACCTCTTAAAGGTATAAAGGCCTTTAAAAAGTGTCAGTGGGTCAAAAATAGGAAAACGACATTGAATTACCCAAAAATTAGGGGAAAACAACTATATATTGAATTGTGAAATATAGGAACAATGAGATGTCATTTTGAATTATGGTTTTCCTGTGATGGTTGTAAATGAATTTTAAGTATTTTAAAACAATAAAACATGCATGGAATGGTCAAAACCATAGAAAACAACCTCATATTGATGTGAAGTCATGGTAAAACCTCTATTGAGCTATTTTTTGACATGTAAAGGTAGAAAACACATCAATATGATGTGTTTTATTGTTGTAATTACTTGGTAAACACTTCTTATAGGTATAAAAGCCTTTAAAAATAAGTGTTGTGGGTTGAAATCTAGGAAAACTATGTTGAATTGCCTTGAAATCAGGGGTAATATCTGTAGATTGAATTTTGAAATGTAAGAACTGATGGAACTTCATTCTTAATTATTGTTTTCTTATGATGGTTTTAAACGTGTTTTTAGTGTTTTAAAACACTAAAACGTGTTTGGAATGGTCAAAATCATAGAAAATGACCTTATATTGATGTGAAATCATTAGGAAAACATCATTGAGTTATTTTTGAAATATAGGACATTATGTGATATCAAAGTCTTTAAAATTATTTTATTAAGTCAAGTCCAATCACACTGCAAGTCGATTTAAAAATAAATTAGAATATTTACTTATCACTTTTCAGTTTCAAGTGTTGAATCTTATCTTAAATCGGTAAGTTTATGTTTTCAAAGTTTTTTTCATTATATATTATTTGTTTTATGTTAAAATATCTTCTGTTTTATTAACAAAATATCAAATTTTATGTGTATCATTCTAAATATATTATGTGTCTTTCTTCTTTTTCATTTATTTTCTTAAATATTTTGCTTTTCATTATAGGTAGAAAATATTAGCAGTATGTAGGATTTTGACCATTCCAATCCATGAAATTCTTCTGGTTTTCTAATATAATTCTGATTTATTATGTTTAGTTCTATTTTTTGTTTTATTTTTTGTTAAGTTGATGAGATGACATGGTCGGTTTCTATTGATGTGATAATGTGGAGGCAAATAGATGTAGTGCAGGTCGTGATGTGGATTTATATTGGTCATGAGTTTTTGTTGGACTTATTTTATGTGTATATATTGATGATTGAGGTATTAGTTAACAAATGTATGGGTTGAGTGAGACTAAGGTTATGATGACTATAGATGTTTGTATATATGATTGTGGATGTATGACGTATATATGATGGGTTTACCATATATTTATGTTTTTGTTTATTGCATGTTAGTTTTTTATATTTAAATTTTTTATTAAATAATTTAAAAAAATCTATTTTAGTAGTGGTTTTTAGTAACCACCACTAAATACATTAAATAAAATATGTTTTAGTAGCGGTTACAATTAACCACTTCTAAAAAAACCACCACTAATATGTTTAGTGGCGGTTAGTTTCATTTTATTTATATTTCCCCTGTATATTTTATAAAATTAAAGAACCACCACTAAATTTTCCAAAAATGATACATAAGAAAACCATTATGAAATTAAAAAAAAATTACTACTAAATGGCTAGAAATCGTGCAATACATGGAATTTTTATTAACCACCACTATGTTATTAGACAATAGTTTAAACCACCACTAGTCTACAAAATAATCATCACTAATAACCCTTTTTGTAGTGTCTATTATATTAACTAAACTTTTCATTTATCTTCAGTAATTAATTACTTTTCCCTTCTTATCCATACATAAAACATATTATCATTTCTTTGAGACATTACATTCAGTGTTTCTTCCCACATTATTGACATATAGAAAAATAAAGTTTTTTACTACATGGTCTCCACCACCTGAACTCTAAATGAACATTATATTTCTCTTCTTTGGTGAGTCTGAGAGTTTGTTAAGGTGAAATCTGTTAATCATATATCATGATAACTGATTAGGTATAATCACAATACACTTTACTCCAATAATCATCCCATTTTTTATCTCATAAACACATTTTCTATCACATTAAACATTAATCCAGTTCATTTTGGTTCCTGATGTTGACTAAAACCAAAAAGCACAGTGTGAGTAACAATATTCTTATTAGGAAACCACATAATCATGAAAAATAACTTATAGGATGTATAAATAATGACACCTTATTTTCAATATATGAAACCTTTGGCTTAATTTTGGTCATTCATGGTCATTATTTAAATCCTTTATAATGGTTTGTAAAGAGTTTATGAATTTCCAAAGCCTATCCCCCAAGAGTGTAAATTTAGATCTACAGTAAGGCCCATTTTCATGCACCAGGTGATGATTGATTTTATCTCAATGTTCCGTTTTTGGATTTGATACTCCTAGGTACCTTTGTTCCAGATCCATATCCACTTGTAATATCTAGATAGAGATTTAATTTCTTGAAAACCAATCACTCTATCCATTACCAAAATTCTAGGACATTTTTTTATACTTTGACTAATCCTATAATTATCCTTTGATATATCTAGACATATATATACAAATATATCTAGGTATATCACTAAATTTTTCACATCTTAGTTTCTAAAGGTTAAATAAACCTTTCCTTTGATACCAACTATGATGAACCAATCCTTTTTTATATATTATTACTTTATTCTTAAACATTAATATCCCATAATTATAACATAGGTATCATAAAGGTCGAGTGTCTTTGGAAGACTAGGTTCTAAATTCATAAAACATAGAATCCTTATTTCATTTTTCATAGTGATCTCTTAAAATCCATTCAAGATCCTAAATCTGCATTGGATAACCAAGGTAATACATAAATAAAGGGGTGATCTAGAAATCCTAGTAAGGGAATAAACATGATAAGGAAGCATAACATGTGAGTCAAAGGTATAACATGATATCACAAAATAGAAGTCACATAAGTAATTACATGGAATCATAACATAAAGAACATGATATCATAAGATCATGGAATCATAGGAAATTTGGTATAAACATATAACATGACATAAACATGATTCAAATCTAACTATCTTGACAATATCACATGGTGGAAAGTCCCATAAATGGATTAGATTTACTCCCTAGTCCCATACATGACAACTCATGAGACTAAAGCTTTACCCAATGCATTGGATCACTATTTTGGAACACCCATAATAACATGTTCATGATATATGTATTTTATATAAAGTAAATGAATCATAAGTCATAGAATAAAAATTACTAATGGAAAGAAACCAGGTTACATAATCTTGCTTCATATCAAATTTTTTGGCGCTTGAAAAATGTATTCAAGAAAGTACCAAACTAAAATTAACTTGATTCAAAAGAATAGATCATTTCTCAAGATTTGATTTGATTTTTATTAGATCTCAAATATAGTTATGGATCCAAATTTATGGTTGTTTGAAGTTAAACTACTATCCAAGGTGATTCTGGAGAAAAGTTTGGAATTGCATGCAACTTCCAAAAAGTGTGTGACACTCCTTCATAGTTGTGAAAATAATTCTCAAAATAAAGGTGATGAAAACATATAATATCTTCACATATGTGTGCCTACCCAAAATAAAACGAATTCATTTGCACATAATTCTATAAAGTTGTGCAACAAAACTAAAAGTTTCACGATAAAGGCTAAGTTGCATTAATCAATTAAAATGCCTATAAATATGAAATCAACCCCTCATTCATGGGGAGACCTATGAGATTTGAGTAGCAGATATCTCACTCACACAACTCAGGTTTGTATGGTTCACGCAACCCCCAAGTCCCAAACTTGGGTGAAATTACCTAGGTGAAGTCCCTCAAATCATGGGATCTTTCTAAGATGTTTTTGTGAAACTCTATTAATTGGGAACACAAGTTCATGAAAATATCAATATTACACACAACCCTATTCACACACAATTGAAAAGCTTCATGGAAATTTTTTTCCAAAATCTCACTTGTAGGATGTGCCTCATGAAAAATCATTTTTTCATGTAAATGAAGAGTTATGTGACCCTACACATAGTTTCGATACACAGTGAAAATTTAGGTACCCTGGTGAATAGTTTCATGAACAACTACATAGTTGTGTGACATAGTATTTGTACATTAGCCTAATGGTCCATATCATGGGGGTTGTTCCAACACACCCTCACTTGGGATCACTGTCGAACTGGGGTCTTGGTCCTCTGGCTCATTCCTCTTACATCTATCACTAACCCCCACGTAAAAATGGAGATCCACACCATGATCTTTATAGGATGAGTCAAGGAAATTTTTGGTTTCACCCTATATAGACCCAAATTCCACCCCATTTAATATAATGAGTCAAGATACTTCTCTACACTCCCTGAAATAACTTGAGTCGGCCTACTCCACTTGATCCCTTTCTCATGCCATGATTTCATATTCTCCTCTTAGATTCCCTCAGTACCTTGAGTCAAAAACCTCCTCAAGAAACTCCTGAAACCCCATCACCTAAATAATTTGATATATCAAACCAGAAGGGTCTGCTCTTACATAAGTCCCACACTATCCATTTTTAGGCATATTCTTCCTAGTAGTCCTCAATACATGAATTTAAACTATAGCATAACCTATATGAAAATAATAGGATCCCTCATGTGATAAGTGTGAGGTGCCTTATGCATCAAGAACATGATTCCTCATTCCATGACCATGATATGATCCCCTTATTCCTCATGACATGACTTTAAACTATATTATTCCCTATATAATGAGGATATGATGCCTCCTATAAAAAATAACGAGATGTATTATGTTCCGAGCGTAAGATGCCTCATGTAATGGTATTGAGATAACCACCATATAGACACCATGAGCCACCTCATCATGTGTAATCCCCAATCATATCCCTTGACCCATCAGTAATTTGATATTACCTTATGACCAGACATGAGGAATAAAGGATAGGCATCTCAATGCATAAGCCCCACACACCTTGTCCTTTCACATGAAATTAAACTGTAACCTTACCCTATTCTATGAACATGGGATTCCATCTTGACCATACATGAGGAATAAAGATAGGAATATCAATGTATAAGACCTTCATACCACATCCTTTCACATGATGTTAAACTATAACCTTACCCTATTCAATGAATATGGTATTCTCTCTTAACCAAATATGAGGAAGAAAGTACAGGAAGCTCAATGCATAAGCCCCACACACTATGTCCTTTCACATGATGTTAAACTATAAAATTACCCTATAAAATGAACATGGGATTCCCTCGTCCCCTGAAATTAGTAATAAAGGATAGGCAACTCAATTCATAATCCCTGCACACCACATACTTTTACATGAAATTAAACTATAACCTTACCCTATACAACGAACATGGGATTCCCTCTTTGGTAGGATGCCTCATGTGAGAATCATGTGATGCCATACATGATATGCATGATATGATACCCCATCACCTAGGTAGATCCCACTCATAAGACCCATTAACATCGATGTTTATCCATATTAGTAACCTTATTATCTTCTACGTGTAAGAACCAACCACATCATTGTTGATCCTAGAAATGCCTAGGTGGATTCCACACATAAGATCCAACCACATCATCAATTATCCTAGCTTCACTGGGGAAGATTTCATATGTAAACCCCAACCACATCATCACTACTCCTAGAAGTACCTAGGAAGCTTCTACACATAATCCCCAACCACATAATCATTTCCCTTAGCAGTACCCAGGCAGCTTCCACTCGTAATCCCCGACTATACCATCGTTACTCCTAGTAGTGGCCAAGAAGCTTCTACATGTAATCCCTAACCATACCATCACTACTCCTAGAAGTTTTTAAGAATATTCCATGTGTAATCCCCACATAATTCCCTAAGAGTGATTCTATTACATCAGGCATCTTCCACATGTAATCCCCACACCATCCCTCGTGGTTCTCCTTTTGTAACACGATCATCCTTACCTTAAAACATTAAACCGCATGGATCAAACCTATCACATGAACTTAAACTGAGGCATTGAACTATGTGTATTTTGATCTCTATCTCTCAATAAAGGTATGTATGACACCTCTATAAGGTTTGATCCCAAAAAAACATCACCCAGGTGTGAAATATTCCCTCCTTGGGATGCACCCTTACCTGATCTCTCTCAATAGGGAATTCGCATCCTATCCCTACAAGACATTAAACTTGCGCCCATTTATCCACGCAATACTTTAAACCTGCGCTCATCTTATCCCCTCATGATGTTAAACCTACACCCATCCTATCATCAAAATACATTAGACCTACACCCAACCAATCCTCACAATACTTTAACCATGTTCCCATCTCAACAAGATGTTAAACTCGTGCCTTGGTCTGTAGGACCTACCCCATTCAAAAAACATGGGATTTCTGGGGTAAAAGCCTTGGAAGACTTGCACACATAGAGAAAATTACCTCATTATTAACACATTATGAATTTTTTTGTGCACCTAAGATGCCTCACACATGAGATTTCTCCAACTTCAAAAGGAGAAGACTTTATAGATACCCAACACACCCAACATCTAGAGATTCCAATACATACTCAATGTTACTGTCTACTCTGATTGTAGGTTGCTGGCATAATGAGATAGATTCAGTGTAATAAACTGACATCCACCTCAAGATGGTATCATGTAAAAATTTCATGAACATGACACAAATCTATTAGGGAGACCTTGACTAGGTGATGAGCTCTAAGGAGTAATCCATAGAAGGAGGAACTGAAATCCCATCATCCTATTTCTATCAAGTATCCAACATCACCAACCATGGTGGAAGAGGAAACTTTCCTTTGGAAGGTAGGAATGTAGAGCAAGAAATATGTCATTGTGATGATGCATTCCCTAGCTATGAAAGCATTGGAAATAATAGTCAAAGTAGATTTCATAATGAATACATTTGAGAAATGAACATAAGGCATGTATTACCCCATTAAATGAATGGATAATAAACTAGGTGTATATGTGAGAGAGATATATACATAATTTAAAAGTAATCCATAACATAAAAGGTAATTGTTGTTGATAAAAATACTTTTAAAAATATCAAAAAAATCTTGAGTAAAATAACCCTTTCACTTTGAGTAACATCAAAGCATGTTATCTTAGATGTAAAATTATTTTGAAAGATCACTTTGAACATTTATTGAGGAATATATACTTTCCATTTTGAAAAAACTTATTTAAAATCTAAAACATTCTAAAACATTAAAGAAAAGTTTTTTGAAAATGACATTTGTATCTTAAAAAAGGAATCTTTTAAAACATTGAGTTTTTACGGTGGTGTAAGAGTTCTATTCATACCGAATATGCTAAAAAAAGATTCCTTTCACATTTTTATAAGAAGATTCAAAGGGTACCTTATTAGTAAAATTATAGAAAGATTAATTTAAAAAAAAATAAAAAAATGAGGGTAAAAAATAATTTAAACAATCATAGTAAAATATTTTTTAAAACATTTTTAGAAAGAATAGATTTGGAAGAAAAAGGATTTTTTACTGAAGAGAAAAATGAAGTTTCATTTTCTTAAAAACATTTTCCCAATAATTTTAAGTGCCAAGGAGAGAAAAATGGTACTATTACTTGAAATATTCATGATTAAACAAGTCATAATAAAATTAAATGGGTTTATTATAAAATTATCAAATAATTTCCTTCAATAGAAATTTAATTATAAGAAATCCTGATTAAAATGAGATTGAAACATAAACCCTTACCTCTTTGGTAAATTTTAAATCATAACTTTCCATGAATGAAGTAGATGAATTATAACTTAAAGTATCATGATTTAGGAAGGATACATGATATAATATATAAAGGGTAAGCATATTCACTATTCAAAATAAATTAGGTGCATAAAATAACATGTGTCTCAAAGAAGGATGTTTGAGATAAAACCCTTACAAAGTTTGTATCATTGATGTGAGAGTCAATAAATGGAGTGATTATATGTAAAAAATAAATATATAAAAAAATAAAAGTATAAATACAACAAAAATCAATCAAAATTAATTTCACTCATAATTTTGGCATAATATAATCAATGAAGTAGTCTTATAACCCAATGAATGGAAAATTAAGTTAAGAAACCCATTGCCTCACGCTTCCCTGTAGTTGGGTGCTCATTAAACTCATGTAAAGTGGTTTTAAACATGTTATTAACTTATTACATAAAAATATTATTATTTATAAAATCATATATGATCCTTTTATAATATCTTTTTACCCTTTCATTAATAATATTTCATTGTCACTGCTGTTTTGGGTGTTAATTGTCTTGTTTTCTTCTGCACGTTTCATCGTGAAAGTTCAGGATCTAAAACATATGTTATATTTAAATAATATATAGAGTGATATTAATTTTATAATTATAATTTATATATATATATATTTATTTATTTAATCATTACTTAATTTTGAACATGGAGAATTAATCACATTGCTTTGTGGAGACGATAGGTCATACGTATACACGAGTGATGTTATCATTTCCATAGTGGGTGAAAGGTTAAGAAATTGGATTGTATATTAATTTTATATAATCAATATAATGTCATTTATATCACATATATTCATTAAATTTATCCATTTTACCTTCCATGTAAATCGTAAGTGAAAAATAAATCACATCGCTCCGCAAGACGTAGTTCGTCGTACACACGAACGATGTTATCATTTATTCAATAGATGAGAATATAAGAAAGTATATGATATATTTATTTTAAAGGATTATTAATGTTTCATAAATATCATAAATAAATATAAAATTAATCCTTATTACCTTCTATATAAATCATAAGTGAAAAACAAATCACATTGCTTCACGAGCCGGTAGTTCGTCGTACACATGAACGACATTATTGCATTCTCTACTGAATAAAAAGTAAGATGGTATATGTGATATTAAAATTATTAAAGTATAATTATATAAAAAAATATAATATATAATCATTATATACATATTTATATTTATCTGTGGTAAACTGTAATGGAAAATGAATTATGTCGGTTCATAAGGCAGTAGTTCGTCCTACACATGATCAGCTATTTTGTTTCCCATTTGAGGGAGGAGGAACATGAAAAAATCTCAGTATATGTAAGATAAGTATTTTATTATATCATAATGTTTTAATAATATTTTAATTAGGTGTAAAAATAAATAAAATAAAATGCTCGGTTAAGGATGTTACCTCTTCTTTGGACAACTTCTTTTGGTTTGCACTAAAAACCATTCTAGGTTGGATTTATGATCGATTAAAGGGTTTTTGAATGAGTAAAATGATGTAATTAAGTGATTTGGAAATTTATTTTCTAAAATAATGGGTTTTTAAGTGTGTAAAGGAGAGGAGAGGTGTGGCCTTTTATAAGTAAGGTGAGTGGCATACTTGTAATTTTTGAAAAGAAAAAGGCGTACCCACTTTTTCACATGCCATAAGGATAAAAAAATTTCCATTATATAAACTTATATGTTATAAGGTCTAAATATTCCCATAAAATGGGTTTTTTACAAGTTTCTAGGCAATTTTTTCCCTTATCGTTTTAGTTTAACCCCCCGATAAACCCATTTTCACCTTAACCGTGATAATTAATTTTTACTATTTTTACTATTCATTATAGTAAATAATTAAGTTAACATTATTAGATAATATAAATTATTCTGATTTAAAATATTTAATCCAATTTTCTAAATTCCATTCACATAAGTTCTAAAATTTAATTTAAAATTAAACCTGTATTCTCAATGAGAAAGCGGTTTTCCAAAGAGAAAATAATCAAAAGTCTAAAAAGTTTTTATATCAAGATTCAATATGAAATTGATTCCAATAACCTAAATTGGATTAATATATAAATAAATTTACTAATTTTACTTTTAAAACTATATTAAAACAATTTTTATGTATTTAAAAGCTTTAAAATATATGATAATTCTTAATAAAACTAATGTTTTCACTATTCATCAAAAAAATTATATTTTTATAAAATTATCAAAAATTCACTCCAAGATAATTTTGACATGGTGACGTAATTTTTTTTTATTTTTTCTAATAAATTTTCTAAAATTGGAAAAAAAAATAGTTTAACATAAGTGCATGAAAAGTGATAAAACTGATTTTTTTTTAGAAAAATTCAATTTTTAAGCATAAAATTGGATTTAATGTTATCTATTGTGCAGAAAACACATAAGATGATTTATAAAATTTTGGTTGAAGATATAATATATAAATTTCATTAAAAAAATTCAAAAAAATTTATTTATTTAATTTATTAATATAAAACATGTTTTTGCGCAAAAAAAAGTTTCCAAAAAAATGATTTCCTTTATTTTCAATTTTTTTATTTTCATTTATAATTAATTTTTCACTAAATAATTCATTTTATATAAATTTTTAAGCCATGTTTTTTCATAATTTAGTTAATATTATTCATTCTCACCATTATAATTACTATAATATAACTATCATATTAAATATGAATATTCTAATAGCATGTTGTGTTTCATTAAAATTGGATATTTCATGTAGCACAAGCTATCAAAGAAATTAAAATTATTTGAAAAATAATATTTTATAAAGATTAGGGTGTTAAAAATGTACTATAACTAATTAATTTTATCATGATAAAGAATTATAATAAGGATTTTAAAAGGGTAATATTTATGTGTATGATTATAAAATAGGTTATTAAGTTAGCTATGTTTGTTTTATATGGGGTTATAGTATCATCCACTAAGAAAGGAAGAAAGGTAATGGTTTGTTGTCTCAAGTTTGCTTTAATTGAGGCATGATTTCATTTTTTTTTTACATTTTTTAATTTTATGTGGTATATCTACTACCCAAATGTATTACTTCATCATAAATTACCATTTTTATGATATATACATGTTTATTTCACAATATCTTCAACATGTTATTTCAATCCAATCACTTATCAAGTTATAAGGGTTTCTTTATCTTGAATTTTAATACCTTCAGACATTTTTATGCTAAAAACCACGTTTCCTTTTAAATTATCTAAATACTAGCCCATTTTTATTTTTTATCATGATTCTATTACATTTCATGAAATTTAATTTTTTTTATTTAATTTTCTACCTATCATGGGTTTTTTATTCAAAAATTACAAAGGAAGTAAGGGGTTTTCGTGACTCAAAACTCTTATTCAGGAAATAATCACTCTCCTTTGACATTAATCTTTCAATATTGGTCTATTATAACCTACGATGGTGTTATGTTATATTTACATATTCTTTTATAGGTAAATTACTTATATTTATCAAAATAAAATTATTTAATTAAATTTTATCCAAAATAAAATTGTATTTTTTGTAAGAATAACTCTCATTCTTACCAATATATCTTTTCTTCCATGTCCATATTTTTATTCCTACAAATGTTAACCTATATTTTTAGAAATATAATATGTAATATTTTATATTATTTTTATAATTTTTATCTCTTTTTAAAATTAAAATTTAATACTAACAATGTGGGTTTTTAATAAGGTTATTTTGAAGTTATTAAAAGGATTTTCTATCCTTCCAAAATAAAAAGTTTTATCATCTAGTCCACATTTTCATTTTATAACCCTTATGTATTTTCTCCATTATTAAATATTATTTTTAATTAGTAAAAAATTTCAAAGTATTTTCACTTTCCCTTTTTGAAACCATTATATCTTTCTCAATTTCCCATTATTAAATATTCTTTTTAAAAGTAAAAAAATTTAAATGTATTTTCACTTCCCCTTTTTTTAAAAATTATAATGATTATTTTAAGAGTAAACAATTTCCACTTATCATTTTTAAAACCTTTATGTCTTTCAAGAATCTTTTATTTGGAACTCTTTATATTATGTTTTTCAAAATTCTTCTCTTTCCCTTGATCCATGAATTATGGCATCCATAAGGGACTTAGTAACTCAAACTCCATTCTTTGAGTTTTAAAATTTCTTATTTAAACTTTGTTTTTTCAATACTTTCCTTTTTAAATGATATTATATTTTTTACTTTTATTGAAAATAGTATTTAAACCAATTCTATTTCATGAAAAGGTTTATTTTCTTTTTTTTTAAACAAAGGATACTTTTTGAAAAGACACTCATAGACATGTATTTTACAAGGGTCAATACTAAATTTGTTCAAAATTATATTCATATGATTTTTTTTCATTATCTCAAAATTATCTGTCTCTGATCGAGTTATTTTTCATGTTTCTCCCTATGTTATTCTTTTGTTATATGATTATTTTTTGTGATTTATTTTTTCATATAAAAAAATTAATTCATGATATTATTTGGATGTTTTATGAAACCCATTTTATTTCTATGGGTTATTTATATTGTGATTTGGAAATGTCATGAAACCCAATTTCTTTAAATGGATTATTTTATGATGTTATGATTGTTTTAATGTGGAACATAATTATATGGATTTTGAGATGGGTGGGACTAATATATCCATCTAATGCATTGGGTAATGTTTTATATCTCATGAGATAAAAATTTATGTGAATGGGTTATCAAGTAGCTAGGTTCACAAAGGGTGAGTGTGATGGATTTTATATCTACTCACAATTTTATGAGTTTAAGGGTTAGTAGTTATCCAGGTTCAAAAGGATAATAAATATTGTGTTTGTGATTTTTCCACTTTCTTTTCTATGTTCCATGTCACATGTTATGTGATTCATGTATTATTTTATCATGTCTTGGTAAAAGTGATATTGTTTTGAGATATTATGCTTATAGTTAACACTTAATGATTTATATTCTTTTAAATAATATATTTTTTCATATTAATGATTTTACATATGATTATGATCTAATAATTATGTTCTTTGTTACGTTATCCCTTTCTAAGTGTCTGGGCTTACCCCTTTCTTATATTTCCAATCCCCAGGTTATAAAGATGATTGTATCATGTGAGAAGTATATATGGGGTCTAGAGGATTATGATTATGGATAAATGTTAACAAGTATAGTAAAAAATATGTTTAAGTAGATAATCTCCATGATACTAAACATTTTGGTCTTTGGATTTTCCAATTATTGTGAGATATATTATAAAAATCATGATATTAATGTATTATTTAACTCATGTTTGGATTGGGTCACTTTAGATGGTATCAGTGTAGGGTTTAGTTATTTTGGAGATTAGTTTAGTTATTTTTTTATATTAATTTATATAACTTTAGTGAAATCCCTAGGGAAAGTCTAAGGGCTGAGTCAAATTATATAATAAAAACTCGATGTTTTGGTAAAGTATAGATTGTGTAGTTATCTAAGAAGTCACATCCTTGTCTGGATATTTGAAGTGGATTTAGGATCTAGTATAGTTGTACCCTAGGTTAATGACCTCAAATAGAAAATATTGGGTATTAAAAAGATCATCACCTATTGCACAACAAAAATTCCTAACTTCACACTTGGTTTAATACTCTCAGGGGATATAATTTGGTTTATCATATACTATTTATGAACTATTATGAAGGTTTAATTTTATAGTTACTTTGAGGGATTAGTTTGATATGTGTGAGAGAACACAACTTAAAGTATCCTAGGTATAACTAATAGAGTTATAGAATCAACCAAATATGACATAATTGAAATGAAAATATTATAGGTTGAAATGAATGTGTCATTAGAGAAGAAATATTAGGATAGATCATTCATATTCATGTTACTATTACACTATTGTGAAAGCTATCATAAATTTTACTATTAATATTTATTGGAATTTAATATCCAAATGGATCAAATTTATAAAAAAACCTTTCATCCATGAGTTATTTTATAATGAACACATATCATAGAGCCAATTTTCTGGTCGATAGTCTTGCAAATAAAGGAGTGACGGCTGATAAAATGATCTAGTAAAACGATTTACCAGATGATTTTTCTATCTTTCAAATAAATTATTATAAAATACCCTACTTCAGACTCTTGTATCCTCATTTTATGTTTAATAAAAGTAACTTATCTATTTACGCAAGTTTTATTTCTCAAAAAGAAGTCAGTTTCGTTATATTATATATTTTATTTTAAAAATAAGTTTTTAAAAATTTTATAATTTAAATTTTATAATGTTAAATTCATTCTTTAATTCCTCAAAACAAAATTAAATTAGGAGGAATTTTTAAGATTTTTCAAAAATAACTATTTTTTAGTGAAAAATGTCAATTTTGCTAATACTATCACATTTATATGAATTATAAGTTTTTTAAAATTATTGATATAAAAAATATATATTACAAATTAAAATAAATCATTCGAAAATACTATTTTGAATTTATAAACTTGTTCTTGACATTTTAAAAATTTATGTAGTGTTTTAATGAAAACAGTTTTTTCAGCTGTTTTATTTAATTAATTATAATATGATGAAATGAAGTTTTTGATTTTATTTACTATTAAATAAATAATATTTTAATTAAAATAATTGATTTAAATTTATTCTAATAAATTTAATTAATTATTTTCTCCTATCCATAAATTTTTCAAAAAAAAATTACCTTTTTCAAAAAAATAGTTTTTACGTGATAGATATAGTAACATTAAGATTAATTTACTACACATAAAAAATTAATTTTATAAAATAAATTTTATATTTTAGATAATAATTTTCATAATAATTAATATATAAAAACTCGTTTTTTGGTATAAAATTTAGATTGTGAGGATTAATGCTAATTACCACGATATTGGTGAAACAATTATTTTAAAATTGTTGTTTTATTAATATCAAGGAATTTCTATTGAATCAATTAAAATTAACTCCTTTAAATAATGAATATAATATGATTTATAAACATATATATTAAATATATTAAGACTCTTTTAATTTTTAATCAATACTAAATAGGATTAAGAATCCATAATGGTCAAAAAGTCATTTTTCTAATAAAACAGTTTTTCTACACATTATCAGTTTTAATATAAAAGTTAATTTTATAATACTTATAATTTTAATTTAATTAAATATATGTTAAATTTATTTCTATAACACCCAAATTGTTTATATATTTTATGTTATATGTTTAATATAACATAAAATCACTTAGTTAAAAACAAGTTATGAAGTTTAAAATTAAAGTGTAAAATGTAAAATCAAAATGGTAAAAGCCTTATAAAATGTTAAAAACATGTTTTTAAACAAATTTTTTAGATTATATATATCCAAATACACCCAAAACTTAATAATTTAAAATATTTGGGGCCATTAACCTTTTAATAGTGTCCTGGAATTATTAAAATATAAGGGGTGTTTCCAAAAGTGCTATTTTCTTCTCTTATAGAAGAGATTACTTTCACCCTTTAAAACACACACCTAATTTAGAATTCTTCCTTGAAACTATTTTCTTTTAATCTATATAGAACCTTATCCCAAAAACATAATCCCTTAGTCACTCATAGTTAGACTAATACCTTCATTTTCAAGGGAACTTCTAAGGAAAAAATCAAGTCCCCAACATAAGTGTTGTCTCCTCTTAAAATTTTATTGTTAAACTTAATCTTAAAAATATCTTATCACTATAATAATAAGATTAAATAAGTATCATAATTATAAATATATTTTTTTATATTATTTGTATATAAATTATTTATTCATTTTCATCCACTTAGAAAAATAAAAGAACATCATTAGTGTGTTGGGTGGACTTCCACCTCCACAAACCAACATCATTTGTTTTTTGTTAATGATTTTTAGGGATGGTTTTAATGGTGGTAATGGTGAATAAATATGATATATATCATAAAATTATGATCCTTAAATTTTAATTTAATATCCACCTTCACCCTATCGCATGCATTGAGAAACAGGAACGCTAATCGTGTGTATGTGCGTATTACTGCCTCTACTATGAAACAACTTCCATTTTTCATTTAGATTTTAATAAATTATATAAAAATATTAAAATAAATTTCAACATAATAAAAAAATAAAAATAAAATCATTATTATCATTTTATAATTATATTATTTCAAAAGAAACGTCTTCTTAACCATACTCGTTGATTGAGTTAGTGTTCATGTTTGGGTCGGTTTAACCACCTACATGAACAATGTTTTAAAATATGATTATGGATTATTATGGGAACATGAAAAATAATATTATTAAAATATTTTAATTAAATTTTTATTATTATATTCTTTTATAAATATTATATTAAGTATTTAACTTATTATTAAAGTAACATTTTTGTTTGCTAAAATTACCAAAATATGTTGTAATCAGTTCGGTTTTCACATAACATAAAAAAACATATGGAATGAAATAAGAACATTTTAAATAAATACAATTTATATATTACAGAAAATTATATGATATATAACTAATGAACTTAGTATCATATGATGGGTAATGATATCAAAATTATTAAACATGCACAAAATAGTTAAAATTATTAACACCCTATGGTTATAATATGTTATAACTAATTAACATAATCATGATAAATAATTATAATAAGGATTATAAAATGGTAATATTTATTAGTAATTATATTAAATAGTTTATTAATTTAGATATTTTTGTTTTATAGGAGGTTATATTTTCATCAACTAAGCAAGGAAGCAAGTTAAGGGTTTGTTGTGTCAAGTTCACTTTTATTGAGGCATGATTTCATGTTTTACACCAATTTCTCTTTGATATGGTATATATAATACACAAATGAATTAATTAATAATAAAACACACATGTTAATGAGATATTAATGTTTATTTTACAATATCTCCTACATGTTATTTTAATCCATTCACTTATCAAGTTGTAAGGGTTTCTTTGTTTCAAATTTGAATCTCTTGACACAAGTTTATGTTAAACACCATAGTTACTTTTAAATGTTGCACCAACTTTTATTTTGTCTAATTATTATATTATATTTCATGATATTCAACATTTTCTTTAATTTTTTACCTCTCATGGGTTTTATATTCAAAAGTTACAAAGTGAGTAAGGGGTTTTCGTGACTCAAATCTCTTCATGAGGTCATAATCACTCTTCATTGACTATAGTCTTTCAAGATTGATCTATTATAACCTATAATGATTTTTTTTATTTACACCTTCTTTTCTAGGTAAATTACTTCTCTTTATCAATATATAATTCTTTGTTTAATTTTTTTTCAAAATAAATGTGTATTGTTGGTAAGAATAACTCTCATTCTTACCAATGGATATTTTCTTCCATTTTCATATTTTCCTTTCTGAAAATATTCCCCTATATTTTTAGAAAGATAAAATGAACGGTTTTATATGATTTTTATAATGATTTATTAATTTTAAAAATTAAAATACAATACTAATAATGTGGTTTTTTGATAATGTTATTTCAAAGTTCTCAAAAGGTTTTTCTATCCTTCCAAAATAACAAGTTTTATTATCTTCTCAACATTTTCATATGATAACCCTTATATATTTTTTCCATTATTAATGATTATTTTTAAAAATTAAAGGTTTTAAAAGTATTTTCACTTTACCTTTTTAAAAACTTTATATCATTTTAAAGTTCTCATTGTAGGACCCCGGGACACCCTGAGAGGGGAGGGGTGAATCAGGGTGGCAACTTTTTCTTCTTAAAGTTGTGGATCTTGTTCCCACGTTGGTAGGAACTACTTAAACCTGTATGATGGATATGATCAGCAATTAAACATTCACATGCAGAGACAGATGACACATCTATTTTACTTGGTTCACCACTAAGGGCTACGTCCAAGGAGCATACGCCGATAGGTTGTCGGTCGTACCTAATCCACTATGCTTCACTAACTGTAGATTACAAAGGTTCGGGTACAGTCACTCTGTCCCAGGCTCACTGCCTTTACAATTGTTCAGGGATAGCTCACTGCGTCCCTCGGGTCACTCCCGTTGACTCCCCCTGGCTCACTGCCGTTGTTGAAGTCCCACTCAGTTTATAGACGTGAAGGTCTCTTCAATAGGTGTGCATTGAAGTTCTTCGTCTCCTGTTCAGCATGAGACATTGCTTGCATCAGGGTTCAGATTTGATGCTCCTTTTAGTTCAATCCTTCTTCTTTAGCGCAATGAATGAATGCACTAGATCCCCTTGTCTTCGTTTGCCTGAATCACAATCACTTATGTGATTGCTCAATAAATGATATTCAGCTTACTCGGCATTCGTCAGAATCAATTCACCATGTATGCATGAGATCATGCATGTATCATTTAGATTTCTTCTTCAATCTCACTTTGCACCAAAAGTATCAGGCAATTATTAGCTCTTGTGAAGCTCCAGAAAGGCGGGCGTGCTTCAACAGTGTCTGGGTCTCCTTTTCAAGCCCGGCGCGCAAGCCTCCCGGCGGCGCGCAAGTCTCAGGCGCGCAAGTCTAAAATGGCGCACAAGTGTCACTGAAGCACCTGCGCGACACTGCCTTCTTGAACTTAATACTTGCGCGACACACTTCCTTTCTCCCCCAAATCTTCTAGGGCGCGCAACCATCACTCGGCGCGCAACCCCTACTTGCGCGGCTGAACCACCTGCGCGACGAGAGCTCGAACAATCTCAAAGTCTTGAGCTCCGTTTTAAAAATGAGGAGGGGTGGTCCAGTATTTATAGGCAAACTGGACCCCCTGCGCGGCGGCGCGCAAGTTTCTCCTTGGCGCGTAAGTCCACTTGCGCGACTTAACCAACACTTGCGCGACCCTCTTGCCTTTGTCAAATTTTGATCTTCTGATCTCGAAAAACCATAGACGCGCAAGTTCCACTCCTTGTAGGTGATGTCGCGCAATTCCACTTGCGCGACTTAACCAACACTTGCACGACCCTAATGCCTTTACCATATTTTGATCCTCTGATCTTCAAAAACATATGGCGCGCAAGTTTCCTATCCTCCAAGATTATGGCGCGCAAGTCCCTTTGCCAAAATCACACTTCTTCATTTGTCGATTTTGAGGCCCTGAAATTTGGCAAACACTGGAAAACGGCGCCACCTTGTATTTGCTCTTTTTGTACCGCCTCCAGATCATCCATTCCTCTGTCAAAGTTCTTGAATCAAACATAGATCGTTGACCACAACTCTTGAACTCGACATGTGACCACGGAATCTCCTTTGTCAACAAATTTGTATGTCGTTTGTTTGCTTTGTCGACAAGCACGATCACCTCAACAACACTTCTTCTTGGTGATCTGTATCCTTCAGCAACTCTTTTGCTTTTATCACAAACTCCACCATTGTGATATGTATTCTTTGAAGGAACAGCTTTAGTACCATCATTTTCTATGACAGTGTGATGTGCATGGCCATTTCATAAGTCAACGCATTGGCACATTGCCTCCTTCATCAACCGTCATGATCAACTTCATGCAAACCATGTGATTCAATCCGTCAAGAAGTCTCTAGCATGGTTCTCACGCAATCATGAGTAATTGCATGGTCTTCATCAAAACCCATTGTTCTCATGCAATAATGAGGAATAGCATGGTCTTCATCAAAGCCCATGGTCCTTATGCAATAAGGAGAAATTGCATGGTCTTCATCCAAAAACACCATCCTTCTTTAATCATCCTTGGATGGATTACTCCTCACATTCTTCATTGTTGTAAACAATGTATCACCTTTGACACATGTTCTTTGAACTTACGATCAGCACAACAATCGTCTGAATCACTACTCCTCTACTTCATCGGAGTACTTCATGATCTCCAACATTGTGAGCATCCATTCCTCCATTTTATTGGAGTACTTCTTGATCTCTTTCATTTTGGTATTCCATTGACAACTATTGACAACAAATACAATCCTATACACAAAGTGGTTCCAACAATCTCCCCCTTTGTATTTTGTTGTCAATACCATATACATCTTCTGAAATGAATTTGTCAATGTCAAAATGAGAATCTTCTATTCAATCAACTTCTCTTTTCAAACGTTCATTTCACTTTCTCTCCCCCTTATTGACAAGAAATACAAAGCACATGGTAGGGAGGGTATCAATCCACACTTAAGAAATGTTTCATTAACCATTTCACTCTAAGTCTACTTGAGCAATTCTCGATGTAGAAAACAAGAGGATTTGATTAAGTCAACAAGGCTGTCCATTATCCACAGATCATGATACCAACATGAGATGATAACTCATGTATCTTGTCTTCAAGGGTTTACCACTTTAATTCCAGGTAGATGAAGATCAACTATGATAGGGAATAATCAACCTGAAACTCCTGCACTCGCATCAGCGAATAGATCAAAAACATTCAAGTGCAATCGGCAGGATAAGTGACCTTGGGGCACTTCCATTCTCTTTATGTCACTGACCAATTCAGTTACTCCCCCTTTGTAAAATAATCTTTGATCTGAGTAACCAAGGGATAGAGATTGAGAAATGACAGACCTTCTCCATTGGTGTGTTCTTCAATAGATTCATAGAATAACTGATTTTGAGTCCACCTGGAGTTGATATTGATTGAAACAGTTATTATGGACGCTTCTTCATTTTTCTCCCCCTCAAGGGAAAAACTCCTCATCATCATAATATTTGAATATCAATTGAAGAATCTACTAAGGATGGAAACTTCTTCAGCTTGGCTATCAAGAGTTGACAGAATTCACTACCTCTCAGGTTCTCCCCCTGAGAGTATGCCTCACCTTCAATTCCCTGCATTATTAGCACAAATACAATACAAAAATTATTATGGGAATAAGGTGGTTCCTTCTTGCTTCATCACTAAGACATGCTTGGTTGAGGTTCTTTTCTCAACCAAGTTCCTCTGTTCACTCCAGTCTTCATGCCTGCACATTTGAATATATGTTCTGACATCTGTCGGTGTGGCATGGCTTTGTTCACATTCTCTTCTGCTTTGTGTGGAGAATTGTTCTGTTTAGGAGCCATCATGAATGATACATTCTTACTCCTCTTAAGGACTGCCTCTTGCTCTGGTATTAAGGTTAGACAACCTTTTGCTATGTGACCAGACTTCTTGCATCTCTCACACAGAACTTCTTTGACACTTGTGTTTCTCTTTGTTTGCAATCTCTCATGCACTGTGTCTGCATCATGTGAATGTTTCCCTTTTCCTTTTTCACCAGCCTTGGCCTTCTCATCTTCAAGTTTCCTTATTCTTTTCAAATCTTCTGTCCAGATGACCAATATGTCATTTGGAACTTTTGCAGCTGGTTTAGGTCTTCCACATGGGTTCATCCGAGATTCATCCCACTTAGTGTTTCTTTTGGATGAATGAACCTTCAATTTCATGGATCTAAAATCCTGAGTCTTCTCAGCTTCCCTACTTGAGATCTTCTTGGGGAAATGTGTGTTCACAACATTCTTCTGATTTCTCCCCAAGGTAGCTGCTTCATTCTTTGACGGCATCAGAGGTCTTCTTTTCTTTTCAACAGTGAAAGCATGTTGATATGGACATGTGTCTGCATTGTGACCGCTGTCGTTGCATACATCACAGATGTTATCAAGAATTCCAAATCTGTTTGAAGTAAACAGATGCTTCTGGACCTGCTGATGTTGCTTCTTTTTCTCTGGCTTCCTTCTCTTTGATATAGGCATTCTCTGTGCTTTTCCATGTAAGGGATTATAAAGACAATCCAATGCACAGTGCCCAAATCTGTTGCAGCACCAACATTGACCCACAAATCTTTTCTTCTTTGTGTCTTCTGTATTAAGTTGTTGGGCTATCTGCTTAATCTTTTGTCCTCTATTTGAGGAACCCACTTCCTCCTTTTTCTTCCCATCCACCCTAGCCATGGTGGTAGGTTTCTTCTTCTCACCTTTCCTCATCCATACTTGTTTAGAACTTTTCTTCCCACCTGCACTGATTGTAGGAGTGTATTTAGAAATATGAGTACAAGATGGTTTGGATGGTACCTTCACTTTCTCAGTTTCTTGTGATAGATCAAAGAGTACAGTCATGATCTTCTTATCACATGTTGGAGGTCTTTTGACAATAGAATCCTCCAGTGAGCATTGAGTACCAATAGCAACTGATTCTTGATGTGGATAATCAAGAGTTGTCATAATCTTCTTATCACATGTTGGAGGCATTTCAGCTTTAGACTCCTCCAACGAACATTGAGTGTAAGCATCACTCATTTCATTCTTTTGTGAAGTCTCAATATGTGTGTTCTCAATCTTGGTCAACTGAGCTTCCAATTTTTGACCCACAATATTGAGGATGATCTTCTGATCTTCAATCGTGATCATCTTCTCTTCACAAGTCTTCTTCAACCTTTCAACCTCATCTTCATGCATCTTAACTTTGTTTTGTAATAAAGAGTCAAGTTCCCTGAATTTAATGGAAGTTTCTTCCAAACAAAAATTCTTGACTTCATTGCTCTTCTTCAGCTCAGCTTCAAGTGCATGGATCCTTTCTTTTAACGTCTTATTGACTTCCTCTTCTTCTTCAAATACTTTCACCCGTTTGATGAGCTTCATACTTTCCATAACTTTTATTTCCAACCCTTTTTCCATATTGTCATCTTCCCTTTCTAATCGATTGATCTCAACCTGCATAGATTGGAATAGGCTACAAATAATAGAAACCCTTTCTTCTGGAATATCATGCAGATATGTTCTAAGTTTTTCCTGAAAGCTTGAATTAGGGGTATCATCCTTTCCTCTGGATGAGTTCTGAGCCACCTGCTTGATACTTTCCATGCCTAATGATTCTTCATTATTGGAATGGCATGGAGAACAAGACACTAAATCTTCTTTGGATGTGGGGGACTTCTTCATCATCTTCTTCTCTTTCTTTTTCCTATTTGTCAAATTCTTGGTGGATATAGATTTCTGCTCAGAAATGAATGCGTCATTATCAAGACTGCTCTTCATTGTTGACTCTAGGAAAGAAACTCAAATCCTCTTCTCAATAGAATTACTGGAGAATATCCAACATACGTTAACCTCTCCCTCTGATACCACTTGTAGGACCCCGGGACACCCTGAGAGGGGAGGGGTGAATCAGGGTGGCAACTTTTTCTTCTTAAATTTGTGGATCTTGATCCCACGTTGGTAGGAACTACTTAAACCTGTATGATGGATATGATCAGCAATTAAACATTCACATGCAGAGACAGATGACACAGCTATTTTACTTGGTTAACCACTAAGGGCTACGTCCAAGGAGCATACGCCGACAGGTTGTCGGTCGTACCTAATCCACTATGCTTCACTAGCTGTAGATTACAAAGGTTCGGGTACAGTCACTCTGTCCCAGGCTCACTGCCTTTACAATTGTTCAGGGATAGCTCACTGCGTCCCTCGGGTCACTCCCGTTGACTCCCCCTGGCTCACTGCCGTTGGTGAAGTCCCACTCAGTTTATATACGTGAAGGTCTCTTCAATAGGTGTGCATTGAAGTTCTTCGTCTCCTGTTCAGCATGAGACATTGCTTGCATCAGGGTTCAGATTTGATGCTCCTTTTAGTTCAATCCTTCTTCTTTAGCGCAATGAATGAATGCACTAGATCCCCTTGTCTTCGTTTGCCTGAATCACAATCACTTATGTGATTGCTCAATAAATGATATTCAGCTTACTCGGCATTCGTCAGAATCAATTCACCATGTATGCATGAGATCATGCATGTATCATTTAGATTTCTTCTTCAATCTCACTTTGCACCAAAAGTATCAGGCAATTATTAGCTCTTGTGCAGCTCCAGAAAGGCGGGCGTGCTTCAACAGTGTCTGGGTCTCCTTTTCAAGCCCGGCGCGCAAGCCTCCCGGCGGCGCGCAAGTCTCAGGCGCGCAAGTCTAAACTGGCGCGCAAGTGTCACTGAAGCACCTGCGCGACACTGCCTTCTTGAACTTAATACTTGCGCGACACACTTCCTTTCTCCCCCAAATCTTCTAGGGCGCACAACCCTCACTCGGCGCGCAACCCCTACTTGCGCGGCTGAACCACCTGCGCGACGAGAGCTCGAACAATCTCAAAGTCTTGAGCTCCATTTTAAAAATGAGGAGGGGTGGTCCAGTATTTATAGGCAAACTGGACCCCCTGCGCGGCGGCGCGCAAGTTTCTCCTTGGCGCGTAAGTCCACTTGCGCGACTTAACCAACACTTGCGCGACCCTCTTGCCTTTGTCAAATTTTGATCTTCTGATCTCGAAAAACCATAGACGCGCAAGTTCCACTCCTTGTAGGTGATGTCGCGCAAGTCCACTTGCGCGACTTAACCAACACTTGCACGACCCTAATGCCTTTGCCATATTTTGATCCTCTGATCTTCAAAAACATATGGCGCGCAAGTTTCCTATCCTCGAAGAGTATGGCGCGCAAGTCCCTTTGCCAAAATCACACTTCTTCATTTGTCGATTTTGAGGCCCTGAAATTTGGCAAACACTGGAAAACGGCGCCACCTTGTATCTGCTCTTTTTGTACCGCCTCCAGATCATCCATTCCTCTGTCAAAGTTCTTGAATCGAACATAGATTGTTGACCACAACTCTTGAACTCGACATGTGACCACGGAATCTCCTTTGTCAACAAATTTGTATGTCGTTTGTTTGCTTTGTCGACAAGCACGATCACCTCAACAACACTTCTTCTTGGTGATCTGTATCCTTCAGCAACTCTTTTGCTTTTATCACAAACTCCACCATTGTGATATGTATTCTTTGAAGGAACAGCTTTAGTACCATCATTTTCTATGACAGTGTGATGTGCATGGACATTTCATAAGTCAACGCATTGGCACATTGCCTCCTTCATCAACCGTCATGATCAACTTCATGCAAACCATGTGATTCAATCCGTCAAGAAGTCTCTAGCATGGTTCTCACGCAATCATGAGTAATTGCATGGTCTTCATCAAAACCCATTGTTCTCATGAAATAATGAGGAATAGCATGGTCTTCATCAAAGCCCATGGTCCTTATGCAATAAGGAGAAATTGCATGGTCTTCATCCAAAAACACCATCCTTCTTTAATCATCCTTGGATGGATTACTCCTCACATTCTTCATTGTTGTAAACAATGTATCACCTTTGACACATGTTCTTTGAACTTACGATCAGCACAACAATCGTCTGAATCACTACTCCTCTACTTCATCGGAGTACTTCATGATCTCCAACATTGTGAGCATCCATTCCTCCATTTTATTGGAGTACTTCTTGATCTCTTTCATTTTGGTATTCCATTGACAACTATTGACAACAAATACAATCCTATACACAAAGTGGTTCCAACACTCATTATTAAATATTCTTTCTAAAATAAAAAAGTTTTCAATGTATTTTCATTTTCCCTTTTTGAAAACTTTATAAGGATTATTTTAAGACTAAATGGTTTTTACTTATTTTTTAACCCCTTTATGTATTTAAAGAATGTTTTATTTGGAACACTTTATAATAAGGTTTTCAAAACTATTCTCTTTCCCTTAATCTATGAATTATGACATTCATAAGGGACTTAGTAACTCAAACTCCTTTATTTGATTTATATAATTTCTTATTTAAACTTTGTTTTTCCAAGACTTTACCTTTTAAATGATGTTAATTTTTCTTTTGAGTAAAATATTTTTTGTATTTATTCTATTTCCATGAAATATTTTCTTTTATTTTTCTTTAAAACAAATTATACTTTTTGAAAATAGTCTCATAATTGTTTATTTTACAATATTGAATACATAATGTTTTCAAAATGATTTTTTATGATTTTTTTCATTATCTTAAAATGATTTATCTCAAATAGAGTTATTTTTCATGTATCATCCTATGTTATTCTTTTATTATTGGATTATTTTTTGTGACCATTTTTTTGGTATTAAGATATTTAATTCATGATGTTATTTGGTTATTTTTTGAAACCCATTTTATTTCCATGCGTTCTTTATAAAAATTTAATGATTTCTATATGGATGTTTTATGAAACAAATTTTATTTACATGGTTATTTATATGATGATTTGGAAATTTCATAAAACTCATTTTATATAAATGGGTTATTTAATGATGTGATGATTGTTTTCATGTGTCACGTAAATGTATGGATTATGAGATAGGTAGGGCCTATATATCTCTTTAATTCATTGGATAAATGATTATATCTCATGAGATAGAAATTTTATTGGAATGTATTAACAAGTAGCTTGGTTCACAATTTTATGAGTGAAGGGGTTGGTGGGTAGCCAGGTTTACAAAGATAAGAAATCATATGTTTATTATTATGACACTTTCTTTCCTATGTTCCATGGATCAAATTATATGATTCATGTTTTATTTTCCCATGACTTGGTCAAAGTGATATTATTTTCATATGTTATGCTTATGGTAAACACTTAATTATCTATGTTATTTTAAAGTAGATATTTTTTCTTATTCATGATTTTACATATGATTAAAATCTAACCATTATGGAATTTGTTATGTTATCCATTTTTAAGAGTCTAAGCTCACCCATTTATTATATTTATAATCCCAACATTATGAAGATGATTGTATCATGTGATAAGTATAGAAAGGTTCTATAGGATCATGAATATGTAGAAATGGTTACAAGTTTAGTAAAATAAGATGTTTATATGTGGCTAATATTCAAGACACTAAACCTTTTTTCATTGAGTTGTGTGTCTGTTGTGAGTTGTATTATCGAAATCCTGATATTAATGTATTATTTAATCCATGTTTGGATTGGATTGATTTAGTTTTTATTCGAGGAGGGTTTAGTTATTTTTTAGATTAGTTTAGTTTTTTTTTGGATATTATTTTAGATAACTTTAGTGAAAACCTTAGGGAAAATTCTAAGGGATGAGTCTAAGTATAAGATAACATCCTAATGTTTTGGAAAAGTAGAGTTTGTGTGGTTCTCCAAGAAATTACATCTCTGTTTAGATACTATAATTTGATATAGTCTCTAGTATAATTATACCTAGGTATAATAACCTTTAATTGGGTTTATTGGGTATTTACTTTATCACCGCCTGGTGCATGACAAAGAATCCTAATTGCACACTTTATTTGACACTCCTAGGGGATATACCTTGGTTGATCATATTCTCTTTATGAACCATTATTAAAAATTTATTTCCTAGTTACTTTTAGTGATTAGGTTAATATGTATGAGAGAGAGTAACTTAATGTAACCTAGGTAGAACCAAGAGAGTTGTAGGACTAACCAAGTATGACATAGTTTAACTGAAAGTATCTTAAGTTGAAATGAAGGTGTCATTGGATAAGACATATTATGATTTATATTTCATTTTCATATACTATTATTATTTATGATATTATCAAAACCTTTTTGGTTTTAGTATTTGGTTGAATCAATATCAAGTAAACTAATCTGTAAAATGTATGTCTCTAAGAACTCATAATAAGAATATTTGGGATTAGTAGTTTCCTAGTATTATTAAGTATAATGATTTGGATATCTTTATAGAAGATATATGATGAGTATCTCATGGATATATTAGTTTATTCCTTTAGTAAATTATAATTAAAATTGTGGGGATTCAAATTATTTAAGGGGTAAAATGTAATGACCCAAGATTTTGGATCCTTGAAAACACATACTATTCTATAAATTGTGTCACACACTGCACCCAATGTAAAAAAACTAAAAAATATTAATAATAAATTATTAATGAATCTATAATAAATAATAATGTGATAAATCAATAATAGTTATTGTCATTAGAATGTAAACAATTAATATGAGTTAATATTAAAAGTGTTATTTTCAATAAAAGTTTTTTTCTTTATATTATATATTTTCTTTTCAAACTATATATTTAAAAAATTTAGAATTTAAATTTGATAAATTAAAATTCGTTTTTTAATTTCTCACAACAAAATTAGCTTAGGATGGATTTTTGAGATTTTTCTAAAAATAAATGTTTTAGTGAAAAATACTAATTTTTCTAATATCGTTGCATTTATAAGACTTATAAATTTTTTAATCCTTTTTGAAATAAAAATATATATATTATAAAGTATAATAAATAATTCTAAAATACTATTTTTAATTTATAAACTCAATAACAACATTTTATAAAATTATGTAACGTTTTAATGAAAATGGTTTTTTCAACTGTTTTCAATTTATTATAACTTGATAAAATAAAGTTTTTGATATATTTTATTTTAAAATAAAATATATTTTAATAAAAAAATATTTTAAATTCATTTCAATCAATGTAATTTATAATTCTAACCTAACCATATATCTTTTTTCTTAAAACTAAACTTTTTAAAAAAACAGGTTTTTACATGATACATGCGGTAATGTTAAGATTAATTTACTAAAAATATAAAGTTAATTTGATAAAATAAATATTATATTTAAGATAATAATTTTCATACTATATAATATGCTCAATTTAATTTTTGGTTATAAAATTTATATTGCTAGGATTGTTACTAACTATCATAATAATGGTGAAACAATTATTTTAAAATTATTATTTTATTAATATCAAGGAATTTATATCGAATCAGTAAAGTTAAATTAATTTAAATAGTTAATATAATATTATTTATAAAAACATAAATAAATATATTAACACTTCTTTAATTTTTAATCAATACTAAAAAAATTAATAATCTATAATAGTCAAAATATTATTTTTCTAATAAAACAATTTTTCTACACATTATCTATTTTAAAATAAAATTTAGTTTTAAAATATTTATAATTTTAATTAGGTTAAATATATATTAACTTTAGTTTTATAACACTATAATTTGGTTATATATTTTATGTTATATGTTTAATTAAACATAAAATCACTTAGTTAAAAACTAGTTACCTAGTTTAAAAGTAAAACAGTAAAATGTAAAACCATAATGGTAAAAGCCTTATAACATGTTTAAAACAAGTGTGTAAATCCATTTATAAGTCTTTATCTAACCAAATACACCCCACAGTCAATAATTTAAAAAAATTGATCCATTTAATTTGGAATAATGTCATGGAATTATTAAATTATAAGTGGTGTTTCCAAAAGTTCCCTTTTCCTCTCTTATAAAATGGGATCACTTACACCGTTAAAAAACACACATAAATTTCAAATTACTAACTAAAAATATTAAAATTTAATCTCCCTATAACCCTCTACCATAAACATAAGACCCTAGTGACTCATGGTTAGCCTAATCCTGTCAATTTCAAGGTAACTTCCAAGGGAAGTTCTAATGAAAGTGTTATATCCTCTTAATCTTTTCTTATTAATATTATTCTTCTAAATATCTTTCATCATAATAATATTATGAATTAAATATCATTATTATATTTATATGTTATTATATTTGTGTCATAACCCTTATTTATTCATTTTCATTTTCTTATAAAAACAAAATAACATCGTTAATGTGTTGCGTAGACTACCACCTCCACAAAACGGCTTCATTTGTTTTTCATTGCCGATTTTCATGGATGGTATTAATGGTGTTAGTTGTTAATAAATATGATATATATATATCATATAATTATTATACTAAAATTCCTATTTAATATCCACATTCACCCTTATCACTCATTGAGAAACGGGAACGCTAATCGTGCATATGTGTGAATTATCACCCCCATAATAAATCATTTTTTATTTTTCATTTATATTTTCATGAATTATATAAACATCATAAAATATGGTTCAACATCATAAAAAATAAAAATAATATCATTATTATTATGTTATAGTGATTTTACGTAAAAATAAACACATCCTTAACCATACTCACCAATCAAGTTAAAGTATGTTCAAGTTTGGGTCGGTTTGACCACCTACATAAACAATGATTTAAAATCCAATTATGGATGACTATGGGAACATGAAAAATAATGTTATTATAATTTATTAATTAAATAATTATTATTATATGGTTATGTAAATACTATATTGAGTATTTAAATTTTTATTAAAGCAACATTTTTGTTTTCTAAAATTACCGAAATAAGTTGTTATCAATTTGGTTATCACATAACATAACCAAAAAAATTGTAATGATATATGAAAATTTTAAGTAAATATAATTTATATATTATATAACCATAAATGATATATAAATAATTAATTTGGTATCAAATTATGGGTAATTATATCAAAATTATTAAACATGTGCAAAATGGTTAAATTTATTACCACTCAATGGACATAATACGATATAAATAATTAATATACTCATGAAAAATAATTATAGTAAGGATTATAAAAGGGAAATATTTATGATTAAGGTTATGAAATATGTTATTAATTTAACAATGTTTGTTTTATAGGAGGTTATAGTGTCATGGACTAATAAAGGAATCAAGGTAATGGTTTGTTGTCTCAAGTTCACTTTCGTTGAGGTGTGATTTCATACTTTGCACCTATTACTATTTGATATGGTATAGATACTATCCAAATGAAGTAATTATTCATAATTAACACTTTCTTATGAGACATAAATGTTTATTTTACAATATCTTCTATGCTCTTTTAATCAATTCACTTCTCAAGTTGTGAGGGTTTCTTTTTCTCAAATTTGAATCCCTTGAGATATGTTTTTTATAAACACCATGTTTCATTTTAAATAGTGTAAATAATAACTAATTTTGATTTTTTATCATTAATATCTTATATTTTATGATATTAAATGTTTTATTTAATTTTATACCACTCATGGGTTTTTGATTCAAATGTTACAAAGGCAGTAAGGGGTTTTCATGACTCAGATCTCTTCATTGGGTCATAATCACTCCTCTTTACCTGTAATATTTCAAAATTGATTTATTATAACCTATGATGGTGTTATGTTGTATTTACACCTTATTTTATAGAGAAATTACTTATCTTTATTAATATATAAATGTTTTATTAAATGTTTTCAAAAATAAAAGTGTATCATTGGTGAGAATAACTCTCATTCTTATAAATGAATCTTTTCTGCCATGTCCATATTTTCTTTCCCTCTAATGTTATCCTCTCTTTTTGGAAATATAACATAGACTATTTTATATGATTTTCATAATTATTTATCTATTTTCAAAGGGATAATTTAATACTAACAATGTGTACTTTTAATAAGTTTATTTCAAATATCTCAAAAGGTTTTTCTATCCTTCTAAAAAAAAGTTTTATCATTCACTCCACATTTTCATTTGGTAACCCTTGTACCTTTTTTCCATTATTAAATATTATTTTTAAAAATTAAAGTTTTAAAATTATCTTCACTTTACCTTTTTTAAAACTTTATGTCTTTTTTCAAGTTATCATTATTAAATATTCATTTTAAAATTATAAGTTTTCAATATATTTTCACATCCCCTTTTTGAAAACTTTATAAGGATTCTTTTAAGAGAAAATGATTTTAACTTCACATTTTTAAAAACTTTATGTATTTAAAGGATGTTTTATTTGGGACTCTTTATAATACTAATTTCAAAATTATTCCATTTCCTTTGATCCATGAATTATGAAATTCGTAAGTGACTTGGTAACTCAAACTCCTTTCTTTGAGATATAAATTTTCTTATTTCAAGTTCATTTTTCAAAAACTTTCACTTTTGAATTATTTTATCTTTTTTAATTATGGGTAAAATATGTTTTGAAAAAATTCGATTTCAATGAAATGTTTTATTTTTATTTTTATTGAAAATAAAGGATACTTTTTAAAAAGAGACTCATAACCATGTCTTTTACAATGGTGAATAAAAAATGTTTTAAAAATGATCTTTTTATTATTTATTTTCATTATATTCAAATGATCTATCTCCAATGAAGTTATGTTTAATGTTTCAACCTGTATCATTCTTTTATTATGTGATTATTTTGGTTGATCAAGTTTTTGGTATCAATCGATTTAATTCATGATGTTATTTGGATGTTTTTTGAAACCCATTTTATTTCCATGGGTTCTTTATATTATTATTTATAAATTTCATGAAACTCATTTTCTTTAAATGGGTTATTTTATGATGTGATGATTATTTTCATGTGGTGAATAAATGTATGCACTATGAGATGGATGGGACTTATATATCTCTCCAATTCATTGGGTAAAGGCTTATATTTCATGATATATAAATTTTATGTGAATGGGTTAGCAAGTAACTAAGTGCACAAAGGGTGAGTGTGGTGGATTTTATCTCTAATCATAATTTTATGAGTGAACTGGTTGGAGGGTATCCAGGTTCACAAAGATAATAAATTTTATTTTTATTATTATGCCACTTTCTTTCCTATGTTTCATGTATCATGTTATATGATTCATGTTTTATTTTCTCATGTATTAATAAAAGTGATATAGTTTCGAGCTGTTATACTTATGGTTAACATTTAATGATTTATGTTCTTTTAAAGTAGATATTTTTCCTTATTCATGCTTCTCCATATGATTATGATCTAACCATTATGGCCTTTGTTATGTTATATCTTACTGAGAATCTAAAATCACCCCTTTCTTATGTTTCCAATCTCAATGTTATGAATATGATTGCATCACTACTACACATATTTCTTTTAATATCATGAAAATTGACTTTTAAAAGTACTAAAAAAGTTTTGTTAA
Source organism: Viscum album (assembly GCA_963277665.1). NCBI lineage: Eukaryota > Viridiplantae > Streptophyta > Magnoliopsida > Santalales > Viscaceae > Viscum > Viscum album. The sequence goes on along the minus strand of OY728137.1, from coordinate 192,602,293 downwards.
TCACAATGATGATAAAGGGGGTCCACTTTATCTCTCCTAAAAATGTGCTGATAAAGGACCCCCTTTATCAGTTCTTTTTTATCACTAATAAAGGCCACATTTTTCAATGCTATTTTTTGCACTGATAAAGGCCACCCTTTATCAGCCCTTTTTTAGCACTGATAAGGGCCTAACTGCATGTAATGTGTTGTTAATATAACAGCACACCCAGTAGAAAAAACCTATAATTTTAAATACTATATACAACATGTAATTTCAAACAATGCTATAATTTCAAACAATACTATATAAATTTAATAGAAATCATGAATAAAAAAATTTCCACCCATGGTATATACAAATAAACACTGTTATTTACATTTCAAACAAAATGTTTTATATAATTACATTTACAATTATCCAACAAACATACTAAAATATTAAAATTTAATATTTTGATGCATTGATCCCCTCTCAAAAATGTCTACCCACGGTATCAGTTTCTGAACAAATCATCTCAACCAAATAAAAAAATTCTTCCTATATAAGAAAACAAATATTATTTTAGTAATACTACAAAGAAATAAATTAAACATTAATATGAAAGAATACATTAATAAAATGTAAATATTTAATAAAAATGACACATTTGGAGTTATAACAGTCACATAATGCATCCTATTAAGGTGGGGTTGATTTCTACACATCAAAATTGAGTTATGGATAATTATCCTAAAATATAAAAATAATTTGAACGTATTTACTCAGTTTTGAGTATGTCACTTGTTATTTTACTAAAATTAATGTCGATTTTAAATAATGACACATTTGGAGTTATCCTAGTCACATTGTGCACTAAATTGATGTGTGGCTAATTCTTACCTATCACAAATTATTGATGGATCATTTTCCTAAAGTATTAAAACAATCCAAATGCATTTGATCAATTTTCAGTATGTCACTTGTGCTTTTTTACTAAAATGTAATTTCAAACTAGAAACACACATTATGAGTCATACTAATCATATCATGTTTAGGGTTTATGTGATACTACTTCATACACATTAAAAATGACTTATGAATTGTTGTCCTAAATTATCAAGACAATCGGAGCCTGTTTTCTTGGTTTTTAGTGAGTGGAACATTTAGAACTAAAATGTCAATTTTAAACTGATAACGGACACTTGTAGTCATACTGTCCACACAATGCATTAGATTGAGGTTTGGTTGATTTCTACATGTCACAAATTACTCATATATATTTCTCTTAAAGTATCAAAACAATCCAAATTCATTTTCTCAGTTATGAGTATGTCACTTGTTATTTTTACTTAAATTAATGTCAATTTTAAATAAAAAGAGACACTTTGAGTTATATCGGCCACACCATGCATCAGATTAAGGTTAATCTAATTCCTACACATCACAAATGACTAATATATCATTTTTATAAAATATAAAAACAATCCCAATGTGTTTTCTTGGTTTTTAGTATGTCACTTGTTGTTTTTACTTAAATTAATGTCAATTTTAAATAAAAATAGACACTTTGATTTATTCTAGACACACCATGAATCAAATTTAAATGAGTCTAATTCCTACACATCACAAATTACTAATATATTAATGTCCTAAAATATCAAAACAATATGAATGTTTTCTTGGTTTTCACTATGTCGCTTGTTCTTTTACAAAAACTAATGTCAATTTTAAATAATGAAGCATTTGGAGTTATATTGGACACAACATGCATCATATTGAGGTTTGGATGATTTGTACCTATCAAAAATGACTAATATATTGTTTTCCTAAAACAATATGAATGCATTTTCTCAGTTTTAAGTATTCCAGTTGTGTTTTTTTACTAAAATGTCATTTCAAACTGGAAACACGCATTATGTGTCATACCGGTCACATTGAGCGTCAGTTTGATGTGATATTTCTTTATACACATCAAAAATGACTTATTAATTTCTACCCTAAATTATCAATAAAATTGGATCACATTTTCTTGGTTTTCAGGGAGTGACATGTTTTGAACTAAAATATAAATTTTAAAGTGATAACGGACACTATTAGTCATACCAGTAACACTATACATAAAATAGAGGTTTGGTTGACTCCTACATATCACAAATAACTCATTTATTTTTCTCCTAAATTATTAAAACAATTATAATTCATTTTCTTAGTTTTCAGTATGTCGCTTGTTGTTTTTACTTAAATTAATGTCAATTTTAAATAAAAAGAGACACTTTGAGTTATATTGGCCACATCGTGTGTCGTATTGAGTTGTGTATGATTCTTACACATAAAAAAGTACTAATATATATTTTTACTAAAATATCAAAACAATCATAATGCATTTACTTAGTTTTCAGTATGTCACTTATTGTTTTTACTTAAATTAATGTCAATTTTAAATAAAAGGAGACACTTTCAGTTATACCAGCTACACCATGTATCAAAATGTGGTGTGGTTAATTCCTAAATGTTAAAAATAACTAATATATCGTTTCCTTAAAATATCAAAACAATCTAAATGAGTTTTCTCATTTTTCAGTATGTCACTTGTTCTTTTACTAAAATTAATATCAATTTTAGATAACGACACATTTGGTGTTATACTGGACACAACATGCATCATATTGAGGTGAGACTGATTACTAACTATCAAAAATAAATAATAGACCATTTTCTTAAAATATCAAAACAATCCTAATGTTTTTTCTTGGTTTTTAGTATGTCAGTTGTGCTTTTTTACTAAAATGTCATTTTAAATCGGGAACACACATTATGAGTCATATTGATCACACTATGCATCATTTTTATATCAGATTGCTTCATATATATCAAAAATGAATTATATATCACTGTAATAAATTATCAAGACAATAGACGCACGTTTTATTGGTTTTCAATGAGTGACATGTTTTGAACTAAAATGTCAATTTTAAACTGATCACGGACACTTTTAGTCATACTGGTCACACAGTGAATCAGATTGAGGTGAGATTGACTTTTACACATCATAAATGACTCATGTATTGTTATCCTAAAGTATCAAAACAATATTAATGTGTTTTATTAATTTTTAGTATGTCACTTGTTGTTTTTACTTAAATTAATGTCATTTTTAAATAAAAAGAGACACTTTGAGTTATACCGGCCACACCATGAGTTGTATTGAGGTGAAGATGATTCCTAAACATCAAAAATGACTAATATATATTTATCCTAAAATATCTAATCAATAATAATGCGTTTTCTCATTTTTTCAGTATGTCACTTTTTGTTTTTACTTAAATTAATGTCAATTTTAAATAAAAAGAGAAACTTTGAGTTATACCGTCCACACCATGCATCATATTGAGGTGAGGTTAATTCCTACACATAAAAAATGAAAAATATATCATTTTACTAAAATATAAAAACAATATGAATGTGTTTTAAAGGTTTTCATTATGTCACATGTTCTTTTACTAAAATTAATGTTAATTTTAAATAATGGCACATTTAGAGTTATACTGGACACACCATGCATCGTATTGAGGTGTGTATGATTCTTACCTATCATAAATTACTAATATATCATTTTAATAAAATATTAAAACAATTTGAATGTTTTTTCTTGGTTTTTAGTATACTAGTTTTTTTTTACTAAACTATCATTTCAAACTAGAACATGCATTATGAGTCATACCGGTCACATCGTGTATATTTTTGATGTGAGACTACTTCATACGAGTCAAAAATGACTTATGAATAATTTTCCTAAATTATCAATACAATCGGAGTTCGTTTTCTTGTTTTTCATTGAGTGACATATTTTGAACAAAAATGTCATTTTTAAATTGATAACGAACACTTTTAGTCATATCGGTCACATTATGTGTTGGATTGAGGTGTGGTTGACTCATACATGTCATAAATGAATCATGTATCATTTTCCTAAATTATAAAAGAAATACAAATGTGTTTTATTGGTTTTAAGTATGTCACTTATTGTTTTTACTTAAATTAATGTCAATTTTAAATAAAAAGATACACTTTGAGTTATATCGGCCACACTGTGTGTCAGATTGAGGTGAGGATGATTCCTACACATCCAAAATGACAAATATATCATTTTACTAAAATATTAAAACAATATGAATGTGTTTTCTTGGTTTTCAGTACATCACTTGTTGTTTATACTTAAATTAATGTCAATTTTAAATAAAAAGAGACACTTTGAGTTATAATACTCACTTGTTCTTTTTGATCGGTTTTGAGTAGGTAAAATGATGAAAAAAATAATTAATTACATAAGTATTAGGAATTAACCTTTACACATTCTTGACTCATTTCCTTGTTGTCATTATCTCAATTACAGCCTTGGATTCCAATCTCTCACGAGCATGATAAATTTCGAACAAACCACCCCAACTCGAACAAAGGAATCCACCTATATAAAAAAACAATTATTATGTGAGTAATACTAAAAATAATTAAATTAAAAATAAATATGAAACAATCCACTACTTCTATGGAAGTCACATCTTCATGCTATTTGTGTACATTATTCCATTAGGTATGTTGCCCATTAATTTTTGAGCACATCTATATTGTCTTGTGAATATGAGTCTTTTTTACAGTCATAGTAGTACTAGAAAAATATAAATACATAAATTATTAATAAATATTTTAAATGAGATAGTAATTATATTTCAAAATACCTCATCAAGGATGCTAGTTTGTTCATGGAATATGATCTATCTAATAAATTTACAAACATTACAACCGTAATCTTTTCCATTGGTCTGTTTCAGACAGTACAGAAACATTTAGGAGAATAATTAATTTGTTTTGATATGTGTTTGGATAGTTAAATATTATTATATATACCCTGATACTTTTCTATTCATAGTACTTATCTTGTTCCTCGTGATTATCCCCTAGCCTCATTCCTTTTTTTCACGATATTGATGCACCGCCCTATCATAATAGAATCCCCATTAAAATATAATATAAATTATATATCTTTATGTTTAGTTCTATAACATTGGATGTATTATATTAAAAATTTACAAACTCCATCATATGTGCACATTTTTTTGGGTGTCCATGCATTGAATTCAGGAAATAAATCTTTGGAGTATCCAAATTTTTTGCAATGAGCATCTAATACTGCCTAAAAACACAAAAAGGAATAAGTAATGAAAAAAATGAAAATATATTTGATATGATTAAATTATAAAATTTTACCCCTGTGTCATTCGTATTAAATAGTCTTTCATTATGAAATTTTTCTTTCAAACATTTTGATCATACCTACCACTATTTCATCCTTTTTATTGGTATCAATTTTTGTTTGTTCTATAGAGGAAATGTGAGGACTAATGATTCTAAATTTTCTTTCATGAGAAAATCCCTTCAATAGTTTTTCATATATACACCTACCAAAAAATATGAAATGCATTTAGTTATAATTAACACAGTATATCAGCTTTTGGAAAATAAAATCATGAAAACATACCTCATGTATACATTTACAACTGAACTACCTAGCCATTCATAGTTTAGGATTTCATTTACACTCTCAACACCAATTAATTATTGATATTTATCTCCATACATATTTTCTTCAAAATAAGTTATGTGATTATGACCATCTTATAAATTTTTATCTACATGAACCTTCAATGATAGTAAATGTGGATATAAAATGGGTGGGGTAATGGTGCTTTCAATAGATCTTTTGGATCATTTTGTTGATCCTTTATATAGTTTTGAGTCTCTCTTTCATTTCTTCTCCTTACCTTTGTAATTATTTAATAATATTAATCAGTTCAAACCTTTTTCATTAATTATTAAAGGTTTATCTTGAGAAATAAATTGTAAATGAATACTTACTTTTTGACATGTTTTTTTAAAAGATATAATAGCCATGTAATGAATGTTCCAACATCTTTTTCAACCATATGAATATCTTTCTCATGAATTGGAATAGGTATCTCAATGCTCGACTCATGGGATTTTCTAATCGACACTCACACATGCCTTGTTGGAAGTGGTCTGCTTTATAGCTTTTTGTTTTTGGATATTGAACATTGTATCTCTCGCTACAAGGTAATGGGTAAGTGTTGACGGATATAAATCGCAGTCATTATCACCCTATAGAATATAAGTATAAGAAAGGTATAATTGTATATCTAATTTAAATTTCATGGAAACATTTATTATAACATTGATTACCTCTGCTAAGATATCTCTTTGAGGGGAATGGCTCGCCTCATAGCTGGTGGGGGTGGGGTGGGATCTCGACGTGGTGTTTGTTCTTGAGTTTCTTCTTCTCATTTCCTACCCCCATAAAATTTGTCATCATTTCTCTTTTACATTGGAGTTTTTCTTCAAGGGTAGATATTCTTTCTATCATCTATTTTATTAATTCACTTTTATCCTCCTCTTGTTTTTTTCTCAAAATATGTTTGGGGTGTCACCCTAAAACCCACATCTTGGATGCGGCCATAATGTTTTGGCCGCTTCAAGGCCGTTGATAGTATGTGTTCATCTGGTACAGGTGTTGTTGATTCCTATGACTATGTTGGATAGAAAATATAGTAAAATAAGTGATCATTGTTATGTAATATCAATTTAAAGAAAAACATTTTTTATTATGTAATACTTACACATGTTTCCCACACTTTTGTGTGTTTTCATCTATTATCATCCTATCTTTATTTACACATACCTCCTTCCATAACACATGGCATGAGATAGAAGTGAATTTGGATTTAGAGTCATCAATCTATATATAAATAGAGGAACATAATTATGGTGTTTTTTCATGTTACATAAAATTATTATGGTGGATTTAAAATATGTACCATTTTTATTTCAAGTGAATCATACCCCATCCTTGCTTTATGGTAGGGGTATACTGTTTTTGCTGCTCATTCCTTATTTCCATCACTCTATTGTTTTTTCATAAATAAAAAATTATCAAAGTGATGAATACACATATCATAAAACAACATATAACTAGACAAAATGTACCTAAAAATACATATTTTCATGACCGATAGTAAATTCATCCCACACTTCTTAGGTTATTAGGTGTGTATAGATAAGCGGTGGTTGCGGGTTTATTTTCCCTTTAGTGTATTTAAGATGATGTCTTGTTAGGATTGTGTGAAATCCTCTGTGAATTATTTTAGTAAACATTAATATATATTTCTTATGGGAGTCATCTAATATAAATGCACTCTATAATGGATGATAAATAGTAAGTCAATATTTCATTATTTTATTTTTCATTAAAATAAAGAAATGATATCATAATGTTACCGTAATTTCTTCCCATATTAGTGTCTTAAGCCCAGGCACAACTTGGTGCCATGAATCTACATCAATCGGCACGTGTTTTCGAGTGACTATTCCAATATAACTACTAAATGTGGCCTTGTTGGGGTCAACATGTTAGCCCCATGCATTCCATCCAACCTCAAATTCGATGTCTTTGATTTTCACCTTAATGGTTTTTTCTAACACCGTCAAACTATGGTGCTCCTATTGTTTCCACGTCATCAGTCCTTCATCTCCTACCATTTCCCTAAAAGAAAAATCGTCAATATGTTCCTCTAGATTGGTATCATTGTCATGTGCATATGGTCATTGTACCTCTGCACTAGGAGAAGCAGCAGGTTGAGAAACCTTTTGTTCCTTAGGAATGGGAGCACCAGTACATATAGAAGGTCGTTCCTCTACACTGGGAGTAGCAGCAGTTTGAGAGACCAATTGTTCCTTGATATTAGGAGAACCATCATGTTTGGAATTCATTATCTATATAATTAGTTTAACATTTAATTTATAGTGCATAAATTCAGCAGAAAACTGATAATAACATGAGGTAACATGATTTATATTACAAAAAAATGTAAAATGATTATTGAACTCACTTTTTTTAAAGGCTGAAGGGATTTTACCCTTCTATCGATTATCCAAATCCCTTCATTATAGTCTCTTATAACATATAAAACACCATCTATATTAGGAACACTGTGAAATTATTTCAACTTACCAATGAAAGGGTCATCCTATGTTGAATTTCCATCTAACCCTTCAGTGGTTTTGGTTGATAACAGAACAATTGACCACTTTCAATTTATGGGATTTGGAACATAAAATACTTTTACTTCCAATGATTCCATTATAAATAGTTTTTTTGTACCCTTATTGAAATCAACTTTCACGGATCCTAATTCATCTATTTTAAAATCACTCCTATTATCAACCCCCTTGCATTGAAAAATCAGCACTCAAAATGTTGTATAATACAACTCCCATATTTTTTTGATGATGAAAAAGTATGAAATATTCACTTAAATTGGATTTTTTTTTCTTATTACCAGAAACATGCATTGCTTCATCCACGAGAGTAACCCCACAATAATTTCAAATCCTTAATCAATGGAGCCAAATAAACATCAATATCATTACACGGTTGTTTTGATCCTGATATAAGCATAGATAACATGATGTATTTTCATTTCATGCATAACCATGATGGAAAGTTATAATTTACCAACATAACTATCCATGTACTGTGAGTGATGCTTTGAAAACCAAAATGATTCGCTCCATCTGTAGATAAAGAAAGTTGAAGGTTTCTCAGTTCATTTCCAAATTCAGAATACTCATGATCGATTTTCTTTCACTGAGGAGAGTCTACCAGGTGACGTAGTTTCCTATATTTATTTCTTGTATTTGTGTGCCAAATTAATTTCCCTATAATCTTCTCACTTTCATAAAGGTGTCTAAACCTTGTAATTATTGGAAAGTACCATACAAATTTCATAAGACCGGATTCATCTTTCTTGTATCAAGAATAATCACACTTTGGGCATTCTCTAAGTGATTTTTGGTACTTAAAAAATAGTATATAGTCATTCAGGTAGGCATTTTTTCTTTTAGAGATCATACCCATCAAGTTTAGTATTCGTTTGGCATCGTATATTTGGATTAGGAGCTCATTATCTTCTAGGAGCATGTCATTCAAGAGAGAAATTAATTCTGTAAAAATAGTGTCACTCCATCCATTGTCTTCTATCAAATTATACAGCTTCAGTATGACTAAAAATGCTATATATTTACTATAACCACCATAGAATGGTGTATTTTCACAACTCTTTAACTTCTCAGAAAATTTTGGGCAATCACGAAGTCCATATTCAATTGTCCATGTCATTTCCTCAATACGATCTTCATCATCATTTACATCTATAATGACATCCTCAATATAGTCTTATTCATTGTCCACACTTTTAATCATATCAGATGATTCATAAAATTAAGTGTTATACAAGCTAATAGCTACATTCTCTTTTCCCCATGTTTAGTCCAACATTTATAACTTTGATCTATTTTGTAACAGATCAAGTGTTCTTCCAACTCCTCTGGACTAATTGTTATTGAATAAAAATATCATAAACATAGAAAAGGGATTTGATAAGGGTCATATGCATGATCTTTTGAAAACTTTATGGACACATTCACTCCAACTTCATACTCTTTTTTTATATGATTGAAATCCATCCATTCTTTATTCATATCCATCCTATTTTATTCTGTATTATTAATATTTAAGAAAATAAATATAAAAAATTTGATATAAAAATTAAACAAGTCTAAAAACATTTATAGACTTTAAGTCTCCTTCAATATTTATCCCAAATATCCACTTTCTATAACCAAGTTCCTTCATTTGGGATCTTCTAGATAAATCAATCTGCAACTCTTCCAGTATTTTCTTCATTGATTCAACAAAGAGAAATTCATCCACATAAATAAGTAGAATTAAAAAAATACCATCATAATACACCTTCATATAGTATAAATTATTTACATTACACTATATGAACATTAATTCTACCATAAAATCATTGAAATTATAGTTACACTGTCTTGGTGCCTACTTAATCCCAAAAAACACAATTTGAGACTAAAACTGAACCTTCTATTCAATTTAGCATGAAACCTTCTAGTTTATCTATGTAGATATCTTCCTCTGAATCTCCATGAAGGAATATAATCATGACTTCCATTTTTTCTAGAAATAGGCCTTTAATGGAAACCAATCTGAGAACTATCAAAATTATTATATGCTTTACAGCATGAGAGAAAATCTAAATGAAATCTAATCCTTCTAATTATTGAAATACATTTACCATTTCTATAGTTTTATTATCGATCTACTTGTCTTGCCTGTATAATTTAATGGTTTTCCTAATTATATAAAAAAATAAACTTAAAATATTATGGAAAAACAACATTTCAGGTGTCCTTTAAAAATAATTTATAAAATCACAGTTGAAATCCCAATAAAAAACCAACCATTTACACAAATTCTTCTTTAAAATAACACACCCTTTTTAAAATAAAGCAATTAGTTCAAAGCACTCTTTTACAAAACCCAAATTCCTTTTTTTCTAAATCATTCAAGGCAACTTTATGACCCAATAATATTAATCATTTAAAATGAGAAAAAATCCTATATATTTTACAAATTTTCATTTAAAACTTCACACACTCCTTGTTAAAATGAAACCTTCATTACATATGCTTTTAAAACATTAACATCCCTTTATGAAATCCAATCAGGTGAGTTGAAAAACACTTGGCATGCAACCTAATTCCATTCCAAGTGTTTAAATCATTTTAAAGATATTTAAAACCAAAAAAATGGTATGTTGAACACATATAATTTTATAAGAAACATTTCAAACCACTTGAATCATTTTAAAATAGCTGCTTAGACATTTTCACAAAGACATAAATCCCAATAGAGGCACTTTATAAAGGCTACATGAATCAAAAATAACCAAAATTTTATAAAATATAAATCTATAAAAGGTTTATCATGTCGTTCATGAATAAATAGTATGCATTCTATAGTTTACTCTCATAATATTAATGAGTAGTGAATAAGTGATAGATAAAGACATAAGTGTCACTTGGCCATGATACATTTGAATATAAAGTCACATATCTTCAAAGTATGAAACCATATTCCACTTGATGCTTGAATCATTTACTACCTAAGTTTGATCCTTCCAAATCGGTACATTAGAAAAAAAATCCCCTTTTGAGGGTATAAATTAGGTCAAAGTTAAAGGACTATAGGTACTCAAACCTTCTCTTCTATTAATGGTTCATTTCACTTTCTGATTAAATATATTTCAAACATTTTTTTAGTGTATTCCAAAATTATCTCACCCTAAATATAATACCAATAAAAAACTCATGGAAAGAACCACTATTTATAAATCAAGAAAAGGATTTGGGAAGTTTCTCTTATATGTCCTTAACTGTTTGGGCCCATAAGAAACCACATGACCATCATAGACTAGAACTGTTCAAATACTGACTCTTGATACATCACAATATAAACCATAATAATTACACAACTCATTTATGGTTATGATTAGTGTTTTAATCAATCTCTCATTAAGATCTTATAAGGATATATCATGAACATCTAAGCAAAGTAACCATACCACATTCTTGGTTAAGGCCTTCTTAGCACTTCTAATCAGGAAGAATCTCGGTTGACCCTCTAGTAAAAACTGGAAATTCCCAAAAATATTTGGATCTCAAAAATATCCTTTGGCCTCTCTAAATAAACTATAACATAAAACTTATTAGGTTTTAAAATACGTTATCCACTAATATCATTTTCCCCATGAAGGTAACTTCTCAGGTTCTAAAAATACATTATCCACTGATATAACTTTCCCCATGAAGTGTACATTGTAAATCAAAAACATACACTCTAAGATCATGAAATATAGTTGATTCTCTCTAAGTTTTCTCAAAATTATCTCTAGATATCGAGTATGTTCCTCCCTCAAATGGGAATACATGATGATATGATTTAAAAATATGGCTATAAAATTATCTAAATAAGGATGGAAGACCCAATTCATCTCAACCATGAACACTACCATTGCATTTTTTTTAAACTGAATGGAATAATTAGATACCCATAAAATATATACATACTCTTAAATATATTATGTGGTATATCAAAATACATCACCATAAACTGATGATAACATGATATCAAATCGATCTTGGAGAACACTTTAGCACCTCTAAGTTGATCAAATAGTACATCAATATGTATAAGTGGATATAAGTTCATTTATATCACTTATAATAAAATATAATAGTCCAAAAATATTCTTAGTGATATATTTGAATTTTTATGGGAAAAAATAAGTCACCACAAGGGGACACAATCATTCATATAAACCCCTTCACCTCGAAGTCATTCAATTGGGCCTTCTTCTATTATAGCTCTATAACATCCATATTATATGGTGGAATAGATATATTCTCCACATCTGGTAAGAATATGATTATAAACTCAAACTATCCCTTGGGCGGAAACCTAGAGAAGTCCTTGGTAATACATCTAGGAACTTGTTAATGACAGTAAGACATATTGACTTATGTTTCTCTCTATCATCCAAAATTACTCTATAAAAATGGGCTATGATTCTACCCATCTATAGAATTATAGGTCCTATGTCACATTCATGAATTATTTTAAAGGTATTTTTCATTTAATTTTCATTCTTTCTTTTTTTTGGGGTTTTCCCATGCATTTTGGTGGAAGTGGTGCATTTTCAAAATTTGGGCCAAACCGTGATCCCATTTCCATATTTAAAAATAATTTTTTTTTCTTTTATAACTCCTTAATTTTTCAAAAAAATTCATCCATTACAATTCCTAAATGTCCTCCCCTGGCCTATTAAGACCACCATTTAAATTTTTACCCTTTAGGAATCCATAATAATGGGGGATTTGGGTTTTTATTTAAAGAATCGGGCCAGCCCGGAAGCCCATTTCAAGTTTTAAAAAAATGTTTATTTAATAACTTATTCAATGTTTATTATTTTTTAGTGATTCCAAGTTTCAACCAAGACCACTGAACCTAGAATTTCTCTCATTATCTTCTCCCTCTCTTTGGAGCTCTTTTTCCTCACGGTTTAGGTCAAAACATCTTAAGCTTTTACATTTCGTCCATATTTAAAAAGGTAATTTGATTCCTTCATAACTCCTTAAATTTTCACTATTTTTTCCCCATTTTAGTTCTAAATTAACCTTCTCTTCCTTTTTCCAACCTCAATTTCATTTTTGGTTGTTTAGAAATTCAGATACTGGTGTATTTGGGGAGATTTATTCAAGATCTCTCAAGTAAGTGGATCTCATTCATTATTCTTTCATTTTTATTAGGGTTTCATTCTATGTGCTTAGGGTTTCTTACATTATCCTTGAAGTCCCAAATTACCAGGGGGTAAGATTTAGAACCTAGGGTTTAACTATGGGTTTTCTGGGTCCAATATTCTGTTTTTAGGCTTGATCTACCCTCCTTGAGGTGCGTCAGTGGCGCTTTTGAGTTTTCGCACAATGGATTCAAGGTTTTCATTACTTTGGTAGGTGATTCCATTGTTTTTTCAATATTTGTGACCTAGATGATGTGTTTATGATATTTTAATATTTATTAAAATTTATTATTTCTTCAAAAATTGGTTTTAGTGGTGTTTTTAATGCAAGTGAATTTTAAGTGCCAATTTTAGGTGAAATTGGGGGTTTTCATATAAATCTTTTATTGGTTCATTTGGGGCTGCCTTATAATTACCTAGTTGATTTTATTTAAATTTATTAGGGCTTAAAATCATGTTTTGAATATTTATTCTATTTGGTTTTTCCTGCAAAAGTTTTTTTAAATGGTGTTTGTGAAGCCAATGGACTTTAAGTGCGATGTTTGTGTGAAAATGGGGGTTTTTTAAAGATATAACATCTTGGTTCATATGTGGATGCCCCATAACTGAATTTTTGGTTTAATTGAAGGGTATTTAACTGAAATTTATGTTTTGGTGACTTAAAAGTGTGCACATAGTGTGAAAAGTGGATATTTCACAGAGTTTTGGGTGCAAAACAATGTGAGATTTTGAGAAGTTGTTCTATTAAAAATCAAAATGGTTTGTGGTGTGTTTTAAGTGGTATCAAATGTGTATAGATACTGTATTGTTTTTATGTGACCATTAGTGGTGTTTTTATATGAAAATTAATGTTTTTTCTTGAAAAAATTGTTTGATCACAAAAGGGGAAGCCCGGGTACCTAAGTGGGCGGATATATACTAGTACGGCTAGTGAACCGGATGGGTTTTGTCCTTATTTCACTGAGAAAATGGATAAAGAAAACTCTAAATAAACTTTTTGGATGATTTTTGGGTACAAATAGGTTATGGGTATGTTCCCTAATAGTGTCTCATGTACGGGAAAGTATTGTGACTTGGATACTTTACACCGAGGTATGAGGTACATGGGGCCTGAGACTATCTAGTTGCCTAGGGGTGTTCCTAGTTTTGGAGATCATCTTATTTGTGGTATCTAACCTAGTATTAGGGTGTGTTTGGATGAATTTTATAGTAGATAACATTTCTTATTTAATTGTTTTAACATTCTGAAATTTTTAGTTTAAAAACTATTTTCAATTGAAAGTTGCACTACTTGGAATTTATTGTCGTTTTCTTTACATAGTAAAACCACATGATTTTCACTTTTTATTTAATAACCATTGGAATATTTGGGTGGTATTCTATTATAATTAAGCTCACACCCTACTTAAACCCCTTGGGTGTAAGTATACTTCATTATGTTTGACTCAGGTAAAGGAAAAACCTCAGGTGAATGTGGTTCGGGTTGTTAGTCCCCTCTTGGCACAGTGTTGTGGAGACGGCTCGGGGGTGACGACCCCTTGTCGTGTGGAGTCATTGTGGCTGACTTTATACTATTTTTATTATTATTTTTACCTCTTGTTATTTGTTTAAAACCATATATTCAGTTATGGTTTTGTTAATACTTATTTTTCATGAAAATTTCAGATTCTTATTATTGATTGTTTTTAATGTTTTATGCTTCCATACTTGAGTAAATAATTCCTAGACATAATTTATTGATACTCATGCACTTGTCCCAGCCTGTTGAGATAGGGAACTCTCTTCGGGCCTTGTCATGGGCTGGATTTGGTGCTGGTATTAGTGGAAACCAGATTCGGTTCATTACAAAATGGTATCAAAGGAGGTTAATGTTTTTGGGTTATCTTGCTATTTTGGGATGAGTCCGGATAGATAGAAGTTATGACTATTGGGGTTAAAGGTTTTAGTCACAAGTAGGATTCCTGTACTGCACCTCTCATAGAAGACCTTGAGTCACCAGGGGACGTTGGAATTGACTTATTCACTTCACTTCCAGGTGAGACGTGTGGGCTGCAGACCACACATGGACATCGAGCAGGGGTACAGTATTTGTTTATTTTATTATCTTTATGTGTTTATATTATTTATATTTTATTTATTTGATTAAAAAAATTTAGAATTGTGGTATTGACTATTGTTTTTTTGACTGTTTCATTTTGTAGAAACATGCCTCCCTCGAAAGCTCCCATGTGCCCGCAAGAGGATGCCAGAGAGAGTTCTCCCACACCAATTGATCAGAGTCTAGTCGAGGTCGTGGTCCAGGATGTCCAAGCTCTAGGATATGGAATATCTTCTATTCTATATTTTGTGATAGAGGGTGACACTAGTCCTAGAAAGGAAAAGTCCCAAGAGTTCCTGAAAAATAATCCTCCCACCTTCTGAGACCGTATAGAACCCCAGGAAGTAGAGGAATGGATTGAGAAGATAGAGCGCATGTTTGAGTTCCTGGATACACCCTAGGAGCTTAGGGTGAAATTTTCCTCCTTTCTGTTGGAGGATCCCAACCATAGGTGGTGGGAATCGGTACTTCAGAATGGGAAGAATGAGTAGATGCGTTGGGAAGATTTCAAGGTTGTCTTCAATGAGTAGTACTTCCCTGAGGTCTTGGAATATTCCAGGTCCAAAGAGTTCATGAATCTTATTCAAGGGAATATTTTTTCATGGAGTATTTCAACTATTTCACTGAGTTGGTTCAGTATTCCCCTGAAATCATCTCCAATGAGCAAGCAAAGGCCCAGAGGTTTGAGAAAGGCTTGCGACCAGAGATATACTCTCAGGTGTTCTTGTTTAAGTTGAGGACTTATGTTGAGGTCATTGACCAGGAGTGCATATTGGAGATTAACCAGAAGGTTAGGGTTAGTTTCTCTGGATTAGTATCATTAGTGGGTAGTGGCAGCTCTTTAGAGAAGAAAAGGAAGCGGGAGGAACAGGTGAAGAAATGAGGTGGCAGTTTAGGCCACTCCTCTAGGCAGTTTTTGTCTGTGGCTTCGTAGGTGAGATTAGTTGTGTGACACCAGTGTGGGAATTTAGGGCACATCCGACCATCATGCCTACTTTCCCCAAAGCCATGTTACCAGTTTGGAGGTATGGGGCATTTGCAGCGCTTCTACGGGGTGGCACATCTACTTCTGAGTGTGGTAGGGTCAGTGGCTTTAAGGGGAGTGCCAGCATAGTTCGAGCCATCGAGGACTGGGGGATATCAATTTGATAGTCATGGTGGTAGGGTTGGGTCATCTTCCCATAGACTAACGGTCGTCCTCAGGCAGAGACCAGACATCTCCATGCGGTGGATCAGGCACCAGTTAGACCAGAGGCGGGATCGTCGATAGTTTGAGGTACCATTTTGATCGCATCTTCTATAGTTTCTACTCTTTTTGATATTGGTGCCTCATTTTCATTCATTTCTACCCTCTTTATAGACACACTGAATTTACCAACCGATTTGTTGTCTTTTGCGATGGAGTTGGTGACGTCGTTGGGAAAGAAGAAGGAGCAGGGTCTCAGGTGCTCGTCATGTGCGCTCTCCGTGTCAGGGATTGAGATGGAGTGCGACCTCTTGGTCTTAGATATGGAACTATTTGACATAATACTTTCATGGATTGGCTTGTACACTTCCAGGCACACATTGATTTCTATAGGGAGCGAGTGAGTTTCACGGCACTTGCCCCTCAGGTTTTTCGTGGACAATGGGATCCTCGGTCAGGTCACGCAGGACCTCCACTTCCAAAGTTGGGAAGTATTATCTTATATTTATCATTTCTATCACTATAGGATTATGGTCTTTCCCCTGAAGGTTCAATACCTCGTGTAGTGAATGATTTTTCAGAAGTATTCCTGAATGATTTTTCAGGTTTCCCCCTGAAGCGGGATGTGGAGTTCTCAATTGAGATGGTGTCAGGAACACAGCCAATATCTATTCCATCATATTGCATGGCCCCTAATGATCTGAGGGAATTAAATATATAGCTGTATGACTTAGAATACAAAGGATTCATTCACCCGAGCATCTCTCCTTGGTCCTCTCCTATATTGTTTGCAAAAAAGGCTGATAGATCCCTCTGGCTGTGCATTGACTACCAGAATATGAATAAGGTAATAATTAAGAACAAATACCCTTTGCCCATAATAGATGATTTGTTTGATCAGTTGAAGGGGGAAAAGTGGTTTTCAAAAATAGACTTGCGTTCGGGATACCATCAACTTAGGGTGAGAGAGTCAGATATCCCGAAGACAGCCTTCTGAAGAAAGTACGGCCACTTTGAGTATTTGGTCATTTCCTTTGAATTGACTAATGATCCAGCGGTCTTTATGGAACTCATGAATAGGGTGTTCTATCAGTATCTTGATCCCTTCATTGTGGTGTTTTTGGATGAAATTCTAGTATACTCTGCCTCTGAGGAGTAACACGAACATCACTTGAGGATCGTCTTTGGCACTTTGCAGGATCACCGCCTCTATGAAAAGTTTTCAAAAGTTCACTTACTGGATCAGGGAGGTGAAGTTTTTGGGGCATGTGATCTCAGAGTAGGGGGTTTCAGTGGACCCTGATAAGATCAGTGCGGTCATGTCATGGGATCAGTCGAAAAATGTGTTCGAGATCAGGAGTTTCCTTGGCCTGGCTGGTTATTACAGGCGGTTCCTCTGAGATTTCTCTTATCTTGCTTCACCGATGACTATGATCACTCATAAAGGGGTGAAGTTTATATGGGGACCAGAATGTTAGGCATTTTTTTAGGAGCTGAATCAGCGGTTGACTACCACCCCCTTGGTGATTTTTCCTGAGGTCGGGAAGGGGTATGTGGTCTATTGTGATGCTTCAGGTATGGTTGTTGGGTGCGTGCTTATGTAGGATGATCATGTGGTGGCCTATATCTCTCACCAAATCAAACCACATGAAAAGAATTACCCAACCCATGACTTGGAGTTGGAAATGGTGATGCATGATCTGAAGACTTGGCAATACTATCTCTTTGGGGAGAAGTTTTTGGTCTACTCTGATCACAAAATCTTGGCCTATATCTTCTCACAGAAGGACCTCAACTTGAGGCAGCATCATTGGATTGAGTACTTTCAGGGGTTCAACTTTGACATTATCTACACCCTAGGAAAGGGTAATGTGGTTGCCGATGACTTGAGCATAAGAGTTCTAGTGAAAACTTTGAGGAAGTCCAGTGATGAGTGGAATTTGATGGAACTCTTTTCTCATATGCATGTGGAGACCAGGGAGTACAGTGGAGGTGTGTTCTTGGTGAGCGTTCAGTTGAATCCTTCTCTCTTGGAGTTTATTCAGCAGTAATATCCTAGTGATGATATTTTTCAGCAGTTAAGGTAGTTTCTTCATAGTGGGGAGATGTCCACTGATTGGTCGTCATCTCCCGAGGGCATCTTGTGCTTCAAGGGCTACTCAGTAGTGACATCGTCTCTGTAAAAGGTGGTGATAGAGGATAGCCAAAAGTCTACATGGGTTGTCCATCTGGGTGCCACTAAGATGTATTATGATGTTCTAAAATAGTTCTAGTGGCCAGGTATGCGACAAGACATAGCGGACTTTGTTTTGAGATGCTACACATGCCAGCAGGTGAAAGCATAGCATCAGAGGTCCTCTGGTTTGTTCCAGCCATTACCCATTCCTAACTGGAAGTGGTATGAGGTTTCCATGGACTTCATTTTTGGATTTCCTTGTACACCTAGGGGTAATAATTCCATTATAGTGGTGATTGATCATCTAACCAAATCATCCCACTTCATTCCGATCAGAGATACAGCTAAAGTGCATGATTTGGGTTGTTTGTATCTTCAGGAGGTGGTGAGACTCCATGGCATGCCATCAGAAGTTTTCTAAAATAGAGACTCACCTTTCAATTCTTGATTCTAGGAAGTCCTTCAGAAGGCCTTGGGGTCTCAGATTAAGATGAGCACGGCATACCACCCTCAGATGGATGGTCAGACAGAGCGGGAAAATCATATTTTTGAGGACATGCTCCGTGCATGTGTCTTGAACTTTAGAGGTTCTTGGGATATTCATTTGGGATTGGGTGAGTTTTTTTATAATAAAGGTTACCAATATTCTATTCAAATGGCTCCTTTTGAGGCGCTCTATGGTCAGCCTTGTCGGTCCCCCAGTGTTGGGATGAGGTAGGTGAGACCTCACTACTGGGGTCGAGTCTGGTGCAAGAGACGTCTAAGAAATTAAAGTTGATTAGGAAGTGGTTATTGACAGCACAGAGTCGCCATAAATCTTATTTTGACCAGAGGTGTTGAGACCTAGAGTTTTCTATGTGTGACAGGGTATTCTTGAAAGTGGCCCCTTGTCTGGGTCATCGTCAATTGGGAAAGTAAGAGAAGCTGATGCCATGGTATGTCGGACCTTTTGAGATCACTGAGCATATTGGTAAGGTGGAATATAGTTTGGACCTACATTCTCAATTGACATCCATCCATGAAGTCTTCAATTTCTCCTAGTTGAAGAAATACAATCCAGATCCATCCCACGTACTAAATTGGGAGGAGTTGGATATAGAGCCTGACTTATCAGTTTTTGAGCGGCGAATGAAAATAGTGGACTCCCAAGAGAAGGTTCTTTGAGGAAAGTATATTCTAGTGTTCCAAGTTCTTTTTCATAATGTAAATGATACACATGAGACATGGGAGGGGAATTCATGGGTTGAGGAAGAGTATGTGTTCTTATTTTCTGATCAAGCTTCAGGTTGACTTTCTGAGACATAAAGTTTTAAGGGTGGGGATAATTTTTACATGAATGAATTATTTTCGAGGTATTTTTCATTTAATTTCCATTATTTCTTTGTTTTGGGGGTTTCCCATGCATTTTGGAGGAAGTGGTGTGTTTTTGAAATTTGGTCCAAATCGTGAGCCCATTTCCAGATTTAAAAATAAATTTTGTTTCTTTTATAAATCCTTAATTTTTCAACATTTTTCATCCATTCCAATTTCTAAATGGCATCTACTAACCTATTAAGACCACAATTTAAATTTTTACCCTTTAGGAATCCATAAAAAATGGTGGATTTGGGTTTTTATTTAAGGAATTGGGCCAGCCCATAAGCCCATTTCCAATTTAAAAAAATTGTTTATTTAATAACTTATTCATTTTTTATTATTTTTTAGTGATTCTAAGTGTCACCCAAGACCACTGAACCTAGCCATGCTCCCATTATCTTCTCCCCCTATTTGGAGCTCTTTTACCTCACGGTTTAGGTCGAAACATCTGAAGATTTTACATTTCATCCAGATTTAAAAAGGTAATTTGATTCCTTCATAACTCCTTAATTTTTCACTCTTTTCCCCCCATTTAAGTTCTCCATTAAACTTCTCTTCCTTGTTCCAACTTCAATTTAATTTTTGGCTGTTTGTAAATTTAGATACTGGTGTATTTGGGGCGATTTCTTCAAGATCTCTCAAGTGGGAATCCTTCATTCTTCTTTCATTTTTCTTAGGGTTTCATTCAATGTGCTTAGGGTTTCTTACCTTATCCTTGAAGTCCCAAATGACCATAGGGTAGGTTTTTGAACCTAGGGTTTAACCTTGGGTTTTCTTGGTCCAATATTCTGTTTCTAGTCTTGATCTACCCTCCTTGAGGTGTGGCGGTGGTGCGTTTGAGTTTTCGCACAAAGGATTCAAGGTTTTCATTACTTTGGTAGGTGATTCCATTGTGTGTGCAATATTTGTGACCTAGATGTTGTGTTTATGATATTTTAATGTTTATTAAATTTTATTATTTCTGTAAAAATTGGTTTTATTGTTGTTTGTAATGCAAGTCAATATAAGTGCCAATTTTATGTGAAATTGGGGGTTTCTCATATAAATATTGCATTGGTTCATTTGGGGATGCCCTATAATTACCTAGTTGATTTTATTTAAATTTATTAGGGATGAAAATCATGTTTTGAATATTTATCCCCTTTTTGTTGTTCCTACTAAAGTTTGTTTAAATGGTGTTTGTGAAACCAATGGACTTTAAGTGCCATGTTTGTGTGAAAATGGGGGTTTTTAAAAGATATAACTTCTTGGTTCATATGGGGCTTCCCTATAACTGAATTTTTGGTTTCATTTAAGGGTATTTAACTGAAATGTTTGTTTTTTTGACTTAAAAGTGTGCAAATAGTGTGAAAATTGGATATTTCAAAGAGTTTTGGGTGCAAAATAATGTGAGATTTTGAGAATTTGTTCTATTAAGAATCAAAATGTTTTGTGGTGTGTTTTAAGTGGTATCAAATGTGTATAGATACTGTATTATTTTTATTTGAATATTATTGGTGTTTTTATATGAAAATTAATGTGTGTTTCTTTCTGAAATTGTTTGATCACAAAAGGGGAAGTCCGGGTACCTTGGTGGGCGGATATGTACTAGTACGACTAATGAACCGGATAGGTTTTGTCTCTGTTTCACTGAGAAAACGGATAAAGAAAACTCTAACTAAACTATGTGTATGATGTTTGGGGACCAATAGGTTATGGGTATGTTCCCTACTAGTTCCACGTGCATGGGAAAGTATTGTGACTTTGATACTTTACACCGAGGTATGAGGTACATAGGGCCCGAGACTATCTAGTTGCCTAGGGGTGTTCCCAATTTTGGTGCTCATATTATTTGTGGTATTTACCCTAGTATTAGGGTGTGTTTAGATGAAATTTATAGTATATTACATTTATTATTTAATTGTGTTAATATTTTTAAATTTTAGTTTAAAAACTATTTTCAATTTAAAGTTTCACTACTTGGAATTTATCGTCGTTTTCTTTACATAGTAAAATGGCATGCGTTTCACTTTTTATTACATACCCTTTGGAATATTTGGGTTTTATCCTACTGGGATTAGGATCAAACCCTACTTACACCCCTTGGTTGTAAGTAGACTTCATTATGTTTGACTCAGGTAAAGGCAAAACCTCGAGTGAAGGCGGTTCAGGTTGTTAGTCCCCTCTTGGTGCGGTGTTGTGGAGACAGATCGGGGGTGACGACCCCTTGTCATGTGGAGTCATTGTGGATGAATTTATGTTGTTTTTATTATTATTTGGACATCTTGTGATTTGTTTAAAACCATGTATTCAGTTCTGGTTTTGTTAAGACTTATTTGGCATGAAAATTTCAGATTCTTATTATTGATTGTTTTTAATGTTTTATGCTTCCATACTCAGGTAAATCGTTCCCAAACCTAATTTATTGATTCTTGGGCACTTTTGTTAGCCCATGGGGATAGGGAATGCCCTTAGGGAATTATGATGGGCTGGATTTGGTGCCGGTATTAGTGGAAACCAGATCTGCTTCGTGACATCCTACATAACTTGTTTTCATATCCAACTCTCTAATATACACATAATCATCACCTTAAAAAAATATAATTCCAACCATCGATGAAAAAAATTGATATAGTAGATACATCACTATGTGGTGTGTTTTAATTTTAGTCACAAACTAGACTCACAATTTTCATTTCACTCAAATTTATTATTTATCAGTTATTATAATTTTTTATTAATAAAAGTATATCAATCTAAAATTTACTTATGTAGTTCATTTTATATGGAAAGAAAAATCAATCAAATTAGATGCACTATCCGATAGAAATAATAACATTGTAGAAATAATGATGCAATTTAAAAAAATTAACAAGTCAAAAATGAGAATCCTCAGGATTATAAAAAGATATTTATTATCAATCTAATTTCAATCAAATGAACATGTTTCTTTTACTTAATTTATTTGGATGATCTATAGATTTGATCCTAGGTATCCTAGATCCACATCCAAAACATCCTTGACTATATACCTATTGCAAGGTATCAAGTTCTAATCATGAATATTCATTGATTATTATCTCATTGGTGGAAATAGGTATCTAATGCACCAAGACCCGCTTTAATATGATGATCAATGACAACTCTACACCATAAATTCATCAAACATAATGATTTGGACAATACATATTCTAGTCCTAGAAGCTCATCAATATCCTTGATCAGGAATAGAAAAGTTACAAACATGGAATTGATTATGGAAAATTTTATAATGAGAAAATACAAAGGAAATACTAAGAGCATTACAAGAATACTCAGAGTGGTAACACTTGAAGATCTGGGTTCACGGTAAAGGTGGGTTCGCAGATGAGAAGGGCTTCACAACAAAGGTGGGGTTCGGCATTAGAGGTGGGGTATGTGGAGGAGGTGGGTTTATGGTAAAGTAAGGGTTCAGGGTGAAGGTGGGGTTTGGCACGCAATGGAGGTGAGGTTCGCAGCAAATGGGGTTCAGTGGAGGAGGTGATGTTCACGTTGGAGGAGGGATTCGCAGTGGCAGAGGAGGGCTTCGCGGTAGCGAATGATGGATTCACAGCGGCAGAGGATGAGGAGGAGGATTCAATCTAAGGGGAGGAGGAGGAGGAGGAGGCGGTAGTGAAGGAGGAGGAAGAGGAGGTAGGGTTCGGCTTCCGTGAGAGCTTGAGGCGTGCGAGAGAAGGAGGATATTATTAGGGTTTATTTATAAAAGCGGATAAACCTTTTATCAGTGCTAGCTAAAAAGTGATGATAAAGGTATGTTTTATTAGTGATAAAATATAAAGCGCTGATAAAACATGCATTTATCAACTTTTTTTAGCGCTAATAAAGGCATATCTTTATCACTGCAAAAAAAGTGCCAATAAAATAATAATGATAATAAATTATTTATATTTTTATATATATTTATAAAATTATATGTATAATAAATATATATTTATTTATTTATAATAATAACTATAAATAAATATTTATTTATTTATATTTATATATATAATAAATATTTATTTATTTATAATTATAAATTTATAATAAATATATTTTTTATATTTATAATTATATATAATTAATATATTTATTATAATTTTATAATTAATTAAATATTTATATATTTATTTATAATTATAATTGTAAATATTTTTATATATTATTATAATTTTACAATTATTTAATAACTATAAATTTGTATATATTTATTTATAGTTATAATAAATATTTATTTATTTATAGTTATAATTATAAATATATATATATATATATCAATAATTATAAAATTATAACAAATATATTTATTACATTTAAAATTTTATAAATATATATAATTAATATATTTAATATATTTAATATATTTTAATAATTATTTAATTATATATGTATTATTTATAATTCTAATTATAAATATTTTTATTTATTTATAAATATTTCTATATATTTATAAATATATTTATTTAATTATATATATTTATAACTTTATAAGTATAATAAATATATTTGTTTCAATTTTATAATTATATATTTATTTATTTATTTATTTCTATAAATATATATATATATATAATTGTAATTATAAATTTATAATAAATATATTTATTATATTTATAATTATATATAATTAATATATTTATTATAATTTTATAATTATTTAAATATATCTATATTTATTTAGAAAAAACCATTGAAAAATCCAATTATTGATTAAACACTTCTGAAACGCGAAATAAGGATACTTGATTTAATGAAAGTAAGAAAAAATATGTATTTTTAAATATATTTATTTAATCATATATATTTATAAATTTATAGGTATAATAGATATATTTATTATAATTTTATAATTATAAATATGATTATTTATTTATACTTATAAATATATTTATAAAAATTTGTATATAAATATAAATATATATAAATATATACCTAGTAAAGTATAGATCATAGGAAATGAGTCATCACATATATATGGACAACATGAATAGTAATGAGGGTGTAATGTGTAAATGAGCATTCAAGATGAATACATAACATATAAATGTCAATTATATTCATGCATCAATATATTTATTGATCAAATTCATTGAAAATATATTTATATATATATATATATAATTATATATAAATATATATATTTCAAAAGTATTTATATATAATTATAAATATACTAAATATAATAAATATATTTATTATTTAATGAAATTTATTATAATCTTATAAATATTTAAATATATATTTATTTAATTATAATCTTATAAATACTTTTTTTTAAACATTATATATATATATATATTAATTATTAAAATATATATATTAATTATAAACATGCATTTTTTATTTAATGTACTAAATATAAATATAATAATTTTATATAAATTAATAATATTTTTTATTAAAAACTTTTATCAGTGCTAAAAACAGCACTGATGAAGGATAGATTTATCATCACTTTTAGCTGGTGTTGATAAAGGCCCCCCTTTTATTAGTGTTTTCTAGTTAGTGTTGATAAAAGTTGGCACATCCCTTGCATGGATATGTGGTAGTGTATGATGTGATATGTCTAGAAAGTTTCTAGAGGATAATGACTACTGAGAAATGTACACAAGTTTAATCAAATAAGTTGTTTATGTAGCTAATATCCATGAAAATAAACCTTTTGATCTTTGGGTTGTGATAATATTGTAAGATATATTATCAAAATCATGAGATTAATGTATTATTTATGTTATATTTGGCTTGGGTCACTTTATTTTGTTTGGAGAAATTTGAATTATTATTATTACCAAAAGGTGTTCAATGATGGGAGTTTCATCATATTACTTCTCTATGTGGGTGATATTCTTATTGTGGGTCCAATAAAGGAAAGGATTGATGATTTGAAAGCTAAATTCTCCATAAGTTTTGAGATGAGGGACTCAGTATGGTAAAATAGATTATGGGGATATAGATCATAAGGAACATAAATTTTGAGACTTTATTCCACACTCAATCACACTGCATCTAGAATGTGGTGGAGTGATTTAGAAAGAGTGAGGAAAAAGAAATTACCACTCCCTTGTATGGGCACTTTAAGATGAGTAAGGAGAAAAAAGTTATAATAAAAGCAAGGATGAGTACATGGAAAAGGTTCCATTTGCGTTGAAAATTAGAAGTCTGGTGTATGTCATGGTTTGTACACAAACAGTCATTGTGCATGTGGTGGAAGTTATTAGTAGGTTTATGGTG
Source organism: Viscum album (assembly GCA_963277665.1). NCBI lineage: Eukaryota > Viridiplantae > Streptophyta > Magnoliopsida > Santalales > Viscaceae > Viscum > Viscum album. The sequence continues at coordinate 192,575,999 of OY728137.1, read as the reverse complement.
AATTCGGGAAGATAAAAAAGGGGAAGTGGTAAATTTGATCCTCTAATATCTCGAAGGTTCCAAAATTTTGTCTCTCTATTTTATAATAGAAGAACCGTTACAGGGGTTTGCATATTTGGACTTTGGGGGAGATACGGACACTCAAAAGAGAACCCTGGCTATGTGATCAATTACAGGGTCACAACTGTGAGTTGGATAACAAAACTTATATCATTAGTTTCACTTAAACAAAATAATAAAAGTAAATTAAATTAATGGAAACTAAGAAGGTACTGATTTAACTGAAGGGTTTGTTGGAAGATCTTGAAAGAACATAAGTGTTTAGAACCTAGTTTTTCTATGTGGTATAGATCCTTTAAATTTAATTCTAATTCTTTTTCTTGGACCTCTTATGGATTCCTAGTGAATTCATAGGATTTTTGGGGGGTGTCCATGGATTTTTTGGAGACCAAAATCCTAGCTGGTGGAAGAAACCATTAGGCCGCACAGTTAGTAGCAATCATGCGACCTAGAATGCACAGTTTCTCCTAACCATGTAGGGTATTTCAGAGGACCAAGTAGGGATTATATCTTTCCATAACCATGTACCCATGTCCTTACACCCATGCAGGCGGTCTTGAGTTTTTAGCAGAGCCATATAGCATGGTCAGTATAAGGTTTCTCAAATCATGTAGCCCGAACCAAGTGGGGCCCCTTCTTAAGAAGTGTGGGGAGCATGGTTGGCATATGGTTGGTGCATGGTTTGGATGACCATGCAGGCAAACCATATGAGCCAAAAAAATTGGTAAAAATTTACATTTTTTCTTAAATCTAATTTAACACCCCCCCCCTCTTTCTTTTCTTCATTCCAGCATACAGGGAGCTCCTTCTCCTCCTGTTGAATCTCTCAAACTCCTCATCTTAGGTTCGGTGATAACTTCTACATCTAGACTTTGATTCAATCACTATTCATCCCATTGTATAGCCATCAGTGAGTACTCTATTCCTATTATGATATTCGTCTTTTTTCCTCCTCTTGATGGTGTTGTTTATGTTCAAGCTCATATGTCCTATTTTCTAGGTATTTATCCATTATTCCATTTTCTTCTAATCTAGGAAAAACTAAGGGCTGATACTAGATGAGGAGAGTGTTATAGTCTATAGGTAGGTGGTTTGTGACTCATCCCTCATGTATCTCTATTTTATAAACAATCCTCCTTTTGCAGACGCTGATTACATTGTACATTGCCTCTAAAATTTATATTTCATTCTATAATCAATGTGCTCATATAATAGAGCCCTATATATACATGATATTCATGTCACTATAGGTTATGACCTCAACGTCAACCACCCAAAGTAGGGTGCTCCCTTAATTATGCCTTGTTAACCTAAGTGGTTTTATTTGAGATATTGTTCGAGTGTGTGGCTTGACCCCTCTAATGGTAATCCCTCTTAAATTAAATGAATTGTTAGTTGTTAATTTCTAGAACATATATATTGAATACCTTTATCACTTAACCCTTCTAAGTTTAGTGTTCTAATTAATTAATGAACCATTAAAATTTTAAATGGAAGGTATATTTATAGTTATCACTTGGCCTTGTTAATTATAATTAAATTTTATATGGTCGCATGACATTATCCCACCTTTTCATGATTATGAAAGGTAAAGGAATGAACCTAATAATTTAATATGGAATTAAAGAAATAAATAATTTCATGTCCTTATTATACCTTGTCATATTAATGAAAGTTAATTGATTGAACCAATTGACTTATTTAAAGGAATGAGTATTACATGGCCTTAAATGAGTTATGAATTATGTATAAGGCACTTATCCATATGGACCTTTTTATCTTTATAGGAGAGGTCAGACTTGAACCAAACTTGGATTCCTAAGGGAATTCCTTGAGCACTCAAAGGATTCCATTTCGATTCAAGGAGTTGGTTTTCAAGGGAGATACCCACCTTGGAACATGGATCTCATATACTAATGGATGACCAATATGAAATCATAGGATCCTTTCACTATCCTATGGATATTAGGATGCCTTGGATACACTCTTTAGATACATCTTGATGTCTTCAGATAAGTGGCACAATGTATTCACCCCATTGGGCCCATTAATTCTTAGACAATGCTTACCTTGTATGAGATCCTTGGACTTGGTTATAATCATTTATAGTGGAATGACTTGGGATATGCCCTTAGGATTATGCTTATACCCCCTTTACTACCATACTGCATGAGTAACTATTATGAGTTGGCTGACCCCTATGGTCGAGTATGCCTTGGTTATACCTTGGATCCTCTTTCACTATTATTATGATATATTTCCAATGTTGTTACACCTCACATGATTTATCTATATAAACTAGTCATAAATGAATTAATTAAGTGGTTACATGTTTAGATACATTACTAGATGAGGCTGAAGCAGGTATTATTTATTTATTTGGAATTTATATATGTGTGTGTGTGTGTACACTGCTCATTTTATATTCATAGACTATATTTTTATAGACACTATTTTTGGTGGCCTACTGAGATTTATCTCACACCCTATTTGGGCCGCCATTGGTACCTAGACAGATTATATATATGCATGTGTTGATAAGGGTAAGTTTCCTACTTTGGACACCTGAACTTTCTTTATTTCTTAGGATAGATCTTGGCAGTAGATGACCAAGCCAACACTCGGGATGTTGGATAGTTTTTGGTTTCTTTTTTATTAATTTTTATATCATGTATTTCCTTCTTCTATGTGTACATATTTTCTAATTTTTTAGATACATGACATTACATCATCATATTTTGTATATTGTGTTGTTCAATTTATGAGTTGATTATTATTTATGGATGTTATTACTTACTTTCACTTCCAATTATATTTATTATTATGCTTTCGCTATTTTTATTCATCTATTATCATTATTATATTTTTTTTCTCCACTATGACATAAAGAAATAGTCTCCCCATAGACACAACTCAGGCTCTCGCTATTAGTCAATAGCCTCTAGTATATAGGGAGGCACTCTTGAGGCCATGTGCCCACCGGATCGGGTACCTGTTTAGTGGTTTCTGGGTAGGTACATCACAAAGTGGTATTAGAGCATCATTTTATTTTCTTTTGTATTATTTTTTGGTAAATATAGAAAATATATTAGGAACATGTTGGAACTTTGTTATAAGTTGTTCTTGGGAGTATCCAACCCATGTTTGGGGTAAATACCAAGTATCCTAGGAATGGGGGATTCTTATTCTGTATTTTTCTTATTATAGTTGATATAATTTCACCATTAGGTGATGCACATGAATTTTGGTTTTTGATATGCTTTATGTATATTTACCTTGGCCTAATACAATAAGGAGAATTGTTACATGCATCATTATAGGAACCAAGAATTAACATTCCATGCATATTCCATGCCATATAAGTGTATTTCATTGCTTTCATTGCTTGTATTGTCTGTGACTGTTGAGTGAGATATGGTTGTTATATATATTCTTGTGTTGCTAAAATATTCTACAGGGTAAGGTAATTGGTTATTTAAAGTGTTATCATCAATATAAATAGTTTTTTCCTATATAGGTTGATGGTGGAATTTTAAATAACTGGTTTCTACCCATGTCAACTATGTACCTCTGGTTACATGACCTACTCATTGGCTATGATTGAGTGACTACTAGTATAAATTTATGAGTTGTATGCACCCTTGTGAATTGGAATGGGTAATTTACTAAGTCGATCCATCATATATTTCTAGTTACATTCTGAGATCAAATGTAAACGGTAACTGATTAAAATTAAATGGGTGTCGTTTTCAGTTAAAAAGTGTATGAGCCTTTATTAGCTGGGAATGATGATCCATTTAATAAAACCTTGTTATATGTATATAATAAAATGAAAACTTTAAATGTAAAATTCTAACTTATAAAAATAAATGGTTTCTAGTAAATGAAGAGGCAAAGAGCAGTTGACATTTCATCTATTGAAACCTCTATAAATTAAACTTGAACACTTACCAATACCCTAGCCTTCTATATAGGTATTTGGGGTAGTATCTTGGGTAGTGATCCCTTATTATTATGTTCCTCTTCTAGTAGTGCTTTTATCTATTAAAAACTATTGTTCTACGACGTGTGCTTTGAATTTTTAGAGATATGACACCATGAATTCCTCCAGTCATGCGCCAAGAAGGTGGCGATTACCATGCTTTAGAGGTAGTGGGCCATAATCCTCCAATGATACCTCAAGTAGTGCCACCTGAGGAACAATATACTATTCCCAAATTGAGAAATTATTCTCAGTTTCTTGAGGTTTTTCTATGTATGATGTAGTCTATGCAGGGTGCTCCATGACTTGCACCAACTATGGCTGATCTGACACGTGATTTCAAGCAGTAGTATCCTCCCATCCTTTCGGGGGATAGTGGTATATAGGATACTAAGTCTTGGATAGAGAACACTATTTAAATATTATATCATATAAATACACCTCCATATATGAGGGTCAATATTTCCACTTATATTCTTTATGATTCCTCCAAATGTTGGTGGGATGTGACCACTTAGGTTGGTCATCATCAGGCCTTAGTCTGGGCAGACTTCCAGAATACCTTATATGATTAATTTTTCCCTTAAAAATTGAGAGATAACCAAGCTATAGTGTTCATGTACCTGGATCAGGGTGATATGTCCATTATGGACTATTTAACATGTTTTACTAGTTTTAGTGCTTTCCACCGCTTCTAGTCAGTGATGAACTATCGCAAGCGCAATGCTTTGAGGATGGGATCAAGTATTCCATCCACTCATATGTGAATATCTTTCACCTACCTACCTTTAATAAGATCATAAATTAGGCTCTTATCACTAAGAACAACCTGAGATAAGCTAATAGTACCAGGCATAGAGGTTAAGTACCAAGATAGGGTAGTAATTATTCTGGTAGCAGGAAACATAGCCTTGAGGTTTCTCATCATAGTAGTGGAAACTAGAGTATCTGAACTAGAAGGTATTTTATATTACATCAATGTGGAAATTATGGGAATATAAAGCCTCAGTGTGATAGATACCTTCTTGATTATAGTGCTTACGATAGTATAGGGAATCTTCAGAGATTTTGTTGGACCTTTCCACCTACTTCTAGTGGAATAGGATTTTTACAAGCTCCACCTTTAGAGGTAGGATCAGTTATGCCATGTCAAGTGAGGAGCTGGAGTAAAACTGGTAGGATAGGCTAAAGAGGAGATCATATAAATGGTATCTAGAATTATAATTATTAGTTCCAGCAAAGCGAACCTATTTTGGAAAGTCTAGTTGTAGCATAGGTATGTGGATCAAGCTAGTTGCATTATCTACAGCCAATACCTGAGGATTAGAGTGTAAGACCATATACACTATGAGGTACTATTCTAGTATCCTATGTTATTGTATCTTATTTTCTTAATACAGGTGTATATCACTCCTTTATCTCTTAATCAACCATGGAAATTATTGAGCTGAAAATTTAGAACTTCTGTGGGGTGATGACCATGGGAACATTGTTGGGAGTGCGGTCAAAGGGCATACACCAATGAAGAGAATACCCCCTTTTGGTGGGAAAATTTCCCCAGTAGTTTTCATGGGAATCATGAACTAGGTCTTCTAGAATTTCTTAGACTAGTTCATGGTAGTCTTCATCGACGACATCCTTGTGTCCTTGAAGTCTGAGGAGGAGAACATGAGACACTTGATGATGTTTATGGACATACTATGAGAGCACAAGCTTTGTAGGAAGCTCTCAAAGTGTCAGTTATGGATTTAGGAGGTCCAATTTCTAAGAAATGTTTTCTTATTAGATAATATGGTAGTGGACCCAACGAAGGTCATGGTTTTGTTTTCTTGGGATACACCTAAGAGAGTGATGGAGGTACGAAGCTTCCTTGGGTAGGAAGGATACTACTGGAGATTCATACATGATTTCTCTAGATTATCATCACCTTTGATAGCTTTGAACTAAAAGGGGTATCCTTTCATGTGGATAGAGAGATACCAACAGAATTTTCAGGAGTTGAGACATAGATTGATGAGTTCTCCCATCTTGAGATTTCCAGAGGAGGGTGTAGAGTATGTAGTGTTTTAAGATGCATCTGAAACTTGGATTGGTTGTGTTTTGATGTAGAGGAAAGTTGAGATTGCCTGTGGTTCATGTCAGTTGAGACCACATGACTGGAACTATGCAACCCATGATCTTGAGTTAGCAATGGTAGTCTTCATACTAAATATGTAATGACACTACCTGATGGGTTAGCGGTTTATCATCTATTATGACCATAGGAGTCTCAAGTATATCTTCTCTTATAAGGATATTAACTTGATATAGAGGTGATGGATAGAGTTCCTCTAGGATTATGACTTTGAGATTATCTATACACCTGGTAAGGGGAACATGGTAGCAGGTTCTCTCAGTAGGAGATCTTGTTTGAAATTTTTGAATGTTGTTTCAGATCAGTTATCCTTGTTGTAGTTATCCTTTGTGGGTAGAGGTAGATCAGATTACCTCTATTCAATGGTTTTTTCTCCTCTATTTTTATAGTTATTAAGGGAGGAACATCTTAGAGATTTTGACTATGAGACCCTATGTACTCAGATATCTACTGGACAAGCTCTTAATGAATTTTCTGAAGGTGGGGAGCATGTTTCTCTTTTCATAGTATGCATGATGGTACCAGTGATGTTGTGGGAAGATTTTTTGAGAGATTTTAATAAATATAATTTGGAGGTACATCCAAGTATAGTAAATATGTACCAAGACTTATGAAATTAGTTTTGGTGTCTATAGATAAAGAAGGGAGTTGCAGAGTTTGTTGCTTGATGCCTTACTTGTCAGCAAGTGAAGGATGAGCACCAAGTTCTAGTGGGTTTGGATCAACACCTTGAGGTGACAAATTGGAAGTGGTATGAGATATAAATAGACTCCATGAGGGGGTTACCACATATGTCTAGTGTACACTATTTCATCTGGGTGATCGTAGACTAACTCAACAAGTTGGCCCACTTCCTAACTATCTGAGAGTAGAGTTCATTATAGATATTGGGATGCCTCTACATGTAGGTGATATTCTAACTCCATGGAGTTCCCTCGATGGTCATTTTTTACTGCGATTCTCATTTCACATCTCGGATATATAAGATATTTCAAGAGTATTTTGGTAATTAGCTGCATTTGAGCACGAATTTTCACCCTAAGACTGACGGCTAGATTGAGCGGACTATTCAGGTTCTAGAGGACATGTTGTGATCTTTCATGTTATATTTTGGTCATAGTTGGTAGAATCGCCTACCATTGTTAGAGTTTTCATAAAACAATAACTACCATTCCACCATTGGTATGGAACTATTTGAGGCCTTGTGTGGGTGACCCTACAGGTCACCACTTTGCTGGACTAACCCAGAAGAGTCAACACTTGTGGGCCCAGAGTTGGATTGAGCCACTACATAGAAGGTTCAGATCATCTAGGAGTATATGATGATTTCACATATTTTTCATAAGTTCTATGTGGACAGATAATGGATTCCTTTGATTTTTGAGGAGGGAGACCATGTGTTCCCACGGGTTCACCTTGACATAGATTATAGAGATTTGGCTGCAGTGGTAAGCTATATTCATGATTCCTTATCCCTTTCCCAATACTATATAGAGTTAGTGAGGTGGAATACCGCTTAGATCTACCACCATAGTTAGACCAAGTACACAATGTCTTCCATGTGTCACAGATGAGGAGGTGTGTGCATGAGCCATCACAGGTTATAAACTGAGGTAAGCAGGATGTTGAGGATGGAGCTACCTTTTTTGAGTAACCAGTAGAGATCAAAGATTGATAAGAGATGATCCTTTGTGGGTGATATATTTCTTTAGTGCATGTCTAGTGGCAGCATAGGAATCTTTGGGAGAGCACATGGGATAATTAGGCTCATATGCATGCTCATTACCCCCATCTTTTTGTATAGGCACTTGTTTTGACTTTTCAAGACTTAAATACCCAAGGTGGGGATAATGTAGTGACTCAAATTTTCTATGTATTATTTTTGGATATTTTATGGATTTTTTTTAAGACTAGGAGCTGATATGGTGTATGATTCTAAGACCTAGTGTTATTCGAATAAATTTTTGAAATATATTATATATATTAAATGTATGCAAGCGCATTTTCCCTGGAAAAGTGGACTAAATTCTAAATTGAAGGTCATATTAGAAATATAAGGACATCTTTGAGCTCATAACATGGGTTTTACCTTATCCATGACATAACCTTTGTTGGCATAGGGCATTTGTGAAAAAAGTCAATGTGAGCGTAAAAATAAATAAATAAAATTTATTTTTGTGTTTGTTTGTTGATGTACTGACCTAATTATTTTTATTTTAATAAATTATTATGGAATATATTCATGGTTATCCACATAACCCTTTAAATTTATGAGATACTTTGGAGAGAATTGGATGTGATTCCATGGGTGAACGACAACCAGATCGTAGTTCAACAATCAGTGTGTAACAAAATCCAAGGATATTGCCAACAAAAATGACCCAACTTCATTCATCATAAGTGATTGATCCAAATCAAGGTAGGATGATGTTTTGATTGGATTTATTTCACTGTTGTTTATTTCTACAATGAATTTGAATCAATTGATGAATGGATTAATTCATGGATTAGTCGTTTTCAAAGATGGGTTATCTGCTAGAATTTATTTGGGATAATTTTTTATTTATTCTTAGTTCTTTGTTCTTATTTATAACAATAATAGATCAAATCCAACCAAACATGGCTAAGTTTCATTCCTATTTTTCATGTTTCTTGGTTTTCTTCTATTTTTATACTTACGTTCATCACCCGGGTTTCGTTTTATTGATGGTTCGACCCAAATACTAAGGAATAAGGTTGCACGCTTATTTCTTGGCACAATGATTTGATATCACATATTGAACTCGGTATGGTGTGGGGATCATGAGACAACAAAAACAGGGGTGGATCGGGACTGGTTAGAGGCATTTATGTATGGTTTTTTTATGAATTATGGAGGTATCATTATGGGAAATTATTTCTAGAAAATCAGAAGGTGAAATCTAACCATCAGTGGCAGCAAGGCTAGTCAAACCCCAGATCTGAGTTCCATGGGCACACTTGATGGCAACGGTGATGGATTCGGGAATCCGCGTGAGGAACCTATGGATTTCTATAAATCCCAATACACATAGTTTGTATTTTGGGAACACACACCATGTGGGACCCCTATGTGGTGGAGAGGGTTTCTGTGAGAATTTAAGTATCATACAATGTTTGGCTCAATCACACAGTATGTGACACTTTCCCAGAAACGCAGTGTTTACCTCATAGGGTAAACGGACACTAATAGGAGTACAAGTTCATGGGAACACCATGTACTTTCACATGAACATGGTTAGGCTAGATGTACATGAGCATAGTTGTGTATTTGGACATGATAAGAAGTAAAGGAGCATGGGAACACCATATAATTTTATAAGAACATAGATATGGGCCGTTTACACGAGCAGAACCCAGTGTCAAAGGGATATGGTATGTAATACTGGTACACATCATGTACTCATTTAAACTTGGTTTATATCCCTTGTTCTCTATATCTTGGACAAGTTTCGTTAGGGTGTGTTCCCTATATCCACTTCCTGAGGGTTAGTATGGAATCACATCATACACAATGGATAGTGATCCCTTCAGCATGAATTCTTGGATAGAGTTATTGGAATCATTCTATGAGTCCCAGAGTGAGATCATATATCATCTTCTTACCCTAGGTGGAGTTCTTTCTATCTTCATGACCAACACTAAACAGGTTTCGATCCTCTACTTATTGGGTTATTCAGGATTGAGTTGTTGGTATCCCCCATGGCCTTGGGTGTGATCCTCATCTATGTATTGTATCTCTTCATACATCCAGCGTATAATTCTAATAGAGAGACTCGATGAGCACAATCTCTCAAATGGATTTCATCAGTACTATCTGACTCGTGGAGTGTTTTCTCTTGGATGAATGTTATGTCAAACCTTCAAGTAGGAATCCTATGATAGCATTATGTTTGTGACTTTACCTTAATACTCTGTGTCATTTTTCAAAATATCTAGATATTCTTGTTATATATACTATAGACATATACCTATTTAGATCTGTCTATTATTATTTTGGTTATTTTATTTGTGGTTTCAGAGTGTCCTACTGTGTATTGTTATACTCACCCTTGCATGATATTTGTCTTCACATGTCGTGTATTGTGTAGATGATCAAACTTTTGATAGATTCCTAGAGGGGCCAGAACCAGGCATTTCTTAGTGAGTCAGACAGACCGAGGTGTGGTCCTATGGTTTCTTGACATCAATATCCATCTTTAATTCTAAGTTTGACTTATTTTTAGACTCTATGGTGGGCTTGTACTTGGCCATGTTTATTTTCCATTACTTGTTGTCATAATCTAGTTGTGAGTTTTAGATATATGCATGCATGGTTTATCATTTATTTTAAATTTTAGCGTTGTATGGGCTTGGAGATGTGTGTCTGTGTGCAGTTACTTTAGGATAAGGCCTCCCATTTTAGTTATATGCCTACTCAGTGCTAGTCGCCTACCCCAGGCCTATTGGAGGCAGTCTTGTGGAGTCACGAAATAGGACTTATTGGGATGGGTCATGACAGGGAGTATGAAAAATTACATCTCTAGAAGATATGGCAGAGTTCATCTGGTGGATGGGAAAGATCTTGAGATTGTTGGTAGGGGAGATGTCTCCATTCAAAAAGGAACAAAAGCTTACTGAACCTTAAATGTGTGTGGAACATCCTTGGATTAATGAATAACTTAATTTCCATGGTACAACTCAATGAATTGGGTTTCTATACAATTTCCATAGATAACAAATAAAATATTTCATATAGATATATGGTTATAGAAAAGGGATAAAAGGATGGGACCATGCATCTTACAATTTCATTAGAAGGATCGATCCATGTAAGAAAAGTTACCTCCACTAAACTTTGGTATGACTTTCTAGGTAACATTAGTGAAACGAAAATGAATATTATAGATGCTAAGTGATTATTAAAAACCATAATCATAGAGTATGAAACATGTGAGGATTTTTTTCTTTTAAAAGTAGTGAAATTTGTCCTTTCAAACAGAAGGTAAAACTCCAAATCATCAAAAGTTGTATCTAGTTCACAAAGATGTTTGGGGAACATCTTGGGGCATTCTCGTGAAGTTTCACTCTAATATGTGACTTTCATTGAAAACTCTACATGAAAATTTTGGGTTTACTTTTTCAATCACAAGTCCAAGGTATTCAAGACTTTACATTGGTGTGGGTCCATGGTGTAGAAGGATACCAAAAGTGAGTTGAATTTTAAATGTATAGACAATGGTGGTTAGTACAGAAGTAAGGAGTTTCAGAGGTTCTTCTAGTAGAATGATATTCATTTTGAGAATACTTCATTGGGGAATCTGGAGAAAAATGGAGTCATGAAAAGGATGAATAGGAATTTGGTGGAGAATTCTAGGACCATGAGGATTCATGAAGGGTTCCCTGAGGTGTTTTTGGAATATTTTGTGAATAGTATTGTATACTTAGTCAATCGGGGTTCATTATCACCCATCGGGCAGCAACTTCCAAAAAACTATTGATCTAAAATAAAGGTTGATTTGAACCACCTCAAAATATTTAGATCACTCAACTATACTCATATTGATTACAAGGAATGAGACGATCTTGAGGCTAAGTCTCAAGTGTGTTACTTCTTTTACTATGGTGATGAAGAATTTGGATTTCTAATCTATGATAATGACTCTCAAATATTCATCAAAATTCAAAGTGTGATCTTCAATAAAGAGATTGTGTGGAAGGATCAAAACTTGGTGGGAAATTATAATGAAATCAAGGTAACATAAGAAGTCAAAGTTAAACTAGATGGGATACCATAGGTTTTTGAAATTCTAATGAACCTAATAAGAACATCAGGATTTGAATCACCAGGCCATCTGGTGGAGTTACTAGAAGGAAGGGGTCAAGTTTTGATGGTGTTGACTGGTCCTGAAGTACTGGAGAGTTCATGGACTATGAAAGCTCGAGAAATGAAATTTTATACTCTGGAAGTTATAGTACTAGAAGGGTCTTATCTGCAGGGACAACTATAGAGATGTACCAAGGAAATATTCCAAGTGAAAAGGTATGGGAGTATTTTTTATTAAATGCTTCTAATAGACAATGGAAAGTCTAAAATCCTAAAAGAGGTGAGGATTTTGAAGGATTTTAAATATTAATAGCTATCCATGAGGGATGAACATGATTACCTCTATGTATCCAAAACATGGGAGATGATATAGATACCTTTAAGGAAAAAATATTCTTTAAAAAAATGGGTTCATCGGATGAAGGAAGAGGGAGATAGAAGGTGGAGGTACAATGTCAAGCTAGTAATGAAAGGATTTTAATAGAAGGAATGAGTGTATTTTTCAGAAGTCTTTTCTCTAGTAGTTAAGCACACACCTATCCAAATTGTGTTGAGTCTGGTTTTTTAGAAGATCATCATATGTAGCCATTAGAACTAAATATAGTATTACTTCATGGAGATTTGGATGAATAAATATATATATATTAGATGGATGGTTTCAAGTATCATCAAAACCAGGAAATTGTGTGTCAACTCAAACACGGCCTTTATGGTTTGAATCATGTTCTTAGGAATTGGAATCAGAAGTTCAAATAATTCATGTGGTATGAAAGTTCATATGGAGAAATGATAACAATTTTTGTTATTGAAAGGTGTTTAATGATGGTAGTTTAATTATTATTCTATATTATGTAGATAACATGCTGATAGAAGGTCTAGTAAAATAAAGGATTGATGAGATAAAGGTTGAGTTGTCCAGAATCTTCAAGATGAAGGATCTCAATCTAAAAAAGAGAATATTAGGGATGATGATTATACAAGACTGAATTTCTGGTACACTATGCCTAACTTAGGTTGACTTTATCTATAAGGTGGCGGGACACTTCATTATATCATAAGAAACGTCTGTGACCACACCCTTTGATGGAAATTTCAAACTAAGTAAGAGAAGTAACCTCAAATAGAAGTAGAGGTTGAGTACATGGTGAAGGTTCCATATGCATCATTTTTCAGAATATTAATGTATATTATGGTTTGTACTCGTCTAGAAATTTCATAGGTAGTGGTATTTGTCATTAATTTTATGTTGAACACTAGAATGGATCATTGGGAGGATTTTAAGTGGATCATGCAGTACTTGAAGGGTTCTTAAGACTTGTAAATTTTCCTCAAAATAGATGACTTTATGTAAGGTTTTTTAGACTCTAATTTTGGAAGATATTTAGATTCAGGGAACAATGTTTCCAAATGTGTGTTTACTTTGGATGTAATGGTAGTCAGTTGGATATTCAAACTTCAACTATTGGATTCACTTTCAACAACAGAATCAGAGTGCTTCACCTTGACAAGAATAGGGGAGGAGTTGATTTGGATAAATAATTTTCTAGAGGAACTTGGAAGGAGGTGGATTTATGGGATACTCTTTTTTGATTCATAAAGTGTGATTTTATTATACAATAATCCAATGTTTCACTCTCAAATGAATCATATTCAGTTTAAGTACCACTTCAAATGGATGTTATTTGAGTAAGGAGTGTTAGACCTTCAGAATATTGAAGGGGCGTGGAATATAACTGACATGTTGAAAAAGGTTGTGGCTTGTTAATTATTTAGGTAGTTTTGTGACTCAATAAGTTTGGGTTGACCAAAATGAAGTCATGGTGGGGAACCATTAATCTACTTTATGGAAATTTGAAGGATAAGGAGGAATTTTGTGTGGGATCTGATAGAGTAATTAGTCGTAAAACTAAAATGAATCTCATGTGGGAAGTTGTTGAGGTGTGAGCTTAATTTTTTCAGGAGGAAAAATATGACTAGAAAAAAAATAAAATATGGTGGTCTTATTTCTGATGTCTATATGGAGATGGAGTGATAGTGGATGGGTTTTATTTCACTAGAATATATAAGTTAGTGCAGTGAAATTCAATCTATCAAAATTCCATTCACTAATAGATGAATTATGAGGGACATCATGCAAGTTCATTAGAAGGGTGAAAAATTGAATGGAAGTTCATGTTGAGTCAATAGATTTCTTTGACCATATTAATGGTTACTCCATGTATCTCAGTGGAGGTGGAATTTATCCCATAAAGATAGGATGGTGGTGGTGATTGGAAGGGCTAGATGGACTATACGATAAAATTAGTTTGGATCACTTGTGATCCTGATAGTGTGATGACTTAATCATTATAATCATCCTCTTGATTCTTTGAATAAAGTGAAGTAGCATCCCCCATGGATTAGGGCACAAGCCAAAACCATATAATACTTTGTATTTTTCTTTTCCTTTAAGGTTTTCTTTTGATTGTTATTTTAGTTAGTTCTTGTCTGTATATTCTAGTGTTTTTTCATTGTGGTGTGGGGAATTAGGTTCACTTATCTTCCATGTTCCAGTCATCATATATGGGGTTCATTCTGGAGCTTTATCTTTTTCATATAAAGTTTTGGTGGAATATCTATCAATGATTTAAATAAAATGTAGTCATGGATCCAATGGTCAAGAGGTTCTGGACCTAACAAAACTCAACTATATTCCTTCGATAACATAGTTCTATTAGGGTCTCTTGGCTAAGTGTAACCCAAACCAAACATCAAGAACAAGAAATTGATCTTATCAAGATATCCCATTAGTTTATTTACTTACACAAGATAATATTGGGACACCTGGCTTTGGCATCACCTATCTGGTTGGATAACCAAGGTCTTGACAAGTGTTCTCTTGGGAAGGAATATGACACTCGATATTTTTAAGGGGATGTAATCCCACCATCTTATATCACGTATTCTCTTTACATGTATGTATATTTCTAATGATTTAGTTTGGAGACTTATTCCTTCCACCAAATCAATATGATCAAATCATATTGATGTGAAACTATTTACACAACTCGTGAACAAAATAGAGTTAATGGAAGATAAAACTAAATTATTTATCATTCGTATCATGTGACTCCTTAGATGCATGTATGATAATTTAGAAGTAGATTAACACTTTAAACTAATTCATACATCCATTCATAATATAAATATTTAATATCAATAAACAATAAAGAAGGTAATAAATCAAATAAATGAAGAATTCATATATTTAAATATGAGATACATCATTTATAAACAATTCATAAATAAAGATAATTATATACATTTTATAATTTAATCATACATTATGGACATTCCATATTTAAAAAATATATATAAACACTTTATTTTGTTTCCAATATATACTCTATCATAATGTTTATTAGATGGATTTTTCTTTAAATATATGATATTATATGAAATATAAAAATTTTATATATCAATTCTATCAATTGTATTGTGTGATTGATAATAGGTCTTA
The DNA here is from genome assembly GCA_963277665.1 of Viscum album. Taxonomy (NCBI): domain Eukaryota; kingdom Viridiplantae; phylum Streptophyta; class Magnoliopsida; order Santalales; family Viscaceae; genus Viscum; species Viscum album. Next base: position 192,560,500 of record OY728137.1, on the reverse strand, counting down.
TGTGAGCCTTGCATAACATTAATTCCATGCATTGAGGACCCGTGTAATAATAATTCACATGGATAAAATCATATTGCACCACCCTAGTTTATGATAACCCTCTATGTAAGATAAAACAAGCATGAATGGTTTTCTACAGCATCAAAACCTGGGAATCGGGTTTTACAATATATTCTATATCATATAAATGATGTGAGGCTCTATTTTTCTACAGCATGAACAATTAATGTTAACACTTTCATATTTAATGATTACCCATGTTATACCATACAACATGTTGAAAACAAAAGGAATAATACCATACGTATAAAAAAACTCTAAATCATATTGTGCGACATATAAAAGGACATCTATATGATATATGGTCTCTTACTTTTAAAACATGATTTCATAAATCTAATAAAATGGGATGGATCTAGTACCACCTATGGGTTACTTAAGATCATATAACACTTATAAAACTTAGCAGAAACAAAAAAAATCCCAAAACCAAGGATGTACCATGCTTAAAACTGAAACCATGCTTTATATAAAACGAATAACATATTGTTTATACCTTACTCAATCAATTTCAGGAGAATCTATCTTTATCATATGAGCTTGATAAAGATAACTCAAAGGAATATCAAGTAATCCCTTCTCCATAGTGTATCCATGAGTTGAAATAATCTCCAGACATTCAAGTAGGATTCTTCTTCTCATCATGACATGTTAGTGCCTTATTGGGTAATGGAGGAGGAAGAAGAGGGATCCACTGGGAGAATTTCCATATGGGCTTGAACATCACCATCTCAATGGTTTTTTCCTCCTTATATATCCATCAGGATGTTCTAATGCATTAACTCATATGTTTATAACATATGAGTTAATTTTTAGGCCAACCATGATTCCATCGCATGAATGCATCACTCCTCCCATGTGTTTCATATTATAAAATTATAAATATTGATGATAGAAAAAATCAAAAGATTTTGAAATTAATCCTTCTACTTCCATGTCTTGGTGGTGGATTATTATCGCATAACAGGCCTTATGATATACCTAGTGTAGTGCCTTACGATATTGAAACAAGGAATATGATAGGCTTTTGGAACCATGCATGTCTTGCTATACAGTATGCTTAATCTTAAGGAATATAAATCTTGAATATATCACATATATATTAATATTTTAGAGGGAATATTCAACATTTCCTTGTCTTCATTAAGAAAGAGTTTGTTCCCTAAGTGAGAAAGGATTAATGTATAAAGGTGCTCTTGGAGTTTTAGTAAAAGGAGTTCATTTTGTGTGATCTCGAGATTCTATTTTGGGCATTTATTTTCTGATTTTCATTCCTCTTAACTGATGAATATATATGATCATGACATTTTGAATCTTTCATGAGTTCAGAGATGGGAAAGTGGGTGGTGAGTTTTCATTTTAGGTCTTGGGTAAAGGTGAAGAATCAAGCTAAGGTGATTAAGGGAGCTTTGATCCAAACTATTGGGATGGTTGAGGATGATTCCATGAGTTATGGGTCTCATAGTAGGTGGAATAAGAAAAGTGATGCGGTCTTCTAGAATTTAAGTGTGGCATTAAAATTTGGGTTTGAGTAGATCTAGGTGTCTTGTTTTGAGTAATATAATATGTTTTCATTGTGAAGTAGTGGGACACTGATGGTATGAGTACATCATGATTCATAGTGTTCTTTGGTTCAGGTGAAGGGTTTTTTTATGGGTATTATGGTTAGATTTCGAATAGTGGTCAGTTATAGTGGAGTCAATCTAGTTTCAAGAATTTAAGAGTGTGTGTGTTTTGAGTCAGTGACCTTAAACCTTTCATAAGAATCTATTTAGATAATATTTAGCATTCTAATTTTTTTTTAAAAATGGCATATTCTCTCTCTATTTCTATTAAAGTGATTTTGAAAATTCATGTTCATTGTATTTTTTAAAGAGAGTTGGTTTATCATTGACTAGGTTAAAATAAAATCATAATAAATTTTTTAGTTTAATTTAAAAAAAAAAGACAATTTATAAATGTATGAAGTCTTTGAGAGATTAAAAATCCATATTTATCAAAATAAATGGTTTTAGAAACATAATCTTATGAACTTGTTTTTTCAATATGAAAGGATTAATTGTTATTAAGAGGGTGCAGTTTTGGGATGACATAATTATTTTCTTCCTTTTTCTGTTTCATTCACCCCATTTTTATAGAAGAACTTTTATTTGAGATGTATCTCATGTAGCGGTTAGGTTTTGGAAAATCTCTTATTATTATGAAATTATTTAGTTGAGGGTGTTGTATACATAGTTGTGATAATCCTTAGGAATTGAAGAGTGTATCCTCTGAGCATTATAGTTCTTACTTGGATTCAGCGAGTAGTTCTTCGGATAACATTAGTCTCATTTGAGAGGTACCTCTTAGGGGTGTTTGGGTTCATGATCTTTTACCTTCTTCTTTCTAGGTTGATTTTGATTCTCAGGGATGAAAATTATTTGATAGGTATCTGATGTAACGGACTACATTTTCTCAAACTATTACTTTGTGTATTTCAGGTGTTATAGGCATTGAGAGGAGGATAGAAGGAAGAAGATGTATTTAGAGCATAAATTCCAACTAGATGGATGCATCACAACATAGTGTTATGTGTTGTGACATGAGGAGTTGACTAGGGAGTTGGGATATGGATTTATGTTTGTTTCATGACCTGGGGAGAAAGTTGTGGGATTTTCTTATCACTATATTTCATGAGGGTTAGTTGCAACATGATATTTAGTGTTACAGGGTGAAGTTTCTTGAGGGATTATTGATTAATCTTTCATAAGGAGTATTGTGGCGTGAAGAGTATTGGTTGTGGAATAAAGGTTTCTGGGTTATTCTTACATGGAACGTTCCCTAGGTTAATATAGTGTGGATTATTCTGGGTTTATCTCATGAAAGTTTTATTGCTCTATGGTCATTCGAGCTATGACATGGGGAGTCTAGAAGTTCTTTGGGTTAATCTTACATAATCTTTTGGTTATCATGCACGAGCGATGTTGAAATATAGTTATACTTTTTGTGGTATGAAGTTTGGGGTTGTCAATTTCTTAACTCCATTTATCTGAGGTATATTCTATCATGGTGACTTTTATTATGTCAGGATCGGTTTGGGGTTTGTCAGGTTTGAGGTGAGAAGGTCAGGGTTTGTGTTGTGTTTTTTAGAGACTCGTGTAATGTGGTATAACCATCCTAATTACATTGTGGACTTCATTAAATTCATATAATTAAGATAGTTTTAACCATGGTATTCAGGGAGATATAAGAAGAGACTGTGGTATGATTTTTGTTGGCGTTCTTGATTTATCCTCATTGTAGCGTGATCATAACCCATCATGTCGTGATTATTTAATTTTCCAGAATGGTTATAAATTCAAACCTTGTATCAAATTATCTCTTATTTCTCCATCTCTCCTCAAACCCTAGGTGACTAGTGATGTGTATTTGGAGATCCTTATCCATCCTTAGATTGGTTTTGGATCTTGACTTTAGGATATTAACCCCTTATGATCCAAGGTCAATTTATCTTCTATTATTGTAGATTCTCTTCTTGACATTTCTTCTTGGGGAGTTTTTGACAGTAGTGTTGATTCGTTTATAGTGTTTTTATATTGTGGTTTCTATGGGTAATGTTCATGCATAGGCCTTAGGGTTTATCCTCATTTGTTGGGTGGTGATTTATTACAATTTCCTTATCATCTCATGTAGTGGTTGTTAAAGCTTTAGTTGAGGTAGGAGATCTAAGACTTCTTTTTTATTTATGAGTAATTTATGAAATTATCATTCTTTTGATTTCTTTGTATAGATGGTGTGGATTAACCTAAATAGGATAATAAACCAAAATAAAGTAAATCGAAAGGAGGAGGGTGATCCATATGTTATTTAATTAATTCCATGTTATTTCTTATGTGATGATACTTCTCAAATGACATTATTGTTTTGGAAACCTTGTTTGTTATTAATGATATGTTTCAACTACCTTCCATAATGGGTTAATCACTTAAAGTTGATAATGAAATAAATATAGTGGGAATTTGGAATTTTTGATGTTCTTGTGTATGCATAAAAGGTTAAATGGATATGGGTTGATTCCTAAAGGAAGTTTTTTAACATGGTTTACAATTGTGTTTGTTGAATTTTCTATTGAAAATATGGTTTGTTTATTTTTTTTGTGATAACCTTGGATCATATCATGTTCATAATTATCTAAATCATGTAGATTTGTAAATGAATAGATTGTGTGGAAATTTGGAATTATGGTGTTGAAGTTTGAATGTGAAATTGTGATTTAAAAAAGAAATAAAGATTAGAGAGAAGTTCTTCAATGTGAATTGTTGTTATGTTTACTTTTGTTTATTTTTTGTATGTAAGATCTTCCTTACTATGTTAAAAATGGGTATTGGTTGGTCATTTTGGATGATTGATAGTATGTGGTGTGGTTTGGTTGTGGTAGTGATGGATGGACTATTGTGTGGTTATAGTAGTAGAACATGGCCAATTGTGTGGAAAGGAAGTGGTTTTTTTACTGTCATGGTGGCTTTTGGCATGTTTTGTGTAGCGATTCATGTAGTGATGGGTTTAATTGTTATGGGGATGTGTTGTAGTTTCCTAGTGTCATGTAATATTATTGGAATAAATGAATATGATAATGGGATAAAATTGATAGATGATGGTTTATAAATGAATAATTATATTGATCGGAATGGTTTTATTTAATAAATGGTAAAGATTGGGATAAATGTGAGGAATATGAATAGTGAACAATTAATGTAATAAATGTGAGTAATATGAATGCAATGAGGCTAGTAAATGATAATCTTGAAAGGATATAATGATGATATGATTAAATATAAATTTAATGACAATTGTTATGGTTGTATTATGTGGATAGGTGGGGTTGGTTTGCAATGTAGTGATGGATGCAGTTGTTAGTGGATGGTAATATTGATGTAATGGTTATTATGGGTGATAGTAGTGTTGGTTTGGTGTGAATATTTAGGTTATGTTTGTGTGACTATATGATATTCATTATATTTTCTTATGATTTCTTATAAACCACCACCTAAATCGGATAACCTTAATAACACTCCTATGATTTTGGGTTTTGGGTGTTTTCTCCAATATCCATGTTATATTTTATTGTTATTTCTTGAACACCACCACCTGAGTCAGATAACCTTACCAACACTCATATGATTTTGGTTTTTGGATGTTTTCTCCAATATCTAAGTTATAGAGGGAAAAGATGGTTGATTGCTCCATGTTTCCCATTCTCCCTTCAAACATAGTATGGGATCAAATGGATCGAGGTAGTTATATACATACAGGCTTTAATGGTTAGTTCTTAGAGTATACATATACTATATAATGTGGTTTTTGATTATAATGCATGGTGGGGATAGTGCATGGTAGGAGGGTGTAATGTACCGGCCTAGGTGCCACACAATGGTGCCCCGATCTGGTCGGTCACAGGACCTCAGGCGCACCTCCCCATATGCTAGAGGTTGTTGAATAGTAGTGAGGGTTTGGTAAGTCATTGATGGGGAGACTATACAATATTTTATCAGAGTAAAACATCATAGGAAATAAATAGACAATAGAAAAAATCATATATAATCAAAAATAGTACCAATGTCACAAGATAACCAAAACAGTAAAATACAGTACTCAAATGAAAGGGAAACATGTCATGCCAAAGTAGGTTCCAAAGTGTCTAAAATATTATAGAAATTAAAGATACTAATGAATCCCAAGAAGGTCTCAAACCACATCTAGTTCCCTTATCCAAGATCTATCCCTAGTTAGTAATCTAACCCAGGTCCCTTTCCCTTAACATGTCCTATAACAATAAAGTCTATTCAGGTACCAATCAGGAAGCCCAATTAGGGTGTGAGTACAACTCAGTAGGCCACCACCAACAGTGTCTAAAACAAGTCCATTAAAAAATAGTGTATTCAATTCTATAAATAAATAAGTACAATGCATAAATAAATAGTTATAACACTATCATTTATTATTTATTTAATCATATTAACTCCAAGGTTACTGAGTATACTCGTACCTCAATACTAGCTTTGGATCATGTCAGATATTGAAGTATTTGAAGGTGATATGATGTCTCATAACCTGATTCGACTCATGTCGGTGTTTGAAATATTCTAATGTGTGTCCATATCTCGAAGTACCATTATTATCATTTTTCAATTTACAAAACATTGTGGGAATAGAATGTCATGTTTAGCCTCCCAATTCTCTACATGAATACATACTACTGGTGTAGATCGTCATGCCTAACACCAAATTATCATTTGTGTGCACCTATCACCAGTGTAGATCATCATGTCTATCACCCTATTCATTCAATACCCTGATAGATCTATCACTGGCATAGATCTTCATGTCTATACCTAATTCAAAAACTATGCATGTATATCATCATCAGCCTAGATCATCATGTCTAGAACCTCAATATATGAATCGTTAATTAATTCATAAATTAATTAACCATTCCCATTAATTAATTCAACAATTAATTAATTAATAACTTCACTTTTTCCCTTAACCAATTCAACAATTGAATAACCATTCACGTACTCAAAATCTAATAATTAATTCACCAACTAATTATTCTCTAATTATAAATCATCATTCAATAATTAACTTATAAATTAATTATCCTAAATCCACAATTCTCAATATTCAATCAAAACCTCAATTTCTCAGTTCAAGCCTTGATAATTAATTTATCAATTAATTTTCCTAATTATTCAATTCTCAAAATATCATTGTTAAACTCTCAATCAATTAAATTGTTCATCAATCCCAAAATCTCACAATTTCACAACAATATCAATTAATTAATTTTTCACATTAATTCATTCAAATTAAGAATTCTATTTCTAAACAGATCTAGAAATTCTAGAAATTGCATATACATAATAAAAATTATGGCTATGGGAATTGAATTTTAGACCACCTACCTCAAGATCAGTGATGAAGAATGCTCGCCAACGAATATCCCCCAATTGAGAGTAATCAATCAAGAATGAATCGATGAACAGGATTTAGATCTGACTCCTCAAAAGAGGAGGAAGTAGTGATAGAACCCCACATCTACTATAGTAATTAGCTACTGGATTCCTCTTAACAAGAACCAGATAATCTATTAGCAACAGATCTAGAAGTAGATTAATAATCGGAAGGAATAACATAAAAATCTAGGTCTGGATATCCAAAATTTTATGTGAGATCACTTCCAGATCGAAGAAGACTCAAGGAAATCAACGGTAGAAGACCCACAGCAAGGAGGGAGGTGCGCGGACGGTCTTCAATCGAAGATTGTAATGTGAGGAGGAGTTTTGGTCCAAGGTATAGGTTTTTAGGGCATCTTTGGTCGAAAAAGGTGGTGTGAGGATCTTTTATAGCCAAGAAAATTAGGTTTGAAGGGTTTATGTGATGATAGAAATGTGTTTCAAAGAATTTTGGCATGAAAATTACATGACATGAATCCTTATTTCATGTCATGTAACGATTTGCAACCAATTTCCCATTTTTCCTGGGGAAATCCTGTCAAGCCATTAAAAACATTAATCAAAGATTATGTTTGGTGAAATCCAATTACACGTGGTGAAATCCTACACGTGGTGAAATCTTATTACATGTGGTGAAATCTTATTTCATGACATGTTGACACGTGGTGAAAGATAGTTATAGGGGATGTAATCTACTTTCATGACATGTTGACATACAGAGAAAACTACTTACAGGGGGTGTAAATTTTCAAGGTTATGAATTAATTTAAGCTTTAAATTAAATTCAAAACATCCCATCTTGACCAAAAATTTAAAAAGATTCATTCCTAGAAAAAAGTATGGGATCTTACAATCTCCCCACCTTATAATATCTCATCCTCGGGTTACACTCCCAAGACCCTATAGGATTCTGAGTCAAAAAATTTGAGCCACTAAGCCCACATATCTGCCTCCCTTTTCCATTTACCCTCCTATACACATTCATGTTTCTATAATACATGAAATACCCGCAAGGTCTTTCCCCTAAACACTATCTCACTGCGATCCAAAACACGTATCAGATTCTCCTCAAAGGACGCATCTATCTCAATCTCAACATAATCCACATCAATCACATGAGAAGGGTTAGGGTGATACTTCCAAAGTTGTGATTCATGAAAAAAATCATCCATAGCGCTATATTTCTGTGGAAGATCCAATCGATATGTCATTGTCCCGATTCTCTCCAAAATATCAAATGGTACAACAAACCTGGGCATCAACTTTCCCTATCTCTATATCCTACGGTGACCCAAACTAGGTGACACTTGAAGAAAAACACAATCACCCTCTATAAACTCTAAGGTTCATCTCCATCTATTAGCATACAACTTCTGCCTACTCTGATTCATATTCATATATTTCCGAATCAGCTGAACCTTCTCTGTCATCTCCTACACAAGACTCAGTCTCAATAACTCTGACTCACCATCCTCCATCCAGCATAGCGGTGATCTAAATGTCCTACCATAAAGAGCCTCATATAGTTTCATGTGTATAGTTTCCTGATAACTATTGTTAAAGGAAAACTCCACTAAAGCTAAGTTATTCTCCCAAGACCCACCAAAGTTGAGAACACACACTCGTAGCTATCCTCAATCACTTGTATAGTATGCTCTGACTGCCCATATATCTATGGGGAAAAGGCCATACTCAATAATACCTATGTGCCAAGTGCCTTTTGTAATCCTTAACAGAATCAAAAATCATGGTATGAAACTATAGTCCATGGAACCCTATGCAGATAGACTATCTCTCGAACATATAGTTCTCCCAACTTATCTACTATGAAGGTTTTATGTATTGGCAAGAAATGTGCTACTTTGGTCAATCAATCCACAACAACCAAGATAGAATCATTCTTCCTAAGCATTTTTGGATGACCTACCACAAAATCCATGGTCACATCATCCCACTTCCATTCTATAATGGGCAATGTCTATAGAAAACCTCCAGGTTGTTGATTCTCTTCCTTCACCTGCTGAAAGGTGTAGCATCATGTTACAAAACTTGTTATCTCCTTTTTCATGTTTGGACACCAAAAATTTCTTCATAGGTCACGATAAATTTTTGTCACACCTGGATGCACTTCCCACCTTGAGGCATGAGATTCCCGTATAATCTCCTCTTGCATGCTCATAGGCACAACAACTCAATTCTTTATGTAGATGATCTTATACTCATCTATCAACTAGTCCGAAGGTGTCTCCCCACATTCAAGGCTTTCCCTCAAGGCCAATAACTTTGGATCCTCATACTGTTTGTCTCTGATCTATCTCAAAATTGTAGATTCCACTGAAACTGATACAAGAGTCATTTGATCCAAACTCTCCTGAACCACAATGTGTATCTTTTCTAGTAACATCATAGTACTCCACTTAGCACTAGATTCCTAAACTTCCTAAGTCTGAGTTTTCCTAATCAAAGATTCGTCCACATTATTTCCCTTCCCAGGTGTATATTCTAGCTCAAAATCAAAAGACTGTATATACTCAACCCATCTCCACTATCGAAAATTAAAATCTCTCTGGGAAATGATATACCTCAATCTATTATGATTTGTATAAATTGTAAAATTTTCTCCCATAAGGTAGTATCTCCAACACTTAAGATCATAAACCATTATTTCCAACTCGAGGTCATGTGTAGGGTAGTTCTATTCATGTGGCCTCAAATACTGAGACCCATATACCACAACTCTATTCCCTTACATCAACTCATCTCCAAGTAAGATCTCAAAAGCATCACAATATATTGTGTACTCCTCACCTGACTTGAGTAGGATCAAAATTGGTGTCGATGTCAAATGCTTCTTCAATTCCTAGAAGGCCTTCTCACATGCTTCTGACCATTAAAAGTTTATCCCCTTTTTGGTCAAGACCGAAAGTGATGCTTCCAATTGATAAAATTCCTAGATGAACCTACTGTAATATCTAGATAATCCCATAAAGCATCATATATTGAAAACATTCTTAGTCTTCTCCCAAGAAACCACTACCTAAACCTTCTCTGGGTCCACTAACACACCTTCCTCCGATATAATGTTCCCCAATAAGTGTAACTGGTCAATCCAAAATTGACACTTAGATAGATTGGTGTATAAATGATGCTCTCTTAGTGTACTCAGAATGATTTCAAGATGTTGGGCATGATCATCATGAGTCTTGGAGTACACCAATATTTATTCCAAAAATACCACCACAAATTGATCCAGGTACGGATGGAATAATCTTTTCATCAAGGCCATAAACACAACTGGAGTGTTTTTCAAACCAAAATTCATTATGAAAAACTCATATAGGATATACCTTCTTCTGAAAGTAGTCCTCAGTATATCAGAAGTTTGAACTCTCGGCTGATGATACCTTAATCTCAAGTCAATCTTCGAGAACACACAAGCTCCTTTCAACTAGTCAAAAATATCATCGATACACGAAAGTGGATATAGATTCTTCATAGGCATCTTATTCAACTTCCGGTAATTGATACATAAATGTAAACTCCTATCATCCTTCTTTGCGAACAATACAGGTAAACCCCATAGTGACATACTCGGATGGATAAATCCCTTATCCTTCAATTCCTCCAGCTGAGTATTGATCTCTTGAAGCTCAGTCGGTTCCATTCTGTATGGTAGAATAGATATTGGTTCTACCCCTGGCATGATCTTAATAGTTAATTCCACATCTCTCTCAAGTGGAAGCCCTGATAAGTCCTTGGGAAAGACATCTTGAAACAGTTCCACTAGTGGTGGAAGGACATCTTTCCTAATACCCCTGTTATATAGAAATAGACCAGCTACTTAGGTTGTGAGGTCTCATAGTTGCTGATTAATTGGCTCTACTCATCCCACCTGGATATCCCACTCTCCTTGGTGAATGTAATGGTCACCCTTAGGATATGTAAACGTAACTCTCCTGTGGTAACAGTCTATATGGGCTCGGTATGTGACTAGCCAGTCCATACCCATAATTAGGTCAAAACCTATCATATTAAGAATATAGAGATCCCATAGAAAATGGTACTCCCCAATCTCAAGAGAACATCCCTTGAATATACTAATGTATCCAGACCATACTCCCAAAGGTTTATCTATCCTCATAACCCCGATCATAGGCTCCACCACCAAGATTAAACCATTAACAAGTTTCGTAGATATAAATGAATGAGAGGCACCAGTATCAAATAAGGCACTAGATAATGTAGAAGCTACAAGAATAGTGCCTCTCACTATTGATGGACCATCCTCACTATCCACAAGTGTAAGTTGCACTGCATGAAACTGTCCTATCCATCTTCCCTATGATGATGTCTGAATACCCTGACTTGCACCACTCTATTGATGTGGGCGCTCTTACCCATAATCACCACGCCCACTTCCTCTACCACCTCATCCAGTAGAACTCCAGTTTCCATATTGGTATGGTGTAGAAGATACCCTCCATATACCTTAATTCTTCATATCTCCTCTATCACTGACCATATATCTCGAGTTCCTGCAGAACCTCTATAGATGTCCCAACCTACTGAAATATCGGCACTCCACTAGTGGTCAAGGAAAATGGTTGTGATAGTGTCCCATCTTACCACACTAGTGGAAAATCACTTGAGTACGATCCTAATAAATTGATACTCCTTACTACCCACCTTGCTTTCCATTTCCCTGACTAAAGTTCTCGTAACGACGCTTCCTTCTCTTGGAATTCACACCACCTGACCATCCAACAGAAATCGCTTTTCCACCACTGGAAGACTCCTTCAGGTTTCCCTCAAAAACGAGATCCTGATTTACCACTTCTGATAACTTCTTTATCCTAAATATATTCACCTGGGACTTAATTTCACACTTAAGTCCATCCTAAAATCATTTTGCTAATTTAGCCTCATCTATCGTCAATGATGAAGAAAAACATTGTAAATCCATAAAGCATCCAGCATAGCTCATCACAGGCATGTTCCCCTAAGTTAATCTCATGAACTTGGATACTCTTTCATACCTCAACTTCTCTGGGTAGAAGTGTTCTAAAAACTTCTCCAAGAATTCCCTCTGTAGCATACCATCAGTTAGTCCAGTATGATCCTAGATGTCCCACTAATGTTTTGTTGATCCTCATAGCATGTAAGATGCCAAATTGACCCTCTTCTTAGCAGGATTCTCTAAATGGTCAAGTATCATCTTGATTGATTCAACCTAGAACTCAGCTACCTCCGATCCACCTTCTCTACTAAAATTAAGAGGGTGTTGCAACTAAAACTACCTTGTCAAATCAAACGTGATTTTCACAACCCGCCATCGGTCTCTTTCCATGATTTTCATGAAGTGAACAAATTTCTCCCAGAACTTCTCCCCTACTTCCTTTCCCAGCACTATCGGTGCCTCAGGTTCCATTATTGGAGGATTGTTCCTAGCCATGCCCCCTGATCATCCTCTCAATAAGTTTCATCATGGAGGCATATCTCTACAAGTCCAAACATGCACTTTAGGACATAGTTCACAAATTTAACATTTTTATGTAAGAGGGAAACATAATAAGATACAACAAGTCTTTTCACTAAGTCTCTCCACATGGTCAAAATTGAGGCATCATTACTACCCTTAACCACCCTACACCTAGGTCCGATTAACAAGGGTAACCACATTCTCATATTCAAGATTCTTATCTAGACACCCATTTATTCACATAATTTCATCATTTTACAATCTTTTTCAATTTCATGTTAAGCACCATTTTCATTTCAATTTTACAATCAAGGAAAACATTTTAAGTTTAACAACTTACCCATAACTCATTTCCCCGTGTGTGCCTAAAATGATGAATGTCATAAATAATCTTGAGTGCCTAGAATGATGCATGAATACTAAACTCTCATTCCATTCCTATTTATGGGTCAATTCTTAGAAATTTTAGAAATAAAAAACACATCACACAACAAGTGTGCCATCCAAGGTGAAATAATATTCAACTGTAGAAATGAATAGTAATAACAATAATCCCACTCTGAGTACTTGGTTTTTTCCCCATACGTGGGTTTTCAACTCCCATGCATGAGATCATTACCAAGCCCTGACTCTTCCTAGTCTCCTTTCTACCTTTATCAAAATAATAAGTCAAAATAAGAAGAAAAGAAAACTTCCTCTGATACCACTTTCTAATATCCCGACCTGGGTGCCACACAATGGTTCCCCAAGCTGATCGTTCACATGACCTCAGGAATGCCTCCTCATATTCCAGAGGCTACCGACTAGTAGATAGGGTATGGTGAGTCATTCATGGAGAGACTATAATCTCTTTTATCAGAGTAAAACACCAGTGGAAATAAATAAACAATAGAAGAAAGCATATATAATCATAAACAGTGCCAATGTCACAAAATAACCAAAATAGGAAAATATAGTACTCAATTGAATCAGAAACATACCATGACAAAGTAGGTGCCAAAGTGTCTAAAATGAAATAGAAATTAAAGACACTAACAACTCCCAAGAGAGTACCGAACCACATATGGTTCCCTCATCCAAGCTCCATCCCCAATCAATAATCTAACTCAAGTCCCTTTCCCTTAACCTGTCCTAAAAAAATAAAGTCTATTCGGGTACTGATCAAGTAGCCTGAGTAGAGTGTGAGTAAAACTCAGTAGGCCACCACCAACAGTGTCTAAAACAAGTCCATTCAAAATATAGTGTATAAAATTCTATAAATAAATAATTACAATGCATAAATAAATAGTTATCACATTATCATTTATTCTTTATTTAATCATATTAACTCCAGGGTTCCCGAGGACACCCGTACCTAAATACTAGCTTTGGCTCGTGTTGGAGCTCGAAGTGTTCCCTAGGTAATTCATATCTTAATACCTACTTCAACTTGTGTTGGAGCTCGAAGTATTCTAAGGTGATATTATATCTCATCACCTGATTCGACTCATGCCAGAGTTCAAATTATTCTTATGTGATTCCATATCTCAGAGCACCATTATTATCATTTTTCAATTTAAAAAAAATTATGGGAATAGAACGTCATGTCTAGCCTCCCAATTAATTACATGCATACAAATCACTAGTGTATACTGTCATTCCTAACACCCAATTCTCATTTGTGTGCACTTATCACTAGTTTATATCATCATGTCTAGCACCCTATTAATTCAATACCTCGATGGATCTATCACTGGCATAGATTGTCATGTCTAGCCCTCATTCAACAACTATGCATGTATATCATCATTGGCCTAGATCTTCATGTCTATCACCCCAATCTATCAACCATTAATTAATTCATAAATTAATTAACGATTCCCATTAATTAATTAAATAATTAATTAATAAATAATTTCACTTTTTCCCTTAACCAATTCAACAACTGATTAACCATTCACATAATCAATATCTAATAATTAATTCACCAATTAATTATTCTCCAATTAAAATTCATCATTTGATAATTAACTTATCAATTAATTATCCTAAATCTACAATTCTCAATATTCAATCAAAACCTCAATTTCTTAGTTCAAGACTTGATAATTAATTTATCAATTAATTATCCCAATTCACCGATTATCAAAATATCATTATTAAACTCTCAATCAATTAACTTGTTCATCGATCCCAAAATCTCACAATTTCACAACAACCTCAATTAATTAATTTTCCACATTAATTAATTCAAATTAAGAATTCAATTTCTAAACGGATCTAGCAATTCTACAACTTGCATATATATAATCAAAATTAAAACTATGGTAATTGAATTTTAGACCACCTACCTCAAGATATGTGACAAAGAATACTCGCCAAAAAATATCCCCAAATTGAGAGTAATTAATCAAGAATGTGTAAATGAATAGGATTTAGATCCAAATCCTCAAAAGAGGAGGAAGCAGTGATAAAACCCTAAATTTTCGATAGCAATTAGATATTGGATTCCTCTCAACAAGAACCATATAATCCGTTAGTAATGGATATAGAATCAGATTAATAATCGGAAGGCATACCTTAAAAATCTAGGTCCAGATATCCAAAATCTGATGCGAGATCACTTCTGGATCAAGGCATACTTTTGAAAATCAATGGTAAAAGACATGTGGGAAGGAGGTAGGTTCGTGAAGGATCTTCAATTGAATATTTCAATGTGTAGAGGATTTTTGGTCCAAGGCATAGATGCACAGGAAATCTTTGGTTGAAAAAGGTGGTATGTAGAGCTTCTATAGCCAAAAAAATTGGGTGTGAAGGGTTTATGTGACACTAGAAACATGTTTTTAAAAATCTGGGTGTGAGAGTTACATGACTTGAATCCTCATTTCACATCGTGTAATTATTTGTAACCGATTTACCCCTTTTTTAGAGGAAATCCCATAAAACCATTAAAAACATTAATCAAAGATTACACGTGGTGAAATCCAATTACACGTGGTGAAATATTATTACATGTGGTGAAATCTTATTTCGTGACATGTCGACACGTGGTGAAAACAGTTACAGGGGGTGTAATCTACTTTCGTGACATGCTAAATTGTGGAACAAAATACTTATAGGGGTGTAAATTTTCAAGGTTATGAATTAATTTAAGCTGTAAATTAAATTCAAAACAACCCATCATGAGAAAAAATTTAAAAAGACTCATACCTGGAAAAAGACGGGATATTACAGAGGGAATGAGGTTGATGTCTTCCATATTCATGATACCCTACTGTGATGATAATATGATATGTGGTTGGGATGTGTGGATGTGGTATATGGTTGTGGATATGTGGTTATGGTTGTGATGTGGTATTCATTTATATGGATATGTGGAAGTAGAAGGTATTATAGCATGTGATGTATGTCATTGAGGTGTGGGAGAGACTAGATTAGTGGAAAAGTGGTTGGGGGTACCTTCTTGATATATTCTTTAATATTGTGTTATTATACCTTGGATACAATATTGGTTGAGCAAGTCTTTGTGAGGTTGGGTGTAATTTAACCTGATATAGATGCGATTTTATTTTTATATTTATTTACTAATCCATTAGTATACATCTTCAACAACTACATGAAATATTTTAAAGATGATCCTATTGATTATACATGTATTCTTATCAAATTATATATACATTGTTTTTTAGATTTGTGTGAGATAGTTGGAACATAGGCTAGACATTACTAGCTCATGGAGTTCATGGTTGGAGTTCACGAGTTGTAGAAATAGAATCTTTTTTTGGTATTTCATTTTTAGTTTATTTTATATATGGAATTACATGCATCTATGGGATATTGGTTTTATTCTATATTAAAATGGAGTTGAATTATGGTTTTTCTTACATTCCTAATATTATAAGAGTAATTCCACCCATTAATGTGCAATTATACTTTCGATGCTAGTTGTCAATCTGTATTTTATTGGAGGTGGGATCCGAAAATCATTGGTATCTTCACTGCAAGATCAGAAAGGGTTCCCAATGGGGACGGGTCATGAAAATATATCTCATCATTAATAATTTCCATCCAAATAGTTTCATTGAAAGATACATACTTCTTTGTAATCTTTTTAGATCATATATATTTCATGTTCAAAAAATCAAAGTTTGTGTAATACTAATCTCATACCTTTCATCAAATTCATATTTTTTGGGTAACCTAGGTTGCATCTCCTTTAGACTAGTTCTATAGAATCCTCTTTGGAAACTTTATTCCTGGAATCAAATTCATTTATTGAGATTTTATAAGGTAAAGGGATAAACTTAAATTCATCAAATAAATACTATCTTTATTTAATCAGAAAAGATTCAAGAAATAAACATTTTGTACCTATTTGACCAATATTTTCCCACTTAGGATTGGAAACTTTTACAATTGCATGATAACACCAAACCTTTAAATAGTTTAGAAACATTAATGTCCAAAAAAAATATTATTTTTTTCATTAATGTTATATTTTTTATCTTAGGTATGCCATTTTGTTATGGGATATAGAAAAATTTCACTCCATGAATAATCCTCTAGGATTCAAAAAATAAAGGACTATAATATTCACCTTCCATGTCATTACTCATACATTTTATTTTAACACCGCATTGGATGTCAACCTTTTTTTGTAAATGATAAATTACCATGATTATAATTAAATAAATATAGAAATATTTTAAATAATCGATAAAAAATGTGTAAGGATATTTCTTAATACAAATAGTGGGTGTAACATGAAAATCACAGGTATCACTACATATTAATTCTAATAAATTATATTTTCTTACAGTTGGAGTTTCTCCTTGTCACTTCAATTATTTCATGTTTTGATAATTAAAATATAATATATCTCATAATTTCATTTTTGGTTAATTTTTATTTTATTTTATTTTATTTTATTGTTATTATTCATATTATTCAATATAATTATTTTTAATTATTTTTTGTGAAAATTTATTTTTTGAAAGTAATTTTTTTTACCCTTACACAAGTTTTATTAGTTTATTTTTACCCTTACATAGCTTATTTTGTACCTTAATTCAATATTTACAAAGTTTATTTTACCCTTACATAGCTAGCATATACCCTTACGCGTGCTTTATAAACTCCTTGTTACCCTTACTTGAGTCTGGTCTTACCTTTACACATGGAGTTTAAAATTTTGTTTACCTTTACACAACTTCATTCTACCCTTATGTGAGCTATGATTTATTCTTCTTACCCTTACGCATGTTTAAGTTTACCCTTACGTATCTCTCTAAGGAATCATTATGCAATTCTTGAATTTACTTTGTACCCATATGCAACTTTAGTTTACCTTTACACATGTCTAAGTTACCCTTATGTGGGTATATATTTGACCTTTAGGTAGAGCATGGTTTCACTTATTTACCTTTATGAAAGCTACCTTTATGCCAAATAATCTTATAAAAGTTACCCAATAGTAGTACAGGTTACCTTAACACATAATATTGTTTTTTCATTATACTCTTATGCAATGTATGGAATTTATATTCTACCTTTACACAGTATGGAAAATAACCCTTACGTGAATATGGAAATCTCTAGTTCACTTTATTTTTTGTTATTCTAGATATATTGGTTTGTTTTGATGATAATAACAAATGTTTATATTGTTTTAATGGTTTTATAAATTCTTATTAATGTTATAGAATCAATGTGAAGTGTTATTATAATGTTTTAAACCAGTTTAATTATAGATTAATTCCATCCTTATTTTCTCATATGAATTTTTGGTAAGGATTTTGAATATTCAAATGTATTTATTATGAGTTGATTTCCATGATTTTAATGTTTCTAAAATCATGTTTAAATCAAATGATGTTATTCAAACTTTTTCTATGGTTTTTAATGTGGTATCTTTAATGTTTGATATTATCACATGTTTAAAAATGGAAACAAGTTTAAAATTCAAATTTTGAATATTATAGAATAACTATATGTGAGATTTGTGTGTTATCCCTGACTTGTTGTTTTGGAAGTGTTTTAAACTTTCTAAAAAAAAATTTCAAATGGGTTATATTGTTAAATTGGTTTTAAATTAAAAATGATAATATTTTGAATAATTTTCTTTTCTCTCCTCAATAATTTTGAATATTATTATTGTTATTTTATATTCGAATTTCCTAATGATTTCTTTGGTCTTATTGAGTTAATTTTTTTAAAAGGGATTGATCGGGCTTTCAAAAATACATTTAACTTGGATATCTTTGTCCTAAAGACTCCCAGTGGATTCCAAAACATTTATGAAGGATGAGAAACCTATAAATAGATACCTTTTAAGGCATTAAAAATCTATACACTATATTGAAATTTCATGACAATCATTCTACAATTTTTGATGTGCTCAATTGCTCTCAAAGTGATTTTATTTCTAAATATTCTATCTCTCTCTTTCTAGAGTGTGAACAAATTTTAAAATCTAAATCAATCTCTTCTTTTATTCTCATTCTCTCATAGTGTTCATCATATTCATTGAGAGAATTGAGATTGTACTACAAAGTGATTGCTTCCTAGAAATACTCTCCTCGTCTGCTTTCTTCTAATATTGGTTCTTACTACCATTAAAGTAAGGGGATAAGTATTTCTTGTTTTTTTCCTTTCAAAAGACAAGGGACTATTCTATTGTGGTTTCTAGTTTTACTATTAAATAGCTAGTGTCTATTATATCTAGTTTCTTGCTATAACCTAAAAATTAAGGGATGGTTTTGGTATCTTGATCGCCATTAAAAATAATAAACTAATACATTAAATCCTAAAGGGATTGAGGTGGTATACATAAGGGTACTTTTGGGTACTATTTTTGAACTTATTTACCAAACATTGTGTCCCATTTACTTTTTTCAATTTAATTTATTTATCACTTTTAATCCTTCATTTCATAATGTGTTTAATCCATCAAACACACTTAGTCTATTTATTCGAAAATTGAAATTTAATTTATTCTTATGATTTTATTATTATATATTATTATATTATTGTGATTTCAATTCTTTGATTCTTTTATTCTTTTATAAATAATTTTTTATAACTTGGATTGTTTTCCTTTAATTTTTTAAAGGGAAATTCACCCCTACTCCTCCCCTCTTTCCATTTTACCTATGTCCAACCCACATTTGGTATCAAAGGAGTTTTGATTTCTTTAATATATTATTTTTCAAATTCTTTAAAAGTTTTTATTTGAAAAATATTTAACCATTTTTTTCAAATAAATATCTCTTTTTAAAATGGATTTTTAAAACACTCATGGTGGTCCAGAAGGAAAATCATTAGGACGTGCTCTATTTTTTTATGGAAATAATTGTGGTTATTAGAAAACACACATGTTTACATTTCTTAATCTATTGGATATCCTATTTATAAGATGGTTATTCATGGATGTACCCCTATAACTGAAAAATAAGATAAATAGACCATTAATGATATTTCTTCTTTTTAATTAGATTGTAAAGCTATGGATGTGTTGCATTGTGGTTTAGATGTTAATGATTTTGATAGAGTTTCTCCATGTACAACTACACACGAAATATAAAAATTATTAGAAGTTATGCATGAAGGTGTAAATAAAGTTGAGGATACAAGGATTGACATGTTTAAGCATGATTTTGAGAGTTTCTCCATGCATCCTAACGAATCTATCACTTATATGTTTACTATATTTTCTGACATTTTTAATGGTTAAAAATCTCTTGGTCGTTCTCTTTCTAAAGAAACTTTAGTGAAGTAAATCCTTTCAGTTTTACCAAATAGTTGGACTCCAAAACTCACTATGATCCAAGAAGATAAAGATGTTAAGAGCATGTCGATTGAGGATCTCATAGGTTCTCTCATGACATATGAGATAAACATGAAGAGACAAGCTATAAAGGAGGCTAAGAAGTTCAATAGTACTGTGATCACACCAGCATTAATGCATCAGTTCAATAGTACTGAAAGAAAAATTGATTTCAAAAAAAACAATGATGACTCATCTAGGAGTGACTCCAAAATTATCAACTTTACAAAGATTATAGACAAGTACAATAAAAAATTAGATCAACTCGACAGTTCAAAAAACAAAATCAATTATTTTAGGTAACTTGTTTTGGTGGTAAAAACGAAGGGCCACATGAAATCGGATTATCTCTTGAATAAGAAAAAGTCAAAAGACAAAAAGAAAGGTAAGAAATATTTAAAGGTCGCAACTTATAGCACTAGTGAGGACTCGATTTCAACATAAAAATAAAGAAATGAAAGTATCAAGTGTCTTATGACACATGTTTAGGATGGAATTTAGGTTAGTTCTAAAATTTCTCTTTCTCCCTCTCATTCCTCTTCTTACTCTTCTACTTCTTCAACCTCTTCTTTAACTTATGAAGATCTTCTAAATTCTAAAAATGAACTTCAAAATGATTTTTGTGTTCTTCTTTCAAAATTAAAAGATCTTAAAAAGAAACACGGTTTTGTTGTTTCTGAAAAATATCAACTTTTAAAAGAAAAATAGGATTTTCTTTTAAAATTAAAAGATCAACCAAATGTTGAAAATTTAGAATTTAAAATTAGAGATCTTAAAAACTCTCTATCATTTAACCCAAGGAGAATAATATTTAAATAAGATTTTAGATTCTAAAAAACATTTTAAAAATCATTATGGTTTTGGTTTTTCAAATCAATATATTTTTTCCAACAATTATACAAAACTAATTTTATAAAGGGGATTTCTCAAAATAAGTTTTTGTAATTATTGTTGTAACGCCATTAATTTAATTTACAAGTGTAACTTCAAAAATGATAAATATGGTAGACCAAAAACAATTTATCCTTCTTCTCAATTTTCTAAAATAAATTCTCATTCTAAATAATTTTGGGTTACAAAATCTTTATCAGTTTATCATAGTGGACCCAAAATTGTTTCTTCATCTCAATGATTATTAGCTTACACCGTCAAACCCAAACTCTAGGTATCAAAAGGCACTCTCTAATGATTTCTTGTCGGGCTTTTCTACCATACCTCATTGATGTATCAAATGGTGGATTCTCTTAAAATGTGTTGTTAACCTCTTGAAGTGATTGCTCAACTCTTTCCCACCTTGAGCTTAATTTTTATGCTCTAAGTGCGGTGGATCCTAGATCTTTCCTTCCTAGAGAAACTTTGGAGATCAACCTTTATCATCATGGGAATAAGGTTCTTCGTTCTTTTTTATTTTAAGTACTCTCTTGAATCTTTTTTCAAAATCTCTTTTCTCACCTTATCTTTCTTTCTCAAAAGATGGGAAGATATCTTTTTAATTTTCTATTTGTTTTCAAATTATCTTTTTAGTTTTAATTTTTTTAAAATTTCTTTTTAATTCTCTTTTTAATTTTATTTTTGTTTTTTATTTAATTTTAAAAATATATATATTTTTCCAAAATTATTTTCCAAAATGGATTTCAAATTATTTTAAAAAATGGTTTTTCAAAACTTTTCATAATTTTAGAAAAGTCAAGTGAGTATGATACTCCAAGAAAAGCAGTCTTTCCTAGATACAAACAAGTAGATATGTGTAAAGGCTCAAACTCTAGTAGCCCAAAGTCTATGGTTACTTTATTATATTGGTACAAGATACAAACGATCACATCCCAAAGGACTGAATACTTTAGTAGTCTTGATAAACTAGATACATACTTAAATCTCAAATTACATTTCAAAACATAAAATACAACATAGTATTTTCTTTGAGAACAACATTATTCCATTTAGTATATCTCTTCATATCAATCATAATAAAATTCATAGCATCCTAGGGAAAGGAAACATAAGAAATGAGTGACCTCAGATGTTCAGTAAGGGTATGCATATAGCAGAAGATAATAAGGCATGAATAATATGGAAAGAATAAATAATGATTATATAATCACATATAAATAATTACATGAGAAAAAAAAACTTATCCATGGATATCATAACTATTCAAATAATCACATGGACATCAATAACTGATTTCGTAATGATGGAATGCATAATATCATACATCTAAAACTTACTGTTGAGGCATTGTGCCAAATACTCAATCTAGTTTTTCTCATTATACATATCGATGTATCGAAGGGATAAGTAAGTTTGGTCCACACCTATCACTTAATAAGTCCAATGCATTCATTATATGAATAAACAATACAACTTAATCAAAATGCCTTAAAAATCAATAATTATCAGTATTAGAAGAACTAGCATACGAGATATCAATAATTTCCTCAATCAAACTGATCATAAACCATCTAGGGAAATGTGGTGGATTGTATCATTAGAGTATATCCTCGGTAAAGCATAATATTCAACAAAGGATGTTGACATAGATGAAAATACCTTCAAGATATCATTTGAAATTTTCTTGAGGAAAATATCATTTTTCACTTTGAAATCACTTATTTAAAATCTAAAAATTTCACAAATATTAAGGAAAACATTTTCTTTGAAAATAAACTCATAAATTATAAATTAAGATTCAAATAAATGAGTGTTCATGATAGTAGGAAATTTTTTTTATGTCATATAAGTTAAAAACATTCATTTCACACTTTCATAAAAAGGTCAAAAAGTACCTCGTTCAAAAAGCGATAAGAAGATTCCTTTTAAATTATTTTGTAAAAATTAAAAAATTGGTGAAAATTAATTTAATAAATCATTATAGAATTTTAAAATTTTAATTTTAGACATTTTAAGGAAAATATGAACCTGGAAGATAAATATTCCCAACTGAGTAGGAAAAAAAAGATCAGTTTTCCTTAAAAACATTATTTTGATATCTTGAGTACTTTAAAGAGAGGAAAATGAAAGAAAAACTTTTAATTGATATAAATAACTATATTAGAATAAAATAAATTTGTTTTAAGATAGAAAGATCAAATATTTCCCCCAGCAGAGACTTAAACATAAAAAATCCTGAAATAATGATGAGATTGTGAAATAAACTCTTACCTCAAGTTTGAATTCCTTTGTATTTGTCATAACCTCCTGTATAATAAATATATATTTATTATACATATATTCCAAAACCATACTCATATATATCATAATATATATGATTTACTTATAATATTTTATCACCCATTTATTAATAATTCTTTTTTAAAATCACTGTTACGGGTAACAACAACTTCATTTTCCATGTTTGTTTTGGTTTAGTAATCTTGATCCTTGTATTTTGATCATGGTTCCATAATCTTAATAATGTTAATAATGATATAAATATCATATATATTTATTATATATGTATTTAGAGTAATCCATTAAATTTAGAGATAGAAAAATGAAGTACACCATTCATGGAGATGGTCGGTCGTAGTACGCATGAGCGTTGTTTTCACTTTTCAGTGGATGGAACAAAATAAATATAAATAATAATTCACCTTTCTAAAATCATTATTATATCATATATATCATATATATTTATTAAATATACCCTTATTACCTTCCATGTAAAGTGGAAATGAAAAATGAATCGCATCACTTCATGGAAGTGGTAGTCCACACGTATACACGAGCAATGTTGTCATTTTTCATTTGATGTAATGGTGGTTTCATAATCATAATAGAATTTTATAATATTTAGGATATTGAATTTATTATTTTATGATAAATATCACATATTTAGAGGAGGTAAAATAAGAAGTAAAAATAAAGTGATTGGTTAAGGTGATTACCTCTTCTTTGAAAGATTTCCTTTAGATCTCTTCTTAATGACCCTAGGGTTGGTCTTTTGGGAAGACCAGAACCTCTAGAACCTAACTAAGGATGTTTGGAAGATAAATGGATAGATCTTGGTTGATATAGTTTTCTCAAATTAAAGTAAAGAAGAGAGGTAATAGGCTTCCTTTTATAAGGGAGGGAAATGATATGCTTGAGATTTCTTAAAAGATTAAAATATAATAAAGCCATTATCAAACCAAATGATTTAAAATGGCCATAGATTCAAATATAAGGTATTATGGAGTTAAAATATCATCAACCAATAAAATTTGGATAGGTTTAATATGTATTTTAAACCTTATATTTTGGTTTAACCCCTTAGTTAATATATTTTAACCTTAACCACAATAACGCCTTTTTCACTCTTAAAATATTATAATTTTACTTATAAGGTATCAATTGGACCATAAATATTCAAGGGATTAAATTTTATGCCATATCTTATCCCCCTTATATTATTTCAAGATTTTTATGATTTTTAAATAATTTAATAAAATATTATTTTCATAAAATATCATTAATGTCATTTTGGACACTATTTATTTAATTTGACTTTAAATGTATCAAGACAAAGATGAAATTAAAATATAAACCTTTCACACATTCTTAATATTTTATATTTATATATAAAATTAGTAGAACACTATGACTCACTCAAATTATATTACTTTTAATATTTTCAAAATCAATTATTTTATTTTTCTATTAATTGAAGAAATATTGTTTTTGTGTTGTGTAAGAACTTAAGTTAATTATATAATCACTAAAAATATTAAATAAATTAAAATCATAAAAATAATTTCATTATTCTCAAAATAACCATTAATATTTTTTCACAACTTTCTTTTATCCCAATCTGAACACATAAGAGATTTAAAAGAGAGTGACATTTAGTATTTTTCTTTGTTTTAAATATTATATAGATCATTTTCATGGAAAAGTGTCCCTTGAATAACAAAAGTTAGAGCCTAAGGTAATAAGGGTCAAATTACCTTCATCCAATAAGAATTGAAATGAAAAATGGTGACCTTAACACTTAGTTTTAACCTAGGTTAAAATGATTTATCTTTTACCAAAGTGATAAATTTTATCATGGTTATTGTAATGGCCTTGACCTCTTTGGTTCATTCCTTTGTGAGAATCTAGTGTTTGAGGTGTTCTAGGATATCAAGGTGAATCTTTCCAACACTTTGAAAATTTCTTGATTTTCCAAGTTTTCCAACAGTGACTCGCCAACGGTGTCACCTGGCAGCGGTGTCACCCTAGAGGCATCACCACCGGTGGTGTCACTCTAGCAGCATCACCACTAGCAGTGTCACACTAGTGGTCGCTCGCTAGCAATAGATCACCCCGAAGGTCGCTCACTAGAGGTAGCTCACCCTGGCGATCGCTCGTTGGTGGTGTCTCACCCTGGCTGTCGCTCGCCCAGTGGTGCCTCATCCAGCGGTGCCTCATCCAGTGGTGCCTCGCTGAATGGTGACTCACCAAATGGTGCCTCGTCG
Organism: Viscum album; assembly: GCA_963277665.1. NCBI lineage: Eukaryota > Viridiplantae > Streptophyta > Magnoliopsida > Santalales > Viscaceae > Viscum > Viscum album. Next base: position 192,534,727 of record OY728137.1, on the reverse strand, counting down.
TGCGGTGGCTCGTTGAGCGATGTCTCATCCAATGGTGTCTCTTATAATGGTGTTTCACCTGGCAGTGTCTCGTGAACAGTGTTTCTAGTTCTAGTTTTTTCCCTTTTGACGTCTCCTTTGACGTAAAACAACTTTAATACCAGATTTGAAAGGCTTTAAGGCTGATTCAAATCCCATAAATCTTATCTTAAATTCATAAGTTTTTGGGGGATTTTAATCATTCAAAACGCATTATCATGACCAGTTCCACCTTTTATTGAAAATCAAAAACATGTCTAAATCGATGCTCTGTTTAGATCCTTCCCAAGCCAAGATACCCTTCGCCCTTGTTCTTCCTTCTTGTTTTCCCTTGGTACGGGACGCCCAGATTTCTTCTTCTCATAGGAGTCGTACGATCGGGTTGTGGCTTCTGGATTGTGTTCCCCTGGTGTTTTCCTGTTGCATATGCGCACCTCTATCTTGGTGCAATCGGGAAGTGAAAATCAACTCTTCTTCCGGGTAGGTTTTCCTTCATCTCTCTCAATTTTGTATCATGTGGGATGGGTGTAGGACTATTTTCCCTTGGAAAGATGGTTGAATACCAGTTAATAAAGATAATTGAATCTTCTTAGGATTAATATACGAGGGGCTGGGGAAAGTGACACATGTTCTTGTTGTTCGTCATTCCCTTTCGATATTTTAATCTGTATGGGCTAACTACCCACTGAAAATCATGGTTGTTGGGGGTCTTTTCTTGTTCACCTATGATGGATTGTAAATTCTTGTTGTTGGTTTTCTATTGAATGGATATTTATATGAAATCGATTAACCACATATATTTAGTTAATTAAATGGATTCCCTAGGATCTTAAAACTAAATAAGTTGTGTTATGGTTGTGATGTGTGGTTTGTTGTGGGTTTTGTGTGTGGGGAAGTGGATGGATGTGGTTATGTGGTGGGGTTGTGATGGGTGTAGTGTGGTTGTACAGAAGGGCTTCCAAAAATGGTTGTAATGAGATGTGTTGCTGGGTGTGGATGTGAGTTGGGGGTTACTCTGTTGAGAGGAAGGATTGGGTAGGATGACTTTGAAGAATGATGATGGTTGTGGTTGGTATGGGTGATTCGTCATTAATAACATGCAGAAGGCTTAACCATGTGTCTCAGGATTGGTATATGTTATGTCATGAATGAAAGTTAAATAGAGTGGAAATGGGAAGTGCGTTAATTTACCCTAGTTTTTCTTCCTTTGTGTGACTTTTGATGTGCTGTTTTTTGTGCTTTGTGATTAGTAGTTTCCTGGGGTAGTGATGGAATAAATGAATGCTTAATAATGTTGAGATGACATGAGTTGGTTTGGTTAATGGAATGGAGTTTGTTAATGGAGAGTTAAATGATGGGTTGCATAGTTAACTATAGTTAAAGCTAAATAATGAAATGAATGGGTGTTAATCGAAGAAGCTTTGTGAAGCTGCTTAAATTTATCAACTTATGAAGTGACAGATACTGATACTAACAAAATTCATATATAGGTAGTAACAAAGTTTCTTTTTTTGTGAGTTGACTAGTTCTTGTTGTGAATCCAATAGGTTGGGCTTGAGTGCTTGATACTATATATGCATACATTGTATGTTCTTGTTATTTCTATACGCACCCCACCCTAGTTGAGCACTATGTGCCGAACACCCCCATTTTCATGGTGGAGGGTGTCTTTCCAAAACATCCTGATGGGAGGATAGATGGTTGGTCACCCGCTCTTCCCTGCTCCTTCCAGGCGGTGGTAGCCCAAGATTCTTCGAGCAGGTTGTGGTTTGCGAGGCCCAGGTGTGTGAAGGTGAGTTGTGTTTTCCCAAGTGTTTTTGGGATGAGATGAGTTGTGTTTTCCTAGTTGTCTTCGGTATGATATGTGATGCGGTTGTGAGTCACAGGTGTATGCGGGCGGGATGCAGTTGTGAGGCCCAGGTGTTTGCGGGCAGGATATGGTTGTGAGGCCCAGGTGTCTGTAGGCGAGATGTAGTTGTGAAGCCCAAGTGTTTGTGGGCGGGTTATGACGTGGTATGTTCGGAAGAGGTGGGAGCACCAGGATGTTTTCCATCAGGGTGTGAGAGCGTCTAATCAGTGGGAAAGTGGTGTTGGGTACCCTATCATTGATGTGCTTTATATTATAATACATGACTTGTGTTATTTGGTGAGTGTGCCTTAGTGAGGTTGGGATGGTTAGTATACCTGCTTAGGTGTTGTTTGGTTCTATTGTTTTCTCATGAGTGAATTAGTATGCCTCTTTCACGTGTGCATGAGAGACTTTGGTTTTCCTATTGAGTATGCTTGTATGCTCACCCTATGTATATAAACTCTTTTCAAGTTTCCAGGAGGATTACACAGACCGTGCTGGACCCTACTAGCTCGGATATTGACAGTTGTTGTGTCCTTGATTAGCTTTACTTTTGGTACTTTACTTTGGAGACTTTTGGTATTTGTATCAGTTATATTTTAAACATGTATGTGGGATGGTTTTGGATTTCTTGATATATATGTCTTAGAGTTGTTTTGTGGATGATCCATCATATCTCTCAATCTTGTTTCAACAAAAAGGGTATTGCCTCCCATATTGTGATATTTGTATACTCTTGGTGCTAGTCTCCAACCCGGGGCCTATTGGAGGCAGGACTCAGGGGTCATTATCTCCCTTTTTTTCATTTTCAACCCATGAGGGGCATCTTTAGAGGGAGGGGGTCGTGACAGAGTGGTATCAGAGGTGATGGTTGAGAGATAGTATGCAGGATGGAGTTAGGCATAGTGAGGATTGCATAGGATGGTATGGCAACAACTCCAATTGACCTTGGTGTGTGACATAGGCCAAGGAGATTGGCTAGGACATTGAATTTTAGGGGGGGCCATGATCCAGTGCACGAACTCTGATCCTATTGAACGGCCAAGTGAGACATATCTGCTTGCAAGGTAAAGACCTATGAAATGTACATGAATCATAATGAGTTGTGTTTTTGTTTGAATTGGGTTGTTTTGGGAAAGTTGAAATGAATAAAAAATTGAGTTAAATGAGTTAAAAATGAATCTAAAGTAAAATTTCATACTACTTGAGTTTAGGAACACTTTGTTTACTTTTCATCTATGGATCTTGGATTTCTCCCACGTATGGCTCAGGTAGTGGAGGTTCAGTAGGCTGATCGGATTGATCACCATAGGGTCAGTCCAGTTGAGGAGGATGACCGGTGGTAAAAGAAATTGTGCGCTTTCTAGCTTTAGGCCTTGGGAAAGTACAAGGGTAGTGTTTCGGACATGGAGACGAAAATCTGGCTCGAGGAGCTTGAGATCACCTTTAGTTTGATCTGGGCCCTGACGGAGTATCGGGTTCCCTTGGCGGTCAGCAAGATGTGGGGTGTTGCACGTCAGTGGTGGATGCTTTATCTGAGGGAGAAGAATGAAGCAAAAGTTTTGTGGGTCAGTGCCCAATGGATGCCCGAGCCCAGTTTGGTGGAGGTGGATAGGCTCAGTGCCAACCTCAGCAGCAGTTTTCGGCAAGACAGTTTCAGCAGCAGGGACAGCAAACTTCTGCTCCACTAAGGGGAGATAGAGCAGGTAGAGGTTGGCCTTAGGATTTCCCTCGTGCTCAGGGACCACGACCCGAGTGTGTCCATAGAGGTGGTCGTCATCAAAGAGGCATAGGAGTTGGGCGTGGTCAGTTGTACGCCGCAATGGCAGTAGTTCCATTAGGGAAAAAGATCATCAGAGGTATGATCGGTTTATTCAGTACCCTTGCTTTTGCCTTGTTTGATTCAGGAGCTTCGCACTCTTTTGTTAGACCCACTCTAGCCCATGTTCTGGGACTAGACATAGAGAGGCTTCTTGTGCCCCTCATGTTGAGTACGCCAGTTGGAGGCTAGACCAGCTTGTTTGATGTGTGTCGGGGGTGTAGACTAATGATGGGACCGCATCATTCCTATGGGGATCTCTTTTTATTACAGATGCATCCATACGATTTCATCCTTGGCATCGACTGGATATATTTTGTATGTGTCGTTATCGACTGCTTTTGGAGGAGAGTCATGTTTTTAGATATGGATGGTCAGTGTGTGGTTTTCGTTAGTAAACGAGGTTGTCAAGTGGGCAGTCAGCGTGTGGAGCCTCTTCTTTCCTTGTTGGATGAGTTGTTAGTGGAATCGGTGGATGCTGGGATGGTAGAGGTTCCCATAGTCATCAGGGAGTTCTTGGATTTTTTCTAGGAGGAGGTTGTGACATTACCCCCTCGATGTGACGTTGAGTTTGGGATAGACTTGAAACTCGGTGCTTCTTCGATTTTGACGGCTCCTTATCATATGGAACCCTCAGAGATGCGAGAGTTGAGGATTCAGTTTCATAATCTGATGTGGAAGGGTTTTATCTGGCCTAGTGTGTCACTGTGGGGTGCCCCAGTGTTGTTCGCAGAGAAGATAGACGGTGTTTTGAGGATGTGTATGGACTACCGGAGGTTGAATCAGGTGACAGTCAAGAACTGTTACCCCCTTCTGAGGATAGATGATCTTTTTGACCAGCTGAGAGGGGAAAGTTGGTTTTCTAAGACCGATCAATGGTCTGGATATCACCAGTTGAGGGTGAAGAATGGAGATATCCCAAAGACTGCTTTCAGATGCAGGTATGGGCACTTCGAGTTCGTGGTCATGCCACTCGGTGTTACGAACGCACCAGCCATGTTCATGGGACTTATGAACTTTTTTTGTGAGTGCCAAGATTGGTTCATTATTGTATTCATAAATGATATCTCGATCTACTCAAATTCATAGGAGAATCATACCGAGCATCTTAGGAATGTCTTGTAAGTCCTTCGACACCACTAGCTCTATAGAAAGTTGTCCAAGTGTAAGTTCTAGACATGAGAGGTGCATTTCCCCAGGCATGTGGTGTCTCAATAGGGTGTGGTAGTAGAACCATTGAAGGTTGAAGTAGTTGTTTCTTAGGCAGCACCCAAGAATGTGGTATAAGTTCACATTTTCCTTGGTCTTGCAAGCTATTATTGGAGGTTTGTACCTAAATTCTCTCAATTTTCAACATCGTTGATAGCTCTGACTAGAAAAGGACCAAGCTTTTGTGTAGAGTGAGCAGTGTCAGGAAACGTTCGTCTATCTGAAGGGGAAGTTGGTCGGTGCTCCAGTGCTCCAGTTTCCAGAGGAAGGGGTGATTTTAGAGGTGTTTTGTGATGCTTCTCGTCTGGGTTTGGGATGCGTGTTGATGTAGCAGCGAGCAGTGATCTCTTATGGGTCTAAGTAGTTATGTCCCCATGAGCATAACTACGTCACCCATGATCTGGAGTTGGAAGCAGTGGTGTCCGTGATGAAATTGTGGCGGCATTACCTCATTGGGGAGTGCTTTGTGGTCTTCATAGATCACAAGAGTTTGAGCTATATCTTTTCCCAGCGAGATCTGAACTTGCGATAGCGGAGGTGGATGGATTTTCTTCAGGATTATGATTTCAAGATCTCTTACACCATATGAAAGGGAAATGTCATGGATGGTTATTTGAGTAGGAAGTTACAGAAGGGGGTTGTTCGAGAGTCTACGGATGCTTGGAAGGCGATGAAGGAGTTGGAATCCATGCACTTAGATGCAAGAGTGGAAGGTGGTAGAGGCTGTTTGTTTCAGATGATAGTGTAGTCTTCTCTGATGCAGTGGGTGGAGGAGTCGTAGTGGGGAGACTCGGAGGTGGAGGTGTTGCGTGACCGTGTTGGTCGTGGTGATGCTCCGGAGGGATGGTCGGAAGATGGTCAGAACCAGATGTTGTTCCACAGAAAGTTGTTTATTCCGGTGGCAATGCGCGAGGGAGTCCTCCGTGAATTTCATAGCTCACCTTTAGCGATACACCCAAAGGTTTATAAGATGTATCGTGTCTTGAGGATGAAATTTTGGTGGCCTGGGATGAAATGGGCAGTGGTGGAGTTTGTGGAAAGGTTCTTAATTTTCCAGTAGTTGAAGGCTGAGCACCATGTTCTTGATGGTTTTTTGCAGTCCTTGGATGTCCCCGAGTGGAAGTGGGATGACATCTCAATGGAGTTTTTCACAGGGTACCCAGAGCTCAGGGAGGATAAAATGCTATCTAGGTGGTAGTGGATCGGTTGATGAAATCAGCCCACTTCTTAGGGATTAAGGAGTCGGATGCAGTGAATGCCTTAGCCAAGAGGTATGTGGATGAAGTGGTGCAGTTGTACGGGGTTTCAAGGACCATTGTCTTAGATTGAGACATGTGGTTTACCTCACGAGTCTGAAGGGGATTGCATCATGGTTTTGGCACCTAATTACACCTCACCACTGCCTTCCACCCTCAAACAGATGGGCAGATGGAGCGGATTATCCAGATGTTGGAGGATATGTTGCGGGCATGCATCTTGGACTTTGGTGGATCTTGGGTATGACATCTTCCCTTGGTGGATTTTTCTTATAATAATAGTTACCACTCTTTCATTGTCATGGCCCCATTTGAGGTGTTGTACGGAAGGTTGTGTCGTTCTCCGTTGTGTTGGACGGAGGTTGGGGAGGCAGCTGTTCTTGGTCCAGATATAGTGCAGGGTATGGCCAATAAGGTTCAGCTTGTTAAAGAAAGGATGAAAGTAGTGCAGGACCGGTAGAAGTCTTATGCCGACCGCAGGAGGAGGCCCTTGGAGTTTGAGGTTGGGGACCACGTGTTCTTGAAGGTCTCCCCTCGACGTGGGCAGCGGAGGTTTGAAAGAGGGAGTAAGCTTTCTCCCAGGTTTGTTGGGGCCTTTGAGGTGTTAGGGAAAGTTGGTGAGGTGGCATACTAGCCGGCGTTATCACCGCAGTTAGAGAGGATCCATGACGTCTTCCATGTCTCTTAGCTTCATCAATATCTTCATGATGACTCCCATGTTATTGACTAGGGATAGTTGGATATCGAGGATCACACGACGTTTGTGGAGTGACTAGTGGAGATCCAGGATCATTGAGAGAAGGTGCTGCATGGACGAATCATTCCCTTAGTTCGTGTGTTGTGGAGGCATGGTGGCTAGGAGGAGAGTACTAGGGAGCGAGAGACGCAGATGTTTTCCTAGTACTCAGGGTTGTTTTTAGTTTTTCTTTGCTTGTTTTGCCTTTTAATATGATGATTGAAATCTTGATGATTTTGAAATGAGTTGTTCTCCTTGGTTTTCAATGTGTGGTGTGATGTGTGATAAATTCTTGACATATTAAAAGGGGAGGACCTGATTCCTAATCGAGACACATTAACTGTGATGTGATTAAACTCGTGTGGGCGAGTAAGTGCCGCCCAGAGTGGATAGTATCTTGACATGGAGGACAAGGTTTCCTGATTCCTATGTTCAGATGGTGTGGTAGTTATACATGTACAGTGTGTCTTGTGGTTGTTTGGGTTAGCAGATGTCGGAGGAGGTGTTCTTGTATGTGGAGGTTTCCACTTCATCTTTCAAACAAAACAGGGTGGTTTATCGTTGAATGTTAATGTGTTTGGTTGTTAGCGGTGTTTCAAGTGTAGCAAGATCCTTGAGATCAGGGTGGTTGTTTGGACCCCTCTTTCTTCTGGGCTTGGTTTTGAATTCTCGAGGGTGAGAATAGTTTGAGAGGCATGTGATGTAATGGCTCGAACCTCTCCAGCCCATTCCTTTGTGAGAATTTAGTGTTTGAGGTGTTTTGAGAGATCAAAGTGACTCTTTCCAAAACTTTGCAAAATTTCCTAGTTTTCCAAGTTTTCCAATGGTTCCTCGCCAACGGCATCACCTGGCGGCAGTGTCACCATAGCGGCATCACCACTAGCAATGTCACCCTAGCGGTCGCTCACTGGCGGTAGCTCACCCTGGCGATCTCTCGCTAGTAGTAGCTCACCCTGGCGGTCGCTCTCCCAGTGGTGTCTCGTCCAATGGTGCCTCGTCTAGCGGTGCCTCCTCCAGCAGTGCCTCACCGAATGGTGACTCACTGAACGGTGCCTCGTCGAGTGGTGTCTCATCCAACGATGTCTCGTACAACGGTGCCTCACCCGACAGTGTCTTGTGAACAGTGTTTCTAGTTCCAGTTTTTCCCCTTTTGACGTCTCCTTTGACATAAAATGACTTTAATACCATATTTGAAAGGCTTTGAGGCCGATTCAAAGCCCATAAATCTTATCTTAAATTCCTAAGTTCCTGGGGGATTTTACTTGGTCAAAATGTGTTATCATGACCAGATTTTCCTTTAATGGAAAATTAAAAACATATTTAAACCAATGCTCCATTTAGATCTTTCCCAGGACGAGATACCCTTCACCCTTGTTCTTCCTTCTTGTTTTCCCTTAGTACGGGACGCCCAGAGTTCTTCTTCCCATAGGAGTCATGTGATCGGGTTGTGGCTTCTGGATCGTGTTCCCCTTGTGTTTTCCTGCTACATATGCACACCCCTGTCTTGGTGCAATCGGGAAGTGCAGATCACCTCTTCTTCCAGGTAGGTTTTTCTTCGTCTCTCTCAATTGTGTATCATGCAGGGTGGGTGTATAAATGTTTTTCCCATGGGAAGATGTTTGAATACCAGTTAATAAAGATAATTGAATCTGCTTAGGATTAATATACGAGGGGCTGGGAAAAGCGATGCATGTTCTTACTATTTTTCGTTCCCTTTCGATATTTTGATCTATATTGGCTAACTACCCACTGAAAATCATGGTCGTTGGGGGTCTTTATTTGTGCACTTGTGATGGCTTTTGAATGCTTGTTGTTGGTTTATGTTGAACAACTATTTATATGAAATCAATTAACCATGTATATTCGGTTAATTAAATGGGTGCTCCAAGATCTTATGCCTACTATGATCACACCCTCAATTTAGGAGGTGGAATTTGAAATAATAGCCCCTGTGTTAAAACTAAATAAGTTGTGTTATGGTTGTGATGTGTGGTTTTCCATGGGTTTTTTGTGTGGCGAAGTGGATGGATGTGGTTGTGCGGTGGGGTTGTGATGGGTGTGGTGTGGTTGTGCGGTAGGGGTGCTGAAAATGGTTGTAATGAGATGTGTTGCTGGGTGCGGTTGTGAGTTGGGGGTTGCTATGTTGAGAGGAAGGATTGGGCGGGATGTCTTTGAAGAATGATGATGGTAGTGATTGGTATGGGCGCTTCACCATTAACAACATGCAAAACACTTCACCTCGTGGGATTGGTACATGTTATGTCATGAATGGGTGTTAAACGGAGTGAAATTATGAAGTGGATTAATTTACCTTGGTTCTTCTTCCTCTGTGTGACATTTGATGTGTTGTTTGTTGTGCTTTGTGATTAGTATTTGCCTAGGGTAGTGATGGAATAAATGAATGCTTAATAATGTTAAGATGACATGAGTTGGTTTGGTTAATGGGATGGAGTTTGTTAATGGAAATGAATGGGTGTTAAGATGACATGAGTTGCGTAGTTAACTATGGTTAAAGCTAAATAATGAAATGAATGGGTGTTAAGTGAAGTAGCTTTGTGAAGCCGCTTAAATTTATCAACTTTCGAAGTGACCATTGTTGATACTAATAAATGCATATATAGGTAGTAGCAAAGTTGGTTTTTTTGTGAGTTGGCTAGTTCTTGTTGTGAATCTCATAGGTTGGGCTTGAGTGCTTGATACTATATATACATACACTATATGTTCTTGTAATTTCTATATGTACTCCACCCTAGTTAAGCACTATGTGCCAAATACCCCCATTGTCACAGGGGAGGGTGTCGTTTCCAAACATCCTGGTGCGAAGATGGATGGTTGGTCACCCACTCTTCCCTGCTCCTTCCAGACGGTGGTAGCCCAAGATTCTTCGGGCAGGTTGTGGTTTGTGAGGCCTAGGTGTGTGCCCGAGTTGTGTTTTCCCAAGTGTCTTCGGGATAATATGAATTGTGTTTTCCCCAAGTGTCTTTAGGATGAGATGTGATGTGGTTGTGAGGTTCAGGTGTCTGCGAGCGGGATGCAGTTGTGAGGCCTAGGTGTCTGCGGGCGGGATGTGAGTTTGAGGCTCAAGTATCTGTGGGTGGGTTATGACGTGGTATGTTCGGAAGAGGTGGGAGCGTCATGACGTTTTCCGTCAGGGTGTGAGAGCAGCTAATCAGTGGGAAAGTGGTGTGGGGTACCCTATCATCGATATGCTTTATATTATACTACCTGACTTGCATTATTTGGTGAACATGCCTTGGTGAGATTGGGATTGTTAGTATACCTACTTAGGTGTTGTTTGGTTCTACTGTTTTCTTGCACGTGCATTAGTGTACCTTCTTCACGTGTGCACGAGAAACTTTGGTTTTCCTACTGAGTATACTTATATGCACACCCTACATATATAAATTGTTTTCAGGTTTCTGGAAGGATTACGCGGACCGTGTTGGACCCTACTAGCTCGGATCTTGACAGTTGTTGTGTCGCTGCTTAGCTTTACTTTTGATACTTTGGAGACTTTTGGTATTTGTATCAATTATATTTTAAACATGCATGTGGGATGGTTTTGGCTTTCTTGATATATATGTCTTGGAGTTGTTTTGTGGATGATCCATCATATCTTTCGATCTGTTTCAACAAAAAGGGTAATGTCTCCCATATTGTGAGATTTGTATACACTTCATGTTAGTCGCCAACCTAGGGCCTACTGGAGGCGGGACTCGGGGGTCATTATCTCTCTTTCTTCATTGTCAACCCAAGAGGAGCATCTTTGGAAGGAGGGGGTCATGACAGTTATTGTTCATAATGATCAAAAATAAAAGTGGCATATTTACCAAATTTGAACCTCATGATTCCAAACATGAAATTCATTTTTCAAGATTCAATTTCTATAGGTTGTAGAAATTAATTTTAAAATATGTGCACAAAATGCGATGATATCCGTTTTTTAGAAAAATACAGTTTTTAAGCATAAAACTGGATTTATTCTTATCTCATCCCTAGAAAAAATATTAGATGAATGATAAAACATCTGATTAATATATATATATATATATATATATTGCATTAAAATCATTCACCATTAATTTAATTTATTAAGATAAAAACACATTACGTGCATAAAAACAGTTTTCTAGAAAAAAACATTCCTTTACTTTCAAATAATTTTTATCTTTATTTCTAATCAATTGATAACCAATGAATTCATTTTATACATGTGAAAACTATACATTTTTCATAATCTAGTTAGTTGTATTCATACTCGTCAATCCAAGAGCTAAACGATAATTATCATATTAAATAATAATATTTCAATAGTATATCGTTTGTTTAAACTTGATATTGCGTGTATAGAAATCTATCAAAAAATCAAATTTATTTAAAAAGAAATATATCATAAAATCTCAAGGTGTTGCAATGTGATCATGACGCAGATGCTCCTAGGGATTTTTTCCAAAAAAGTTGATTAGATTTGTTAACTTTTTCTCCTTCCTGAGCACGGTGAGTGGGTCTTTAATGCACATATGGTTTGACACTCACAGAGAATTTGATATGATTTATTGATACAATCTTTACTAATCCTTAATAATGAAAATGATTTTTCAAAATATTTATTTTCTAAGTCTTCTTTATCTTTTACAATTCATTGAATATCATTTTATTTTATTTTTGTTGATCCTTTTAGAATTTTTTCTGAGAAACATTAATTTAGAAGGGGGCTATTTTTTATTTTATTTTATTTATTATTTTTGGGAGAAAATGTGTTTTTACAATTTGATAATTTCATTTTATTTGTTTCTAAAAGGAGGAGAAATTGTTTTAAAAATTTTAAGTTTTTTTATTCCAAAAGGGGAAAGAGATTTTAAAATTGATATTTTATTTTGTAATTGTCAAAAAATGAGAGATTATTGGGGTTGCACCTTATCACTTCAATGATTTCATGTTTTGATAATTACAATATATTATATTTCATAATTTCCTTTTATTATTCTTATTATTCTGTATAATTATTTTAAAAAAAATTGTCAAAAAATATTTTTCTAATTTTTTTTACCCTTATGCAAGTTTTAGTGGTTTATCTTTACCCTTACCTAACTTATTTTGTACATTTGCATGGTGTTTACAAAGTTTATTTACCCTTACGTGGCTAACATATACCCTTACGCATGCTTTTATAAACTCTTTATGACCTTTATGTGAGTTTGGTCTTGCCATTACGCATGGGGTTTAAAATTTTGTTTACCTTTATGCAACTTCATTCTATCCCTATGTGAGCTATAATTTATTATGTTTACCTTTACACACATGTTTAAGCTTACCCTTACGTAGCTCTCTGAATTACATTTACCATTATGCAGGTATGTATTTGATCTTTACGTAGCACATGGTTTCACTTTTTTATCTTTACACAAGCTACCTTTACGAAAGATACTCTCTTACGAAGGTTACCCTTACACAACGCATGTTACCGTTATGCATGATATTGTTTTTTCAATATACCCTTACGCAACTTATGGAATTTATATTCTACCTTTATGCAGCATGGAAAATGACCCTTACCTGAATCTAGAAATCTCCAATTCACTCCGTTTTTTGTCTTGATATATTGGTTTGGTGCATGTTAATAACAAATGTTTAAAATGTTTTTATAAATTCTTATTAATGTTATATAATTTATGCGAAGTGTTTTTATAATGTTTTAAACATATTTAATTGCAAATTAATTCTGTTTTTTGCTTTCTTGCATGAACTTGCTGCAAGTATTTCAAATATTTAAATGTACTTGTTAAGAGTTGATTTCTATGATTTTAATGTTTCTAAATTCATGTTTAAATCAAACGATATTATTCAAACTTGTTTTATAGTTTTTAATGCAGCGCCTTTAATGTTTGATATTATCGCATGTTTAAAAATAGAAAGAAGTTTGAAATTCAAATTTTAAATATTATAAAATAAAGAGATTTGTGTGTTTTACTTAATTTGGAAGGTTTTAAACTTTCTAACAAATGTTTTCAAATGAGTTTTATTTTTCAATTAGTTTTAAATTCAAAACGATAATATTTTGGATAATATGTTTCTCTCTCCTCGATAATTCCAAATATTATTATTATTATTTCATATTTGATTTGTGTAACGATTTCCTCAAGTCTTCGTGAGTTAATTCTTTTAAAGAGATCGAACGGACTGTCAAAATACATTGAAATTCGACGTCTTCGACTAAAAAACTTCTGATGGATTTCAAAACATTTTTGAAGGATGGGAAGCCTATAAATAGAAACATTTGAAGTCCTTGGCAATCTACACACTGCATTGACTTTCCTTGACAATCATTCTCCAACTGCCAACATGCTCAATTGATCTCAAAGTGCTTTCATTTCTAAACCTTCTCTCTCCTAGAGTGAACAAATTTTAAAATTCAAATCACTCTCCTTTTATTTTCATTCACTTCTAGTGTTCATCATATTCATTGAGGGAATTGGGACTATACTACAAAGTGGTTGCATCCTCTCTTCCACTTGCTTCTAATAATGGTGTTTACTAACATTAAAATAAACTAAGGTTTTCTTGTCTTGTTTCCTTTCAAGACAATGGACTCTTCTTTTGTGGTTCCTAGTTTTGTTGTTAAAGAACTAGTTATCTGATTTCTTGTTATAAACTAAAAAAACAAAGGATAGTTTTGATATTTTGAGTTTTGATATTTTGACTACCATTAAAATCAATGGACTAATACATTAAATCTTCAAAAGATTGAGGTGGTAAACATAGAGATACCTTCAGGCACTATTGTCGAATTTCATTACCAAATACTATGTCCAATTTACATTCCAAAATTTAATTTATTTATCGCTTTTAATCATTCATTTCATAATTTGGTTAATTCATCAAACACACTTGATCAACTTATTCTTAAATCGCACTTTAACTTATTTTTCCGCTTTTATTATTATATACTATATTGTTGCACTTTCAAAACTTTGATTCTTTTATTCTTTAAGTTTTTATAACTTAGATTGTTTTCCTTTAATTTTTTTGAAGGGCAATTCACTCCATCTTTTCATTTTACCCATCTCCGGCCTACAATCACAACATTAGAAAATGGTTTCCTAATAATTTTAATAAGGATGCATGTATAACATTTATTAATGTCAATTTTTTCAAGTCATGCATTTTTTTTTTTTTTTGATAGAATTTAGCTTAAATCAAAAGGCTGCAACAAGCAAGCAAAAACAATAACTTCATTAATATTTAGTTTGAACAATTCATCATACAAATGACCCGAGACACTCAATCTAGGTGCCAAGCAAACCACAGTTTATTTCTCTCAGACTTCCATTCAAAACTGGTTTCTTCATCATGTTTTTCTCAAATGGTGATTTGCTTAATTATTTTGCAACGGCTGATAATGATGATCAAAATTATACTCAAAACCAAATTACCAAAATCAAAAGGGAGATACCTAACAACAGCTTTGAATTTGATTCAGTCCAGGTTGAGAGTCCGGGACAGAAGATCATAGAACTTCCTTTGCTGTTCCACCAGTAAACAGACCCAGCTTGAGAAGACAATAAAAAATGCAACAAAAATGAGTTAAACCAAATTCATGCAACCAAACACAACTTGCCTTCTTCGAGACAGTCGGGGAGACCTTCTCCAAAGCTCGCTCAAAATGCACCATCTTGATCGTCGATTCAGGGTTTCCACCTAACCGTTTCTCACTCCGCGCAGCAGCTGCAGCTTCTCTCATCTAAGGGAATATGAGATATTTAATTAAATCATCATTTATATGATATATTTAAATAACGCATTTAGCAAATAATGCAAGGATGGCACATGAGATTTCAAATCTTCATGTGAAAGGTAGGAGAAACATGCACTAAATATCTAAGATGTTTTTACATTTAGTTTCTCAAACATTTCTTGTTTTCAATTTTCAAAAATGTATAGGATTATGTAAATCGAAAACGGTTTTTAGGACATGAAAATGAAAGTGAAAAATTTATAGAAAACAAGAAAATATAGGGGTGGCAATTTGGGTTCATGGCTCAGGTTCGTGTAAAGTTGGTTGTCCTGTGAATTCATTTAAGCTCAACCCTAAACTAACCCATTTAATAAAACGAATTGGCCAGACCCAGCCTGTTTATGAAGATATCAACCCTAACCCGGCGGGCTAACCCATTTAGTTTTAAATATATAATAGACTGCAACATAAAATGTCCAACTAGTTAATATCACATAAATTCAATGACCAAAGCAAATAAAATGATCTCATTTAAACTAAAAATAACCTACTTAATACGAAATATATGTTATCATCAACATTACTATTTTTATTCCAAACAAAAGGGAGGGAAAACAAAGGGAAAAAGACTACGGAAGCCGGAAATAATGGAGGCCAAGGGCATCGCCCCAAATCAGGTTCACCCCCTCCGGCTTTTATAAACATGCTGATTATTTCAAATTAAGTTGATTATAAAAATAAAATATATTATAAAATTAATTATTATTATTATTATTATTATTATTATTATTATTATTATTATTATTATTTTATATTATCACTATATTTTTAATTGAATGACACAGATTAAACAAGTCAGGAATGGTCAACCCGAACCCAATCTGAAAATTATCCGTATCAGACCCAAACCCATTCAACTCGTGTGTCATGTTGGATTATGGTGTCAGGTTCAAAATTACCCTTCTAAAAATTATACATTGTTTTCATGTTTTCTCCTATTATTCTAAGATATTATTTGACACATTTGCATAATGGTATGGAATTACCAGATCCTTATTTATAAAACAAGTGAAATAAATAGCCAAAGACAAACCAGAGCACCAAGATCGGCTCCGCTCAGATGATCGCAAGCCATCATCTGCCCAATCATGATTAAATCCACATTGGCGTCAATTGGTCTTTTCCTACCAAGAGCTTTTAAGATCATTCCACGCTCCCACGGACTGGGAAGAGGAACATAAACGCACTTCGAAAATCTACCACTCCGAAGGAACGCAGGATCAATGAAATCGGGCCTGCAAATTAATTAATATAAACAACTAAATAAACTTAATCATAAATGCGATTTGCCTAAAATGAGAATGGTGAGATACCGATTAGTAGCACCAATGACGAAGACACCATGTTGCTCATGTCCACCACCAAACTCTACAAGTAACTGCAGTGCACAAACCAACTTTGCTTCATTATAGATGGTTGATTGGTTAATGATACTGTATTGATGGAAAGCCATAAGGGCCTGTTTGACAGCGCTTTCTGAAAACTGTTTATAGAACCAAATACTTGCAATAAGTAAATTGAAAAAGAAAGTGTGGATTGGTCTATGACGGAAAAAAAATTACTTTAAATTCCACCAGAAAATCACTTAAATAAGTAGCAGAAAACCATTATTTCAATAAGCAATAAGTGCTATAAGTAGTTTTCAAATAGTGTCATCCAATGAACCCTAAGCTTCTCATATGATCTAACCTGGTTCAAAAGCCGCTCAACCACTGAACCCCCTTCATTTCCACGCTTTGTCATCAATGCATCCACCTACAGTCATAAAGAATATTTGTGGTTTTAAAGGTATACACAAACCACGAGAAAATAACACGAATAAATACATCAAAAAATGAATTTAATAACAAAACAAAATACACCAAAATGCATCTTTCACTTCCCACTTATCATTCCAAGTAATCAAATAGATGATACAATGATGCAACAAAAATGTCAAGAAATCAAACCTCATCAAAGAAGATTATACAAGGTGAACACGTCCTTGCGCGATTAAATATTGTACGAACGGCTCGTTCACTTTCTCCGACATATTTATTGAGAAGCTCAGGGCCCTGACCAATTGAAAGCACTCAATAAAACACAACATTTCAAAACTAATGCTATGTCTGTGAGTATTTTTTTTTTTTTTTAATTGCATGGAATGGCTTGTTGTGTAAAGCCATTTTTTGAGAAACTTCTTCATATAAATCGAATGATTAGTTATGGTCTCCTGAGTCATCGTTGAAAAACTGAAGAAAAAACTAGCTCGTTTTATTTATTTTATAATAAATTTTAAACAATGACAAAGTAAGACCATCCCATTTCATCATAAAACTCCCAAATAATGGAACATTCAGTTCCATGTCATTCCATCATGTGCCATCAAAAACCATTTCATCCCATCCAATGAAAACTCTCAAACGTAGTTCTGGACATGCAAGAATATGTGTGTAAGCACGCACTTGCGCAGTATGAGATAAACAGTTGAAGTAGTTTTTAGAGAGAGAGAGAGATGAACCTGGATGTGAATAAAATTAGCCCCCGCTTCATTAGCAACAGCCTTGGCAATTAATGTTTTACCACAACCAGGAGGTCCATAAAGCAAAAAACCAGTCTCTGTATCTGAGCCAAAAATCTGAAAGCACAAGAAAGTTCAACAATTTTCATCAGGCAGTCTAAAGATTGAAATTCATCAATAGTAAAATATGAATTGCAGAAAAGGTGGGACTTTATGAAGAGTGCAATACAATTTGGTACATTAAAAATTACCAATTATCATCAGAAAGTTATGATTCAAATAAAAATTTAAAAATGTATGACACGCACCAAAGTAAATACACAATGATGTAATTGTAAAAGAAAAAATATATATAAATCATCATCTAAATTGGCGGCAGTGGTGTGTAACGGCCTGGACTTTTCAGATACTTTGCACCTTGCTTTCGGCCCTTCTTTAAGTGTTTTGAGTTATGTTTTGTTTGGGTGAAGTCTCAGGTAAAATCGGATTGGCTTCGGAGAGTTTTAGGGGCTTTTAAAGGGGTGCTCAGTTTGAGCACAATTTGGGAAAATCGTGCGTCTCTCCGCAGGAAACCACACGGTTTGCTAGTGAGAGACAGTAAATGGCACACGGCTAGCGCACGGTTAGAACTACTGCGACATTCTCTAGAAAAACCGTGTGACTCGGGATAAAGGCAAAAGACACAATTAGTGCACGGTTTACCAAACCGTGCGGTCAAACCGTGCAAGTGCCCAAAAGAGGCAATGAGCCTCGTAAAATTGGTGCGCGGTTTAGTAAATCACGGCTTTCTAATTAATCCGAAAATTCAGTTTTTAATCTAAAACCTCCCTGAAACCCTTCATTTTTCCTCCGATGCCCAGGGCTCTCGAACCTAGGGACTCCAGTGGTCGTTCTTGGCGATTTCTCTCTCGAACCTAAGATGTTGTTCTTTCTCCGTTCTTCACGTTCCTTCTAGATCTCCTATTAGACCCACTAGTTTAGATACCCTGAGAGGGGGGGTGAATTAGGGTATGGCAGATTAAAACAACTGCCCCTATTAATCTTGTTTCGCTGTTAAAAAAAACTTTCTTCTCTCTCTTTCCTGTAGCAAAGTATAAACAGAAATTAAATCATGCACAGGACACAACAATTTTTACTTGGTTCACCCTCACTGGGTTACGTCCAAGAAGCATACACCAACGATGTGTCGATGTACCAAATCCACTAAAAGCGCGCTGCTATTACAAAGTTTGGAGCGGACTCACTGTTCCTCCTGGTTTACAACCACTCACAATATGAAAGCTCACTGCTCTCTCAACTGAAGTGTGTTCACTGTTTTTTCAGAAGATACACTCACAGTTTATAGACCTGTAAGTCTCTTCATTATCACTAATGAAATATGCATCTTTAACTATTGATAAATGTTCTGTTGACGTCCAACTTTTACCCGCAGATGAATCTCACTTTCCACCGAGTGTACCGGGCAACTCCAATTTTTATGTGCAGCCTTCACTGGGCCTTGCGCGTAATTCTCTGCTTTTGCGCGAAATCCATTCGCGCAACACCTCTTTTACGCGCAACCAATTCTTTTACGCACAACCAATTCTTTTACGCGCAACAGCCTTCTTTTACGCGCAACCTTTTCTTTACGCGCAAACACGTCTTTTACGCGCAATAACCTTCTTTTACGCGCAACCTTTACTTTACGTGCAAACTTGACGTTTATGCGCAACTCCCTTGCGTACTCCAATTTTGCGCACCAGAGCTCGGATACTCTCTAAGTCTTGAGCTCCTTCGAATGAGGGGGTCACCTCATATTTATAGGCAAACTCGACCCCTGCGCAAAAAACTCTCCTTGAGTGCATAATCCTCTTCGAGCACGGAAAACACAACTTCTGCGCAACACCGTATTTCGCGCACTGCTCAAATATTTCGCGCACCTCATGTCTGCCAATTTTCGAGCTTCTGATCTCGAAACATCTCTTGCGCGAAAAAACTTCATTCCTCTATTTCGCGCACCACTCCAATATTTCGCGCACCTTCTTTTGCCAAAAACACATCTCCTTATTTTTTGATTTTCAGGCCCAAGAATTTGACAAACACTGGAAAGCGGCGCCACATTGTATCTGCTCTTTTTTGTACCGCCTCCAGATCGTTCATTCCTTTGTCGAGGTTCTTCTGCCAATAAAGGATTGTCAACAACATCTCTTGAACTCGACAACTCACCATGTAAACCCCCTTTGTCAACAATTTTAACATCGTGGTCTACTTTGTCAACAAACACAACATGGAAGCTCACTTTGTCAACAAAAACAATCACCTCAAAAATGGTTCAATGATACCTTGAGAGATTTTCGTCCAACATCTCCTCTCTTCTTCTTCGAAGGAATCATAGATTCGGGTTATCATGGGTAGATCTATGAATTCTTTTGTGATCTTGCTGGAATGGTATAGCCCAATCCATTTTGGATGAAGTTGGACCGAATGCTAGCAGCCCATACTGTACATCAGACGGCAACTCTCGCGATTCAACCTTCACGGTGAGGTCGATGGGGCTTGCAGGGGGCAGCGTGCCCCTGCTCCAAGGGTCTAAAGGCCTTCTGCCCCCGACCCAAATTTTTGAAAATTGTAGCAACTATGGCCAGATTGTAGCAGAACTGACTAGCGACACCGACAAAACACTGCAGCAGTGCGGACTTACTGTAGCAACATGTGACAGGACACTGTAGTAATGCAGACTTTGAAGACAGCGGTGTTGTAGCATCTCAAACTTTGGAGACAGTGCCGCGGACTTCCAATCACTAGTCACTATTGAAGGTTCCGGGCGCAACGGAAGTGCGTGGGTGGATGTGCCCACTTGACTTTTTGTCATTAACAATGATCAATCCGGGATCAATACGACGATAAACGCCAGTCTCCACGGATCGATCATAGAAATAAACAAAGAAAAGGAAAGTCCCGGAACCACAAAGTAGGATCGTTACAGGTTGATTATAATTAATTTAATCAATTTAAAAGAAATACCTTTTGGGTGTTCTTTCTTCGTTGATGTTCTTGATCACGTTCCGATGTGATTCGTCGTTGCGTCACAGAAGCCAAGTGTAGACTTCCTCTAGCGGTAATTCACACGTGTGTCTCGTATCTCGGGACGTCGCCAAAGGAGTCTCCGGGTGCTAGCGTGGAGAAACCTTTGCTTGCATTGTCCGCCTTAGATAGTCTTGATCCGATGGAAAAGGATCTCTCTCGGTCTTGAGAGCGTTCTTGGAGGAAGAGGTTCTTTCGGCCTTGAAAGAATTCTCCAGAGTTGTTGTGCACAATGATTCTCTTGTGTGTTAGAAAAAAGTTGGGGTTGTGAGAATATTTATAATCAGGTTTGAGGTTGTAGAGTTATGACAATAAATAAACGCGTTACGCGTTTTATTTATTTCATTGACTCTTATTTAAAACCCCATGTCGAATAATTAATTCCTTGACATGCGCCCACGCTGATTATAATAAATATCATTTAAAACAATATTATATCCTCAAAATCCCGACTGAAAAAACTACACGGCGTGTAATAATAAATACACGGCATGTACTTGTTTTTCATTGAAAACTACACGGCGTGTACATTCAATGTACACGACGTGTATATCTTGTTTTCATTTATTCATTTCCTTTCCATAAAGAAAACTACACGGCATGTAATTGTTAATACACGGCGTGTACTTGTTTTCCATAAAAAACTACACGGCGTGTAATCTTTAATACACGGCGTGTATATCTTGTTTTTCATTTCCTTCTTCCTCCATCATTAAAACGATTTAGGCTTCCTTGAATAATTATTAAACCATGTACGGGAATAATCTTTATTCTACTTGAGATACTTGAATACACTTAGTGTGTGACCCTCTAGGCCTCTTTCTCATTGGCATTAGGCGGGCTTGCCTAAAGTCCAAGATTACTGTCTAGCAACGGGTCAAGGCACCCAAGAGAAAGAAGTTGACGCCGCATTGACGTATCAGCTCATACGAACGCTTACTGTGTAATTTAATCCATTTGTCTCGATATCTCATCAAACAGATTTCATGGCAGTGTCATAAACCTATATGTTTGATCTGTCGTTCTTTGACTACCTGAAATAAACTCGTCGTTTACACCATGGCCATGGAATTTAATGCGACAGTTCTATTTCAATCAAAGGGCCGAGATATCAACTTCCATAAATGGAAGGGATGTTGGAACCACTTTGTGTATAAGGTTGTATTTGTTGTCAATAGTTGTCAATGAAGATCAAAATGAAGGAGATCAAGAAGTACTCCAATGAAATGAAGAAATGGAAATTCATATGATTGTTGTACTGATCATAAGTTCAAAGAACATGTGTCAAAGGTGACACATTGTTTACAACAGTGAAGAATGGTGGGGCATAATCCATCTGCGGATGAAGAAGAATACATGACGGTTGATGAAGACCATGCAATTCTTCTTGATTGCATGAGAACCATGCAAGAGACTTCTTGAAGAATAGAATCGAATGATTTGCATGATATAGAGGAATGACGGTTGAAGAAGAAGACAGTGTGGAAGGGATTGGAATTCTGAGATGGCCATGCAAAGAAGACAGTGTGGAAGGGATTGGAATTCTGAGATGGCCATGCACTTCACATTGTCTCAAAATATGATGATGCTAAATCTGTTCTTTCAAAGGATATATATCACAATAGTGGAGTTTGTGATGAAAGCAGAAGAGTTGTTGAAGAAGCCAAATCACAGAAAAGAAGCATTTTTGAAGTGTTGTGATTGTTGACAACGGAAACAATGACATACAACTTTGTTGACGAAGGGGCTTTCATGGTAGCATGTCGAGTTCGAGGGCTATGGTTAACGATCCATGTTTGATTCAAGAACGTCGACAAAGGAATGGATGATCTGGAGGCAGTACAAAAAGAACAGATACAAGGTGGCGCTGTTTCCCAGTGTTTGCCAAATTTTTGGGCCTCAAAATCGGAAAATGAAGACATGGATTGTCTGCGAAAGGAGGTGCGCACAAAGAGGAAGTAGTGCGCGGAAAATAAGGGTTGTGCGCAAAATACTTGAGCTAGGCGCGAAAACAGCGTGGTGCGCGAAATAGTGGAACGAAGTCTTTCGCGCAAATAGTGTTTCAGAATCAGAACGTTGAAAAACGGTAAAGGCATGGGCTGCGCGAAAAACCCGAGATGTGCGCGGAAAAATGTTGTGCGCAGAATAGCTGGGTGAATTTTTCGCGCAAGCAGTGTATCGAATCAGAAATGCAGAAAATCGGCAAAGGCAAGAGGCGCGCGAAAAATTGGAGACGTTTGCGCCATGTGCGCGGAAAATCAAACTGGTGCGCGTAACGTTGGTTGTGCGCAAAATGTGGGTTTGAAGTATTACGCACAAGAGGGGATTCATGTTCAGAATGATGAAAAATGTAGAAGTAATGAGATGCGCGAAAAACCAAGGCGGTGCGCAAGAATAAAAGGAAGGTGCGCGTAATTCAAAGAACTGAGAGACAGTTTTACGCGCAGGAAGGGGTTTTACGCGCAGGATCAAAAAAGCCTATAAATACGATGTGAACTCCTCTCATTGTGTGCGGCTCGACACTTAGACATATCCCAAGCTCTGGCGCGCGGAAAAATTGAGGTATAGAGTGGTGCGCGAAAAGAAGGGTTGCGCGAAAAAGAAGGTGTTGCGCGAAAAATGGAAGATTTGCGCGAAAAAGAAGAGTTGCGCGAAAAGCCTTTTACGCGCCAAAAGTTATTTTTACGCGCAAGGTTTAAATTTTACGCGCAAGGGACCGGGAAGGGTGCGCGAAAATTTGGGGGTCCCGCAGGCCTTTGACAGATGCTTAGCACTCTCAAATCTGCTTTGCGAACAGTAAACCATTTGGTTTTACGAAGAGAAAAGTACCGCACACACATGACTGGTGTCTAACACCCTCGTTGTGCTTTGCGAAGAGAAGAATAACGATTGTGAAACCAAACTCAGATCTGCACAGAGAGAGGGAAATATAACGATACACTGAGGTGTCAGAATTGGGAATTGAAGGAAGAGATGAAGGAGATTTAGTGCATTCAGGTATTGCACTAAAGTAAAAGATTGATTTCAAAAGAGCATCAACTTCGGACTATGATGCAAGCAGAGTCTCGTGCTGAGAAGAGACAAAGACTTCAATGCGAATCTGTTGAAAAGACCTTCACGTCTATAAACTGAGCAGGACTTCAACAACGACAGTGAGCTAGGGGGAGTCAACGGGAGTGACCTGAGGGACGCAGTGAGCTATCCCTGAACCTTTTGTAAAGGCAGTAAGTCTGGGACAGAGTGACTGTTCCCGAACCATTGTAATCCACAACTAGTGAAGATTAGTGGAATTTGGTACGACCGACAACTTGTCGGCGTATGCTCCTTGGACGTAGCCCTTAGTGGTGAACCAAGTAAAATTGTAGTGTTCTCTTTGCATGTGAATGTTTCATTCTTGATCATATCCATCATATAAGTTTAAGTAGTTCCTACCAACGTGGGAACAAGATCCACAACTTTAAGAAGAAAAAGTTGACACCCTGATTCACCCCTCCCCTCTCAGGGTGTCCCGGGGTCCTACAAGGGACAAATCCTTCCTCGACTTATCCATTAACAACATGTCACTCGTGATGCATCCAACATACCCTACTTCCCGCCAACTGTCTGCGTGACGGTTTTCGTCAGTAAATCTAAGTGCGCGAGTCATGACATGAGTTAATGATAATCTTCCAGTCTAAAGACCATTACACACGCTCGTAGATAGCAATGTCCGATGACACAAAGACATGCGGAATTGCTACTGGCGGGTCTGTTCTCATAATCTCCCATCTTGGAGATTACCAAGTGCGAACTCCATGAGAGAGAGTCTCGTCTTCTTACGAGTACTCGCACATGACGGTCTGTATACTATGTGTCCTATCATAGTATGTCATCCAACCGTAGAACTTTATTTAAGAATATTGTTATAGCATTTCAAGGTTCTCATCATAGCGGAGATCTGTCATTACCTTATCAATGCAACAAATATTCCAAGACATTATTATATTATAGTCATGCAGAACAATGAACAATATATAATAAGTAAACATTCATGTAATCAAAGTACAAAACAGTTGGTTCTCAGGACACCAACCCTTACAACTATAACACAGTGGACTTTGCGGTTCGTGGCACAGTAACATCATATTCTTTATGAGCTCATTCGCACTAGGGTTTATGGGTATGTCCGAAACTCTGAAAATCTGAAAATCTCCTTGTAATTATGCTCCCGAACATAGTGAAATTTCTACCTCTTCGTGGACATAGAGATCATTTCCCGAAACACGTAAATCGATGTCTTGTGATCTTCTCGTTCTTTTGTTTTTTTCCTTTTACTCTTCTGCGAATCGTTCATCATTTGATTGCTCCCGGCATTTCCACAACAGATCTAACAAGGAATTCTCGATTTATCAATGGTAAGACAGACAAATCTAAAGAATTGTCATCCTTTTCCTGAACGGATCTAGATCTACCATTGACGGCGGATTCTCGCTGGGTAAATCTAATCAAATTCAAGCCCTTATCACGGATCTAGATCTACCATTGACGGCGAATTCTCATTGGGTAAACCTAATCAAATTCAAGCCCTTATCGTGTTCTTGAATCTTGATTCTAGAATCCCTTATGAGATGAATTGGGATTGGTTATAGAGAATTCCTTGGGTGGGCTTGATCCGGGTGGTGATTCTTGACCTTGGGCATCGATACTCTTGAGGTAGGAAGTCCTTACCGCATAGGTCCTTTGTATAAAGTTGATTGGCATAATTTGAATGTGCGTGCACGCATGCGTGGCCATGAGAATCATTATGTGATATGGTATGCTTGTGATTGTGCATATGGTGTGCGTGTGTAGACTTTGAGACTTATGCATTGTAAACTATGTTTGTGTCTTTTGTGTGATATCTTTTTGTGTGCGAATACTTGACCTGTTGAGGTTTGTGTCTGTAATCATGGTGACAGGTGGATCGTCATGGCTTGGTTATCCCCTAGAGGAGCATGTGTCGATGCGACGTGGTGCCGATGACGATGATGGGACCTGGAGACGAGGCAGTGGTACGACGGCCTTGTAGCCTGACGCGAGACAAAGGACGGGGTACGACAGCCTTGGGGCCAAGCACAAGGATGAGCCCGGCGTGTGACGGCCTTGTGGCCCGACCTAGTAGAGGCAGGGGCACGAAGGTCTTGTGGACCGACCCAAGTATGAGCCAGGGGTGCGACGGCCTTGTGGCCTAACCTGAGGCTTGGTTGGCTATGGGCCTTGTGGCCTGACCCGTTTTGTGATGACATATGAGACATCCCTTCCGGCATGGAGCCAAAGCAGGTACGATCGGGGCTCATGGCATTCTGGTTAGCTCACGATCGCCCAGCATATGCTTGGTTGCTTGTTTGCGTATTTACTTACCATCATGGCATACACCTTATATACATGCGCACTTTATGTTAAGGATGCATTGATGGTGTCGTACTGGGTTTATACTCATACCCTGCACAGGCATCACAACACGCGTGCAGATTTCATGGTCAAGGATCCATCTAGAGGCAAGGGCCCTATGTCAGGGAGCTAAGCATGTGGAGCTTGGAGGACAGAGGCAATGTCGGGACCATAGTTATTAATGGCGCGCGCCATGGCACGCCATTGCGCTATGGCTAGCGCCAGGGAGTGGTGTGCCGCGCCATGTTGCGCCAATGGCGCGCGCCATTGAGCCTTTTTGATTTTTTTTGTATTTTTTTAACCTGCCAACTCTTACGCCCCGATTGAAAATACCTCTTTTGAGGTCAAACAACGACCTCCCCTTTCGACTCTACGCAACACTATTCCTGTGAGCGTAGCGACCCAACCGGTGTTGGACCACATTGACTGCCACGACCAAACCGAGATCCCTCGACCGCCGTGACCCAGTCGACCCCGACTTAGCCGAGCTCCCTCAACCACCGCGACTTAGATACGCAATGTTGTCCAGAGCAGGCGCACCTTCTGTGCGAATCAATAACTTTTTTTTGTTTTTAATTCAATTTTATTTATGTTGCTCGCTCATTTTTTTTTGAATTACTCCTGTTGTTTTTTTGAGATATATGGTTTTTTACTCCCATCTTGGTTTTTTGAGATATATGGTTTTTAATATATTTCAGGAATTGATATATATGATTTTTTGAGATACATAGTTTTTAATATTTAATTGTAGGTGTCATTGTTGACTTCATTTGTTTTTTGATGTATGGAATATGAATTATTGATATAAATCTTTGTTTTTTATATATAAATTGTATAATTTATTATTTGTTATTGTTGATATATGTATACACCTCTTTTGTGCGCCGCAAGTTAATATTGCCATGCGCCGTGCGCTTTTGCGCCGGGGGCTCTTGTCGCCGTTGTGCGCCATGCGCCGTAAATAACTATGGTCGGGACTGACTCCAGACTATTGTTGTGATGTCTTGTTTATCTCTTTTGGTTATCATACATAGGTTGACTTACAACATCAGTAGTCCTTTGGTTTATTTTCTTTTGTATGTCATATTACTCGCAGACCGATGGTGTGTCAAAGACGACAATCCAAATTTTGGAGGATATGTTTCGGGCATGCGTCCTGGATTTCAATGGAGCTTGGGATGATCATCCGACCTTAGCAGAGTTTGCGTACAATAACAGTTATCAGCCTTCGATTTAGATGACACCGTTTGAGGCACTTTATGGTCGGTCATGTCATTCACCGTTGCGTTGGCATAAGGCAAGTGAGGCAGCTGTTATCGGGTCGAGTGAGGTATATGAGACCTCTGATCAGGTCCAATTGATTCGAAAGCGGTTGGTTACCGCTCAGAGGAGGCAGCAAACGTATACCGGTCGGAGGAGACCTTTGGAGTTCGCTGTGAGCAATAGTGTTTTCTTCCGAGTGTCACCTCTGTTGGGGCATCGATGTTTGCAGAAGCATGGGAAGTTGGCGCTGCAGATTGTAAAACTATTTGAGATCGCTGAGCATATCGAAACAGTGGTCTACCGATTGGACCTCTCTCCACGATGTCAAGGTATGCATCACGTGTTCCATGTGTCTCAGCTTCGAAGGTGCGAGCCAGATCCTATACATGTAACCGACAACGAGGATGTTGAGTTGAAACCAAATCCATCGTTTGTGGAGCAACCAGTATGGATTGTGGACCGGAGCAAGAAGGTGTTGAGGGGGGAGACAGTACCACCGGGCTCTGTGACAGCATGTACGAATCCAAGAGGAGACTTGGGAGCGGGAATATGATGTACGAGCTCAATGGCCCAAGTTGTTTGAGCAGGAACTCTAGAGAAACTTCTAAAGGATGGTAAGTCCTTAGAGGGAAAGATTGTTACAACTCGAACTTTTCAGGTGCTTTACGCCTTGCTTTTGGCCCTTCTTTAAGTGTTTTGACTTATGCTTTGCTTGGGTGAAGTCTCGGGTAACTTTTGATTAGTTTCAGGGAGTTTTAGAGGCTTTTAAGAGGGTGCACAGTTTGGGAAAACAGTGCGATTCTCCCCAAGGAACCGTGTAGCGTGTTAGTGAGGGACAGTAGATGGCGCACGGCTGGAGCTAACTGTGCAACATTCTCTGGAAAACTGTGCAACACAAGACAGAGGCAAAAAACAGGGTTATCGCACAGTTTACCAAACCGTGTAGGGCCCAGAAAAGATAGTGAGTCTCGCATGGTTGGCATGCGATTTAGTAAACTGTGTGCGGCTTTTTAATTAATCTGAAAATTGGGTTTTTAATTTGAAACCTCCCCAAAACCCCGGGGGTGTCGTTGTCCTAGTGGTAATCTTGTGGTTGTTTTCTCCCTTGAGTCTGGAGTGTTTCGGGGTGAAATTTTGAGTTTTTTTAAGGTTTTCCAAGGGTGCACAGTTAAAGCGCACGGTTTGGAAACCATGCAGTAGAAACTGTGCACCTTGTGCAGTGATGGACAAAGAAGAGCGCACGGTCTGTGCACAGTTAGAGAAACCGTGCAGCCTCTTGGGCTTGAGGCGGTGACAGACACACGATCTGTGCACGGTTTGGCAAACCGTGTGAGACAACTGTGTGGTCTGCCCAGTTTGGGGTATTTCTGTCATTTCGTCTTCTTTTTAATTAGGGGCTTCCACCCCAAGCCACCCTATACAACTCTCATTTGTGGTGCCTCTCTAAGGGGTTCTCTCCTTTCAAACTTCTCTAAGTGAATTTGGAGCGGTTCTTTGGTGGTTCTTGATTCGGATCAAGAGGTATGAGCTTCTCTCTTCCTCTTTTGGTTTCTCTCTTTTTCTCCAAGTTCATCTAACCCCGGTGGTCATGTTTGGCCGATTTTCTTGGTTGGGGTTGTTAGGAATTGGGGCTTTTGGTTTGTAATGGTGGTGAGTCATCCTAAGAGTTCCTTTCCGCTGGATCTCACCGAAGGCGGCACGATTCCACCACTTGAGGTAGATGTTTCCATTTCATTGCCTTTTATTTAAGAGTTCCATGAATGTTTGATGCTTTAAAAGTATTTTGAATTAAAGTAATGATGTATATAATATCTAGCTTGGATTTATGAAAGGTTTTTCCATGCTTGGATGGGTTTTTCCTCTGTGTCTAAAGGGTTTCCAATTTTTTGAAGGGGCAATGTGGTTTTATAAAGTGCAATGGAGTTCCCCTTGACTTACTTGGTTGTGTTGGAATTGGTTATGCTTTCTTTTGGAATTGTGTTGGATTCCAAATTGTTTTAGAAAGGGATTTTCAAATGTATATGTTATATATGATATGAGTGAAGGCTCAGTTGACACTTTGTGAAGTGATGTTGATTGTGCTCTTGTTGAGCCCCCTTGCGTTGATGATGATGTCTATACCCATCCATGTGTCAGATGTTTTGTTATGTGATTCATGATATGCTTAATGATTGGGGCTCTTTTTAAGGAAAGTGCGGGAGGTGGGAAGGATGTGACTGTGGTGTTAGCCCTTAGGGATTTGTTATCGCCATGAGATGACTTTGTTTGTTAATGGCCCACCTCCGTTATTATTCCATGGGGAGACCGAGGCTACTAAGTGGGAAGTATTGGGAAAGTGTTAGGCTAGTTGAGATTTACGTACTGGCCATAATCCCCCCTAGTTGTACATAACACCTGGCTAGTGGGATTGTCATTGAGGAGATTGGTTAGAGTGATTCAGTTGACAGATGTGTGACTGTTAACCTGTCGGCAATAAGTCCACCAGTACATGTCCTGTATTGTCCTGTTAGTCCCTACGGTGTTGCCTCATGCTATATATCTTATGTTATACTGTTTGTTATATATATATATATATATATATATATTGGTTGTGTGTTGCTTGTTGTTTGGATGGACTAGCTTGATGTGTTGATTCCATTATGGTTTAGTCTTGATGTTGACTACTTTTGTTTCATCCGTTTATTGGCATTATTTGTGACCTTCTTTGGTGATATTTCATTATAGTTGCCCTCGTTTCCTTATTTACCTTTGAGTGGGTGTGTAAAATCTTTTAATGGAAAAAGGGGGAAATGGTTTCCAAAATGACATTCTTAGTTGGCATGCTTTTGAAATGTTAACAAACCATGTGTGGGTTTATTTTCAAAAGTGTAGTGATTTAAAGTGAAAGGATTAGCATTTGAAATTGGCATGGTTTTGGGTAAAACCTTTTTGTGGCATGTTTTATAAAAGTTGTGTTTTGAGAAAGTGAATGTTCCATGCTTTGTTTATTCCTATGTTTTGTTTACGCATATATCATTTAAAGGAGAATGAAAACCTATTTGTTTACATTATTTTCAAACTAGCATACTTGGTTTCTGGAATGAATTGGGCTCATAGTGGTATCTTACTGGTTTCTGCTCACACCCTACATACTCACGTTGGTGTGTATGTGGTCTTCATGTCTTGTGCAAGATACCTTAAGTCTTGGCTTTTGGGTTGGATCCAATGTCGTCTTACTTGGGAAGCGGATGGCGGTTGGGTGTAACGGTCTTTGCCTTCGTGGTCCGTTACTTTTCTGATTTTGGGTGTTGGAGGTTGTAGAATGATAAAACAGGAGAAACCGAACCCCCAAGGTGTTCTCTCTAAAGGAGCCCTTGGGGTTCTTTTATAATGAATAATTAAGACCACACCGGACCTCAAGTCCGATGTGGGATGCAGACTCTAACACTCCCCCTCAAACTAGGTGAACCTAGCTTGAACACATAAAGAAAAAAAAACAAATCAAACCAATGATGACAAAGCAATCAACAGACTGCAAACACTCCCCCTAAAGCTGGACATACCCAGCTTGATGACAAAACAAGACAAAGCAGAATAAAAGATAAAGCTGCAAGGCTGCTGCTCCCCCTCACGATCGCAGCTCCCCCTTCTGGATGATGGATGGATAAAGTTGTCGTGGGCGCAGCAAAAAAACCACATAGACCGGGCCTGTTGACGGAGCACCAGGAATGCCGCACTAGTGGGGTCGGTCGATGAGACACCGAAAAATCCACACTAGCACCGGGAAAGCCGCACTTGCAGGGCCGGTGACGGGAGGCGGGGATTCCGCAGAAGTGTTGCGGGATCTGGCGGCGCCAAAGGGCCTGAATCTATGGTGGTCGAGCTGCTGCGCCACGGTGGAGGAAGTGCAAAGACGTGCCAGTGCCAAAGGGCCCGGTCCGAGGCGGTCGAAGTGCTGCGCCAGCACAAGGGCGTGCTGGCGGATAGGGATGCGACTGCCGGGAGTCGTCGGGAGATGCCAGCGACGGGAGGCGGGGATTCCACAGGAGGTGGTCGGCATGGAGGGAGCAGCGGTTCACCGGAGTAAGTGTCGGACGATGAGATTCACCGGACTGAAACGGATGAAACCGGCCGGAGGGAAGGCTGCCTTGCAGAGCAGCGCACTGGAGGGGGGGATCCAAGCATAACCGGAGGCCAGCTGCTAGAGGAGCCGGCAGGGGTGGAGGCCGGCTGCTGGAGGAGCCGGCAGGGGTGGAGGCCGGCTGCTGGAGAAGCCGGCAGGGGTGGAGGCCCGCCGGAAGGGAGGGAGGCGGGGCGTCGCGCGCAGGGAGCGCGAAGCGCGCGCGTCGGGCCGAGCGCGCCTGGACGAGGGCGCTTGAACAAGGGCACCTGGACGAGGGTTGGCCGTCGGGATCGTGCGGAAGGACCCGCCGTGAGCCGTCGCGGGATCTGGCGGCCGGACGGCGAGGCGCGCGCTGGAGGGTCGTCAGGATCGGGACACCGGGAGTCGCGCGGGAGGGAGACGCCGGAAACTGGCGCTCGAGGTGGGGGCCAGGGCGACGGGAGCAGGAGCTGCGCAGAGCGGAGGAGGCGGGGAACGGGAGGCACAAGTCGGGCGGGAGCCGGAAGCCGCCGGGCGGGACGCCGACGGGAAGAGAGGCCACAGGAAGGGCAGAAGGAACCACCATGATCGGGGGGGAGATCCGTCGGATAGAGGGGGAGATCCGCCGGCAGGGAGGAGGAAGTACCGGCAGGGGGGAGATCCGCCACCTGGGATAGATAATCAGCAGGGGGGACGACGGTAATACCTATGGCTTGCTAGCCATGGAGGTCATCGCCCCCCAACCGGGAGAAACCCTAGAGGCCAAAGGGAAAAAAAGAAATAGATGGGAGGGGGTCGGGATTAGGTTCCCTATGATACCATGTAGAATGATAAAATAGGAGAAACCGAACCCCCAAGGTGTTCTCTCTAAAGGAGCCCTTGGGGTTCTTTTATAATGAATAATTAAGACCACACCGGACCTCAAGTCCGATGTGGGATGCAGACTCCAACAGAGGTGTTTCAGAGGAGGCTTGAGGAGGTTTCGTGGTGGTTGGAGGTGCAGCAGAGCTGCTACAAGATATTCACGTCGTGAATGGTTTACAGGACATGAATTGGTGACTCACGCCTGGTGTAATCGGCTCGTTTCACGGCTTGTATGCACGACATGTAATTAATTAAAGGCTAAAGTGACGTGGATTTCGACGGAAGTTGGAAATATAGGAATTCACGTCGTTAATGGATTACACGACGTGAAAGTGTTAGGTTCCAGGTTATTTTATAACCCTTTTGGTCGATTTCTTTTCATTCGGTTGTGCCTCTCTCTCTCTCTCTCATTCCGAGCGAACCTTAGGTGCCTCGAGGAGACCTTCTAGCCCTCTTCTCCTTTGCTTCGATCCTTGAGTTCCGGTGGATGCTCGTTGGCGATTCGTGGTGAGTTCTCCTCTCTTCCCCGTGGTATTTCCTTCCGTTCTTCGGAGATCCGTTGCGGCGATGTGGTTTTGGTTTGAGGTATCTATGGGTTGCGTTTTGTATGACACTTCGGAGCAGTGTAGGTTGATCCGTGATCTCGTGGTGCGGTTGTGGTTGCGGGCAGTTTCATCTTCGTCCTGCGGTACACAGCGAAATCGGAAAGCTTCTTTGAGGTAGGGGATCCTCGTTCTCACTTGACTATGTGTTGGGTGTGAGATCCGCATGTTTTTGCTTTCCTTTGGGGGAATAGTAAAGGTCGGTGTAATGAGATAATTAATTGGCATGTCTAAAATTGATGGGAATGGAAAGTTGTCGCATGCTTTACTGCTTTGATATATGTTGTTGATGTTATTATGCATGCTTGTTGTCAATTCTGAAAATAACGGTTGTTCGGAGCCTTATTTGTGTCATAGTTATGTTGTAATGACTCTTGTTGTGTTGTTGTGTGATCGCACCCTAAATAAAAGGGCTAAGGAACGTATATTTGGCTAATAAAATGGTCACCCCTAGATTTTGGTTTGTGTGATAATACTCATACTAAATAAAGAAGATATGTGATAATGCCCCTGAATAATCGTGGAAGTCGGTTTGCATGTTGTTGTGCATGCCGGTGCTTAATGTGTGTGTCATACGTGGTTTGGGTTGTTGTGCCATAATGTTAGTGATCGGCAGGGTTGTGTAGTACGCAGGGCCGTGATGCGGTGGTTGGTTAGCATGGATGCGATGTAGGCAGTTGTTTGGTGTGGTGCGATGAGGTTGTGGTGTAGTGGTTTTGTTGTGATATGTGGTGATAGCGTTTCATGACGGCTATGACAAGCGGCAGATCTAGTGAGACGGCTTGGGCGATGTGGTGCGGCGATAATGGTGGATTTGTGGTGTTGTGGCGGTGGTTGTGTGAGTTCGCTCAATTGTAGCGTGACGTGGTTGAGATAGTTGTCCGATTAGCCATGGGATGAACGGTGATGGTGAACGAAACAAAATAGGCTGACAGATAAACGAGATGAACTAGAAACGGATGTGTGGTCATTGGCTAACTGAATTGAATAAATGAATGAATAGTGTAATGTGAAATGTAATGGCTAACGAACAAATGTGGCAAAACATGTAACTGAAAGTGGGAAATGCTGTGTGGTTTGTGAGGTGATTGTGTGGTGTTGCATATAGTGGTGGCATCAATTGTGACAATTGATGTGGTGTGCGCTAGTGCAGTTGATGTGAAACCGCAGGTTGGGTATTATGTGTTATATCTATATATCATGTATGTTTATGTGATTTTATACGCACCCCACACGAGTTGGATAACTTTACCAGCGCTCGAAGGTGATGAGTACCGAGTGTATTCCCCAACATCCAGGATGGTGGTGATATGGATGGCTAGTCGCCCCCTCTCCCCCGCTCTTCCTTCAGTAGTAGTGATACGGGTTGGTCTTGGAGATTACCCAGCGGTGATTTGTGTTTCAGGTGTCTGCAGGCGAGATGTGATGTGATGTGTGGCTCAGGTGTTTGTGGGCAGGATGTAATATGATGTGAAGTGGGACTCAGGTGTATGCGGGCGGAATGTGATGTGATGAGTTCCGGGTGTATTCCCCGACTCCAGGATGGTGTTGATATGGATGACTGGTCACCCCCTCTCCCCCACTCTTCCTTCAACAGTAGTGATACGGGTTGGTGTTGAGGATTACCCAGCGATGATTTGTGGCTCAGGTGTCTGCGGGCGGGATGTGATGTGATGTGACGTGACGTGTGACCCGGGTGTTTGCGAGCGGGATATGATGTGATGTGATGAGATGTGGTATAGGTGGAAGGGATGAGAGCATAGGTCATTCGACGTTGGGGTGTGAGAGAGGCAAATCAATGGGGAAGCGGCAGCGGGGCACCTTGCTTTGT
Organism: Viscum album; assembly: GCA_963277665.1. Classification (NCBI taxonomy): domain Eukaryota; kingdom Viridiplantae; phylum Streptophyta; class Magnoliopsida; order Santalales; family Viscaceae; genus Viscum; species Viscum album. Next base: position 192,500,432 of record OY728137.1, on the reverse strand, counting down.
TATGATCTCGATGCTATATTAATATATTGGATGCGTAATTTGGTGAGCGAATCATGGTGAGGTTGGGTTTAATTAGATGACCTGTATAGGTGTTTGTTGATTCTGGTGTTTGTTCACTAGCTCTTTAACGTGTTTTTTTCACATGTGCACTTGAGCCCTTGGATATGTCCCTACTGAGTATACCTGTTATGCTCACCCTACGTATATAAACTGTTTTTCAGACTTCTAGGAGGACTTTGGGGACCGAGCTGGACATTACTAGTTGGGTCAGAGTTGTTGTTGAGTCGTTGTCCTAGATTCGTCTTTTGGTATACTGTTGGAGACTTTTATATGTATTATTAATGCATTATGGAATGGTTTTTTATTTACCTTTATATTTTCTGCTAGAGTTGTTTGATGATTGTTTATCCTATCTTTCGGTCTTGTTTCATTTATAGAGGGTAATGCCTCTCATACTGTGAGATTATTATACCCTAAGTGTTAATCGTCAACCCGAGGCCTACTGGAGGCGGGACTCGAGGGTCATCATCTCTCTCTCATTGCGGTATCTTTGGCGGGAGGGGGTCGTGACAGAGTGGTATCAAAGGTTTAGTTGATAGATAGGATGGAGATCGGAGTTGGGCACTGTGAGATTTGCATGAGTTGGTATGGCTACGGTGCTAGTTGGCCTTGGTGCGTGACTTAAGTCAGGGAGACCGACTAGGACATCGGATTTTAGGGTAACCCGTGATCCAGTGCACGGACTCTGAGGTTATTGAATGACCAAGTGAGGTGGACCTGTTTGCAGGGTAGAGACCTAGGAGAAGTACACGCATCATGATGACTTGTGTTCGTGTTTGAATTGGGTGTTTTGGGAAAATAAAATGAATTAAATAAATAAGCTTTAATAAAATTTCATGCTACCGGGCTTAGGATGTTCTCCTTGTTTTTAGGAATGACTCATGTTCGTCGTCCATGAGTCGCTCAGGCAGTTGAGGTTCAGCAGGCTGATCCGGTTGATCGTCGAAAGGTTAACCCAACAAAGGCGGATGAGGCATGGCAGCGAGCTCTACGTGCCTTTCAACGACAGAATTTGAGAAAGTGTGAAGGGAGTGTCTCGGATCTGGAGACAGAGCGCGGGATGGAGGAGCTCGAGATCACTTTCGATCAGATTCGAGCACGAGCTGAGTTTTGGGTACTGTTGGCAATTAGTCAGATGCGGAGAGTTGCGTGTCAGTGGTGGACGCTATTTCTTAGTGACCGCAAGGAGGAAGATGTGTTGTGGCCGGACTTTCAAAGGGAGTTCCGAGCAGAGTTTCTATCGTCAACGATGAAGGCAGTCAAGATGCAGGAGCAGCTCTCCCTTCAGCATGGGGTCTGAGTGTGTGGGAGCTTGGGATCGAGTTCAAGGACCTTCTGCACTTTGCTCCAAAATGTTTTTCCAGATGAGGAGTCCAGAGCGGGGCGTCTGAAGGAGGCATTGCGCCCAGTGATCAGGTATGCGGTCACTCCGTTTACACTCTCGATATATCTAAAGGTGCAGAAAAAGACTGATGTTATCGAGCGGATGCTTTCCTTGGGAGTTGAGCGGGGAATCGGTTCCGGCATTTTCTTTCCCGACCGTCAGGGACAGGTGGTTTCCAAGCGTCTTCCGGGGGTTTTCCGTTTGCGTGTCATATCTACGAGAGATAAGGGCACTGCCAAGCTCAATGTTCGACCGCTCAAGAATGTCAGCTTCAGATGAGCGATTAGGCCCCTTTTCAACAACATCGGTAGCCTCCGATGCAGTTTCGGTTGTGGCAGGGACCGCAGGTTGTTTAGCAGCCGAAAGCGGATGGAGTTGGTAGAGGGAAACCTAGTGATGGTCCCCCTCCACAGGGACATAGGCCAGAGCGCGGCCGTGGAGGCCGACAGCAGAGAGGCAAGTGAGCTGGATGTGGTATGTGCCCCTGGTGTTATCTACGTTGGTTAGAGGTTAGGATTCTTTATTTGATGTGTGTTGGGGATATAGACTAGTGATGGGGCAGCATCAGTATTATCACGAATACAGTCATATGATATTATCCTAGGTATGGATTGACAGTATTATGTGTGTGCAGTCATCAACTACTTTCGGAGAAGAGTTTCGTTTTCCGATGTGAAGCGTCAGCGAGTGGCATTCGTTGGCGAGCGAGGTTATCGGTTGGGTGGTAGGCAAGTGGAGCCTCTTTTGTCGCAGTTAGTGGAGTTATCACTAGAAGCTCGGGTTGGGGGTGTTCCTAAGGTTGTGGAGGAGTTCCTGGATGTTTTCCCAAAGGAGATTATGGCACTACCTCATCGATGCGACGTTGAGTTTGGGATAGAGTTGCAGCCGGACGCGTCTCCAATTTTGATGGGTCCTTATCGGATAGCGCCCATGGAGTTGTGTGAGTTGAGGCTGCAAGTGGATGATCTGATGCTGAGGGGTTTCATCCGACCCAGCGTGTCGTCATGAGGTGCTCCAGTGTTGTTCGCCAAGAAGGCGGACGGTATCCTAAGGTTGTGTATAGACTGTCGGAGGTTGAATCAGGTAACAGTCAAGAACCATTACCCTCTTCTGAGGATAGACGATCTGTTCAACCAGTTGAGAGGGGCTACTTGGTTCTCCAAGATTGATCTGCAGCCTGAATATCACCAGTTGAGAGTGAAAGATGAGGATATTCAGAAAAGTACCTTCAGATGCAGGTATGGACACTTCTAGTTTGTAGTCATGTCGTTCGGTGTTACGAACGCACCAACCGTGTTTAGGAGGTTTATGAACTTCATGTTATGTGAGCTCCTGGACCGGTTCATCGTTGTATTCATCAAAGATATACTAATCTACTCGAAGTCATAGGAGGAGCATGTCGAGCATCTCAGAGTTGTTTTGCAGGTCCATCGACACCACCAGCTTTATGGAAAGTCGTCAAGTGTGAGTTCTGGACACGAGATATGCATTTCCTTGGACATGTAGTGTCTCGGCGGGGTGTGACAGTGGACCCGTTGAAGGTTGAGGCAGTTGTTTCTTGGGAAACACCCAAAAATGTGGCGAAGGTTCACAGTTTCCTTGGTCTCACAAGCTATTATCGGAGGTTTGTGTCTGATTTCTCTCGAGTTGCAGCCCCGTTAACAGCGTTGACCAGAAAGAATCAGGCTTTTGTGTGGAGAGATCAGTGTCAAGCAGCATTCGGTTACCTGAAGGAGAAGTTGGTCAGTACTCTAATGCTTCGGTTGCCAAAAAATGGTGTGTTTGAAGTTCTCTATGACGCATCCCGTTTAGGCTTGGGATGCGTGTTGATGCGGCAGAGAACGGTGATCTCTTACGGGTTTAGACAGTAACGTCCCCACGAGCGTAACTATGTCATCCATGATCTGAAATTAGCAACAGTTGTGTTCACGCTAAAGTTGTGGCGGCATTACCTCATCGGCGAGCGTTTTGTGGTTTTTGCGGGCCACAAGAGCCTGAAATATGTTTTCCCTGAACGGGATCTGAATCTACATCAGCAAAGGTGGATGAAGTTTCTTCAGGATTATGATTTTGAGAACTCTTACACCCCAGGGAGGGGTAATGTAGTTTTCGATGCATCGAGTCGGAAGTCCCAAGATGATGTGGTTCAGGAGTCTACGGATGGTTGGAAAAGAATGGAAGAGCTTGCAGCGATGCATCTTGACGCTGGGGAGAGCAGTGGCCGAGGTTGTCTTCATCAGATGACCGTGGAGTCGTATTTGATGCAGTAGGTGGAGGAGTCGCAATGGGGAGACACGGAAGCAGAGGTGATGCACGATCGTGTTGGTCATGATGACAAACCTGAAGGATGATCAGAGGACGATCAAAACCGGGTGTTGTTCCAGGGGAGGTTGTTTTCCCCGCAGGCGATGCGCGAGGAAGTTCTCCATGAGCTTCACAGCTTACCATTAACTGTATATCCTGGTGTGACAAAGATATATTGTGGCTTGAGGAAACAGCTTTGGTGGCCGGAGATGAAACGGTCAATGTCGAAATTTGTGGCAAAAATGTCTGGTTTTTCAGCAAGTGAAAGCAGAGCACCGTGTTCCGAGAGGTTTGTTGCAGTCCTTGGATGTCCCTGAGTGAAACCGACTTCATTTCCATAAAGAAGCACAATTTCAAGGAACCTTCAAAAGGCCGCAAGATCGGGTCACCAATGTCGGATCACTTTGGGATAAGGAACCGACTCCATTTCCATAAAGAAGCATAATTTCAAGGAACCCTCAAAAGACCACAAGATCGGGCCACCAATGTAGGATCACTTTGGGATATGATCAACACTAAGGAGTGAGCCTGTGTTGGTGTCTTTTTGATCAATTTAAATTTTTTTATCTCATTACCTCTTTGACCCGTTAGGATCTCGATTTTCTCATTCTCTTACCTTTCCTTCGTTCATCAGCACACGCACACAAAGTGGATAGGAGATTTATAAGATTCACCTTAAAATAAAAAACGCTAATCCTTGGTTGGAATGAGAAACAATCCACGATCATACGACCCACTATAAAATAATCTTGGGAGTCACAGCGAGCAGGGTATATCCTTGAAACTCACGTTTGCACTTTACTCACTTGACAGTGCTTCGGTGTCTCCCGCCCACAGGTGCCTCCTCCACCTTATGATGAGTGTAGATAACAACATGAAAGTCTTTCACCAATAGGCTCTGACTTACAGTCGGTGTGCTGCTTGGATCTCCCTTCTACATGCACAGCAGCATGCAAGCCCCTCCATTTGTATGCACAACAGCGCACTCACGCTCTTCTTCACAACAGAGAAATGAAGTGTTGCTACTTTTTATTCCTGTGCAACAGAACTAGCATAGCACTTCTCTTCTTCCTATTTCTCTTCTTCGTTCTTCAGTGCAATCGGATTGCACTGGTTCTTCCTTCTTACTTCTTCAATGCATGACAACAGCACTGGTTCTCTCCCTCTTCTCTTCGATAAAGAAGGCTTTCTTGACAGTGGATGCAGTATCGATTCTTCTTGACACTAGGATCTTCTTCATGGAATAAAAGTGTCGCACTCCGTCACCCTTTCCTCACCCTGCAGCTATATATGTAGAGAGAGAGAGAGAGAATAGTTGCAGCAGCATCGGGTCTTCCTCTTCTCTTCTTTCTACATTCACAATGTCGAGCGAATGCATGATTTGAATTATCAAGATTATCGATAATTCAAAATCCCCGAGGATCTTCATTCTTCAAAGCTCCACATTTCTCGACCTTCTGTATATATCAGACTTCGAATATATTCTCCCAAAAGACTTGGCTAAAGACTCGGTTTTTCCTTCTCTTCCCTTCATGGTATATGAAAATATCGCGCAACCTTCACTCCACAAATTCCGCATACCTCTTCCACGTATGCATATGAAATGTGTATTTATAGTGCGGTCGTGGCTCCTTTTGTGGCACAAAACTCTTTCAAATTCTTCTTCTTCCCCAATCAAATGTTGGTAGCATGATTTTCAGAAACGTGGTATTTGGAAACTTGAGATCACAGCTTACATGGAATCGGGGTACTCAAAACACCCACTGAAAGTGAACCACGGTGTGGTGTCACTCAGCATTTCCAACAAGTGAAACTCTAAATCAAAACGCCCCAGAAAACGCTCGTTTTGATGATTCTCTCCCCGTTTTTCAAGCGTCAAACAACACTTCGAATTTTTGCTCAAAAGGGCCACCATGGATACACCACAGTGCAAGTCATGCGGTATGGAAGTCGTACAATCAAAATCATATTATCAAAATGCAGAAATAATACGATGATCGTAAGACTTCGCGGAAGTCATATGGATCTGTTGAGTATCTGCTTGCCTATATAATCCTCGCATGCATCAATTCTTCTTCCTTTGTTCTTTACTTCTGTATGCATGTTCATGCATTGGATGATTCTTGCAAACTTATGCACACACAAGCTTCCAATGAACCTTGCAAAAGAAAAAGCTTCCAATGAATTCATTGAACTTCACTGCTTCAATCAGAAGCTGACGGCACAGCATGAACAGATGCGGCGCAAGATTACTCTTACCTGAGCTCAAGATTACTCTTACGTGAGCTCGTTTTATTCTGAGATTACCTTTATGCAGGTTTCAATGACCATCGCATAATTAGTGGAATTCCCAGATTACCTTTGTGTAGCTCTGAAAGACCTTTACACAGCTCCAAGATTTCTCAGTCACCCATATGCAGGAATCAGGTTACCTTTATGCACAACCCAATTTTCCAGAACTTACCTTGACGCAGAATCCAAATACCTTTACACAGCAGTGCAGAAATCTCCAGAACTTACCTTTACACATCCCACTGAACTTAAGCATTACCCTTACACGAGGTCCAGTTACCTTTACGTAGCATCAAGAAATTCTGAGATAACTTTATGCAGCAGCAATTTCACCCTTATGCAGAGGAGTACCTTCCGAAACTTACCTTTACACGCCACTGCATTTGCCAAATTTAATCTTCAGAATTTCAGAACTCCTTCCAATTAAACCAGAGCTTCTTCAATTAATCTCAGGGCCTTTTCCAATACTTCAAATAACTTCGGAAATTATGAGGATAATTCCAAAGCACTTCCATGCAGTTTCAAAACCTTACAGCATATTAAATATTCTAGGCAAATTTTTTTTCTGGGTTTTTGAAAATTTTTTTTTGCCTAAATGGGTTAGGCATCATAATATTTTTAAAACTGGGTCTCAAGATGCGTGAACCCCGTTCACACATCGTCCCGCTTCTGGGATGCGTGAACGGGGTTCACGCATCTTCCGGCGAGTCTGGGATGCGTGAACGCCGTTTGCGCATCCTTTGTATAGTATAAGAAGGATGCGCAAACGACGTTCACGCATCCCACCGTGGTCTTTTATAAAAAGGACCCTCCCCCCCTCAATTCTTGTTCTGCTTGGTATTTTGCTGCGAAGTCCTGCTGAATATCTTTCTCAACAAATTTTTCCTGCTTTTAAGAAGGTACAATTTCTAATTAATATTTTATTTGTTTAATTGTGTTCATTTATTTCATTTGTATGATTTATTTATTTAATTTGTAATATGTAGAAATTAATATTTGTGTGTATGGTTTATTTATTTCATAGTATTGATGCGTGATGTGTAAATTAGTTCTGTTCTGTATTATTTAATTTTTGAATGGGTGTATGTTGTATTTGAATGTTTAGAAAAATTAATCATGTAATGTCTGAAATGTTGTATGAATTCATATTGAATGTTTGGGAAAATTAAGTATGTTATTTTAATATTAAATTAAATTATAATATTTTTACACTAGTTATATAATTTAGAAATAATATATTACTTATATGTATCATATATAAATTTTATTAAAAATTATATAGAATTATAGTAATTTAATTTAGTAATAATAATTATAATCGATGAAGTATAAAATAAATTAGGATTTGATTGTCTTATTTTCTATATGTGGTTATTTAATTTGTAATAAATGCATTTTTTTCGTATTGATGACCTGCGAGTCATCTCACTGGGTATATATGGACCTGCGTGTCCGCTTAAAGAAAGTTTTATATTTAAGACACCCATTGACCCCCTCACATGCATGTGAGTAAATTTGTAATTATAAGACAATCACTAAGAGGCGTCCCCAAAGAGCGTCCCCGAAGAGGCATCCCCGAAGAGACGTCCTTGAAGAGCGTCCCCGAAGAGCATCCCCGAAGAGGCGTCCCCGAAGAGAAGTCCCCAAAGAGGCGTTTGAGAACAAATGTTCAAATGGCGGTTGCTGATTTGATAATAGAGACTCCAGAAGTCTTCCAGTCATAGGTTTGGTTTAGTTTATCAGATAATGATAAACTAATCGGAAGTCTCGAAATCAAGTCATGATTATTTATTGAAAAGTAATTAAAATTTATGAAACATTATATTAAACTCTAATAAACTTATACATTAAAAAAATCTCGGTATAAAGTCAATTATGCAAATCCAGTTAAAATAATTTAAAATTTTGATGTTGTATATAATATTTTTGTAATTATTTATTCAAAAGTAATTAAAATTTATGAAACATTATATTAAACCTCTTATAAACCAATTTAACTAATTTAATTATTTATTCAACAATAATTATAATTTATGAAACTGTATATTAAAGCTCTGATAAACCATTGCATTCAAAAAATCAATTATTCAAAACCAATTCAACTAATTAAAAATTTTGATGTGGTATTTAATATTATTTGAATCATTTTTTATAGGTAATCATGTCTGCACAAATATATTGCAATGGTGAGGTCATTTATACCGAGCAGGGTTTTAGCTACAGTGTGTCACCTGCTAAAGTGGTAAATCTATATGGTTGTATGACATTGGATGCAGTTCGCAATAAGATTCATAGTCGGTTAAAACTAAGAGTTGATCAATCAATTACTTCAATAAAGTATCGGCATCTTCAATATGTTGAACGTTTTTGGCACACCGAGTACCCTATACTCGATGATGAGGATTGGATGGATGCTTGTCTATTATTCAAGCAACAATGTAGTAATGGTTTAATGGAATTGTATGTGGTGTTTTCTGATATTGATGTGGTGCAACCGAATATACAGATCCATGTTTTATGAGCTCTGTAGAAGTCGGTCCTTCAGAACACTCTTATTCATTGCCTCCTCCTCATATGACTCCTATGATAGAATCAAATTATGAAGAAGATGATCAAAATTTAGAAGGAAATGTAGATAACATTCATCTGTGTGCTGATATAGTGAATGAAAGTTTATCTGAGGAAGAAGAATCTGGGGAGTCATCAAGAGATGATTTGGGTGAGGGTGATGTGGGGAATGAAGCTTCTGAAGTTCCTTTGAGAGATAAACATCAACGACATCCATCAGTTAGTAGCACTCATCCTTTAGTATTGAGATCTTTAGTTGAAGGAATGTCTCGTGAACAACATTTTGATTGGAATGTCATTACACCGGCTTCTGAATTCCCTGGCATTATAGGGAATAAGTCTGCATCAAATGATAATGTCATATATGTCGGGCAGGAGTTTGAAAGTAAACTGGTCATGAAAAATGTGATAAGGCAATACCACATTGAGCGGCATTTCACATTTGTGGTTGATGAGTCAAAGAAGACAAAATATGTCATTCGTTGTGAGAAATATGGGACAGAATGTAAATTTCGATTAAGGGCGATATTTGATAAATTTTTTGCATGTTGGAAGATAACCAAATTAGAAGGTCCACACACATGTGTGAATCCAAGCTTGTCGCAGGATCACTCTTCCCTTGATGCAGAGTTTATATCAACTATTATTTGTGAGATGATATGAACAAGTCAGGATGTTCCTGTTGCCCTTGTTCAGGAAAGAATTCAACAGTTGTATAACTATAAGATATCATACAACAAAGCTTGGAATGCAAAAAAGAAGGTCATTGTAAAAGTGTATGGTGATTGGGATGAGTCTTATGCGATGTTGTCACAGCTTATGGAATTGTTCTCTCTCAACAATCAGATTGTTTATCAGTTGGACACTGTTGACTATGTATCCCACACTCACCGAGTTGATCGATCAAAGCTGAAGTTCAATAGGTTGCTTTGGGCATTCAGGCCACGCATCGCTGTCTTTCCCTATTGTAAACAATTTATTCAGGTAGATGACACTTTTCTTTATGGCAAGTATACAGGTGTTCTACTCATTGCTGCCACACAGGATGGTAATCGTGCTCCTCTGCCACTTGCTTTTGCTATTGTTGAAAAGGAGAATTTTGAATGCTGGAGCTGGTTTTTGGCATGTGTGCGCATTCATGTCACACAAAATAAGGGCGTGTGTCTTATATTTGATCGTCATCAAGCAATTATAGAGGCTGTGAATAGTGATGGGGTTTCTTGGACGGAGCCGAATGCTTATCATCGTTATTGCATTAGACATATTGCAAGTAATGTGCATAAGCATTTTAGAGATGAGGCCATTAAGAAGGCAATCCTCAAGTTGGGTATGTTTTTTTAAACGTATATTTTTTAACAAAATTTAATATCCATTTTAATACATTATTCTCTTGTGTTTTCAGAATATGAGCCCCAACAAGAAAGATTTGATCGACGCCTTGAAGAGATTCGAACTGCTAATGAAGATGTGTATGAATATATGATGCAAATTTCAAAGGGAAAATGGTCATTAGCATATGATGGTGGCAGAAGATATGGCCATATGACCACTAATATAGTGGATTGCATAAATGGGGTCCGCAAGGGTGTGCGCAAACTCCCGATCACAGGGTTAGTGCAAGAGACATTTTATAGATGTGTTCACTACTTTGTTGACCGGTCCCAAAAAGCCTACCAGAGGATGGAAAACAGAATGTCTTTTACTCAGCATTTCCAAAGTGATATTGATCAGATACTGAATGAGGCTTCAAGATGGAGTGTTCTAGGTTTTGACAGGGAAAACAGGAGTTTTCAGGTAAGACAGTGCTATGACCGGGCTACATGAACTAGTGGTCAAGTGTTTGTGATGATGTTGGATAACAGGTATTGTGATTACGGTAGCTTTCAAGCATTGAGATATCAATGTGCACATGTTATCGCAGCTTGTGCATCGGTAAATATATCATGGGAGTCATATGTTGACCCGGTGTACCACATGAGCACTTTGGTTAACTGTTAGAGTGCAGCTTGGATACCTGTTGGTGACTTTCATTCTATCTCATTGCCCGCTGATCACCCGACCATTGTCCCTGATATTTCCAGGTTTCATAAGTTGGTTGTGTTTTCAATTATCAGTTTTTCAATGTAGTTTTTTAAAATATTGGCTTCATACTACCAGGTTGCGGCCCTGAGGAAGACCAAAGTCAACTCGAATCAGGAATGAGATGGATTGGCCTCGACAACGGGGAGGGACAATACGATGCAGTATAAGTCACGCAGAAGGACATACTCGTAAGAGATGTCCCCAAGTGGCAGGACAGAGCTCCACATCCCGTCATCCATGATCGAGTCTGTGTATTGTATCACGAATATGCATATTTTGTTTTGTATGTGGGCGTTTCAGTATTGAATCCTTTTAATTTCGGTTTATCTCATTTTTGGAATCTATCGTAAAGAATTTTGTGATACTAAATATATTAAAAAAATAAACATTGAATGAAATTGAATATATCATGTTTCTACATATTCAATGTGGGTTTTTCAACATTGTTGATTTATATTAAAAATATCGGAATAAATTAAACTTCATTGAAGATCAATAATACAAGAAATTTATAATTGAAACCAACAATACTTCCCACATATATTTTCTACCTTAGTTTGCTTATTGTAGATTTTGTTTAAATAAAAGTTTACAATTTTTTTTGAATTCCCTATAAAAAAGTAACGATGGTATCATTTGTGCAGATGGCAGATTTTCCATTGCTCACATCTCAGGCTACTCATGTCTCACGGCTAGTTTTAGAGGGACGTGTTGTGCCTCCATTGAGTGTTCGCAGATCTCACCATTTTCATCATACCGCACCACCTCCCGCTATTGTTCCCCATCTTCGGCGCGCTGGATTCTACGGCGTAGCGATGTGCGACTTCACCTTTCTTGATCATCAGCTCATTGTCGCGCTTGTAGAGAGATAGAGGCCAAAGTCGCATACATTCCATTTGAGAGAGGGGGAGATGACTATTACACTACAGGATGTGGCCATTATGTTGGGTCTCCCCATCGACGGTGCGCCTCTGACAGGTCGAGTTGCAGCAGATTTGCCAGAGCTTGTTCATAGACTACATGGCATAGAGGTTCAGGATGATGGCAGGACCATCGTTGGTGGTAGATTACGCATGTCTTGGTTAGATCAGCACATCACTCATTTACCAGAGGATGCTGACGAGATCACCGTGCTGCGATTTGCACGTGCTTATATTTTGAGGCTGATCGGTGGCACTTTTTGTTGATCACTCCGCTACTTTTTTGCACCTGATGTATTTATCATTTTTAGAAAATTTGGACCAGGCAGGGCAGTATAGTTGGGGGTCAGAGGCACATCGACAAGTGGAGTCAGAGGCACATCGACATTCAGATACCCCCAGACATGACGTCCACGCCTACAGACTTATGTTGGATAGCATTCGACCGCACAATGTAAGTGATTATTATTTATATTATTAAATATTTATTCTTTACTGTACATCTAATCATATATTCATTGATTATTCATTTTTTTTTCAGATTACATGGATGCCATATACAGATGATATTCTGCAGAGTCTTCCACCATACTGTACAGCAATGCTTGCTATTGGCTCTTGCACGGTTCCATTGATTCATTTTCATATAGTCGAGTGGCACCAGACTGATAGAGTCATGAGGCAATTCGGATTCCATCAGCCTGTTCCTGATCCACCCAGTCAGTTGGATTCATTGCATTCCCTGAAGATGTCAGGGAAGAGAGATTTTGATTGGAGGAGATATCATACCAGATATATTGAGTTATGGGACAGATGACAGGAGTCCCGGTTGCGAGGGGCGAGGATGGTACGCTTTCAATTGGTGGACCAGATGGATTATGCATCATGGTACAGCAGGTCCCCAGTCAAATTTTTGACACAACACGGACGGGGCTTTCAGGAGTTGGTATACATTATTTCTTCCACTGTTTATCAGATTTTTTATTCATATTACTTAACAACAGAATTTGTTTTCACAGGATGCTTGTATCTGTCATCTACTTCACATGGCTGATCCAGTTGAGAGAGCCGCATTTGACCCAGCATATTTTCACAGCCTTGTCGCATCTCTGCTTCCTTCGATGGACGAGATATATCATGGCATTTTCTTTGATCCACCACATGCTGAGGAGGCAGCTGAGCCTCATATAGATGTACCAGGGGGTGATGACCCTGCTGTTGTTCCACAGGAGGAGGGGGTTCAGCTTGATCACCCAGATGTTGTTGTTCTACATGAGGAGGGTGTTCCGCATGATCAGTCAGATGCTCCTCCTACTTCTCAGGCACAGGCAGAGGTAGATCTAGTCGTTGATTGGTCAGAGCTGGATGCATTATTACAGCCATCCACTGCAGAGCAGCCATCTTCTTCCCATGTCGGTGAGAGTTCCAGCCAGCTTCCACCGTCTGCCACACAGGAGGATGTGAATGTGGCTGCTGATGATGATGTGCAGCGTACGCCAAAGCGCATACAGAGACAGACACGACGTGGACGCATCCTGTATACGTCTGGCTATGGGACAGAGGAGCATCCACGCCAGAGGCGTAGATTAGGTTGGTTTTTTATTTATGATACATTTTGTTTGTGTCTTACTATCATCATTTATAGAGTTCTATTCTTTTTTAATATCTGTCTTACTGTTATCAAATTATCTAACAAAATATATATATGTATAATAAATAATATGATTAAATGAGAAGTCATTTGATTATAAATCCAAGATATTGAAGGGTGCTTCATCCAAAATAACTACCAAGAAAAATGACACCCATAAGAACACATAAAGGAACCATAAACACAAATAAATTGAAAAATTATTGACATCCACAGAAGCACAACAAGAGTTGAAGATCAGAAGTGTAAATCTGAAGAAAAGAGCTAATGGATCATATTGTTTTCCGAGCATGATTTCAAATGAGTGGTTGTTTATGGATAACGATTGAAGAGTTGTACCTAGCATTGAACTCCTTGATCAAATATCTCTTGTTTTCCGAGCATGATTTCAAATGAGTGGTTGTTCATGGATAACATTGAACCCCTTGATCAAATATCTCTTGTTTTCTACACCAGTTGAACCCAAGTAGACTTAGAGTTGATTAACTGAAGTATCTTTGCAAAGTTATCCATGTGACTTCATCCATCCCTCAGAAACAGTCAAGAAGATATTCTTTAGAGGGAGGAGAAAAAGTTATTGACATATCAACATAAAACCATTTCATTTTATTTCCTGCAGCCTTGAAAAATTGTTGTTGATTCAAAGAATTGAATGCTACATTTGATCAGTTCTCCATGATGATACAATCCAGACGATTGAAGATTTGGTCCTTAGCATTGAACCCCTTGATCAAATATCTCTTGTTTTCCGAGCATGATTTCAAATGAGTGGTTGTTCATGGATAACATTGAACCCCTTGATCAAATATCTCTTGTTTTCTACACCAGTTGAACCCAAGTAGACTTAGAGTTGATTAACTGAAGTATCTTTGCAAAGTTATCCATGTGACTTCATCCATCCCTCAGAAACAGTCAAGAAGATATTCTTTAGAGGGAGGAGAAAAAGTTATTGACATATCAACATAAAACCATTTCATTTTGTTTCCTGAAGCCTTGAAGAATTGTTGTTGATTCAAAGAATTGAATGCTACATTTGATCAGTTCTCCATGATGATACAAAGATTTGGTCCTTAGCATTGAACCCCTTGATCAAATATCTCTTGTTTTCCGAGCATGATTTCAAATGAGTGGTTGTTCATGGATAACATTGAACCCCTTGATCAAATATCTCTTGTTTTCTACACCAGTTGAACCCAAGTAGACTTAGAGTTGATTAACTGAAGTATCTTTGCAAAGTTATCCATGTGACTTCATCCATCCCTCAGAAACAGTCAAGCAGATATTCTTTAGAGGGAGGAGAAAAAGTTATTGACATATCAACATAAAACCATTTCATTTTGTTTCCAGAAACCTTGAAGAATTGTTGTTGATTCAAAGAATTGAATGCTACATTTGATCAGTTCTCCATGATGATACAATCCAGACGATTGAAGATTTGGTCCTAGCATTGAACCCCTTGATCAAATATCTCTTGTTTTCTGAGCATGATTTCAAATGAGTGGTTGTTCATGGATAATGTTAAACCCTTTTTTATTCTTATGGGTCTTTCCGAGTCCCATATCGGAATACTCCGTTGTATATTCCACCTTCTCATTTTATAAAAGAAGGCATCCACCTCTCTTTAGAGGTAAGGGGGTTTCTCAACCTACATGGTATCAGAGGGAACCTAATCCCGAACTCTCCTCCTTCCAATTTTATTTCCCCGCTCTTCTTTGCGGTTTTCCCGACTAAGTCCGGCCCGCCTCCCCGGTGCATTTTTGCACCCTCCTTCCCCGGCGCCTCCTGCCCGGTCCGGCACCCCGGTGCGCCTTCCCTCACGGCGGCCGCTCCTCCTGCGCGCGAGCCCTCCCCGTCGCGGCTCTCCCCGGTGCACCTTTCCTCCCGAGCGCGACACTCCCGACGCCTCGCCGCGGCTCCTCCCGACGGCGACCCTCCCGTCGCCCCGTCGCACCTCCACCCGAGCGCGACCCTCCGTCGCGGCTCCGTCCGGCTCCTGAGCACCCTCCCAGCCCTTCCCGGTGACTGCGGCCCCCACGCCTCTCGTCGCTTCCCGTCACCCGCCTCCTCAGCGGCTTCCGCCTTCCTCAACGGTCGTTTCGACTCCCGCAACTGCACGCACCGGCTCCCGCATCTCCAGGCGACCGAACCGGTCCGCTGCGCCTCTCCCGCTACGCACGAACCTCCCTCTCCGACGGTCCTGTGCGCGCAACACCTCCCGCGGCTTCCCCAGCGGCCCTCCCTCCTGCCTGCGCCGCTTCATCGAGCGCCGGCCCCGCCCTCCTCTGCGCGCAGCACTCCCGGCGGCCCTCCCTCCTGCCTGCGCCGCTTCATCGCGCCCGGCCCCGCCCTCCTCAGCGCGCAGCACTCCCAGCGGCCTCCTCTGTGCACGGCTTCCGACCAGCCGCGAACCGGTCCACGCATACCGGCCCCGGCAACTCCCTCCAGACGAACCAGCTCCGTCCAGGCACACCGGGCTCCTCCCGGCTCCTACGCCCAGCGTGCTCAGCTTCCCGGCACGCCCGACCCTTCCCTAATTCCGGCGCCGCCCCCTACTGTGTCTTAGACCGCTACACGACGCCTCCATGGCCAACTCCTCCCCTTTACCTCAGATGATTACTGCTTCCACCTGCCTTGTGGATGACCGGTTGGACTCCACAAATTTTTCCATCTGGCGGAAGACTGTGGTGATGTCCCTGACCGGGATGGACCTTGATCATCACCTTGAGGATCCTCCCCCGGCTTCCACTGACCCCAAATATCGTTCGTGGAAGCTTGCTGACAACAAGATCTTCGCTCTGCTGGTCAATTCCATGGAACGATCGGTCAAAGATGTCACCCGCACGACAAATACAGTCAAGGAACTCTGGGACTCCTTGAATATCATGTATTCCGAGACCAACAACCTGGCTCGGGTTTCCGATATACTTTAGCGTCTGTCCCATGTTCGACAGCAGGACCAGTCCTTCACCGCCTACTTCATGAAATGGAAAGGGCTTTGTGATGAGTTGCAGGAGTTGTGGCCCATTTCCCAAACTCCGGCAAAGGCTCAGACCCAGTGGGACCAACTATGCATTTTCACCCTTCTCAGCGGTCTCGCTCCGGAGTTTGCCACCACGGCAACCGAGCTGCTCGCTAGCCCGTCAACGTTGGAGATCCCTCAGGTTTATCATCGGCTGAGCAAGGCGCAACGGGCTCTTCCTCCTCCCGCCCCCATTATCGACCACTCAGCTCTCCTCGGTCAAAGCGGTGGCCGCTCCTCCGGTCCTCGTAGACGTGGTCGTGTCGAGGGTCGTCCACGTCCCCTCTGTCAACATTGTGGCAAGGTTGGCCACACGATCGACCGATGTTGGGTCCTGCATGGACGTCCATCTCAGCGCCCGCGGCAGGGACAGACCGCGGTCCAGGAGGCGTCCTCGACAGTCTCCACCCTTCCCCCATCACTGGACCTGTCTATGGCCGACATCCGGCTGACTCATGATCCTCGGGACTCTGTCGGACCCGGTCCATCCTCGGCTTCTGTGGCCCATTCTGTTCGTTCCGCTGCCTTTGTCGGCCGTCGCTCCCCTGCATGGATGCTGCACTCTGGTGCCTCCGACCACCTAATCGGAGATGCTGGTATGTTGACCTCTTAATGCCCTTATGCCGATTCATCAGCCATCACCGTCGTTGATGGCTCCACTATCCCCATTGCGGGTTTCAGCGCATGCTCACTGACTTCATCGATACACCTACCCTTTGTGGCCCACGTGCCCCGCAGTTCCTTTAATCTTCTTTCCATCAGTAAGCTTAGGGGTGTCCATGGGTCGGGTCGGGTCGGGTTTGAGGGGTTTTTGGACCCGACCCGACCTATTTTTGGTCGGGTCGGGTCGGGTCGGGTTATATTCATTTTTTTTGGACCCGACCCGACCCAACCCGTATCACATTGGGTTGGGTTGATCGGGTCGACGGGTCGATCAGGTTATGTAAAAAAAAATCGTCGTCGCTGCTGATTATTATCCCACCGCACACGGGGATGATCCACGCGGTCCGCTTTCACGGGGACGGCTCCGTCGGCTACTGCTGCCAGTTCACACAGACCCGGCGGCTGATCCAGGAGAAATCACTGGGCCGCCCTGTCTTCCCCAAGGCCATCGGCGAGCTCCACGGCCACTCCGGCATCGCCCGCCTCCTCCTCTTCTACGCTCGCGGCCTCCTCGGTCTCCTCGACCACCGCCACAGCACCGGAGTCGCCAATGCCAGCCTCGCCTTCTTCAACCGCCGCCTCATCGCCCTGTCGGAGGACGATCTCCCATACCACGTCCACGTCTCGCCCTCCGGCGACCTCCGAACCGCCGGCCGGTTCGATTTCAACGGCCAGCTCACCACCGCCATGATCGCCCACCCTAAGATCGACCCCGTCTCCGGCGAGCTGTTCTCGCTCACCTACGACGTTCTCCGGAAGCCGCACCTCAGGTACTTCCGATTCTCCCGCAACGGTGAAATCCCCAGACGTCGAGGTCCCCCTGGCCGAGCCCACAATGGTGCACGACTTCGCCATCACCGAGAACTTCGTCGTGATTCTGGACCAGCAGGTGGTGTTCCGGCTGCGGGAGATGATTCGCGGCGGATCTCCGGTGGTGTACGACAGAAACAAGGCATCGCGGTTCGGGATCTTGAGCAAGAACGCGACGGACGACGGCGGAATCAGGTGGATCGTGGTTCCGGATTGCTTCTGTTTCCATTTCTGGAACGCGTGGGAGGAGGCCGGCTCCGACGAGGTGGTCGTGATCGGATCCTGCATGACGCCGGCGGACTCCATCTTCAACGAGCACGAGGAGAGTCTCCGCAGCGTGCTCTCGGAGATCCGGCTCAACATCCGCACCGGGGAATCCCGTCGGCGTCCCGTGCTCCCGGATCACTCCGGCGTGTGGGTCTGCGGTGGTCGCAGACGACGGTGGAGCGAGGAGGTAGCGCGCGGGTCCAAAAGATGCGCAGGGGTAGTGACGGGTTGGTTGGGTCGGGTTGGGTAATTTTTCTCCCAACCCGTGACCCGACCCAACCCGATCATGGGTCAACCCGAAATGACCCGACCCGTGAATATGAAATCTTGAACCCGACCCAACCCGACCCAACCCGGTCGGGTCGGGTCGGGTCAGTCGGGTCGGGCTGGGTCTGGACACCCCTAAGTAAGCTGACAAAAGATTATAACTGTGCTGCCATATTTACCTCTTCCGGTATTGTGTTTCAGGAGCAGACTACGAACCGGGAACTTGGTAGAGGCCGGCTTCGGGACGGGGTTTACATGTTCGATGGCCCGGCACCCCTCACTTGCACGTCTGCCTCTTCTCGAGCATTGGATCTTCATTCCCGCTTGGGACACCCGCCTGCATCCACCATTCATCAGCTTTTTCCCGACTTCAGTCGACATCTTTCTTTTCATTGTGAGTCATGTACTTTTGCGAAACATCATCGCACTACATACATTCCTCGCGTAGATACACGGGCCTCACACCCTTTTGATCTGGTTCATTCAGATGTTTGGGGTCCTTGTACCGTTTCGAGTAATATGGGATATAAATACTATATATCTTTCATTGATGATTATTCGCGAATGACTTGGCTTTACCTCCTTCGAGAACGCTCCGAAGTGTTTTCCACCTTCCAAAACTTTTACAATGAAGTTCAGAACCAATTCTCCATCTCTGTAAAATGTCTCCGCTCGGATAATGGGCGTGAGTATCTCTCCACTCCCTTTCGGCAGTTTCTCCAGACGAAAGGCATCCTTCATCAGACCTCCTGTCCTGATACACCCCAGCAGAATGGAGTGGCCGAGCGGAAACACAGACATATTCTGGAGACAGCTCGTGCCCTCCTCCTTCCACCGACAAGTACCACTGCATTTTTGGGGCGATGTCATTCTTACCGCCACCTACCTGATAAACCGTCTTCCTTCCTCTATCCTTCAGGGGGAGACTCCTTTTCAGGCTCTGTTCTCCTCTCTCCCTCTTCACTCTCTTCCCCTTCGTGTGTTTGGATGGCTCTGTTACGTTCGAGAGACACGTCCAGGGCTCTCCAAACTCGCTCCCAAATCTCTCCGCTGCATTTTTTTTGGCTACTCCCGCACTCAGCTTGGATATCGCTGCTTCTCCCCCGACCTCCGGCAGTATGTCATCTCGGCCGATGTTACCTTTGTTGAGAGCTCTTCGTTCTCCCTTCCCTCTCCTCATCCTGACCCCGCCATCGATGATTGTCTTCCTCTCATCATCCACCCTCCATCAGTGTCAACCCCTGTTGACACACATTTTGGTCAGGTCTACTCCCGCCGTCCATCGTCGTTATCCCCCGTCCCAGCCAATGACACTGACGCTCCCGCTTCGTCAGATGCTCCTGCCCCGCCACCCGAGGACTGGCCCATTGCCCTACGGAAAGGTACATGCACCTGCCAGAGTACACCTCTATTTGTATCTTCTTACAGGGGTCTGTCCGCTCTGGAGACAGTTTCTATTCCACGCACGGTTGGTGATGCCAAATCTCACCCCGAGTGGCTAGCTGCAATGCGGGATGAATTACAGGCTCTGGAAGAAAACCATACTTGGGATCTTGTCCCCCTTCTAGCAGGCAAACAGGCGGTAGGAAGCAAATGGATTTACACAATCAGGCTAAATCCCGATGGCACTCTCCATCGCCTTAAACCCGTCTTGTGGCCAAAGGCTTCGCCCAGACTTACGGTATTGACTACTTTGATACCTTCTCACCAGTTGCCAAGATGACCTCCGTCCGATTATTCATCTCTCTCGCCGCCCATCATCAGTGGCCTCTTCATCAACTGGATGTCAAGAATGTTTTCCTCCATGGCTTCCTTGAGGAAGAGGTTTATCTGCAGCAGCCCCCCGGGTTTTCTGCCTCTGGCGCTGAATCTCAAGTCTGCCGGCTCCGCCGCTCTCTTTACGGTCTCAAGCAGTCTCCCCGTACTTGGTTCGACCGCTTTAGCACGGTCATCACCGACTTTGGGCTTTCTCGCAGCATGAAGGACCACACTGTGTTCTACAGGGCGACCTCCCATGGCTGCATTTTATTGGTCGTATATGTGGATGATATCATCATCACCGGCAGCGACTCTGTGGGTATCACCCATCTCAAGGACCATCTTCACCAGCACTTCCACATTAAGGATCTCGGTCCTCTCACCTACTTCCTAGGCATCGAGGTTTCCTATTCTTCGGACACCATCTCCCTCTGCCAACGGAAGTATGCGTTTGATATCTTGCAGGATGCTGGATTGACTCAGGTCACTGCTGTCAACACTCCTCTGGAGCCTGGGGAACGGTCTCTTTATGCCTCCTCGGCACTGTATCCACATCCCGAGCGGTACCGCCGATTGGTGGGCAAACTCAATTATCTCACCATGACTCGACCCGACATTTCCTGTGCGGTTGCCAAAGTGAGTCAATTTATGGAGCATCCGACCACCTCTCATTGGGATGTTGTCATCCGCATCACCAAGTACATCAAACGAGATCCTGCCCGTGGTCTTCGCTACTCCCAGCATCCTCATCAGCATATTGAGGCCTTTTGCGATGCTGATTATGCTGGTTGCCTTGCTACTCGGCGCTCTACCTCTGGGTTTGTCATATTCTTGGCAGGCAACCTCATCTCTTAGCGCAGCAAGAAATAGACGGTCGTCTCCCGCTCCAGTGCCGAGTCTGAGTACCGGGCCATGGTCACCGTCACTACAGAGATCATTTGGCTTCGGCAACTCCTCCAGGAGCTTGGCTTTCCTCAGCAGAAATCTGCTCACATATGGTGTGATAATCAGGCAGTCACCAAAATTGCTTCAAATCCCGTCTTCCATGAACGAACGAAGCATATTGAGGTGGACTGCCACTTTCTTCGACACCACCTGGAGCACAATCATGCCAGCTTTAGCCATATTCCAACGGCGGACCAGCTTGCTGACATCTTCACCAAAGGTCTCCCCGGTGATCGCCTTGCCTCGCTCAGTTCCAAACTGGGGATCCACAGCATTTGACGCCCAGCTTGAGGGGGAGTGTGTCTAGGTCTTGTATGATCTCATCTTTATTTTTTGTGGGACTCGGTGTCCAAGCTGGGCGTGTCCAGCTTGAGGGGGAGTGTTAAACCCTTTTTTATTCTTATGGGTCTTTCCAAGTCCCACATCGGAATACTCCGTTGTATATTCCACCTTCTCATTTTATAAAAGAAGGCCTCCACCTCTCTTTGGAGGTAAGGGGGTTTCTCAACCTACAGATAACATTGAACCCCTTGATCAAATATCTCTTGCTTTCTACACCAGTTGAACCCAAGTAGACTTAGAGTTGATTAACTGAAGTATCTTTGCAAAGTTATCCATGTGACTTCATCCATCCCTCAGAAACAGTCAAGAAGATATTCTTTAGAGGGAGAAGAAAAAGTTATTGACATATCAACATAAAACCATTTCATTTTGTTTCCGATAATAGGGAAAAAAAATTGGCACACATATTGACAATTTATGAAGTGTGCTTCATCTATTGACAACAAAATACAAAGGGGGAGATTGATATGCATAATTGTTGCATTTTTTGTCGATAAGAATTCAATATGTGAAGAAAAGATATTGATGAATAAGTTCTTGAAACCTTGAAGAATTGTTGTTGATTCAAAAAATTGAATGCTACATTTGATCAAATGAATAACTTCTTGAAGCCTTGAAAAATTGTTGTTGATTCAAATAATTGAATGCTACATTCGATCAATTCTCCATGATGATACAATTCAGACAATTGAAGAGCTGATCCTAAGTACCAATATCTTGTATCCATGAATGATACATTGACTACACCATCATGAAAAAGACCATGCAACACTCAATTGCATGAGGAGCAGGAAGATACATCCATTGATCTTAAATGGATTATGTTTAACAACTTAGATGATTACTTGTGCTGATCCTCAACATCCATGACATGTGTTAAAAGGAGAAAACATCACCCAAAACCTCATCCTTGGATTGATTTTATGGTTAGTTCTTCATTATTGAAAAAGGAATGTTTTTCTAATATCTGCATTATGAAATAAAATTGGATTACTATTAATGATAAGTGAATGAGTTTTCATTTTATTTATATTATTGATTATTTGATTAATATTTACTATATTTATTAATAAACATTGATATCTCATGTTTTTTTAATTGGTATATACATGTTTTAAAAAAAAAATCATTTAGCCTTTCTATATGATGCGTGAACGGGGTTCACGCATCTTGAGACCCATTTTTTAAAATATTTTGAACCCTAACCCATTTAGGCAAAAAAAAAAATTCAAAAACCCAGAAAAAAAAAATTGCCAATATTCTATTTCAATGAATTTTACTGCCTTGTAATTCCAGTTTTACTTCATCCCTTTCAAGACCTTCACCCAGTGGATATTTATCATGTATATCAGCATTCAAAATGCTAAAGATACAGGGATGATGTTAGAGACCTGGACGTGCTCAGCACACCTGGAATGCTCCTTCTAGAATGGGGTATAGGGGGTAGAATGGTCTTGTTGGGGGAAAGGTTGTTAGGCCACCTGGAGGATTTGTTAGACAACTGGACCCCACATAAATGATGTTATAAGGGAGCGTTGGAACGAGGGAAGGAAGTAGAGAGAAGAATATCCTGAGAATCGGCTTCGGCTTGGGAATCGATCATTAAGGCTTGGGCTGGATCACTCCCAAAGTGCCTTCTCCATCTTCTTCCTCCTCCTGTCTGTATTCACTGTTACTATATTTCCATAATAGAAGAATCGAGTTCTTTGTTTCTATCATTTGGTCTAACCTGCCGAAGCTTCCTCATTGCTCAAAGGAGGTGCACTATCGGAACTCCTTCCTGTCTGTTAGCCAAATTCATCGCGTCTAATGCGTGGCTCGATCTATCGGTGCGTCTATCCGATCGAGAGGATTTCAAACGGCGGTGCGCCTCCTCGTGTCTTTTTTTTTTCTTTTTTTCCCTGAAAGAGTAACCTGGTGGTGCGCCTCCTCCCCTGAACAATGTTGTAGCGGGGTGCGTCGGAAGGCAAGTTGAACGTTTGTGGTGTGCGCCCCTTCTGATGCGATGCGGCGAGTGCGCCTCCGCTGGATGCGAGCCAACAATCTCCTTCGAGTGGAGGCCCGGCCGATGCGTCGTTCCGTCAGCACAAACAGTTGCAGTGTACCCAGCAGCACGCTAGTAGCATGAATGATCTGTCGGTAGCACGATCGGCCAACAGTGGACCGTCGTCTGTCGAAGGGAACCGGCAGCGCGTCTAGTCATGAAGCAGAAGAGTGATGACGAACGACAACACAAAAAACACAGGTCGCACTCGAGAAAATCTGGTTGCCGATCCAGTCCACTGCGCTTTTCTGAAAGTTGCATGGAGAATTGTTGGCCCATGCAGACGTGCGGAGCATCTGGGAGATTGCCTGGAGAATATGTGAAAAAATGGTGCATCGCAATCAGTTTCTCCTGGACAATAAAACGTAGAGGACCATCTGGCAAATTGTTTGAAGATTTTGTGAAGAGGGAGCACCACAATCAGATTCTTTTTCCTTAGTCTTGAGGACAAGACTGGTTTTCAAGGTGGGGCGAGTGTTAGGGATCTGGACATCCTTAGCACACCTGGAAGGCTCCTTCCAGAATGATAAGGGGTAGAATGGACTGGTTGAGAGAAAGGTTGTTAGGCCACCTAGGGGAATTGTTAGCCAACTGGGCCCCACATAAATGTTGTTATAAGGGAGCGCTGGAACGAGGGAAAGAGGTAAAAAGAAGAATATCCTGGGAATCGGCTTCGGCTTGCAAATCGGCTTCGGCTTGGGAATCGGCCGTTAAGGCTTCGGCAGGATCACTCCCAAAGTGCCTTCTCTATCTTCATCCTCCTCCCATCCTCCTCCCATCTGTATTCAATGTTACTATATTTCTATAATACAAGAATCGAGTCCTCCACCTCTATCAAATGGATCATCACAAATACCTTTATCATAGAGATAGAAAGTTGCTCATTATAAATCCTCTATGAAAGTCCAAATCTTCAACTAACCTTTTGCCTTTAACATAAATGATTCTCCAAAAATATTACAAGCAGCTTCAAAAACCAATCATCCAAGATGTGTCTTCCAATTTCACTCACTTAATATAAGATGACACAACACTTCGGAACTTCTTCTTCAACTTCTTCTTCAACGTCAAACTTGGGTTCATCTTATCCAAGTTATTCTTCTTCTCCATTCTGATTCTTCTTTAACATACTGGCATCAAGGATCATAGATACTCCATGATCATTGACAATAAATACAACATACATAAAGTGGGCTCAACAATCTCTCTCTTTGTATTTGTTGTCAATACCCACATAAAATGATATGTCGATATGGCTTTTTCCTTTCATTTCAACTCTCTCCCTTTCACATCAATCTTTCATTTCATTTTACTTTCTCCCCCTTATTGGCAAAAAAATACAAAGTTCTTGAGAGAGGAAGGTATCAATTCATACTTGAGCAATGTGACATCAATCATTTCACTTTATTTCTACATGAGTCATGATCAGTGTAGAAAACAAGAGGATTTGATTTAGACAACAAAATTGTCCATTGTCAACTAAATTTGATACCAACGGAAATGAGACACCCAATACCTTTCTCAGAGACTATCCAACTATTTCCAATGTTGATGCCAATTGTGATGCAAACTTCTCATGAAATATATCAACCTAAATTCCATGCACTCACCTTAACACACATGTCAAAAATATTCAAGTACAAAGTGGCAGGATTCAAACAGCTCTGAACCTTCTTCAACTTCCTCCATTAATGTCATTGATTAATTAAATTTCTCCCCCTTTATTATTAAGATATGGTTTTTAATTACCAAAGATGAGCGAATTTAAAAATGTTAGACCCAGTTAAGTGTATTTCCAAGTCCCACATCGTTTTCCTCCACGTATTTATTTTCCTCTATAAATGAAGGTCTGCACCTCTCTTTGAGGTAGGAAGTGTACCATTCTACATGGTATCAGAGCAATAACCATGTTCCGTATTTTTTTCCCCTTTCCCTCTATAAATGAAGGTCTGCACCTCTCTTTCGATGTCTGGATATTGGGTCGGAGTTTGACGAACACTGAATCCCCAACCTGAAAATTTTCTTCTCGTCGGTGTCTATTAGAATACCTAACCATCAACTGCTGAGCACGGTGAAGGTTATGCCAAAGTTGGTCTAAAAGACTGTTCTGATCCTTAAGGACAGCAGCTACTGAATCCACTGGTGTATCTCCCTCCACACACCGTAAAATTAAGGGAGGTTTAAGGCCATATACGACCTCAAATGGTATCATTATTGTAACAAAATTCTACCCAAGGAATCCATTGAGCCCAAGTACGAGGCCGCTCCAAAGAAAAACATCTTAGATATGTTCCTAAACATTTATTTACAACTTCCGTTTGTCCATCCGTCTAGGGATGGTATGAAGAACTCATCTTCAAAGTTGTACCTTCCAAACGGAAAAGCTCTTCCCAAAAATTACTTACAAAAATTTGATCTCGATCACTAAGTATGGACCTTGGTATCCCATGCAATCGAACAATCTTCTTGAGCAGCAAGAAATGTGCATATTTTGACAGCCGATCAACAACAACTAGTATCACATCATACCCAAGAGATCTAGACAACCCAGAAAGAAAATCCATGGAAACTTCATTCCAAATAAGGTCTGGTAAAGACAGCGGTTGTAATAGTCCGGCTCGCGACATGGCGTGATATTTTTGGCATTGACAAGTGTCACACTCCTGGATGAAATGTGCGACACATTTAGTCATTCCTTTCCAAAATAATCCCGTAGCGAGCCTCTTATAAGTCTTCAAAAACCCAGCATGCCCCCCAACAACCGAAGTGTGGAAATAATGTAAGAATTTGGGAATCAAACTAGACTTCCGAGATAGCACCATTTTTCCCTTAAAAAACAGCAGCCCATCTTTGTATGCATATCCAGGCTTGGAATTAGGTTGCTGCTTTAGTGCTGCTATCACTCCAGTGAGCTCTGAATCCTTTTGCAGCTCTTCTCGCACGACATCTACCTCCATCCAGAATGGTTCAGAAACAGTAGAACCCAAATATTTTTCTCCATTCTCCACCTCCAAATGTCCATCAATCTGCCGAGATAAAGAATCTGCTGCCTGATTTATTTTCCAGATTTGTAAACCACTTCAAAGTCTAAACCAAGCAGTTTAGATTGCCAACTTTGTTGGTCAGCTGTATGATATCGCTGCCTGAGAAGATGTTTTAGTGCCTTGTGGTCTGTATAAACTGTGAAATGTTGTCCAATTAAATACTGCCTCCAATGGTTAACAGCCAAAACGAGTGCCATCACCTCTTTTTCATACACGGACTTGGATAAGTGAACTTTTGCCAAGGCTTTGCTGTAATAAGCTATTGGGTGACCTGCCTGCATCAAAACCGCCCCAATTCCTCTACTGGAAGCATCACATTCCACGATAAATGGTTTTTGAAAATCAGGTAAAGCCAAAGTTAGTGCTGTAACCAAACAGTTTTTAAGTGTTTCAAACGCTAGTTCAGCTGCTGAATTCCATAGAAATCCCCCCTTCTTGGTCAATTCAGTAAGTGGCTTTGCAATTTTACCATATCCAACAACAAACTTCCTGTAGTACCCGGTAAGCCCCAAGAATCCCGTACTCTTCCTGTCTTTGGCAGAAAAAGTTGAGTCTGCCAAATCCAACCTTCCGGAACTAAAACTCCTTTTTGGGTATTTTACTGTAGATCTGCAGAAGTTATCAGGTTTTCCGTCACCCCTTGCAGTCTTATCTCTTCTCCTTTCCAGAAAAATTCCATTGTTTTGTCACTCCAATCAGTTAAAACGTTTCCCAAACTCTTTAACCACTGCATGTCGAGGACCAACTCCAGCCCCCCTGTATCAAATACGAAAGCCTCAACAGAAAAAATAAAGTTCTCCAGGCAAACTGTTACTTCTCTGCAAACACCCTGTGACATTATTCGGTATCCATATCCAAGCCCAATACCAAATGGCTTGGTCGGTTCAAGCGACGCCATTTTAATAAATGTTTTTGAGATAAAGTTATGACTCGCACCACTATCAACAAGGACTAAACCAGGAACTCCTGAAATATTTCCAGCAGAGAACATTGATTCTGCCCTTACTGCTCCCATGCTTCGGAATTCTACTCTCTCCCAGCTGGTTTTCTTGTCGAATCTTGTTCGTTTCATTCCGTACTCCCCCCTGATCTTGTTCCAAACTGGTGTCATTCTCATCTGCCACTTCCTCATACAGTTCTTCATATTCCCAAACTACAATTCGCAGATTCTTGTCAGGACAACGATGCATGGGTCCGAAAGTCTGTCCACAACGAAAACAGAGTCCTTTTCGCCTTCTCTCATCACGTTCTTGTCAACTAATTGCCCTCACACCTGTCCACCGATCATCTCCTACTGCCTTCTTGAGTACCACTTCCCTTTTATTCCGATCGAGCGCAGGCCTGTTATTCATGGAGTTCGCCGACTCAACGTTCTTGTTTCGAGGGGCTAGTGGTAGCGGTTGTCGCCCACGTACATTCCGCAATATCCCTTCTCCCATTAGTTCCCCGTTCTATTTTTCTGGACAAGGTGTGCAGCCTGATTTTATTTGTAGGTTCATGTGTCGACACTCGATTTTTGATTTCTGACCGTAATCCTCCCATAGACAAACTCATGTACCAAGCTTCAGGAAAAGCTGGTATTCTCAAAGCTACCTGCTCAAAATCTTCGATATAGATATACTCATTGACAGTTCTGGTCTGCCGCAAAGTCTTCAGAAACCTAATCGGATCACCCTCAATAATATTTCCATACCTGTCCAATAAGGTTGACTTGAATTTCTCCCAAGTTGCTCCAGGAGTTGCTCTGTGCCATGACAAAAACCAATACAAAGTTGTATTGTCCATGCACAGCTGCGCAAGATGAAGCTTCATTTCCTCTTGAGTTCGGTTGATCAAAAAATACGCGTCCGCCATTGAAATCCATCCGAAAGGATCTTCTCCTGTAAAAGGTGGCAGTTCCACCCTTCGTGTGGCATTCCGCACGCCGTCCACATGAATCAAATCTTCTGGAATCGTACTACTTCCAGTTCCCTGAATAATTTTGTTTCCCGACAATCCAACGTCTCCAAGTCCCGTTGAAAAAGTCTTCTTTGATTTCTTTTTTCCAGTACCAGGTCCCGACTGCAACTCGATAGCCTTCATCCGCTCCATCGTCTGCTCTTCCATATCCCGCATACACTGGCTAAGACGTTCCTCTGACTACTGCGCCATACGCTGGCTCTCTGTCTGTCCGCGAGCCAGCATGTCTAAGCTTTCTTGTACTGCAGCCAACGTCCGCTGAAACATCTCCACCACCGTCTCCACTATACCTACGCGATTCTCCATCCTTGTTTGCATTCAGATTTTTTGTGATTTAGTTTTTCTCTGCCGAAGTCTTCCGTCCAGCTTCGTGCGAAAGGATTCCTCTCTCTTTTGGTTCCCTAGCGGAGTCGCCAAAGATGTTAGGACTTTGAATTCTAAAAGAAAATTGAGAATCTATTCAAGAACGATCTAACTGGTTTAGGAGACTTCCAGCAGCTCGTTTGTTCAAGAATTATTGTATTGAGCGGAATTCTTCAATTACAGAGTGTCCAAAAGAAATGTCTACTACTATTCTTGTGAATACAAGAAGTATAGAAGAAGTGCTCCGCAAGAAGAAGCTTTTCATTTCCTGCCAGCTGCTCCAGCAGCGCCTTCTATCCAGCTGCACCTGCAGCGCTCCGGTCTTTTCTCCCGAAAGAGCCTGATCCTTGTACTCTTAGACAGCCTTTAAGTAGGTAGTTAACATTTACCCAAAGTACCCCTCCTCTTAGGCAACCTTTAAGTAGGTAGTTAACATTTACCCAAAGTAACCCTCCTATGCTGGTAAGTGTGAATAATAGGAGGTCGAGTAAGTCTAACAAGAGACTCCTTTTCGGACTTTGTTCTCCTCACTCCCTCCTCACTCAGTTCCACTTCATGTGTTTGGGTGTCTGTGTTATGTTCGGGACACTCACCCCAACCTCTCCAAACCTTCTCCCAAATCCCTTCGTTGCATTTTCCTCAACTATTCTCGCACTCAGCGCAGATACAGGTGCTTCACTTCCGACTTACGGTGATATATCATCCCTACCGATATGTCATTTGTTGAGAGCTCTCCTTTCACTCTACCCTCTCCCTATCCAGAAACTACCATCGATGATTGTCTTCCACTCATCATACACTCATCTCCGGTGCCCCACTCTGATGGTCACCAATTTGGCACTGTCTACTCCCGCTGCCCATCGACTGTATCCTCCGTCCAGGCTGAGGACACCATCGTCCCAAGCTCGTCCGATGCTCCTGCTTCAGCTCCAGATGACTTACCCATTGCACTCCAAAAAGGTACTCGTTCCTGCCAGGATACTCCTCTGTGCACATCCTCATACAAGGGTCTTTCCGCTATGGAGACGATATCTATTCCCCGCACGGTTGGTGACGCCAAATCTCACCCAAGTTGGCTACAAGCGATGCAGGATGAACTGCAGGCTCTGGATGACAACCATACTTGGGATCTGGTCCCCTTCCAGAAGGCAAACAGGCGGTCGACAGCAAATGGATTTATACGGTCCGTCTCAATACCGATGGCACTCTCCATCGCCTCAAAACCCGACTTGTGGCAAAGGGATTTGCTCAGACATATGGCATTGACTATTTTGAGACCTTCTCTCTGGTTGCCAAGATGGCATCAGTCCGATTATCCATCTCTCTGGCTGCTCATCGTCACTGGCCGCTTCATCAACTGGATGTCAAGAATGCATTTCTTCATGGCTTTCTTGAAGAAGAGGTATATTTGCAGCAGCCCCCCGGATTTCGTGCCTCAGGAGCCAACTCTCATGTTTGCCGACTTCGTCACTCTCTATATGGTCTCAAGCAGTCTGCACGTGCTTGGTTTGGCTGCTTCAGCACCGTTGTCACCGCATTTGGGCTCTCTCGCAGTATGAAGGACCACACCGTCTTCTACCGTACGACGTCCAACGGCTGCATCTTGCTGGTGGTATATGTTGATGATATCATTATTACCTGGAACGACTCCACTGGAATCGCCCAACTCAAGGGGCATCTTCACCGTCACTTCCACACCAAAAATCTCGGTCCTCTCACATACTTCTTTGGCATCGAGATCTCCCGTTCTACAAACACCATCTTTCTCTGCCAACGGAAATATGTCATGGATATCTTGCAGAATGCGGGTTTGAGTCAAGCAGCTGCCGTGGACACTCCTCTTTAGCCTGGATAACGTTCTCTCTATGACGACACGACGCCCTTTTCTCACTCAGAGAGCTATCATCGTCTTGTGGGCAAACTCAATTACTTCACCATGACACGACCGGACATTGTTTGCGCTATTTGCAAAATGAGCCAATTCAGCATCCGACCAATTCTCAGTGGAATGATGTCCTCTGCATTGCCAAGTACATCAAAAAAGACTCTGCCCATGATCTTCGGTACTCACATCACATCACGCTCATCTGAATGTTGAGGCTTTCTGTGATGCTGACTATGCTGGTTATCTTGCTACCCGAAAGTCTACTTCTCGGTTTGTCGTTTTCTTGGCAGGTAACCTCATCTCTTGGCGCAGCAAGAAGCAGACTGCCGTCTCTAGATCTAGTGCAAAGTCTGAATACCATGTCATGGCCACAGTTACTACTGAGATACTTTGGTTTCGTCATCTCCTTCATCCGCAGACGTCTGCTCATATCTGGTATGACAATCAGGCAGCTACGAAGATTGTTCTATAAACGAACGAAGCATATCAAAGTAGACTGTCATTTTCTTCACCATCACCTCGAGCAAAACCATATCAGTTTCAGCCACATTTCGACGGCAGATCAACTTGTCAGCATCTTCATCAAAGACCTCCCAGGAGCTCGTCTGGACTCTCTCAGTACCAAGCTGGGTATCCACAGCATCAGCGACCCAGCTTGAGGGGGAGTGTGTGTGTGTGGTCTTGTTCACTGTCGTCTTTCTTTTGTGGGACTCTTGGTCCAAACTGGGCATGTCCAGCTTGAGGGGGAGTGTTAAACCCCGTTTTATTATAATGGGTATTTCTGAGTCCCACATCGGATTATCCCATCATGTAATCCTTTTTACTCATCTATAAAAGAATGTCCCCACGTCACATTGAGGTAAGGGGAATTCGCCTTCTACACATTTCAAAATTGACCACTCTTGAAAACACATTCCAAGAGGATCAAAATCCTTTACAAATAAATTACCAACAGGTTTTAAAACCAAAACATTTTTCGGACTTCATGATAAAAACAACCACTTCCAACCAAATTCATTTTGGAAACAAGCCCGAAAGCCTCATTTCAAACCGGAATCATTTTCCATACAATCCACTTTTTGAACACAAGAATCAATTTCACCGCAATCACAAAAAGGAGACACGCCACAATTTCAACCAAAGTTCAATCCAACAATCTCAACATATCACAAGACCCACCTTGATTCATTTCTCACTACTGAGAATCACCCAAAACAATCCGAGAATCAAGGGGTCTAAGTAACAAAACCGGACAGGATGCGAAACTATGCTTGACTTGGCCGAATGGTTTGACGGGCCATGTGCCAATCATGCAACAGTTTCAGAAACGTTTCCAAAATCAAACGCCTGGTTTGTTAGGTAGTGCAAGCTAATATCACGCCTCTTATTCGTTTTTCGTTTTCATCCTAAAATCCAACAAAACCCCCAAGGCATCTCATATAATGTCAATGAGGATCAAAATACCACCACCACAAACCTCAATCCAACATAATCCAAATCCCGACTATCCATGGCAACTCAAGCGTCGTCAAGAAAGGTAGTGGTCAAGCGCCTACCCATGACCAACTTCCCAAGTCCCAACGACAATCTTAATCTCCATTTTACCATGACACGCCCAAATAACAAGAGAGTACTTCAAGAACCTAGGTCAACCTAGGCTTTGATACCATTTCTAACAAACCAGCCCGAGCTACCCTAA
This sequence comes from Viscum album, assembly GCA_963277665.1. Lineage (NCBI taxonomy): Eukaryota > Viridiplantae > Streptophyta > Magnoliopsida > Santalales > Viscaceae > Viscum > Viscum album. The sequence continues at coordinate 192,468,106 of OY728137.1, read as the reverse complement.
CTCAGTATCCGACCCAATTCGCAACTGGGCCTGAAGAGCGTTCCAAATCCCCAAGAGCTGGCAACCAATGCTTGGGTCTCAAAAATGCACACTTGGAAACAGTTTCACCCTCGCACAACAATATAAACAAGCAATAGAACTACCAAGAATCTGACATGATCTACCTAGACGGTGGACATCCATGCAAACCAAATAAACGGAAACATAAAAAAACAAAGCCAAGGAGGGCATAAGCATAATAAACATCCATCCAACAATAAACAATTAAATCAAATACAGCAGAAGCAGACATATCACATTGAACCTAAACAGGAAAGGATACAAATAAAATACACCTGGCCGAATTGGTCGATACTTTTTCCCAGAAAAAAACGAAACCCGAACAGCTCCAACATAACCTCCACGTGACACATGGCCACTCACCACAACCCAACTTGTCCATCCACAAACCCAACGAACAATCCACAAGAAGGACCAAGTATTGGGCACCTAAGAGAAAACATATGAGCTACGTATACACACATACACCGATGTATATGCAAGGTGTGAGCTAAACATACCCGGTAAAATTTCATCAAAGAATCTATGCAGTTCCTTTTAAAAAGCATTCCACAAATGCTATTTTGAACATAATTTATAAAATAGTCTTCACATGAGCAGGTAAAAATAAACCAAGTATCACTTTTAAAACCTTTTTCTTTCCAAAACCCAAGTAAAACCTTTGTAAAACAAACGAGGCTCACCCAACCTAAAACCATAGTTCCAAATCCATCAATAAACTCAACTTTTCTTTAAAACTCTTTCAAATCACGAAAAGATTATTTTTAATTTTATGAGTAAAACCAAACCCTTCTTCCCCCTTTCAGACATTTTCAAATACCATTCTAAAATCAACACCGCTTTTTCTTTTAAAACCACACTTTCCAAACTATTTTATAAATCAATTTGAAAGCAAACCAAAACTATAACCCAAGCAGAACATAAACATCAGCATGCATCGATATATTGATGAGTAATGAACACAACCAAGCAATGGTGTCATGCAATCAAACAGTGGTTAGGGGATACAACGGGGCAAGAATGGAATCCCCTAAACAATCCTCAATAGGAACTAAGTGTCATGGGCAACTCCATAGGACTCAAGTAACACGATCCTGGACTGGTGACTGGAACCCTAGGCCGACACTAAAGAATCCGTCAATGTCCCTGTAGTCCTACAGAACTAGCCGGGCTATATAATCCATCCTAGGAGGGCCAAGTTACTGCGAGCCACAAAAATCCATCCCATTAGAACTCATCTTGTCTAATCGGGCAATGTTCCCAAGTCAACACGCAATCCAACACTAGGGTTTGCACTTATCCAAATCTCCTACATAGTTTCCCTAGGACTCTCATGACATCAATCAAAGTGGAGGGGAGCAAAGAAATAAAATAGGAAATCGTTACATAAACAATTTCAAAGCATTTGAAATAAAACTCATCTCACCTTCAACAACCTCGCAAGAAACAACCTCGTTCACATCCATGTATAAGCATCAAATGGGAACATGGCGATATAAAATGTTCCCCCGTGGGGCACAAGTCTGAATAAGACATAATATAAATCAAGGGGCTCAACAACCAAGGGTAATTCAACATCAAGTAAAAATCTTTCTTAAAATGCCAAACGGGCCTTTGAAACCAAGCTTGGAATGTCAAGCCGCTTTGTCGACCATTAAAACCATTTCATAAAAGCAACCTTTAAAAATCCATTTTTAGAAATCAAACTCCTTGGAAACAAGGCTATCAAGCCCTAAAAACAATTTCACGTGGCTAAGACACCCCCATGTTAAAACAACCCCTTTGAAACACTTATATTCCCCTTTAAAATACAAACCTGTGTCACCACCCCTTTAAAATCACCAATGTCTCCTCATAAAACCATTTGGACATTTTATCAAGCACTTAGACATTCATAAACTTTCAATTTAAAGAATAGAACGAGGAAAGCCACAAAACCCCCTTTATACCAAGTGTGGAAACCATGGAAAATCATTTCTCATCCCATCACAGGTAGCGCGTATACTTTGGAAAGACTAGCATTTCAAAACATTCAAGCATCTCGTGGCATATAATATAAAGGAACGGCAAACGAAAACGATTCGCAACGTGTCGCCTTTGATGGAAAATGACCAACTAAGCAAGGAAACGGTCTCTACACTCCCCAAACAACCAAAGCCCCATCATTAGACTCATCCCGAACCATAATCCTAACCCACACAGCGGTTAGGGTTCATGAGAGGATGAAAATCAAAGAGAGAGAGAAAAAGGAGAATGGATAAAGAGGAAAAGAGCAGATTACCTTGGGAAATCCACTTGAAATGGAGGAAGAGCCCAAAAATCCAAGGAGGGAGGGAGAAATCCCTAGGGTGCGCATGGGGTTCAGCCAAGGGAGAGGGGGAAGAGAGGAAGGATTTTGACCTTAAAATCATGGAGGGGCAAAAAGGGAAATTCATTTTTAAGTGAATTTGGGTAGGTCGCACGGTTTCCCCTAGCCGTGGACAAGTCATGCGCCAACCCCCCAATCCAAAAAGAACTTGCACAGTTTCTCCTAAAAGTTGCATGGCTTGGACTGAATCATGTGTTGTCATTGCAAACTAACTGTGCGCTAACAAAATGAACTAGGAACACCCCTCCAAAAGACTTCCCACACAGTTTTCCCTTTAACCATGCATATAAACCGATGAAAAATTTCCAAAAAACTCAGATTTCAAGCAAAAACTTTCAAAATTTTAAATCACCCCAGATTAATATAAAATATAAAACAATGGCATGCGGGTGTCAGAGACATCTCTGAAGGAATTGCAAGAATCACCAAGAGGATTCTGGAATGGATTCAACTTTCGAAAGTTCAAATTTCGTGAGTACAACTAAGTGAGGTAATAACTTGTTGGTTAGTGTCAATATTCTAGTGGAGTGGGTGATTGACTCAGGGGCATTTTTCCACTCAACGGCGGAGCAAGTATGCATGGCGAATTATGTGTCCAGGAAGTTCGGTCAGATGCATTTGGCGGGCGATGAAGCTCTAGAAATCATGGGGAACGGAAATGCTAATGTCCAGATGAAGAATGGGAGTTTCTTGCAATTGAAATAAGTCAAACGCATCACAGGGCTACAAAAGAACCTAATTTACGTAGGGCAACGGGATGGGGCAAGCTATGGGACTAGCTTTGCGGACGGGGTTTGGAAGGTGACTAGAGGTTCCATGGTGGTTGCACAAAGAGTAAAGATGGGACCCTATATCTGACTGGATGATTAAATGGAGCAATATTTGCAGGAGCAACAACATCCGATAATCTAGAGTTGTAGCATTGCCGACTCGGACATCGCAATGAGAAGAATATGAAGCTTGATCACACTGACATCGGAAATTGTGAAAGTTGTGTGCTGGGGAAGTAGAAAAGGGTGTCGTTCAACATGAACAGACCGAAGTCTTGAGCTCAGAGGTTATAACCAGTTCACTCGAAGGTTTGGGGACCTAACCCTGTCCAATCTCAGGACAGGTCGTTTTACTTTGTGACATTCATTGATGATGTTACTAGGAAAGTATGGGTTTACTTCCTGAAGCACGAGTCTGATATTTTTTCAACATTCATTCGATGGAAGGCCATGGCGGAGAGGGAAACGAGTCAAAAGTTAAAATGTCTAAGGCCAAACAACGATAGTGAATACAACGGACGAAACTTTTGATTTTTCTATCAAAAGAAAGGGACCAAGATAGAGAGAACTATGCCCGGTACACCGCAATTGAACGGTGTGGCAAAAAAAATGAACTGAATGTTGACAAAAAAGGGACAATGTATGCGGGTACACTCAGGAATGCCCAAGGCAATTTGAGCGGAAGCAGTAAACACGACAACATACTTGGTCAACTGAAGTCCGTTCACTCCTATGGGACAGGAAGTTTCGTAATAGCTATAGTCCAGTAAATAACCAAGCATTGGCTACCTCAAAATTTTCAGAAGCCTTGCATATGTTCTTATGGATGCTAAGGACAAAGACAAGCTTGAAGTAAAGTCTAAGGCATGCTTCGTTGTGAGACATGGAGATAAAAAATTTGGATTCCTACTCTGGGACGATGATCATCAAAAGATAACCAAGAGTTGGGATGTTCGCTTTAATGAGAAGGTTTTGTGGAAGGGCAGGAACTTAACTGAGAAGGAAGTTGAAAGCAAACTGATCAAGTCCAAATTGATCTAAATGGGAGTACCAGACAAAGTCAAGTTTCGATAATTTCATATTTTAGCACTAGAAGTCCGAATGTGAGACCAGCGGAAGATGTGTCAAAGAGCTCAAGGGCTGCTGAAGCTCAAGTGGGAGCACCGGAAATGGGCTAATAAGGAGGACGAACCATAGTGAAACTTCTGCCTCTCCGATTCTCTCTTTGTAATTGTGCTCCCAATGTGAGCTGTGAACCGATTCATGTCGAATCCAAGAAGGGAACATTGGAAAGTTGTGAAATGGATCATCTGGTACTTGAAGGGATCAGAAGATACACCATTGTGCTTTAAGACAGACGATCCATTGCAAGGTTACGTTGAAGCTAATTTCGTTGGGGATTCAGATACCTAAAAGAGCACCACAAGGTTTGTGTTCACTTATGCAGGAACGGCAGTTAGTTGGATGTCGCGGCTACAACAGATTGTCACTTTGTCCACAACGAAAGCAGAGAAGGAGTTGGTTTGGTTGATAAGATTGTTGAAGGAACTCGAAAGAAGCCAGGAGGGTGGAGTGTTATTCTATGACAATCAAAATGCAATTCACTTGACTCGAAATTCAGTATTCCATGCACGGATGAAGTACATCAACCTGAAATGTCACTTCATCTGAAACATGCCGGAAGATAGAGTGTCGGATTTACAAAAGATAACAGGAAAGAAAAATCAAACGAACATGTTTACCAAGGTGTTAGTCCAAGAAAGTCTGGGGCAACATTGGGCCTCAATTGGACTTGGATGAATGGTAGAAAAATGGAGAACACTGCTTGTTGCGAAAGTGAAAGGAAGTTTCTTTTTTGTGTCAAAGTGTTGGAGAGTTATGATGCGGAAATGTCGGGAGTCGCAGCAACAGAAAGAAACGAAAAGGAGGGAAAAAAGAACAAGATCTTGTACACAGAGATTTACCGGGTCCGAGAAATGATCCCTACATCCACGGAGAGGCAGAAGTTTCACTATATGTTGGGAGCACAATTACAAAGAGAGAATCGGAGTTTCTAACAACACAGACCCTAGCCCGAAATGGGCTAATAAGGAGGACGAACCATTATTCCACCAACCACACAGAAAGTCCGTTGTGTTACAGTGAAAGGCGGCCGGAAGTATGCATCGCTACAGTGTCGCGACCACACAAGTCTAAAGTGCCACGGTGGCTGGCGGTTGGAAGTCTGCGTCGCTACAGTATTGTTGACTCCAAAGTCCGACCTGCTACAGTGTCATGTCGGTGTCGATCGATCAACACTGCTACAATGGTCAGAGTTGCTACAGTGCCCCAAAATTTGGACCGGAGACCTTCGGCCCCCGGAGCACGAGCGTGTTACCCCCTGCAACCCCCAACGAGCTCACCGCGGAGCTCGACCCGCAAAAGTTGCGGTCAGGTGCGTAGTACGGGTCGCAAGCATTCGGCCCAAACATCATCCAAACCGGATCGGACTACACCAATCCAACAAGTTACCAGAGGTTCCCTGAAGCAATCTTCGAGTGGGAGATTGTTGGGATGTGAAACCCTCTTCAGTTAATTGGATGAAGATACTCCGAACGTGGCTCGGCCAGATGAGCAGACAACGGCAACAGAATCTCTCCAACGAATGGTAGGGTGTTTAAATGATGGTACCGTCCGATGGTGTGTACAGAGGCGATGGAAGTTACTAGCGCAAGTGTAACTTGAGTTGTTAATCGGGACAAGCGATCAAGTTCAAAATGTTACTGGAGATCAGCAGCCATCATTCTAATTGGAGGGACCTCCACGAATATACGAGATCGGTGCTATTGGCATGATCAGCTGGATACTTATATAAAAGGGAAGCAGGGACCTCATGCACAATGATTTAGACGATTGATTCTGATCTGACAAGGATCAGAGAATTACAGAGGTGTTAATTCCTGTAATTAATCCTCACCAACTAATTTGTCAGTTGAAAGTGTAAAACTTGTAACTTCCGGTTATAATGGAATGAGCAGCAATGTTTATCTTGTGGATGTAGGACACATTGTCCGAACTACATAAATCTTTGTGTATTTTTCATTTGTTTGTTTTCCACTTGAATGATTGTGAGGTGTGAATTCGCTTGAGTGTGTACGAGGATCGACTTTGTGTGATAAGTAGGGTGCACGACTTTCTATCTTCTGGTACACTTAGTCGAGGGAATCTATCTGGACGACTTGGTTTCCACTGGATATCGTTTGGTTGTTGTGCATCCAGTGATCGGACGCTGGGGGCGGATTCCTAACAACAGCGGCATGCACCAACACAGCTTCACCCATTAGACCATGATTCGCCCGTCATTGATTTTCAAGCAAGAAAAGCAGCTATCTGAGATTCCCTGGGAGAAATTTTGGCCGCATCAGCTATTGTAGGTTGTGATAGAGCTGGAGTCACTGTTAAGGTTCCGCAGGCCATGGTGGAAGATGACTTGAACTCCGATGACGACTACCTCGACCCACAAAAAAAAACATTAGCTTCCCAAAATTAATGTGGATCGATCGCCCTTTCACGACAACGGTGAAAAGGAAGAGCAGTGTCAGCTTAACCCAAATGATGTTAAAGAGGAAGGAGAGGAACATGAAGTTCATGTCGTGTGATGACTTATATTGACATGGGAGCAAGAGTTGGAAGACCACTAACTATACAACATTTTCCATACTCGTTGCAAGGTTAATCGGCATGTCCCTGAGCTGATTATTGATGGTGGAAACATCAACTTTGCAGAGTATAAAACAAATGTTCCCCAAAAATTGAGCGCATTATTAAACAAATTCCGTTCCATGCCGCAAGTATGGACTCAACAGTAAGTCTTTCCAAGCAAAGCATGCATCACCACAACTTTTCATTCTATCCAAACGACAATCTCTATCCAAATAAGACTCAGGGACAAGTCCTTTTCAAGCGGGAGTCAAATGATACAGCATCATACCAGTTTTAATTCTAATTATTTATTTATTTTTCCATCTTTTATTTAATTATGTTGGCTTTCCATTTTCTTTTATTTAATTTTGTTGACTTTCCGTTTTAATTTTGAAAATAGTTGCAAGGGTGGTGTCAGTATAAATCTTTGAACCGCCACTTCGTAAGAATTATTGAATATTATTGAATCTAGTCCTTTAGTACTTAGACTCGTTTTCGTTTTCTCCCCGAATTCCTTGTGGTAATGATTCTATTTGCTTCTGCGCTACATTAGGAGGTCAAGTAACTAGAAGGTAGAATGAGGAGTATACTGAATATGGAGAGCTGAGTATTCAAACTGAGGAGGCATAAAGAACAAATAGCGGACACAAGACAACACTAAGTATGAGTGGTGCTCACTCTACAGAATGATAGCAAGATTGCAGTATCTACTAATCTCCTAACAATGAAGGGGGTGGTTTCCGAAAGGGTTGCAAAGAAAACTTTGTGAGATCGCTTGAGAGAGTTTGTATCCATAACCTGACTCGATGATTTGTATCAGTTTATATAGGCATGAGAATCCAACCACTGGAGTAATTTAACCATTATTAGTTTCATTCTGAGCTCTGAAAAGTCAGCAGTCAAAAGTCTTTGTGGTTGGCCAAAAATCTCAAGAACAGTTGAAGACCTTGACTTTCCTTTGAATATAATTGTTAGAGTTTTGGTGATGGGGCAATAGTGATGTGGCAGAATCAACTTCGGTAAGAGATCTTCAGTTGGAGTACATTCAGAAGTTTTGCATCCTGATCTACAAATGTCAAAGTCGATGGCCTCACTTCGGACTGTCTATAATTCATCTAGGATATTAGTCTTCTCCATGTTCAATTTCATTCACACCATATAAATGGAGTCCTGAACATACATAGTTTTGTGTCATCTATCTAGCACATTGGTCTTCTTTGTATTCAGTTTCACCGGTCACTTCAATATATTTGAAGTTCGGTACATATGTAGTCCATGAGTTCAGATGAGTTTTTCATACTTTATAGATTTTACAGAAGTCTCTTGAAGAAATTTATTTGATAGATATGAGTGTATGTTGTGATTATCAAAACAAAGTTATCTGAATGATCAAAAAAAAATGTGTGTGGCAAGATTTAGCTACAAAAATGCATTAAACTTGCTAATAAAGTGATAGTCATTAAAAAAAACATACAAGCACTGCCCAAGTGAGGACATGTCACGTCAAATGGTCTCAGTCTAAGCACAATGAAGAGCAATATGATAATTGTACTAAAAGCAAATATACTAGTACAGCATGATGCAATATATTCAAATAAAAATAATCATTTACCTCATAAAACTCGGGTTTCTTTATCCGCTCAACAATGGACAGCTCAAGTTCCTGCCTTGAAGACTCAAGCCCGCCTACATCTTCCCATTTCACATTAGGAATGGTAGAGAATCCTTCTCTTCTCGATGAAGGTTGGACCAATTTCATTGCCTCCTGCAGGTAGAATCAACAAAAACTAGGAAACTGAGGAAACAATTAATTAAAGCAACAAATCAACGTAGAATGGATGGGTAGGACCTTAAAATTGGTTGTTAGGAAAAAATATTAACTAGAAATACTTTTTAGTAAACCGATAAGGGAAAAAAACTTGTGAAATATTAAACATGCATAAACATGTAAACACAAATTACTGTATGGTCAAATAAAGAACAAATTGATATCTTACAACCAATTGGAAGCAAAATTAATCAGTTGATTAGGAAATGAAAAAGATTTCATGCAACTCATTAAACAACAGTAAAGCTAGCCAAAGAAATGACAACTGTAGTGAATGACAGCTAAATTTTTGCTCAAAAACAAGTGTACACAACAGCAGTGGCTGGAAGTTTGATGTGACAAAAAGACAAAAGACAATCCTAGCGCAGTGAAATGCCAGTAATGCCACAAATGAAAAACAAGAGAAGTTTTAATGCCCTGTTTGGTATGTTGAAAGTGTGGAAATGATAGTCGAATGGAAGAAAAGTGGCAAGAGGGAAAAAGAGAGGTTTTCTGCGCTTGAAAGAAATTTTCATCATCTTGTTATAATAGGAATATTATTATTATTATTATTAGTTCTCTTATTATTACTACAATGCCCCCCGTGTGGTGTGGGGGTGGTTTGGGGTGCGCGTGTGCCACCAGGTTGAGCCCCAAGGCGCCTTTCTTTGTATTGAATGTGTGCATAATGTACCTGGATTATTACTACAATAATAAACATTATTATTATATGATAAAATAATATTATAAAAAACTGATATAATTAAAAAATATAATTATCAAAAATATATTAATTAATTAATGAACTATAATAATTAAAATTAAATAATATTCTTATATGAAAGTGTCAAAAATAAAATAATTATAAAATTATCAATATAATTAATTTGAAATATAATTAAAATTATAATTAACGCGTGATAATTTAATATAAACATAGATACAAGCATTATCATATTGACACTTACATTCATAAGTATATTATATTTATATTTAAATTTGTAGGTATTATTACAAATACAATTAAAAAATATAGAGATTTAATTTAATTCAAAACATAATTTAAAATGTGATTAAGATATAATGAGGGTGGTAAAGAAACGCTATTTGGTCATTTCATGGCATTTTGATGCGAGTGTTAACATTTCTTCCATAGGGAGGAAGTCAACTTCACCCATTCTGATTTTGATCAATTTCATACCATCAAAGAGTCAAGTTTTCAACTATCATTTCCACCTTCACTGTCATGAGAGAGATCGTGATTATTTCTTCGTCGTTACCTCAAAATCGGTCATGGTAATGCTATGAATTTCCATCTCCTCAGACAAGATTGGCTGCTGCCACCACTTACCTAATTTTCCTTCATTTGTAGATTCTCTTAATTGTTGCACCTTTTTGTCTCTAATTTTTTTCATAACCAGTTCTCCGGCCTGAGTGACCAGCGCATCCAAATCAGCTCCAACAAATCCTGAAGTCAATCTTGCTAGTTTCACAAGGTCAAAAGAACCCTCAATTCTAAGATCCCGCATAAGCACTGAAAGAATCTCAACCCTTGCATTTTCATTTGGCGTGCCTAAAGCAATCTCACGATCAAATCTACCACGTAACCTGAGTGCAGGATCAATAGCATCAGGCCTGTTGGTAGCTCCAATTACAAGAACATGCCCGGGCTTATCTCCATTTGGTTGCGCCATTTCATCCATGCAAGTTATCAATTGTGACACCATTCGTCGATCCATCTCTCTTTGCACGTTTTCTCTTTTCGAAGCAATCGCATCAACTTTATCAATAAACAAAATTGATGGAGCAGACCTATAAGCTTTTGAAAAAGCTCTCGTATATTTTTTTCAGAAGCACCTGACATGTTTCATAAAGAAAAGCATTATGAAGACGCCAACATAAATATAGAAACATGCTAGCATAAAAATTGAAAATCAAATCTTCAAAACATGTGTAAAAGACAATGGAGCAATCACACTCAGGAGTAACATCATGAATGGAATCGGAGAATCAAATCCACAAGAATCATTCATATCAAGGAAGCATGTCATAAAAACACAAAATTAACTCCTTCTATGATTCCTTGGGGAGAAAAAAATCATAATTGCGAGCAGCATGGGAGCCTCACTCTGAGTTTTTCCTTCCGAATTCCAAGTCCGCTGTAGAGACCTGAAATTCTCATCCTTGACTTTGCGAAATTCTAAGAGGTATTATGGACAAATGACATTTAAAGAGGTAAGATGGTAATTTTGACAATCTCAGAATAAAGTTAGTGCGCCATTGAATTCAAAATAGGATGCTTATCTCAGGGTATAAATTTAGTATGAATCTGGGTTGGTGTAGAATGGAGAAACCCACTTACCTTCAAGGTGAGGTGGGGCTCTTCTTTTATAGAATGAAAAAGCGGAATGAACAAGGGAGTATTCCGATGTGGGACTCGGAAATACCCATAATAATACAAAAGAGGGTTTAACACTCCCCCTCAAGCTGGACAGACCCAGCTTGGACAACGAGTCCCACAAAAAAGAATAAGAAGACACCACACAAGACCCATAACTACTCCCCCTCAAGCTGGGTGTCAGATGTGGCGGATCCCCAGCTTGGAACTAAGCGAGGCAAGGCGAGCACCAGGGAGGCCTTTGGTGAAGATGTCAGCAAGCTGGTCTGCCGTCGGAATGTGGCTAAAGCTGACATAGTTGTGCTCCAGGTGGTGGCGAAGAAAGTGACAGTCCACCTCAATATGCTTCGTGCGTTCATGGAAGACGGGATTCGAAGCAATTTTAGTGGCTGCCTGATTGTCACACCATATGTGAGCAGAAGTCTGCTGAGGAAAGCCAAGCTCCTGGAGGAGTTGCCGAAGCCAAAGGATCTCGGTAGTGACGGTGGCCATGGCACGGTACTCAGACTCGGCACTGGAGCGAGAGACGACCGTCTGTTTCTTGCTGCGCCAAGAAATGAGGTTGTCTGCCAAGAAAATGGCGAACCCAGAGGTAGATTTCCGAGTGGCAAGGCAGCCAGCGTAATCAGCATCACAAAAGGCCTCAATATGCTGATGAGGATGCTGGGAGTAGTGAAGACCACGGGCAGGATCCCGTTTGATGTACTTGGCGATGCGGATGACAGCATCCCACTGAGATGTGGTGGGATGCTCCATAAATTGACTCACTTTGGCTACCGCACAGGAAATGTCGGGTCGAGTCATGGTGAGATAATTGAGTTTGCCCACCAATCGACGGTACCGCTCGGGATGGGGGTATGGAGCCGAGGAGGCATAAAGAGACCGTTCGCCAGGCTCCAGAGGAGTATCGACCGCAGTGGCCTGAGTCAGCCCAGCATCCTGCAATATATCCAATGCATACTTCCGTTGGCAGAGGGAGATGGTGGCAGAGGAGTAGGAAACCTCGATGCCGAGGAAGTATGTGAGAGGACCAAGATCCTTAGTGTGGAAGTGATGGTGAAGATGAGCCTTGAGATAGGTGATACCCACAGAGTCGCTGCCGGTGATGACGATATCATCCACATAGACGACCAATAAGATGCAGCCATGTGGAGTCGTCCTGTAGAAGACAGTGTGGTCTTTCATACTGCGGGAAAGCCCAAAGTCGCTGACGACCGTGCTAAAGCGGCCAAACCAAACACGGGGAGACTGCTTGAGGCCGTAAAGAGAGCGGCGGAGACGGCAGACACGAGATTCAGCGCCGGCGGCACAAAATCCGGGGGGCTGCTGGAGATAGATTTCTTCCTCAAGGAAGCCATGGAGGAATGCATTCTTGACATCCAATTGATGAAGAGGCCACCGATGATGGGCGGCGAGAGAGATGAATAGCCGGACAGAGGCCATCTTGGCAACCGGGGAGAAGGTATCAAAGTAGTCAACTCCGTATGTCTGAGCAAAGCCTTTGGCCACAAGGCGGGCTTTGAGGCGATGGAGAGTACCATCGGGATTCAGCCTGACCGTGTAAATCCATTTGCTGCCCACGGCCTGTTTGCCTGCTGGAAGGGAGACAAGATCCCAAGTATGGTTTTCCTCCAGAGCCTGCAATTCATCCCGCATGGCTGCGAGCCACCCGGGGTGAGATTTGGCCTCACCAACTGTGCGAGGTATAGAAACCGTCTCCAGAGCGGACAAACCCCTGTAAGAAGATGCAAATAGAGGAGTACTCTGGCAGGAGCGAGTACCTTTCCGTAGGGCGATGGGCAAGTCCGCAGGTGGCGGAGCAGGAGCAGCGGACGAAGCGGGAGCATCAGTGTCACTGGCCGGAACGGGGAATACAGTCGAAGGACGGCGGGAGTAGACCTGACCAAAATGGGTGTCAACAGTGGTTGACGCCGGTGGAGGATGGAGGAGGAGAGGAGGACAATCATCGAGGACAGGGTCAGGAGGAGGAGAGGTAGGAGGAGGCAAATCCGGAAGAGGCTGGATGATGAGGGGAAGACAGTTATCAATGGCAGAGTCAGGAGGAGGAGAGGGAAAGGAGAATGGAGAACTTTCCACAAAGGAGACATCTGCGGAGATGACATACCGGCGAAGGTCCGGGGAGAAGCAGCGGTATCCGCGCTGAGTGCGGGAATAACCGAGGAAGATGCAGCGGAGAGATTTGGGAGAGAGTTTGGTGCGGCCAGGGCGAGTGTCACGAACATAACACAAGCAGCCAAACACTCGAAGAGGGAGGGAATGAAGAGGGAGAGTGGGGAAAAGAGCCCGAAAGGGAGTCTCCCCCTTAAGGATAGAAGAAGGAAGGCGATTGAGGAGGTAGCTAGCAGTGAGAATGGCATCGCCCCAAAAGAGCAGAGGCACCTATCGGTGGAAGATGAGGGCACGAGCAGTCTCGAGAATATGTCTGTGTTTCCGCTCGGCCACGCCGTTCTGCTGGGGCGTATCAGGACAGGAGGTCTGATGAAGGATGTCATTCTCCCGGAGAAACTGCCGAAAAGAAGTGGAGAGATACTCGCGCCCATTATCCGAGCGGAGACATTTGACCGAGATAGAAAAACGATTCTTAATTTCATGAAAAAAGGTTTGAAAGGTGGAAAACACTTCGGAGCGTTCCCGAAGAAGGTAAAGCCACGTCATTCGCGAATAGTCATCAATGAAGGAGATATAGTATTTATAGCCCAAGTGACTCGGAACGGTACACGGGCCCCAAACATCGGAATGAACCAGAGCAAAGGGGTGGGAGGCCCGTGTATCCGTGCGAGGAATGTAGGAAGAGCGATGATGTTTTGCAAAAGAGCATGACTCACAATGAAAAGTAGGAGGCCTACTGAAGTCCGGAAACATCTGATGAATGATGGATGCAGGCGGGTGCCCTAATCGGGAATGGAGATCAAGTGCCCGAGAAGAGGTAGACGTGCAAGCAATGGGTGCTGGCCCCTCGAACATGTAGACCCCGTCCCGAAGCCGGCCTCGACCAAGTTCCCGGTTCGTAGCCTGCTCCTGAAACACAACACCAGAGGAGGTAAATATGGCCGCACAGTTATACTCCTTAGTCAGTTTACTGATGGAAAGCAGATTAAAGGGACTGCGGGGCACATGTGCCACAGAGGGTAGGTGTATCGAAGGAGTCAGGGAGCATGCGCCGAAGCCCGCTATGGGGATAGTGGACCCATCAGCGACGGTGATGGCTGAAGAACCGGCATAAGGGCAATAAGACGTCAACATACCAGCATCACCGGTGAGGTGGTCGGAGGCACCTGAGTCCAGCAGCCATGCAGGGGAGCAATGACTGACCAAGGCAGTGGGGCAAACAGTACGGGCCAGAGAAGCCGAGGAGGGAGCGGGGCGGACAGAGGCCGGTGGATCATGAGGCCGCCTGAGGTCGGCCATAGACAGGGCCAGAGACGGGAAAAGAGAGGCGACAGTCGAGGACACGTCCCGGACCGCGGGCTGTCCCTGCCGCAGGTGCGGAGATGGTCGGCCATGCAGGACCCAACATCGGGCGATCAGGTGGCCAAACTTGCCACAATGGTGACAGAAGGGACGTGGACGACGTGAAGCACGACCACGTCCCGAGGAGGCCGCCATGGAAGCGGCGGGAGCTGAGGCAGCGGGCCGGCGGGATGATCGGGCGCAAGACAGGCGCGTGCTGGACGGGCTGCCAGAACGAGGGCGCTCTGCGGGGATGAGGGCGTGCCGCCGGGAGAAGGGCGCTCTGCCGGGAGGGTCCGTTGGGACAGAGGCCGAGGGCGCGTGCTAGGGGGAAGGCGGCGAAAAGGGAGGGGGGGGGGGCGCAGGGCGAGAGGAGCGGGGGCGCTCGGGAGGTGCGGGGCAGCGGGAGGCGCTGGAGGCGCTGGAGGCGCCGGAGCCGCGGGAGGCGTCGGGGCAGCGGGAGGCGCTGGAGCTGCGGGAGGCGCCGGGCAGCGAGAGGCGCTTGGCGAGGGTGAGGGTGCCGGGGCGAAGCGGGGCGAGTCGCCGAGGGTGAGGCGCCTGGGTGGGAGGCGCCGCAGCGAGGCACCGGGGCGAGGCGCCGGGAGCCGGGACGCCGGGGAGCCTGGGAGCCGGGACGTCGGGGCGAGCCGGAGACGCCGGGGAGCCGGGAGCCGGGACGCCGGGGAGCCTGGGAGCCGGGACGTCGGGGGCCGGGACGCCGGGGAGCCTGGGAGCCGGGAGCGGCGGGAGGCGCCGGGGGAATGGAGGGCAGCCGGAAGGTGAGCCGCAGGGGCTGGGCGCGCGCACGGGTTGGCCGGGAGCGCCGCTGGGAGGGAGGTCCGCTGGGAGGAGCCGACGGAGGAGGCGCGGGCCGCGTCGGGGATGAATGGAGCCGGCGCGATGGAGGGCTGCGCGACCGGGAGCCGACAGGGAAGAGGCGGGACACGAGGCGGAGGGCCGCCGGGGAGCCGCGGCGACGGGATGCGCGCGCAGGAGGAGGAGTGCGCCGGGAGAGGGCGCGGGCGCCGGGCGAAGGCCTGCTGGGACGAGGGCGCACCGCGGGAGGACGGCGGACGCCGGGAGGAGAGGTGCGCCGGGAGGGAGGGCCTGCCGGGAGGGTGCAGGCCGGAGAGGAGCGGGGCAGGGCAGGGCTGCGCCGGGATCGGAGGGGGGGGCCTGCCGGGAAGGGCTAGGGCAGCAGGGAGAGAGGCGGGGCCGGGAGGACGCCGGGAAGCCGCAGAGGAGGGAGGGTTCGGGATAAAAAAAATCCCTCTGATACCATGTAGAATGGAGAAACCCACTTACCTTCAAGGTGAGGTGGGGCTCTTCTTTTATAGAATGAAAAAGCGGAATGAACAAGGGAGTATTCCGATGTGGGACTCGGAAATACCCATAATAATACAAAAGAGAGTTTAACAGTTGGAAATCAAAGTTTTGGGAAAAAACTGGTTCGAACAAGATTTATGAGCACGGTTTACAAACCATGCAGCCAACCATGTATGGTCTGAGGAAACTGGCAGTAGTTTTGCACTGTTTGCAGCACGATTTATAAACCGTGCTAACAAACCGTGTTGGTTTCAGAAAATTGGCCAGTAGCTTTGCACGGTTTGCGTGCATGGGTTGCCAATCGTGCCACAAACTGTGTGGGCCTTGACAATCCACATGATTTCGATTTTGACAACCAGTCCTTAAGCACCCATTTATCACCCTAAGAGATGTTGACCGACCCCTCGACTACTTTTAGGATGATTTTGGAGAGTTTTCTGCGTCAAACAATGATTCTTTCTTGTGGATTGGACGGATCGAGCCCGGATTGAAGTTAAGGAATTCTGGATTTATCTTTATGGATACTCTAATTCCCTCATTTCCCTTCTATTGGAAACCCCATCACAAGGATTCGGATCTTAAAGGAATTGAATCTTGGATCTAAACTGGGAGCTTTATAGGAATTGAAGGATCGGATTAGAAATGAGATCAACCAATCTAGATCTGCTAAATTCCAGAATTCTCATCTGAGTTAGGTGGCTCTAAATTTCATCTTTCTATTCTATGTGGATAAAGCGTGATTTTGTTAATATGTTGATTAGATAATTCAATATATTCTTGAAATATTATTAATGATTATGAAATAAAGGAAAACAATGAGATAAGATAAAATATGCAGAAGTTGTCATATGGGTTAATTTATAATGTGTTTTTATATAATTAATAAAAGAATTGTAATTTATGAGTAAACGGAAGGTTAAAATTCACTGTTATGCGATGAAGGATGTTCTTGTTTATTAGGGAATTAAATTGATTTATTTTTCTATATTAAAATAAAATGGAGCGAAGAGAAAGTGATTATGTTGGAATGACGGTAAGGAATATATAATTTGGAAATATGATTTGTAAATGTTTTTGACATAGTTATGTTGTTATTTCTTCTTTCCCTTAAATCTCCATGGAAGGATAGTGTTAATGGAGGAATGCTCATAGGAGAGAGGTTACCAAGGTATGAATTAGCTATTCATAGATTGTGACTTGTATGTTAGAGTTGAGCTATGTATGTGAAGATGCCCAATATATGAGGATGTCATGTGGGATGTTTATTTATGTTACCAAGGACTTGTGTTGAGGAAGTATTAAACATATGAGATGATGTTGAATGTGGCCTATGTAGGTATGAGGTAGGTAGATGTCATTAAATGGGAAAAGTGGAAAGTGTGGATATCACTTTATTATTAAGGTGAACGTCATATTCTAGCATTCGCTAGGCAATCTTTCCTAACATTTTGAATATGACGAAGCGGTGAAGTATGGTTTGCGTGAAAAGAGTTATTTTTGGTGTAGGTGTATTGACGTGCAATTGTTGTGTTGTACATGTATAGTCTTTGATGTGGAATATAGGCATTTGTTGTAGCCGTAAAGACATGTGGTGGTTGTCGTTGTAACCGTAAAGACATGTGGTGGCTGTTGTTGTAACCGTAAAGACATGGGACTGTTGTGGTTGTAGCTGCGTAGTCCTCAAAGTGGGTGAATTTGGTAGAGTTTGTTTGTGATGGTGGTAGATGATGTCTAGGGATGGGAGATATGAAATTTCAGAAGGACGGGGTGATAGTGATGGGATAGATGTCCTGGGCACCCTGCATAGACACCCAATTTTACACACTTAGGCTGGGGAAGGAGTCAGTTGGAGTAGGAAGTGCCGGTTGGTTAGTTTGTTGGAGTGCAACCGACTATTTAACCCGCAGAGTATTTTAGTAAGGGGCATTCGGGCATTTCCTCAGAAAATGAGACATGTTGGAGCGGTCTCGGGGGAGAGGTGATCGCTCTCCAGAACTTTCTTCCCCAACTAGAGTGGAACACGTGAAGGTGGTCTCTCCCTGATCCCTGCAGAGTAACAATACACTCACTCTCTATTTCTCTCTTTCACTCCTCAGTAAATCTTGAATTCCATCCCGGTTGAATGTGTAATAAAGGACTGTTTGATTCTCTCTCTTCCATTGATAGCCGGGTAACCTAACATTTTTGGTGCTTTCATTGAGAGATTGCACCCGATCTGAGGATGTACGGAACAGGATAGTCGTTGAGAGGTAAATCGGACACCAGTGCAGCAACATTGACGGGAGACGCGATCATAACACGACGTTCAGGGATGGGTTGATGCGGAAACGTCGGGAGTCGCAACGACAAAACAACGATTCAGAGAAGAGTAAAAGGGAAAAAAAAGAACAAGAACACAAGAATTTACGTGGTTCGGGAATAATCCCTACATCCACGGAGAGGCAGAATAACTTCACTATGAAAAAAAACCGAGAGCACAATTTGCAGGAGTTTATCACACACACAGGAACATAAGCTGACAACTATGCAATACAGTATAGATTTGCTGGTTAAAGAACAGTCTGAGCATCAGCGTTTTTTCCATGATCAGGAGCAGATTTCTAAGGAAAAGGTTTCCCTCCGGGTGCGTGACTTGGAAGAGCACGCAACAGAAAGGTTCAAGGGTCTCGAGTCGCAGGCAGAACAACTTTCAAAGTCGAGAAAGCAAATCTAGTGAACCATGGTGGCAGTGGAAACATGAATGTGGAGGTTAGCAGTGGACAAGGAGGGAACCTAATACCGAAAGATGCTAATTTGGTGGAAGGATACAATAATGTGTCGCGGAGGGTAGAGTTGCCCACGTTTTCAGGGGAGGATCCTTTTGATTGGATCACCAAAGTTGACACTTACTTTTTGATCAATTGGACGCCGA
This sequence comes from Viscum album, assembly GCA_963277665.1. Lineage (NCBI taxonomy): Eukaryota > Viridiplantae > Streptophyta > Magnoliopsida > Santalales > Viscaceae > Viscum > Viscum album. Next base: position 192,449,314 of record OY728137.1, on the reverse strand, counting down.
AAAACATAAAGATGCATTTGGCACAAATTTGTATAGAAAACACTGTTTTATCTTGGTTCATACCATGGCAGAGAACAAATCTCAGTTCAAAGTGGGAACAATTGAAGCCCGTGCTTATAGACAGATATAGAAAGGCAACTGTAGGAGATCCATTGAGATTTTTGAAAACATTACGGCAAACTGGATCTGTGGAGGCGTATATAGAAGAATTTGAGCAAGTTGCGTTGTGGATCTCTGGTTTTCCTGAGCCGTTGTATATGAGTTTATTTATGGGAGGGTTGCGGCCCGAGATTGAGAATAGAGTGTTCACACGTGATCCTATTAATATATATAGGATGCTTGTTCTAGCACAAAAAGTGGAAAGGGAGCTGATGGGAGAGAGTGTCCTCAGAGGAGTATGGGGAAGACAGGCGTTACCACCAACTCCACGAAGTGTTGGGGTGGTGGTGCCCAGCTTTGCTCCAAGCAAGTCCGCGTTAAAAAGAGGAAAAGGGAAAGATGATTTCAAAAGAGACGGGGGGGAGACCGATGGAATAGAATGAAGGCAATTAGTCGGCAGGAACACGAAGAATGGAAGCAAAAGGGGTTGTGTTTCCATTGTGGACAGTCCTACAGTCCCTTGCATTGTTGTCCGGACAAGCACTTGAGAACGTTGGTGTGAGAAATTGAGAAACCGACTGCCGAAGAGGGGGCAAAGGTGGGGGCACAATCGTGTACTGAGCAATGCAACCAAGCAAGGGAATGTTGAGCGACCCAAGTGTTGGAGCAATTGGAATTCAGAAGTACGGGTGAGGCTAAGGAAGATTCATTATTGTTTACAAGACATGTATCTGGAGTACCGATAGTTGTCCTTGTTGACAGTGGTGTGAGTCACAATTTTGTTTCTAAAACGCTCAAAAAAATGGCTAATGTAATGGTCAGTTCAACTAGGCCTTTTGGTATACGATTAGGGGATGGATACTGGGCTTTGTCACATGGAGTCTGCAGGGAGATAAAAGTTTGCTTATAGAATTTTACTATTAAGGTAGAAGACTACGTGTTTGAAACTGGAGGCCCAGATTTGGTTTTAGGGATGAAGTTGTTAAAGAGTTTGGGGTTCGTCTTAACAAATTGGGATCAAAAAACCACAAAATTTATCGAGGGGAAAGAGATTAGGTAGCAGGGGGTTACCTAGTTTCTCAACACAAAGAATGCTTATGGAAGAACCTACAAAAGAAGACAATTTGTTTGGAGGGTTGGGTTTAGAAAACAGAGCTTTTGTTTCCTAAGGGAGTGGAAGAGCTAGGTCAGCAAGAGTTGAGGATGGTTATGCAAGAATATCAGACCCTTTGTTATGAACCAAAAGGGTTGCCTCCAAGCAAGATGATGGATCATGCGATAGCTTTGGTGGCAGGGGCAGCTCTAGTGAATATCAGGCCCAATAAGTCGGCACACTACCTAAAAGATGAGGTAGAAAAGCAAGTGACGGATATGTTGGAAAGTGGAATAATCAAGCATACTAATAGCCCTTATGCTAGCCTCATTATTCTAGTCAAGAAGAAAGATGAGAGGTGTAGAATGTGTGACAACTACAGAGCTCTGAAGGCTTACAATTCCGGACAAATATCTCATACCAATTATACAAGAGCTACTGAACAAGTTGCATGGGGCAAGGAGTTTTTCTAAGTTGGACCTGAGATCGGGATTCCATTAAGGGTGCGAGAAGAAGATGTCATTAAAACGTTATTCAATACACATGAGGGACACTATGAGTTCCTTGTGATGCCTTTTGAGCTTATGAATGCCCCGGCAACTTTACAGTCTACCATGAATATGGTGTTGTTTAAGGAGTTGTTGAGGAAGTTTGTTCTAGATTTTTTTATGACATCTTAATTAACAGCAAGACATGACAGGCTCATTTGGCTCATTTGAAGTCTGTGTTAAGGATGGGATGTTGCAAATCAGCCACCTAAAAGTTAACTGAAAGAAGTGTTTTTTTTTTTTTTTTTTTTGCCCAGACATCAGTGGAGTACCTTGGACAAATTATTTCAAGGGAAGGGGTTTCTTTGGATCCAAAGAAGACTGAGTGTGTATTAAATTGGCCTAGACCGCGAGATTAAGGGGGTGAGGGGCTTCTTGGGGCTCACGGATTAGAGGAAGTTTGTCAGTGGATATGGGAAAATTGCTAAACCACTGAAAGAGTTAACCAAGGATGGATTATGTGGAGTGCGGAGGCGGACCAGGCATTTGCTGAGTTGAAAAACTGTATGGTCTTAGCTCCACTATTGGCTCTTCCAAACCTTCAGAAACCTTTTGTTATTGAATGTGATGGGTCAGGAAGAGGTGTTGGTGCTCTCCTCAAGCAAGCGAGTCGGCCTATAGCTCATTTTAGTAAGGCATTAGTTGAGGTAAATCTGTCCATGATAAAAACCAGCTTCCAGCAGCAATGGATGATTGAAAATAAAGGCTACTAATGACCCAAAATTACAGCAGCAACGGGGAAGAACAGGGAAATAGGGGAGGAAGAAGAGAACCTCAGGAAGGGGTCTCGCCCTCAACCTGACCAAGCCAAAGGCCGATCTGCACTAAGCAGCCCATTAAACCTTAAACTCTAGGATGCGCTCACCTCCACCCTCCATCCTTATTTGTAATCTCTCTCCCTAACCAACTAAGAATATTCCTCAGAATATTCCCTTGGGGACCACAGCATATTCCATATAATATTCCTCAGAATATTCCCCCTAACTACCCTCTCTCCAGGTGGCATACATGTATCACTGCCACCGTCCCGAAAAACCACCTTGTCCTCAAGGTGGTGGATCGTGTAGGCATGTCAGGCGATCTTTCATATCATCCATGCTGTAGGGAACGAAGGACAAGGGGTGCTAGGCAGGCAGTGGTGTCAGGCAATCTTCCATATCCTCCGCTGCAGTCCTATATAAAGTGTCTGTACCGCAGGTGTTTGCCACGCAATCTCCCAAACACGTCGGTCGCCATCATGGAGCAGGGATGGAGAGACGAAGGTGAAAGTGTCTCTCATCGTAATGCCTGACCTCCATCCAGTGGGAAGGCCATGTCGTGACCTGGCCCGCAAGCACAGCTAGTACCACCCGGCTGCGGGGGTGAAAAAAATGGAAGAACCTCCTTCATGAACCTAGAGACCCCATTCCGACACCGCGGGCGAGACCTGTACAACTGGTGGTAAAATAACAAGAGCCCATGTAAGAGCCGGCTCCATCTGCTGTGGCTCGGGCGGCAGCATTACGAACTTCAAAGTGTCCGGCTCCTCAATATGTGGGAAGTCTCTCACAAACTGGCTGGAGATAGTGTCGTCAGGATTTTCGATCAGCCCTTTGCTCCAGTTGTGCGGCCCATGTTCGGTACACCCCTCGGAGTGCAATGCGGACAACTGCGTTACCGGCAGCAGGAACTCGGATGTAGTTGCAGGGGGTTCGCTGACGGAGCTTCCAAAATCCTCAAGGATTGCTTCTTTAAGATGCTCCCAAATGTACGTAGTTGCAGGTCCTTTAGCCACTAAAAACCAAAGTGCAGCCATATCTGACATGCAGAGGCGTGCCATTGGCACCTTCATCTGATCCGGGGTTTGATTGCTCGAGAAATATTCCTAGGCTTGCGAGATCCAAGACTCTGAATGTGTGGCAGAAAATTCCGGTAAAATTTTTTTTTTAAGTATGTTTCCTGATTTTCTAGTCACTCCGGCCAGTGAAGCCCAGATTTTCGGCATTCGAGTTGCCATAGGCCGCGGCGCCCAAACAGCGGGTTGCTCCCAAGTATGCGAGTATCCTCCCGTAGGGAGGAGGCAGCGTGTGTCCTAGTGTTTCCCTGTAGGGCAGTCCCTCTGTAGGTTAGTTGCTTGCTGGCTCTGTTTTTTTTTTATTTTGTCCGCCCACGTTTCTCTTCCCGGACAAAAAAAGTGGTCCGCCCCACCCTTTTGTTTTTTTTTTTTGAAAACAAATTGGGCAGCCTAGTGCGCGCCCTTTCTGTGCGTCGCGCTGTGCTCATACAGGCGTCGGGCGCGGTTCGTCCGTCAGCCGGTTGCACTATGTGGAGCGATTCTGTCCAGACATCGTCGCACGGGACTGGAGTCGGTCGAGGAAGACAGTAGTGCGCTGCGGTCCAAGTGGTGAAGCACAACAGCAGTCCGTGTGGCCGCTCAAGAGAGAAGGGGAGTTGATGGGAGTCGAGTGTGGCCTCCTGCATTGCACACCCCTCAGATGAGAACGAGACAGAGAGTCGTGGCGGAGTCGGCGGGAGTAAATCCGAAGCCAACAGTAGTCGGCCGGTACGCACGCCTTTGTTGAACAGTGGCTGACGGTGCGATCTGGCAGGGGGAGGAGGCCTTCGTTGAACGGAAGCTGGTGGGGCACGTCGTTGCTGAACAGGGAGATGGAATGGAAGCGCACGTCTAAGGAGGCAACGGTAGCGTCTCCTGTGCTGGGCGAGTGTGATGCAGCGGAGGAAGAATCAAAGTGGAAATGGTGTGCGGCAGTGGATGCGGCGCTACGAGACCGGCAGAGGAACAAACGGCGGGGGTGCTCCAACAGCGGGGAGCAAGGGCAAGCCGGACCAATTGATAAAAACCAGCTTCCAACAGTAATGGATGATTGAAAATAAAAGCTACTAATGACCCAAAATTACAGCATCAATGGGGAAGAACAGGGAAATAGGGGAGGAAGAAGAGAACCTCGGGAAGGGGTCTCGCCCTCAACCTACCTAAGTCAAAGACCGATATACACTAAGCAGCCCATTAAACCATAGACTCTAGGATGCCCTCACCTCCACCCTCCACCCTTATTTATAATCTCCCTCCCTAACCAACTAAGAATATTTCCCAGAATATTCCCTTAGGAACCACAGCATATTCCATATAATATCCCTCAGAATATTCCCCCTAACTACCCTCTCTCCAAGTAGCATACATGGTCTCTATCAGTCCAAGTCTGTTTATGAAAAGGAGGTAATGGCTCTTGTTCTTGCGGTCAATCACGGGAGGCAGCACTTGTTGGGAACGCACTTTGTGGTCTGTACAGACTATAAGGCTCTTAAACACTTGCACATCTAGCAAATTCATACCGCTAACTGGCGGTGATGGCAGGCCAAGCTATTGGGCTAAGATTTCGAAGTTGTCTACAAGCCAAGGAAGATTAACCAGGCAGCAGATTCTTTGTCCCAATTTGCTGGGGAGGAGCTGATGGAATGTACAGGGAATTTGCTCCTTGATTCGACTATTTCAGAGCCATTCCGGATGGAGGTGGACACCATGAGGAGTGAAATACAACAAGACCCTGAGCTTGCAACTATTATTTCAGCTCTACAGCAGCAAGCCTGGTTCCAAGCCAGGATATAGCTACCGAAACAGACTATTTTTTTACAAAGGCAGGCTAGTTTTAGCGCGACATTCAATCCTTATCCCAAAGTTTATGCATTATTACCATTCTTCAGCAGTTGGGGGACATGTCGGATTTTTCAAAACATATAAAAGGTTGGTCGTTGAAATTTTCTGGAAAGGGATGACACGGAGTGTTTTGCGGTTTGTTTGTTTGAGAGTGTGATGCTTGTCAGCGGCAAAAGTACCTCGCTATGTCATCAGCGGGTTTGTTATAGCCACGGCCAATACTTGAGTTGGTGTGGGATGAAGTGTCGATGGATTTTATTTAAGGTTTACCGAAGTCACAGGGGTATAAAGTCATCATGGAGGCTGTAGACAGATTGTCCAAGTAGGCACATTTCATGATAATGAGGCACCCTTATACAGCTAAGGTAGTGGCTGACGTTTTCATTAGGGAAATACTTCGGTTGCACGGCATTCCCTACTCAATCCTTAGCAACAAGGATCATATTTTTGTTAGTAATTTTTGGAAAGAGCTTTTTGGGATGGAGGGCACCACACTGCGGCTGAGTTCATCATACTCAAAGTCGGAGCACTATTCACTCACTTGAATTTGGGAGCTTTTCTCTCCTCTCCCGCATCCTATAGAGTGAGGAGTCCTTCCAAGCACCCCGATCTAAGTCTTCCTTCCCGGATCGAAGAAGCGGTGTTGTGACAATCATCGAGACATTGAAAGATTCGTCAGTTATCCCCGCTAGCACCTGGAATCCAACGATCGATGATCCAACAAACTCTTGAAACGTGTGTGAACGATCTAGAGGGATCCGACGTCGGTTCCTTCAAGCTGCGATCACCGACAACGAGCAGAATGTGCCTACATCTTTAAATCGAATGAGGTAACGGTTCAATTAAATTTTTGTGCTTAATTTCATCCACACAAGATCCTCGGGTTGTAACCGGGCGCTCCGATTCGCCGGTGATGACGTTGTTGTGTTCGATCCAACAAGAAATTTTTTAAAAGCCCGTTGTTTACTGCTTGCGCTGCGCACCCAGTTAGTCCATGCGTTGACATTGCCTGAAACCCTTCAACCCCAGGCATGCTTTATAGGTACTTCCTTTACCATCCATGTCCAGTTTTTTCTTGAATACCCATTTGCACCCAATAGGTTTTACATCACCTAGAGGGTCTATCAAAACTCAAAGTTGATTTTTGATACATGGACTTCAACTCAAGAAGTAATGTGTCACCTAACTCGGTGATAAGAAAATCATCTCTCTCTAACTCTTTAACCTCTCTAATAGACCTACGCAATACTTGTATTTTGGGAACTTCCTTATCTCCCACTTGTTCTTAACGAGAGTGTTCTCGTACCAACTCTTATGCATCCAGAGCTTCAACTTCATTGAAGTCGGTTGTACTCTCACTATTTCCATTGAAAATGTGTTCCCTTTCTAGAAATATGGCATGTCTCAACAAAATTACTTTTCTATCTGAAGGATTATATAGGTAAAATCATTTAGACTACTTAGGATAACCTATAAAGATGCACTTCATGCTTTGGGATGCTAGTTTTTTATTAGGCATTGTCTTAACAAACGTCTCACGTCCCCATACACGTACATGAGACAAAGAGGGTTTCTTTTCATACCATAACTTCATATGGAATCTATTCTACTGTCTTAATTGTACTCAGTTAAGTGTACAAGTCATTGTCTGCAATGCATATCACCAAAAGAATAATGGTAGAGTTGCATGACTTCTCATCGATCAAGGTACGATTCCTCCTTTCACTTACACCATTCCACTGAGGTGCACGAGGATAAGTGAGTTGGGAGCCTATCTCACACTCCTTTAAGTGATCGATGAATAACTAGTTAAGATATTTTTCGCCTTGATTTGAGTGAAGTTTCTTAACTTTATTACCAAGTTGGTTCTCCACTTCATTTTGATATTCCCTAAACAACCTAAAGGAATCTAATTTATACCTCATTAAGTACATATAACCATATCAACTAAAGTCATCAGTAAAGGTAATGAAGTAAGAAAATCCACCCCTTGCCTCTATTAAAAAGGGACCACATACAGCGGTATGAATAAATTCAAGTTTTGTAACTCTTTCTCTCTTCCCTATAAAGGATGTTTTGGTCATTTTTTCTTGTAAACAAGCATGACATACATCCAAAGGTTTTAACACAAAAGAGTTTAAACACTCTACTTGATGTCATTTGTGTAAACGCTTCTCATTTACATGACCAAGTCCGAAGTGCCACGAGCAAGTAAGATATGAGTCATTCTCGTTTGATTGCCAAAACTGGTTTTTCAAGTGCAAGTATATACAATCCATTGTTAAGATGCGTTATACCATAACATATGTTATACTTGTAAAATAGACAACATTTATTTTAAAACTTGAAATAAAAAATCATGGTGTCTAAGCTCGACACAGAGATTATGTTTCTGGTAATAAAAGGTACATAATAACAATTGTTTAATACAAAAACCAAACCACTAGACAAAATAAGATGATAATCTTTCACAATCAATGCTGCTAGTCTCGCACCATTTGCTACTTGGAGATCCACTTCACCCTTTGCTATCTTCTTGAATCTACTTAGTTCTTGTATTTGAATACAAATATGTGAGTCGCATGTCGTATTCAATACCCAACTTGTAGATATAGACAGATTACATTCAATGACAAATATACCCGAAGTATCGCCTTACTTCTTCTCAGCTGTGCAATTCTTCTTTCAGTGGCCCTTCTTGCCACAAGAAAAGCAGACTGCTTCATGTTCGTTGCTCTCCCTCTATACTTTGGCTTCTTGAAGGGGCGGTGCGTTGGCGTGTTTGGCTTCGATTTTGCTTTTGACACCTTAGTCTTGTCTTTCCTCTTGTTCAGCATTAAGAGAGATGAGTTTAAGTTTTGTATGTCCTTATCTGTTTGGCGAACTAAAGTCAACGAGTCTAGGAGCGACTTTTTAATGTTATTCATGTTATAATTAACAATGACAATCAAGAAGCTAGGCGGTAAAGAGGCAAGAATGTTATCGGTTGCTAGTTTTTGGTTTAACTTGAACCCAAGGGACTCCAGTCTCTCAATGTACCCCAATCATTTTGAGTACATGAGGTCCTGTCTGACTTCTTTTTGTCAGCCTGCATCTATACAGAGCACTGGATATCTCATATCTTTCTTATTGAACTCTCCCGATATAGCTCTTGGAGATGAGATAACATTTTGCAGGCATCTTCTTCCTAAAACATTTTTTGCAGCTTACTAGACATAGATGACAACATGATGTATTGTGCATCTAGCGCATCATTTAAATGTTTATTATACTTGTCTTTGTCCGTCTTACTTGCCCCCATAGGGGGCTCAGTAGGAAGTTGGGATTCCAACACATAAAATCTCATCTCTTGTCGTAGTATTATGTGCAAGTGTCTGCACCACTCCTAGAAGTTATGGTCGGTCATGATATTTTCTTTATCCAATATTGATCGCAATGAGACTAAATTAGTGGCGGTGATCTTCATTTGATCTATAACACATAAACTTTAGCGGATTAGTACTTATCTTGATTAACAATAGATATTACCGATTAATTAATCATAAAATGTCTCACAATTTTATCAAACTCTAACAGCTCTCACTGCTATATTTGGAATACTCAATCGCATGAGTATTCTAGTGGCAATGATCCTTAAAACCTCTGCTCATAATCCAAGTTATGGATACACCACTACTCAGAGAGTTTTAAGGTGGGCTTTTGGCTGGTCAACCGCATTAACTCGCGGCTTCTTGATATGTTGAGTGAAGTCGCAACTTATGCAAATCATAACCTTGCATTACTCAACAATTTGCCTCTAAAGTTGCAACAAACTAGTTATGGCTACTTCTTTGTTGTCAACTTTAGTTAAGTCGGCTCACCATTTTCATAAGAACGCCCAAGTAATAAGAGGTAACCTCAACTAGGGCTGAAGAACACCTCAAACGTACGGTTTTGTTCAAACTCAAGCGATGAAAGGCGTTATGACTTAATATTTCTTTGAAAGATTTTAATTATTCTCAGCAAAGGAAATCTTTTTCTATTTAACATGTTTGTTCTATGTGATCGCTCTCACAACTTTGCAATGCATAATAGAAAACATTCACCGCGTATTAATTCATTTTATCTATGCATACTTGTTTATTATCGCGTAAATATAGCACATTCACAAAATAATACACCATGCACAAATAAATATGTTACATGTGAGTATATAAATTCAATACTTATTATTCTAAACTCGAATAACATGAATTTATTTATCACTTGGCGATTGCTCATTCTCAGACATATGTCGAACCCCGACGTGGGGCCCACCATGTCTTGAAAACCTATTTACTAGAATAGGTCATACTTTTGAATACGCGTAGGGTGTGCCCTCTAGGCCCTTATCTTGATAACAATGAGCGCTAATCACAGACCAGAAGCGGAGTCTAACAACTCACCAAGACCTCTAAGGAGATAAGGTTTAGTCGTAGCAATGACAACTTTTCCTATGAAGAAACATATAATATAATCTCTTTGTCATGTAACATCTCATAAAGCAGGACGTACACTTCGTGTCATCATCATTTCTTACTTTATTATTTTATGACCTTATTGGATAGACTTACTTTTTTCCTACTATAGTCGTGGATTTAATAAGAGTATTGTCATCCTGGTCGACTTATCCTGAGATATCTCTTCCTCAACTGGGAAGTGATAAATCTTGTCTTGACCATTCAATCAATGTCATACCATCAATGAGATCAAATGATACACATTGATAATGATCCCAAGTCAAGAGACCAATACACATGCTCATAGATAGGAACAACCAATGACACTTGAAACATGTGGTGTTCCTATTGGCGGGTCAATCTTCATGATCTCATCTACTCTAGATCATCAAGTGCGAACTTCTTGAGCAGAAGTCTCAATACTTATGAGCCTCCAACACCTGATAGTAGGACATCATTTGTGTCCTGTCAGTATGATGTATCTAGACCATAAGACGTATATTTAATAATACTGTCATAGTATCTCAAAATTCTCATTATAGCTGGGAACTGCAATAACCTTTTGATACAACATGCAACCTATGGACATTATCATTTACATAGTACATGCAGAAGTAATGTAACAATCATGGTAAGAGAAAACACATGCATATATATCAAACTGTATACATATAATGGTAATCAAAGTACACAAAGGAGTTGGGTCTAGGGCACCCACTCACAACACCATCCACGAACAGAGGAACGGGCGAAGGTTGTCAACAAATATTTGGAAACATATTTATGGTGTTTCACTTCTGAGAAGTCACGCACGTGTGCGCGTTGGATTCCTTGAGCAAAATTTTGTTATAACACAGCTACTCACACGTTTACTCAATTAGCTCCTTTTGAAATTGTTTATGGCAGAAAACCACCAACAGTCCTCTGTTATGTTGCTGGTGAGACTCAAGCTGAGTCGGTTGCCACTACACTTATGGAACGAGATGCCTTGCTAGACTGGGTATGAGAAAAACTTCGTTGGGCTCGGGATTTGATGACTCGGTATTCCAACAAGCATGGGTGGAATGTAAATTTTGAAGTCGGAGACTTAGTGTATGTTAAGCTATGACCCAATGCGCAGACTTCAAAGTCTAAGAAATTGAACCCCAAGTTGGCTACTAAGTACCTTGGAACTTCTAAAATTTTAACTCGGCTGGGAGCCATAGCTTATAAGCTCTGCGTGCCTGACTCTACCCAACCAAATCCAGTTTTCTATGTTTACCAACTTAAGCGGGCTAAAGGGAGATTTGTTGGTGCAGGCAACTCTACCTGAGTTTTGGGACAATGGCTTTTCGCACAAAGTCAAACCAGAGGAGCTTCTAGCCTCTAAACAGGACCCCTAGAGCCACAGGGTATGTGGCTCATCAAATGGAAGGAGATGTCGACTAAAGAAGCTACTTGGGAAGATGTCGACCATTTTCGCAAACAATTTCAAAATTTTCACCTTGGGGACAAGGTGTTGTTAAGGATGGGCGAATTGATAGAGAAGGATAGATATCCCGGACACCCTGCCTAGACCCCCAATTATACACACTTGTCGTAGAAGGAAGGTGAAGGAGTCAGAGTACGAAGTGTTGGTTGGTTGGTTGGAGCGCAACCGACTATTTAACAAACTGAGTATTCTGGTAAGGGACATTCAGCCATTTCCTCAGAGAAGGAGACCTATTGGAGCAGTCTGAGAGGAAAAGGGGTCTCTCTCCAAAACATTCTTACCCAACTAGAGTGGAGCACACAAAGGTGTCTCTCCCTAGTCCCCTAAGTTGCTAACACTACACTCATCACACATAGGTGGTCCCTCCCTAGAGTGAGTGTTACTAATCAATGAAAAACATATGCAAATCTGGAGCTTTTTGTCGATGATATTACTAATTTATTATACATATCATATGAATATTACTAATTTATAATATATTACTAATTCATTATACGTATCTTATGAATATTAATATATATTTATAATTATGTTCACTCCTTTGCACGCAACGCATTTCACCAATCTCGACGGCTTCCCCCCATCGGCCACTCCATCATAAACATTGATTTCATCTACAGGCACCACTCCCAATGTTCACTCACTCGAAATTTGGTTGCAAAATAATTGGAGACTTCAAGCTTAGCCTTGAAGTATTATGAATGATTTGTTTTTCTTTTGTTATTTTTAATTTGAAAACCATGAAGAACAAGGATCCAATGTCGGATTTGTTCTTGTTATTTTTTTTCAAATGGGTGAGAGATTCTTTTAATTTTTTTACCAGTTATTGTGGATGGGTTGCTGAGTGTGTGTAGTGAACAAGCTTAATCAGTCAATTTGGATGGTTAAATGTAGATTCTAGCCAAGCTCGAGCTTGAGAAGTATTACTCCATCAAGCTGGAGCAAAGTTCAAGCATTAAATTCTTCAATTGAGCTCAGACTTGAATAGGTCACTGTGTCGACTCGACTTGACTAGATTGCACCCCTGCTCGCTAATATGGAATCACAAAAGCATCCAGAAAAACTAATGATAAACCAAAATGTGTATACCTGAAACCTCAGAAACCACCTCAGTAGCTGAAATTGGATAAAATGGAAATCCAGTTTCATTGGCAATGGCATGAACCAGTGTTGTCTTTCCACAGCCAGGGGGACCATGCAACAAAATTCCTGTTGCAGGCCTCAATCCAAAATACCGAGGTACGTGTGGTTGGCACAGCGGGAGAATGGCCCACTGCTCCAGCTTCTCTAGTACCTCTTCCATCCCACCCAAATCACTAAACAATGGCCGATTTGTTCCCTTCGCCTCACCACTGCATGACTCCTTTGCATTTTCCCTGGAAGTTGTGTCACATGCCTGAATTAAATCAATCTTTTTGACCTTCACACCAACCTCCACCACCTCAAGATTTTTCTTCTCTGGGTCAGAATTATTTGTCAATATGGCATTATTTCCACCATACTTCTTTCGCAGCATGGACTGCGTGAAATCAAACTCCGGCTCCACCTCCTCGTATACTGCATCTGTCAAAGCAGAGTCTTTCCTGTCATCGATGGAAGAAGAAAACGATGCAAAGGAAGATCCAGCAACAGAAGCATCATCCAGCTTTATGCTCCGCTTGTGAAGATGCTGTGGCAACCTATCGACACCTTCATCGCATTTCTTCAACTTCTTCCGAGAAGGATCCCGGGGGTGACCATCCTCGCCTCCATCCTCATCCATGGGGCCATGTGAAGAAGATAAGTCCTGATTGCTCTTATTCCCGTCATTACTGGTACGGCATAAATGGGACTCTTCAAGTAAAAGCGAAACCTCTTTAGTTAACACTGCAGCATGAAATCGGCGATACTCTGGGAAACTCGAACGAAGATGGACAACGATTTCTTCTGGGGTCCGGATACTGTTATCATTAATATAACCTTCGATCCGGCGGAGTAAAATTCTTCGGTTCACCGCGCAGGATGGCCGGCCATGGCCTTTTCTGCCCATATCTGACGCGAGAGATCAGAAGAAGAGTTTCGAAGCCATAAACCTTAAGTTGAGTCCAGAGTGCCAAACAAAAAAAACAAACCAGGAGCGTGGATTGAGGACCAACTTTTGAAATAAAAACATACGCATGCAGATTAATTAAAATTAAATGGCATTGGATATCATCTATATAAATTAAATTCATTTCTTTTATTTTACAAAATGATTAATTCACACAATGGATAAATCACAATCTTTTCTTTTATTAAAATCTCACCAAATTAGACAAAATGGAGTGATTGGATCTGATTTCCTTCGTTTGGCATGATCAAGTTCACAAAGAGAAATCTTTGATGAATAAATGGAGAGGTGTTGATATCTCTCAAATTCTCGGTTTCGAATCACCTCAAAAATAGGATGATTTCGATGAAAATCGTGCTAGCATTGGAGGTATTTTTAAAATTTCTCATATTATCTATATGTCTATATGAACAACCACCCCTACATTTTCACCTTCAAATTGAGTTGTGGCATAATCCCCCCTTCAAGCTAATGTCGCCTTTAGTTGTTCGTCGTTGCTGCAAATCCTCCACCGGTATCCCCCTTTTGTATTCATCGCTGATATTCTCCCTTCACCATACCTGTAGTTATTCGCCCTTCATCTTGGTATTATTTCCTTGTTGTTAATCCGCTGCACGGTCATGTTATTGCCCCCCATTCAACATCCAATTTTGAGTTCTCCCGCTTCGACTTCACTGGTCTCCATCTCCTGTTCAACTTGCTCCACCTATCGTTGTTCGCATTCAAACACGTGCATCATTGTTGTAAGTGATGTGTTTTTTCTTCCTTTTCTTACATTTTTTATTTTTTACACATACATTGATTTATAAGTTTGCAGTGGTGTTTAATTCGTGCATGTTGTGTGAAAGTAATTTCGAGGTTAAATTATGAAATTGAAAATGATTTTACTATTGGTTAAAACTATCATATATGTTATAATGAGTGTTTAACATGCAAATTTCTAAATTTATTTGAAAATTAACGTGATTTGTCAATGCAAATTTGCATGTGCACTGTGTAATTTTTGTTTCTGCATGCTTTGACTAAGCTCATCGGCTGAAAATTATTGGTAATTATGATGTTTTTTGAATTTGATTTTGACACTTAATCATTTTCTTGTCTGCTTGATTAACCTGGGTTGAAAACGATCTAAAATGTTGGGAGGCTCGCAATGTGATTTACTACAGGTTTAAGGATATTTTATTGATGATCTATTAAAGTTAGAGGGGATCTATTCAAAGATGTAGATATGAGTCCATGTGTTACTTGTTTCCCGTCTTGTGTGGAGGTTGACGACCGAAGTTTGAGGTTGCATTGTAGGTGCTTGTTAACATTGGGAATGAAGCTCACTATTACGTGCAGAGGTGAATGCCGCTACAAATTCGAGTTCACAGTCGGTACTTTCTTACCGTTCATGGGGTCTAGTTGTAATTGTTTGAAGACACTGTCCATTCATTTTGAGCTTCATTGTTACACTTCATTGAGAATAAATGTTATTTGTGTCATTACAACAAGACAAGTCCTTTGCTTTTCTTTTAAAAAATTCACCAAACAGGATGGGTAGAAATTACAACCATTTCTTTGATTTTACTAGACGTTGTATCTAATAGAAATCATAATTATTCCATTTCTTGTCTCTTATACATGATTTGGAATATCAATTCTTTTCTTTTACCAATATATGACCAAACACAATATAAATTTCATTGACACGTCTCAACTTTACTTGAAAACTAGATTCTACATTGATTAACTTTTACATTATGTGTTGTACCTCTCTCTTTCATCATGTTTTCATGATCACAAACACATTATTGTGTATCTAATGTTTTCATTTGAGTGAATTTCATTCTCTCTAATCTCACCATAAGTCATGTCACTAATGGTCCTTACAGATATCTTAAAGTCAATTCAAAGGCGACATGTTTATCTTGTTGAAGGCTTGGATTTATCTTTCACTGTGTCTTGAGACCCTGAAATGATGTTGGGAGATCTATCTAAGGTCGTAAAAGGAAGCTCAGGAGGCCATGCTTAAAGTTTAAGTCATGCAGGTTGCACCATCTAGCCGATGCCATGTGTTAGTATCTTCAGATGTGCATATGACCATCAGCCAGTTGGTGGTGAAGGCAGAGGCATCCCCAACCTCAAGGAGTTCATCGGCTCATTAGTACCAATTCCAGAAGCCTAGTGAGTTCAAGGTGACCCACCAGCCATCCGGTGAGGTGCACCGAGTAGTCGATGACATCAAAACAACTAGTTCGAGGTGACATTCACTACTGTAACACCCCGCCCCTACCTCATTGGCTTAAGGAGGCGGTGAGGGTTACTTGGCCTTAAGTGACGTTCCCAAGGCGCCAAAGGCTGGTAATAAATGTTGAGGGCTCTGAGAACAAATTGGGGAACGATTTGCCCTTAAGACAAAACCAACCAAACAATCCACAACTATATGATGCATGTCAACAAAACAACCAACCTCATACATTACCAAAGACAACCAGATAATCCATAACGATCTCACATGTCAACACAACCCAAAAACAACATCAGAGTACTATGCGGAAGACCAAACAAGAAAACACCATGAGCCATGACACCACCATAGCTCTACACCAAGCTCCAAGCTCCAAGCTCCACCAAGATATCACAACACACCACTAAAGGAGGTTGATGCCTTACCTTTGTCCACGTCACGGTACACAACATCTGCAAAGACACCACGGTGCCAAAGCAGGGGGTGAGTACTAAAACTCAGTAGGTTTTCCCCAAATGACTTCCCTACACACACCACTAGGATAAAACTGTTAACACGTTTATATAAAACATTTTATATAAAATAATCACGAGTGCAACCATTACCATACCGAACACATCCTTACCAAGCCATCTCACCCAAACTAAGCAACCAAGGGAAAGCCAAACAAACAAGCCACAAATCATTCCATCATTTACACATTAGCACAACAAGCCCATGTTGCAAAGCAATGCACACCAAACAACCAAAACAGTGGGACTTCCTCCCAACCCCTTCACCCATTCACAACAAAGCAATCAAAACGGTGGGACTTCCGCCCAACCTGTTCACCCATTCACAACTAGTGGTACTTCCCGACCACTACCCATATGGTGGTTCTTCTGACCACTATCCATCACCCTTTATAGTGAGACTTCCCGCCCACTTCCACACACATTTCAACCAATCACAACCAAGCATATAAACCATAAAGGTCATAACAACATGCAATCAACCAATTCCATTGCATATCAATCCACTTCAATAAATCACCCGTTTATTGAAAACCATTTTTCCATGCCAAACCACATTTCAATAAAACAACCTTTTTATTGAAAACCACTTCCATCAATCATTTTCACAAACCAATCTCAACAACCCATTTTAAAATCTCCATTTTAAAATCCACAATAAGAACATTTCACCACAAATGTCACACCCACTTGCTTAAATTATTATTATTATTTTTATTAATTGTTGGCCTGGGTTCTCTCGCCAAGGTTTGAACCGGGTCCCGGATTAAAGGTTGGCGACGTTTAATGTTTTTACTAGGTTTCAGACCCGTGCGTGGTCACCCCAAGTTTGGCGGTAGCAGCGCAACCGACGCTAGTGTCGTGCAATTGCTTATTATTATTATTATTATTTTATCATCATTATTCTATATATTATTATTATTATTATTATTTTAGTTACTATTTTATTTATTCTATTTCAAATTTTATTATTATTATTGTTTTTCTTTTCTTAATTCTTTTATTTTCCTTCTTTTTTTTCTTTTCTCTATTTTATCTTGTCTTCTTTTTTTTTATTTACCCTCTAACCCTAGCGCCCCCCCCCCCGTTTCTTTTCTTCTCGTTCGTCCCATACAATGTCGCCATCTCCTGTTGCAATGCAGCACCCTCTCCCCTCTCTTACTCAGCGCGAGCAGGCCCCGGCGATGCCCTCTTGTGCTGCACCGGCCTCCTGCACAGCTCCTTCCCTACACCTGCTGGGATGCCGGCTTCCGCCTCCAGCTGGTTGTGATGCCCGCACCCCCCGACTCCACCTCCACCGGTCTGATGCCCTCCTGCCGCGCGACGCTCCTGCCCAGGCCCTCCTCCTGTTTAAGCTGCAACACCACACAACACCCCCTCTGGATCCTCTTGTCCCAGCGCGCCCAGCCGCTGACCTCTTGCGTCCCGCACCAGTCGGCCTTCTGCCTTGCACCGTCGATCTGCCCCCCCGTCCAGCGCCTTCTCCCCCCGGCGACGCCCTATCCGACCTTCCTCTCTACCCGAGCACACCCGACCTACACCCTCCTACTTCGCAACGCTCCAGCCCCGCGCTCCATCCCTCCCTCCAGCCTAAGGCTCCTGCCCTCTCCCGCATAAGCCGCCTCCTGCCATCTCCTCCTGCGCACCGCATGTTTCCCCGACCCTCCTGCCTTGCACACTCCCTGCCACTCCAGCCTTCGCTCGGTCCAGCGATCCCCCTCGGCTCCACCCCCATCGGCCACGCACCCCTCCTGCTCACCCGCTTTCGGCGCCTGGTTTCTATCCGACTTACCCGTGCCCTGCGCCGCGCTGCACCCCTTACTACGCACTGCCCCCCATCTCCTCCTACAGGAACCTTCTCCCCCTTCCGGTGCTTATGTGCAACGTGTTAACCCCCTACCGGCAACCCCCTCCCTTCAGATCTCCTTTTCCCCTCCACCTCCTGGTCCGACGACCACTGCCTCGCTGCACCCTTGCTCCCCCGAAGTCGGTGCAGACCTTTTTCTTCCCGGCCAGCCTCCTTGCGTGTCATCCTCTCCCTTCTGATGCGACCTGCTTCTAGTGTCCCGCCTCTGAACATGACCAGCGACCTCTGTCCATGACCCGCGACCGCTGGTGCGAGACCCCTGAGAAGGTCTCTTTTCTCATCCTTTGAGTTTTTGGGAATTCGGAGGGTATGAGGCTCTTTTAGTGTTCCATTTTGATTTGTTTTAGTTCAAATTTTGTTTTAGGGTACAATTTGTTTTCCTCATGGCACGCTTTTGGTGCGATTGGTGTTTGACACCAATTTTGGGAGTTTTCAACACCCGGTGTAAGTTGTTCCATGCCCTAACACCATTTTATGAGTTTAATGTGTTTAATTGAATTTATTAATGCAATCCTTAGCTTTTTTATGTGGTGTGAAATGTATTCTTGGAGTGTTTTGACATGCGTTCAAGTTGGAAATTGTTATTTCGATGTGTTCGCCTTATTGCGCACCCTTGAAATTATTATTTTTAAATGATTTTAATAATGTTCTTTGGGTTGTTTAAATAATTTATCAAGTCATTCATGTGATGCAGATTCGGGTGTGAAATATTTCTTGGTGTACGTTTGGTTTCAAAAGAGGTATTTTATGTGTATTTTGGTGTGAAGTCTTTTTGATTTTTCTTGAAATGATTTAATAAATAGTTTAGTGTTTTATTGAATTATTTAGATGGTGTGAGTTGTGTTTCAAAAACGTGTTGAGGTGGTTCTTTCGTGTTGTTTGTTTGTTTGGATTGTTTTAAGTCCATCTTTGTGTGATTTCAGTTTTATGCGTTTATTGCAGCGCGTTCGCCAGGTATCCCCACGATATTATTGTCATCAGCTCGTGCCTGCTTGTACGCCTACGTGAGGCATGTCGCGCCTTTGTGTTTGGACAGCGAGCCGAGGTAGGTCCCCCATTGCACTCACCTTTAAATTTAGAATTTATTAATTGCTTGATGTTTTGTTAATTTTAATGAATGAGAAATAATATTAGAAAATAAAATTTTAAATGATTATTTAGTGTGAAAAGAGCCGTTTATTTTATACCGAACACTTGGAACATTTTCTTGATGGTCGGACACCCAGTATTGAAAGAATGCCCGTTTGGACTTTAAAAATAATTCACGGAATTTCAAACGTACTTCTAGTTTTAAAGATAAATGATTTCTTCTGAACAAGTGTTTTGGGTTTTCTCGAGAAACGAATTTTTGCTTTAAAATTGGTGAAGGTCCGTTTGGCACTTTAATAAAATAGATTATTTTGGAAAACCCACTCGAGGGTGATCTTTGGTGTGCGTTGATTGCGTGAGCTTTATGTGATGTTTGTGCATTGTGACTGATTGATTGACATTGTTGACTCACCCCTCTTTTATTATATGTGTTGACATGAGAACCTGGCATAGTGAGTGAATCTTCTGATAAAGATTGCTGCACTAGTTTAGACCACACACTGGCTAGTGGCCCCATAGCAGGGGAATACTGAGTTATTGCTACTATGGGGATTGGGCCCCTCGGTTAGGCCATGCAGGACTATACCAGGTAGTAGTATGGGCGTTATGACGTCATCGAGTTAGGGCATGCCTTCAGGATGAGTCAGATGTACAATATGTTCTGGATTGTTCACGATCTCCTAGGTTCGACCCATGTTTTTTTAGTGTTTATTTGTATGTGGTGGACGAGTGAGAGGTCTAGTCGGTTGCTGGCCCCGTGTGCCACTTTTTCCATTGCCCTCAGTGTGTGTTGTGTGTTGTGTGGTTTTCCCTTTTTACTGACAACTGAAAGTTGAATTTCTAAATTGTTTGCAACAATGTTTTAAAATGCAATGCACCTGTTCCTTTAAAACATTAAGAATTATTTTTAAATTATAAAGGTCAATGGACTGATACTTGTTTTGGAAATGAAAGTGTGTGTGTATGAAAACCAATATCTTGTATATTTAGTTCAAACCTAGAATTAATAAATTTCTTTATTAAAAGGTAGTGCATTGGGAATAGATATCGGGCTAGCCTACTGAGTTTTAATACTCATGCCTATAGTGTTTTCTTGTTTTTAGTTCTGTTGCAGGTTCCAGCTTCAGTTGTTCGCCTTGAGCGACGTTAGTTGTGGTATTGGAGAGTGACCCACGGGGTTATGTGGAGCTTTGGTCGTGGTCAAGTTAGTAGCGTTGTTGGTTGTTCTTTGTATATTCTCTTTTGTTCTAGTTATTTTCTGCTGCTTAGTTTGTTTTCTTTTGGGCCAAATCGTTTCCACCTGTTAAATTTTGATGCCCAACACTAGTTTCCAGCCCGTGGGGATCGGGAACGCCCCTCGGGCCATGTCGCAGACCAGCTCGGGTGACCGGTTCAGGGTCAACCCGGGTTGGTTCGTGACAACAAAACCCCTTTTCCCCCAAAAATCCCTAAATGGATTTCCGACCAATTTCGCATAACAAAACACAATTAATTTTCAACACAAAAATTAATTGTAACAAAGAACCACTAGTTCTAACCAAGTGGAGTCGAGAGAGAAGCCACCTACCTTTAGGGTTCCCGAGAAATCGACCCACGAACAACCGCACCTCTAATCCGGCGAACGCACCACCGAAACCTCTCTATATCACTTTCCCTAACATCCACAAGCCTTAATATTAACATCCAAGGCAACCCCAACCCTAGATCTACTCCCAACAAGTGTAGATCTAGAAAACCACGAAAGAGAGGGATGTAGATCTAGAGGAAAACACAAGAGAAACAAGAGGAGAGACTTACCTGGAAGCAATCACCTTCAAACCACCTTGAATCCTCTTCAAAACCCTTCCAAAATGAGTGGGAAAGCTCCTCCACCCCCTGAGAACCCAAGAACCCAAGTGAGCCATGAGTGGGAGGAAGAGAGGAGTGAAATAGGTCAATCCCGAGGGAGCCCAGAACTTATAACCCTATTTTTAAGTGGCCGCACGGTTAGCCCGCACGGTTTGGCAAACCGTGAGCTAACCGTGCGCACGCCACTGCCTCGAGAGCCAGGGTCCGCATGGTTTCCTCGCACGGTTTGACAAACCGTGCGCAGGCCATGCGAAACCTACTGTCTCTCCCTGCACGGTTTCCTGGAGCATCTGCACGGTTTCCCTTAACTGTGCTCAAACCGTGCTCCCTTAGAAAAGCCCCCAAACTCATTCAAAACCATCACAAACTCTCCCAACCTCTTCCAAACTCATCCCATGCACTTTAAACACATAAAAAATGCATAAACAAAGGCCACATACCTCAAAACGGGGGTGCTACAACTATTATAGATATTCTCTTTAATAACGCACAAAAAATCTATAAACAATGCTAAAAAAGCGTTGTTATCCTCAATGCTGTTAAGGGGGGTCCCATTTATCAGTGCTTGTTTAGCGCTGATAAAGACCTAATTTGCTACAGCGTGTTGTTTATATAACAACACACCCAAAAAAAGCCTGTAAGAAAAATATATAATTTAATTGAAATCAATTTGACACCATGAATACAAAAAAACACTACTATATACATTTCAATTAATGTTTTGTATAATTACATTTACAATTATCCACAAACATTTAAAAACATTAATGTTTCGTCTTTTGGCGCTCGTGATCTCCTATAAAAAATATTTGCCCATGGTATCAGTTGCCGAATAAATCATCTCAACCTAAGCAAAAGAATATACTTATATAAGAAAACAAATATTATGTTAGTAATAATATAAAGAAATAAATTAAACGTTAATATGAAAGAATACATTAATAAAATGTCATTTTTTAATAAAAAGACACACTTTGAGTTATACCGGTCACATTGTTCATTGTATTGAGGTGTGGTTGATTCATACACATTACAAATGAGTTATGGATCATTTTCTCAAAGTATTAAAATAATCTAAATTTGTTTGCTCAGTTTCGAGTATATCACTTGTTCTTTTTACTAAAATTAATGTCAATTTTAAATAATGACACACTTGGAGTGATAATGGTCACACCGTGTGTTAGATTGAGGTGTAGATAATTCTTACCCATCACAGATTACTTATGGATCGTTGTCCTAAAATATCAAAACAATCCGAATACATTTATTCAGTTTTCAGTATGTCACTTGTGTATTTTACTAAAATGTCATTTCAAACTATAAACACGCACTTTGAGTCATATCAGTCACATCGTGCATCAGTTTGACGTGAAACTACTTCATACACATCACAAATGACTTATAAATCACTGTCATAAATTATCAGGACAATCGAAGCATGTTTGCTTGGTTTTTAGTGAATAACACACGTTTTGAACTAAAATGTCAAGTTTAAACTAATAACATACACTTTGAGTCATACCAGTCACACCGTGCATCAGATTGAGGTGAAGTTGATTCTTACATGTCACAAATGACTCATGGATCATTTTCCTAAAGTATTAAAATAACTTGAATGTGTTTTATCAGTTTTCAGTATCTCACTTGTTCTTTTTACTAGAATTAATATTAATTTTAAATAAAAAGATACACTTTGAGTCATATCAGTCACATTGTGCATCGGATTGAGGTGCAATTGACTCATACACATTACAAATGACTTATGGATCATTTTATTAAATTATAAAAATAATCCAAATATTTTTTCTTAGTTTTCAGTGCGTCACTTGTTCTTTTTACTAAAATTAATGTAAATTTTAAATAAAAAGAGACAATTTGATTTATATCTATCACATCGTGCATCATATTGAGGTGAGATTTATTCCTACACATCAAAATTGACTTATGAATAATTTTTATAAAGTATAAAATAATCCTAATGCATTAGCTTAGTTTTCAGCATGTCACTTGTTCTTTTTACTAAATTTAACGTCAATTTTAAATAAAAAGACACACATAGAGTTATTTCAGTCAAACCATACATTGGATTGATATGAGGTTGATTAATACACATTAAAAATTACTTATGAATCATTGTCCTAAAGTATCAAAATAGTCTGAATGCGTTTTCTCGGTTTTCAGTATGTCACTTGTTTTTTTTACTAAAATTAATGTCAATTTTAAATAAATAGACACAATTGAAATTATATCGATCACATCGTGCATCATATTGATGTACGGATGATTTTGATACGTCAAAAAAGACTTTGGATCATTTTCCTAAAGTATAAAAATAATCTGAATGTGTTTTCTTGGTTTTCAGTATGTCACTTGTGTTTTTTATTAAAATGTCATTTGAAACTGAAAACATACACTTTGAGTCATACCAGTAACATCATTTGACGGTTTTATGTGATACTCCTTCTTACATATCACAAATGAATTATGAATCATTTTCCTAAATTATCAAGGCAACCCAAGCACATTTTTTCGGTTTTTAGTGAGTGACACTTTTTAAACTAAAATGTCAATTTTAAACTGATAACGAACACTTTGAGTCATACCTAGAACATTGTGTATCAGATTGAGGTAAGGATGATTCATACACATCATAAATGAGTTATGTACTTTTTTTTATAAAGTATCAAAACAATATGAATGCTTTTTTTTTGGGTTTTGAGTATGTCAGTTTTCTTTTTTACTAAAATTAATGTAAATTTTAAATAAAAACACGCACTTGGAGTCATATCGGTCACATCGTGTGTCGGAGTGAGGTGAATATAATTCATACATGCCCCAAATGACTTATGGATCATTTTACCAAAGTATCAAAATAATCTGACTGTGTTTGGTCAATTTTGAGTACGTCACTTGTCTTTTTTACTAAAATATCATTTTAATTTGGAAACACGTACTTTGAGTCATACCAGTCACATTGTGTGTCGGTTTGATGTGAGAATGATTCATACACATCAAAAATGACTTATGAATCGATTTCATAAATTATCAAGACAATACGAGCATGTTTTCTTAGTTTTCAGCGAGTGACACTTTTTGAACTAAAATGTTAATTTTAAACTGATAATAGACACTTTGAGTCATACCATACACATTGTGTATCAGATTGAGGTGAGAATGATTCCTATACATCAAAAAATTACTTATGCATCATTTTAATAAATTATAAAAATAATATAAATTCACTTTCTTGTTTTTTAGTATGTCAGTTGTCTTTTTTACTAAAATTAATATCAATTTTAAATAAAAAGACACACTTTGAGTCATACCGGTCACACCGTGCATTAGATTAAGGTGAGACTGATTCCTATATGCCTCAAATGAATTATGGATCATTTTAATAAATTATCAAAACAATATGATTTTTTTTCTTAGTTTTGAGTACGTCACTTGTATTTTTTACTAAAGTTTCATTTTAAACTGGAAACATACACTTTGTGTTATATCGATTACATCATGTATCCGTTTGTTGCGAGACTTATTCCTACACTTCACAAATGATTTATAAATTATTTTAATAAATTATCAAGAAAATATAATCTTATTTTCTCAGTTTTCATTGAGTGACACTTTTTGAACCTAAATATCAATTTTAAACTAATAACAGACACTTTGAGTCATACTGGGCATATCATGTATAGGATTGAGGGGAAGTTGAAACCTACATGTAAAAAATGACTTATGGATTATTGTCTTAAAGTATCAAAACAATCCAAATGAATTTTATCAGTTTTTAGTATTCCACTTGTCTTTTTTACTAAAATTAATGTCAATTTTAAATAAAAAGATGCACTTGGAGTCATACTGGTCACACCGTGCATCAAATTGAGGTGAAGCTAACTTCTACATGTTCTAAATGACTTATGGATCATTTTCCTAAAGCATCAAAACTATCTAAATGTGTTTTTTTTGGTTTTGAGTATGTCATTTGTCTTTTTTACTAAAATTAATGTCAATTTTAAATAAAAAGACACACTAGGATTCATACCGGTCACACCATATATCAGAATAAGGTCCAGCTAATTCCTACACTTCTCAAATGACTTATTAATCATTTTATTCAAGTATCAAACAATCTGAACTACCAATGTTACCATTATTTCCATTTTATTTCTTTATCTAATTATCAACACTGTATATTGTGTTGATGTTCTTATCCAAAAAAACATCCTCTAATCTTATGGTTTTCAACAACGAGAAAGGTTTTTCAAATAAGAACATCAACTCAATATAAAGTGTTGGAAAGTATAAAAATAAAAGAAATGGAAAGTGTGGTAACATTGATAGAAAGGAACATGTTATCTCTTTTGTGGCTTGTTGTAGATAGCTGAAAGAAAAATATGACTTCTCAAAAGATCTGTGAAAAAAAACTAAATAATCATTAGATACCAATGATAAGGAAATTAACTTACAAATAGTATATAAAATGATGACAAAATTAATTAAATAAAAAGTAAGAACTCATCTTTTCATGATGGTTGTACACATTATTGACCCATTTTCTTATTTTCATTGTCTTAGTTACAGTCTCGAATGAGCATGAGCAGCTTCAAACAAACCACCCCAACTCAAACAAAAGAACCCACCTATATAAGAAAACAATTATTATATGAGTAATACTAAAAAGAAATAAATTAAACATAAATATGAAACAATACATTAATTTTATGGATAATGATTTTACTGTGCAAACATCAAGATTAACTTTGTGATTGATCAGAGATAGCGTCGTTGCTATTCCTGCAAAGGTAGTGGAGGGAACTTGAAGGAAAGTGATAAATGCCAAAACTACAGGGGTAAAATGGTTTTGAGGGAGAAAAAGTCTTTGAAAGTTTTGACGCATAAAGGCATGAAATATGGACAAAAATCTTCTAAAATAAACAAACTCTATAAGGAATAATGAAAATTAAATCAAAACTTCATTATATACATTTTTTTGGTAAAATAGAGAAAGTATATCATAACATTACCTTTACATATTCCCAAAGAGTTTCTTTCATTCTAGTTTGTTATTGGTAGCATCATCATGTGCAGAAGACATTGTTTGTATGAGTAGTTAAACATTTAGTTTAGACTATGTTAATATAGTAGAGAATAAATAATATTATTAGGTAAAACATAGTATATTAAAAAACACTTTTACCTTCTCATTGAACTCTCAGTAGCAGCCTCAAAGTCCAATCTCTCACGAGCATGAGCAGCTTAAAACAAACCACCCCAACTCGAACAAAGGAATCCCCCTACATAAGAAAATAATTCTTATGTGAGTAATACTAAAAATAAATAAATTAAACATAAATATGAAACAATCCATTACTTTTATGGAAATCACACATTTATGTTAATTGTGTACATTCTTCCATCAAGTATGTTGCTCATTCATTTCTAAAAAAATCTATATCATCTCATGAATATGATTTTTTTCAGTAGTCATAGTAGTATTGAAAAAATATAAATACACAAAGGATTAATAAACATTTTAAATGAAATCATAATTATATTTGAAAATACCTCTTCGAGGATGCTATTCTGTTGATGGAATATAATATATCTTATAAATTTACAAACATAATAACCAAAATATTTTCCATTTATTTATTTCAGAAACTATAGAAACATTTATAAAAATAAATAATTTATTTTGATATGTGTTTGGATAGTGAAATTTTAATATATATTCCCTGATACTTGTCCAATTTTAGAACTTTTCAGGGTCCTTGTGTGCATTGGTTGTCCTCATGCCATGATTTTCATGATATTTATACACCACCCTATCATAAAAAAATTCCCATTAAAAAATAATATAAAATATATAACTTGAAGTTTAGTTCTAAAATGTTGGATGCAGTGTATTACAAATTGATAAACGTCATCATGTGTGGTCGGTTTATTGGGTATCCATGCATTGAATCTAGGAAATAAATCTTTAGAGTATCCAAATTGATCGTAATGAGCATCCAATGTTTCCTAAAAACATAAAAATTAATAAGTAATGAAAGAAATGAAAATATATTTGATATAGTTAAATTATAGAGTTTTACCCCTGCATCATTGGTATTGAGAAGAGTATGCCATCCGCTAGTTTTCTTTCAAATGATTTGGCTAGGTCTCACTATTTCATTCATTTTTTTGGATTCTATTTCCTTTTGTTCTTTAGAGGTGAAATAAGGACGAATGAGTTCAAATTTATTTTCATGGGGTAATCCCTTCAATTGGTATTGATATATACGCCTACAAAAAAAATATGAAATGTTTTTCATCATAATTAACATAGTATATCAAATTTTGGAAAAACAAATCATGAAAACATACCTCATGTATACATTTACAACTGGGGATCCTAACCATTCATGGTTGATGATTTAATTTACATTCTCAAGGTAAATGTAGTATGTACCTTCCTCTACATACATTTTTTCTTCAAAATCAACTATGTGACTACTACCATTTTGTAACTTTGTATCTGCATGAACCTTCAATGTTCGTAAATGTGGATATTGAATGGGCGGGGTAAATGTGCTTTCAAAAGATCTTTTTGATCAGTCGGGTGATCCTTTAGATGGTTTTGAGTCGAACTTTCATTTCACCCCTTCTATTTGTCCATATGTAAAAAAATTAATCGATTTAGACCTTTTTTCATTAATTTTTAAAGGTTTAGCATGAAAAATAAATTCGAAATGAATACCTCCTTATCGACATGTATTTTTACAAGATCTAACAGCCATGTGACGAATGTTACAACCTCTTGGTCAACCGTATGAATATCTTCATCAGCAAGTGGAATAGGTTACTCGGTGCTCAGATTACGAGCTATGCTAATTATTACTCTCAGATGACCTCTTGGAAGCGATATGTTGTGTAGCATGTCATCTTGAATATTGAACATCGTAGCCCTCACTACAAGGAGATGAGTGGGTGTTGATAAATATAAATCACATTCATTTTTACCTTGTAGAATATTAGTACAGGAAAGGTATCAATGTATATATGATTCTGATTTCATAGAAAAAATTATTAGAATATTGATTACCTCAACTAAGACAACTCTTTGAGGGGAATGGATCACCTTAAAGATGGCGGGGGGTGGGGTGGGTTCTTCACACAATGATCGTTCTTGAGTTATTTCTTCTCTTTTATTACCCCCATAAAAGTTTCTAGCAACTCATTCTACCAATGAAATTGGTCTTCAAGGGTAGCTAATCTTGCTTTTATCTCTATCATTTCTCTATATTTATACTCCTGTTATTTTTTTCACAAAATATGTTTGGGGTGTCACCCCAAAACCTAGACCTCTGACACAACCATACTATTCTTTCCACTTCAAGGACACTGATAGTAGGTGTTCATCTGATACAGGTGTTGATGATTCCTGTGACTATGTCAGATAGAAAATATAAGAATACTTACACATGTTTCTCACACTTTTGTGTGTTTTAATATATCATTATCCCATATTTATTTATACATGTCCACTTCCATAGCACATGGTGTGGGATGAAAGTAGCTTTGGATTTAGATTCATCAATTTGCATATAAATAGAGAAACATAATTATGCTGTTGTTTCATATCACATAAAAGTATTATGGTAGATTCAAAATATGTACTAATTTTTTTTTCAAGTGAAGCATACCTCATCCTTTATTTATGGTAGGGGTACGTTGGTTTTTCTTCCCATTCCTTATTTTTAGCACTCAATTGTTATTTCATAAATAAAAAATTATCAATCAAAGTGATGAATACACTTATTGTCAAACAATGTATTACTAGCCACAATTTACCTTAAAATAAACCTTTGCATGATGGCCAGTAAACACATCCCACACTTATTGGGTTATCAGGTGTGCATACATAAGCAGTGGATGTGAGTTTATTTTACCTTCAGCATCTTTAAGACAATATCTCGTTAGAATTATGCGAAAACCTCTGTGAATCCTTCCAGCAAGCATTAATACATATTTCTTATGGGAGTCATCTACTATAAATGAACCCTTCAAGGGATGACGAAGATTAATTCAATGTTTTATTATTTTATTTTTTAGTAAAATAAATAATGGATATCATAATGTTACCGTAATCTCTTCCTAAATCAGTGTCTTAAGCATGGGCATAACATGGTTCCATGAATCTACATTAATAAGCACAAGTTATTGAGTGATAAACCCAATATAACTACTGAACATGGCCTTTTGGGGTTAACATGCTATCCACACACATTCCATATGACCTTGAATTTGATGCCTTTTTTTCACCTTAATAATTTTTTTTAACACCGTTACGCTACGATGCTCCTATTTTTTCTGTAGCATCAGATATTCATTGACTATAATTTATTCAGATTCAACATCATAAATATGTTTTTCCTCTGGATTGGTAGCATCAACATATGAATAAGGTCATTTTTCCTCTACACTATGAGTAGTAGCAGGTTAAGAAGCCTATTGTTCCTTAAGATTGTGGGCATCAACATGTGTAGAATGTCATTGTTCTTTTGCACTGGGAACAAAAAAAGGTTGAGAAACCTATTGTTCATTAGGATTGGGAGCACTAGAATATGCAGAAGTCATTATTTATAGAAGTAGATTAACATTTAATTTAGATCACATAAATTCAACAACAAATATATAATAATATGAGGTAACACAATGTATATTACAAAAAAAATATAACATGATTATTGAACTCTTTTTTAATGGCTGAAGAGATTTGAAATCTCTTTCAAGTATCCAGATCCCTTCACTATGGTTTACTCTAACATTCAAAACCTCGTCTATATAAGGACCACTGTGAAATAACTATGACGTGCTAATGAAAGAGTCATCCTTAATTGAATTTTCATCTGACCCTCAAGTGGTTTTGGTTGATAACAGAACAATTGATCACTTTCAATTTGAGGGATCTAGAACATAAAATACTTGTACTACCTATGATACCATTATAAATGATTTGTATTTGTACCCTTCCTTACTGAAATCCAATTTCACAAATCCTAATTCATTAATTTTAACAAAACTCCTATTATCAACCCACTTGCATCAAAAAATAGACACTTGGAATGTTGTATAATCCAACTCCCATATTTGTTTAATGATGCCAAAGTATGACATATTCACATAAATAGAATTTCTATCTTTATTACCAGAAACATTCATAACTTCAGCCACAAGTTTAACTCCATTATTTTGAATGGTACTACCTTTATCATGTTCATTTTTATAGAACGTATAACCATTAATTGCATAACCATTATAAGATAACACATATATGCTTAGACCTTAGATAACCATCTAAGTTGTTCTAAAATTGAATCCAAATTTTTATCTAACTCCTTAAAAATATGGTATCTAAACCATCCTATAAACTGTTGATTATGTGTATTTGATATCCATATTTCAGCTCTTGATGGATTCAAATGCCTAATAATTTCTTTGTGGGTTTCAACATATGGGGAAACCTCCAAAATGTTATGAAAAATGTAAAGGTGGACCAACTATTGATTTGTAATATTGATTGTGACAACATCTATTCCAAAAATTTCTTCACCCTTCAAGCCGCCCAGTGTGTCGAGATTTTGGTAGAACAATGCTTTCCACACTAGACAGGTAATTGATACATAATTCAACAATTTACTTAACAATATATCGCTCCACAATACAACCCTCTGACTGACTTTTATTTTTGATATACCCTTTAAAAATATTTATATACCATTCAATGAGGTACATCCATATATAGTGTATAGGTCCACATAGTTGAATCTCTCTCACCAAGTGAACCATCATATCATAGAATGATGGTGGAAAAAACATTTCCAATTCACGTAATATAATGAAAATTTACCTTTATATAGTCATCAATTTCATCGGGACTATAAATTTGCTGCATATAGTTTTGAAAAAGAAACAGAGCTTGTTTAATGTATGTTAGACATTCTTAGGAAAAATGCAACGTAAAGATACAAGAATTAAATCTTACATCCAAACATGACAGTCATGTGATTCCAAACCCTTTAACTTTAAATCAATCATTGACATGATATTCTTGATATTTGATGAATACCCCTCTGGAACCTTTACATAATTCAAGAAGTTAAAAAACTGATATCTCTCCTGCCTGGAAATTTCATTTTTCACCCTTCACTAGTGCCAACTCTTCCCGTATTCTCATGTCATCCATGTACAACACAGACTCAATTTAATCCTTTGTTTTTATGAGTGCATTTAGCAACATGTTGATGAAACTATCACATACATTTTTTTCAACATGCATAACATCAATAAAATTTATAATGTATAGAAAATTCTAGTATGGTAATTAAAAAAACAATCACTTTTTCTAAACAGTTTTCGTAAGGTTTTTTGAAAACGGTTTACCAAAAGTAGTGTCCACATCTTTTAATTTCTAAAAAAGTTGATCACATGTTAGTGGAGACGATACTATATGTTCTTATGAACTACCATCGAACGATGTCGTCCAAAATTGGTACTTATGCTGTCGTGGTATAAATATTTAATGTTCTAGAAACAATAGTCTTTGATGAATTTTTCAACCTATTTGACTGTGTACCTTGTTCGCAAACGAGACACCCTTGAGTTCCTTTAATGTTATATCTTGGAAAATTTCCATAAGTAGGAAAGTCATTTATCATCTCATACAACATGGATCTCAACATGAAATCTTCATTTTTGTAAGCATCATACAATATAACACCTGGATCCCACAATAATTTCAAATCCTCAATAAATGGAGCCAAATAAACATCAATACCATTACCCGATTGTCTTAGTCCAGATATAATCATAGATAACATGATGTATTTTTGTTTCATGCATAAACATGGTGACAAGTTATAATTTACCAACATAACTGACCATGTACTATGAGTGATTATTTGAAAACCAAAAGGATTTACTACATCTGCAGATAATGCAAAACAAAGGTTTCCTCGGCTCATTTCCAAATTCAGGATACTCATGATCAATTTTATTACACTGAGGCGAGTCTTCTAGGTGATGAAGTTTCCCATCTTTATTTATTGTATCTGCATTCCAAATAAATTATCTTTTAGTCTCCTCACTTCCATATAGGCACTTAAACCTTGGAAAGATTGAAAAGTACCATACAACTTTTGTAGGACCCGATTCAACTTTCTTATATTAAGAAGCACTACACTTTGGGCATTCTTTAAGTGATTTTTAGTCCTTATGAAATAGTATAAGATCATTTGGGTGGGAATGTATTCTTTCAGAGATCATACCCATCAAGCATAACATTCATTTTGCATCATATGTTTGGCTAGGTAGCTCATTATCTTATGGGAGCATATCATTCAAGAGAGAAAGTAGTTCAGTAAAACTGGAGTCACTCCATATGTTGCCTGCTTTCAAATTATACAGCTTTAGTATGCTGACTATGCTATATATTTAGTGCAACCAATATACAATGACATCTTTGTACAACTCTTTAACTTCTCAATTTTTTTTGGACAATCATGAAATTCATCTTCAACTATGATTTTCATTTCCTCAATACAATATTTATCATCATTTACACCTATAATCACATCCTAGGTATGGTATTATTTATTGTCCACACTTGTAATCATATCAAATGATCCATAAAACACAGTGTTATCCCAGACACTAGCTACATTAACTTTTTCCCATGTCTATTACAACATTTATAACTTTGATCAATTTTTTGACAAATAAAGTGTTCTTCCAACTCTTCTGGACTAATTAGTATTGAATAAAAACAACATAAACATGGAAAAAGGATTTGAGAAGGGTTATATTCATAATATTTTACAAACTTGATGAACTCTTTCACCCCATCTCCATACTCTTTTGTCATACGCTTGGAATCCATCCATTTTCTATTCATATTCATCCTATTTGATTCAGTAATATTAATATTTAACAAAATAAATACAAAAAATATGTTCTATGGAAGATAGATCTCATGAATTTCTTGAATGAAAACCCTTTTTGTATTAGTATAAATGAAGTATAAAATCACATTTAAATTATAAAAAATTGATGAAATATAGCTATTGAATGTGATAATTGAAATAAAAAAGATATATTATTTGAAAACCCTTTTCATAATAGAAAATATGACTATTGAATATAATGGTGATTTAAAAAAATAAAAAAGAAATTATTATATTTTTAAAAATATTTTCAATACTGACGTTGAATTTATGAAAGTATAAAAGTATTAAACTATTGATAAATTTAAAAAAGTATACAGGTATAAATGTATAAATTAAAAATGTATATATATTTATATTAGTATATAAAATTATAAACATATATAGAAGTATAAAATTATATATAATTTATAAAATAATATATATTTTAAAGAAATCTCTCTCTATTTTGTTGTGAGTAGTTCAGGGACAAAGTAAAGACAATCCAAAAGGAACACTATAGAACATGACTTGAAATCTGGTGAGAACTTAAGTAGAAGATCTAAAAAAGGGAACATTCAAAATTTTCATAGAATCAATCATTCATCCTCCAAACAAGAACAAGGTATCAAATTTCCCAAAATACAATCCATAAATCAATATAGTGATAATAAATGGACTTCTTCCCCCATAGTTTCTTAAACTTACAAAATCTATGAATATTTTCAAACTAACCAAAATGATGATAGGTATTTGGGGAATTGAAGAAAGAGAGCTTGAAGTGTCTGATCTGATCACACTAGAAACATTCTATATATAACATTTTTCTAAAAAATCTGGTATATGATGGGAAAACTCTAAAAAAATCATCTAGGTATTTTTGTCTCACCAAACCATAAACCCCTACTAATTATAAATGAATCCAATTTTCTACCAATCAGGATCTCCCTATAGAAACTATCTCCACTATCAATTCCCAATCATCCAGATCCTTGAAATTGACCAAGTCGGTTTGAAAGCATTTTAGAATAGAAATATGGATGAAGTTCCAACATAAAAGATAAATAAACACCAAGAATAACCTATCTCTACCACACTGCATAGAGTCTTGGTAGATTTAAAAACTCGAAAGATGTCACTAAAATTACAATAGATACTAATTTAGAGAAGAATCAAATATAAATACTATCTAATATCCTTCGAGTCTTTTTTTGGAGGCATACTTTGAAAAATTAAAATAGAAAATTCAATCAATAATAATCCAAACTTAGATCATACCTATCCTCAAAAAATCGTCAATTTGATACAATACCACAAAATAAAAATGAAGAACATACCATAGTTTTGGAGATGGGTGGTGGCGAGAGTAGTGGAAGTGAGAGAGGCTGCGGTGAGAGAGGTGGCAAGAGCGGTGGCAGTGAGAGAGGTGGCGAGATCGATGACGTGAGCAGTGACAACGAGAGTGGTGACAGTGACAAAAGTGGAAACAATTAAAGCGATGGTGATGAGAGAGCAGCAAGAGGGGTGACAAGAGTGATAAGAGGGGAAACAACGAGAGCGATGACTACGAGAGGGGTGGTGATGAGAGAAGTAGCTAGAGAGGCGACAACGAGAGAGGTGACGACAGCTGTAAGAGGGGAAACAAGAGCAATGATGGTGAGAGTGACAACAACGAAAGCGACAGCTAGAGAGGTGGTGGCGAGAGTGGCGACGGCGAGAGAGGTGACAACGAGAGAGACAACGAGAGTGGTGGTGAGAGCGACGATGCGATGGAAGTAGGGTTCTGCGAAAGCTTGAAGGTGTGTGAGAGAGAAGCCTGCTATTAGGGTTTCTTTATAAAATTAGGTAACGCTTTTATCAGTGCTATCCAAAAAGCGCTGATATTGGTATAATATTAAAAATTTATTTATATTATATATATATATATATTTATAAAATTATTTATACAATAAATAAATAAATATATTTATAATTATAACTATAAATAAATAAATATTTATTTATAATTATATATAATAAATATATTAATAAATATTTGTATATATGTATATAATTAAATATAATTATAAAATTTTAAATATTATATATAAATATTTATTTATTTATAATTATAAAATTATAATAAATATATTTATTATATTTACAATTATAATTATAAATAAATATAGATATATTTAAATAATTATAAAATTATAATAAATATATTTATTATATATAATTATAACATTATAAATATAATAAATATATTTATTAAAATTTTATAATTATTTAAATATATATATATATATGTTATATATAATTATAAAATTATAAATATAATAAATATATTTATTATACTTTTAAAATTATTTACATAAATATATGTTTATTTATATATATATATATATATATATTGACCAAATTCACTGAAGACATATATTTATTTATAATTATAATTATAAATAAACATATTTAAAAAGTATTTATATATAATTATAAATATATAATTATAAATATAATAAATATATTTATTATAATTTTATAATTATTTAAATAAATATATGTTTATATATATATATATATATTGACCAAATTCATTAGAGACACATATTTATTTATAATTATAATTATAAATAAATATATTTAAAAAGTATTTATATATAATTATAAATATATAATTATAAATATATTTATTATTTTTAAAAATTTATTATAATTTTATAATTATTTAAAAAAATTATTATAATTTTATAATTATTTAAATAAATAAATAAATATATATTTATAATCTTGTAAATACTTTTTTTAAAACATTATATATATATATTTGAAATATTAAAAATATATATTAATATATCATATTTATATTAACTATAAACATGCATTTTTTAATTAATGTATATAAATAAACATTATTTTTTAATATAAATATAATAATTTTATATATATTAATAATATTTTTGATTAAAAACTTTTATCAGCGCTAAGAATATCACTAATAATGCCATCCTTTATCAACACTAAAACAAGTGTTGATAAATGATACACATTTATTAGAATTTTTTTAGCATTGATAAACATGACCTTTATCAACGCTTTTAGCTAACGCTGATAAAGGTTAGACTTCTATCATCGTTTATTACTTAGTGTTGATAAAAGATGGCGTGTCCCTTTCCTGGATCTATGGTAGTGATTTAATGATGGTCAAAATGGTATAATTATAGTCTTCTTTAGCTTCAATACCCTTAACGAATTCTAGATTCTTCCTAGCCCTTTTGAATCCCGTTAAAGGAGATCCTTGGCATCTCGGAAGACCTATCAGTTACCAACTCCTCTTCAATCCTTGATTCAAAAGCAAATCTCTCGTAGATACTCTCAATTTCTCTCAAGATCCAACTCAAATTCTCCATCATTCTCAAGGGATCTTCTCCTACATCATCTCTTCATCTCTCATCCAAAATTGTAAACTTCCTTTCGAGAGATTAGAGAGAAAAATTGTAATGGATTTTCCATAGAAAACCTCTCTCTTCTCACTACCATATTCAATGGATTTTCACTACCATAAGAGTGAGTTACACGTTTTTTGGATATTGATGAAGCTCAAGAGGGTGCTCACAACCACAATTGTGAATGACTGGTTTCTTGATCACTGCCAATATCAAGGGAGTAATAATAAAAACCTCTCAACTCAAGGGTAGGAGACATAGGGGCTCACACTGAGCTATTACCAAACTCCTTTATCAAACTATGTTTTATCTCATTTATTTTATGCATTGCATCACCCGAAATCGATGCACATGATTGCATAAATTCGATACATTTGCTTTCTTCTATGTATACTTAATTTATTAATACGTATTAAATTTATCAATTCATCATCTTATCAAATTTATCACTTTATCATTTCAAAATTGTTTATTTTTAAATTTATCTTTTCCATTTTCTTTAAATTTTAAAAGGGAAATTCACCCCTCCCCCTCTTACCATCTACTCTGATCAACAATTGGTATCTAAGGATTACTTGTGATCTTATTTAAAAAAAAATATTTTGTGATTTTTTTAAATCCTAGACAATTTCAATGTTCAATATTTTTATGATGGAATCTAATTCTTATTCGCATGCTCTTGATTTTGATGTCATGAATTATTACTATTAGAAAAATCACATGTCAACCTTTCTTAGTAGCATTAGTTATCATATTTGTAAAATGGTTATGCATGAATATATTTCAACTAAAGAATCTTAAGATAATTGGTTTTTTGATGATGTTAAAAACATTGAACTTAATATAAAAACTATGAACGATTTACATTTTGGTCTTGGTTGAAATGAATTAAATTGTGTTTATACATGTAAATGGATCATGAAATATATAAATTTCTAGAAGTTACCCATGAAAGAACCAAAAAAGTTAAAAATACTAGATTAGACATGCATTAACAATATTTTTAAATCTTTTATATGCATCATAATGAATCTATCACTAGTATGTTTACATAGTTTACTGATGAAATGATCAAAATTCTCTTAGTGATGATTTTTCTGAAAATCCCCTAGTAAAAAGATACTCTAGGTCCTACTAATAAATTGGGAACCCAAAGTTATAGCTATACAAGAAGCGAAGGATGCAAAAAAAATGACAGTCAAAGAACTAATCATATCCCTAGCGATGTCTGGAATCACCATGAAATGACAAGCTATGAAAGAGGTCAATGAATCCAATGATTTAAAGAAAACAAAAACCTTCAAAGGTACCAATAACGATTCATCCGGTGGATATTTTTAAGTGGGAACTCATACTAAAATACCTATCCTAAATGAGGTTGAACACCTTACCTTAATCTCTCACTTAGAACACTAAAATTTCAACAATGACCTAAATGATGAAAATTGGATTCTATCCATGAAAGAAAAACTAAATAAATTATCTTAAAACGATGTATATACTCTTGTAGAAATACCTAATGATCATCCCGTTATAGGCTCTAAATGGGTTTTTAAAAATAAGTTAGATGATCTTGGTAATATCACTAAAAGTAAAGCTCATATAGTAGCTAAAAGTTATAAATAAGAAGAAGAAATCAACTATGGTGAAATTTTTCCCCCGTCACTTAGTTATAATCCAATATAATCTTTTTGGAATTCATCTCTAACCTTAATTTAAAACTCTTTCAAACAGATGTTAAAAAAAATTTAAATGGTTTTATTAATGAAAATATTTTTATGGAACAACCACATGATTTTGAAAATCTTGTTTTTCCAAAACAGTTTTTAAAATTAACTAAAACTATTTATGGTTTAAAACAAGCCCCTTGGTCTTGGTGTGAACATTTATCAAATTTTATTTTATCAAATGGTTTTAAAGTGGGAAAAATTGATTCAACTCTTTTTCTAAAACACATCTCAAATGACTTGTTACTCGTTCAAATTTATGTTGACGGTGTGATTTTCAGTTCAACCAATGAATCTCTTTGTTTTGAATTTTATGATTTAATGAAAAAGAAATTTGAAATGAGCTTTATGGGTGAACTCAATTTCTTTCTCGGTTTTCAAATATCTCAAAATAAAATGGTATTCACAAATGAAATTTTAAAATGATTTGATATGGATCACACTAAGAAAGTTAGTATTCCTATGAGTAAAACTTGTAAGTTAACATTGGATGAAGCTAGTAAGCTAATTGAAAACACGATTTATAGAAGTATGATTAGAAGTCTACTTTATTTTACTACAAAACGACCTAAAATCATGTTTAGTGTTTGTGCTTGTTCTTGTTTTCAATCAAATCCAAAAGAATCACTCCTCAAATCTATTAAAAGGATTTTTTGTTATTTAAAAGGAACTAAAAGTCTTGGTTTTTTATCCCAAAGGAACTTCTTTTTGAATTAACTAGTTTTTTCGATGCTGATTTTATAGGATTCCAACTATATAGGAAAAGTAAAAGTGAGACTTTCAACCTACTTGGAAAACCCCTCATCTCATGGAGTAGTAAGAAGTAGAATTATATTTCTCTTTCTAAAATCAAAGCAGAATACATAGTCACCGAGAGTTTTTGTACCCAAATAATATGGATGAAGTTTTCTCTATTAGACTTTGGGCTTATATATGACTATATCCTGACTAAGTGCGACAACACTAGTGCTATTAATATTTTCAAAAATCCTATCCATCACTCTCATATTAAAAATGTTGATGATAATCACCATTTTTTAGGAGATCACTTCTAAAAGGGTGATATATTATTGAAATTTATTTGGACGTAATATCAACTCACTGATATTTTTACTAAATCCCTCACTCTTGACTGTTTCGATTCCATTAAAAGTGAATTAGTAATGGCATGCTTGTGATGCTATTCACTTAACTATGGTTAACTTGAGTATTATTTTTGAATTTAAAATCTTTAAAATATTGATTTATATTTTTATTCTTTGTTTAATATTTATTTCTATATGACTATGATCCCTATATCTCAATTATGCTATCATTTTTGGGTGAGGCTTGTCTCTTGATTTTGAAATTTTCCTTAAGAGAGACTTTTTCAAATTTATTTTTAAAATCAAAAAATGTTTTGTATTATTTTTAAACTTCAAAGTCATATTTTCTAAAAACAAGTACTTTCTATAATATTAATACTAGTTTTTAAACTTGTTTTCAAAACTTATGTGAGAAATTATATATATGCTCTTTTATTTTTCAACAAAACATTCGTTTTTATATCTCTTAAAGGAAGATTAATGATGAGTAAAAATTTTATATATATGCTTGTCTCTCTAAAAAATGTTTTTGAGTTTTCTTTGATGAAATAAAAATAGAAGGATGCTTTCAAGGCATGTTTTCACCTTTTTATGAGGGAATGAATCACTTGGAAAAGGTATGTACCAATTTTATTTTATTTTATTTTAAATTTCTCTATCCTTTTATTTTTATTCTCTTATCCTCTTATTTATTTTTTCTATATCTTTTTACCTTAAAAATTCTTATTCTCTCTAAATTATTAAGGGGTAGTTTGGAAGTTAAGATATTTTTTCAAAACCTTTTTGTTGTATTTTTTTAAAATATATTTCTTTAACTCCACTTCCAATCCCTATTTTGAGTTTTTTAAAATATTTTTAAATATATCAAGAGTTTTTCTTAAAATATTTCCTTTTAAAATTTCTCTTCCCTCTCATTGATATATTTTTAATAATAAAAAAGGGGGATAATTTCTTGTTGAATGTTTGAATCTTAAAGGTAGAGGGGGGGGGGGGGAGTTTTTTATTGTTTTTATTGAACTTAAATTGGAGGGATTTTATAATTTTTTTTATCTGTTACTTATTAATTATTTCACAAAAGGAGGAACTATTTAAATTTGAGTTAAATGTTTTATTTATGAATATGTAATGGTTTATTTATTATCTTGAATCATATTTAATATCTTTTAGTTTATTTAATGATCAAGTAAAAAATCATGATCTTTAAAATCTTGAATTACATTTCTATATCTTTCACTCTTGATATATATCTTTATATAAGTGTTTGTGATCATCAAAAGGGGGATGTTGTTGTATATTTATCTATCTATCGTATTGTTTTCATGATCATAAACACTCTCTTGTGCATCTAATGTTTTCATTTGAGAGAATTTCAGTCACTTTAATTTGACTTTAAGTCATTTCATTAATAGTCCTTATGGAGATATTAAATTCAATTCAAAGGTGAAATGTTGATCTATTTGGAGGATAGGATATATCTTTCACTATGTATTAAGACCATTAAATGATGTTAAAAGATACATCAAAGGTCATAAAAAGAATCTCTAGAGGATATGATTGAATTTGAAGCCATACAAGATGCACTGATGAGTCAGTGAAAGTGTCATAACCCGACTCATTGGGGCCCACCTGGCCGGTGGTAAGTTGAGTGTGACAAGAGAATCCCACCTCTAGTAGGATAGGGGTTGAAGATACTCACCAAGTATGCATATCACACACATGAGAGGACTTATCCTAAAGTACCTGTACACACACACACATATCCATACACCCATATAATGCAGAAAGATAGACAATTGGAACTGTAATGCATGCATAACATCTATCCCACATTAGAGCATGGAACAAGTAAAAGAAAGCATAAAGGGACAAATACAAGACAACCAAATCTGTAAAACAAGTTCAATCTTATAGAAAGGAGGGAACTGCTGTCAAATGAAACTTCAAGAACCAACTGTGGTTTGTTTAGCTCAACTATGCTCCGCCTGCTCCTGGTCCACCTAAGACTCCATTAAAAGGCCTATAATATGCACAAGACATGACATTTATGAGTAGATCCCATGCATGGGTGACTATATATATACCTAGTAGGACACCCCAAAATCACTAAACATAAAACATCAAGAGTGTGGTCACCTCATTATCATAAAGTCATGTCAATCAGAATATGATACATAGTAATAATAAGCCAAATATACTCAAGATAGACACAAAGACTCAAAGTAGGGTCACAACCATACTAACAGCCTAGGATTATTATTGAGGCTTCAAAGTAAATATCATTCAGAATAAATCACTCTACGATTTTGATAACATTAATGGAACTCATCAGAGAGGTTGTGCTTATCGGGCCTCACCAGGAAGAAGTATACTCTGGAACTCAGAAGATGATGATAAAAAAGTATAGGATCTAACCTAGGGACTATGAGTAATTCCAAACCCTATTCATAATAAACCTACTAGTATGGGGATCACACACCTTGATAGTCGGTAATAGGATTCCTAACCCAACCTAGGGAAGAAAGATGATAGAGGGTCACACACCATGCCACACGGAGGGATTTTTGACTCCATTAGAGACTTATATCATAGAGGGGGGCACATACTATGATCATGTAATGATATTTTATTATACCCTCATTGGGATAAACTAAGGGGACACACCCTAAACATACTGGTATACTATGATGAGAATGAGGGCCACAACTTACCCTAGGAAAATTAAACGACTTGTATAGGGTATACACGACGTGTCTTGGCCAACCCAAGTTTTCCCATGTATCCCAAAACATTACCATGTAATATAGATCATGCCCATGTAATTTTTACATTACCATGTATCTGGTCATGTTCAGGTACTCAGGTCATGCCTGTGCTCGTGCACCAGGTCGTACCTGTGTAATTTGGTCATGCCCATGTACCTGGTCGTGCCTATGCTTGTGTACCCCAAGGGTAAATGCCGAGATTATAGTACTAGGTCACATGATGTTTATAAGTTATACATAGTGTGTGATATTTAATTTTTGTGAAACCCTAGCCACCAAATCCAGGGGACTACATGACATGTGTTCTTCCGAAGTACACACTGTGTTTATCAGGATTTTTCAGAATCCTAGAAAATTTCATGCATATTTTCCCCATGCCACCATTGCCTATGTTCCAATTATGAAAATCAATACAGAACCTAGATTTGGGTTGAACATTATTTCCTTATAACTGGTGGACAGATTATGGGCACTCAAATTCACTCACAAGGCATCCCCATGGAACCAAGTTGACCGGGCATCCAAAACTACAAAATGAGATCTCCCAATACAACACCCAAATATTCTATCATCATCAATACACCATGATCATGACATAAATATTAAATGTGAACTTACAATAATTATCCTTTTCACTAAATAAAAACCTTTTAATGATCATTCACCGAGTATTTTTAGAACCACCGACTAAAGAAAATGCCGATGATGAACGTGCAAAGAACGATGAGAGAATGGAGCAAAACATAAACATGATAAATGAACCATGAATATTATTTGGTTTGGCCCCATTTTATATAAAGGTTATGAATGAAATGATATCAATAATTAACCCAACATAAATTTAGGAGGAAAATTCATTAATCATAAACCAACAATTGACCCGCAAATTAATTTGTTAGGGAATTAATTCACGTGTAACTTGGGTAAAGAAAATACAAGATTAAACCAACATAATAAAAATACCACCTCAAGTTTGGATTGATTACTAATGAATAAAGGTTCTATTCCATTATCATTGATGAGATCCACAAACTCCATTAGCAAAATAAAACTCTTTGGTACCGATCATTGAATCATGATCCAATCATTGTTCGCTAAAGATCTTCGCCATGAACTCTCTCCAAATCCCTTAGGCTATGTTTCTATCACTAGGATTTGACCATAAATGGGTTTAAATAGATATTAAGTTTGGTCATGAAAATTAAATAGATAAATACATTATCAAATTTATTTATTTATACATTATCTTCCTGTAACTACTCTTTAACAAAACACCTAACATCGATAAAGATTATGTCATTCCTAGGGTAAAACCCGCATTCCAGATTTAATGGTGGTCTCAAATTTCCCATATAATACTCTATTTGACATTTATTCAATTATATTAGTAAAACCATGCATGCATGATATAATATATTTAATATTTTTATTATATCAATACTGAGCCTCCCCGAGCCCCATAATTCTACTTTGACTCAGCACCTAACTTCAAAAATATAATTTAAAATATTTCAATGTTTTATAATGAAAAAACATATTCATTACATTCTCCCCACCTTGAGGATTTTAATCCTGAAAATCAAAAACCTACTCAAACTAGTGAGGGCACTAGGCTCGCATCTAGTTCTTCCGCTCATAGGTACTCTCTTGAATATTCTCGTACTACCACAAGACATGCACGAAGGTAATCACTCACCCTCAAAGTATCTTCTCTTTACGATAATTATTCTATACTAGGTACTCTATGAAGGTATCTCCATCCTTAATTTAAAGCTTTCCCTAGTCGATAACATGCTATGGGTCGTACACATATCTCCTAAACTACGACATGTGGAAAACATCGTGAACCTAGTCTAACTACAACAATAGGTCCAAGCGGTACACTACCCCACCAACCCTATACAGTATCTAGAAAGGGATAATGAACCTCAAAGATACATTATATACCTAACCAAATATCTATAATCCTCATTGAGGTGAGACCTTCAAGAACACATTGTCTCCTTATTAAAACCCCAAATTTCTCTATCGTCGGTCTGTATAAGATTTCTGATGGCTCTAGGTAGTCCTCATCCACTCCTAGATGATATTCACCTTCTTTGTTGTCACTCGCACCAACTATAGTCCCATTAGTGCTAACTACCATGGATAATTCCAACATAGTGGTGACCTATATAGGGTCTCCCATATGAGGCCTTGAATGGCACCATACCATTGGTGGAGTGGAATCTACTGTTATACATGAAATCCACCAAGGGTAGATGATCCTCCTAACCATGGACAAAGTCCAATATGAAATCCTGAAATATATCCTCTAGAACCTAAATGGTCCGCTCAGTCTGACCATTTTTCTGGGGGTGAAACATCACGCTCAACCAAAAAAT
This sequence comes from Viscum album, assembly GCA_963277665.1. Classification (NCBI taxonomy): domain Eukaryota; kingdom Viridiplantae; phylum Streptophyta; class Magnoliopsida; order Santalales; family Viscaceae; genus Viscum; species Viscum album. The sequence continues at coordinate 192,404,986 of OY728137.1, read as the reverse complement.
GAGTTCCAAAGTCCTCCTACAATCCTCTCTATAATTCTGATGTGAAGTGAGCATCACAGTCTGAAATGATCATTAAGGGAACTTTGTGAAACTGAATTATCTCTTACATGTAAATGAATCCCAATCTATCTACTGAACTCTTCTATTGGATGGCTAAAAGTGGGAAGAATTGGTGAGTCAGTCTATGATCACCTAAATAACATCATTTATTCTAGATGACCTTGGTCATACCATCATGAAGTACATGGATATACTATCCCACTTACACTCCAAAAAATTAAGGGGTTGATCTAAACCCACTGGAACTTGGTGCTTAGCCTTAACCTGTTGATAAGTGAGGCATCGAGAGACAAACACCACTACACACATCTTTATACATGGACACCATAATTGATGCCGATGGTTCTAGTATATCTTTGACACCCTAGGATTTAACACTAAGGGGTATGTATGAAAATCTCTCAAAACCTCCTTTCACAATGTCACCACCATCATCCTCACTTCAAAAAGGATTATGTGCTCCCCACCTTCATAAAAACCGTGAGGAGCATGTCTAGTGGATATATGAACACATAAGGTCTCACATTCAGTATCTATAAGCCGAGCCTCCCAAACAAGTTGTACAAGAGGAGGTATAATAACCATTAACTGGAGGTAAGATTTACCATCCTCATCCATAAAGGAAAACTACAATGAGGATAATTTATCTGACACTTTGCTTAACAACTGCAAACAAGATCTCATGTTAAGCAAGTATTCCACAATGGTACATCTTCTAAGAGTATAAACTATCTCAAAGTCATAATACTAAATAAAATATAGCCATAAACTTTGTCTCAAGTTTAGATCCTTATGAAAAAATATATACTTGAGACTCTTGTGGTCAGAATAGAAGATAAACCGCTCACCCATAAGGTAGTGTCGCCACATCTTTAGGGAAAATAAAAACACTTATAACTCTAGATTATGGGTCACGTAGTTCTACTCATGGGGTCTCAGGTGTCAGGATCCATAGGAAATCACCACCTAATTTTTCATCAGAACGCAACCTAGCCAAATTTTTAATACATCACAGAACACTACATACTCAACACCCTCCATTGGAAGTCTTAAGATTGGGACACTCGCCAAACTCTTCCAAAACTCTTAAAAATACTATTGAAACCTCTCCATCCACATGAAAGGCTACCCATTTCTGGTAAAAGTAGTCAAGGGTACTAAAATCCTAGAAAAATCAGGTATGAATCTTTGATAGTATCCAACCAACCCAATGAAGCTCCACACCTCAGTCACACTCTTAGTTGGCTCCCAAGCTATCACTGCCTCAATTTTTTTTGGGTCTGCTACTAGAAACTTTACCTATATCCATAGTTCAAAACCATGTTTATTGCCTAAAAAACCGTGGTTATAGTCTATACCCATGTTTCTATGAACTATGGGTTCTTAAGCCATTGGGATAGACCTATACCCACGGTTTGACCAAACCGTGGTATATTCCACATATACCCACAATTCTTAAACTATTGGTGTCAGAAATTTCAATGTAAATACCTATACCCATAGTTTGGTCAAACCATGGGTATAAGTCCTTATTAAAAAAAAATCCTCCGTTGGGATTGGATCCCATCACCTTCCGCTTACACTCCAACAACTTTACCGCTATCCTATAACACTTCTTATATTTTTATATTCAAATATATATATTTTTATATATAAAAATTTATTTCTATTTTTTTTATTATTATGAGAAAATAATGGGTGAACCTACACCCACAGTTTAGTCAAATTGTGGGTATAGGTTCCTTATTAAAAAAATATCTACCATTGGGAATTGATCCCAACACCTTCCACTTATAATACAATGACTTTACCACTATACTACAACATGTTTTTTATTCTTATATTCAAATATATATATATATATGTATATATATATATAAATTTATTTATATTAAATTATTATTATTTATTTTTATTATTATAGAAAAACAATGGGTTAACCTATACCCACAATTTGGTTAAACCGTGGGTATAGGTTTTCCCGTGGAATTCCCACAAATTTTTTTCCCATGCAACCTATTACCACGATTTAAAAAAACCATGGGTATAGGGGTGACCTATACCCACGGGTTTTGGAGAATCATGGGTATAGTTCCTTCCCATGATTTTCCCCATAAAACCTAGTCCCACGGTTTACAAAAACCGTGAGTATATGTCCTTCCCATGAAAAACTTTTTTCCCACGAATCCTATTCCCATGGTTTAAAAAAATCACGAGTATAGGGGTGACCTATACCCATGGTTTTTTGGAGAACTGTGGGTATATCCTTGTTTTCTAGTAGAGAATTCCTCTTCTGAGATGAAATTTCCTAGAAAGTGGACCTCTCAAATCCATAACTAACACATAGATAGATTCTTATAAAGCTGGTGCTTTTGGAGTATGTCTAGGACCATCCTCAAATATATCATGTACTCCTTATTTGATGTCGAGTACACTAGGATTTAATTGATGAATACTACTAAGAACTAATCCAAGAAAGATGAAAGATCTAGTTCATAAGTCCCATGAACACTGTTGGTGTGTTCATCACACCGAACAACATCACTAAGTACTCTTAGTGGCTGTAAGAGCATCAAAATTTCATCTTCAATATATCCTTATCCCAAACTCAGATATGGTGATATCCTGACCTGCGATCAATCTTTGAGAATCACCTCACTCCTTTAAACCAGTCAAATAGGTCATCGATTCTTAACAGTGAATACTTATTTATGAAGGTCACCTGATTCAGGCAATGGTAATCCACACATAACCTCAATCTATCATTTGATTTCTTGGAGAACAAAACTAGGGACACCTAGGGTGATACACTAGGTCTAACAAAGTTCTTGATATATATCTCCTCTAACTACACATTCAACTCCCGAAGCTCCATCAGGGCCATCCGATATACTGGCATAGATATCGAGGTAGTCCCTAGGTAAAATTATTTTCATAAGTCAATATCCTAATAGGGAGGTAATCCTGAAACATCCTCATGGAAGATGTCCTCATACTATGACACCAATGTATGAAGCTAAAATCCCATAAAATTTTCTACTCTAAGGGGAATACTAGATAAATGATGAGTAATCAGCTATATCCTTCTGCGTATAAGTACACCCTTCTCTTCCTAGGTTTATTTATCTCCAAAAAAGGAAAACCTCATCCCATATACATGGATGCGCCACATCATCTACCTAAAACAATCAATCTACGCATGAACTATGGAGAGTCAGTCCATACCCAGGATGACATTGTAAGGCCTCACAATGGCCATAAAAAGACCCTATAGGAATCTATCTCCTCTAAGAGTTAGGGCATAATGTCTGAAGAAGTGTGTGATCACTGAATCCTCTATAATAGGAGTGTCTAAATGCAAGATTTGATCAAAAAGATTCACCAGAATCTCTAGATCTTGAATAAGTTATGTGGTAAGAAAAGAGTATATCGTGCTTGTTTTTATCAATACTACAGATAAGTAGAGAAGATATAGATCATACCTCGATTCATCACTAAATCCACTGGTTCAAAATCCTCTACTAACTATAGTTTCCCTCATCCCTGACCACCAGCTCCCTGAGCCTGGCATGGACCACCCATGGGTGGTGGTGGCAACAGATGAAAACATCGACCGCCACCTTTTACTCTCCTAGATCCTTTTCCAAGTCTTATTCCCTACATACATCCATTCTCTAGTCACTTTTTTCCTAGGTGTTCTCTCTATCAACTGCAAAGTGGGTCGGATAATCCCATGCGAGATATCCCCACCCATAAGAGGAGTAACACTACCATTCCCTTGTCCGACTAGAACTATCCTGAGAGCCCTAAACTGCAAAACCTCTATCCTGATATTATATTAAAAAATTCATAGATCTCTTGGATCCCTAAGTATGACATAAACTACTAGATACTAAATTCTTGGCTCTAGGTTTTCCATTACCAGCACCAACTATCAGTTATTTCTCTATCGAGAATCTCTATACCATCAAGGATCAATCAAGAACTCCAAAATTACTAGGAATGTAGAGAGATATCACACCAACCAATATATATCAATGAATTACACACTCAAATTTATATTCTCAAAAGAATTCATCTCAAACTATATCCATGGAGTATTGTGGGAGGTTATTGAACCTTAATTCATACTATACTACTGTCATGCTACCCTGTTGAAGCTCTAGATGCTTCTAGATGCGTACTACTCACAACTTAGATGTATAAAACACCTATTTGAAGAGACGATCTAACTATATCCAATAAAGTGTTTCCTTTTCGAATGTCTGAGTCACTAGAATCCACCATAACCCCAAAAATCCATGAAGAAGTCTCACCACTAGGACCACTATCTGATCTAGAGAGGTTATGACTGGGTAGAAAACTTACCCAACTACCTCAATCCTGTTATCAACTACCTAGGGGTTTGTCTTGCCTTGAAATTAAAGATATATCTATCTATAAAACACATGAAGTGTGATCAAACTATGCACATACTCACCTAATATTGTCGATGAAACCTACTGCTTGATGGGTGGTGGTAAGATTGACAAACCACATGAAGGTACCACCTACTATATGAGATTATACACCGAAGCCTCCTTACCAGGAAGATCATCCTCACGATCCAGTTGCATAATCCATTGGAGTTGGTGTCCTAACTGTTTGTACTTTGATTACATGTATATTCGATGTATTAAATATTAATAAACTTCTTATAACATTTTTTTCATTATTCTTCAAGGATCTAATGTAATAATTTCCTAGAGTACACACCACATTGATAAGGTCATAGAGGTTCCCCTCTATGATAATAACCTTTAAGTTATATGATGATATTCTTAAATATAGTTCTATGGTTGGATAACATACTATGATGGGACACATAGTACATAGACTGTCAGGTCTGTGTACTCATAAGAAGATGAGGCTTCTTCTCATGAAGTTTACACTTAGAAATATACAAGATGAGAGATTATGAGAACAGACTCACCAGTAGGAATTTAGTACATTTTTGTGTCATTGGATATTAATATATGTGAGCATGATTAATGGTCCTTATACTTTAATATTATCATCAATGCATTTCATGACTCATGCACTTATATTTTATAACGAAAACCATGATGACATATGTTCATGGTAAGGTAGGGTACATTGGGCGCATCACGATTAACATGTAATTAATGGATAAGTAAAGGAAGGATCTATAATTTCCATATTTATGGAAGTTGATATCTCAACCCTTTTATAGTAATAGAACCATCACATTAAATTCCATATCCATGGTGCAGCCTTCTTGATGAGATATTGTGATAAAGAAATTATATTACACAATGAGCATTCATATGTGGTCATCATCATTACAACATTAAGTTTATTCTCTTGGGTGTCTTTAACCATTACTAAAAATTAATCTTGAACTTTAGGCAAGGTTGCCTAATTCCAATGATAAAGAATCCCAGAGATCCACACACTAAGTGTTTTTGATGATCTCAATTAAATTATATTTGAATTTAATTAATTGAATAAATATTATTCTCAAGACAAAGAGATAATTTTATTTATGTTTTATTGATCATAAATATTTATTGAGGAATGAAATATTTAAATGAAATATTTATTTGGGTGTTCAATAAATGATAGAGGAGTACAAATAGGCCAAGATTGTGTTCGGTGACAAATATTAATTAATAATCCAGTTAAATAATATTTTTTATTTTGTAAGTTGGCGCACACCAAGATATAATAACAATATTATTATATATCATTTGGCTTATTAAATATTATAATATTATTTACATCCAGACATGCAATTAATTAATATTTTAACCTAAACCCTATATCTATAAATAGATGGTCATGTCTATTGTGTATATTACCCAAAAATAAAAACATGATAATTTTTGCGCACAATTAATTCTCTAAAAACTCCTCCTTCTCTCTCCCTCTCAAGAATGATAAATGTAGGAGAGATTCCTTCAAGACCTAAGGACAAGTGACAAAAATAATAATAAAAGACAATTAATTTACCATGATAGCACCTAGAGATCGATTGGCGTTGTTTGGAGATCAAAGAAGCACAAGTGGATCACCACTAGAGAGATTTTATCCTTGGATAATCAAAGTGAAATGAAGTCAATCCAAAACGGTCTTGTCGGATGATCAACATTCACATCGAAGAAAGATCCTAAAACCTAGTATTCTTTTCTTCCAATATTAAATAAATTAATTATAAATTTGATGTGAAAGATCCTTGCTCGAGGTTTTGGGTAACTCAATATTAAAATAATGATTCTCTTACCTTGGTCCATCCCTTATGTTACCTCTATCCACAGATTAAAAAGACTAGAAAATACTCTAAACTAGTTGTTGGTTCTCCTATGGATCAGGTGAAACCACATTCTTAGAATCCTCTTCTTATTGATTTACTCTATGCCTAATTGGTGCCATTTTTTATAACCAAAAGAAAATTCCATTTAGTATCACTCTCTAGCAATTGAAGGCTTATAAATTTCAAATTTTTCACATCACACATATCACAACAAGGATTTCCAAAATTTAACAATTTTTATTTCCAAACAATTTTGGAAATTCCACCATACCTTTTGAAAATTAACCATTTTTAACTTGTTTTAAAAAATCAACACTTTTTCACCAAATTATAAATCATTACTTAAAATAAATTATAGACTCCTAGTGGGAAGTAATTTCTATCAATGTATATCATGATCTTATTATAGGCTAAACCCATGACAATGAGGTAATAACTCCTAGGAGTGTATTAAACACTCATATACCCAAACTCTCTAGTAACTTTAAGTTCAACATAAATAGGTTATCTACACCTCTTTATGCTCTACATTTCAAGTTCTAAAAATCCCATCTCATTGTTACCCATCCAACTCAAGGACTAAAACAAAATGATTTTCAATTCCAATACTGAACAAACCGATACCATTTGAAACATACCTCCCATCCTCATTGGTTTGAGAAGGTGGTAGAACATTACTAGGCCTTATGTGACATCCCCAAGACACTAAAGGATGAAAATAAATGATGAGAGCTTGATAATAATTGGGATATGATTTTCCATTTTAAAACAAAACAACCATACCAAATAATCACAACCAAACCACCATTATATAATGCATGAGAAAAATGTAATACAACTAAAATAGGAACAACCCAAACCAAACTAAATCAGAGTACAATGAAAAAACCAATACCAATAACAATATCAGAGTACAAATCAAAAACCAAACCAACAAAACTCAAAACTCCAAAGACACTAAGATAAAAACTCCCAACTTGCTCCAAGATGAAAACTACATGCCCAACCCAAGGTATCAAGAAGTATAACTAAATAATTAGGATTCCACGCCTTTACTTGTGTCTCGATAAACAACATTTGAAAATGCACCAAAGTGGCCAAGTAGTGGGTCAGTATAAAACTCAGTAGGATTTCCCCAATGACTTCCCTACTCATTCCACTAGGATAGAACATATTATCACATTTATATAAGATAATTTATATAAAACATTTTAAAATAGTTTATATGAAAACAAAAACCATTTCTAATAAAAATAGTTTTCCATGGAAATAAACCAAAAAAGTCTTTCAAACAATTTCAAAATTCATTTGACACAACCCATTCCATTCCATACATCCACACATGCATGCCCAGGTGATAGTTCCATACTCATGAGTGCTCTATCATTAATCTACCAATTCATAAAAATGTAACCATATACCAAGTTCCCCAATAACACACACTCCTTCCATAGGGCCGTATCAATGAAAATGAACACATTCCAACCGTTTATGCCAAATACCATGCCACACCATTATGATAAACCATTTCAATAAAATAATATTTTTTATTGAAAATATCACTACAAGACTTTTCCATAAATTAAAATCAAAAAATAATTTTAAAATCACCATTTTAAAACCATGTAACCAATTTCACTTTCCATAAAAAACCAATTTTAACAATTTCACCAACCGTTACTAAAGTGTCGACAATTATTTTCCACAAATGGTGGCTGCCCCCTTATTTGTCAATGGAGGCAGGTGTGGGTGGTGGGTGGTGGGTGGAAAACCCCACCAATTGATCCTGCGAGAGAAGAAGAGCAGGGGTGAGGGTTGCCTATAAAAGGAAATAGCCTCATCCCATTTGCAGCATCCCATCATCGGTTCTCATCAACAATACAACAGATCCCATAGCAGAGCAGTTTTTGTGAGGTTTATTTCCCCACTTATTCAAGAGATATTTTATGAGGGTTTTATCCTTGTAATAGTGAGGGAGTGTGTACCCGCTTTTACCCATAGTGATCCTTATATTTGCCTGTGGTTTTTTTACCCCTTTCATTTTGGGGGTTTTTCCACGTTACATCTGGTGTCCATTTTATTTACGCATTTTCACTTTATTTTATCTTGTGATTATTACTACACTGGTGGGAAAATCATTTACGATCCCAATAAGTGGTATCAAAGCCAAGGTTCTGGCCCAGTGCTGTTCACATTTTTGGGTATTAATAATTCTCGTAAATTTTAGTATTCTCTGTGATTGCGACTCCGGTTGATCTTTCACATTAGAAAAAAATTATTGAGATTATTAAATAAACCATTGTGAAATGGAGGAGGTTCTGGACTAACGGCGTGTCCAGATGGTGGTGAAATTTGAGATCGAAAAATTCAAAGGGAATAATTTTTCGTTGTGGAAAATGAAGATACAGGCAGTGCTGCAGAAGGATAATTTCCTACTGGCAATTGGAGAAAAGTAGGTGGGTGTGAAAGAGGAGAAATGGAATGATATGGACTAGAATGATATTTCCAATATTCGTTTGGCTTTGGCAGATGGGGTCTTATCGAGAATTACGGAGAAAAATATGACAAAATAAATACGGGATACTCTGGAAAAGCTATAAGAGGCCAAGTCACTGCACACCAAAATTTTCCTGAAGAGAAAATTTTACACTCTTCGGATGACGGAGTCATCATCAGTGACTGACAACATAAACAACCTTAATACCTTGTTCGCTCAGCTCATGACATTGGGTTATAAAATTGTGGATACTGAACGTGCGGAGATTCTACTCCAGAGTTTTCCAGATTCATATGATCAAGTCATCATCAACCTCACCAATAATATCCTGACGGATATGTTGTCCTTCAATGATGTTGCAGCCACGGTTCTTGAATAAGAAATTCGGCCCAATAACAAGAAGGATAGACAGACAACTTCGCACCAAGCAGAGGCTCTGTCAATGGAGAGAGGAAGGATGATTGAGTGTAGTTCTAGTGGGAGCCAAAATCATGGAAGGTCCAAATCAAGGGGTAAGAAGAAGAATGTCACATGTTTCAATTGTGACAAGAATGGCCATATCAAGAAGGATTGTTGGAATATGAAGAGTGGTGAAAAGATCTATCAGGAGAATGTGGTGAGTACTTCTGGAAAAGGAGATATACTAGTCAGTGAAGCAACAACGACTACTAGAAGCAGGAAGCATATCAACGATGCATTTATTATTGACTCAGGAGCAACATGGCACATGACGTCTCGATGAGAATGGTTTGACCAATATGAAACCATCCTAGAAGGACTTGTGTACATGGGGAACGATCACACTCTGAAGATATTTGGAGTCGGTACCATTAAACTGAAGGTGCGTGATGGTATTTTTCAGACCGTTCAAGGAGTACGTCATGTGAAGGGCCTGAAGAAGAACATATTGTCTTTGGGACAATTTTATGACATCAGATGTAAGACTTGCACAGAGAATGGAGTGATGAGAATTGTGAAGGGTGTGCTTGTGGTAATGAAGGAAGAGAAGATCTCAAAGAACCTGTACATGCTTATGGGTGAAACGTACAAGGAGGCGGAGATAGTTTTTGAATCAACTACCTCAATAGAAGTGTTGATGACATTATGGCATCGAAAGCTTGTCCATATGTCAGAATGAGGCCTGAAGATTCCTACGGATCAGAAGTTTCTACCTGGGATGATAAAGGCATCCTTACCATTTTGTGATAATTGTGTTTTGAGCAAGCAACATAGGTTAAAGTTCGGGACGTCAATAGCAAGAAGTCATTAGATCTTGGAGTTGATCCATTCCGATGTTTGGAAAGCACCAGTTATATCCCTAAGAGGAGCAAGGTACTTTGTATCATTCATTGATGATTATTCTAGGAGATGTTGGGTGTACCCAATCAGGAGGAAGACAGATGTTTTTGAAGTCTTAAAAACATTCAAAGCACAAAAGGAGCTTGACTCTGGAAAGAAGATCAACTGTTTGAGGATAGAAAATGGTGGAGAATATACAAGTGAGGAGTTTGATAATTTTTTTCAACAGGAAGGGATCAATAGATAGTTCATAGTGGCGTACACTCCTCAGTAGAATGGAGTGGCAGAGCGGATGAACATAACCCTGTTGGATATAACAAGGGCTATGCTGAAGACTGCAGGTATTGCCAAAACTTTTTGGGAAAAATTAGTGAATACCACCTGTTATGTGATCATCCGATCTTCTTCAATGGTGATTGAGCTGAAGACACCGATGGAGATGTGGACTAGTAAACCCACCGCTTATTCCCGGTTACATAATTTTGGAAGTCCTATATATGCAATGTTTAATGACCAGGAAATATCAAAGTTGGATTTGAGATCCAGGAAATGTATCTTTTTGGGGTATGTTGATGGTGTGAAGGGGTATTGTTTGTGGGACCCCATTGCCCACAAATTTATCATCAGTAGAGATGTCATTTTTGCAAAATACAAGGTGAAAATGACAACTGATCAAGACATAGAGAAGGAGAATACAAATAATACAACAATTTAATTAGAGGAAAAGTCCAAGGAAGAATCAATTTCCTCTAAAGAATTACCAGAGCATGATGATCAAGTACCGGTTGAGTCTAGACCACAATGGTCAACTCGGGAGAAAAGAGAACCAGTATGGAACTCAGACTATGTCACTGAGAGCAATATTGTGTACTGATTATTGACAGAGGATGGAGAGCCATATCTTTTATGGAGGCAACCCAGAGTCCAGATGTATCCTCATGGATGGTGGCGATGTAGGAGGAACTTGAAGCCCTTCACAGGAACAAGACTTGGGATCTTGTTCCATTACCTCGTGGAAGGAAGGATATTGGAAAAAAATGGATATTTAAGATCAAGCAGGATTAAAAGGACCAGGTGGAAAGATATTGTGCAAGATTGGTGGTTAAAGGATTTGCTCAGAAGGAAGGTATTAATTTCAATGAAATATTTTCTCCTGTTGTTAGACTAACGGCTATTCAGATAGTTCTGGAAATGTGTGCTACATACAACTTACATCTAGAGCAGCTGGATGTGAAGACTTCTTTTCTCCATGGTGATCTTGATGAAGAGATCTATATGCTCCAACCAGAAGGTTTTTCAGAATAAGGAAAAGAGAACTTGGTTTGAAGGTTAAACAAATCTATGTACGGTCTCAAACAGGCACCAAGGTGTTGGTACAAGAGATTTGATTCCTATATCATGAGCCTTGGATACGACATACTTCATTCAGATCCTTGTTCATATTTCAAGGGTTCATATGGTAATGATTTCATCATTTTTCTGATGTATGTGGATGAAATGTTGGTCGCAGTCCCCCACAAAGATCAGATCCAGGAGACAAAGGCACAATTGGCTAGGGAGTTTGATATGAAGGACTTGGGACCAGCAAACAAGATTCTTGGGATGCAGATTTACTGAGACAGAAATAATGGGAAGATTTGGCTATCACAGAAGAGTTACTTACAGAGATTCTTGAAACGCTTCAACATGCAAGACTGTAATCCAATCTCTACCCCTCTTCCCGTCAATTTCAAGTTATCCTCTATGATGAGTCTTATCAGTGAATCAGAGAGGATAGAAATGTCTCGAGTACCGTATGCATCGGCAATGGGTAGTCTAATGTTCGCTATGATTTGTACTAGACCAGACATTGTACATGCAGTGGGAGCAGTTAGTCGGTACATAGAGAATCCAGGATGGGAGCATTGGATCACAGTGAAGAGTATCCTGATATATATCAAGGAGACCTCAAATGCTGCATTATGTTATGGAGGATCATATTTTATTGTCAGAGGCTATGTTGATTCATATTTTGCAGGTGATTCTGACCAGAGGAAATCCACAACTGGTTATGTGTTTACTCTTGTAGGAGGAGTTGTGAGTTGGATTTCAAAGTTACAGTCAGTTGTGGCTTTATCCACAATAGAGGCAGAGTACATGGAAGCTATATAGGCTTGCAAATAGGTGATTTTGATGAGAAGGTTGTTGGAGGAGCTCGGGTACAGATAGAAGAAGATTCCATTGTTTTGTGATAGTCAGAGCGCCTTGCATATTTCAAAGAATCCATCTTTTTATTCCAGGATGAAGCACATTGTGGTACAATATCACTTTGTCCAAGATGTGGTGGAGGAAGGAAGTGTGGATATGCAGAAGATTCATATTAAAGAAAATCTGGAAAATTTCATGATGAAGGTGATTAACTCTGATAAGTTCAGATGGTGCAGATCCTCGAGTGGCCTTGCAGATACTTGAGAAACATGGTTTTGAAGATAGCAAGGATTTTTGGAGATGTTATTGGTTCTCAATCAAATCTCTAAGTGGTAGATGTGTCGATAGTTATTTTCCACGGACGGTGGTCGCCCCCTTATTTTTCAAGGGAGGCAAGCGTGGCTGGTGGGTGGTGGGTGTCCAACCCCACCAATTGATCCTACGAGAGAGGAAGAGTAGGGGTGAGGGTTGCCTATAAAAGGCAATAACCTCATCCCATTTGCAATGTCCCATCATCGGTTCTCATCACCAATACAACATATCCCATAGCAGAGTGGTTTTTGTGAGGTTTATTTCCCTGCTTATTCAAGAGAGATTTTACGAGGGTTTTCTCCTTGTAATAGTGAGGGAGTGTGTACCCGCTTTTACCCATAGTGATCCTTCTACTTGCCCATGGTTTTTTACCCCTTTCATTTTGGGGGTTTTTACACATTACATCTGGTGTCCCTTTTATTTCCGCATTTTGCACTTTATTTTATCTTGTGATTATCGCTGCACCGGTGGGCCAATCATTTACGGTCCCAACATAAAGAGGGTTTCCATAAATCTTTTCACATCAATTTCATAATTCAATTCAAGAAATTAAATAAATTTTAAATCAATAATTTAATTTCTAACTAAGAGGAGTTGAGAGTGAATCCACCTACCTCACAACTTATGCGAAACTGAAGAACGACACAAAATATTCAACAAACTAGATTAAAACTCCTTCAAACATCCTTAGATATAGTTCCCCTTAAAAAACAACCATAAATCATCATGATTGGAATCATGAAACATTAATCTATCTCCAAAAGACTAGATTCATGAATCCAAGAGAGGTAAGAAGAAGAAAACTAAGGAAAACAACCAAGAAAGGGAACTTACCAAGGAATCTGGATTTTAATGTGCCAATATTCGCCAACAAATCACTCTTAGATCAAGAGAAATGGTCTCCACAGCCTTGGGAGGGAGAGGAATTTCATTTAGGGTAAGATTATGGGATAAATAAGTAAATTAAGAGGTAATCCACATTAGATACACAAGATCCGGATCTTGTTTTTAACGTTGCACAGTTAGGGCACATGAGTAGGAAAACCGTGTGCTAACCATGCATTATCCACTGCCTCCAAACACCCCTCACATAGTTGGATCACATAATTAGACAAACCGTGTTCCAACTATGATAAAACCCTCTATCTAACATCACACAGTTTCTCCTAGGTGGATATATGGTTTGGCCAAACCATGTGCCTACCCAATGCCCACTTTTCCAATTGTACAATTTCCTGTGATGTGTTACATGGTTTATACTAACCGTGCTCAAACCATGAACCTCCATAAAGCCCAATTTTTTTTCCAAAACTCCTCAAAACCTCCCAAAACTTAACCTAATTACATTATATACTTTAAATAAATAAATAAATAAATGGTTAATTACTTGAAACCAAGGGTGCTATATTCTCCCCACCATTAGTATTTCCGTTCTCAGAAAGTTAAAAACCACCATTGATATGAAAGAGTTCAATCCATTTCTCAACCATTTACTTATCACACTCCCACATTTCTTCCCGAATTCGAACATATTTCCATAAAACCCACACTAAATCAATGATTTTCCCATGAAAGACTTTATATTTCCTATCCAAAATCTATACCGGCACATAAAAAAATGTAGCATCTTGATCTAGCTCAATGTGATTCCATCAAATCACATGGTCATGATCAGGTTAATACCTTTTCAATTAAGATACATGAAACACATTATGAATTGAACTAAACCTTGGTGGAAAATCCAACCAATAATCCACCCCACCAACTTGTTATAGTATCTCAAAAGGTCCTATGTATTGAGGGGATAAATCGACCTTCTTCCCAAAATGATGATGATCAATACTTAGAGAGATTCTCAAGAACACATGACCACCCACCTTGAATGACAACGACCATCGACGATGATCCACATATGATTTATAATGAATATGAGTTGTATCTATTATATTCCTAATCAACTGAATCTTATCTATTTTCTCTTTCACAAGGATTATTCCAACCAGTGAGGTATCACCTATTTAAACCCAACAAAGTGGAGAATGACAAGGACACCCATAAAATTCTTTATAAGGATCCATATATATCGAGTCTTGATAACCATTGTTATATGATAACTCCACTAATAGTATGTTCTCCTCCCATGAGCCACCAAAATCCATTACATAATCCCAAAGCATGTCTTCCAATGTTTGTATCATCCTTTTGGATTGTACATCCATATAAGGATGATACACCATGTTTATAGTCAATTGAGTCCCAAGGGATTTCTATAAGGATTTCCAATAATAAGATGTAAACCTCAGATCTCAGTTTGATATTATCTAAACTGGTATACCATGCCTCTTTACCACTTATAGGATATAGATTTTTAACAAGTCTTCCACTGTATGATATTCATGAATAGGGATTAAATGGATTGACTTTTTGATATGATCCACTATCACCCATATGGAATCATGTTTCTGAACCATACTTGGGAGAACTGTCACAAAATCCATGGATCACTACTCCCATTTCCAAATATGAATATGTAAAGACTGCAATATACCTACTAGTTGCTGGTGCTCTACCTTAACCCGATGATAAGTGAGGCATCTCATAACAAACCCAACCACATTTCTTTTCATCCCAACCTATAAAAATTGTACTTTCAATGCCTTATAAATATTTTATATTCTAATATGAACATCCCATCATGAATGGTGGTAAGCATGAAGAAGTTATTCCTGAAAATCCATAAGTATGAACATCCAATCTTGAAAACAAAACAACGATCCCATGTCAAGCTTCCATCCATCAATGGTTTCCCCACCATTGAGTTTTGAACTTATAGAAACACATTCTAAATTGAATGTTTGTTCCTATTTAACCTTCTCAACCAAATCAAGAATAAAATAAACCAGAAAAAACCCACAACACTAACTCTTTCTTCACAATCCAAGTGCATATCAGCTATCAATAACATTATTTTCCACTGATCTGAAGCCTCTTTCACCAACTTACTATACGACTTCCTTCTTAATGAATCTACCACTTAATTTCCTTTACCTAGTGTATACATCAAGTCAAATTCAAACATTTGGAGATACTCTATCCATATTCTTTATCTTAGATTCAAATATATTTGTGATAAAATGTGTTTCAAACTCTTATGATCCATAAACACCATAAATTTATCACCAAAGTGGTAATGATGCCAAGTATTTAAATCATGCACTAAAATAGCTAATTTGAAATCATGTGTTGGGTAGTTATTCTCATGAAGTCATAACTTTCATGAGCTATAAGTGACAAAATGATATCTATTCATGAGAACAAACCCCAATACAGATCCCGAAGCATCACAACACACCACATATCCTTGTCATGATTTAAAAAATATCAAGTTTGGTGCTGATGTTAGACAAACTTTAAGCTCTTGAAAAGACTTCTGAAATTAATTATTCCATTGGAATGAAACATTTTTCCTTTTCAAAGATTTAATTAGTGAATCTATTTGTGAAAATTCATGAAAAAAATGTTGATAATAACCAGCCAAGCCAAGAAAATTATGTATCTCAAAGACATTCATTAGTGATAAACAAGATATCAAAACCTCTATCTTTTCTGGATCCACACAAACACCTATTTCAGAGATTACATGTCCAAGGAAACATACCTCTTGTATCTAAAAATCACACTTTCAGAGTTTTGAATACAAATGATGATCTCACATGATTCCCAACACTGTCATCAAGTGTTTATCATTCTCAACCTTTGTCCTTGAATACACCAATATGTCATCCAAAAACACCACCACAAAAGAATTTAGATGCCTTTGAAATATCTAATTAATCAATGCCATAAAGATAGCTGGTGCATTTGTAATACTGAAAGACATAATCATATACTCATAATGGATATATCTAATCTTGAAATATTTTTTCAGAATATCCTTCTTCTTAACCCATAATTAGTGATATATTGATCATGAGTTAATTTTAGAGAATCACTAGGATCCCCTTAATTAATCAAATAGGTCATAAATTTATGGGAGAGGATATTGATTATTTATTGTAACTTTGTTAAGCTTACAATAATCTATACATAGCCGAAGAGTTACATCCACCTTTTTGACAAACAAAACTGGCACTAGCCATTGAGATATACTAGGTTGAATGAACCCTTTGTTTCCTATCTATTCCAACTAGAATCTCAATTCCATTATTTCTGTTGGTTCCATATGATAAGGAAAAAGTGAGATAAGATTGGTCCCTAGTAAGAGATCAATCATGAAATACACTTCTCTTGTGGGTGGAAACACTGAGAAATTATCCTGAAAAACATCAGGAAACTGATCAAAAAATGATAGAAAATCGCTATACCTGATCTCATCCACCGATTCCAAGGTCACAGTTTCCAACTGGTATGAGATAGTTCCAACTTCTGGTGCCAAAAATCATGCTCCAATTTCTTTTTCATTTCTATCCACTCTAAAGAGATTCACAATGCCATAATCAATTGTAAAAATAACCCTTTGAGTATAACAGTTGATGTGAGATTTTAACATTTTAAACCAATCCATACCTAGAATTATATCATATACATCCATCTCAAGCATATAAAAATACCATATCAATTTAACCCTATCAATACTTATAGAATATTATTTTCACATAAAGGTTCGACATTCTCTTTGATCAAGAGGAGTTTTAATTTTCAAAACAGAAGACATCATCTCAACATGTAAACCTAGAACATCAACAACACAAGAAGCAATAAATGAATGAGATGCACCTATATTAAACAAAGCTTGCATAAAGGTAGAATTCAAAATAATTGTACCTATCACCGTTGAAGGTCCAGATTGATCATCCACAATCATTTTCTCACCTCTATATAATTAATTAATCATTTCATTATTATCTTTGTTACCTTGTTGAAATTTCACCAGTTGAGGGGTCATGGTATTCCTAGAATCACTATAGATATCCCATTTATACTATTTAAAACTATTATAATACCCTCATCTTATTGAAGAATACAACATCTATGAAACAAGAGATGTGTCCTGAGCACCTGAACTTGTAGTACTATGACAATATTACTAAAGATTCCCTATATAGTTTCAATTTTGGCATGCTCTAGGTGGTGCCGTAAAATTTCACTTCATGTGATTGAAATAACCACACTAAAAACATCCTAGATTACTCTTGGGTTTAAGAGGAAGATTCAATGATCTATCCATATGATTCTAAATCCCAACACTAGTTTTCTAGATCCTCCAACTTGTATATTGCTAACTTGAATTTTAGCTCAGTTGGCATGCTTGAGAAATTGAAGATTTGATTCATCCTACTCAACCGCACATCTACTTTTTATAGTTCTAAATCATCTCAAAATATGGGTGGATTCTACTTCTAGAACTGAATAGAATGATATGATTTCCTTGGTTCACCCCTTCTATTCACTCTATCCACAGCTTTAAAATCTTGAAAAATACTCCAAACCAACCATTGGTTCACTTTTGTCTTAGGTAAAACCACATTATTAGCATCCTTTTTTGGTTGGTTTATTCTACTCATAACCGATTCCATTTTCTATAAACAAAAGGAAACACCATTTAGTCTCACTCTCTAGCAACTGATGTCTTAGAAATTTCAAATTTATCATATCACACATATCACAACAAGGCTTTCCAAAATTCAATAAAATCTATTTCCAAACCATTTTTGAAAATTCCACCATACCTTTTGAAAATCAACCATTTTTAACTTATTTTCAAAAATCAACACTTTTTAACAAAATTACAAACCATTACTCTAAATGATTTATGCACTCCTAGTGGGAAGTCATTTCTATCAATGAATTTCATGATCTTATCATCAGATAAACCAATGATAATGAGGTAATAACTCCTAGGATTTTATTAAACACTAATATACCCAAAATCCCTAGTAACTTGAAGTTTAGCATAAATAGGTTAACTACGCCTCTTTATTCTATATATTTCAAGTTCCAATGATCCTATATCCCTACTACCCATCTAACTCAAGGACTAAACCAGAATTATTTTCAATTCCAAGACCAAATAAATTGATACCATTTGTAACATATTGCTCCTCCTCATTGGCTTGAGAAGGCAGTAGGACATTACTGGGCCTTAGGTGACATACCCAAGACACCAAAGGTTGGAAATAAATATGGAGGGATTCATAAAAATTAGGGGATGATTTTCCATTTAAAAATAAGACAACCATACCAGATAATCACAACCAAACCACCACTATATGATGCATGAGAACAATGTAATTTAACTCAAGGAGGAACAACCCAAACCAAACTAAATTAGAGTACAATGTGGAATCCAAGATTAATAACAATATCAAAGTATAAAGCGAAAACCAAACCAGTAAAACTAAAAAACTCCAAAGACACCAAGACAATAAATCCCAACCTACTGCAAGATCCAAACCACATGACCATCCCAAGGTATCAAGAAGTATCACTAAAGAACTAGGATACCTTTCCTTTACCCATGCCTCAATAAACAACATCTACAAAAGAACCAAAGTTCCCATGTAGGCGGTGAGTATAAAACTCAGTAGGATTCCCCCAATGACTTCCCTACTCATGACACTAGGATAGAAAATGCTATCACATTTATAGAAAACAATTTAAAATATTTTATATCAAAACCAAAACCATTTCTAAGAAAAATAGTTTTCCATAGAAAGCAACCAAACAAGTATT
Source organism: Viscum album (assembly GCA_963277665.1). Classification (NCBI taxonomy): domain Eukaryota; kingdom Viridiplantae; phylum Streptophyta; class Magnoliopsida; order Santalales; family Viscaceae; genus Viscum; species Viscum album. The sequence goes on along the minus strand of OY728137.1, from coordinate 192,385,586 downwards.
TCAAACCAATTCACAATTCATTTGGAATAACCCATTCCATTTCACACATCCACACATCTACACATTCAGGACCAAGTGACAGTTCCATACTCATGATTTTTCTCTCATCAATCTATCAATTCATCACAAGGTAACCATATACCAAGTTCCCCAATGGTACATTTCCCTCCCACAGGGTCACATTAATACAAATGAACACACACCAGCCATTTATTCCAAATAACATGCCACAAAAATTATGACAAACCATTTCAATAAAACAATTTTTTTATTGAAAATATTTCTACAAACCTTTTTCCATAAATTTTAGACAAATAACCATTTTAAAATCATTATTTTAAAACCATGTAACTAATTTTACTTTCCACAAACAACCAATTTTCACAATTTCACCAACCATCACTAAAGATGGTTTCCATCAAGATTTTCACATAAATTTCACAATTCAATTCAAGAAGTTCAATCAATTTTAAATCAAGCCTTCAATTTCTAACTAAGAGGAGTTGAGAGTGAATCCACCAATCTTGCAACTTAGGCAAAATAGAAGAACAACACAAATTATTCAACAAAACAGATTGAACTTCTTAAAACTTCCTTAGATATTGTTGCACTTAAACAAAACAACCATAAATCATCATTATTTTCACAATACAACATGAATATACCCCCAAATAACTAGATTCATGAATCTGAGAGAGGGAAGAATAAGAAAACTAAAGAAAACAACCAAGAACGAGCACTTACTAAGGAATCCAGCCTCCAACGCACCAAGATTCACCAACGGATCACTCTCGGATCAAGAGGAATTGTCTCTATATCCTTGGAAGGAAGAGGAATTCAATTTAGGGACAAATTAAGGGAAAAAATTCATTTAGGAGGTAATCTGAATTAGATAAAAAAATCTAGATCTTGTTTTTAATGGTACACGGTTAGGGTGCATGATTAGGAAAACCGTGCACTAACTGTGTGTTAGACACTACCACCAAACACCCCTCACATGGTTGGATCACATGGTTATAAAAACCATGAACAACCATGATAAACCCCTCTATCCAACATCACATGGTTTCTCCTGGGTAGCTGCATGGTTTTTCCAAACCGTGCACCTACCTAGTTCCCATTGTTTCAATTGTACAGTTTCCTAGGAGGTGTTGTACAGTTTCTACTAACCATTCTCAAATAGAGAACCTCCAAAAAATCCCCCAAAACATTACAAAAATCTTCTAAACCTCCTGAAACTTAACCCAATTACTTTATATACTTAAAATACATAAATAAAGGGCTAATTACCTGAAACTAGTTGTGCTATACTATTAGATTCTTGGTGAATGGATATGTTATCCACCGCACCAACACTAGATTTCCTAGAATGAAAGAAGAACTCATTGTACTTTAACATTTTTTCCCTAGTTCCCAAAACAAATAACCCAACTAGATAATATCTAAACTCTGATCCTAATATATACCTCCTTTGATACCACTTTGTAGCAACCCAACAAACTAGGGCCCACCTCGCTAATGATAAGCTGAGTGTGACCCCAAAGCCTACCTCCAACAGGTCAGGGGATGATGAAAAATGTCAAGTAGGAATATCACACACATATGAGGCCTTATCCTAAAGTATCTTTACACATGCACACATCTCCATACACCATTATAATGTAAAAAGATAAATAAATGGAACTGTAATGTATGCATTAAAACTATCCCATATCAGAGTATAACACAAGTATGCGAAAGCATAAATGGACAAATATAATTCCACTAAATCTATAAAAATATTATAACCTTCTAAGAAGGATGAGAATACTATCAAATTCAACTCTTGGAACCAACTGTGGTCTGTATAGATCAACTATACTCTACCTACTCCCGGTTCACCTAGGACTCTATCAAAAGCCTGTTATCTACATAAGGCATGAAATGTGTGAGTAGAGACCATGAAAAGGTTAATATATACATAACTAGTATAACACCCCAAAATCACCAAACATAAAGAATCAAGAGCATAGTCATTTCATAATCACAAAGCCAGGTCAATCAGAATTTGATCATAGTAATAATAACCTATATATACTCAAGATAGACACCGATTCTCAAAGTAGGGTCACAACCATACTTCCATCCTAGTATTCCACTTGAGGCTTTAATGTAATGCTCATTCAGGAGAATTCACTCCATGATTTTGATAACATTGATGGTGCTCATCCAAGAGGTTATTCTCGTTGGATCTCACCATGAAGAAATAGACAATGGAAATTAGAAGATATTGATACATAGATAGGGGATCTCACCTAGGGACTATGGGGGATTCCTAACTATATCCAGAGTAAACCTTCTAGGATAGGGATCACATACCTTGATAATTGGTAATGGGATTCTTGACCCAACCTAGGGAATAAATATGATATAGTATCAAACTTCAGGCCACACAGAGTGATTCCTAGCTCTATTCAAGACTAATATTATAGAGGGGATCACATCCTATGCTCAGGATGTGATGACTCACTATACCCTCATCAGGATAGACCAAATAGATTCACTCTACGGTTACTAGTCTTTTATGAAGAGAATTAGGTCCTTAACTTACCATAGGAAAAGTACACAGTGTGTATAGGGTATACACAATGTGTATTAGACGCCCTGGGTTTGACCATGTATTCTATCCTGTTCTCATGTACTATGACCCATGCCTATGTAATCTGGTCATGACCCTGTACTTAGACATGTTTGGGTACTCTAGCCATACTCGTGCTCGTATACCAGGCTATTCCCATGTACTTTGGTCATGCCCGTGTATCTAGTCATGCTAATGCCCATGTACCCTAGGGGTACATGACGAGCCTTTAGTACCAAGTCACACAACATGTATGGGTTATACATAGTGTGTGATATTTAATTTTTATGAAACCCTATCCACCACATCCAAGGGACTACTTGATGCATGTTCTTTCAAAGTACACACTAAATATGTCATGATTTTCTATAATCCAAGAAACTTTCACATGTCTTTCCTTTACCGTTTCTATCTATGATCTAGCCTTGAAAATTGACATAGAACTTGAATCTAGGTTGACCGTTCCTACCTCATCACTAGTAGCTATATTTTGGCCAACCAAATATACTCAAAAAGCATCCTTGTGGCACCGCATTGACCAGGTATCCAAAACCACAAAATGATATCTCTTAATCCAACACTCGAATCTTTCATCATCGTTACTGCCACATGATCGTGCCGTCAATCCTGAATCTGAACCTATGGTAATGATTTGCTACATCAAATAATTACTATGCAATGATTTTTAAATGGGTATTCATTGAACCATCAACCAAAGGAAATGCTGAGGATGAACATGTAAAGAATAATGAGAGAAAGGCACAAAAAATAAACATGATAAACAAAACTCAACTATTGTTTCAGTTGAAGTCAATCCATTTTCATGAAGGTGAATAATGAATGGATAACAATAATTAAACCATCATAAATATAGGAGGAAAATTCATCAAATGTAAACCAACAATCAAACCATGAATTAATTTTTAGGGATTTAATTTTTGTTTGACTTGGGTAAAAAAAATATAGGATTAAACTAACATAATCAAACATCCTACCTAGAGTTTAGATAGATCACTGATGAAGAATGGTTCTGTGCTATTATCATTGATGAGATCCACAAACTTTATTGGAGAAGGAAAAATCCTCAGTACTGATCATTGATCCATGATCTGAATGTCCTTCTCCAAAGTTATCCTCCATGCTCTCTCTCTAAATAGATAGAGTTATGCGGATAAACCTAGGATTTTACTATAATTGGGTTTAAATAGAGAGGTATTTCGATCATGATAATTAAATAAACAAATAGATTATTTATTTAATTAATTAATTTATTATCTGCCTGTGACTTCTCTTTTAAAAAACACTTGACGCCGATAATGATTATATAATACCTATGGTAAAACCTGTATTCTTGATATAATGGTGGTATTAGATTTCCTATCTAAGACTCAATTCAAGTGTTATTTCATTATATTATAAACATTTTGGGTGTGTGATATAATATATTTAATATTTTTATTATATCAATACCAAGCCTCCCCAGGGATTAGAATCCCACATCGACTCAGCACCTAGTTTCAAAAATATAATTTAAAAAATTACAAAGTTTTATAAGGCTAAAATAATGTCATGAAAACAATGAATTGGCTAACTAGTGACATGTGTCAGTATCTTCAGATATATAGAAGACCCATTGGCCAATATATGGTGAAGAAAAATGCATCCTCAACTTCCAGGAGTCTATCAGCTAGCTGGTGCCAATTCCATAATCCTAGTGAGTTCTTACTGACCCACTGGATAATCAATGAGGTGAACCAGGTAGTCGGTGGCATTGGGAAAACCAGTCTAAGGCGAAATTTAATGGTGTTAAAAATGGAATAATTGTAGTCTTATTTAGCTTAAATTCCATTTATAAATTATAGATGCTTCCCATCCCTTTTAGAGCCTAAAAAGGAGATCCTTGGCATCTTGGAATACCTACCAGTTACCAATATTCCTCTCTAATCCTTGATTCAAAAGAGAAGATCTAGAAAATCCTCTAAATTTATTTTAATAGACAACTCCAATTCTCCATCATTCTCAAGGGTTATTCTCACATATCATCTCCTAATCTTTTATCCCAAATTTTAAACATCCTTTCAAGATATTAGGGAGTAGAATTGTAATGGATTTTACAAATCTAACACATATTCTCATGGCCTTAAGCACATATTTCCAAATTCCAGAAGCTACCGACTAGAAGTGAGGTTCTAGGAGTGATAGTGAGGAGACTATTACCCAATTAGTAGAGTGTAACACAATAGAAACAATAGTAAATCAATAGCATAAATAGTAATACCATACAACATAAGTAAATAGCATAATACTAATAATATAAATAACCAGGTTTTAAATCATATAAAAGATGATATAGAATGGTACATGATCTAGGAAAATATCCAAAATAGGTTACACTATAGTAATACATGATATAAGTACCAAAAGTACAAAAAGAGACAAAAGAAACTTAGAAGCATCACAAGCCTTGGCTTGGTCCCATTCTCTCCTACTCCTAAGCATCATATTAAGTACCTGGAGAAGGGCGCTTTCCCTTATCGACACCGGCATCCATATAATCTATTTGGGCCTAAAAACATGACCCAAACAGGGTATGAGACTAAATCCCAATAGGAAACCACCCAAGGTCTGTTTTAATATGTCAGTGAATATATATACCAGGCAGTGTATAATAATGAAATCATTAAGCCAGGAAGTAGTCAAAAGTAAACAGTCCTATAAGATCTGGTTTCTATTCACATTCATTTCATGTTCATTAATAATTCAATTACATTGGATTATATAAGTCTCAAGATCCGGCATAATCCCAACATTCCCCATATAAAAGTAAGAAAAAAAAGTCTCAAAAGACCATCTAAACAAAAAAAGTGAAGACTGAATCCAAGTTTGTACTTTGGCTTGGAAAATGCTTCATAAGACATCCCATTTCAATATTAAATTTATAACCTGTGAACTTCCTTGACATTTCTAAGTTAGAATTCACGTATAAATCTAGGTGCAATTACACCAACATCCTACGAGCCCATTCTGGAGAACCTCTCATGAACCCAGTATCACTATAGGTGTGGTGAAAATCCATGTCAACGGAGCCCATCCTTGGTAGTCCTATAGGGATCCCCAAGTATCACTCATGACATATAAGTCAAATGCCTCTCGATCCCATCCATGGAATCCATGGATCACTCATGTCTTAACATTATAACAAACCCGTTGAGTCCATCCAAGGAATTCAAAGAATCCAAGGTTCACCTAAGGGACTAAGGTAAAATAGACATATAAGCCCGTATATGGAATTATAAATAGAATTTAGGATTCACCCAAGGATATTTACCATTCAACCACAACAAGTTTAAATTAACAATTCATTATCTATGCTAGGTTCAACACCACAACAAGTTTAAATTAACAACTCAAGCAAGGACCAACCTCACAAGGCTTGGCCCTTCAATTACTCACATGGGAACAATTTGAATAACAAGAAACACATTTAAATTAAACTATTACATGGCTTTAACATTAATAAAATCATGTGGGTAGGTTCATAGTTGGAGAAGAACATTCCAAGCATGCTCAAACAAACATAGGCATTCAAGGTTCAAAGGGTAAGCCAACCATCCCAATACCCTTAACCAATCCAATTAAAATTTATCAACCTTTTAATTCTATTATAATCTTAATTAATTTTTAATAACCCAAGAAGTGAAAATAAGGCATTCCTCATAGGCATCCTAGGCCAAATGACCATAAATGGTCATCCAAGGAAACTCACCCATGGGGTGACCCTAAATCAAGGTATAAAACCTAAAACATGTTTTAAAACACTTATTCAATTACCTAAATATCAATAGGAAACAAAAATGATCAATTATAAATCAAAGAAACACCCCAAAAATGGGGGCACAACACTTAGACATATATAAACAACTTGACATTTAGAAAAAGGCACGAGACCACCTACCTCATACTCATACGACTCTCCTCATCCATCATCGACCTCTAATTCGACATAGAATAGAGGAGATATAAAAAAACTAGAATAAACTCCCAAAACTTGATAATTATTTAGAGAGGAGAAGAAAAAAAGAATGGATCAAGAGGAATCAAGAACTCACTAAAGGGGTTCTAACGCAACCGACGATGATCGAAATGGAGTTTGGATAAAGAATTGGGAGCCAAAACTCCCCTCAGGTTGACCTGTGTGCTACTGTATAAAACCAATAGGTGAGAATTATATTAGTATAAATAATACAAGGATACTAACAATTTTATAAAAAAAGAAAAAGAAAAATATATGACATGTAATAGAAAATACACGTCGTGTAGTTACCTGATTTTATCTTTGTTTCTGACTTGCCTTACATGTCATAAACAGGTCCTGGCTAGACCATTACACAGTGTGTACTGGGATTACATGGCATATAACACCCATTCATGTCATGTAATAGGCCCATATACTATCCCTCAACCTCATTTTCCTCCTCTTTATTATGTACAACCTAAAAATAAAATATTAATTCCTCAAAAGAAGAACTAGGTTCTTACAATGAGTTCCTTGGCTACCAATGAAGCTCAAGATGGTTCTCAAAACCATAATATCAAGGGATAGGTTTCTTGATCACCACTAAGATCAAGGGATTAATAAAACAAGCCTCTAAAACTAATGGGATGAGACTTAGGGTCTCACATCAATCTATTACCATACTCCTTTATCAAACTATGTTTACTCTCTCATTTATTTTACACATTGCATCATCCAAAATCAATATTCATAAATACATAAATTCAATATGTTTTATTTCCTTGGTGAATAATCTATTAATATGTATTAGATTTATTAATTCACCACCTTATTGAATTTATCGATTTATTGCTTTATCATTTCAAAAAAAATATTTTTAATTTTATCCTTTTCATTTTCTTTAATTTTTAAAAGGGGAATTCACCCCCTCTTGTCATTTACTCCAAACAACATCATGTGGATGGTTTTACGAGTTGGATTTGTAAAATTAACTTTGTGGGTTATCAAAGCGATGCAGGTAAATATGGACTAACAAGATAATGAAAAAGGATCCCACACCTGAATTCGCAGTTGAAGCCAACGATTAAGACTTGATGAGTGAAGATGATGTGTAAAGGCCTCACCTCAAATTCAAATGAGTCTTTACATGTGTTTCTCATGTATTGAAAAGGGTTCTGAAGGAAAGTAGGTAAATAAAAATTTTAAGGCAAGAAAGTAAAAAAAATCATATTTGATCTTAGATGAGGGGAAGTTAGGTGAACGATAAGATAGATCAAGAGAAAGTGTAGTCTTGGGAAGATCAACTGAGTTTTTCATATGTGGTTTCTTGAGAGGGGAAATAAAATTGGAAGGATTAGAAGGAATATACTAGAAGGAGACAATGGTAGAAACTTAAGATACCACAAAACCCTAAATCCCACTGGCTCGTCTCAATTTTTATTGAAAATTCACTTATACATTGATTATATTTTTACACTATATTCATGGTTGTTTTTTTCTTACAATAATTTTAGAAAACTTGTTTTAGTTCATTAATGATGTTTTCACTAACCTGTTCATCTCATTGGAGAGAATTCAACATTATTGTGTTGGAAAATCATCTGTCTAAAATTATACTTTTATCTTTCCATATACTAAGAACGTTTTTATTATAGCTAAAATTATTATCTAGATAGATAACCCAGAGTGGTCCATTATAGAAACCCTACTCTTTATTACATAATAATTCATGATTTATTACATAAAAGTACACATAATACAAATTGGAAGTTTTAGAAGTCTAATTTCATTTGGAATTGGGTACATTACATAATAACTTAAAATATGGATTATATCATCTTTATTGAAAACTTCCTTAACATTATCATATTATTACTTCATACTTAACACTACATGGGATAACCTGGGGACATATATAAGAAAATAGTGAGCTATAAATCCCAATAAGAGAATAAACATGGAATAAAATAAATAAAGTAATACATGTTAGACAATAGGAATATTAATGAGACATAAAAGGGCTTAGAATAATAAACATGAACAATGAGGCATGATATAACATGATAACATAAATACAACATGGGAAATGTGGAAACAACTTAAAACATTGCATCATAAACATAGTTCAAGGCTAAATGCCAAAAAATCATGATGGAAAAAGTACTATAGTAGATTAGGTTTACTCCCTAATCCCTTGCATTATGTCTCATGAGACTAAAATAATACCCAATGAATTGGAGCACTATATAATTTTAGGTGCACACATCACTTTTATTTCATTCTCATGCTTAAGTGTGCCACATAGATCACACAACATGGATTCATTCATAATTATATTTTATTCCATGAAAAAGGAGTGTGGAATAAATAAATATAAGTCCCAATAAAGAATTATAAGTGCATAAAGGTGAACACCCTTGATAGGAATTGGGTATGGGTATTTACTACACATTTGTTTGTCATGGAAAATCGTGGTGAAATTTCAGCAGCATAACAGGGGAGTATAAAGTTCATGGAAGGGATTAATGAGAGTGGAAGGGGTATCTCATAATTTAGGAATCATAGGGTAAGTAAGAGGGATATGTAATAACATATCCCAACATTATTAATTGGATAAAAATGGAATAAGATAATGAATATACTTGAATAAATAGGAGAAAGAAAAGAACCCTTACCTTGAGAGTGTGACTCCAAATGCTGGGGGGGGGGGATTATTAAGAAATTGGGGAAAGCTTAAGAGGAATCTAGAGAGGGGAGTGAAGAGTAGTAACATTATTCAAGGATTTTTAGTAAAGATAAATGTGATCTTGGGTGGTTTTATATAGGAAATGAGTGGGAAATTAATTATCATTTCTCAAACTTAGGTTTTGGATTCCATATAATAAAATAACCCAAGCCACAAACCTTACCATGTGGTTTCCCCATGGTTTATGAAAAAAGGGGAGTAGTTTTAATTATTTTATAATTCCAAGGTCCAAAATTATTAAAATAATACCCTTGGTGATGTGTAGGTGATTCATACTCTTAAAGATATGATTTTAAAACCTTAAAAATATATTACAGGTTTTGGAGGATTCATAAAGGCTTTATAAAATTAATAAAATAAAAATAAAATCACATTATTTTAAATTTAAAATATATATTTGGTTTTTTATACTATTTATAGTATTTATTACATCACTTTTGGGTAATTATGATGTCATAATACACACCATATATTTATACGGTATTTAATTTTTACCAGAAAATTCAGCTGTCCCAGAAAATTATAAAAAATTCACCATTAGATAATTTCAATGTTATGATTCCAAAAATAATATTAATTTTATCAAAATAATTTTATAAATATATTAATTTTCACTTTTAAAATAATAATTGACATTTATTGAGAAATGATGGGTTTTTTTTTGACAATAACAGTTTTCAAACCCTTATAAAAATTACATTTGACTTCATAAGAATTATATGATAATTTATATTTAATCAAAATTATTTAATAATAATATTTTATTAAAATATTATTTCTTTCAAAAATTCATTAATTCATTAAAATAAACATTTTTATTAAAATTGAATATCACCCAAAAATACAATTTGTGTTTTATTGTATCAAAGCAGAAATCATTTACAAAATAAGAATAAGTAAATATAATAATATATACATATTCATATTATTAGGGTCTTGATACATATCCCTTTAATACACTATAAATATCCCTAAGAGTAAGGTTCATGATGGCAAGACATTCACGGGGTGGTTTGGCATACATGGTTTGAGGCATGATCTTGATGAGCTTGAAATTATCTAGTAAATTCTTTTTTCCCATGCTTAAGTTATTATATATCAACCTAGTATTAGTCATGGTAAAATAATATAGATTCTATCTCCCTCAGAAGTTATGATAAATGGGATTCATATAGTATGATCCTACTAGTTGAGGCCATCACTTCCTTTGTTTGTGTCAATTGGATTTATTTAAACCCTATATTTATACTAATCATATGATCACTATTCAATAGATATATTATCAATGGTTATAATTCTTAAAGGTCTTATAAATATGATAGGATATAATAAAACTAAAAAGTGCATGTGTTTTCTATAATCATAATACATAATAAGACATTTAATTAAATCATAAGGGGAATTTTATTTATAAATGTTCAGGTCATTACAATCTTCCCCCTTCCAGAGGTTTTTCCCTTAGAATTTTCATTTCACACACTAAAACAAATGAGGGTAATTTTATTTCATCATCTCCTTTGGTTACCACATCGCTTATCCAAACTTGTGGTTTCTCCACATCATTTTGACTAAGTTCATTGCCTTATTTCATAGAACTTTGTCTCTATTATCTAATATTTTCACCAGCTACTCTTCATATGAGAGATCATTCTCCAATGGTAAAACCTCTAGATTGAGTACATGTGAGGGTTTGGGTATGTATTTTATCAATAGGGATACATTAAATACATCATGTACTTGAGATAGGTTAGGTAGGAGTGCTAGTCGATATGCCACCACTCCAATGTGATCATGGATCTCAAAGGGACCGATGTATATTATACTAAGATTTACTTTCTTCCCAAATATCATGACTTTATTATATAAAATATATGAGGAGGAATACCATGTTTCCAACATCAAAATCTAGGTCTCATCACTGATTATTAACATAGCTATTTTTCCACTCTAAACAGCCTTGATGTGCTGCTGAATGGTCTTGACCTTTTCCACCATTTCCTAAACCATTTCAAGACCTAGTAGTTTTCGTTCCCCAACTTTATCCCAACATGCAGATTCTCTACACCTATTCCCATAAATATCTTTATAGGGTTCCATTTGGATTCTTGAGTGGAAATTGTTATTTTATAAGAAATTGATCAGAGGAATATGTTGATCCCATACTCCTTTGAATTCAATTGAGCATGATCTCAACATGTCCTCAAGTGTATGGATAATATTCTTAGATTGGCCATTAGTTTGGGTTTTATAAGCTGTGATGAAGTTAAATTCAGTATTTAGAGCATTTTGGAGACTCTTCCATAACTCGGAGGTAAATCTTAGATTTTGATCAGATACAATCGATAATGGTTTTCCATGTAGCCTCACCACTTCTCTAATGTATATCCTTGTAAGTTGAATGAGTGAGAAGTCCGATTGAATTGAAATTAAGTGAGCAATATTTATAAGAAAATCCACCACAAACCATATATAATTATTTTCTATTTATGTCTTTAGAATACCAGTGAAAAATTCTATGGTCATGTTTTCCCATTTCCATGAAGGTATGAGTAATGGTTGCATCACACCCTTAGATTTTTTCCATTCCACCTTCACTTTATAACATACAAGACATCTTGATGTATATTCTATGACCTAATTATTCATATTTTCCCACAAATAGTTCTCTCATAGATCTCAATACATCTTTTTGCTTCCAATATGGATAGAAAATATTGAGCTATGAACATCATCCAACAACTCCTTTAACTCAGGATTTGATGGTACACATATTCATGACCCAAATATCACAACTCCTTCTTCATTAACATTAGAACACAAGGATTTACCTTTTATTATATCTTTCACTTTCTTCTAAATTCCCACATTATCTCTTTGAGAATCCTTTATCTTTTCTAGAAGGGATGGTTAAACAATAATTTATGAAAGGATTGATGGTGTTCCTTCCTTTATGATTCCAATATCTATCCTTTTCAAATATAAGATGATCATATCCTTCTCAATTCTCATCAATGATAAAATTGTTGGATCCTTTGTATTTAGAGCGTCTTCCACTTTATTTTATTTCCTATAATGGTAGTGAATTAAGTAGTTATAGTCCTTGATTAGCTATAACCATCATCACTGGCACATATTTAGCTCTTTTTATGTGAATATATACTTGAGGATCTTGTGATCCGTATATATTTCACACTTCTCCACAAAGAGATAATTCCGCCATATTTTCAAATATAAGATCACTATAGAAAAATCCAGATCATGCATTGGGTAGTTTTGTTCATGAAATTTCAATTTCCTTAAGGCATAGGCTATCACTTTGTCATTTTGTATTAACAATCAACCCAATTCCTACTTCAAAGCATTGTTGAATACTATTAAAAGTTCTCCACTTGTGGGTAGTGTTAGAATAGGTGTAGTGATAAGCCTCTTTCTCAACTTATTTAATCTCTCTTCAGATTCATCATTCCAAGAAAACTTAACTCCCTTCCAAGTTATCTTGTTTAGAGGGTTTGAAAATCATGATTTTTTTTTCACAATTTGATGATAGTACCCAGATAATACAAGTAAACTATGGATATCTATCATAGATGTTGGAATTAGGAATCATTTAATTACTTATGTTTTTGAAGGATCCATAGACATCCCATTTCTTGTGATGATATTCCCCAATAATGAGACTTCTTTCAACCAAAACTCACATTTGTTGTACTTTTCATAAAGCTTATCCTTTCTTAATGTCTTTAGAACAGTGCTCATATGATCCTCATGCTACTCATTTATTTTAGAGTATATCATAATATTATCTATAAAGACTACCAAAATTTTTTCAAGGTAATATATAAAGACTATATTTATCAATTCCAGGAAAATTTCTGGAGCATTAGTGAGTCCAAATGGAATTACTACGAACTCATAGTGCCTATACCTTGTATGAAAATTAGTCTTGGGGATATCCTCCTCCTTAACCCTAACTTGGTAATACCCTGATCGAAGATCCACCATGAAGAAGTATTGTGAACCATGTAGTTGATCAAAAAATTCATCAATACATGATAGAGGGTACTTGTTCTTTATCATGATCTTGTTGATCTCACAATAATTAATGAAAAGTCACATTGACCCATCCTTATTATTGATGTAGAGGATTGGTGAACCCCATGGCGAAACACTTAGTCACATGAACCCTTTATCTAGATTCTCCTATAGTTGTTTCTTCAGCTCCTCAAGTTCCACAATAGCCATTCTATACAGATTCTTGGATAATGGTAATGTCCTAGGTATAATCTCTATTGAAAATTCAACCTATAAACTAGGAGTAAGATCATGAAATTCTTCAGAAAAAACATTAGTGTATTCCCTCACAATATTCATATCTTTAAGTATTATCCTTTCCTTATACTTAATCATTTGAGATAAATATGCTTACTCATAGGGAAATAATATCCATGCTTGATATGGTGGTGCTAAATAATATTAATCCCCGTCTTTACACTTGTACAAAATCAAAGGAATATTCACAATATGGGGAGTGATATTCTTCTCACAATAATTTATGTTGAATATATATAGGTAAATCCAATCCATACCCAAAATTGCATCAAATTACACCAAAGGGAGTATCACAAGGTTCATTGGGAAGTTCAACCCACAAATTTGATAGGGGAGGAGTTATATACTTGGGATGAAATAATTGAACCATTTTATACTTTCACCAAAAACTCTACTTCCATGATTTGTGGTAGTGTTTGAATAGTTATACTAAAATTGTGTGATATTAAGGAATGCATATAACCAAAATAAAAAAGTATGTTTGCTATTATTGAATGAATAACTAGCATACCTGTCACCACTTCATTGTTGAGATCCACCTCAGTGGTTGTGATGGAAAAAGCTCACCATTTCTACCTTGGAGGTTGTTTATTGTCTCCAAAAACCCTTGTCTTAGTGAATTGGTTTGAAAAATGTTCTAATTCCTTATAGTTGAAACAATGAACAATGCACTGAGGGTTGAATAGAGAATTCATTCCCTCTATCACATTAGTGGGTTTCTCCCATTTGAAATCAATAGTTAGGCATCCTTAATTACCACACATAAATCATTTATGCATCCCCCTTAGGCAATTTTGAGGTTGCTTCTTTCTGCACTTTTAACAAGTGAGATGTTAAAATTTCTTAGAACCGTTATATTTCTACATTAAAAAACCATAATTAAACTCCAATTTACACTTATTATCCCCATGATACCCTTGAGATTTTTTTATCTCTATTTTGACTTTGAGGGCACATCAAAAAAAATTATTCATAGCTATCAAAGTCTTAGATCGCCCGGGCTTTTCATAGACTAGGTTTTATCCCACCAAAGAAGTGATCAAACTTGTATTCGAGGGTAACGATAAAGTTAGAGGCATATCATGAAATTTATCTAAATTTTTCCTTCTAATATCTGATAGATTCATCATATTTTTTCTTGAGGGAAAGTAAATCCATTTCCATTTTAAGCCAGAGAGTGCAAGGAAAATATTTATCAAAAAATATTTTCTAGAACTCCTTCTACCCCATCGCTTTGATATCTAGGTTTCGTATTCTTGATCAGTGTCCACCACTAATCAAATTCTCCCTCCATATGATAAACACCAAGTAGAAACTTCTCCTACTTAGAAAATTGAAGGATGGAGAAGATCCTCTCAATGGAGTTGATTCATTTTTCCATGATTAAGGGATCAAATGATACATTGAAAGTCAGATGCCTTTGTTGCATAAAGGTATTAATTACAGCTTGTTATTTATTAGGGGGATTTGGGTGATCCTCCTAATATAGGTTTTTATTCAGAACCTAAGTCAGTTGAGAGAGTATCATAAAAAAGTTTGCGATTCCCACTCCCATCAGGTTGGGCATCTCATTGGGGCCAGTCATCACATTTCCCTTCACATTGTTTGTTTACCTGATTCCTCCTATTTCTATCCATTGGTTAGAATAAAGAGAAAATTTGGGATGAGTATTTTTAAACTATTAAACACATAAACAGTAATCCAATGACATTAAAGAGATAACATATAAATTACATGTTTTTTCCTAACTTATGAATTTCTAGGTTTTAATATAGTTATCCATGATCTATTTCCTAACATATACTATTATAATAATTTTTTATTCCCTTAATAATGGTTCATAATGAGATTATGAATTTTTCAAATGATATTCCACAGGAGTGTCAAACTAGGTGTAAATCAAGGCCCATTTTTATTCACTAGTTCCTAATCGATTCTAGCACAATGCGGTGTTTTTAGGTTTTACCCCAATATAAATCTTTTCTAGAGCCACATCCACTTGTAGTATCCATACAAGGATGTATTTTCTTGAAAAAATACTAATCTATACTTTTCCAAAATTTAGGTATGTTTTCTTATACTTATTTTTATCCCTAAGGCCTTTTCTATATTTTTCTAATCCTAATACCAAAAATAACTAACCTTTTCCTTCGATACCAACTATGGAAACCCTACTATTTATTACACATTAATTAATGATTTATTACATAAAAGTACACATAACATAACCCAAAAGATCAATAAGTATAATGTATTTGGTAATTAGGTACATTACATAACAACTTAAAACAAGGAATATATAATCTTTATTGAAAACTTCCTTAACATGATCATATTATTCCTTCATACTTAACACTGCATGGGATAACCTAGGGACATACATAAGAATTGGGTGATCTATAAAGACTATTAAGGTAATAAATATGGAATAAAAAGAATAAATTAATACATGTTAGACAATATTCATATCAGTGATACATAAAATGGGATAGAATCATAAACATGAATAATGAGGCGTGATATAACATGATAACATAAAGGCAACATGGGAAATGTGGAAACAACTTAAAACACTGAATCATAAATATAGGTCAAGGATAACTAAAAATACATAATGATGTAAAAAGTCTATTGGTAGATTAGGTTAACTATATAATCCCTTGCATGATATCTCATGAGACTAAAATATTACTCAATTTATTGGAGCTCTATATAATTCTGGGTGCACCCATCACTTTCATTTCATTCTCATGTTTAAGTGTACCATATAGATCATACAATATGGATTAATTCATCATAAAATTTTATTAAATGTTCAAGGATTGTGGAATAAATACATGTAAGTCCCAATAAATAAGTATAAGTTTATAAAAGTGAACACCCTTGATAGGAATTGGGTATGGGTATTCACTTAACATTTGTTTGGCATGGAAAATTATGGTGTAATTTTGACATAATAACGGAGTAATATAAATGTTCATGTAAGGTATTAATGATAGTGTAAGGGGTATATCATAATTTATGAATCATAGGGTAAGTAATGGGGATATTTAAGAACATATAACAACATTAGGAATTAGATAAAAAAGACATAAGATAATGAAGATACTTGAATAACGAGGATAAAGACAAGAACCCTTACCTTGAGAGTGTGACTCAAAATGCTTGGTATGAGCTTCTTGAGAACTTGGTAGAACCTTGGGATAACTATAGAGAGGTTAGGGTAGAGTAATTATGTGCTCCAATTATTTTTAATGAATAGAAATGGGAGCTTGGGTGGTTTTATATTGGAAATGTGTGGGGAATTATTTATCATTTCTCAAACTTAGGTTTTGGACTCTATATAATAAAATAACCAAAAACCACAAAAATTACCATGGTTTATACCAAATGGGAGCTATTTTAATTATTTTATAATTCCAAGTTCCTAAATTATTAAAATAATACCCTTGGTGATGTGGGGGCGAGTCATACTCTTAAAGAAATTATTTTAGAACCTTAAAATATATTGTAGGATTTTTAGGGTTCATAAAAGATTTATAAAATTAATAAAATAAACATAAAATAAAATTATTTTAAATTTAAAACATATATTTGGACATGGATACATTTTATATTATTTTTTACATCACTTTTGGGTCATTATGATGTCATGATACACACTGTATATTTATACAATATTCAATTTTTACCTTAAAATTAGACCGTCTCAGAAAATTATGAAAAAATCACCATTGAATAATTTAAACATTATAATTAAAAAAATAATATTAAATTTATCAAAATAATTTTCTATACATGTTCATTTTCACTTTTAAAAAATAATTGAAATTTATTGAGAAATGATGGGTTTTTTGACAATAACAGTTTTTGAACCCTTATAAAAATTAAATTTGAATTAATAAAAATTATATGATCATTTATAATTAATAAAAAATATTTAATAATAATATTTTATTAAAATATTATTTATTTAAAAAATCCATTAATTCATCAAAATAAATGTTTTAATTGAAATTTAATATTACCCAAAAATATAATTTGTGTTTTATTGTATCAAAATCGAAATCATTTACAAAATAACAATAAGAAGTAAATATAATAATATATACATATTCATATTGTTATGGTCTTGATACATATCCATTTAATACACTAGAAATTCCCTAAGAGTAAAGTGCGTGATGGTGAGACTTTCATGGGGTGGTTCGACGTATATGGTTTGGGTCGTGATCTCGATGAGCTTGGAATTATCCTATAAACGATTTCGATCATGCTTAAGTTGTTGGATCACAACTTAGGATTGGTCAAGGGAAAATTCCATAAATTATACATCCCTTAGAATCTTTGATAAAATGGATTCATAGGGTATGATCCTACTGGTTGATGCCATCACTTCTTTCGTCTATGTCAATTGGATTTGTTAAAACCCTATATTTATACTAATAATATGATCATTGCTCAACGACTATATTATCAATGATTATGATGATTAAAAATCTTTTAAATATGATATGATATAATAAAAATAAATAATTGCATGTATTTCCTATAATCATAGTACCTAATAATACATTTAATTAAATCATAAGTGGAATTTTATTTATAAATGTTTGGGTCATTACATTCATCGTATATTGGAATGAGGGTTGTACATTTTGAAATTGTTTTCCTAGACTAGTAAACCTGATCCAACAATGGGATTAATCTTATAGATCCACTTTTTAAAATAAAATTATTAATATTGTGTTTTTAAATATTATGTAAAGATTGTTCCTTTATAGATATTGTATGTGGGATTAGATATTTATGTTTTTTAGCCTAAATTGATCTCAATTTGATTAACTATAATTACTAAATGGTTTTTTGTGTATTTTAAACCAATTAAACTATATATAAGGATATCCTACTTTTTTTATTTGTTTATGAACAAAAAATAATTGAGATAAAAAATACACTTCTATATTAAAAATATGAAACTTTAAAATAGGAATTAAAATTTAAATAAGTTTTAAGAGTTTTTGAGATTCAGAAGGAATTTTTATTCAAAAGGAATGGAATTATTTCCATGGATAAGTTAAGTATATTAGTGGAAATATTTATTCAAAATCATGTGTGGAGAAAATATAATATTTATTTATTAATATCATAAATGAATTTTAAATTTTAAACAAATAATCATAAATTTATCTTAATCATCCAAAAAATTGGTAATTAATAATGATAATGCAATTCAATCGCTTTAATTTGAGTTTATTTTTAATGAGGATTATCCAACAAAGGCATTGAGGTTAATTGATCAGGATTGTACCACACATATTCATCATGGATATGATAAAGGACATGTTTTTTGGAATAATCATCAAGACACAAGACTTTTTATTTCAAAATATAACACCATAAGGGATTGAAGGTCCAATAAAAAAGAGAAAAGTCCAAAATAATGAAGGATAATTTGCATTGAATCATGAAATTTCAAGAAGAGACGCAACACATTTTCCTAGTGGAATAATCCAAACCCATAATTACTTGAATTAAGACATAAACATGCACTTAAAGGACCAAGACAAGTAGTGCTATGAAATTTAATCTCAATCTATCCAATTAATTTTAATAACCAATCATGTCTCATGGGTAATAATTTTACCATTAATTTATATTTTTTAAATGAACATTCACATCAAATGGGATTGAATCTACTTATAGGTTATATAAAAGTCCAAACTTGATTTTAGTACATGAAATCCATTTCAAAATTCATAAATTATTGTCATATAAATTTTTTTATGTCATTTACAACCTCTATATTGGATAAAGGTTCATCATTCTCAATGGATAACTTTCCACCTTCCTCAGTGACAAAAAAACCATATCACTCTAGTTATCTAACTTATATAGTTAACCTACACAATACTTGTGTCACTAAAAAAAATTATTCTAATCTATCCTATTGAGTTTGTTCCTAGGTAAACTCTTGTAAATCTTAAGTCTCAAATTCATAAAAGTCTATCTTTATCTCACTACATCCTTTTAATATGAATCCCTTCAAAAAACATAGAATACCTTGCTATTATGACCTTATTATATAATGGATTATATAGGTAATATCATCTTGTTTCCTTTAGACACCCTATAAATATGCATTTCATGATTCATGATATATTTTATGCCTCATGATGTATTTATTACTTAATGATGCACTTCTTGATTTGTGATTCATTTTATGCTTCATTATGAAAGTTTTTGAATTGAATTAGCCTTAAAAAATATTTCACATACCTATATTTATATGAAACAACCCAAATTTCTTACAAAACCATAACTCATATGAGATTCTATATTACACCTTGATTGGAATACAATTAAGTGTATATGTAGTTGATTATAGTGCATATCCCCTAAAGGATAACCAAATACCCACATGACACATCATTGATCACACAATTTATAACAATGTGTGATTACTCCTTTCACTTACACCATATCATCGAGGCATATTAGGAGGAGTGAGTTAATATATTATCTCATACCCTTTTAGCTGATCTATGAATTATTGGTTAAAATATTCTCTGTCATGATCTGATTAGAGTTCCTTTATCTTATTATCAAGTTGATATTATACTTAATTTTAAAATTCTTAAAGCATTTTAAAGTAATTTTACTTATACCCACATTTCAAATGAATTTTACTTATACCAATATTTTAATTGAATTTGACTTGTACCACATCAAGTACACATATTGAAATTTATCGATGTCATCAGTTAAAGTGATGAAGTATTAGAATCCACACCATGCATAAATTGGTAAATATTCACATAAATCTATGAGAACTTATTCAAGAAGTTTTGTGGCTATTTCACCTTTACCATAAAGGGGTTTTTAAACATCTTTTCTTGAAAACAAGCATGACCTGAATCAAAGGTTTTCAACTTGAAAGAGTATAAATATCCCTCTTAGTGTAACTTTATAAAATTTCTTCTGGTTTACATAACTAACTAAAAAATTCTACAACTAAGTGTAATACAAATCATATCTTGGATTCTTCATTTATTACTAATATTGGATATTCCAATTCAAGTATAAAAACCATTATTTAAATGTTTTATACAATAAAAAATGTTATCTTTATAAAAATAATTTTTATCTCCGAACATGAAACAAAAAATATTTTGTTCTTAAATTCAACATATGAATAACGATCTTGGTAATAATTGGTGCATAATAACAACTCTATAACATAATAATTGAACCTATATGCAAATAAAGACTATAATATTTCATAAAATTTGGGTTTTAAGCCTCAATTTATTTGGGGAAATGAAATACAATACAAAGAAAATCAGCCAACATACAATGTAGGGATGTCTCCATTAGAGGCTCAATGACTCACTTTACTCTTTGTAATCTTCTAGAATCTACCTGGTTATTATATTTTTTAAGAAATAATTTATATCTAGTATCCATGATATATAAATATAAATATTATATTCAATTATTAATATACTAAAGTATAATATTCCACCTATTTTTATTCTTAGAATTGTAATTTTTCATTTAGCAGCCTTTGTCACTCACAAAGAAAACAATCACATGTTCATTAATTTCCCTATGAATCCTTGGATTTTTTTGGGAAAATTTTCAAGTGTTTTTATCCTTGATATTTCCATTTTATTCTTCACCTTAAACTTGTTTTCTATATCCACCTTATGCACTAAAGAATTAGTTTTCTCCATATCATGATCGGTTTGGTGAAACATAACCAAAATATTTGGGAGAATTATTTATAAATTTTTCTTATTGTAATTAATAATAAAATTACAGTAAACAGTTAATGAGGATGAGAGTATGAGAGCTATGGACAATTAATTATCTCATTCGAATCCTAATTTTGTAAATCAATTAATTTTTGTAGTTGGTTCCCTAAAACCAACTACTTATTAATTTATGGTTGACCAAATATTCATGGATTTGAATATTAATAAATCACATCATAATTTTTATTTAGTGTGAAATTTCATGTGATAATATCCTAAGGGAAATTTTCACTCTAAAAGGTCATATCAGTTCCCCTTTAGGATTATAAACTTGAAGTTCCATGAAAATATTCTCAAATACATGTTCTATGGTCAGATGGAATTGTCTGATTGGGACAAAGATGATACATGATATTAGGGGTAGGAGGCTTATAATAAATTGAGACTTCTTCTCATGATGTTCTCCTTTGGTAATCTCTAAGATAGGTGGTTATGAGAATATACCCACCCATAGTAAATCTACATGTTCTATGTTTCATTAGATGTTCCTATCTACAGATGTGTGTATTGGTCCATAAACATGATATTATTATTAATGTATACTACTAGTCACATACTTTGATATATATCTGTAAACCATGAAAGAATATGTTCATGATGAAGTGGGTCACATTGGGTGCATCGTGACTAATATATCATTATTAAATAAGTTAATAAAGGATTTTTCCTTTCCATGTTTAATGGAAGCTGACATATCAAGCCCTTTAATGAGAATGGAACAACCTAATTAACTCTATGGACATGACAATTTATAATCTACAAGTTAATTTCTGTAAATTAAATGAAAGTGATTCAAGCATATAGGTTGATGACACATGCAATACAATATAATTAATGAAATATAAAGACAATGAGATTATATCATATAGTGAGCATCTGTATAAGGTTGTTTTCATTGAAACATTAATATATTTCTCTATGGGTTCCTTGATGTGTTGCTAGACATTGATCTTAAACTTTAGGAAAGTTCAATCTCATGCCATTGAGAAATAGGTCTAGAGGGACACACATTAAGTGTATACATAAATTTATTTAAATTTATATGATTTTTTTATTAAAATAGATATGATTCTCATATTGTGATAAATAATATTATTTGAGTTATCTTGATCGCAAATATTCAGCCACTAGTTATTCGAGAGGATATATGTGATTTGAATATTAAATAAATATTTATCTATGAGTTTCAGTGAATATAATATTTATTTATTTATTGAATGAATAATGTAGTGATATTTATTTATTTAAATAAATAATCATTATTATTTTAACATCCCAGTTCCAGGTGCCGCCCAGAGGTACCCTGTACCCAGTTGGTCACATGGCCTCAGGCGCACTTCCCCAAACACCAGAGGCTGCCGAATAGCAGGGAGGGACTTGGGTGTGATAGTGGGGAAACTATGCCCTCATTGGAAGAGTAACATAGCAGAAATAAATATATATACAATAATAGAAGTAGTAATAATATACAGTAGGTAAATAATGGAAAACTGAAAGAAATGGACAACTGGAGCACATATATAAATGATGCATGATACATATGTCTAGGAAAATATTCTAAAAAGTCACAATGCTTGAATACAATACTAAACCAAAGTACAAAGAAAAACAAAGCAACTCTAACAGCATCTCAAGCCTTAGCTTGGTCCAATGCTCTCCAGCTCTACAATAGCCAATCACCTTATGTAGAAGGGAACTTTCCATTATCTATACCTGCATCAATATAATCTGTTTGGGCCCAAAAGCATGGCCCAAATAGGGTGTAAGATGAATCCCAGTGGGAAACCACCCAAATATCTATACCTAACAGTTAGTGAATATATATGGCAGGCAATAGTAAAAATGGATCAGTAAACAAGGAAGTACTCAAAATTTAACAGTCCTACAGTTTAATTACATTCAATTACATTTGTCAAATATTTAACCAAATTAAAACAAGAAACCCTCTGGGAAGTTCTCACAGCCCATCCCCTATGGTTTAACCAATCAATCTCAAGTAACCCTCTGGGTAATTTCTCATAGCCTAAACCCTATGGTTCAACTGATATAAGAATATAACGACATTTTGGGTAAGCTCACATGCTCTAACCCCTTTGGTCTCATGAAAACAAAGTCTCTCTGAGGAAGCACTCACTAGAAATTCCCCCTATAGCCTTTTAATGATAAACTAAAGACACTCTGAGGAAGAACTCAATGTTAATTCCCCCTATGGTCTCATAATGGTAACTATGGAAACTTTGAGGTAGCACTCAAAATCAATCCCCCCTATGGTCTCATAGCCTAATAAAGAATAATAGACACTCTGGGGAAGCCCTCAATGTCAATTCCCCCTATGGTCTCACTGCACCAGGTTCCCATAGCCCTATGTAAAGCAATCATGCACAACGATGTTCTTCAACCAAAGTAACCTAAAAGTACTACTTGGATAAAAATATACAAGGCATACCACAACATCAGATAATATCACTCCATCCTAAAATACTAGGCATGGAAAACAATCAGCCTAATAGGAAATTCTAGACCCAACGGCCAAAATCAAATCAACATGGGAAAACACACCCATAGCATGGAAAATAACCCTATTTACAAACAAGATCCCTAACTCAAGAAAACAATCATATCATGCATCAACATGGTTAAAATCCCTAAACACGCAATACCCCAATCTAGGGTATTGGGAAATTTTGCACAAAATATTCAAAGAATAACTATGGAATGGCACAAACCACCCACCTCAACATTGTACGATCGATATACTCCGGCATCGGCCCTTGAATTGACCTAGAACGTGGTAGATCTATGAAAACGTCCAAAATGTTCAACCAAAAATATCTCATGAGAGAGAAGAAATCAAGAAATGAGGCTCTAGAATAAGGAATAACTCACTGTTCCGATTCCAATGTAATTGATGACGGTTGAATTGGAGAACAGATGACGAGATGGGGGCTCGGAGAAGATTTGTCAGCTTCGGTCACTCCTGGATGAGACGAGCTGAGAAAAAGGGTATTCTTCCAATTAGAAACGACTCCAGTATGATATAACAATTAAAAAGAAAAGTACAAAATATGTATTTTAAAAGTAAACGGCTTGTATATGCCTTTATTGGGCCCCGCTTTAGGCGGTGTCCTGGTCACCCCACATGACCATGTACTCGACCGTTACACGGCCAGTATACGGTCACCCGCAACAATAGGGTACATGGCATGTACTCTAGAGTACATGGCGTGTACTCCTTAAATTTCTAGATTTTTTTTTCAAAAACACCAGAAAAGAAAAACTCATACTTGAAAAGAAGGTCCAGGTTCTTACAAACTTCACCCTTAAAGAAATCCATACCTGAATTTATCTAGCAAGGAAGCGTAGAAGAAGAGTCCTTGAATAACTCTAGCCACTGTGATCATACATCAGCCTCCCTCTACCAAGTCTCATCCTATACTCGCCCGTGTTACCATAGCACTCGTACCAAAGGAATAGACCAGCCATGGAAAACCCTTGCACTGTGATCAACAATCCGGATAGGATGCTCCTCAAATGATGCATCCCCCTCTAGCTCAACCTCCTCAGGTTGAAAGAAATGAGATGGGTCTGAGAAGTAACGTCGTATCTGAGAAACATAAAATACGTCATGCATATCCCGATACCTCTAAGGCAACTGCAACTGATAGGAAACTGACCTGAATCTCTCCAAAACCTCAAAAGGTCCAACATATCTCGAAAAAATCTTTCCCTATCTCATAATCATCCTGTGTCCCAACCTTAGTGTGACATGCAGAAAAACTTGATCTCCAACCTCGAACTCCAGAGGTCATCTCCTTCGATCAACACAAAACTTCTATCATGACTGTGTAGTAACCATCCTCTTTCGAATCAACTCCACCTACTCTTTAGTCTCCTAAACAAGACGAGGTCCCAACATAGCTGCCTCTCCTACCTCCATCTAATATAGGGGTGATTAGCATAGCCTACTATACAAATCCTCATAAGGTGCCATCTAAATAGTTACTTGAAAACTATTATTGTAGGCAAACTCCACAAGAGGTATGTGCTTCTCCCAAGAACCTACAAAATCTAGGACGCATACTCGAAGCCTGTCCTCCAACACCTAAATCGTATGCTCAGACTGGCCATCTGTCTGGGGATGGTGAGCTGTACTCAGAAGTACCTGTGTAACCAAATCCCTATGTAGTCTCTGCTAGACCTGAGAAGTAAAATGCGTGTCTATGTCCGAAATGATGGAGTGAGGAACTCTATGTAAACATACAATCTCTCGGATGTATAGCCTTTCCATCTCATCAACACTAAAGGTATTATTGAAGGAAAGAAGTGATAAACCTTCATGATTCTGTCAATGACAACCCAAAATGCATCATTCCCTCAAGGCGACCTCGGTAAACCTATCACAAAGTCCATCACGTCATCATTCCACTTCCACTCGGGAATGGGTAACTACTGCAAAAGCCCTGCTAGTCACTGATGCTCCAACTTCACCTACTGATAGGTGGAACACCTCATGACAAAACTAGAAAAATATCTCTTCATACCTGGACACCAATAATGACAGTGCAGATCTCAATACATCTTGGTGACACCAGGATGAACTACCCAAATTGAGGAATGAAAGTCCCACATCAGCTCCTCGCATATGTCTGCTGACACCCATACACACCCATGAAATTGAAAGATATCATCCTCACCTACTATACATCTAGGAATAATGTCATACCCTGACACACTCTCCCATAGGACTAGGCCTTCAACATCTGACAACTACCTCATTTGCACTTTCTCAAGAAGAGTAGAGGTAACACCTACAGAAGAAAGAAACGTCTTTCCATGTCTGTCGTGCAACTCCAAATGCATCTTAGAGAATAGAGAAATAAGCTGACACTCACCGCTAGCCTCCCGAACTGCCTGTATCTGAGTCCTCCTAATCAACGCATCGGCCACTGTGTTTCATTTCTCAGGCGTGTAGGTAAGCTCAAAATCAAAAGACTGAAGGTACTCAACCCACCTTTGTTGTCTTAGATTCAGATCGCGCTAAGTAAAGATATACTTGATACTTTTATGGTTGGTGAAAACCACAAAATGATCTCCCAACATATAATGTCTCCAACAATGTAAAGCATGAAAAATTTCATCCAACTTGAGATTGTGCATCGGGTAATTCTTCTTATGTGGCCTCAACTACCGAGACTTGTATGCAATGAATCCTTCTCCCAGCATAAGCACTAATCCCAGCCCGATACTTGATGCACCACAGTAAACTCTATAGCTCTTTCCTAGCTTTGGAAATACTAGTATCAGTGTTGAAGTCAAACTCCCTTTCAGCTCCTGAAAGGCTAACTCACAAGAATCTATCCACGGGTACTTCACGCCCTTCTTAGTGAGTCCTGTCAGTGGTGTCGCTAAGCGTGAAAAGTCCTGTATGAAACATCTGTAGTAACCAGCTAGTCCTAAGAAAATTTGTACCTCAAATATGTTCTTCATCTACTCCTAGGAAACTAATGCTCTCACTTTCTATAGGTCTACTGATACTCTTGTATCTAACATGACATGACCCAAGAAGTGAATTTGGTCCATCCAAAAGTGTAATTTTGAGAGCTTTTAATATAACTGATGCTCTCTCAGTGTACTCAAAACAATATCAAGATGTGTGGCATGGTCGTGTTGAGTGTGATAGTACACCAAGATATCACCCACAAAAACCAC
This sequence comes from Viscum album, assembly GCA_963277665.1. Taxonomy (NCBI): domain Eukaryota; kingdom Viridiplantae; phylum Streptophyta; class Magnoliopsida; order Santalales; family Viscaceae; genus Viscum; species Viscum album. The sequence goes on along the minus strand of OY728137.1, from coordinate 192,358,353 downwards.
CACAAAGGAATCCAAGTATGGATGGAACACTCGGTTCATCAGTGCCATGAAAATTGCAGGCACGTTCGTGAGACCGAACGACATAACCACATACTCCTATAGACCATACCTACTCCAAAAGGCTGTAAGAGGTATATAATATGGCATAATGTACAACTAATGACAACTGGACCTCAAGTCAATCTTTGAGAATACCCAAGATCCTCAAAGCTGATCAACGAGATCACCAATCCTTGGCAAGGGATATCAGTTCTTGACCGTCAAATGGTTCAGCTTCCGATAATCCACACAAAGTCTGAGGGTACCATCTTACTTCTTCGTAAATAGGACAGAAGAACCCCAATGAGAAGTAATGGGTCAGATGAAACCCTTTTCCTACAACTCCTCCAACTGCTTTTTGAGCTTTTGTAACTCTGGTGTAGCCATCCTATAAGGAGGAATGGACACCGATGCCTCTCCTGGAACAAGCTCAAAAGAAAAGTCCACCTCTCGATCTGGAGGAAAACCTAAAAAGTCCTCTGGAAAGATATCCCTAAAATGTTCCACCACTGGAGGAAAGTAAAACTATAAAGTCCCCTGGTCATCCAGATATAGACTAGAAATTTGGGCTGTAACTCCTCCCAACCCATGATGCTCGGGTCCTGCTCTACTTGCCTGGAAATCCCATTCGCCCTTATGTAAGAACAAACCACCCTCTAGTGACGTGAAACTCACCCTATGGTGATAGCAGTCGACAAAAACCTAGAAGGAAACTAACCAGTACATCCTGTGAATGAAATCATAGCCTATCATCTCTAAGACATAGAGGTCCCATAAGAAGTGACACCCACTAACCTCAAGAGGGCACTCTTTGCACTAATGTACACTAGCCATTCTTATCCCTAATGGAGTGTCCAATGTCATGAAATCAGCATAATTAAATATACAAAGCCCAAGGCTCTCCACAACAGCAACGAATATGAAACTATGGGAAGACCCTGTATCAAAAAGTGAAGAAGCTAAAATTGAGACAACTAGGATCATACCTCAAACTGTAGAGGGTCCAAGATCTTGCTCCTACTAGGTCTGATCCACTGTAAAATTCTGGCCTATACCACAACCCTATAACCCTACCTGACCACCCTGAGTTGATCCACCCTACTGTCACTAAAAGCCTTCTGACCGGATACCACGACCATGACATCCACCTCGGCCTGAACGACTAGAAGAACTCTAGTTAGCAGACTGATGAGAAACTGGTGGTGCTGCTCTTGAATGAGGAGTCATAGATGAACACCTGTCATTAGTTTTCGGTAAGAAAAAACTGACAAAACCACTGAAGATGGCCCATCTTGCTGTAATATTGACACTCCATTGGGTCTCTCGGGCAAAGTGGCCTCATATGCCCGCCCTTCCCACACTGGTAGCATACCACCTGGATACCTGAATGTGTATCTCGCCTACTCAGATCTCCACATGTAGACTCCCTGTGGCACTTCCTACTATCAATTGAGGAAGAACTAAATTTGGATGTCGAACCGCCCTGTCCCACAGTTCCATAATCCCTCAGGTTTCACTCTGTGATCAACACCTAGTTGACTATAGAAGATATGATAATCAACCTGAATATGTTCACCTAAGATCAGATGTCATGCCTGAGACCATCCTCAAACTTCCTCACCATGAATAAATCATCACCTTCTGGGATGGGCATTAAGTGCTGCAACTCTATGAAGTGATAATAATACTCCATGGCTAAAAGAGTACCCTGCTCTAGACTCTTGAACTCTCAGGCTCAATCAGCCCTCAAAGTCTCTGGGTAGAAGTAATTGTAGAAGGTATGATGAAACTAATCCCAAGCCATACCCTGCTGGTGTCCCACCTGCGAGATCACATCCCACCATCTCTTGGAGGAGTCCCGAAGCATATACATAGAGATATTTACCCTCATATCTGGAGGCATCTCTAGATGCTCGAATATCGACAACATGGATTCTAGACATGACTATGCAGCCTGAGGTCCTACATCTCTTGAGAAATTAGGAGGATGATGCTGCTGAAAGACCCACGTCAATTATTCCATAGATGGGGAAGGAGGTGGTACTCATCAAAAGGTCTTCATGAACCTTAAAAATCCCTCTCAGAACTATGCATCAGAACCTATATCTGGGATAATGGTTGGTTCCAAGACAGGAATGACTGGAGGATCTGCTGGCAGTTCCTGATCTGCCATATCCGGTGTCTAGTCACTACCTTGTAACTAGCATACAACCGGAGGACATCTTGGTGGCATGACTCTGCAAGGTCAAACGCACACCTTATACCAATATTAACAAGGAATGAAACTTGAAGTGAAAGAAAGGAATAGGAGAAGAAAAGCATTCAAGTTTTTCAAAACAGGGATACACGACATGTATGACCCATACACGACATGTTCCTTTAAGCCTTCAAATGGGCTTGTACTCCTTCCAACCCTGGTCGTGTAACACCCCATACACATGGCATTTTCTCCTAATACACAGCATGTACTTGAATTATTTTTCCTTGATCGAGTTCTTATACGCGACTAACCCACATAGTTCTCCTAAAACGAGACTACACTGAGTGTTCTCCTTGAACACAACATGTACTACATAAGTTTCAACTGCCTGTGTCATTAGACACACGACCGGAGACACGATTTACTCTACATGACATGTTTGTTCCAGACACAGTGTGTACTAGAATGATTTCATCCACCCATGTTGTTGGTAACACGGCTGGGCACATGGTATTTACACACAGTGTGTACGTCTGGTATATGGAATGTTCCATAAAAGATTTCCCAACCCTGTGACTCTGCCCACATAGCCAGTGACATGGTTAGAGACTACACAGCGTGTACATACAGTACATGACCTATAATTAAGAAAAACATTTCCTTACTTAACAGAAGGATACATGGCATGTATTCGTCAATACACACCATGTATTCTGGGTTTTTCTAAACAGTAAGCCCCAAAAACTACTCTGGAACCCAGAAAAACACTGAAACGAACATTAAAGTTCCAAATTCTGATTTGTGAGGTCCCATACTCCCCACAAATCAAATTTTGACATCTTATGCATGTCATATACGAGGAATAACAATGCAATGATCCACACAATTCTGATCCATGAGGGCCTTTAACACTTCAGGGACCAAAGTTTGGTGTTCATTCAAATGAAACCTTACATATTAGCAATACCCTATCAAATAGAAGGTATTCTATCAAGTCATATATCACAACAACATGCATATCTAGCACAACATGTATCACAACAACATGCAATCAGTAATGCACCCTAAATGGCATGACAAGAATGCATGACAAGAATGCATGACATGTGATCTCTAGCAAGTTCCTACATGATGCATGAGATGAAATACCCTCATCTCATTGGGTTGCAACAGAAATAGATCCTCAATAATATCAATAATAATAACACAAAACATGTGAGTCACCCAACAGTGAAATCAAATCAACTGTAATAATTGAAAAACCAGAAAAATTGCAATAATCGAGGTAAATTGGATTTTCCCTGTACACGGGTTAGATACTCCTAGGAACAATTTATTACCAATTACCTATTCCTTCCTATCCCTGGATATAGGCTCTAAACAGTAATTCAAGAAGAAAACAATGTGATCCTCTGATACCACTTTGTAACGTCCCAGTTCCGGGTGCAGCCTAGAGGTGCCCCGTACCCAATTGGTCACATGGCCTCAAGCACATTTCCCCAAACTCCAGAGGCTTCCAACTAGCAGAGAGGGTCTTGAGTGTGATAGTGTGGAAACTATTCCCTCATTGTCAGAGTGACATAGCAGAAATAAATAGATATACAATAATGGAAGCAGTAATAACATGTAGTAGGTAAATAGCAGAAGACTGAAAGAAATGAACAAGTAGAGAAAATATATAAATGATGCATGATACATATGTCTAGGAAAACATCCAAACAAGTCAAAATGCTAGAATATAGTACAAAACCAAAGTACAAGAAAAAAAAAGCAACTCCAACAGTATCACAAGCCTCAGCTTGGTCCCATGATCTCCAGCTCCACAGCAGTCAAGTACCTGACATAGAAGGGCACTTTACCTTATCTACACCTGCAGCAATATAATTTGTTTGGTCCCAAAAGTAGGGACCAAATAGGGTATGAGACAAATCATAGTAGGAAACCACCCAAAGATCTGTGCCTAATAGTCAGTGAATATATATGGCAGGCAATAGGCAAAATGGAGTAGTAAAAAAGGAAGTACTCAAAAGTTAACAGTCCTACAGTTCAATTTTTTTAAAGGTTGGGGCCGAAGCCTCATTTTATTATTTAAAGCAAAGAACTCTTTAGAATGGCTAGAGGGAGACCCATTACATAGCTCGAAGGCCCAAGGCCAAGTGGCCTGAATACTAGGCTTTAAAGACCATTTTTTTGGCCCAAAGGGCCCCTCAGTGAATAATACTGCTACAGTACCCAGATTTCTCCAGTACCTGCTACAGTACAGCTGCCACTACAATTCCTGCTACAGTGCCTCTACCACTACAGTGTCACCATCGCTACAGTTCTGCCGCTGCTACAGTACTGCTATAGTTCCCCCCTGCTATAGTGCTACTACAGTCCCCCCAGAAATAAGTCCCTACCCAGATTTGATCCTAGGTCTTTTGGATGCCAAGCAGAAGCCTATACCACTAGGGTACAAGATCATTGGCATCCTACAGTTCAATTACATTCATTTACATTTGTCAAATATTAAACCAAATGAAAACAAGCAACCCTCTAGGAAGTTCTCAGATCCCATCCCCTCTTGTTCAACCAAGCAGTCTCAATTAACCCTCTGGGTAAGTTCTCACAGCCTAACCCCTCTGGTTCAACTGATACAAGAATATAATGACCTCCTGGGTAAGCTCACATGGTCAAACCCCTTTAGTCTCATGAAAACAAAGACTATCTAAGGAATAACTCACTGTCAATTCCCCTATAGCCTTTTAACAATAAACTACAGACACTATGAGAAAGAACTCAACATCAATTCCCCCTGTGGTCTTGTAACGGTAACTATAAACACTCTGAGGGATCACTCAATGTCAATACCCCCTATGGTATCACAATGTAATAAAGAATAATAGAAACTTTGGGGAATCCCTCAACGTCAATTCCCCCTATGGTCTCACTACACCAGGTTCCCACAACCTAGTGTAAAGCAATCATGTACAACGATGTTCTGTAGGCAAAGTAACCTAAAAGTAATACTTGGCTAAAAATCTACAAGGCATACCACATCATCAGATAATATCACTCCATTCTAAAATACCAATCATGGAAAACAAGCAGCCTAATAGGAAATTCTAGACCCAATTTCCAAAATCAAATTAACATGGGAAAACACATCCATAGCATGGAAAGATAACCCTATTTACAAACAAGATCCCCAACTAAAGAAAACAAGGATAGCAGGCATCAACAGGGTTAAAATACCTAAACACGTAATACCCCAATCTTGGGTATTGGGAACTTTTCACAAAATATTCAAAGACTTACTATGGAAAGGAACAAACCACCCACCTCGACGTTGTATGATCTATATACTCCAGCGTTAACCCTTGAATTGACCTAGAATGTGGTAGATCTACAAAAACATCCAAAACGTTAGACCAATGATATCTCACAAGAGAGGATAAATCAAGGAATTAGGCTCTAGAATAAGTAAGAACTCACCATGGTGATTACAATGTAATCGACGACGATTGAATCAGAGAACAAACGACGGGTCGGGGGCTCGGAAGAGATTTGTCGGCTTCGGTTGCTCCTGGACGAGATGAGCTGAGAAGAAGGGTGTTCTGCTAATTAGACACGACCCCGGTACGATATAACAATTAAAAAGAAAAGTACATGAAGTTTCTTTTAAAATTAAATGACATATATATGCCTTTATCTGGTCCCGCTTTAGATGGTCTCCAAGTCACCCCACACGACCATGTACTCGGCTGTTACATGGCCAGTATACAGTCACCCGAAACTGTTGAAATAGTGGGTGCCCTAGACCCAACTATTCAGTGATTTTGATTACCATATCAGGTATACAGTTAGCTATGCATGATGTCATCTTACCATTATAGTGTAGACTATTTTTCATCCACTATTGAAATGGTAATGTCCAAAGATTAATTGTCGTATTGAAAGGTTATAGCAGTTCCCAGGCTATAATGAGAACCTCTAGATACTATGACATTAATATTAAATATATATGTTCTATGGTATAGATACATCTTACTGATTGGAAATAGTAGATGTTTGACCATCAGGTGCTGGGGGATCATAAGCATTGAGACTTCTTCTCATGAAGTTTTCACTTAGTGATCTCTAGTAGTGAGATCATGAGGACTGACCCATAAATAGGAACACCACATGTTTTGGGTATCATTGGATGTTTCTATCTACGATCATGTGTAATGGTCTCTTGACTTGAGATCATTACCAATGTATGTCATTTGATTACGTACTTTGATGCAAGATGAAAACCATGGAAATGAAGTCGTGGAGAGGTAGTTTGTGTTGGGTGCGTCATTGGTGGCATGACATTGGTTGAATGGTCAAGAAATGATTTGTCGCTTCCAGGTTATGGAAGTAATATATCTCAGGCCATGTTGATATGGATGGAAGTACCTTTATAAGACCATGGCCATGGCAGTCAAGGGTAAATCTGTCCAGTTAAATCAATAAACTATAAAGCAAGAAAAGAGAGATGACATGTGAGTGCATCCTACTTTATGAGATATTACAGACAAAGAGATTATATTACACAGTGTGTGTTCGTAGGTTGGTTTTCGCTGCTATGACAATCCTTATTTCTTCAGGGGCCATGATGGGTTACTAGATCCCGCTCTTGGTCTGTGAATACTATTCACTACTATCGAGATAATGTCCTAGAGGGTCACAGTTGAATAGAAGTTTTGGACATAGTGGGCCCTGATATAGGGGTCAAGGATTTGTCCAAGGTTAAACAATCACCAATGCAATAAATAAATTCATATTATTTGAGTTTAGAATAATGAGTGTTGAATTTATTTATTAAATGTATCTACAAGTTTTAGTAAATACATGAAAAATATTAATTGATGAATATTAAATTATTCAAGGTTCAATTAATATTTATGGGAGCGACGTGCCAAGTTAATGACTTAATTATTATCACATAATATATTTTAATATATTACAAGTGAGTGATAATAATATTTATGACTCAGACAAGTAGTCATAAAATGTCGTTGATAGTGCGTTAAGTATTCGGGGGCCGGGTTGGCATTTATAGGTAATTAATTAACAACTATAAATATTAGAGGAGAAGATATTTCTAATGACTATTCATGGAGCTTCTCTCTCCTCTCCTCTCTCCCACACTCTAGAGAGAGATGCTCTGGATCCAAGGAGCTCGGATGGAGCTCTCTCTTGGGCATCGCTAGTGAAGCGATGCAATATTTGTTGGAACGTCGAAGGCATCGTCGATATTCTGCACTAGCACCTAAACTATGATGAACGACACTCTCGCAGATTCCTTGAAGCGTGTGTGGACGATCTAGAGGAATTTGGCTTCAGATTCTTCGAGTAGTGATCGCCAACGATGAGTAGACGTCATGCACGACTTCAGAATTAAACCAGGTATTTTACGGTCTATTTTTTGCTTAAAACCCTTCATGTGTGGTCCTCGGCTTTGACCGGGATGCTCTTCACCGACATCGGCAAGTTCACGTCGAACATTGGTGGAAATTTTTTAAAAACCCACCTGTTTAGAGCTTTCTTTGCACGCCCAGTTCCAACAAGTGATATCAAAGGGAGTGCGTGTCAATTTTAAGCCAAGAAAATTTAATTTTCATTAAAATATAAAGAGGGCGTTGATACGGTCCCAACGCTGCAGATAGAATCTGAATCAAACATCGGATGTCCAGTCTGCATCCATTTGAAGTTTCGAATTCAGATTCGAGATTAAATTTCGGTGATGTTTCATATTTCGACCGGAAATCCCATGGTTGAAATACTCACTAGAAAATCAATTTTGATTTGATATTAACTTATTAAAATTAATTGTATTATTATAATAATAATAAAATTAGTTGATTTTATTATAATAATAATATTAATTTTATTATAATAATAATATTATTATAATATTAATTTTATTTTTCCAAAGACTAATATAGGCTTTAGAATTTTTTTTAAAAAGGGTGCAAGACTTGTAAAAGGGTGGGGAGACCTCAAAAAAAAAGGAGAGGAGAAAAGAATTACTTGCAAAAGCAAGTCTAAATTTTAAAAAATAATAATAATAAGGGTGAATTTTTTTTGAACCCAAGTGGGCCAGAAATAAAGTCAAGTAGCAAAAAAAAAAACTATTTGGGGGCCGAGCGGCCCCCTCTCCCATGCACGGTGGCCCGAGGGCCGCCTCTTTTCCTTCTGCCGTGCTACAGCAGAGCAAGGCCGCACAAGACGCCAACCCGCCCTACCTCCTCTCTGCCCTGCTCCTACTACACCGCTACCCAACCTTGGCCATCGGACCACCTGACACCAAGCGATCCCGACGCCTCCTCTCCCATGCAGCAGTAGTGTAGCACCGGGACACCAACTTCCTGCACCGCACCCAGGCCGCACCCCTGCTTCACCTTGCAGCACCACTGGAGACAACTCCCACACTCGGCCTCCCTGCTGAGGCTGTCTCTACCTCCCTGCGTCCAATAGTGCGGTGCACCAGGGAACCGAGGCAACGACCTCGCCTCATTTATCCTCCTGCACAGTAGGCGCTGGTGCCCCCCCACACCAAGCGAACCCAGCGCCCTCTCCCCGTGACCTACCTCCTCTTCAATTCCCTAGGTCACCCCTACAACACCCTGCAGATAGTCCGGAGCCACCTGCACAACACCAGGTCGGCCGACCGTCTCCCAGACCGTTGCACCGGCACCCCGCGGTGCCCCTGCCGGCCGCAGACAGCCCCATCGGACTGCCTCCATCCTTTCGGCCAGCCCCGACCATTTTATTCCATGCACCTGGCAGGGAGCGACTATGTCCGCTGGATCAACCAGTTCGGCCAGCCCGCACCGTCCCGAACATGCCTCCTTCCGACCGCCGCCTGATCCTCCTAGTGGGCAGGTAACATGCGCTACCCCAAAAGAGGCCCATGCGGGTTTGCGTAGCCCGGAACGAGCTTAGGTGGACCCGCCCATCCCAGAACACCCCTTCATAGGGACGATATCGCCCGGATTGGGCCTGTGCAGGTTCGCCCTGACCCGCAGAGGCCCTGTACAAAGTTTTATGGACCCGGGTGATTTAATTTAATAAAAAATTAATTAAATTAATTAATTTAATTACTGTTGATAATTAAATTAATTTAATATGAAATTTTTATTATTAAATATTTCATACATCGTAATTAATTAATTGGGAGTTTAATTTAATTAATTAATTAATTTAATTTTAGTTTTAAAATTAAATTAATTAAATTGGGATTGAATGATGTTAAATTTAATTAAAAAAAGAGTGAAGTTTTTAATTTGATTAAATTCCCTCAAAATTTATTTAATGCAAGTTTAATTTTATTCTGAATTTAGTTTAATATACGTGAGTTTAATGCATATATGCTGGTCATGAGTCGTCGACCTACCAATGTATGTCTGGTGTTTATTTATTTCATTTAATTAATTATTTATTGCAATGGTTTGTAATAATTATTTTAATTAAATAAAAGGTGATTTTCATGTCATCTCAAGTGTCATTATATGTATAAGGGTCTACTCGCCCATTCTCAGAATTGTAATTTTACTCCCCGAGATCCCCTCGCCTACGTGCGAGTACAATTGTATAATGACGAGATGACGTATGATGCACTTCGTGCCAAGTGACGACGACTCACCAAACAGGAGTTGGATGCAATGGATGAGCTGAAATTACTATTCAAGGTGCAAGCCACATGACTAAAGGTACTTACCCCTAGGGTTTTAGGTTGGTCCGTTATTCACTCAACGTATCAACCAATAATACCGGCTCATGATCAGGTGTTCGTTTTATTTCTGCATGGTTTATTATTTTTGTGCATGCGTAATTTATTGCGTGATCACATAGTATAATAATAAACAAGCATGCAAGATAAAATGAACATGTGACGCGATGAAATTTCTATATCTTGCACGGTCATTTGTATTACATGCTTATAAAAATAGAAAAGGATTTCTTTCATCACACTAAAAATAATAAAACCCTCAGAGATATATTAAGTCTAAACCACCTTCCGACATTTAAGTTTGGACAAAACCAGCTGTTTGGGGTGCTGATCATGCCATAGCTGAGGGTGCCTCTTACTACCGGGGAGTCCTTATAAGAATGATGGGTTGACTTAACTAAAATTTCATCAATGAAATAGCCATAGTTAGCTTGTTTTAATTTTAGAGGCAAGTGTTGAGTAAATCAAGTACTGATTTTAAGAAGCTGGGACTTCACTCAACAGATCAAGGAACTGTAAGTTTAAGCAGTTGGCCAGCCAAAATCCTACCTAGAACCCTCCAAGTAGTGGTGTATCCATAGCTTGTAGACTATGAGGGGTGGTTCCAGGATCATTGCCACTAGAATACTCAAGCGACATAATATTCCGATTCTAGCATAGAGGGTTACTAGAATTTGATAAAATAGTGGGAGAAATTAAATGATTAAAGTAATTAATCAAAAAATGTCTAAACTAGCAATTCAGATAAAAGGCACTAATCTGTTAAAATTCATTTTTGTAGAAAAATGGCAAGTTATACCACAAGATTAAAACTATGATATTATAATGGAAAAAGTAAATGTCCACACTAACATGAGTATCCATGAATAGTACAGATGCGTGCACATAGTACTATGATATAGGAAAATCAAGGTGTCAGTGTCCCCAACACTATTAAACTACCCCAAGAAGCGAGGGTGAAAATTGATTACAGGAGACTAATGAAAAAAGCATATGATAGTTATATCATTATAATTTCATGAACATCTGGTGTTAGTTGCAGTCTCTACACTAGGACATGGATGATATAAACACGAAGTATCATCTCCAAAATGTTTGCAAGGAGAAAGCGAAGCAATGATATGAATAAGGCGATGTACAGAGGCATGTGTAAATTGAAATATTGATTGTGATATTTAAATGGATCCCTTTCTCATATCATTTTCACCACCTTTACTCAAGTTTTGTTTTAAGTTATAAAATGAACAAGTATTGAGTAAACGCTCCATTACCTATCTAGGCATGGTCTGCCGAGTAAATAAGAATAAAAGACAATTAAGTTTTAATTCTTATGGAGAATAAATTGAAAGACAATTCTAAAAGTCCAAAAGGAAATTAATTCTAATGGAAAATTCACGACGTCCTTCAATCAATGAGGTATTAACAAAGGTTATTTGCATTGCATATTATAAAATAATACTATGGAAGTTTAAAAGCAATAAACTGATTTAAAGAAGCAAGTTGACGCTTTTACATCAGGAATATTCATCAATGTGATGTTTCATTTTACTACTTGGGTATTAAATACAATATGTTGGTGGCATATGTGTATTCTAATATGATAACCAAGTTAGTATAGAAACCTCACTGGAAGTTAGGTGTATTCTCCAAGTGGCTGCGAAAGGGTGATGCCTAGGCCAATGGTGAGAAGTACACGACTTCTTTAATTTCCAAGTGAAAGATTCGTGTTGAAATATTGTTGAGTATAACCACAAACATTAATATCATGTGTCCTTGGACACAAGGAGACATTATTTCAGTTTTTGGAATGAATGCTGTTTTTGGTAAACTCAATAACTAGTTCAGTAATACATGAATCATAGGAAATTAGTGATAAATATAAATGTAAGAATTATACCCAATTGTGGCAGGATAATTATTTTTCAAGTAATACTAAAAATGGACGTCATGAATATACCAAGTATGATATTTAGGCTCAGCACAACTAAATACTTTTGGTATTATCATTGTCCTTAGTTTGAACAAAGGAGCCTTTAGAAATAAAGGTACGTCAAAAAGCTTTTGGAAATGGTTCAACACGTAAGCGTGAACTATTCCAAGTATAAGCTAGAGGTATATATGCTTCATAAGATTCCTTTAATTAATAAAGGAATAATAAAGTGAAGTATTTGCATGGTCAGAAGATATGAGTTGCTTCGGGTTGGGATACCGAAGAATATCTCGACCAAGCATTCATCAATCATGATAATGTAGCATGAAGCAATTCTTAAATGCACATTACCTCATCGACATCACGACATTGATGTTAATGAGGAGGATTGATGATGAGGTATTACATATCAGCATTGATCAAAAAACATGTAGCGTGGAGTAATTCCTAAACACATATGTTATACATCAAAAATTTGATGTAGGTAGTACCAATGTTATAACTTGCAGAAACTTCCATTATATTTCATGAAATAATTTGAAAATAATGGTGATATACTACAAGCATATTCCAACTATAATGAAAAATGGATATCATATGAGTCATAGTATGATGTAAATCCATCATGTCATAAGGACATGCGTTTGGATTCAAATGGGTTTTTAAAAAATAAACAAACTTGTGTCAAGAAAAACACATTGTGCAATTAGTGTAATAATCCTAACAGTTGTTTAGGATGTTACATAAATCCCTAAGATAGAAGAGTCGATAGTCAATCAATAGAATACACTTCTATATAAGGGTGTACATCTCTATTAGAGATAGTGGGAGCTATATTGACTTGTGTTTAGTCAATGATCAAGATGCACAAATAGCTGGCATAAGAACTAGTTCTACAAGCGCATGTGGAATAAAGTGTGTTCTAGAGACACATACTACATAGGAAGGATAAAACCATGGTGATGGTTTTTATATTCACCGCGTTTGGTGATCTATTATTCAATGTGAATAATATTTCCTACAAGTAAGCAGTATATAACAATTAGCAAAAATTGATAAGACCAAATAAAATTCAATTAATGGATTCCATGTATCAAAGTGAAAAAGGGGATTATTATTTTGAATACTGCAGTGGGTATTCAAGTGATTTAATACATGGATGGTACAAGCATAGTACAAATAAGGTTATATTGGTTTGACCAAGTTGTTATGCCTAAATCCATTAGAATTTTACTTATCATAGCTAATATCTATGATCAATTTATTTAGAATTGGATGTCATGAACACCAATCATGGATGGTGTCTATACGACGCAATCAGAAAGGGATAGTCACATCACAGAATGCTAATAAAGGTTGAAATTTAATGAAATCTGGTTTAGGATTAAAGTAAGCAACACGATCATAGTATATACATTTTCAACAAATGATTTCCATGTGTCTACCAGAGGTTAGTGGGAGCACCAACGTTTTCCAAGAAAAATAATATGTTCAACATCATATGGAAAACAGACATTGGTATCACAGTTAGTTAAGACCAAAATGAAATTTATTCTCCAATGATTTACTTAAAGTAGAAACCTAAGTTCTAGGGAATGAGATCTACCGAGGTAGACATATAGGTTCCTTGATCCTAGTAAATCGTACATATAGTGATATTGTATTGAAAAATACAAGTTGGAACAATTCAAGAGATGAATTATTGCCTATGTCACATGGCATAATCTCTCCATGTTGACTTGTCCGTGACAATTGAAGAGATAAATGTGGTGAGTTGAAATCCATACGTTGGAATGATGGATCAATCACATATGTCATGATATGTACAAGTACCGATATTGCCAAGGTATATTTACAGTAGGTAAATATCAGTTATATCCAGGAGCACTACAAGGGATGTAGTCAGAACTGTCTAATTGTACTTTGGAAAGTACAAAAGATATATACTTGGTAAGTGGAGAAGAAAGGATACTAGTTTTTGGGGATACGAACTAGTCTTCCATAGATCAATGTGATCTAGTATTGAATTTAGGCTAAAGGCGACGAGCGAGTCAAGCTCATATCATCCATTGGTGGCCATACCTACAAGACCGAGTACATTGCAACTTCTAAGATATATAAGAAGTAGTTAAATTCAATGATTTGTTCCAGTTCTTGGAATTGCACCTGGTGAGAAAAGTATTATCATAATGTAGATTATGATATTCTTACTAGCCAAGATTTCAAGTTATGACAGTGGAAAAAAAGGTATATACTCGGGATACCATCTCTTGAGAAGTTTTAATCAATGGATAAGGTCGCAATAGTAGAATAGCCATGTGGCGGAACCGTGGTGGACCTAGTAGCTAAAGCTGTTACTCAGGAGAAACATGTTTTTCATCATGTGAGTAGTTAACAAGTTTGGTTAGCAAGTTGGCTCTAGTGCAAGTGGGAGTGTTGAAATAATGGGTTCCCTAGACCCAAATATTCAGTGATTTTGATTACCATATCATGTATACATTTAGCTATGCATGATGTCATCTTACCATTATAGTGTATACTATTCTGCATCCACTATTGAAATGGTAATTTCCAAAGATTAATTGTCCTATCGAAAGGTTATAGCAGTTCCCAGGATATAATAAGAACCTATAGATACTATGACATTAATCTTAAATATATATGTTCTATGGTCTAGATACATCTAACTGATTGGACACATCAGATGTTTGACCATTAGGTGCTGGGGGCTCACAAGCATTGATACTTCTTCTCATAAAGTTCACACTTGGTGATATCTAGTAGTGAGATCATGAGGACTGACCCATAAATAGGAACAAAACATGTTTTGGGTGTCATTGGATGTTCCTATCTACGATCATGTGTAATGGTCTCCTGGCTTGAGATCATTACCAATGTATGTCATTTGATTGCGTACTTTGATGCAAGACAAAAACCATGGAAATAAAGTCGTGGCGAGTTAGTTTGTGTCGGGTGCGTCATTGGTGGCATGAAATTGGTTGAATGGTCAAGAAAGGATTTGTCACTTCTAGGTTATGGAAGTAATATATCTCAAGTCATGTTGATATGGATGACAATACATTTATAAGACCATGGCCATGACAGTCAAGGGTAAATCTGTCCAGTTAAATCAACAAACTATAAAGCAAGAAAAGGGTGATGAAACGTGAGTGCATCCTACTTTATGAGATATTACAGACAAATAGATTATATTACACAGTGCGTGTTCATAGGTTGGTTGTCGTTGCTATGACAATCCTTATTTCTTCAGGGGCCATGATGGGTTTCTAGATCCTGCTCTTGGTCTATTAATACTATTCAATACTGTCAAGATAAGGGCCTAGAGGGTCACACACAATAGCGTATTCAAGAATCTTCCCTATTCAGTTGAATAGGAGTTTTGGACATAGTGGGACCCGCTATAGGGGTCCGGGATTTGTCCAAGGTTAAACGATCACTAATGCAATAAATAAATTCATATTATTTGAGTTTAGAATAATGAGTATTGAATTTATTTATTAAATGTATTTACAAGTTTTAGTAAATACATGAAAAATATTAATTGACGAATATTAAATTATTCAAGGTTCAATTAATATTTATGGGAGCGATGAGTTGAGTTAATGACTTAATTATTATCATGTAATATATTTTAATATATTACAAGTGAGTGATAATAATATTTATGACTCAGAAAAGTAGTCATAAAATGTTGTTGATAGTGCCTTAAGTATTCGGGGGCTAGGTTGGCATTTCTGGGTAATTAATTAACCACTATAAATATTAAAGAAGAGGATATTTCTAATGACTATTCATGGAGCTTCTCTCTCCTATCCTCTCTCCCAAACTCTAGAGAGAGATTCTCTAGATCCAAGGAGCTCAGATGGATATCTCTCTCGGGCATCTCTAGCGAAGCGATGCAATGATCGTTGGAACATCGAAGGCATCGTCAGTATTCCACGTAGCACCCAGACAATGACGAACGACGCTCCCGCGGATTCCTTGAAGCGCATGTAGAAGATCTAGAGAAATTCGACTTTAGATTCTTCGAGCAGTGATCGCCAATGATGAGCAGACATCGTGCGTGGATTCATAATTAAACTAGGTATTTTACAGTCTATTTTGTGTTTAAAACCCTTCACGCGTGGTCCTTGGCTTTGACCGGGCTTCTCTTCACCAACGTCGGCAAGTTCAAATTGAACGTCGGTAGAATTTTTTTAAAAACCCACCTATTTGGGGCTTTCGCTACATGCCCGGTTCCAACAGCAACAACCGTGTACATAACATGTACTACAGTGTACACGACATGTACTCCTTAAATTTCCAGATTCTCCTCTTTCTCAAAAATACCAGAAAATAAAAACTCATACCTATAAAGAAGGTCCAGGTTCTTACAAACTTCCCCACTTAAAGAAATTCATCCCCGAATTTCTCTAGAAAGGAAGCATAGAAGAAGAGTCCTTGAACAACTCTATCCATTACGATTGTACATCATCCTCCCTCTCCCAAGTCTCGTCCTGTACTCTCCCATGCCACCATAGCACTCGTACCAGTGGAACAGACCGGCCACGGGGAACCCTTTCACTATAATCAACAATATGGATAGGATGATACTTGAACGATGCGTCCCCCTCTAACTCAACCTCCTCAGGTTGAAAGACATGAGACAGGTCTGAGAAGTAATGATGTAGCTGTGAAATGTGGAGGATTTCATGCATAACCTAGTACCTATGAGGTAACTAAAACCGATAGGCAACCAGCCCAACTCTCTCCAAAACCTCAAACGGTCCAACATATATTGGCAAAATCTTTCCCTGTCTCTTAATCCTCCTGTGTCCCAACCTCGGTGTGACACACAGAAAAACCTGATCTCCAACCTCAAACTCTATAGGTTGTCTCCTTTGATCAGTATAAGACTTCTGTTGTGACTGTGCAGTATCCATCCTCTTTCGAATCAACTCCACTTTCTCTATGGTCTCCTGAACAAGATGAGGTCCCAGCATATCTGCCTCTCCTACCTCTAGCCACCATAGGGGTGATCGAAATGGCCTACCGTACAAAGAATCGTAAGGTTCTGTTTGAATGGTTTCTTACAAAATATTACCGTAGGAAAACTCCATAAGAGGTATGTGCTTCTCCCAAGAACCTCCAAAATCTAGGACACATGATCGAATCATGTACTCCATCACCTGAATCGTACGCTCAGACTGGCCATCTGTCTGGGGATGGTAAGTTGAACTCAGAAGTACCTATGTACTCAAAGCCCTCTGTAGTCCCTACCAGACCTGATAGGTAAAACATGCGTCTCTTTCCGAAATGATGGAGTATGGAAATCCTTGTAAATGTACAATCTCTCAGATGTACAAACTTCCCATCTCATTAACACTGAAGGTATCCTTGATTAGATAGAAGTGAGTAACCTTAGTGAGTCTATCAATGAAAACCCTAACTACATCATTCCCTTGAGGAGACCTCAGTAAACATGTCATGAAGTCCATCATGACATCATTCCACTTCAACTCGGGAATGGGTAACTGCTGAGAAATCCCTGCTAGTCACTGATGCTCTGCCTTCACCTGCTGACATGTGGAACACATCACGACAAACTCGAAAACATATCTCTTCATACCTGGCCACCAATACTGATGGTGCATATCTCGATACATCTTGGTGACACCAGGATGAACTGCCCAAATTGAGGAATGAAAGTCCCGCATCAGCTCCTCGTGTATGTCTTCTGACACCCATATGCACCCATAAAAGTGAAAGATATCATCCTCATATATTTTCCATATAGGAATAGTGTCCTCCCTTGAAATTATCTCTATAAGGACTAGACCTTCAATATCTGATAGCTGAATCATTCGCACTTGCTCAAGCAGAGTAGAGGTAACAGCTACAGAAGAAAGAAAAATCTGTCCATGTCTATCATGCACCTCCAAACGCATCTTAGAGAATAGATCCATAAGCTGCCACTCACCACTGGCCTCCTGAACTACCTATATCTGATTCCTCCTACTCAACACATCAGCCACTGCGTTTCCTTTCCCAGGCATGTAGGCAAGTTCAAAAACAAAAGACTGAAGGTACTCAACCCACCTTTACTGTTTCATATTTAGATCGCACTGAGTAAAGATATACTTGGGACTTTTTTGGTTGGTGAAAACCACAAAATTCTCTCCCAATATATAATTTCTCCAACAGTGTAAAGCATAAAAAATTGAAACCAACTTGAGATCGTGCGTCGGGTAATTCCTCTAATGTGGCCTCAACTGCTGAGACTTGTACACAACGACCCCTTCTCCCAACATAAGCACTGCTCCCAACCCGATACATGATGCATCAAAGTAAACTTTATAGCTCTTGACTGACTCTGGAAATACTAGTATCAGTGCTAAAATCAATCTCCCTTTAAGATCCTGAAATTCCGACTCACAAGAATCTATCCACAGGTACTTCACGCCCTTCTTAGTGAGTCCCGTCAGTGACATCTCTAAGCATGAAAAGTCCTGTATGAAACGTCTGTAGTAACCAGCAAGTCCTAGGAAACTTCATACCTCAAATACATTCTTTGGATTCTACCAAGAAACTACTTCTCTCACTTTATCTGGGTCTACTGATACTCCTGTCTCTGATATGACATGACCCAAGAAGTGAATTTGGTCCATCCAAAATTGGAATTTTGAGAGCTTAGCATATAACTGATGCTCTCTTAGTGTAATCAAAATGATCTTAAGATATGTGGCATGGTCGTGTAGAGTTTGAGAGTACACCAAGATATCATCCACAAAAACCACCACAAAGGAATCTAAGTATGGATGGAACACTCAGTTCATCAGTTCCATGAAAACTGTAGGTGCGTTCATGAGACTGAACGACATAACCACATACTCGTATAGACCATACTTGCTCCAAAAGGCTATAAGAGGTATATCAAATGGTCTAATGCGCAACTAATGATAACCAGACCACAAGTCAATATTCTAGAATACTTGGGATCCTTGAAGCTGATCAAAGAGATCATCAATCCTCAGCAAGAGATATCAGTTCTTGACCATCATCTGGTTCAGCTTCCGATAATCCACACAAAGTCTAAGGGTATCGTCCACCTTCTTCTCAAGTAAGATAGGTGAACCCCAAGGATAAGTACTGGGTTGGATGAAACCCTTTACTTGTAACTCCTCTAACTACTTGTTGAGCTCCTATAACTCTGGTGTAGCCATCCTATAAGGAGGAATGGACACCGATGCCGCTCCAGGCACAAGCTCAATAGAAAAGTACACCTCTCACTCTGGAGGTAAACCTAAAAATTCTTCTGGAAAGACATCCCTGAAACATTACACCACTAGATAAAAGTTCAACTGTGAAGTCCCCTGTTCATATAGATATAGAATAGAAATCTAGGGTGTAACTCCTCCCAACCCATGATGCTCGGGTCTTGCTCTGCTTGCTTGGACATCCCACTCACACTTATGTAATAAAAAACCACCCTATGGTGATGTGAAACTCACCCTATGATGATAGAAATTGACAAAAACCTATAAGGAAACTAACTAGTATATCCTGAGAATGACATCATAGTCTATCATATCTAAGCCATAGAGGTCCCATAAGAAGTGACACCCACCAAACTCAAGAGGGAACTCCTTACAATAACGTACACTAGCCGTTCTTGTCCCCAATAGAGTGTCCAACATCATGAAATCAGTAGAAGTAAAGATACAGAGCCCAAGGATCTCCACAAAAGAAACATATATAAAACTACGGGAAGCCCCTGTATCAAAAAGTGCAGAAGCTAAAACCAAGGAAACAAGGATCGTACCTCGAACTGTAGAGGGTCCGAGATCCTGCTTCTGCTAGGTCTGCTCCACTACAAAATTCTAGCCTGTATCGTAGCCTTGTGACCCTGCCTAACCACCCTAAGATGATACAACCTATTGTCGCTGAAAGCCTACCGACTGGCTACCACGACCGTGACCTCCACCTCGGCCTGAACGACCAGAAGAACTCCAGTTCCTAGACTGATGAGAAATTGATGGTGTTGCTCCTGAATGAGGAGTCATAGATGAACCCCTGTCACCAGCTGCTGGTGAGAAAAACTAATATAACTGCTAAAGATGTCCCATCTTGACACAAGATCAACACTCCACTAGGTCTCTCAGGAAAAGTGGCCTCGTATGCTCGCCCTTCCCACACTGGTAGCATACCACCTGGCTACCTAAAGGTGTATCTCTCCTACTTGGATATCTATGTGTAGACTCCCTGTGGTGTTTCATACTATAAGCTGGGGAAGAACTAACTCTGGATGTCAAACCACCATGGCCCACAGTCCTAGAATCCATTAGGTTGCACTCTATGATCAGTGCCTGGTTGACTATAGAAGATATGGTCGTCAACCTGAAGATGTTCACTTAAGATCAAATGTCATGCCTGAGACCATACTCAAACTTCCTCGCTAGGAATAAATCATCACCTACTGGTATGGGAATGAAGTGCTCCAACTATGTGAAGTGAGAAGAATACTCCATGACTGAATGAGTACCCTACTCCAGACTCATGAACTCTCGAGCTCGATCATCCCTCAAAGTCTCCGGGTAGAAGTAATTGTAGAAGGTATGCTGAAACTTGTCCCAAGACATACCCTACTGGCATCCCACCTATGAGATCACATCCCACCATCCCTTGGAGGAGTCCCAAAGCATATACACAGCGAGATTTAACCTACTCTCTGGAGGAATCTCTAGATGATTTAATATCGATAGCATGGATTCTAGCCATGACTCTGCAGCCTGATGTCCTCCATCCCCTGAGAAAGTAGGATGATGCTGATGCTGAAAGACCCACGTCAATTATTCCATAGACGAGGTAAGAGGTGGTACTCCTCACAAGGTCTGCATGAACCTTGAAAATACATCTCAAAACTGTACATCGGCACCTATATCTGGGATAATGGCTGGTGCCAAGACAGACATGATTGGAGGATCTGCTGGCAGTTCTTGATCTACAATGTCTGGTGTCTGGTCACTGCCTTGTAACTGGCGTACAACCGGAGGACATCTCAGTGGCATGACTCTGCAAGGTCAAACACACACCTTAGATCAAGATTAACAAGGACTGAAACTTGAAGTGCAAGAAGGGAACATGAGAAGAAAATCATTCAAGTTTTTCAAAACAGGGATACACGGAATGTATGACCTATACACGATGTGTTCCTTTAATCCTTCACTTGGGTGTGTACTCCTGCCAACCCTGGTCAGGTAACACCCCATACACACGACATGTTCTCCCAAGACACAACGTGTACTTGAATCATTTTCCCCGGCCTGAGTTCTTCTGCACGACTAACCCACACAGTTCTCCTAAAACGATACTACATGGCGTGTTCTTCTTGAACACGATGTGTACTACTTAAGTTTCAATTGACCGTGTTGTTAAACACACGTTCAGAGACACGGTTGACTCTACATAGCATGTTTGTGCCAGACACAACGTGTACTAGAAGTATTTCATCCACCCATGTCATTGGTCACATGGCTGGGCACATGGTCTTTACACATGGTGTGTACGTCCAGTACACGGCGTGTTCCACCAAATATTTCCCAACCCCATGTCTCTACCCACACAGCCAATGACACGGTTAGAGACTACACGACATGTACATATAGTACACAACATGTACTTAAAGAAAAAAAATTCCTTCCCCAAAAGAAGGATACATGGAGTGTATTCAGCAATACACACTGTATATTCTGGGTTTTTTTCTGGACAATAAGCCTCAGAAACTACTCCGAAACCCAGAAAAACACTGAAATGAACATTAAAGTTCCAAATGTCAATCCGTGAGGGCCCATACTCCCCATGAATCAAAGCTTGGCATCTTATACATGTCATATACAAGGAATAACAATGCAATGATCCCCCAAATTCCGATCCATGAGGGCTCATAACACCCCAAGGACCAACATTTGGCGTTCATTCAAATGAAACCTTACATATTAGAAATACCCTATCAAATTGCAGGTATTATATCAAGGAATATATCACAATAGCATGAATATCTAGCACAACATCTATCACAATAACATGCAATCAATAATTCACCCTAAATGGCATGACAAGAATGCATGACATGTGATCTCTAGAAAGTGCCTACATGATGCATGAGATGGAACACCCTTATCTCATCGGGTTGCAATAGAAATAGATCCTTGATAATATCAATAATATCAACAATAACAATACAAAACATGTGAGTCACCCAAAGGTGAAATAAAATTAACTATAATAATTTAAAAACTAGAAAAATTTCAATAATCGAGGTAAATTGGATTTTCCCTGTACATGGGTTAGCTAATCCTAGGCACAACTTATTACTAAGTACCTATTCCTTCATATCCCTATCTATAGGCTCCAAATAGTATGTCAAGAAGAAAACAACATGATCCGCTGATACCACTTTTAACGTCCTAGTTCCGGGTGCCGCCTAGAGGTGCCTTGTACCCGGTTGGTCACATGGCCTCAAGCGCATTTATCCAAATACCAGAGGCTGCCGACTAGTAGCGAGGGACTTGGGTGTGATAGTGGGGAAACTATTTCCTCATTGGAAGGGTAACAGAGTAGAAATAAACAGATATACAATAACAGAAGCAGTAATAACATGCAGTAGGTAAACAACGGAAGACTGAAAGAAATGAACAACTGAATCACATGTATAAATGATGCATGATACATATGTCTAGGAAAACATCCAAACAAGTCACAATGTTAGAATACAATACTAAACCAAAGTACAAGGAAAAAAAGAAACTCCAACAACATCGCAAGCCTCAGCTTGGTCATATACTCTCTAGCTCCACAATAGTCAAGTACCTGACGTAGAAGGGAGATTTACCTTATCTATACCTATAGAAATATAATCTGTTTGGGCCCAAAATCATGGCCCAAACATGGTGTGAGATTAATCCTAGTAGGCAACCATCCAAATATCTCTGCCTATCTGTCAGTGAATATATATGGCAGGAAATAGAAAAAATGGATCAGTAAACAAGGAATTACTCAAAGGTTAACAGTCCTACAGTTCAATTACATTCATTTACATTTGTCAAATATTCAACCAAATGAAAAAAGCAACCCTCTAGGAAGTTCTCACAGCCCATCCCCTCTGGTTCAACCAATCAGTCTCAAGTAACCATCTGGGTAAGTTCTCACAACCTAACGCCTCTAATTCAACTGATACAAGAATATAACGACCTCCTGGGTAAGATCACATGGTCCAACCACTTTAGTCTCATGAAAACAAAGACTCTCTGAGGAATCAATTACCATTAATTCTCCTTATAGACTTTTAATGATAAACTACAGACACTCTGAGGAAGCACTCAACGTCAATTCCCCCTATGGTCTCATAATGGTAACTATAGACTCTCTGAGGGAGAAATCAATGTCAATCCCCCCTATGGCCTTGCAGTATGATAAAGAATAATAGACACTCTGGGGAATCCCTCAATGTCAATTCCCCCTATGATCTCACTACACCAGGTTCCCATAGTCCTGTGTAAAGAAATCATGCACAATGACGTTATTAAGCCAAAGTAACCTAAAATTACTACTTGGATAAAAAGCTATAAGTCATACCACAACATCAGATATTATCACTCCATCCTAAAATACTAGGCATAGAAAACAAGCAGCCTAACAGGAAATTCTAGACCCAATGGCCAAAATCAAATCAACATAGGAAAACACATCCATAATATGGAAAAATAACCCTATTTATAAACAAGAGCCCTAACTCAAGCAAAAAATCATAGCAGACATCAACAGGGTTAAAATCCCTAAACATGCAATACCCCAATCTAGGTTATTGGTCACTTTTGCACAAAATATTAAAAGACTAACAATGGAAAGGAACAAACCACCCACCTCGATGTTGTATGATCGATATAATCCAGAGTTAGCCCTTGAATTAACCTAGAACATGGTATATCTACAAAAACGTCCAAAACGTTCAACCAACAATATCTCAAGAGAGAGGAGAAATCAAGGAATAAGGCTCTAGAATAAGTAAGAACTCATCATGGGGATTACAACACAATCGACAATAGTTGAATCAGAAAACAGATGACGGGTCGGGGGCTCGGAGAAGATTCGTCAGCTTCGATCGCTCCTGGACAAGACGAGCCAAGAAGAAGGGTGTTCTTCCAATTAGACGTGACCCCGATCTAATATAAAAATTAAAAAGAAAAGTACACAACATGTATTTTAAAAGTAGACAACATGTATATGCCTTTACCGGGCCCTACTTTAGGCGGTCTCCTGGTCACCCCACATGGCCATGTGCACAACCATTACACGGATAGTATACGGTCACCTATGACAACTGGGTACACAATGTGTACTCCAGATTACATGACATGTACTCCTTAAATTTCTATATTCTCCTTTTTTATCAAAAATATCAGAAAAGAAAAACTCATACCTGAAAAGAAGGTCTGGGTTCTTACAATTATGGGTTTGATTAATATTTAGAAATATTGAAGAACTGACTTAAAGTTTTAGTAGGAATTATATATTAAATATCATATAAATAAATATTAATCTATTTATTTAATAAATGATATTTATTTTATTCACAAGTCATGCACGTTTCAATAAACTAATAATAATAATAATATTATTATTGTTATCAGACATGGGGTTTCCCAGTATTAAGAGAATAATAAAGGGATTATGTGCAATTCTTCTCCAACCCAGCTCTATAAATACCCGGTTATATAATTTATTAGGTTTAGTTACAAGAGACATCATTATGGACAATGAATCATCTCTTGATAATTCTCTCAACCCTAAAGAGAAAATTCTATAGAATGCTCTCAAGAATGGAGAACAATAATTCTCCTCCTCCCTCTCAAGTCTCCGAGAGAATGTAAAGAATTATTCAATCCTCAAAGGAATTATTGTTTCACTCAATAATAAATGGTTCAAGTGTTAGAATCATTCATGCTGACATTCAAATATTTCTATGGCGATGTTCCAAGTTTCATGGAGTACATGTGGATCATCACTAAATGGATCATACCCTTAAATCCTTCATCATAATGATGATGCGATAAGAAGAGGTCAACCAATTTGTCGACAAAGAAAAAATTTCATACAGGGTAATTCTATACCTATATAAATTAATTATAAATTATATGTGATGATCCTGTATTCGTGGATTCTAAGGCTACTATTCATCAAATTTTGAGGATTAATCTAAAGAAGTTGAAAAAAAACACTGTTGGCCATGGGCCTAACCACTTTCATTATGTCCTAAAACCTTCAATTGGTATCAAAGAGGTTTCATATTAATTTATAATTATTTATTAATCATTGATTGATTTATGAATTTTTTGTTTGTTTTCATTTCTATTTTATTCATTTATTAGTCTTAAATTTGATATATCTTATTTTTTCACCTTTATATAACCAAGAATAGGTTATTAACAAATGAATAACATCTAAATAACCCATCTAAAGGTGATTAAGATTATATTAAGACAACATGGGACTGCAAAATTTATAACCTAAAGGTACATTCCATGTACCCAGATTCACCCCAATAGGACCAAGCCATGCAATACATGGATATTTGTGTGGAGGTTACATAGTGTCATTACATGTTTCATGTTGACTGAATCTAGAAGAAACAAAATCTTAAGGATTACATGATGTGTAGCAGGCATGATCGTTGTGTAGTGTTGCCCAATTAACCTCACAAATTTCACAGAAACTGTGTGGTCAAATATGAATTGTGCATTTATTACACATCGTGTAGGGACTTAAAATTGATGAACATGGGCTAAATGGGATTAAATGGTATGTAGATGGTCCACACATGACCATTAAATATCTGCACAGATTACATGCCAAGTGAAGGTTCCAGGCACATAAAAATCATCTATTAGGCCATAGATATCTCAATTTTTTTTGAAATCAATGAATAATATGATATGTTCATGATGAATAATTTCATGAAAATAAGAATTAAATAAAATATTAATTAACTATTATGTCATAAACAAGAAGGAAAAATAATCACATATAATTTATAATTAATTTATAGGTTGATTAAGAACTACCTTGACTCATAATTATTTCTTTGATGACAATGTGATTGAAAAATTATTATCATTAAATAATTACAATGAGATGATTAAAGGGTATAATCCCTCTACAGGCGATCCATACGTACACCACAGACCTTCAAATTTTTTCATAGAAATATTTGGGTGCTAGTGCGGAATATCCTAATGCTTACACCATTCTTCATTGATCACTTTGAGAATAACTTCAAGTGGAAGGACTCTAATTGATCTCTATATATTTGATATGTTGGTTAAGGACTATTACTCCCCATTCATGAGATATTTTTTAATGACCTGACTCACTGGGTCCACCTGGACGGAGGAAGGCCGGGCCACCACTACCCCAATACTACCTCTAATTGGCTAGGGGATGGAAACCAACACCGAGTAGTCATATCAAATATATGGGAGGCCTTAGAATATGGTACTTGTATAAACACACACACATCCATCTCCATGAAACAATATAGATATAATAAAACTACTGTTACAAAAAGAATTCATGCATATATCTATACCTCAAAAAAAGAGTATGACAGTACTGGAAAGCATGAAAGGGAAAAATAAAATCCCACTAAAAAATGAAAAATATTCTAACATGATCATAAGTAGGGGAATAGTATAAAATGCATGACTAGTACACACCTATATTAGTCTAGAACAGTACTATACTCCACCCTCTCCTATTCTTCTAAGGACAGTTCTAAGATACCTATTGTATTTACAAGACATGACATGTGTGAAAAAATCTCATGCATGAGTGAGTATAAAAATACCTAATAGGAACCCCAAAAACCCAAAATAAAATGGATAATATGAAAGGAAACATTTATCTTGAAAAAAATCTATAGGAGTAAACCCTAGAGAGATAGAGAATAAGTAAATTCATCTTGGACACTCCTCAACTATTCAAGACTAGTAAGCTTATCACCACATGATATATCAACCACATGACACATACTAGAAGGTATACAAGAATATCTTAGATATACTCATAACAGACTCCACTTATCATGGTCCCAACCATAAAGCTATCCACATAAACCAACTCAATGTTAAAAAGACAACACTTTCCTAGGAGAACACTCAGCATGCCCTACCATCCTTGATGGAACTCAACCGAGAGATATCACTCAATCAGGTATAACTAAGACGATGAAACATACTCTCCATCTTTGATGGAATACATCCAATACAACATGATCATTGGTTCTTAATACAAAGAAAATTGAGAGGAATCATCTGATATATACACTTGATCAGACTAATACCTCATCAAAAAGACCATATCTTGATACACAGATAGAGGGTCAATGCTTAGGGATCATTGGAGGGACTCTATACCATACTGGAAGAACTATACATAAAAAGGGTGTCACACCACAACCCTAAACCATGAAAAATCCCTAATTAGGGGCTCAATGCCCATGTAGTGTTAGACATGTCGATTCCACAAACCCTAATTAGGAAAAAAACAAGGTAGAACACTGAAGATATTTATATATAGATAAGGGTCAACTCCCAAGACTCACCTGGGGGACTCTTCACCATACTAGATTTATCCTACTAGATAGGGGATCAACACTTGTATAAATATTGGTCATTCCAATTCTAACAACCCTATATAGGGAGTGTGAAGGAAATGAGGATCATTTCAGGCCTCTCAAAGTGATACATGTTCTAATCCATTGAGGGGACTAAGACCGACTCACTCCAAAATAAGGGAACACACCCATGCTTTACAAGTCAAGGAAACCATAGAGGGGTCATGATCCTATGATGAGGATGTGATGCCACCAATCACTTATAAGAATAGAACATGATAACTCACCCAACTAATACTGGTCGATAAGTTTCTAACAAAAGTAACCCACAATGTCACCTCACATCACATCTCTAATTCAAAAAACATGAACACCATAGTTTCATACTTGAAAAACTACTTAGGCTAATCGTGGGCCTCCATACGAGTCCTGAAGATAGAGATACATGAGGAAAAAGTCTCCAAGGGAAGTGAACGACATGTACCCAAAGTACACAACATGTCTCTTATAACCATCCTGAGGCCATGTACCCTCTTGGTACTTAGAATGTATAAGAGGGAATACAATTTGTGTACCCTATGTCACATGATGGTGACCTCGTTCAAATATTTGGGCACATCCTCTTCTACCCACGACCTAGCTGGCTATGTCTACATACATAGAATGTACCCTTGGTACATGGAGTGGGTCTCTTGGCCAGTCCCTAGACCGTGTCTTTGGCCATGACCATGTAACACAACCCATTCCCATGTCCTCTAGCCATGCACTGACACATGACCATATCTCTTGACACAACAAGACTGGACACGTCCCTCAACCACATGATTTGGTCTCACTTCATGGTGTGTATCCCAAATAAAGGGAGTGTAGTACCCAAATTTCATCTTCCCAGAATGGTAAGAACACATGGTGTATACTCCTATACTATACACCGTGTGATTAGGAATTCTAAATAGGAATCCCCTACAAGCCACTTGAAACACCTAATTTCTCCAGATCCACCCAAGATCAACCCTAATGGGGTTAATAACAATCATTTAAGGGATATAACACCTTAAAAACAAATATACAAAGACCAAGACATAAATCTTGTAAATATTACTACCTTATAGAGAAATGTTGAAGCATAAGGTGCAGATCTATTATCTGAAGTTGTTGCACCATGATCTGAGGCCGATCACCATTAAGATTAAAGATCGGTGGCACCTTTCTCTACTTTGGTTCATCCAACACGCAAGGGGAAGCTCTTCCCACTCTTATACCATGCATGGAAAACAAAAAAGGGGTGGGGTTTGGGTTTAGGGTTATTAAATTTTTATTTAATTAATAACTCATTTAACACCCTGCCAATGGTCGACTTTGATTGGGCAAACAACAATGACAAACTTTATATCGTGCCTATGGTAAATCTCTCATTATAAACTCATCTATGGTCTTAATTTTTTGGTTTGAATCTTTAATTGAGAGTTATTATAATTTTACTAAAAAATAGTGTGCACATGATAATTATATTTAATATTTTTAATATTACATCACCGAGGCTCTTTGGGCCCCGAAATCCCTCACCGACATAGTGCATGTCTTCAGAAATATCCCTAGAAATATTCCAAAGTATTACATGAAAATAATCACTACAATCGCTCCAAATTTAGGTTTTCATCCAAAAAAGTAGAAGCCTAAACACAAGGGAGAATACTGAACTCTCATTTGGGACTCCCACACCAGTGATCCCACAAAAGGGTTCACGTGATGTCAAAAAACATGCACTCTAGGGAACCACAAGCCCAAACAGGGTCCTCTAGATAGATTCTAAACACCACCAAGTACCTCAAAAGAACACACCATACATACCATCTAACTCAAAATAGATTTATATCATGAAAAAAAGTGTGCACATGTCTCTTCAACTGCGACAGGTGGAAAACACCATGAACCCAGTTCATCTGTGGTCTCAGAGTCTAGTGGTGCACTGCCTCACTAACCCGATATAGATACTAATGTAACCTGATAGTCATCTTCCACCACTGCATGACCTACACCCTCAACAACCATCACTAGCACCCACCCTAAGCCCAAAAATATTGTCTAACACTGAATCTGACCAGTACAATGGTAACCTACAAGACCTCCTGAACATGGCCTCAAATGGCGATACACTGATTGTAGAGTGACAACTACACCACACCAACATGAAAACCCTAAGTATGTTCTCTAAAACCTAAATGGTTCACTCTACATGGAACAACCACCCCACTCATGGGTGAACTACTAAGGGGAAGAAACCTCTATAGGACCTCACCTTGTAGTGTGACTGGTGTCATTATCAATCCTTGGAAGGGTGACATACTCCCCACATTTGAAAAATCCATAATGAAAATTCACATTGGATATCCCATCATTTGATACCTTTCAAACAAAAACTCCAAGTTATGCCTCCATTACTTGCTGAAAAAGCATAGGGCAAACAAATATCAAATGAAGATATGATGCACTAACCTCAACCTCAAGGGTTAAATGCAAGAATTTAACCACTTTTTCACCTCTATTGCCAAAAAATGATAGAGAATTTTGTTGTAATAATATTCTATTTCACCCACACCCTTGGGTGGATCAAAAGCTAGCACTACCACAACCCTTTTCCAAGGTCTAACATCACTCCCACACCCCAAGAAGAAACATTTTAGGGTGAAGACCTTCTAAAACTAGAACTGATACTTCAATAGCTTACCATAAGTCCAATAATCTCAGAGAATATCTTGAACTCTTCTTAAGTGTCTTTTATATGCAACCCTCGACATTGAGCACACTAGGATGTCCCCAAAGGAGACTACCTAAAACTGATACATAAAGAGATTAAGGATCTAGTCCATCAATCTCACAACACTATTAGGGCATCCAACACTCAAAAAGATATTACCATAAACTCACACAACTAGAATGGATTTAGAAATTTAACTTTGGAATAAAATCCACTTGAACTTAAAGATAGTGATAAATTGACCTGAGGAAAAACTTCAAGAACCATATCTCTCCTAGCCATCGGGTGAAGTATAAGTCAACACTTGGGTGTAGGTACTCCTCCTTAATAGTCACCTAGACTAGGATATGTTAACCACACCTAACCTCAAGTACTTAATTGCCTCCTAAGAGAACAACATTGGTCTATCCAAGTGGAAACACTGTCTTTTACAAGACCTCCCAAAACCTACAACTACACCATATCTCAAAAAACCCTTTGAAAGCCCTCCTACACAAAGGTCAAGTTATAAAGGCTCCACCGGTGTCACCAGGTCTCAAACAGGGGATACACCAAACTACCCCAAACAAACAAGTCAACAGAACTCATCCTCCACTCCTTGAAACTATTCACTTTGGGCGGAACTGACTCAACTGAAAGGTTTTGTATAATTTCACAAGAATAAATCCCAGTAGAGTAAGCATACTTATTTCTTGTGATTCTGAATCCACATCAAAAAACACCACCATAGGGCTCCACCGACACCCCATGTCACCCTGAAAAAGCCTCAATAAGAAGTTTTAAGGAACAAGTATCTCACACCTGTATCTAATAGAAATACTAAAAAAGTATAAAGGATATATATTGTACCTATAAGCATTCCCAAAGCCTTTGGGTCAAAAGCCTATAGAGTATATAGCTGGCCATTTCCCTGTCCACCATCTCACTAAGCTTATCCTAGACCACATGGGGATGGTGGTGGGGGTAGAAAATCAAAGTGCCTTCCACCTCCTACTAATCCTCTAGCTCCTATGCCACATCCTCCACCCTAAGGACATACTTGATGAAATTTATGCCTCTACCTCAGTGGTATATCGACTATATATCTTCCTATAACATGGTGGGTAGGAAAATCCTATATGAGATTTCTATGCCCATTACAAGCAAAAAAATGCCTCAGCATCAGTATACTAATCTTCCCTTGAGTCATATGATGAAACTTCATGTTTCCTGAATTGTATCCCACACCTACTATTAGAAGGTCCTTCTTGACCTGGACCATAGGTGATCCCTACCTCATAAGCTCATGATACATGATCTATCCCTACATACCATCATCCAACACCAAAAAATCCATCGACGACTCAGTCTGACATGCCACATCCACCTGAAACCTTAGAGGTGGGTCTATGCACTGATCAATGGGTGGAATCACTACTATCTATCCATTTGGAGGAGAAACTGACTTGCTAACATTCCCCTACATGGAGGCCTCATCACTCATTAGGTCATACCCTCAACCCAGTTGTGGAAACCCCAAAGGATGTCATCATGGAAACATCTTGAAAGAAGAAAAAATTCACCACATTCAAAGAGTATATCTGGGGAGATGACTCAAGAAGGACATGGAAACAAAAAATTAGTTCTATATGATATATGTAAAAAAGTTTCCTTGTAACTAGTGCCTAAATTTTCTGATTCAAAAATCATGGAATCAAATTCCCGATGAATGGATACATCATCCACCACACTAACACTAGAGTCCCTAGCTTGAAAGCTGAACTCGAGATAGTTTAACATTGTCACCATAAAAAAAACAAATATCATAGCTAGAAAAATCCTAACACTGGTCCTGAGGAAGGAACTCCTTTGATACCACTTTGTAATGACCTGACCCACCAGGCCCCACCTGGCTGGTATACGGCCGAGCCGCCACTACCCCAATCCCACCTCCAATAGGGTAGGGGATGACAACCCGTATTGAGTAGGAATATCACAAACATGGGAGGCCTTATCCCATGGAACCCATACTCTCACACACACCCATCACTATAAAATAGTTCATAGATAATAAAACTACTAATATAAAAATAATGTATGTATGTATATATATATATATATATATCCCGCAAATAGAGTATGATTGTATTGGAAAGCATGAAAGGGAAAAATAAAATCCCACCAAATACTAAAAAATAGTCCAAACTTCTCAAAAGGAGGGGGATTCTATCAAATGCATGTCCAATTCACACCTCGGTCAGTCTAGCCTAGTACTATGCTCCACCCATTCCCAGTACACCATGGACATAGCTAAGATACCATTGTTTTCACAAGAAACGACATGTGTGGGTAGTGCCCATGTAGGGTTGAGTATAAAAATACCCATTAGGCACCCCAAAAACCCAAAATAAAAGGGATAAACTGAAATTCAATAGTTATATTTCCCAAAATCCATAGGGGAAATCCTTGTGAAAGAGAACAAGTAACTCCATCTCAGCCACACCTCAGCTATACAAGACTATTTTACTCATCACCACCTAATATGTAAACCACACAACACATACTAGAAGGTCTCCTAGAGTATCCCAGATATACTCATAACAAATTCCAAGTCTCATGGTTCCAACCATAAAGCCATCCATATAAACCTAATCGAGGTTAAAATGACAAAACTCACCCAATAGAACACTCCACATGCCTTTCCATCCCTAATGGAACTCAACTGAGAGATATCACTTGATCAAGTATCACTAAGCCAATGGAACATCCACTCCATCCAAGATGGCATACATCATAGATAACACGCACATCGAGTATCTACATGAATAAAAATGAGTTGACTCATCCGAGATACATACTCGATTGGACTAATACCTCATTAGAAAGATCTGATTTTGATACATAGATATGGTTTCAATGCCCAAGGATCATTGGGGGGACTCTATACCCTACTAGAATCACTATACACAAAAAGGGTATCGTGCCACAAACTTAACCTATGACAACTTGCTAAGTAGGGGATTGATGCCCATGTAGTTTTGGTTATTCCAGTTCTATGAACCCCACCTAAGAAAACAACAAGGTAGAATATAGAAGATATTGATACACAGATATGGGGTTAATTCTCATGCCTAACTGGGGGACCCCATAACCTACTAGATTTATCTTGCTAGATAGGGGATTGACACCCATGTAAATATTGGTAACACCAATTCCAAAAACCCTACCCAGGGAGTATGAAGTAAATGAGGATTGGTCTAGGCATCTTAGAGTAATACATACTCTAATCCACTAAGGGGATTGAGACTGACTCATTCCAGAATATGGGAACACACCCATGCTATAGAAGACCAAAGAAACCATAGAGGGGTCATGATCTTATTATGAGGACATGATTCTACCAAAACCTTATAGTAATATATCAAGGGAACTCTCCAAACTGATATTTCTTTATAAGTTTCTAACATAAGTGACCCACAACATCACCACACATTGCATCTCTAATTCCAAAACCACGACCACCATCACATCCTACACAAAAAACTACTCAGGATAGGCTACTCGCGGGCCTCCATCCAAGTCCTAAAGATAGAGATGCATGAGTAATAAGTCTCTAAGGTAAGTACATGGTGTGTACTAGGATTTTATGGCATATATACCATAAATATCCCACAGCAGTGTCCCCTCTTGGTACTCGATGTGTATAAAATGGCATACAAGGTGTGTACCCCATGTCACGCGACATGTGACCTCATCCAAAGCTCTGAGCTTGACCTCGCCTGCACACGACCTAACTAGCCATGTACCCACACATGGAATGTACCCTTGGTATATGGAATGTGCCTCTTGGTCAGGCCCTAGACCATTTTCTTGGATGTTTGCATGTAACACAATGTGTTCCTATGTCCTATGGCCATGTAATGACACATGACCATGTCCCTTGACATGGAGAGACTGACCATGTCCCTCGGCCAAAAAACCTAGACTCATTATAGGATGTGTATCCCCAGTACATGGTGTGTAATACCAAAAGTTCATCTTCCCTGAATGGTAAGAATATATGACATGTACTCCTGCACTATACACCGTGTGATTGGAAATTCTAAATGAGAATCCCCTGTGAGCCACCCGAAACCCCCAATTTCTCTAGATCCACCCTAGATCAACACTCATGGGGTCCCTATCAGCCATATAAGGTATATAAAACCTTAAAAAATAAAATATATAGGGATAGAGATGTAAATATCATAAATCTACCAACCTCATGGTGAAACACTAAAGCTTCGGGTGCAGATCCACACTCTGAAGCTGCTGCACCACGATTCAGAATTGATTGCCGTTAAGATTGAAGATCAACAATGCCTCCTATTTGATTTGGTTTTTATAACACATGAGGGAGAGATATCCCCTATCCCATGATGTGTGTGAAAACCAAACAAGGGGGTGGGGGTTTAGGGTTATTAATTTTCTATTTAATTAATAACTCATTTAACACCCCACCAATGGTCATCTTCGACTGGGCACCCAATGCCGACAAACTTTATGTTATGATTAGGGTAAACCCCACATTATAAACTCAAATGTGGTATTATATTTACAATTCAATACTATGATCAGGAGTTATTCCAAATTTACTAAAAAATTACATGCGCATGATAAATTATATCTAATATTTTTAATATCACTGCACCAAGGCTCTTCGAGCCCCAGAATACTATGACGACTCTACGCCTGGCTTCAAAAATATTCATAGAAATATTATAAAGACTTACACAATAAAACCAAAGTCCCAATATAATTCTAGGAGAAAATATCTCTAGGATTTGAGAAAATTATCTCTAGATTTCCATTGTTCACAATGACCATTATGTTTATAAATGACATAATTGGATTTAAATAGAGATAGGGTTAGATAAATAATAATTGCATTTGGTCCCTTATTATTTTCCTAATCCCAGATGAACCCTATGTCTAAATAATAATAACAATATTATTATTTACTTGACATTCACTAAACATGAAGATAAAATAAATATAATTTCTCTGAATAAATAAATTTATATTTATTGAAATAATATTTAATATGAAAATTTTCTCCAAACCATTAAACTTTATTCACATATCCTCTTCATTATTTATCAGGTCTTGAATAATGACTATTTATTTAATGAATAAATTCCACTTCATTATTCATATATAAAAAAATAAATATCATATTCTCTAAAATAGTGAATGAATATTTATTAAATAACCATGTAACCAAATAAATAAATATTTGTTAACTTGAAACAAAACCAGAATAAATAAATATTATATTTATGTAATTAAATAAATAATTACCTAAAAAATAAATATTTTTTTAATATTCAACTCACATAATATTCTCTCAAATAACAGGTGATTGGATATGTGCGACCAACTCAATATAAATAACTATTAAACTAAGTATGAGAATAATATTTATTCAACATGTTAAATTCATATATAATTTAAATAAGGTTCCTAATACACTTAGTTTGTGAATCTCTAGAACCTTTTTTAATGGGATTAAGCAATATTACCTAAAGTACAAGGTTAACATCTAAAAACACTCCAAGTCACCCATAGAGAAAGAAGTTAAATGTCATAATGATAATAACCACATATGAATGCACACTGTGTAATATAATTCCTTTATCAAAATATCTCCAATCAAGCGGGTTTCATACTGGTGTCATCAACCTATGTGATCAATGTATTTTCCTTTGATGTTCTAGAAATAAACTTGGTGAAAGAATGAAATGGACATAAACTTAATCATGCAGTTCTATTCCCATCAAAGGGTCTGAGATATCAACTTTCACTAAATCGAGAAGGGAAAAAATCCTTTCTCACATTATTCATTAATGTAATACCACTCATAACACACCCAACATATCCTACTTTCCACAAATATATGTTATCATGTTTTTTTGTCAATATATTAAAATACATGACTCATGAAATGCATTAATAATAATCTTAAAGTCTATAGATCATTATATATGTTTGTAGATAGGAAATTCTAATGAAAAATATAAATTTTGGATTTCCTACTTGTGGGTCATGTTCTCATAATCTCTTACTTTGAAGATTACAAAGGGTGTACACCATGATAAAGTGTCTAAAAGTCCCATGAATCTCCACCCTGATAGATTGAATCATTTGCATCCCATTAAATGATACCTTTTTTCTATAGAATATATATTTAAAAATAATTTCATAACACTTACAGGTTCTCATAATAGTAGGGAACTACTATGACATTTTAGTGTGTTAAGTACCCTTAAGACATTATCTCATACAATATCATAAAAAATAACAATCATGATGTTATAAGAACTTTATTAATATTCAAATATCCATGAATATAGGTAATCATAAATTACATAAAAGTTGGTTATAGGGCACCAACTCTAGAAAACTCCCACTTACACTAGAGGCAACCACTAAAATTTTTGATTTCTCAAGTTATCACATGAAGTCCATGATTTTGTTGAGATAATTATTTAATCAAGGGGTATTCCATATTCTTCTATATAGAAACTATGATCACAATGCATTCATCCCTTTGAGAAAAATCCCTCAAGAGGTGATATTTTCAGAGTATGTTCTTCATTTATTGATGTGACCTAGGCTCCTTTGTTAGAGCCATCATTGAAATATTATCAAATTATAATGTAATAGGGTCTCTAATAATTGAAACTAAATCAAGATATTGAATGAAGTTTCATATCCAAATAAATTATTTGGATACATCATAAGATACTATATACTCAGACTCCATTGTTGAATTAGAAACAACTGGTTACTTTGAACTCTTCCATCTTATAACTCTTCTATTGAGATTGAAAACATATCCCAAATTTTACTTTATATACTTCTAATATATCTAAAATATAGTATCTGTGTTTCCCCTGATGACTATCTCCTCATATACTCCATATACTAGGAACATATCCTTAGTTTTCCTTAGATACTTAAATACAACCTTAACAACATACCAACATTGTTCACCAAGATCAACTTGATATCTTCCTACCATGATCAAGGCATAGGTAACATCAATCCTAGTATATAAAATGGATTATAATATTGATCCTACCACATATGAATATAAGATCTTACTCATTCTATCTCATTCCTATTATGTTTGAGGACACATTTTCTTGGAAATATGAATGCCACATAACACTGGAACCAATCCCCTCTTATATTTTTCCACACTAAACCTCTTTTATATCTAGTTAATATATGTACTTTGACTTAGTTCAAAAAGCCTATGGATCTATCATGAATGATCTTGATTCCAAGTATATAGGCTACTTCACTTAAGTCCTTCATAGATACACACTTGTTTATCTAGTCTTTAACTAAATGTAAGACTGGTATGTTATTTCCAATAATTAATATTGTAGAGACCTGGTTTTTTCCTTGTAAGACTTATAAATATATCTACATATATTTCCCGAGCTAAACGTTGAGACGATGTGTGATTATGACACTCAGTGTGCCCAAAATTAATTTTATAAAAATATTAAATATATTTTATACTACACATGTGCAGTTTGTTAAAGAAAATGGGGTAACTATTAAATGAAAGATCAGATCAGAAATCTGATACCATGATTGAGTCTATAATGCATTGTTTACCCTAAGCATGACCTAAAATAGATCAACACAAGGTGTTCAAATAAAATAGCCATTGACTGTATGTTTAGTGGATTAATTCATTAATTAATTCATTAATTTGATCTAAACTATTTTTCTACAAATAAATAACTATAGATAATCCTCCAGGGTTATCTTCATAAACCTTGGGATGATTCTAGATCTTCTTCCCCTCCTTCAGTTGGAGAATCACCTCAAATTACTATGAAACACTATATCAAATAATATCAGGATGCAACAAATACAAAAAATTCCTTCAATCATTAGAGAATGCGTTATTTGAAGAAGAATGACCCAATATCTTGGTAGTATTATGCCTTTTTTGATTAAATTAATATAACTGATCAATCCCCTTCTTTAATCTGTGCCAATTGTGTCCTGAGCATGATCCCATGTACTAATTTAATTGCTTAATATTTGGGTTTTCTAACTCTGTTTATCCCCATTCTTGATCTCTAGACAATAATGATTGAAAAAAATCCTTTAATTTTTTTCCTTGTCCCTTCATTCCTCAATTTCTTTACATTCTTCACCAGTAGGACCCCATAGTCCCAATTCAACATTACTGGGCAGTACTGAGCCCGATCAAACCCCTGGAAACATGAAGAATCCATGTGATAGGAATAGATCTAAGAAAAAAGGTCATACATGGGATGTTTACAGAATGTGGGTGATCATTTTGATGATCAGATATTAAATCCATGGAGGCAGAAGGATCAGTAGTGTATAGTTTGAATAACGAATGTTTTAGGACCAACGAGATCAGATTTCCGGCCACCGTATGGCTAGAAATGATGAACGAAAACTAGATATACCTTTTTTGGGTGAAAAAAATCCATATCTGAAGGATAAAGACTAGATATGTCACACGAAGAGAAGATATATATTTCTATAAAAATCCTGACTACATGCTATGTAGTTTGAAGAACACATGGTGTGTCGGGTCCTAGCTGCAACAATTAGGGTTTCAAAAAATTATAAGTATGGAATAATATGTATCCCTTCTACACTCCATGTAACACATCCCTGGGTGGATGATCCATGTGGAGGAGTACATGAGTATAATCCTTTATGGGAGTACAAGTCTAGGTACATGGTTATGTACTGAAGTACACGAACATGGGGTAAAGTACACAAACACAAGGTGGATACATGGACATGTCCAAGCACATGGGTGGGACATTAAGTGGCATAGGAAAATCATTTATATCCCCTACACACCATATATCCCTATATGGTTTGTGATACGTATACCTCTAGAGACACGATCAGGTGATGGAGCAGGACTATACGTCATGCGGGTCCCCTCACACGCCATGTACCCCTTGGCTCCTTTTGAGGAAACTTCAATATTCTGTATCTCCTTCATTTGAACTTGGATTTTGGCCCATGAGTAGACTATCCTGAGTGTTTTTTTTATGTAGAAAACAATGGTTCCATCTTTAGTAGATTTTGAGATATGATTTGAAATGTTCTGGGAATGATTCTTATCTAGATGATACCCGATGATGACAGTCATTAGAAAAAGAATCACCAAAGAAACTAGAGTGGAACCCCCTTATCATATTGGGTTTGGATCCTATACCTATCGAGTAGAACCACCTATTAGATAGGGCATGATTCCTTGTGACACCAGAGTGGAACCCCCTGTCACACCAGGGCATGGTTCCTCTACCTATAGAGTGGAACCCACTATCAGATTGGGTGTGGGTCCTATACTTACTGAGTGGAACCCCCTATCAAATAGAATGCATGTCCTCATGACACTAGAGTAGAACCCCCTGGCATATCAAGGTATGGGTCCTCTACAGGTACTTATAGAGTGAAACCCCCCCCATCATCTTAGGCTCAGGTCCTCTACTCACCGAGTGGAACCCCCTATTTGATGGGTCGTGGGTCCTTAATAACCAAGGTGGACCCCTTGATGTAATAGGGAATGATTCCTCTACTTAGAGATTAAGGCCTATTAGATGTGTGAAATAGTGAAGAGGCATAGATTGGCTTGGATGGTTTATGCTGGGTATATGTGTAAGATGCTAGACATCATTGATGGACTTCTAAAACTATGGGTGACTCTTTTACTGGGCTGAGTTATGAGATGGAGATCCCCTTTCTCTCTCGTTTGGAATTATTTAAATGAGCATATATATATATATATACATATGTATCCATACCTTTGGGTTTGTTTACTCTCCTTCCATGGGTTGCGAAGATGCAGAAGGTATGCCATTTGATTTCCGTGTTTAGATTTTCATGGTTGGATGAGTTTACTCTCCTACTATGGGTGTTAGATATTCAATGTGTAGTCCATTTACACATCATGTTAATCCCCTTATTCTAGGATGAGGTCACTCTTTCTCTTGCTTTGGGTTGAGCTACATCCTATTTACTATCTATCATATGCCTATTCCTATTTTATATCTTACTGCTCCCCCATTAGCTTTCAGGGTGTCCTACTAGTTATGTATATACTCACCCCTACATGGGATTTCCCTGCACATGTCGCGTCTTATGAAGATGACAGAGAGGTCGGTAGTGAATTTAAAGGATCTTAGGGATACTGGGTGTTGTGGATTTGGTACGATGGTCGTAGCTTAGATATAAATATCTAGGATCTCTTAGAAGTTTACTTTCCATTTCTTTTTTTTATGTTGGGGAATATTTTTGGTTGGGAGTGTATTTCTCCCATTTACTTTTCAGTTTTCACTATTATACTCTTACACACCCTAGAGGTTTTGCATGCTTGGTTTACTTTCTAACTGTTGCATCTTTTTTATTATTATTACTATACACTTTTTCATTTAGATAACTATCTTCGAAAAAGGACTACCCATGTTAGTTATGCCTTTGATGCTGGTTGCAAGCCCCTAGCCTATGGAGGCGGGCTTGGGGTAGTTGCAGCTCAAGCCTCAGTTAAGGTCGGGTCATGATAGATTGGTATTAGAGTAGTTCATTCCTTTGGATTTTTTTGGTGTAGTCCCCTTATAAGGATTTAGTTGGGATTAGTGAAACAGTGTCAAGGTGTCTCGAGTGTGGTTCTCATGCTAGGGAATCCAGTGATGGTATGGGTGGTCGATGTACCCATTCACTAGGACCTTGAATATTTTCTTTTCAACTCGGTATACCAAGACACTGGTTGTAGGGATTAATGATACATAAATCATATTGTATTGAATTTTTGACTATCCTTCTTGAGTCATATCATAATTGTTTATATATATATATACTCATTTTATTGGGGTTCATCTTGATTAAATTTCAGGATTCCTCTACAATGATAGCCATCCAAGATACCCATTTCAGATTTTGATGATGATTCAATGAGAAATGAGGCCTCAGTTTAGGGTCTATACCATGGGATTCTTCCTCCAAATGGGTAGGTAGAAGCACCTCCACCTATTTAGTATTATATCATCCCATCAGAGTAGACTGAGGATGCATGCAGTCTTAGCACGCTCTGTGAGTTCTAGCACTAGAGGCCGCTGAGGTTCCATGACAAGCCAGATCCATAAGAAGTAGAGTTTGGCTAGAGTTGATGGTACTTATCTTCAACCTTATTCAGACCCCTAAAGATCAAGTGGTTTCACTGAAATCTAGCCTTTTCCATGGAGTAGTTGGGAACTAGTGGAGTATTATTACTCAAATGTACGATGAATTGACACTCTCATGGCCCGACTTCCAATAATTGTTTCTCAAGGAGTACTACCCCTACTGTTTGTGATCAGTTTGGATTCATGATCTTCTAGAGTTATAACAGGGAGGGATGATGGTGGATGAGTATGCAAAGACGTTCACAGACCTTACCCAATACTCCCTTAACATGATTTGATATGGATACTTCTAATAATGGAAGTTTGATCAGGGAATCCATAGAGAGATCCATGCCAGTATGTTTCTCTTGTGCATTCCCACCCATGTCAAGGTATTGGAGTGGAAACTAGTGATAGAGAGATTTATGTTATAAGGACTCTAGTAAACTAGAGTTGGAAGTGGATGTAATATAGCTGAGTCATATATAGTAGCTAGCAGGATCCAAACGGTAGGATCTCGACGCAGGAGACTTCCCTGTGATCAGAATCATGAATTTGGTCAGGGGAAGTGTAGAGGGATAAGGAAGAACAAAGATGGGTAGTGATATTCTTGTGATGGTTTAGGTCACATGGTATGATACTGATCAACCATATGTGTTGAGGAACGTAGACAGATAGATGATGGAAAACCATGATAGAGGCAACACTGTGATTAGGGATCTCCTAGAAGAGGGCTTGGTGGTCCTTAGGGAGGTGGAGTTGGTAGAGGAGTAGGAGGAGTTGTGGGTGGTGGACGATACTATGATATCCTTCCACCAACACCACCAGGCATCCCACATTAGGCTCAGGGAGCTGGAGATCAAGGCCATAAATAGATACATGATCTATATGCTTGTAACCCCACAGTGCATGAGATGATTATAGGTATGATCTGTATATTTTCTACTCTTGATTAATTATTATTAGACATAGATTCTAGTCATTACTTCATCTCTATACTTATGTCGTGAGATATGGATCTCCTAGTTGAGGCGCTAGCCCAATAACTTCATCTTGAGGTTCCTACAGGGAACAATTATTTTTTATCTTTTATCTACTGATAGTGAAAGCTATAACTTGGTGAATAGAGGTTCATGTGAGACCTTTTGTTCCTCACGATGGAACCCTATGACATCATCTTGGGTACATATTGGTTTTCTAGGGTCAATAACTAGGTTGACTGTCACTACAGATGATTCTGATGCCTTCGCACTGATGTGATGAGATTAACCTTTATGGGAGAGTGAGGTCTCATGGAGGGACAATTGAGTGTTGCGAGAAGGAGGATACAACCCATAATCCATCAATTAGCTAGTATATCCCTTGGTATAGAGGGAACTTTAGGAATCTATATTCCTTCAGTTGTATAGGATTATATGGATTTCTTCCCTAGGGATGTTTTGGGACTACCTCCAAGGTGGGAGATGGAGTCTTGCATCAATTTTCATCCCAAGACCACTTCGATATCTTATGAGGAATATCAGATGGATCCTACTGAGATCTGGGAGATGCATTTGTAGTTGGAGGACCATCAAGAGAAGGGTTTCAATAGGTCCAGTGTTCCCCCCTAGGAAGATCCAGTGTTTTTCATTAAAAAGGAAGATGAGAATTTGTGTATTTTCATGTATTATCATAACCTAAACCAGGACACGATAAAGAACAAGCACCCCTTTTTAAAGAATGATGACCTATTTGATCAGTTTCAAGGTGAGAGAGATGGTTCTCAAAGATTGATCTCAGGTCCATATACCACCAGTTGGGGTTTCTCAAGGATGATATTCCAAATTTGGCATTCTAATATCACTATAGACACTATGAGTTCTTAGTGATGCCCTTTGGTGTGATGAATGCCCCTTCCATGTTTATGGGTTTGATGAACCAGATCTTCCAGCTGTACTTGGACCAATTTGTGGTAATATTCATTGATGACATAATAATCTAATCTACATTAGAGCAGGATTATGAAAATCACTTTAGGATGGTTCTAGATTTTCTTTGAGAGAACCAAATTTATAGGAAACTCTCAAAGTTCTAGTTTTGGATTTTTGAGATTCACTTTTTGGGATGTGTCATTTTTGAGCATTATTTATCCATATACCCAGCAAAAATTGATACAATGCTTTCTTGGGATTCACCTAAGAGCATGTTAGATGTATGGAGTTTTCTTGGTTTGATAGGGTAATGCAAGAGTTTTTTGGAATAATTATCTAAAATTACAGTCCCTTTGACTACCCTGTTGTGGAAAGGGTAGCCGTTTACCTAGATTGAGTAGTGTCATAGAGCCTTCGAGGAGTTGAGGCTGATAAAAACAAGTGATTTTGTACTTATACTACTAGAGGAAGGAATGGAGTATATAGTGTATTGTGATACCTTAGGAGCTAGGCTTGAATATGTGTTGATGCAATGACAGGTAGTTATCGTATATGAGTTGAGACAGTTGAGACCCCAGGAGTAGAACTACATGACTCACTACC
Source organism: Viscum album (assembly GCA_963277665.1). NCBI lineage: Eukaryota > Viridiplantae > Streptophyta > Magnoliopsida > Santalales > Viscaceae > Viscum > Viscum album. The sequence continues at coordinate 192,314,304 of OY728137.1, read as the reverse complement.
TAGAGCTGGCAACAATATTATTCTCCCTAATAATATAGAGGCACTATCTTCTAGGGGATAAAATTGTGGTTTAATTATGTAAAGACCCAGAATTTACTTGTAATTTTTTATAAATAAATGGGAATTTTACTATTTTGTGAAAATTGACAGCGCGTGATTCTGAGGCCCGATGTGCCCTAGATCAATTTCTGAACTTTTCTTCGGGTACGTTCAGTAAACGTACGAGTGGGTTTTTCTAACTTTTGAACTGGTTCTCAGAATTGAAATCCGAGGGAACCTTTGAACTCGCAGCACCGGTATTCCCTTAAGGAGACTTTCACCTCGACGACAGTTGGTCAAGGGTGAAAATTAATTTTTGTGTTTTATGTGGAAATAATAAAATAAAATAAACACATGTTTTATTTTATTTTGTTTGTTAAAACCTCCAAGTGGAAGTTGAGGTGTGGGGACCACCAGACATTAACCACCCATGAGAGGTTATGGTGGTGGGGACCACCCAAACCTAACCTCCCATGAGAGGTTGTGGTGGTGGGGACCACCCGAGGCCTAAACCTCTCAACTCCCACAATAAATGAGGGAGATACTCTTTAACTCATCCTACATTAATTATGCCAATCCTCCTTAATTAATCTTGCCAACCATTCACTTTAATTAATTGATCCTACACATCAATTAATTAATTAAACTATTTGAATTTATTCCAACAAACATAATAGAACTCATAATCTATTATTTTGGGATACGAATTATTTTTGGTGGAATTGGGGAGAGGAGGAACTTGGGAGAAAGCTCTCCAATGAAGAATGCTCTGCCAACGAAGAATGACGACCTCCTTCGACCTTCTTCCTCAGGACTCCTTCTGACGTGAGATTTCCTCATCTACGGCGAATCAATGACCGTACTACCTTCTTGCACCAACGACATCAAGAGAATGAGGTAGCAGTTTATTTTTATAAAAGATTATCACTTCCCATGTTCTCCCATTCCAATTATTTTGCGGATTGGGAATAGTGATTGATGGGGATTGTAGAGAGGGTGTTTGATTATTTCTCTTTACCCATTCTGGAACTTGTGGAACCACTTACTACCGACATAATGTGGAGAGTGTGGGACAAACTAACATGCCCTATCCTCTCCGTAATCCTTGTGTTGAATTGAGGTGCTCTTTGAAATGGAGGAAGGCGACAGAGGTGATGAATGCAATGGTGTCGCCACTCGCGGCCTCCGCCACCCGCACTGCCCCGCTCCCCCATGGAGATCTAGCCTCCCGGATGAACCGGATCTATGCCCCGGCCGAGCCACCCACGAATCTCCACCCTCCTGGTCGAACTGGACGCGTGCCCCGACTCCGCACCTCGGCCGAGCCACCCCGCGGCGCACCGGTCACCTGGCCGAACCGGCCCCGCACCCCCGCAGCGCTCTGGCGCTCCAGCCTCCGGACCAAACCAGCCCCACACCCTGGACAAACCACCCTTGATGCGGACCTCTGAGCTTCCTCGAATCACGCTTCCCGCGACCCTCTGATTCGCCCCAGCTTGCGCCGCCCGCGGCCTTCCGAGCCACCCCGGTTCGCGCCGCCCGCTGGCCCTCCAAGCCGCCTGAGCTCACGCCGCCCGCCGGCCGTCCGAGCCGCCCGGGTTCGCGCCACCCGCCGGCCCTCCGAGCCTTCCCGACTGTGCTTCCCGCCGGCCCTCCGATCTACCCCGTTACCTTGTGCCCTCACGATAACCCTAGGCCGAGCCGCTCCGCGATCTCGCGCCCTCGCGGCCACCCGCGACCCCTCGCGGTGGATCAGGACGGACCCAGTGGGCCGGACCAAACCCAACGGACCGGGCCACACTGCAGGTCGGGCCAAATCTAGCGGGTTGGGCTAGGTCGACCCGAACTGAGTCATCCTAGGCTGGGTCGGACCGGATCTGGGCCCACTACGACCCCATTTTACTTTCTTTTAGCCATATCTTTGGCACCAGAAATTTGTTTGATGAACCTTCACGGGCATTGGGAATACTAGAGAGAGACAGTCCCTTTGAGTATATTACATAGAGTTTTGGATTGAAATGAGAAATGATCTGGTTGGATCAAGCACGAATCCAACCGGGCCCCTAGGACTAAAAGGCTAATAACTCACAGATCGGGCGTCCGATTGATGTGCCATCTATTACGTTGAGATCCCTATGACGTGGAAAACCTTTGAGATACTTCTTCATGATACTTTGTGGATATTTGAGTATCGACAGGTATCTTGTGGAGTGGATCCTCCCAGAGACGAGCGAGTATAGTGCGGGAACCCAGTAGCTGGCTGAGACTTGACAACTGTTGACCATTTTGACTCGGAGTGACTCAACAGGCCCAGTGGGGAGCGCCTTGGTGACGTGTCAAACCCATGGTGGGGAGCACATTGGTGACGCGACAGACCCATAGTACTTTATAGGAGGAGTACCTCAGTAGGCCTAGTGGGGAGCACCTTGGTGATGCGGCAGACCCATGGTGGGGAGTGCCTTGGTGACGTGGCAGACCCACGATACTCGACAAGAGAAGTACCTCAGTAGTCCAAGGTTAGTGGGAAGCCCCTCTGTGTGACATGGAAGGCCCACTATACTCGATAGAGGAGGAGTTATCCAGTAGTTGAGGGTTCAGAATGTTACTTGTTACTACTACCCTAGAATAAATCCTGGTATGAGCTGAGTCAGTTCCTCTGTGTTCTCCTCATGATTGAGATGGATTACTCGATAACTTAGGTATATGTATGGGCATATACATAAGTAAGTTTATCTGTTGATTTCATACTTTGTGGTTTATCCTTGGTGGATTTTGTGAGATCTTGAGGGTCTTGGGGTCCCTACTGAGTATCGTTATACTCACCCATGCATGGGCTATGCCCGCACCTTGTTGTGTTGGATGCAGACGATAGACAACACTGATCGAGGACGTGAGTAACAGGACTGGACGGTACCTAGAGGTCGACCTTATGATGAGTTGATACATGGAGGAGACGGACGAACGAGGAGTGCTGAGGAGGCGATCTATACCTACCCTTCAGGTAGGAACCTGGAGGATGACCCAATAGCTATATTTATCTTTCTTCAGTTGTATTTCATTTAAGTTGTACTTGTAATTTTCAGTTGGGATTGTATTATGGCCCCTTTTTACTTACTGTACTCACTTTTTTACTATACAGTTGACTTGTGTTCGTACCTTTATGTGTGTTTGGTTGCGTGTGTTTACAGGTTATAAAGGTAATGCCTTCCCAGTTTTAGGGAATACGCCTTTGGTTCTAGTCACCAGCCCCAAGACTAAGGAAGGAGAGCTTGGGGTAGTCAAAGAATGGGCCCCGGGGGACGGGTCATGACAAATTGGTATCAGAGGAGTCAGTTCTACCATAGAACTAGGAATATGATCTTTTCTGTGAAGCAATAGTGTTAAGGGTAATGAGTGCGGTTTTCAATTCAGGGAGTCCAGTGTTGGTGCGACGGCCGACATATCCATACACCAAGACCCTGACTTCTGATTTCCGACTCAGTGCATGAAAACACTGACTGCGTGTGTGTTTCCAAGAGTTTTCTTTGTTATATCTTGAGTCAGCTCACTAGGTATAACATTCAGCTCACTAGGTAAAACTTATTAACCGTGACACACCTATTTATTTTCAGGATGCCTCCACGAAGACAGCCAGCTAGAGTTCTAAGTGTTGTACGCACTGATAGCCCACCGAGAGATGAAGCCTTGGTGCATGGACCTTTTCCAGTAGAGGCACCAGTGAAGGCACTAGCGGTACCACTCCCTGTTGGGCCACCGATGCCACCAGCCCCAGAAGTAGACAGTGCACGCTACTTGAGCGCGTTGCATGAGTTCCAACGCTAGAGGTCACCCAGGTTCAGGGAAGAGATAGACCCGTAGGCGGCTGAGGATTGGATGGAGGCTGTGGTGAGAGTCTTCCGACTCGTAGGGACACCAGCCGATCTCATGGTGATCCTTGCCGCCAGCCTTCTATAAGCAGCAAAGGGCATATGGTAGAGCTTGATGCTCCAAGTTCACAACGTGGTGATGCTTCTCTGGGCAGAATTCAAGAGCCTATTTCAGGCAGAGTTTGTTCCAGTGACTCTTTGCGCAGTACACATACAAGATCTTCTTCATCTATAGAAGGGCAAAATGATTGTAGCTCAGTACTCAGTGAGGTTCACTGACCTCTCACGCTACTCCATAGATATAGTGCAAGACCCATTCTTTAGGGATCAGACCTTTGAGAAGGGGCTCATGCGAGAGATCAGGGCTTCGATGATCTCACTCAATATCTCGATACAAGCGGGGGTTTTAGAGAGAGCCCTCCTAGTGGAGAGTTTTCTTGCTAAGTAGTCACCAGAAGTGAGACCCACCACCAGTCGTCACGTAGCAGAGTCTTCTGTAGCTGGCAGCAGACAATCGTCATAGAGGACCAAGTGGACCAGACCTACAGGTGGAAGAATGCATGAATCAGGATTGATTGTGTGGGGCACCCGAGGTGGAGCCAGTTATTCCAGGAGCGGGAAATGTTTCTCATGTGGCGGGCAGGGTCACATGGCTCGTGACTGTCTGAACCGTCGTACGGATGATCAATAGATGGTCAAGGGACCGCCCAGGCAGATACATAGGTTAAATCAAGGTGGTCTGCAGGGAGTAGGTGGACGTGGTAGAGGAGCTGGTCATGCAACTGGCGGTGGGTGATGATTCGAGATATTACCACCACTAGGAGGTCCACCCCAACTCCAGGGAGAAGGTGGACATGGGAGAGCTTAGCTCCAGGTAGCTGAGGCTTACGATCATGGCGCTTTGGAGATGATTCAAGGTACGATATGTGTCTACTCCACCATAGCTTCAGTACTTATAGACACACATGCCAGTCATTATTTTATTTCCACTACCCTCATTCAGAGCTCAGAGATTTCGACAGAGATGTTGGCTTGATCCTTATGACTAGAGACTTCTACGGGAGCAGATTCGATGATTACACACTGGTGTCAGCAGTGCGAGATTACTCTAGGAGGTGAGAGATTCAGCTGGGATCTCCTAGTAGTAGCGTCGAGGCCTTACGACGTCATCTTGGGTATGGACTAGTTATCTACATTCCATGCACATATTGACTGTATTAGGTAGAAAGTGCAGTGTGTCCACATAGATGGGACCAGTTTTACCTTCACAAGTGAGAAGGGAGCCTTTATAGTGCAGGATGGACTTACCCGGGGGAGAGTGCAACCAATCACACATCAGTTGGCTAGCCTTACCCTTGAAGCTGTTGATGTGGAGAGTTAGAGCTATCCTGTAGTGGTGGACCAGTACATGGATGTTTTCCCTGATGATGTTATGGGTTTACCTCCTCATAAGGAGGTAGAACTTTAAATTGACTTGTACCCTAGGACGACACCGATATCTACACCAGCATATCAGATGGCTCTCGCTGAGCTTCATGAGCTACGAGTACAACTGGAGGACTTGTAGGGGAAGGGATTCATTCGGCCTAGTGTTTCTCCTTAGGTAGCCTTGATTTTGTTTGCCAAGAAGGCGGATGGGAGTTTGAGACTTTGTGTCGACTATCAGCACCTGAACCAGGTGACCGTGAAGAACAAGTACCCACTCCCAAGGATTGACGACCTCTTTGATCAGATGAAGGTAGCACAGAGGTTCTTGAAGATAGACCTCAAATTAGGCTATCACTAGCTCAGAGTGCGATATGAGGATGTGTAGAAGACGACCTTCATATGTCGGTATGGCCATTACGAGTTCTTGGTTATGCCATTCGGCATAACCAATGCTCCAGCAGTGTTCATGGGACTCATGAACAGGATCTTTCAGCCATACCTTGATCGCTTTTTAATAGTCTTCATCAATGACATTCTGATCTACTCGACTACTGAGGAGGAGCATACCTATCATTTGTAGGTAGTATTGGGCACACTTCGAGAGCACCAGCTTTATGGTAAGATCTCGAAGTTCCAGTTCTGGATCTGAGAAGTTCACTTTCTGGGAAATTTCATATCAGAGGCTGAATTTGCAATGGATCTAGTGAATATTGAGGCGGTAATTTCTTGGGAGCCACGTAGGAGTGTGATGGAGGTACGGAGTTTTCTGGGTTTGGCTAGATACTACCGGAGTTTTGTGCCATATTTCTCCAGAGTTGCAGCACCACTATAAGCGTTGACGAAGATGGGGAAACCCTTCATGTGGTCGGAGAGATGCCAAAAGAGTTTCTAGGAGCTAAGGTAGAGGCTGACTAGTGCCCCCATATTGAGGATTCTAGAGTAAGGCATAGGGTACGTAGTTTACTGCAACGCATCGGGGACCATACTCGGATGTGTCCTGATGTAGGAGCGAGCAATGATCACATATGGTTCTCAACAGCTGAGATAACATGAGCAAAATTACGCTACCCATGACCTAGAGTTAGTAGTAGTGGTCTTCACCTTTAATATGTGGCGACACTATCTAATGGGATAACGTTTTACAGTGTACTCTGATCACAAGAGTCTTAGGTATATCTTCTCTCAGAAGAACCTGAACCTGAGATAATGACGTTGGCTTGAGTTCCTCCAAGACTATGACTTCGAGATAGTCTATACTCCTAGGAAGGGGAACGTTATTTCAGATGCACTCAGTAGGAGATCTGGTATACAGCTGCTAGGCAAGGCAACGAAGCAGATGGCTGCTTTGCAGATATCCTTTGTGGATAAATATGGAGTAGTTTTTCTACAGTATATTACAGTCATTCCCCAACTTCTTCAGCGAGTCAGGGAGGCACAACATGGGGACACTGACTGCGAGACACGACCTTCTCAGATATCCACAGGTCAGGCACCTGATGGATTTTTTGAAGGTTGGGAGCATGTCATCCTCTTTAGAGAACGTACCACGGTACCAGTGTCACTTCAGGAGGAAGTGTTAAGGGAGTTCCACACTTCCCCTCTAGCTGTACATCTAGGAGTGGCGAAGATGTACTTGGATCTTTGACGACAACACTGGTGTCTAGGAATGAAGAAAGGGGTAGAAGAGCTTATTTCTTGGTGCCTCACTTGTTAGCAAGTGAAGGTAGAGCATCAGGTACCAGCATGCTTGGTTCAGCCTTTAGAGGCCCCAGAGTGGAAGTGGGATGGGATTTACATGGACTTCGTGATAGGACTTCCACAAACATCCATGGGTCATGACTCGATTTGGGTGATCGTCGACCGACTCACCAAGTCGGACCACTTCCTACCGATTAGAGAGAAGGATTCAGTAGAGATCTTGGGATGCCTCTATGTGTAGGAGATTATATGGTTACATGGAGTACCTTCAACGATTTTCTCCGATCATGATGCACGTTTTACTTCCTGGCTATGGAAGATGTTACAGGAGGCTTTTGGGACACAAATTCATTTGAGCACCGCCTTCCATCCGCAGATGGATGGCCAGACCGAGCAGACCATTCAGACCCTGGAGGACATGCTACATGCTTGTGTCCTCGACTTCAGTCGCAGATGGGAGGATCACTTTCCATTGGTGTAGTTTTCATATAACAACAACTATCACTCCACCATTGGGATGACACCTTTTGAGGCATTATACGAGTGACCTTGCAGATCACCTTTGTGTTGGACTGACCTTGGGGATTCAGCACTAGTGGGACCAGAGATGATACAGGCTACCACAGAGAAGGTGCAGATCATCCAGGAGCGAATGAATACTGCACAGAGTAGATAGAAGTTGTATGCCGATAGGATACGAAGACCTCTGGAGTTCAAGGATGGTGACAATTTCTTTCTAAAGGTCTCACCCCGACGAGGTCTATGGAGATTTGGCCTAGGTAGAAATTTGTCTCCGAGATTCATCGGACCCTTCTAGGTCCTTAGTAGGGTTGCTGAGGTGGATTATCGCTTAGCTCTTCCACCTCAGTTGCACCAGGTGCATGACGTATTCCACGTATCCCAGTTGATGAGATACGTTCATGACCCTTCACACATCATCGACCATGGTGAGATGGATGTTGACGATGGGATGACTTTTATGGAGGTTCCTGTAGAGATTGTGGATCGACAGGAGTGGGTCCTTCGTGGATGGTCGATACCTCTGGTGCGCATTCACTGGCAGCACGGGAACCTCTAGGAGAGCACATGGGAGCAGGAGGCTCAGATGCATGCTCAGTACCCCCACTTGTTTACCTAGTTTGAGTTGTGGCTTACGGGGACGTAGAGACCTAAGGTGGGGAGAATGTAAAGACCCAGAATTTCATTGTATTTTTTTTAAATAAATGTAAATTTTATGAGTTCGCGAAAATTGACAGCGCGTGATTCCGAGGCCCGGTGTTCCCGGAATCAATTTTCAAACTTTTCTTCGGGTACATTCAGTAAACATATGAGTGGGTTTTTCTAACTTTTGAACCAATGCTCAGAATTGAAATCTGAGGGCACCGTTGAACTCGCTGTGCCGGTATTCGCTTAAGGAGACTTTCACCTTGACGACAGTTGGTCGAGGGTGAAAGTTAATTTTTGGATTTTTCATGGAAAAAAAATAAACACACGTTTTATTTTATTTTGTTTTTTAAAACCTCCAAGTGGAAGTTGAGGTGTGGGGACCACCATAACTTAACCTCCCATGAGATTTTATGGTGGTGGGGACCACCTGAACCTAACCTCCCATGAGAGGTTGTGGTGGTGGGGACCACCTGAGGCCTAAAACTCTCAACTCCCACAATAAATGAGGGAGATCCTCTTAAACTCCTCCAACATTAATTGTGCCAACACTCCTTAATTAATCTTGCCAACCCTTACATTTAATTAATTGAGCCAACACATCAATTAATTAATTAAACTATTTGAATTTATGCCAAAAAACATAATAGAACTCATAATCTATTATTTTGGGCTACAAATTCTTTTTGGTGGAATTGGGGAGAGGAGGAACTTGGGAGAAAGCTCTCCAATAAAGAACGCTCCGCCAATGAAGAACACTGACCTCCTTTGACCTTCTTCCTCAGGACTCCTTTCGACGTGGGATGTCCTCATCTACGACGAATTGATGACCGTACTACCTTCTTGCGCCAACGACATCAAGCAAACGAGGTAGGGGTTTATTTTTCTAAAATATTATCACTTCCCATGTTCTCCCATTCTAATTATTTTGCGGATTGGGAATAGTGATTGACGAGGATTGTAGGGATCATGTTTGATTATCTCCCTTTACCCATTCTTGAACTTATGGAACCACTTACTACCATCCTAATGCAGAGAGTGCGGGCCAAACTAACATGGCCCATCCTCTCCGTAATCCTCATTTTGAATTGATGTGATCTTCGAAATGGAGGAAGGCAACGAAGGTGATGAAGGAAATGGTGTCACCGCTCATGGCCTCCACGACCCGCGCTGACCTGCAACCCTGCAGCACTCTGGCCTCCTGGCCAAACTGGCTCCGTGCCCCGGCCGAGCCACCCACGACGCTCCGCCCTCCCGGCCAAACCAGCCGTGCGCCTCGGCTCCGCGCCCTGGCCGAGTTGTCCCACGGTGCACCGGCCACCCGAACGAACTGGCCCTACGCTCCCGTGGTGCTCCGGACTCCCAGCCGAATCGGTCCCACACCCCGACCAAACCGCTCTCTTCGCGACCCTTCGACTTGCCCTGGCTCGCGCTACCCACGGCCCTCCGAGCCGCCCCGGCTCGCGCTGCCCGCTGCCCTCTGAGCCGCTCGCCGGCCCTCCGAGCCACCCCGACTCGCGCCGCCCGCTGGCCCTCTGAGCCACGCCGACCACGCTGCCCGCCAGCCCTCCAAGACACCCCGCAGCCTCATGCCCTTGTGGAAACCCTTAGTCAAGCCGCTCCATGGTCTCGCGCCCTCGCGGCCACCCGCGACCCTCCGCGGCCCCTCGCGGTGGGTCGGGCCGGACCCAGCGGGCCAGACCGAAACCAACAGGCTGGGCCACACTGCGGGCCAAGTTAGACCTAGTGGGTCAGGCCAGGTCGACCCAAACCGGGTTGGGACGGGTCGGTCCGACTGGGTCGGACCGGACCCGGGCCCACTACGACCCCCTTTTACTTTCTTTTGGCCATATCTTTGGCACCAGATGTCCGTTTGACGAACCGTCAGCGGTGTTGGGAATCTTGAATCAAGACGGTCCCTTGGAGTATATTACAAAGATTTTTGGATTGAAATGGGAAATAGTCAGATTGGATCGATCACGAATCTAACTAGGCCCCTAGGACTAAAAGGCTAATAACTCACAGACTGTGCATCCGATTGACGCGCTGTCTGTTACGTTGAGATCCCTATGACATGGTGGATCTTTGAGATAATTATTAATGGGAATTCATGGTAGTTTAAGTATATACCAGTAGCTTGTGGAGTGAATCCTTCTAGAGACGAGAGAGCATAGTGTGGGAACCCAGTAGCTGACTGAGACTTGACGACTGCTGACCGTTTTGACTCAGAGTGACTCGACAGGCCCAGTGGGGAGTGCCTTGGTGATGTATCAGACCCACGGTGGGGAGTGACTTAGTGATGTAGAAGACCCATGGTACTCGACAGGAGGAGTACCTCATCAGGCCCAGTGGGGATCACCTTGGTGACTCAGCAGACCCATGGTGGGGAGCGTCTTGGTGACGCGGAAGACCCACGATACTCGACAGGAGGAGTACCTCAGTAGTCCAAGGTTAGTGGGAAGCACCTCTGTATGACACGAAATTACCACTATACTCGATAGAGGAGGAGTTCTCCAGCATCCGAGGGTTCAGAATTTTACTTGTTACTACTACCCTAGAATAAATCTTGGTATGAGCTAAGTCAGTTCCTCTGTGTTTTCCTCATGATTGAGATGGATTACTCGACAACTTAGGTATATGTATGGGCATATACCTAAGTAAGTTTATCTATTGATTTCATACTTTGTGGTTTATCCTTGGTAGATTTTGTGAGATCTTGAGGGTCTCGGGGTCCCTACTGAGCATCGTTATACTCACCCCTGTACAGGCTATACCCGCACCTTGTTGTGTTGGATGCAGATGACGGACAATGCTGATCGAGGACATGAGTACTAGAATTGGATAGTACCTAGAGGTGGACCTTATGACGAGTCAGTACACGGGGGAGATAGACAGACGAGGAGTGTTGAGGAGGCGATCTATACCTACCCTTCAGGTAGAAACCCAGAGGACGACCCAGTAGATTTCTTTCTCTTTCTTCAGTTGTATTGTATTTTAGTTGTACTTGTACTTTCCAGTTGGGCTTGTATTCTGGCCCCTTTTTACTTACTGTACACACTTGTTTACTATACAGTTGACTTGAGTTCATAACTTTCTGTATGTTTGGTTGCATGTGTTTACATGTTATAAAGTAAATGCCTTCCATGTTTTAGGGAATACACCTTTGGTGCTAGTAACCACCCCCTAGCCTAAGGACGACGAGCTTGGGGTAGTCACGGCATGGGCCCCAGGGGACGGGTCATGACAAATTAGGCCATCATAGTCTCAAGTATGTCTTCATGTAGAGAGACTTGAACATGAGATAACAATCACTACTAGAAAATAAGGTTATAGTCACAGTTTTAAACCATGGATATAGGCCCAAAAATCATGGCTATAGGCCCAAAAACTCTGTCTATAGGTTATAGACACAATTTACTCAATCCTGGCTAGTATTGGCATGGCTATAGGGTAAAACCTATAGCCACAATTTTGAACCGTGGCTATAGTCCTATAGCCATGACTCAAACCATAGCTATAGGGCTATAGCCACGGTTCAAACCGTGGATACAACCCTCTAGCCATGGGTTGAAAACCATGGTATTGGATAAATTCACTCATCATCTATAGAAAAGGTTCAAAACTATGGCTATATGTCTATAGCCATGGTTTTAGACCATGAATATTGACCTATAGCCACGGTTTTGAACTCTGGCTATAGACCTTCACATTTCCTAAAAAAAACCCAACACCGTTCAGATGGTGATGGCCCCTTGCACCCCATGCACACCTATTCCCCCTTTCACCCCCTACACATCCCCCTTGTACCCCCTTAAACCCCCTTACACCCCCTGCACACCCCCCTGTCCCCTTGCACATACCTCCTTGCACACCTGCACACCCCTTGCACCACCCCTGCTGGACACCCCCTCTACACCCCCTCCTAGACAACCCCCCTCCTGGACAAACCCACCCTCCCCCCACCCCCTGGATAGACACCCCCCTAGACACCACCCCCCACCCCCTGGACAACCACCCCCTCCTGGACACCCCCTGGACAGACACCCCCTGGATAACACACCCCCCGGATAGACACCACCCCGTACATCCCCCCTTGTACCCCCCCTTACACATCCCTTGCACCCCCTTGCACACCCCATTTAACCCCCAGTCCCCTTTCACACACACCTTTGCACCCCCTTGCACACCTGCACACCCCCACTACACACCCCTTACCCCCTGCTGTACCCCCTCGCACCATCCCTACTGGACACCCCCTTGCACCCCCTACACACCCATTCCCCCTTGCACCCCCTGCACAACCACCCCACCCCCTTGCACCCCACCCCCCGAACAGACACCCCCACCCCCTGGACACCCCCACCCCACCCCCATAGACAGACACCCCTACCCCAAGGACAGACACCCCCCTGGACAGCACCCCCACCCCTGGACAGACACCCCCTGGACAACATCCCCCATCCCCTAGATAGAAACCCCCACCCCCTAGATAGAAACCCCCTAGATAGCACCCCACCCCTGGAAAATATCCCCCATGGCACCCCCCTACACACCCAAGCCCCCTTTCACCCCCTTCACATCCCCTTGCACCCCCTACACAGCCCCCTTGCACCCCCTTGTCCCCTTGCACACACCCCCCTGCACACCTGCACACCCCCCTGCACACCCCTACTGAAAACCCCTTGCACCACCCATGCTGGACACCCCTTTCACCACCCCTTGCACCACCCCTGCTGGACACCCCTTGCACCACCCCTACTGGAAACCCCTTGTACCACCCCTGCTGGACATCCCTTGCACCACCCTTGCTGAAAACCCCTGATGGACACCCCCCTGAACACCCATGCCCCCTTGCATAGCCCCTTTATACCCCCTGTACACCCCTTTCCCCTTGCACACCCCCCTGGACACCCCCCTTGCACCACCACTTGCACCACCCCTGCTGGACCCCCTTACACCACCCCTGCTGGACCCCTTGCACCACCCCTATGGATAACTTAGTAGATTAAGGTTCTCATCCATATAGTGTTATAGGATAATTAATAGTGGCATAATGGCCATAATAGTTGGAGTAGTTATCTACTCACACAACATATGAAATCAACAAAGAAACAATCCATTCAAAAATGGTGTCTGGTGTGTGGTTACACTTGATTGGAAGAACAGAATAAAATTTCTCAAACCGAAAAACATAAGAAATGATGAAGTTATTGATGGAAGAATTAATTATGCATGGAATGACTTGGGTTTTTTATTTCTTTTTTGAACTAAAAAATAATGGGCCTACCTGGATTCACTTCAAAGTAGTATCAATTAAGAGATTTAGAGGTGTGTTGGTGGAATAATTAGAGGCTATGACTACTCAAACAAAAGAAGAACTTAAAACTACTGAGGAAACTTAAATTGTTGGTGCTATGGGGAATTTAAAGCCTGTACAGATGTAGTGAAAGGAGTAGAAAGAGGTGTTTTAACTAGCACATGATACTTCTAAACCAACCAGTCACCAAAATCTATCTTTTTCTTCGACACTGCAGTTATAGATGAAAAATGGGAAGCAATAGTAGATGAATATAGCTAAATCAATGCAAGTTACTACTATTTTTCTTGTAATCATGCAAATATTGGATTATTTCTATGTGTTGTGGGGTGCAAAAGGATTTCATTTCAAGTATGAAATTACAATAGGCTCCTGTGGAGTTTCCACTCCAATGACCAATATCTGAATTTATGAAACCTATTTGGCTGAATAGAAAAACTATGGAAAATAAATATGTATATAAATATCTCAATGTGGTGGAAGGATGTAGGGAGAGATGTGAATCTAAAAAGGATACAATAAGGTTCTTTAAATGATTGTGCATTGAGAAAAAAAAGGCTAGGGACCGAAGGGAATGTATAGAGGATCAATACTAATTCACTAAAAAGAGTTTCATAATATTTATAAATTATTTTATATGGAATAAAGGTATTTTAATTGTACCATAGTTTTGTAGTAGGTTCCAAAATCATTTAAATATATATGTAAATATTTATAATTTTTTAATCTATTGGTTCTAGTAGCATTTAGAGACCAATTGCACATTTCTTTGGCTAATATGACTACTTTGGAGGTTTTGTGGTGCAAGAGTAAATACTATGAGAATCCAGATATAAATTTGTTTGATTTTAGTGGTGATTTCAACAATAAATACAAGAAAGTTAATATCCTTTCTAAACATAAGGCTTTTAAGGGAAGTGATTCAGAACAGGCCAATCTAGTTTTTTAGCTTTGGGAAACCACTGTTCAAAACCACAGATCCAGCAATAAATATAGGAAATTAAAAATAGAATATGCCTCATTTGGAATTCTATTTTAAAAAATAACATGGTTCCTAAATATTGGAAATCTTTAATAGTTTAAGAGATAACTCACTCTGAGAATAAAATAAGAGAAATATTCTATAAAAATCACTTTAGATGTCTATAAGTTGACAAATTTTGGAATGAATATGAAATTATTGATGAGGAAAATGTACAATTTAAACATGGATTTCATGGTTTCTCTAGGAATTATAGATATTATACCTCATAACTTTTATAATACTTTTCTCTATGTCAAGTACAAAATCTAATTGAATTGTCTGTTTTCTTTAGTTTTTCCTGTAAAAACACTACTAGAGGTGTATGTTTAGTTGTGGGACTAGTTCAGATATTGAGGGGAAATTTCAAATGAAATCCAAATTGGTGATTATTGGGGAACTAGTTGATTTTTTATAATCTAGTTGAGGAAGAATTCAATTATAAGAAGATGATAGATCCTCTAAAATTAGTAATTAAGAACAACACTTCCAATGTTAGGCTTCAATAGGTATGAAAAATAAAAAATTTCTTAAAATTCAGATTATCATTGAGAACTTTTTCCACTATCTTGGAATGAAATGTGAAGAGGAATACCATAATGTTGAAATATCATAAAAAAATCAATCAAGGAGGTCAGGTTTTGTGATGTTCTAAAGTGAAATATGGAACTGTATCAAGCAATTTATAATCTATGACAAGGTGGTAGTTCTATTTGAATTATTTAGTCTTTACACCTTGAGTAAAAGTTTTAATTTCAAGAGAGTGGTGATGATGTGAACATGGGATTGGGTTTTATATTTAGAGAATAGTGTGGGATGGTGTTGCGTTGGGGGTAGGTGAGTGTCTAATAACTGCTAAGAAATTATTGTAAATGGTATTTGAATGTTTTTTTCCTACTAGATGAGAGTAGGTTGGGGATGATGATGTGTCTCTATTGGAACTACTAACTTCCATATTCTTCAGCATCCACTAATTGAATTGGTCATATCATACATTTATTTGACACATTTTATCTCTCAATGAACACACAAATGTTGATAGAACTGTAGGCCAAAAAATAGTTTCCAAGAAGCTTTTCATTTCAATTGTTATAATCATGTATTTGATTTCATGATTTATGTATGTGAAATATATTAAAAAAACTAAAAAAAATATTTTCTTAAGAAAAATAAAGTAAGAGTAGAGAAGAAGAAGATAACTCTCATAGTCATATCTCATGATCCTTATCAATAGTAACTAGCATTAGGTGGTGAATGAGGAACAAAACGCTAGTACAAAGTGGTTCTATGATGGGGAAATAAGAACCTAGTGAGAGGTGGAACCAATAAGTATTCATTAACTAGTGTTTTTGGTATAGGTTAATACCACATTACTTCAAAGGTGGTATATGTATAATATTGAGTGATGAAATAGTGGATGTATTTACTAAAGTCTAATGTGGGACTTAGAAATATAGTGTTAACAAAGAGAGGAAGACCACCTCATGGAGGATATATACCATTCTAACAGTGGATAGAAAATGGATAGTATTTTTTCACCATGTCATGGTAAAACTCATGGATGTAATGTTTCATTTAAATTATTTATAAAATAGTGGAATCATGATCATTTTAGAGTTCATAGTTGAATGAATAACAATGAATAGAAGATTCCTAAATCTCTTAGATGGCCTAAAGATGCCAAAATGATCACCTAGAGGATACCCTTCTATGGTGAACACCATAGTACATTTCTAAAGTACTTATGGGAAATAGGGAGGCCAACTATGGGAATATTGTTCACCATGGTAGACTCTTGTAAGGTGTGTTAAAGAGAGATGTTGGAGGACCCATGCATAATGGAATTGGGTGTATTGGGTGTTAGATGTTTTGGATCTACAACCAAAACCAACTAATGAGTGTGGTGATGGTAATTTCAATAGGATTTTTTTTCTAGAAAGAGTGATATGTTGTGATAAGAGAAGCACTGTTCCATGTTCAGATATTAGAGTAAAAATGTTGAAATTTTTGTGAGAATTAAATATTATAATTAACCAAATCTCACGGATCTCATTATTGAAAAAAATACCTTCCATGGATAATGAATATATGTCCATAATTATATATATAGTTAAGTTTTAAAATAAATATAAAAGGGCATGATCAAGGCGTTGACCTAAACCTTTTTTGGAAGACCACACAAGAAATACCATCACACTATAGAGGTAAAAAGTATCTCTTTTTGGAGAAATATTTAGAGAATTTATGTGAATTAAAGGAATATGTTTGACCATACTAAAACCATGTAGAATTCCTAGAATTATTGTGAAAAATCTAGAGAAGGTGAATTTATTCCATCTCTTAGATAAAAGGGGTTGGTTTCTAGGATCTATATAACTTGATAGAGTAGTTAGAGAGATTATATATGATACATATCAAGTTATATATCTTAATCAGGAGTAAAGAGACCAAATAATTTCATTACTAGATATGGTTCAATTCTATAAGTGGTGGATTGAGACAAAAAATCTTACACTACTTCATCAAAACAATAAAGGGAAAATACTAAAATGTAATTCCATCTTGGAATTATCTATATATAGAGAAGAGGAGTTTTACGTATATGATTTTGTGGGATTCATAAATTCAACCCTCAAACTATATAGTTGTTCTCATATATAATAGAATAAGGAAAGTATATTAAAGTGAAGGGAAAATGAGCATCAAATAAAAACCATGATGAAATTAAAGTCTCATGCTGATTAGAGAGAGATCTACATGCCACTAAACTATTAAAGAAGACCTAGAAGTCTATAAACTTTCCATAATTATCTTAAGTAGTGTTATTTTATGATGAATTTAATGGGAAGTAGAATTATATCATGAATGTCTCTAAGGATGATCAATGTATGGTTTTTAGATCTCTTGTTTTAGTATCTAGAAACTACTAGAATTTGTTAACCTCTTTGAACAAGGTCTATAAATATGTTCAAGGGATATATTCATATTATTCCTTGATAGAGCTAGTGGTTATTATAAAAACATTTTTAAAACAATAAAGAAATTATGGAAATAATTTTTTAAAACAATCAGGAAATTATAGAATTCAAATTAAAGGTTTAGGCAGAGGGAACCCACCTCAACCTCAAGACGTGTTTCTTTTGATGATGAAAAATCAAATCTTTTTTTTTCTGCTTGAACACATATGAAACTTCACATATATATAAGGACACCTAGCTCCTATGTACATATTTTCATGGCCAAATATGAACAAGGGGGTCCTTATATATATGTTTATACTTGCATATACCCCTTTACACTTACACATGTATTCATTTTTTATATCTATATATAAGCACACCTAGCCCCAATATATATATTAATACTACCATGAGTGAATATATATAAAGGGGAAACTTATATATGTATATTAATACCTATTCATACACATGTAAGATTTTGTCAATGGCAACTTGAATCCACCTCAACGAAATCTAAAACACCCTACAAAAATATAAGGAACCCAAAAATAAAAAAGCCCTAATTAAAATTGGGCTAATGAATAAAAACAGAATAAACCTTACCCAAATCCGATGTTAAACTCACTATATTCAATTGTGGTGGATAGAACCATCCTCATCATAAGAAACCACCTATAAGAAAATATTTGGAAAAGAAATGAGATATAAAGACTTCTTATATATATGTGATCAGTGTGTCAACCGTACATGATAAATGATACATGAATCAACAACCAACAATGAACAAATAATATTTAGATTGATATGTACATCCCAATACTAAATAACATGATCATTAATAAAACACTTTATTTTTAAAACATCACCTTCAATTGCCTATTCAAAAATCAAAAATCACCAAAATATGGGAATAAAGTAAACTTCCATTAGCACTTAAAAGTGAGAAATAGGGATTATACATTTTCCCTAACCTAGAAAATCCATTCCTTGAATGTATAAAATACCCAAAACTATTCATGCCTATATCCTTATTAATTTTATAGATTAAAACCTCATTTTTTATCATGTTTTTCTTTTGGAATTCGCCTTTATTATTAGTTTATATAGGTTTATTAGTTTTATAAAGTAGAGAATTTTCCTTCTTGTATTCTTACTCAATCCTCTTGTATTTTTCAAACAAGTTTGCTAATATGACTAGACAATATTTTGGTGCATGATCTTCATTCTTCTTGATTTTATATTCCTTATTTCTAGAAACTATTTTCAAACATGTGATAATTGGTTCTTTCCTTTTATCTTTAAACAATTATTATTGTTATGGAATCTATATCATACATTCTTAACAATTTGGACTACTTGGTTTCCCTTCTACACACACTTTCAACAACCTTTAGAGTATCCTTTTTAGACTCCCTTTCAAACTCCAAACTATAATTTTCATGCACTAGCCCACTAGAATATCAAATATTGATACTTAACCCAACACATTGATCTTAATGACATATTAGAAATAAAAAAGCTCTGAATAACCTATTTATCAATATAAACTCCTCATAATTAACTAAACACATTGAATATACCAACCAATATAGGTAAATCATTAATTTTTGTGCAGTCTTGGAACCAAATATGGTTCATCCAACATCCATCTCTAGACACTAAATTCATTCATTTACTGTCTAAGTTCATACATTTCATAACCTTAATAATGATCACCATCCCTTGATATGGATTTCACTCAAAAAATACAAGTATTAATCTCCCCACTATGGTATTATCAATACCATCATCAATCCTACATACACATTTCTAGTGCCTCATATCACATTATGATCACTATAGAAGATCCTAGCCCAACAATCTCAACAAAATTTCTTCATTTAAAAACTATCATCTTTCAAACACACAATATATCCAACAAAAATAATATATAAAAATATATTAGATAGATAAATCCAAATTATAGGAAAAAATAACTTTAGGAATACCTCAAAAAGTATGTTACTAAAAGCCCCTTCACCTAGGATGGCTTATCCCAATAGAATAATCTCTATAGAAACCCACATCTCGACACAAACATGAAACCTATTTTTCTCATCCCAATACTAAGGGAATGCACACACATTCTTGATACATGAGAAATAGACCAGGGTTCATTTATTTTTCTAATATTTAGCTGAGATATTACTCATTCAATTTACTATGTCACCCTAATACTGATGATCACCAACTAACATTAATTCCTACACAGTCTCCATCCTTGTCCATGAACCTTCCTATGAAATGGATGTATCTAAATAGATAGCTCAGTATTTCTTGAATATCACCTAGTAGGTGTACAGATAAATGGAAGCTACTCATACTCATAATGATTACATAATACCATTTAAAAAATAGAATCCCTTTATGAATAAATTTCATTTTAAGGATGGCATGAAATGAACAAACCTTTCAAATTTAGTGGTATACTTCATTACTGATTCCCATAATGATATAGCTCCATGAATTCCCAAAACATGCTCTTATTCTGTAAAGCTACCATAACCTCTCATAAAAGAGGGAATAAAACTCGATCCATAGAACCTCCTCATTCCTTATTTTATGATCAAATGTATTTATCCATTCCGATTCATCTCCTTTGAATTTAGAAACTTCTAGTTTCACCCATATATTCTCTAGAGTTCCAATCCTTCAACATATTATAAACATCCTATGATCCCATGTCACTAATAAAAATTAGATACTTATACTCCTAGAACTCATGGATAAATTAGAAAACCATTTCTTTTTCTTTTCAAAGGCCTTGGTCAGTGGATTAAAGTAGTTGTAACATAATATGAGGGAAACAACCACTTGAGCATATTTCCCATGAGAACATAATGCCATCCTAATTAGATACTTTTTTGATGAATTTTGACTCAACATAATCTGGTAATAACAACATTACTAATTATAAACCCATCTTACCACATTCCTAAGCATGCATTATTACCACAAAATCATGAAACTACCTTTAATCCTTACTTCATAACAAAATATCATTTCCAAAACACCAAACTCTAAGGTTTATCATAATAATATAAGGGTTACTATCCTATACACCAAGCATAACAACCAAACCCCACACATTTACCCCTAATAATAAGAAACCATCCACCCCCTTAACTAATCTAACAAGCAACTCACTAATAAAAATACACAATAAAATCACCCAAAAATCACCAAAATTCTCTATATCGAGAGTTTTACATCAAAACATTAAGAAAACCCCAACAAGATCCACCAACTTGAGGGATTAACACCAACCCAAACCCCCAAAGACAAATCCAAACCATACCTAATACATAACCATCATACTCCAAACTACTAGGAATATAACATCCTAACAAACCAACTAAATGTTTTCATCTACCATTTAAACATGATTAAGATATCATAAATCAAACAAAAACATGTGAAAACCACTATTTTAGATTCTATTAATTAATATACCGTCAATAGGTTATTCTAGAAAACACCAATTCATATATTATTGATGTTTTAATTAATCAAAAACACCTTCAAATTAATTTTCCAAAAACATGAACACAAATATTACTTTCTCAAACCCACTTTCTAAAAATAATTTCATTTTTTAAAACCATTTTTCATAGACAAGTAGTCATGAACATGTAGAAAAAACCCTATATTTCAAGTATGATTCATGAAATTGGATTCTATATCAACCCCATTCCAAGAGTCAAACAAAAAAATAATAATAATATCAACCCAAAAATAATACTTGAATAAATATCTCAATGATATCAATGTAAATCTATAATGGAAAACTACACCCTTGGTGACTTGGGTTTCCATCATACATGTGTTCTTGATGCATACAACCTATGTACATCCTAATATCCAACCAATTAAAAATTTATCTAATAAATCCCCCAAAGAGTAAAAAAATCAATTTTTTTTATAACATTTTTTAAATCCTTGGCATGATATTTTCAAAACTGTGGTCATGTCGAAGATGCTATAATACCTCTGGTGTACCTCCCCATATGGCAGAAGATTTCAACTATTGGTGAGAGTACATAATCAGCATGGTGAGACTACAATCTTAGTATCATCACACACATAATAATGTATAAATAACTAAATAAACATAAAACATTATAGTAAGTTCAAGGAATTACAATTACGGTAAACCAATAATAATAAAAATGCATATTTAATTCAGAAACAAAATGGGATCATATCAAAACATACAAACATATATCAAGAGGACCAAAAACTAGGTTGATCAAGTACAAAATAGACAAAATAAAAAATAACTAGTGGAGATATTACCAAAAAAACCAAGTCCCTCCCTGGTCTAGTCTCCCAATACTCATCCACCACCTCCGACCAGGTCTGCTTGTCCAATTACCCAAAATACAATCATAAACTCTACACCCACACCAAGGTTCCCATACAGGGTATAAGAAATACATATCAGTATGGAACTTCCATTTTGGTTCCTCATATATATCATAATATTTCATATGATCATGCATGAAAAATAAAAAACAGTACAAACAATATATAAGAAATCACATCTGGCCATCAAGTGATAACTATGACACCCTAATACCCAAACTCACTTGATTTGAATAACATGCATTTATCTAGTTTTTCACCCATCATTTGATATTGTAAACCACCTGAAATCCCATAAACATATAAATTCCAACCATTGGAGAAAATAAACATGAGTGAAATTTGAGGGGTTAAAACACTAAATACTTTTGGTGGGTAATCAGGAGGTTTGACCAGCTGAAGAGGAGGATGATCCCCAATAGGTGGGGTAGCCATGTAGGAGGCACACCAGAGGAGGAGGTGGAGTGGATGTCTCAGGGTAGCATCGGTGGGGTGGTAGCATCAGGGGAGGATGTCGAGGTGAGGAGGCCACTATTAATAGCATGAGATAGGTCAAAGGTTCGAAGAGGAGGGTCATAGTGAGATAGGTCAACGACAGCATGAGAGAGGGCGGTGATTGGAAGCTTTGGGAGGAGGGTGTCATAGTGAGAGATGTAGATATTTCGGAGAGGAGGGTCTCAGATTGGGGGAGGAGGAGAGGATATCCTAATGTATATAAAAAAAATATGTTTAGCCACAAATGTTTAATTAAATCGTGGCTATAAACAACTTATAGCCACAAACCTATAAAACTGTGGCTATAGGTCTATGGATATAACATAAATTTCTAGTAGTGGGTTCTAGTTGCAGTTCCCATAGGACCATGACTTCAAGATATTCTATACCCCAGTAAAGGAAAATATAGTATAAGATTAACTTAGTAGGAAGTCACATGATTGCTTGGTGAAGGATGATTCTAGGTAGTTATCTTCCTTGTAGTTGAACTTAGTGAAGCATGAGGGTATAGTTTTTCTTAAGTCGATGGTGTTGAATCCTCTGCTTCTCGATCATGTGAGAGAGTCCCAACTGAGATAAATCTATTGCAAGGTGTTTCATGACTAGATATCTATAGGGGATTCACCATATGAATATTCTAAAAGAATCATGTCATTTTTTTCTAGGATAAACAGTTGTTCTAGTCACGATGTGGAAGGGGGTGATGTGATAGTTACACAATCCTACTTTGGTTGTACATCCTGGTTTGGGGAATATATGAAGATAACTTCAGTGGTAGTTTTGGTAGTCCAAAATGAGATAGAGTGTTGCTGAGTTTGTGTCTTGGTGTCTCACCTGTCAGTAGGTGAAGTCTGAGTACTAGGTTTTGGTAGGTTTGTTGTAGCCCTTTGAGATCCTATAGTAGAATTGGGATGGAATATACATGTAATTTATCATAGGGGTTCTACAGATAATGAAGGTCCATGAAACCATATGGGTGATAGTTGATCGACTCATGAAATATACACACTTCCTTTCTATTAGGGAGTAGAGTTTGGTAGAGAGTTTTGCGTAGTTTTATATATGGTATATTGTTCACCTTTATGGGGTTCCCTTGATGATAGTCTCTGATTATGATGAACAGTTTACATCATGGTTTTGAAGAGGCCTACGAGATCCATCTGGAACCCATATGAGGATGAGTACAACCTTTCACCTCCATACTGATGGGAAGAATGAGCACACTATCCAGGTGTTGGAGAATATAATAAGGTATTGCGTGTTAGACTTCTATTAGAGATGGTAGGATCACTTTCACTTGGTTGAGTTTGTATACAACAACAACTAATACTCTACTATTGGCATGAAACCTTTTGAGGCCCTATATGGGATACCCTGAAGGTAACCCTTGTGCTGGATAGAGACCAGTGAGACATCTATTTTGGGATCATAGATGGTGAAAGTGATGAAGGAGAAGGTCCAGGTTATCTGTGAGTGGATGAGGATGACCTAGAGCATAAATAAATCCCATACAGATCGATGTTGTAGGCCCTTGGAGTTTGAGAAGGGAGACCACATATTTCTAAGAGTCTCCGTATGATGAGGATTGTGGTGGTTCTAATGGGGAGGTAAGATATACCCAAGGTTCATCGGGCTGTTCGATATCGTAAAGAGGGTTGGAGAGGTTTCTTACCACCTCACCTTACCCTCAAAGTTGGAGCGGGTGCACGATGTCTTCCACATATTGTAGCTGTGGAGATACGTGCATGGCCCTATACAAGTCATTGATTAGGGTGAGCTATAAATCAAGGATGGATCCACCTTTTTGGAGCACCCAATGGTGATTTTTGATCGATAGAAGAGGACCCTGTGTGGATAGACCATCCCCTTGGTTCACATGTTGTGGCAATATGGGAATGTGCAGGAGAGATCCTAGGAGTGGGAGAGCTAGATGCAGGCTTAGTATCCCGAGTTGTTTGTTTATTTTTTTAGGGATGAAAATATTAAAGGATGGAATGATGTAGAGACGTGATTTTTTTTCCTTTTAATAATTTTAAATATTTCTACATATATTTCTAGATCCATGCGCTAAAATTGCGTATGATTCCTAAGGCCTAGTGCACCCAAAATTAATTTTATAAAAATATTAAATATATTTTATATTAAGTGTAGATAGTTTCTTAAATAAAATGGTATAATTATTAAATGGAATCTTAGATCAGAAATCTAAGACTATGGTTGAGTTTGGAATGCGTTATTTACCCTAGGAACGAACTAAAATAGGTCAGTATGGGGAATTTAGATAAAATGGATGTTAATGGTATGTTTAGTGGATTAATTAATTAATTAATTTTAACTAAACTATTTTCCTACAAATACATCACTATAGAGAATCCTATAGGGTAAGCTATGTAAACCCTAGGAGGATTCCAGAGCTTCTTCTCATCCTTCTATTGGAGAATCACCTCAGACGATGAAGAAACTATGGATCAGAGTAGATCATAACATAGCAAACGTAATGAATTCATTCAAATGTTAGAAAATGTACTCTTTAATTATGAATAACCCAATATCTGGGCAGGACTTGTCAATTTTTGGTTTACACCCTTTTTGATTACATTTATTGAGCAGATCAATCTTCTTATTTGATATGTGCTAATTGTGGCCTGAGCATGCACCATTGTACCGATTTAATTGCTTAATATTTTGTTTTTCTAACCACAGTTATCCCCATTCTTGATATTTGGCCAATAAAACTTGGAAAATATCCTTTAAAATTTTGTTATTGTTCCTTCCTTTGTTAATTTCTTTGCATTATTTACTAGAAGGACCCTGCGGTCCTGGTTCAACATTACAAGGCAGTATCGAGCCTGATCGGACCCCCGAAATCATGATGAATCCGTGAGAGAGGAATGAATTGATGAAATAAGAAAATATCTGGGATGTTTATGGGATGTGGGTGATTTTTTTGATTATTGGAGATCAAATCCATATATGTGGAAGGATCAGAGGTGTATTGTTCAAGCGATGAACCTTCAAGGAAAGATGAGATCAGATTTACGGCCACCAAATGGCTGAAAATGATGAATGAAAACTAGATCCAACATTTTCAGGTGAAAATTAAGTTATATATGAAGGTGGAATAACATATTTGGCACACAGAGAGTAGATCTGGATTTATGAAAAAATTCTGACTGCATGCCGTTTAGTTCAAAGAACACATGACATGTCGGGTCTTGGCTGTGGTGACTAGGGTTTTAGAAAATTATAAGGATGGTAGGGTGTATATCCCTTCTATATGCAGTGTACCACATCCATAGGTGGATGAACTGTGTGGTGGAGAAAATGAGAAGGACCCCATGTGGGAGTACATGACCAGACACACGGCTGTGTACCAAAGTACATAGACATGTGGTAAAGTACACAGACACGAGTTGGATACATAGACACAACCAAGCACACATGCGAGACCCTGAGTTTCATGGGAACATCAGTATATCCCCTAAATACCATGTATCCATACATGGTTAGAGATCCATGTACCTCCAGGGACATGGCCAGGTGATTGAGCGAGACCACACACTATGTGGGTCCCCTCACACTCCATGTACCCCTTGGCTCCTTTTGAGGAAACTTCAATATTCTGTTTTTCCTTCATTTGAACTCAGATCTTGGATCATGA
The DNA here is from genome assembly GCA_963277665.1 of Viscum album. Classification (NCBI taxonomy): domain Eukaryota; kingdom Viridiplantae; phylum Streptophyta; class Magnoliopsida; order Santalales; family Viscaceae; genus Viscum; species Viscum album. Next base: position 192,288,251 of record OY728137.1, on the reverse strand, counting down.
TTAGCCTATCCTAAGTGTTTTTCCACATAGAAAATGATGGTTCCATCTATTGTGGATTTTGGGATATGATGGTAAATGTTAAGGGAATGACACTTATTTAGGAATCACCCAACAAAGACAATGATCTAGTAGAGAATCACCAGATACACTAGAGTGGAACCCCCACCAGCTTGGGTGTGGGTCCTTTACCTACCCAGTGGAACCCCCTATCAGATAGGGGGAAATACCTAATTACACTAGAGTGGAACCCCCTTTTCACTCCAGGGTTTAGGTCTTTGACCAATAGAGTGGAACCCCCCATAATCTTGGGTGCAAGTCCTCTACATACTAAGAAAAACCCCCTATTAAATAGGGTGTGGGTCCTCATGACACTAGAGTGGAGTTCTCCCCCCCATGATGAATCAGAGTGTGAGTCCTCTATGGATACCTATAGAGTAGAACCCCATCATCTTGGGTGCGGGTCCTCTACTTCTAGAGTGGAACCCCCCTATCAGATAGGGTGTGAGTCCTCAATGACTTGAGTGGAAACCCCTTGACACACTAGGGTGTGGTTTCTATACTTAGATATTGAGGCCCCTCAGCTATGTGGTATAGTGACAAGCATTGGATTGAATTGGATAGTTTATGCTGAGCATACAAATGAGATGTTGGGAATCATTGATAGACTTCAGGAACTATTGGCGACTCTTTTACTGGGCTGAGCTATGAGATGGAGATTCCCTTTCTCTCTTGTTTGGGCTTCTTTGACTGAAAACACACACACACACACAAATATATATATAGAAACACACACACACACACACACACATATGTATTCATACATTTGGATTTTTTACTCTCCTTCTATGGGTTGTGAAGACACATGGGGTATGCCACATGTTTTCCATGTTTATAGATGAGTTCACTCTCCTTCTATGGGTGGAAAATAATTTACATGTAGTCCATCTACACATCGTATTGATCCCCTTGTGCTAGGATGAGGTCACTCTTTATCTTTCTTTGGGTTTAACTTTATCATGTTTACTATATACCATCTTCCTATTCCTATTGTATCTCTTACTGCTCCCCTTTATCTTTTGAGGCATCTTACTGGGTATGCATATACTCACCCCTGTATTAAATTTTCCCATACATGTCATGTATTATGGAGACAACAGAAAAGTCAACAATGAATTTAGAGGATCTTAGGGAGATTAGGGGCTATAGACCATGTACGGTGGTTGTATCTTTGATATTAGGATTTAATCTCTCTTAGTAATTTAATTTTTCAGTTTTTTAGGTTGGGACATATTTCTAGTTGTATGTGTATCTCCCCCTTAACTTTTTATTTTGAACTTTCATACTCTTTTACACCATAGAGATTTTTCATGATTGGTTTTATTTCTAGTCATTTCATCTTTTTTTTATTATTCCTCTTCACTTCTGCATCAAGATGGCTATGTGTGTGTGAAAAGGTACTTAGGAAAAGACCTCCCTGTGTTAGTTATTCCTTTGACACTAGTTTCTATCCCCTAACCTATAGAGGTAGTCTTGGGGTAGTTGCAGCTTGATCCCCAGTTAGGGTTAGGTCATGAAAAATATTTCATCGAAATATACAATTTGGATAACAACTAAACTCTCACTAAACCACTTATAAACACATGGATCATATTAATAATAAAAGAAAACTATCTTATGGATTAATTAAACTAAATTTTCTATGACTTGGATGTTTTCTTCAATCCATAAATGGATCTATGCAACTTACATACATTTTTGGAATTACTCAGAGTCATTAAATCTTTTAGTTGTTTCGTATAGATATCTTCCTAAAGGTTTCCATTAAGGAAATCTATTTTGACATCCATTTTCCAAATTATATAGTCATGAAAATATATCATATCATGTTGAATTTTGATGGATTTAAGCATGGATACTAGAGAAAAGGTTTTTCATAGTTAATGCCTTGACACTATTTAAACTCTTTAGCCATTAACTGTGATTTATAGGCACTCACTTTAACTTCCACGTATAGTTTTCTCTTGAATACAAATTCACACCCAACAAGTTTTACATCAAATGGTTGATCGATCAGAACCCAAACATGGTTCTGATACATGGAATACATCTTATAATTCATGAATTCTTACTATCTTAAAACTTTTTGAGATCTCTACTACCTCTATATATGAAAGAGGATAATTATTTTAAACAAATAATGAGTCACCATCCTAAACTAATATAAAAGAAAATATTTATAGTTCTCTAACCTCTCTGGTGATCTTACATAGTGCTTGTGTTTTAGGAACATAATATTCCATGAGGACCTATAAAATGTGTTCCTATACCAACTATTTTGTATCTTGAACATCAACTTCATCAATTCTAGTCTATATTCCACTTTCTTTATCGAGGATGTGCTCTTTCTTAATAAAATAACCTATCACCAACCATTAATTTCTTATCTAAGGGGTCATAAGTATATTATCCCTAGTTTCCTTAGGATATCCTATAAAGGCACACTTTATTCCCCAAGGTGTTAGTTTGTTTCTAGAGTCGGCCTTAACAAACAACTTGCAACCCCATACATGTGTAGGTGAAAAAATGGGTCTCTTTCTATTATATAACTTAAAGGGAATACCATTCACCACTTTACTTGGAACATGGTTTTGTGTTTATACTATAGATATCACTATGTCAGGCAAGATACAATTAATCCTTTCACTAAATCCATTCCTCTATGGTTTATAAGGAGGAATGAGTTGGGATAGGATCCCACACTCTCATAAAATATCCATGAATTATTGGTTAAGATACCCACTACCTCAATTAGATCAAAGCTTCTTTATCTTCTTACCAATTTGATTATTTACTTCATTCTTTAATTATTTGAATTTATAAAAGGACCCAGACTTATATATCATCAAGTAGACATATCCATATATACTTAAGTCATATGTAAAAGAAATAAAGTAAAAACACACACCTCTATCCTCTACTAGAAAAGGTCTGCATACATCATTGTGTACCAATTATAGAAGATATATGAATCTTTCACTCTGCCCACTAAAAAAGTGTCTTGGTCATATTTCCTTTTAAACAAGTAAGAAATATTTCAAGTGGATTTAACTCAAAAGATTCTAAATATCCATCTTTTTTTATAGATCTTTGACATTTGATTATTTTTTTCCATAACCAAGATGGTGATTCAATAGATGGGTGTGAAATAATTCATGAAAACCCGATTCATTATCAATTTACAATACTTGGTTTTCATAATTTAATACATAAAGACCAATTTTTAAATGTGTCATACCCTAACATATGCTGTCTTTATAAAAGAAATAACTCTTATTTACAAACTTGAAAATAAAAATATCTATATCTAGGAAGGATACAAAAATCATCTTTTTGGTAATAATTAGTACATAATAAAATTATTTTAAAACCAAATCATACCAGTTGTCAATGGAAGGTGGTAGTCTCCTATAAATAAATAAGTAAGACGTTCTCCATTGGATGCTCAAATATCCACCTCTCATATGAAAATCTTCCACAATCTACTTGGTTCCTACATTTGGATACAACTATGAGAACCAAAAACTATATCTAATATCAAATGTGTAGATATAGAAATATTTCACTTAATAACAGACACACCTGAAGCTTCCATTTACTTCTTCAACCTAGTACAATTATTCTTCCAATGCCACCTCTTTACACATGAAAAATATACCTCACTCTGTTCCCTTTCATATTTTTAAATCATATTCTTCTTGGAAGTACAATACTCTAGATCTTTAGACTTGGAATGAGTCTTGGGACCCTTTTCCCTATTATTCACTTTCTTATTCACCATAAAGACCATAGTATTTTCATACCCTATGTCTTTATCAACTTGGAAAATTAAAGTAAGAAGTTCAAAAAGAGTCTTATCACTATTTCTCCTATTATAATTCATAATGAAACTAGAGAATACTTTATACAGTGAGGATAAAATAAGATTTATGCACAACTCATCAAGGATCTTAAAGCCCAATATTTCTAAGTGCTCTATGTTGAGATCAAGAAGCTTTGAGGTGTTTTTTTTGTTAAGAAGAGGCTGGTTGAGAAAAATGAAGGATAAATGACATATTGTTTTTAAAATATAAATCATTTGAAAATTCAAATAATTCCTTACAAAGTTTCTATAATGATTTTTGAACTGGGATATGCGAGTCTAATGAATTAAGGTTAACATACTAATCTAATGGTTTGAGGAAACCAGAATATTGAGAATGTATAGAGTCCTTATTATTCTATTAAATTGAGATGTTTAGTAAAGTTTGAAATCAATTGATAATTTTTTTATCTTTATAAGCTCGAAACATCATTTTTATACAAATATATTCATGATTCTTTCTTAAGTTACTTAAAGGAAGAGTGTTTTCTTGAGAAAAAAGACAAAATAGTTGTGGAAGTTATTGATGAAGTTGGATTAGATGAAGAGGAGTATGAAGTATATCAAATGATAATTTTAAGTCAATTAGATAGAGTTTTATAAAGTCCACCAGACATAGATAATCAAGATTACTAGACAGAGAAATTGTCATGGAAGTTTCAAATTAAAGGAAGTTTGAAGAAGGCATTAGACAAAGGTTTCCAATCAAAGGAAAAAATAGAGGTCTATAGATATAGTCCACTGCATGAAGAGTGGTTAGAGGCATCAGACAAAGGGTTCTATGAAGATACTTTGATTAGAGTAACTCAAAGATCATCAGGAACATATAAGAGTCTCTGGATAGAAAAATATGAAGTCTAACAAATAGAGGGTGATCAAACAAAGAAAAACCTTATAAGATTATTGGATATAGAAATTCCTACAAAGATAAATAAGATGAAGTTTTTGAGTCTTTACAATGTTTTTTTAAATTCATTAACTATGATGATACTGAACTTTATGTTCAATTCACTAATAATCAGGAAGGGAATATCTTGATTCGATTCTAGATTTTAGGAGGTTTACAGAGCTCATTAATCCTAAGGTTTACGAAAAGTTTCCTATGATGTTTTTTTGAATTCTATATTTTAATATACTTGAATGTGATTAAATTTTGAAAAGTTTTAGTGGTATATTCAAAGTTTAATAAAAAAATTTTAATTTTAGGTTTACATTACTCCATAAGATTTTAGAGAATCGATGCTTATATAAAGAGAAGTAGGTGTGCTGGGAAGATTGATGCTTCCATGAATTTTTTTAAAGAATTGGGGTGCTAAGAAATTATCAAAGTATTAGATGTAGTAGTACTAGATGAAGTGGTACTAGGAATAGGGTAAAAAGAAATTGGAATCAGATGAACAATGTGAAGAACCTATGAGATATAGGATACCAGACATAGTGGTGTCAGTCTATATATTGGTACCATATGAATAGGTATTTGGACATAGTTACTAGATTGAGTCTAATAGATATATTGCTACCAGATGAAGAAGGCACCAGAAAAACATGAGTAGGCTGAGAAGTTTATAAATAAGTTCTTGATCAATACTATTCAATAAAGTGAAGAGGTAGAAGAAGAACTTATAGGAAGGAAAGTGTGAAGAAATTTCAAGCATCATAATGAAAACATACTGAAACATGTTGGTTAAGGTTCTCATTATTATTTAAAAATATTATTATATCATATTTCTTATGTGAGGAGAAAATGCACTGTTGAAGGACTATAGTGATATGAAAGTGATGTAAATTCCATACTTACTGTAAACCTTTAAAAGGATTGTTTTATAGTGGTTTTGTGGTCTTGTATTATTTACAAACAACACAAAGTACTATCTACTCTTATTGAGTAGTGATCCATATAAATACCTATGTTCATGTGGGTGTGGTTGTTTGTTGTTTTCTAAAAAACATTAAATTCTCACTATCCAAAGGAAAAGTTTGTTTCTTAAAGAAATAAAATATAAAAATAAAAGATCACTGATTCACCCCCTCCCCCTCTCAGTGATCACACAGATCTTGATTGGTCCTTTTAATTGGTATTAGAGTAAAAGGTTCATTCATTGACTCTTTGCCTAAGTTTGAAGGTAAGAAAGTTTTCCATGTATGTTTAGAACTATATTAATAGCAGGGGAATTACTACCTTTTATAGGAATGACTATCATATCTGGAAGGAAAAAATGGTACCCTATCTATTATACATGGACTATAAAGTTCTATAAGTTGCTATATATAGTTTCCCTACTTCTACTGAGGGTTCTCCCTTAATAGTTGCTGTTAAGAATTTTTTTTGGAGAATGATGGGTGAGATAGAAATACTATTCTCTCCTCCCACTATAAAAGTGAATTTATAAGGTTTAAAGGAATTATAACTACTAAAGTCATTTGGTAAAAGTTTAAGAATATCTATAAAGGAAATAAGAAAGCGAAGAAGGCTAAGATGCATATCTATAGATTGAAGTATGAAGATCTTAAAATGGGAGATGATGAATATGTTAGTGAATTATTTACATGATTAAATGACATTGTAATCACCATACAATATTTTGGTGAGAAATTGGAAGATTCATCTATTTTTGAAAAATATTCTATTAATTCTTCCTAACTAATTTGATACCAAGGTATTATCCTTATAAGATAGAGATATTGAAACTCTATATTTGTATGATCTACATGGTATTATCATCACATATGAAATGATACGAGATAATTTTTTTAAGAGAAAATAAAAGGATGTTTAAGAAATCCCTTTTAAAGCTACAAAGAAAAGAAAGTCTAAGAAAGTTCCAAAGAAAGAAGTTAGTTATGACTCTGACACTGAAGATAAGGTAGTTAAAAAATTGATGAATTCATATATTTGTTTTATATAAAGGTAAAAAGAGGAATAAAGAATTATAAATTAAATTTATCATTAAAGATATTTGGCTTCGAATCCATTAAACAATTTACTACAAATTTACTAAGACTTAAGGAAGATGGAGATAGTGATGAAGAAGATAATAATACAAGAATATAACTAAATAAGAATACTAAAAAATAAAAGTAATTTTTAAAAGAAAAGGATAATAAGTTCTCTAAATATAAAAAGAGAAACTTTTTGTCTAATAATGATGAATATGATTATAGTGAAATGGAATCTGAAAACTACAGTGATGATGCCGTTGATAAGTTAGTTATTACTAAATTGATGATGAGAACTTTCCTAGTGATGAAAATAGAAACTCTGAAGAAGAAGTGAGGTGAATAATATGGATTTTATGATTTAAATATAATTGATAGAATGTATCTCAAATATTGTTAGACTTGAAATATAGAACAAGAAATTGATTAAATATGATCTGTCAGAAAGAAACTAGGAATTAGATCTTGAATAAAAATCTAGGTTGTTAAAAGAGATTAATGATCTGAATAAGTTACTTTATGAAGATAAAAACCTCAAAATCCAACTTAAAGAGAAGTTAAAGGTTAAGGAGAATGATTTATACCATTTTCATCAAAAACTTATTAAATCTGAGAAAGGGACCAAAAAATTCCAACACTTAGTTATATAAGTTGGTGAAAGTTCTAAGAAATTTAAACCTCAGAAGGATAAAAAAAGAGCATCCTAAGAGGTTAATAATAAGGTTAAATATGTTCATAAGAAAAAGAAAATTAAGAATACCATGTATTTATCCAAAACTAACAAAGTCTAATATTTTTAAATTTATGAGAAATCAAGGGTTGAAAAAAACACTACAACTAGAGACTTTGTTAAGGATAATAAGAAGTATAATATGAAGAAATATGATAGAAAACTGGTGCACGATTATAAATATTATAAAGGTTATACAGAAAAATATGATTTCTACGGTTATTTCTGGTACTATGGATGCTTTGAGCATACAATGAATATATAAGGTTTAAATAATCAATAATACTATGAATCTAAGAGGAATTCAAGGAATGTTTTGAGAGGTAATCAACCCAATAAAAGAAGAAAACCTGAAAAAAAAAACCAATGTAAAAAATAAAAAATAGGTTTCAATATCTGGATTTTTTTTTGAAAGATGAGATCAGCCTAGACATCATGCCAAACGATGTCTTTTTTTGCTTCTATATTAACAAATTTTGTACAAAAATATTAGAAGCCTCATGTAAAGTAAAAAAAATTTAAGGAAAATTCCTTAGTTATTGAAATTGCTATCAAATATACAAAAGGAGAATAAACTTGAATTTTGGATAGTGGATTTTATTCACATATGAATGTAGAATTTAAGTTGTTGAAAAATGTAAAAGATAAAAAACAATGGACAATGGATTTTTTAAATTATGATTCAATCAAAATCAAAGGTGTTGGATCCAATATAATTGGAAAATAAAATTTAAAATCCAGAAGTTCCTTATTTGTTGAAAAAATAAATCACAACTTGTTAAGTGTTTCATAACTCTATGATGAAGGAAATGAAGTTGTTTTTAAAAGATATGATTTTATTTTTAAAATGTTTGAAGACATGAAGTTTGTAATAAGAGTACAATGAACTAAGGGAAACTTGTTTCAAGTTGTATATTCATAGGGATCATCTTATCCAGACATGATGGGAAAAAATCAGTTATGGAATAAAAGACTTGGACATATGTGCCAAAGGAATATGAGAAAGATGATTAAGAGATAAAGTATTCATGAAATTCCTAACATGATTAGAAGAATTTATTTATATTGTTCGATATTTTAGAAAGGGAAGATTACAAAATTTTTACATAAGAATGTTATGATACATTAAACTCATCCCTTAGAGCTTATCCATTATGACATATCTGGTCCTATGATAAAGTAATAAACATATGGAGATAAGTAATTTATTTATTTATTGATGATTTTACTTGTATTGAGTGTATTATGTTTTTTAAACATATATAAGAGGCTCTCAAAATGTTTAAGAGTTTCTAGAGAAGTGATGAAAAGGAAAGTAGATATTTTGTGGATAAGATTCGAATTGATAATGGTACTGAATACACTAATGGTAGGTTCAAATATTATATTTAAAATCATGGAATTAATCATGAACATAGTATAACCATATACACCAAAATATAATGGTGTTATAGAAATAAATAATAAAAGTTTGGTTGAGATGACTCAAACTATGCTGATTGAACATGATACTTCTTATTTCATTTGGAGACAATCTATTGGAGATAGAATTCATATTAAAACCCATTATTTATATAGGCCAATATTAAATATAAATCATTATGATATGGACTACAAATAAAAAACAAGTTTGAAATAACTAAGGGTGTTTGGTAGTCTTTTATTATCAAATTCAAAAGTGAAAATATTTGGAAGTTTTATCAAAGAGGTGTTGATGGTATCTTTCTTAGCTACCCACCTAATGGTAAAGGATATAAGTGATATAATAAAGAAACAATAAATATTTTTGAATTTGTAGATATGAATGTTCTAGAACATTCTGATAGAAAATCTTCATAGAAAACTGTAGATATAAGATAAAGTGATGATGGAGTTGTTACTATTAAACAACATAAAAAAGTCTCTAACAAAAGATATGATGTAGAAATTGTACAAAATGAAGATGTTGATTCATCCATTTCAATTGATGATAAAAAGTATGTTCATAAAATACAAGGGCGATAAAGTAAGGGGAGGTCCAAAACATCATTAGAGATCAAGGATAGTAGGTTCAAATCAAAATAATATCAATGTTTGTTTTACATACCTCTTTATATTCATAGGTTGAGCTAAGAAATATTGAAGAAAATTTGAAGAATCAAGAGTGGATTGATTCCATGAATGAATAATTTAATTATATCAAGAATAACGATACATGGTAACTTGTACCCAAACTAAAATATAAGAATGTGATCCGAACAACTTGGGTTTTTCAAAACAAGTTGAATGATAAAGGTGAAGTGATAAGAAACAAAGAAAGAGTAATTTGTTATGGCTACTCATAGGTTGAAGAAATTGATTTTGATGAAACCTTTTCCATAATATAAATACTTGAAACTATCATCATCTTTCTTTCTATTGCATAAAAATGAATATATAAGATATTCTATATGGATGTAAATTAGGATTTTCTCAATAGAGAGAAAGATAAAGAATTTTATATTAAGAAACTATGCGGTTTTTTTCTTGAAAAAAAATATGTATAAAAGTTAAAGAAATATTTGTATGGTATGCAACAAGATCTAAGATCATGGTATTCTAAACTATATAATTGCTTAAAGAAGATGAATTTTAGTAAAGGAAGAGTTAATAACAATATCTACTTAAAACAGAATCAAGAGGATTCCCTCATTATGATTATTTATATTGATGAAATTATATTCAAAGGGAATAATGAAGTAACATGTGAAATGATTTATGAGGAGATAACGAATTTATTTGTGATGTTTATAATAATATAAATTAAATGACTTATTTTATACAAATATCTGAAAAGAAAAGATATTTATTTATTTCCCAATATAAGTATGCTAAGGAACTATTTAGGATATTTGGAATGGAATATTCAAAGCCTATTTTCACACCCATTTTAGTGGTAATGAGTTGGTAAAAGATAGACAAGGAAAGGATATTGATCCTAAAGAGTTTATAAAGTTTATTGGAATCATTTTATATCTCATAGCTTGAATACTAGATTTAGTTTATGCTTTTACACTTTGTGCCAGATATCAAAGTACACCTAAAGAATCTAATATTATGGCTGTAAAAATAATTATCAAATATATTAAAGGCACAATTTATTTCTAGTTAAAATATAAAAACATAGGAAATATTTATTTTTTGGTTATAAAGATATAGATTGGGAAGGTTGTATCGATAAAAGAAGATTCACATTTGGTGAAGTTTTCTTATTGGGTGAATGTTGTGTGAGTTGGAATAAAAAGAAGCAAAGTTTAGTAACTCTCGGAATTACTAAATATATGTATATAGTTGCTACTCAAGATTAAACATAGCTGATATGTATGAATACAAAATTATAAGATTTTTTGGTTTATGTGAAGTTTCCTCTTATCTTGGGTTATGATAATTAATGTGCTATAAATCTCACTAAGAATGTAACAAACCCGGTGGGAGTAAAGCCCAATGAACTCGGCTACGCCTGAGCCCAGACCTCTGGAAGATAGCATACCCCCACCCCATAGGCAGATAACAGGCCCCACCTAAGACTGGCCCAGATAATACATGACAGGAACTGTCCCCTATCTGGCGAGGATTTAATACGCCTCCCCCGTAACTCGAATCCGTGACCACAGGCTTAAAGGCCAATTAGGTGTATTAAATCCTCGCCAGGCAGGGGACAATTCCTGCCACGTGTTATCTGGGCCAGTCTGAGGTGGGGGCCTGTTAGCTGCCCGTGGGGTGGGGGTCTGCTATCTGCCAGAGGGATGGGATCAGGCATGGCCGAGTTCGTTGGGATTTAGGCCCACTGGGTTCGTTACAAATAATCCCATGAAACATTATTGATCTAAGAACATTGATATTAAATATTACTTCATCAAATAACATCTGGAAAGAAATGAATTCAAGTTGGGATTTGTTCTTACAATGGAGAAAGTTGATGATATATTTAAAAAACTATTTCCAAAGGAAACATTTTATAAGCTAAGGCTGATCATGGGTGTACAACCTCACCCTCTTTAATACTAAAGTATATAAAATCTGTCCCCTTTCTAATATTTCCTTTGGGTAGTATTGTTAAAGGGGAAGAAAATATATAACATACATCTATCCATTAGTATAATATTTCAATTTTATAGGAGATAATATATTTATGGGGAGTTTTTAAAAGGATTAAGTTGTAATTTTAAGGTTTGTGAACTATTTTAACATTTTATTGAAGTAGATGTTGGAATTTGTTTACATGTTGAAGTTTTTGAAGAAAATGGAAAGTTTATTAAGAAAAGGTTCTTAATCACTAATTTATGGAAAACATGGTATTATTGTTCAATGATTTTTGTTTCCTATACTGATTTTTCTCAATTAGGCTTAGAATTTTTGGATATTAATCCATTTCATGAGTTTCAATGTTTTAGTGATTTATGTTCCTTGGTTGATAAAAACATCCAAATGGGGATATTTTTGAGACCGAGAAGCTTTGATGTGTTTTTTGTTAAAAAGATGATGGTTCATAAGAAATAAGGATTTATTATGTATTTTATTATCAATTATAAATTACTTGAAAAAGATAATAATTCCTCATAAATTATCTAAAAATATTATTCTAGACTAAGATATGTGAGTCTAGAAAATCTAGGTAAATGGAAAAGGTCCAAATGATGGAGTCCAATAGATCTTGGAAGTAAAAATCTTGAGAATAGATAGAGTACTTATTGTTTTATTAAATAGAGATGTTCAGTAAAGTTTGAAATTAGGTAATTCTTTATCAAACTTTAAAATTTCCAAAAATCATGTTTATACAAATATATTCATTATTCTAGCTTATGTTGTTTTAATGAAGAATATTCTCTTGACCAAACAAATGGAAGAGTTGTGGAATCTACTGACGAAGTAAAATTTGAAGAAGATGAGTATGAAGTCTACTAAATTATCATTGAGAGTCCATAAAATAGATTTTTACAAATTCCATTAGAAAAATATACTCAAGATCACTAGATAGAAAAATTGTTGTGGAAGTTTCAAATGAAAGGAAGTTTTAAGAAGGAATTAGAAATAGGTTTCCAAGAGAAGGCAATAGATAGAGTTCTCTGGAAAGAGTATATTAGATGAAGAGTGTGTGGACGCATCATATATAGGGTTTTGATCAGAGCCTTTGAATAGAGTAAATTTATGGGAATCAAGAACATTTAAGGGTATTTAGATAGAAAAATATTAAGTCTACCAAATAGAGGATGATCAAATAAAGAAGAACCTTGGGAGGTTATCAGATGGAGAGGTTCCTATGAAGATAAACCAGATAAAGTTTTGAGAGTCTTTACAAAGTTTTTGTAAATTTATTAATTGTGATGATCTTGATCTATCCATTCAATGAACCTATAATCATGATGGGAATATCATGATTTAAGATGATATTTTAGGAGTTTTTAAAATATCATTGACACTAAGTTTTAAGGAATTTTTTTATGATGTTTTTTTGACTCCAATATTTTAAGAAGTTTGAAGGTAGTCAAACATTGAAATGTTTAAACATGATATTCAAAGTATGAGTATGAAATTTTTATATTAAGTTATTTCTACTCTCTAAGTTTTTGGATAATTGATGCCTATATGGAGGGGGAGAAAGTTTTTTTGAGAATATTGATTCTGTTGTGCATTCTATTGAAGAATTGAGGTGCTGATTAATTATCGAAGCATCAGATATAGTAGAACTAGATGGAGGGGTAACAAAAATAGGTTATAAATTAATTGTCATCAGATGAACAATTTAATGAAGCTACTATATTCTGGATACTATATGGAGTTATGTAAGTGATGGATATTCTATACTTACTGTGAACCACCAAAAGGATTGTTTTCTAGTGATTGTGTAATATTTGATTATTTCCAAACCATACCAAGGACTATATACCCTTATTGAGTAGTGAAACTTGTAAATACATATGTTCTTATGGGTGTACTTGTTTGTTATTTTCTAGCGAAGTCAATTCTCACTAACTAGAGGCAAAAGTTGTTTCTTGAAGTAAGAAAACATAAAAATAAAAGATCACTTATTCACCCCTTCCCCTCTCAATGACCTCACAAATCTTGATTGGTCCAAATCCAAGCATCATGACTATATGGAGTTTATCTAGTGATATATCTGTAATTTTTCATATAAAAATTCATTGGTTATCTCATATCTCTCTTGCCTCACATTCTCTTGATAAAGATCACAATGGCGAGACATCATTCTATACATGTCCATATCTTCATGTTAGTTAAAGATATCACTAGATATGGATAATAACATTAAACATAAGACATTATTGGAATCATCCACATGTTTAAGGTAGAGAGATATTTATTCCTCACTATCCCCTTGGGCAAGTGACTCAGGAATTGGGGTTTCCATCATATGTAATTTCCATCCAAGACATAGTATAATGCAAAACTATCTATACAATTCTTGGAAATTTGAGCTGGTGAGAAGGTTATCCTTATCTAGTATGGATTGTATTTATATAATCAAAGTCATTTGGTTTTCCATTTCTAAAATAAAAAAGATAATAATTTTAATACTTTATTTGGATTACAGAATTAGAAAATAAATTTTAAATTTATTAATCTCCCATTATTTTGTTAAAACCCAACATCCCTTAGTGTTGGTTTTAGAATATCCTATTTCATGGATATTATAGTGGAAAGGATCCATATTACCCTTCTTATTACCCACACTTTGGTCTTACAAGTTATTTTGAAGGGTTTTATGTAGGTGAAACTTTCCAACTACATTAACTCATAGATTCTTGATATGTTGAGTGGACTCTCTAATCCCGAAATCTTAGGGAAGAACTTTCTCAATTCTCACCTCTTAATTACACAAATTTATACTTGGGAAGTCAAACCTTGATATAAATTAAGTTAATTTGACCCAAAAATCAAGCTAAAATTCCCTAATAATTGAAAGCACCCCGACTTGGGCCAGTTAGGCACATTGAAATATAGTTTTATTTTAATTTAAGCAGTAGAAGGTTATACCAAATTAATATATTAATTGAGATATATTTTTTCTTTTATGCTCAAATTTTTTTTTTATCTTTATTACATGATCATTAATATTAAGTGGATTTTAATTAAGTTATTAACCATGTCTTAGATAATTTTTTTTATAGTCCAATTTATTTTAATTATATATTTCCTTCTTATTAATTCATTAATTTATGTGATCACAATAATGCATCCATAAATAAATTGAACATGTAACTTGATATAAATAAAATGATAAAAGTGGTATGATCATGATCTTTAGTAATGGTTATTTTACCTAGTGGATGAAAAACTTACCCTAGAACCTAGGGGAATAACACCCAAAACCGCGACTTGGCTCATGTTGCAGTATTCCACTTGTCCTCATATGTATCTCTTGAATTGATTTTTTCTTGGATTTAAACTTGAACTACCTATACTATCTCAGGAGCTCCATCTATTAAATGATCATTACTCACATATAGGTGAGGGGAAGAAAATTATTGGTTTAGGGGGTTTATATAAAAGAAACCCTAGGTATGCATATCCTCATATGATGAGAGTAGGGGATGACACACAAACCATCAATTTAATTTAATAATAATAATAATAAATTAAAGGAAAAAAATCACATACATAGGTCTGTTATATGATCATTATCATCCATACATATCAAAAAAATATTCATTTTCAATTTATTTATCATTCACTTCAATTAATTCATTAATTAAGATAAATTATAAATTAACCCAATTAATTTTTTGATTAATAAATTAACTCAATTTATATTAATTCTATCCAAACATTCTCAGGAACTTCTATAACCCATAATTTTAAACAAACTAAATAAATTAATTTCATTTAAAATTAATAAAGTACATAGGTGTACTTGGAGGCAATGGAATATACCTGTCCAAACTACCTAACATGGTCCTTATATTGTGCACTCACATGACATCCAATGTACATGGAATGAAACATAATTATAATCATTTACTATCAATAAATGACACCCAAACACATGTAAATTATGAGACATGTAATTCCATTAGTGCACATGAAGTATACTACAATTAAAGACCACACACAACTTGGTGTTTAGAATTTAACATGAAAAATAATTGAATGGATAATAAATAATTCTATCATATGGCATGTACTGTCAATAAATGACACACAAAAACACGTTGATTAGTTTTAATTATAACATTAATTTTTATTTCCATGTTAAACCAATCACATGATGTACAATGGGTTATACAAAATGTTATTGGGATACACACCATGTACTGTCTTTAACTCGTATCCATGCCACACAACTAGGGATTGAGCATGTTTATCATCCTTGAACATGGATGAGGTATACATTGTGTGCACCATATAAATTCCATATGAACACAATGTTTCATGGTTTGTTAGTACCCATGTTGTGTAATAAATGCATGACATGGATTTCCCCCTGTATTTTCCACCATAAAATATGTAGACTACATGAAGTGTAAAAAAGTTACACAACATGCAGTCTAAAAAACCATATTCCATCCTGGCCCAGTCAACACATGTCATTCATTAAATTCATTCCACATATAGTTATTTCATGATGACCCAATTTTAATATTGTTTGTCCTGGTATAATTAACACTAGTAGATGACATGTACCAACAGGTTTTATTTCATGTAGTTATGTGTTATCCAACCAGAACTTTTGGCACCTTCTGATGGAGTCTTTAGATGTTATTTGTGTAAATTTAACTTGTTCTTGGTTATATGATCGAGAATGAAGAAAGGGAAGAAAATATTTTGATGTTAGTATTTAAATAATTAATAACCCATAAATTAAAAATAATATAAAATTTACATCATCAATAAATAATTAATAAATAATTATAAATTAATTATGTGACTGCTCTGATACCACTAGAAGGTTTTAAGAATAGTAGAATCACCTATTGAGTCATATCCAACTCGAATTTTTATTGTAATAAATGAATAATTATAGATTTAGATGATGAATAATTTCATGAACAAGTGATTTAAATTAAATATTAGTTGACTATTAAACTAAAACCAAGAATTCAGGATCATCACATATAATTTATAATTACCTTGATTTTAATTATTTCTTTGTTAAAGATGTTGTTTACCACTTCTTATCATTTTTTCATTACATTGAGATGATTCAAGGGTAAAATCCCTCTAGTGGTGATCCACATGTACAACGTGAACCTACAAATTTTTCAATAGAAATCCCAAACTACTAGAGTAGAAGATCTTGAAACCTGCATCATTTGTCATTGATTTCTTAGAGAATCACTTCCCATGGAAGGACTCTCCTTGATATCTCTAGTCTTGAGTGGTTTTTGGAGGAGTATTATTCTTTATTCGTGAGAGAGTTTTAGGAGAAAAGAATTCTAAGGTTTAAATGAATTATCACCAGTGTTTCATTATGTATAACAACTATTAGATTTAAAAATTACATAATCAGGTTTAAATAGAGTTAGGGTTAGAAAAATAATATTCACACATGAGATCTTATTATTTTCTTAATCCTAAAATAACCCCACGTCTAAATAATAATAATAATAATATAATAATAATATTTAATTTTCATGCACTAAAAATGAAAATAAAATAAATGTTATTTTCATGAATGAATAAATTAATATTTATTAAAATAATATTTAATATTACATTTCTTGTCAGACTATTAAACTTGATTCACCAATCCTCCTCATTATTTACTGAACCTTGAATAATGACTAATTTTTTAATAAATAAATATCACCGAATTATTTGGAAATAAATAAATAAATATTATATTCACTAAAATAGTGAATAAATATTTATTAAATATTAATTTAACCAAATAAATAAATATTTGTTACCTTGTGAATAAACTGGAATAAATAAACATTATATTTATATAATTAAATAAATAATTTATTGATAAATAAATATTTATTTAATATTAAACTAACATAATATTATCTTGAACAATTTGTGATTGAATATGTGTGATCAACTTAATATGAATAATTATTAAACCACATATGAGAATAATATTTATTCAATATGTTAAATTCATATAGAATTTAAGTGAGGTTTTGAATACACTTAGTGTGTGATCCTCTAGCCCCCTTTCTGAATGGCATTAGGTAATACCACCTAAATTATAAGGTTATCATCTAGTAACATGCTAAGACACCCATAGTGAAATAAGTTAAATGTTATAATGAAAATAACCACATATGAATACACATTTTGTAATATATTCTCTTTATCACAATATCTCTAATCAAGTAGGTTACATACCAGCGTCAACAACCTATATACTCAATGTCTCTTTCTTTGATTTTCCATAAACGAACTTTCCAATAGAATTACATTACCATTGACTTAGTCATACAATTTTATTCCCATAAAAGGGATTGATATATCAAATTCCATTAAACTGGGAAGGAAAATAAATCCTTTCTCACATTATTCATTAATGGAATGTCACTCGTGATGCACCCAATGTATCCTACCTCACTGTGAGTATATACTGTCATGATTTTTATCAATACATAAAATTACATGACTCATGGAATGAATTAATAATAATATTGAAATATAAGGATCATTACACATGTTCGTAGATATGAACATCCAATGACACATATAAAATGTCTATTTGCTACTGGTGGGTCATGTTCTCATAATCTCCTACTCTGAAGATTACCAAGAGCATACACCATGAGAAAGTGTCTAAAAGTACTACGATTCTTCACCCATGATAACCTGTATCATTTTAATCCCATAAAATGATATCTTTTGGATATAGTACATATGTTTAAGAATACTATCATAACACTTCTAAGCTCACATCATAGTAGGGATATGCTATGAACTTTTAGTGAGACAAGTTTCCTTAGGATATTATCTCATAAAATTTCAAATAGAAGAACAATAATTATGTAATAATTTTTTTTATTAATATTCATATATCCATGAATAAACATAATCATAAAGTATATAGAAGTTGGTTCTAGGGCATAAAATCTAACACTGAGTCCCTAGGCATGTATTGTAGATGACCAAAAAAATGATTACATGTTATGTAGCTAGTTTTTCATTTAGGGTAATCCTTACCCATTTAAATAGAGTAAACAATGAGATACGATGTATATGTGAAAATTAATTTATGTACAAAAAATAGTTGTCCCATCAAACCAAACCACACAATGTGTAGCTGGAATAGTTGCCTTTTGATAGGGTTTAAATAATATTAAATACCTAATTAATTTCCATATTAAATTTAGAACTACATGCTGTGTATGTTCAATGTTATACAATGTTTACTCTACATGAATTAAAAGTAGTACATGCCACATAAATGAATACGTTTCCACATTTCATAAATTTATATTACACATCATGTAATTACATGAAATGTCATGTTTGTCACATGCTGTGTGAGTGCATATTATGCGATGAGGACCATGCTAGGTAGTTCATATGGTTACATACTGTGTTGCGTGAGAGTTCACACCATGTGATTTAAATTCATTAAAATCAGTACACACCCTATAATTGAGCACATGTTTGTGTGTAGTAAATTGATATTACACACCATGTAATTACATGACCTGTCATGTATGATGCATTCCATGTGAGTGAATAGTGCATGATAAGTTCCATGCTAGGTAGTTCATATGGGTAAACAGCATGTTGCTTCTCAATACACCTGGTTACTTAATTAATTTTAAATAAATTTAATTTATTAATTTTTTAAAAATTATATTGGATGAGAATCTATAGGACTGTTTGGATGGAAATTAAGATAAAATTAATTAATTAATTTATAATATTATTAATTGAATTAATTTAGGAGTTTAATCTTAATAAATAAATAATTGAAATGAATTATATCTAGTTTATTAAATGCATATTCATTGCATGTTTTTATGATCACGAGCTTGACCAACCTATATATATTGTATTTATTTTAATTTAATTATTATTTCATGGGGTTTGTAATAATAATTATTAAATTAAAATGATGGTTCACATGTTATACCCTCCCCTATATTATATAAATATCTAGGTGTCTGCTGTTTATTTTATGTAAACCCCATAACCAATCCTATTGTTCCCCTCACTTGCGTATGAGTAAATCATATATAAAGTATAGATCTCCCATGAGAGTTGAGGTAGTTCAAGTTTGGATTTGAGGTGGAACCAACCTAGAATATACATAGGAGGATATGTAGAATATTAAAACTTGAACCAAACTATGGTTGTAGGAGTTATTCCCCTTAGCCATGGGTTAGTTTGTCACCTGCTTGCAAAACCAACCATTATAATGCTCATGATCTTTCCACATTAGTTTATTTTATTTCTGTCAAGTTCATGGTTAATTATTTATAGATGATTTATCGCTATCACATAATAAATGAATTAAAAATCATATAATATAAAATTAAAATAAATTGGATAATGTGTAAATTATTTTATCGAGACATAGTCAATCACTTATGTAAAATACATATAATATTAAGAGGAATGTAAAAAAGATAAAATGAGAGATATTTACACCTAAAGATAAAAATACCTTAAATAAAATATCATGTCGGTATATCCTTCTATATAATGAATTAAGATGCACCCATAGTTAAAGTGTCATCCATGCCAAAGTCAGGGGCACTTTCAATTATCAGAAATTCCTAACAAAGATAATGCGATGACTTAACCAAATTGGTATTAAGTGTAATGAATATATTTTATTCAATACCTTTTTAGAGGTAAGTGCTGAAGAAATCCAATTTTAAGATTTTGAGATTGGGGAGTCCACTCAATAGATCAAGGAGTTTTGAGTTAATACAGTTAGAAAGATATGCCTACCAAAATCTCATCAAGTAAGTTGCATATACAAATCCTAGGTTATGAGAAGGGATATATGTATCTTTTCCACTAGAATATCCATGTTATAGGATATTAAAAATCCAATAGTGAGGTATATTGAGATTTGATAAAATAATAAGAGACTAATAAATAAAAACTTATCACATTACACATATTTTGATAATCCATATAAAGTACTAAAAATATGCTTTTATTTATTATAGAAAAAGGAAAATAAATTGACATCAACATTATCATTATGATCCATTTTTGATATGGATAACTTTATCATTGATAAGAACTTCTAGGAGTGCTACAGGAGATTATGCATCATGTTATGCTAAGAGTAGAAGTCTTATGTACTAATCTCATATTCTTGATTCAGCCTCTAATGAGGCCATTGGGGAAGATATATCTCTATACATGAAATACCCTAATAAAGCACTATATATTTAGTGTCTCATTTTTTCTTCCATGTCTAGTGAAATTCATAATATACATGAGGAAATGGGTGCATATAACATGCAGTCTCACCTCCACAATCTTTATCAAGATAAGTCTATTATTGGAAACAAATGAGAATTGGTGTTTCCCTGTGTTGTGTTTTGGATTCATTTTCAACCCTATCACTATCAACCTCAGTGAGTTGGTGTGATGGATGTAGTGTTTCCATTAACAAGGTGTAGTGGATCATGTTTGATTTTCTATTCACTATGTCAACAGTTGCATGAGATGATGATGTTCTAATTAAAGGGAAAATAGAAGATTTCATGAAGAATTTTGTGATCTAGGAATGTTAATAATGATAATACCGAGAGATGAGTTTAAGATATCAAAGAAGGAGAAACACCCAAATATATATTTATTATGAAAAGTTCATGGAGAAGTTCTAGAACCATGAATACCTTTATGTATTCATAAATAAATGTGTACATAAGTGTTTGTGTACATGTGGGAATTTAGCATATGAAAATGGTGAAAATGAATAAGTCTAAAAAAAATAAAAAGTTTCAAAAATACGGTGATTCCAATCTATCTCAAGAAAAATGGAAAAAGAAATATTTTTAACTAAGTGGAAAAGTTACATGAATGGAAGATGAATTTTTGTAAAGTTTTATGAAAGTGAATATTTGAGAGGCCCTTATCTAAAAATGGAAAGGGCATGAAGTTATTGATAGATTTATTGATTCAAAAAATTTATTTTCATTATGGTGTTAATATTCATGAAAGTTAGAAAGAGTTTAATGAATTTTTGTGAAAATGAAGTTCCAAGACCACCTCATCAAAATATGGAAAAGATATTGAATTATTGAAAGTTTGATTATTTCATGAATTATTAGTGATTTTAAAAAATAAGTTTCATTAAATAGGTAAGTTTCAAGAATATTAAAAGTTATTTGAAGATACCATGTTTTTCAAAAGTGTACATGAATGGTAGGTTTGTCTAGAAGTTTCACAAAGAAAGGGATTTTTGTGAACAAAGTGAAGAGTTTCATGAAAAAGTAATAGAGAGAAAGAAAGTTTCATTAAAGGGTGAAAAATATATAAATAGGCTGATATCCCATCATTTTAATAAGTATGAATCATTGAAGATCTGAAGGTTATGAATTCTCAAAATAGTTTCATGAAGGTATTTATTGTGTGAAGCATTAATGCTGAAATGAGTTATGAGAAGAAATGAATTGTGTTAGTTTGACCAAGTGAGTTTCATAAAACACTAAAAGTTTTGTTAAAGTTGGTAGTTTCACAACAAAACAAAAGTTTCATGAAATTTGAGAGTTTCATGACATAATTAAATATTCATGAAAGTTGGGAGTTTTGTGACATAATGAAAGTTTCATGAAAGTGAAAAGGTTTCTAAAAAGTGTTAAGTTTCATGATACAAAAAGAGATTGAAACTCATTGAATACCTTGTTAAAGGAAGTCAATATTCTTTAAAGACTAGTTAAATAGGGAAAGTGAAGTTACAATAATGATGAAATTCATAACCAATCTATGAAAGAGAAATTCAGAGATCAAAAATCACTAATCAATGCATAAAATATTAGACAGTGAAGTCTTTCATTGGTCTATAAGACAAAAATAATTCCCTCTTAAAGTAATGAGAAAAGGGAGAAGAAGAAGGGATTGACCCTTGGGTGGTAGTGATCCGACCCTAAAAATTGTAAGGGGAGTGAACCCAGGGATAGAAATGACCTAGCCTAAACCCACCACTAAAATATTATTAGTGGATTTTGGTACATTGACACAATGTTGGTGTGTACTCCTTGGATGCAGCCCAATGTGGGTAAAAAACATAAAATTATTGTAACTTGTGTGATTGATTGTCTTATATTTCACAGGATGATAATCAGTTCATATGGATTGAGTGACCATCAATATTATCTGAATAAGGCTAAGATAAGAACACCACTTTATTAGATCTTCACTTAAAAGGTGAACACAAGAGTGAACCTACTAACAAGTGAGGTCAAGATTAGTTAGGACAATGAGAGTTTCATGGGTACGTGAGGAAACATGAATGAATTTCACTCCTGAATTCACCCCCTCTCAAGGAACCTCTCACTAAAGTCCTATATGGGTCTAAAAATTATTATCAGATGAAAGTTTCTATTATTAGATTTTCTTTTATCTGAATTTATCTAATCAGTTTTGGGAGTTGAAATATTTTCTGTTCATACAACATGGGAAAGAGAAATAATCTGAAGAAGAAGCAGAAATTTAAAGGAATTCCATATAATGTATCAGTCTTTAAGAAGTGTGTGATTGATCTAAATGAACCCAAAAAACTTAAAAACAAAAGGTATGTATGAATCTTACTGTTTATCTACCTTTTTATGCAATGATTCTACAATACTATCAAAGGATCTTAATATGATAAGAAATGTTGCAACTAAAAATGGTTATGAAATATCAAGAGATCCAAAGGTGGAATATTTTCACATATCATAGGATCTTGAATAGGGGTAATGGTAGAAATAATAGAAATTTGAAAGAAGAATGAATATCAAGGGATCCATGCCGAATCATTGAAAATTGAGTTTAACAAACTGAAAATCCTCATTCAAAGTCTAATTGACGTTGCTAAAAATTTGAGGGAGTAAAATGAAACTCAGGCTAAGGAGTCAGAGGAAATGTATTCCAAAGTGAAAGAGTGTAAATATGGTTCCAAAGAAAAGATCCTTGACTTGAAGGAGGTTCAAAATATAAGGGCTAATAAGGATGAATTGGTTGTACACATGGAATATTCATATGAGGAGAATCAAAGGTTGAGACAAGTAAAATTTTCTCAAGATGATTTCATTTTGAATATGGGTGTAAAGATGAAGTGAAAAGTGACCTAGTTGAAAAAATTTCACATGAAGTTGAAAAGAAGGTGGGAAAAGAGAAGGAGATAAAGCTAGAATTATCCCTCTTAAAAAATGAAAGAGATGTTATAATTTAGAATATAAGTAAGCTCAAGTATGAGGAAGATGACTATCCAACTGAAGGAGAAGGATGGGAAGATCAAAGAGACCAAAAGAAGCCTGAAAATATTAAATAAGAATACAATTATCCTTTCCATTAGAGTATCAACAAGTGGTGTCCACACATGTATAAATATGTAGTTATAAAGTAAGCACACGCATCTTTTCAACCCTGAAATAAACGAATCTTGGATGAAGTTATCCACTATGTGCTACTATTATGGAATCATGGGACATGACATGAGTGTTTTCCTAGAAGCCCAAGGTCTCAAAGGTGTAAAAAAATATACTGCAATAACATATCAAATAAGGAATGAATATAAAAGGTATTACTTTCATGGGAAATGATTTATTTATACTAACCAGAGTCATTTGACTTGGAATTACAACAAAAGGGAACTAAAAGTATTTCAAGGAAATAATCCATTCCTAGAACTATCAGGAAGAATTTTTTTATTGAAATAAATTCTGTTATTCTAGAAAACATATTTTCCACTCTATAGGAAAATAATAGAGCTAAAAAAAAGGCGCATTAGGCACCAAAATCAGCTGAATCATGACAAACCCCTTATAAATAAATAAAAAAAATCTGGAGGAAAAAAATTAAGATGATCCAGCTGTGAGAACAATGAATATACATATAATAAAATATCCACCAAGGAATAAAACATCTAAGTTGAATCTATTTCCCATCAAAGGGGAAATATGTGAGGCATTCCTGAGTGGGATTGAAAAATATACCACATGGAAAGAGAATAAGAGAACTGTAGGTGTTCCTAATAAATGATAAGAAATTATTTAAAAGAGGTGTTACTAATCTGATGTTGAACATAAGGGTTCTTGGAAATAGAATAAGAATATTTGAAAAACTTAAATGACTCCAAATCCTCTCATATAAAAGAGACATCCAAAAAAATACATGGGTCATAGAAGATGATAAATCTGGTAGGGATAAATAGATCTATAAGAATATTTGGAGAAGAAGGATCCAACTAGTAACATGTGAGGAGATCCTTATTAGTAAGAGTACTCAAGGGAGAAGAGTTTGTGAGTTGGGTGATGAAGAAAAAGAAATTTCTAAGCTATTAAAGGGTAATTATATAGAAAAAAAATCCAAAATTAAGTTTGTGTAACTGGAATTACTCAAAGAAGAGTCACTTTCAAGGCATTAAAGAAACTTAACATGAAGAATAATTAGGAATAATGGGAGGTTGATAAGGTGATGTCATTATTTTCCTCAAATTTGAAAAGGGGAAAATGAAAGTGTGATATTTAAGGGTTATTTTATCAAGACCAAACTCATTCCTCAACTTTATGAAGTAAAGAAATACCCTCTCCCTATGTATTTAAATATTATTGAGGTGTTTCAATTTTTAGTGGAGATATGATCCATAGGGAAGTTGCTTCAAAATATTTAAAGTGGTTTTGTGATGTGATCTAGAGTTCCAACTGATTCAAATCAGTACAATCAGAAATTTTACTATATATAGAATCATATTGAATAAGAAAAGAAGAATAATCAAAACACAAATAAGGAGTCACAATGACTGAAAACGGGAGTTGAAAGATGATATTTAAATTGATGTCAAGTGGTATTAAGATCCATGAAGAATTGATGAGAAGAGAACCTGGTATCTCAAAATTTAGATCATAAAGATAGAAAAATGGGTAAGAAACAAAAAAATTATATGTCATGTTTTATTTGTTTTTGATCATTCATGTGATATCATCTGAATATTCTCAAGATATCAAGGGTTTCTATGAGTGGATAACTATCATACTAAATAATAGTGTAATAATCAGTGATAAAGCTAATAGATTTTGGGGGATTATTTAATTGAACATTAGACAAATGGTTTCCCCCAAAAATAAAAAAATAAACCTTGTGGATGAGAGAATAAATTAGTTACCAAGTATAGTTCAAGAAGTGATCTTGAAAGCTGAAAAATGAGTCCTCATTTTAATATTTGGTTTCAAGAAAGATTCAAAAAAATATATCATCCATCATAATGGTATCTGTGATGGTTGGTATTATTTTCAATAATTAGTATCAGTTTAGTGTCTAGAGATAAAGAAGAAATATGGAAGAATTCCTTGAAAGAAGATAAAGTTATATGGATTCTTGAGATGTATGTAACTAAGTGAGTGCAATGTATAATGATATAATTATTAATTTTTCTCTTATTTTATATTCCAAGTATTGAATCATTAGGCTTATAGTTTTTATTTATGGCTCTTTTCTAAGTTATAATTTTACCCACTAAAAATATTTTTGAAGATAACTACAACTAAAAGAATGTTTTTGAGTTGGAGAGTTTTCTCAAACCTACATTCACATGTGAATAGATGACGTGGGAGAAGAAGTGAATTTTTTAGTTTGACCAGTGGGACTAACAAGTAGAATATTTTCATATCATATGGAGATAATTATATCTCCTTATCATATTAAAGGACCATGTTGACAAAGGGGGAGTATAAATAGCCCCATGCACATCATTGATATAGGAGACATAGCTCAATGATTCAATTCATGGTCTCAATGTTATAAAAAATATGTAATATTATATTTTCTAACATCAAGAAAATAAGGCATGAATGATATGGTTTTAAAAGTGATATCCCTATTTCTTAAGTTATTAGTTTTCTCATGATTCCATATCTAGTTCACATGGTACAAAGTACACTTTGGATTTGGTTCAAAGGGGGAGAATAAAGGATCATGAATCCATATAAGGTTTCTTATTAAAGTAGAAAGGATCATGGATCTGTGTGTGCTCCTTACCAACCCTTCATAATGGGAGTATAAAGTGAAGGCTATACATTTTATGATGCTGAAGATGTTTGTTCAATGAAGATAAATCACAAAAAGAGTTCGTTGTGAAAGTAGTTTCCCAACGGGGTTGAAGAAATGGTCTTCTTATGTGCTAAACATTGTGAAAAAGTTGATATCAATCACTAACAACAATGAAAAATTTGTATTGGTATTAGTATTCATGGAAAATTGGTATCGATAAAGGTTTATCAAGTGGAATTAAGATAAAGGTAAAGGATTCATGAAAGTGTTTCCAATAAATCAAAAGGAGGATATTGTTGGAAACCAATGATAATTGGTGTTTCTATGTGTTGTGTGTTGGATTCATCATCAAAACTATCACTATCAAACATGGGGAGTTGGTATGTTGCATATAGTGTTTCCATTGACATGGTGTGGTAGAGCACATTTGATTTTTTTGTTCACTATGTCAATAGTTTCATGAGATAGTTATTTTTCAAATAAAGGGAAAATAACAGATTGTATGAAGAACTGTGTGAGCCTAGAATATCAATCATGATAAACCTCAAATACAGGTTGAAGATACTGAATAAATAGGAGCACCCAATCAGGGTTCCATTAAGACAATTTCATGGAGAGGTTCTAGGACCATGAAGACCCTAATTTTCTCATAAATAAATGGTTCTTTAAGTTTTTGAGTGTGTATATGAATTTATCATAGAAAAATAGTGCAATGGAAGAATATTATCACAAATTAGAATCTGTATGAACATGATGATTCAAATACATCTTAATAAAAATTTAAAAGGAAGTATTTTTTGTTAAAGTGGAAAAGTTACATGAAAGGAATGAGTTTCATAAATTTTCATAACATTTAATATTTGAGAAGGCCTCATAAAAAAATGGAAAAGTCATAAAGTTTATGAAATATTGATTAATTTGAAAAAGTGAGTTTCACAAAGGTGGTATTATTTATACAAGGAAGAAATAGTTTTATGATGTTTCACAAAAATAAAGTTTCAAGACTGCCTCATCAATATATATAAAAGTCATGTAATTAATGAAATATTGATT
The DNA here is from genome assembly GCA_963277665.1 of Viscum album. Lineage (NCBI taxonomy): Eukaryota > Viridiplantae > Streptophyta > Magnoliopsida > Santalales > Viscaceae > Viscum > Viscum album. The sequence continues at coordinate 192,260,466 of OY728137.1, read as the reverse complement.
ATTTAATGAAATATTGGTGATTCATAAAATTATGTTTCACAAAGAAGGTAAGTTTTATGAATAAAATAAGTTAATTAAAGATACTATGTTTTTAAGAAGTGTATGTGAGCAACAGGTTTACCCATAAGTTTCATGAAAATAATAAAGAGTTTCTCAAAAAGGTGATGGAAGGAGAGAAAGTTTCATGAAGGGGTGACAAAATCTATAAATAGTCCATTATCCCCCTAATTTGAATAATCTTGACTCATTGAAGATCTAAAGGATATAAATTATCAAAAGAGTTATGTAAAGGTATTTCTTATAGATGCATTAATATTGGCATGATTTATGTGAACAAAGGACTTGTGTTAGTTTGATCATGTAAGTTTTTTAAAATACTGTAAGTCTCCCAAAATTTGGAAGTTTCATGATAGAATGAAAGTTTCAAAAAAGTTGGGAGCTTCGCAAAAAAAAAGTTTCATTAAAGTTAGGATTTTTGTGATACAATAAAAGTTTCTTGAAAGTGAAAAGGTTTCATGAAAGTGTTATGTTTTATGATACATAAAGTAATTATAACTCATTGAAGAGCTTGAAAAAGAAAGTTGGTTTTACTTTAATACTATTTCAATGGGGAAATTGAAGTTTCTACAATAGTTATATTCACAACCAAGTTGTGAAATAGTTATGTGGAGATCAATGAGAACTAATTAGTGTATCAACTATCAGAAAATGAAGTCATGCATTAGTATATGATACAAAATGAATTCCCACCTAAATCATTGAGAAAAGGGAGGGGAAAAATGGGGTGACCCTTAGGTGGTAGTGAGATAACCCTAAAAATTGTAAGGGGAGTGACCCCAAGAATTTGAGTAACATAGCCTGAATCCACCATAGAAGAATTATTAGTTGATTTTTTCACATATATATAATTTCAATGTGTGATCCTTAGACGTATCCTTGTGTAGGTGAATCAAGTTAAATTTCTTGTGGCCGATGTTATTTCTTGACTTATATTCTATAGGATAACAATCGATGTATGTGGATTTATTGATCATTGATCTTATCTGAATAAGGATAAGATAAGCACCTCGATTCATTAGACCAATACTTAACATGTGAACACATGAGAAACCTTATTAAAAATTGAGGTCATAATTAGTTAGGGTAGTGAGATTTTCATGGGTAAGCAAGAAAAACAAATGAGTTTCATACCCTGATTCACAACCCCTCTTTGGGAATCTCTCACTAAATTCCCCTATGGGTCCAACAACTATACAAGAGCAATATGAAATCTCGAAGGTACTTTATTATGTGAAATATTAGAGAGGATTATTTAGATGAACCTAATATATTCAAGATTATTGGTCACATTGAGCATTTATATATCTTGGGATTTAATCTCTGAGATGAGTTTCCCACTAAACTCATGATTTCCTCTTTACCTTAGAGATTATCTAGTTTTATTGTGATAATTTTATCCTAAAACTTCTATCCATTATTCATCAGGTACATATGGATATAAAGAATAAAAAACCTTCCCTCCTTATAGTTAATAATAGAAAAGGAAAGGAAAATTTCTCTAATACTCATTCCGAGTCTAAGGATATTAAGTATAATACTTCCAAGGAAAGGTGGATCTAAATTAAAGAGAAGGAATAAGATGCAATATGTTTTACATGTGGAAAGAAGGGACACTGGAAGAACTTCACTAGTGTTTATAAGAATGAATAAGCTTTAGGTGAATTTTTTATCAAGTTTAAACTTTCTATATATACTAGTTAGGTATTAGATATATCCTGTGGTGCTCACATTTGTATCTAGATATAGGAACCTAGTATATTTAAGAAGGTTTCCAGAGGAGAGGTGGATCTTTGAGCTGCTAATGATGCCAGACTATCTACCTTGGCTATAGAATATTTCCACCTCATATTTAAAATGTGAATGATTATAGTCATAAAGAACTATTATTATGTTCTTGGCATTAAAAAAAAATATATATATCCAGTGTAGACACTAATGGATTTATATTAAAAAATTTAAATAAAATATTCTACTTTTAAAAATATACCATTTTTAATAGTACACCACATCTCAATAAAAATATTTATATTCTAGAATATTATAACCAAGTTTTGAAAATCAATAACAAATCAATTTCACACGACTCATATCACACTCACTCTTGGAATCACCGACTTGTTTATCTGAATGAGAATCACTTGACAAAGCTTTATCAAGATGTCTATTCAGATTATTTTGAACTAAATCCACATAAAATATGTATCACCTATTTATATGAAAATATGACCAAACCAAATTTTGGATGAAAGGGTTAAAGTTCCATAAATCTTCTATAATTGGTACACACTGATGTGTATAGACCTTTTCTAGTAGAATCTAGAGGTGGGTATTCTTACTTCATTACTTTTACTAACTACATAAGTAGATATAATCATTTATTTTTAATAAGGTATAAGTTTGAATCCCTTTAGAAATTTAAATAATTCAATAATGAAGTAGGGAATCAAATTTATAAGAAGATAAAGAAGCATTGATTTGATCGAGGTGGAGAGTATCATAACCAAGAGTTCATCAATTATCTATGGGTTTAGGATTCTATCTTAACTCACTCTTCATACACCACATGGAATGGTGTTAGTGAAAGGAGGAACCACACATTTCTTGACATGGTGAGGTCAATGACAATTCATGAAGATATTCCATTATCATAGACCATATCATACACACTAAATTATGTTCCAACTAAAGTAGAAATTGGTATCCTATACCAGTTATAGACTGTGAAGAAACCCATGTTTTCGAATATACATGTATGGGGTTATGAGTTATTTTTGAAGGATATTTATGGAAATAGATTAGCATAAAAAAGTGTATCTTTATAGGATATACTAAGGAAACTAAAGGATATTACCTATATAAACATTCAGATAAAATAATTGTGGTTGACTCAAATCCCACATCTCTAGAAAGGGAATACATCTCCAAAAGAGATAGTGGGAGTAATATTGACTTAAATTAAGTTAATGATAAAGATACATAGGATTTGGAACAAGAATAAGTTACACTAGTTCCTATAGAATAGACTGTTCCAAAGATTCTAGTATTTCATAGGAACACCAAAGTAGTTAGAGAACCAAATAGATATGGTTTTCTATTCATCGAGGAGGGTGACTCATTACAGGTTGACAATAATGACCCTCTTTCCTAAAAGGAAGTATTAAGTATCTTAGAAGATATAATATGGAAATAATAAATGTATTATAAGATGAATTCTATATATTAGAACCAATTCTAGGTTTTGGACAATCTTCCAGTTGATGCAAAGCCTATTGGATGCAGATGAGTATTCAAGAAAAAACTAGGAATTGAAGGTATTGATAGTACCAATAAAGCATTAATAGTGAATAAAAGGTTTAAATAATGTCAAGGAATAGAGTATGATGAAATTTTTTCTCCATTTTCTATGTTTGAATCCATTACAATTTTAATTTCCATGACATATTACCATGATTATGAGATTTGGTAGATGGGTTTTAATAAAATTTTCTCTAATGGGAACCTTATGGAATATTTCTATATGACACAAGAAAAAGTGTTTGTGACTCCACATGATTCCAATAAGGTATACAAGTTGCAGAGATACATTTACAGGTTGAAGCAATAATCCAAGTTATGGAACATTTAGTTTGATGAATCCATAAGAGAATTTGGTTTTCTAAAGAATTAATGTGAGACTTATGTATATAAGTGGTTTAGTATGAGTAAATCTATTTTTATAATATTACATGTTAATGAAATATTTCTTATTGGGAGTGAAATATCATCCATACAATTAGTGAAGGTGTGGTTGAAAAAGTACTTCTCCATGAAGGACTTAGGAGAAGTAGCTTGTATCCTCATGATCATGATAATTTGTGATAAATCCAAGAGGCTACCTAGACAAAATCATAATACTTACATTAACTAGATATTGAAGAGATTTAGTATGATGAAATATAATATGGGATTAGTTCTAGTATCACATGGTATAAATATATCTAATAAAATGTGTCCTCATACAAAAAATTAGAGAGATAGGATGAGTAGGATACCTTATGATTCTATAATATGTTCCATCATGTATGTCATGCTATGTACTAGGCTTGATGTTTCATACACCCTGAGTATAGTATGAATATATCAATTAGATCTAGGATAATAACATTAGATTAATGTTAAGGCCATTTTAAAGTATCTGAGGAGTATTAAGGATACATTCCTAGTGTATGGTGGATACAAGGAGATAACATCAAGGGATATATAGGTTTGAGTTTCTAAATAGACCACAATGATATGAAATTGAATTCATGATATGTATTTAGTTTCAATGGAGGAGATGTGAGCTGGAAGATCTAAAAGCAACCAATTGTCTTATATTTTATAGTGGGGTCTGAGTATATTATGAATTCTTATGTAGATAAAGAATCAGTTTGGATATGAAACTTCTTCCAAGATATTGATGTGGTGCCCAATAATAAAGACCCTATATATGGAGAAGCACAATGGATACTCTAAAAAATGATCAAATTTCACATCAAAGGATGAAACACACACTTAAAAAGTATCACCTTATGAGGGATTTTATCAAAGTATTGAGGTCATAATAAGTAGAGTTTCCATATATTAAAATGTGGTGCACCACTTAACTAATTAATTATCTCTGGATAAAAATAAACATAATGTAAGAGCTAGAAAATTGAGAGTTGTTAGTAATTGGCTCCAATGAAGGTTGGAATCTATTGGATCTAGTTACCTAAAACCAACTAATTTGTACTTTTTGATTACCTGCATACTCATGGATTTTAATATTAATAAAGTTATCATTAAATCATGTTTTTTATTTTGTTTGAAATTGAATGTGACAATTTCCTAAGGGTACTTGTTGCATTGAAAGGTTATGGAAGTTTCCCGTTTTGATGAGAACCTTGAAGTGTTATGAAACTATTCTTAAATTCATGTTCTATAGCTGGATGAGATCATATTATGGGGCACAAATGGTATAAGATATCATGTATGAGGGGATCATAAGAAATTGAGACTTCTTATCATAAAAATTTCCATTGATAATCTTTAATAGAGAAGGTTATGAGACCAGACCCACCCATAGAAAATCCACATATTCTATGTGTCATTGGATATTCATATATATTGATGTGTGTATTATTCATTAGAATTGAGATAATTATTAATTCATTTCATGAAACACTTTGATGTAATTTACTAAACCATTATGTCATATATTCATTATGAAGTTGGGTATGTTGGGTGTATCATGGATGATATGACATTAATGAGTAAGTAAATAAAGGATTTACCCCTTTTTAGTTTAATTAAAGTTGATATATTAATCCTTTTGATGATAATGGAATATCTAGATTAATTATATGGAAATTTTATTTAATAAATAGAAAGTCTATTTTTGTAAATTCAAAGAAAAATATTTAAGCATATAGGTTGATGACACATGTGATGTATAATTCCCCACATCTTCATACATGGTTTTTAGTATATTTCTATAACTAAATACAACATTTAAAGAATAAATTGGATTTTTTGAGGTTATTAATATTATAAATTTGGTATATAATACAATACATACCTATCACATAAAATAAAACTTAAAATAATTTTTAACCCTCTTTAAATACTTCTTTATAATCCTATCACAGATCACCTCATTGCATAAGATTTTTTGGGACATTTATCAGATGAAAGGGGTGAGAATAAATCCAAGTAAGGGATGAACAATGAAAAAAATCATTAATAAACATAATGAGTGAAATATAAGGCATAAAATAAGAACATAAACATAATAACTCAAGGCATAACATAATTATATGAATATAAGAACATGAGGCATAACATGGAAATGTGGCTACAATATCAACATGATACATTCATAAGCATGTCACCATAGTTCATAACTAAGGTGTGGTAAAACATATTATCACATTTTTTAACCAAGGTATCATAAAAAATTACCAATGAATGTTACCAAGGTATCATAAATATGTCATCTATAGAGATCAATTGTTTACCCAATGCATTAGAGCACTCTCAGGGAACACCCTTTATATGTCTAACATTATGTGGTCAATATCGATCAAAGATCATAAGTACATATCATTTTAACACACGAGTAGGTAATGTGGGTTTCATGCATGGATTTTCCCAATAAATAATGGAAATTTACATCTATATTAATAGCCTTGAATAAAAACAGTGTTGGGTATTCACAATAAAAATAACATAGCATGGAAAATCAAGGAATGATTTCAGCAGTATAGTGGGTTTATAAAAGGGATTATATAATGGGTTTAATGATAGAGAAAGGTATTATATCATTAATAAGGAATCATATGGGAAGTAAATGGGTGTTTAAAAACACACAATAATCAAAAAATTGAGAATCAATGGATTATCATAAAGTAAATTCTTGAATGTAAAAGAGGAGGGACATGATCCATACCTTTCTAAGGAGATTCTTAAAGCTTTAGAGGGACACATTATAACCATATATCCACCTTGGAGAGAATATTTTTAGGTTAAATGAGATTTGATTCATGGTCAAAGTATTTTTAGTATATAGAGAATGAATAATGGGCGAATATTTATACTTATAGAGGGAGGTGTTTAAGGGTTAAAATAATGATTATTTTGTTATAAAGGATAACCACTTTTGGATGGTATTAATTTCAAAGAATTTGGTTGATAATTAATTTTGATTTTTTTAAAGGTATATCAATACCTCAACTAACCATTTAAATTTGTGATTTTTAATTATCTTATGCCTTTCCCTTTTAATTTTAACATTTTACATTATTTTTCCTTTATTGCGGTAAATCATTTTTACCTTGGTAACTTTTTTGGTCCTAAAAATTAAATTTCCCTTATTACCTAATTTGGAACTTATAATTCTAAATATAAAATAAATTTTAACTGATTCAAATTTTAAAACTTATTAAAATAAACTCTAATATGATACATACATAACACATAAAAATAGTTTTTTAGAAAAGATAAAATTGTGGTTCCAAAATGTTAAACATGTTTTTATAAATGTAAAAAATTAAGTATTATTCTACTATTGAAATATATTTTTGATCAAAAGTAAGTATTTATAAATTTTAATTCATGTTCATATCATGATTATATCATAAGAGTTACAGTATTTCGTAAAAATGGTATTTTCACTTTGTCCTAAAAAAATCAAATTTTTTATAAAATTACCATAAATTCAACCTAATCTAATTTTTATGCATTGATTCCAATGATAACTCTAATTTTATCATTTTTTTCTCAATTTGATAAATTTAACTTTTAAATAAAAATAATTCTTTATCAAAAAATTCTAATTTTGGTTTATTTTTATTAAAAATCCATTTTATCATATTCTTCTAATATTTGAGTGCATATTATCATTCATATAAAGATGATATAATAAAATAAGGGAAAAGGGAAAATGAGTAGGTTTAAAACTATTTAAATTCCAAATAATTTACACCTAAACACAACTCAAGATATAGATACATAAACCCTTATTATATTATCATATTCCCTAAAGGTACGATGTGTGATGGTGGTAGTCCATTATGGTTATTCAGCCAACATCGCCTGAGTGATGATATTTACTAGCTTGAATATAACATCCCATTACCATATTTTAGGAATTTACCTTATCCTTTATAGTTTTCCTATTTTAGGGGGTCATCTTGGGACTCTTGAGGATGGAGATATTTTTTTAGGGAAAATGACCTAAATTTTGAGGATGTATGTTTGTTTAAATTAACAAAGTCTTGGTATAAATGAGTTAATGGATTCATGGGGTTTTCCTGAGTATGAGGAATTCCCGAGTTAGTTTGGGGTTTTTGTGTAAGAATTTATGTTTTCTATTGTGTACTTAGAGATTACACAACATGTAAAGGGTTTAAAATATTTTTACTTGGTTTTCAGATACAAGTTGTGAACTTGTTACACAATGTGAAAGTAATACATGACCTATAGGAGTTACATGCCATGTATGTATTAAAGATCAATTTTTAATAAATAGGTGATGGGTTTTTTTGGCATACTTGAGTATCATGTATTAAACAAAGTGTAAAGGGGTTACACATCATGTAACTATTAAGAGGTTTACTTTTAGGGTTCTATATTATTTTTTTATTCATTATTTTGTATCCCTCCTTACTCTCGACATAGAAGATTTATACAATGATTTTGGGAGTCTCCATTCATTTTGGATTGATTTATTCGGTGTTAGATCCCCATAATGGTTATATCACATCTCTTCAAGTTAGTAATCCTGTATAGTTATTCATTTATTTGATCATGATAGTGCCATTGCATTGCATTATCGAATTTTTTGATCCATAGTGATGTTTCATTTTTTTTCTCTTGAGATCTATTTTGTGATCTTATTCAAGGGGATAATTCTTGTTGGTGGTGGTGTGGTGGTTCTACTTTCTTGAGGTATGTGTTGTTTACTCTTCTACTCTAACCATTTTGTTAAATTGAATCAATTATGATATGTGTATATTGTTTATAGGGCCTCCATTATCATTGTTGTGTTCCTTCTAGTTAGTGGATCCCGTTTCATGCATGTGCGACCTGAGTTTCAAGGTAGGTGGTTCCATCTCTAACATGGGTTGGATGGACTGTATTGCTCATGTTTTTATAAATATTTTTCTAAATAAATTTTTGTTTGTTTTTTTATGTGTGTAAATGGATTTTTGATAAAATGTGTTTTTTACCTGGTTTTTGGTAAATGGAAAAAGGGGTATTTTCAAAACATTGAAATTATTTATGAAATGAGGCACATGGGAAACCATGGGTATGTAGGTGGAAAATTTAACTTAGGTTCATCATCCATATTATCGTCAGGAGGTTTGCTCATGGGGATTTCCTCTGCTCCCTAGGCCTGTTGTTATAGAGACATTTTCTTGACATTTTTGGGGGGGTTCAATCTTGGGGTGTTTCTATGACCCTTAGTCCTATGATCTAGGAACTTGTTGTGCACTAGTCATTATTGTGGTATGAGTAGTCTACTAGCCTAACTTTTTGAGTTCCATGGTGTGATTCAACTATGCTTGGATTTATGCTGTTTTATATTTAATATACAAGATTTAGTTTTTGGTAAGTGATAATGTAAAATTTTCTTTAAATTGATGTACCTACCTTTGTTTTGGAATTATTAAAAAAGGGAAATATTTACCACATTTTGAGAAAACAAATTTACTGCTTATCGTGCCATGTTTTATTTAAAATAAGCATACTTGAGTTATTTGTACAGATACTTGTTATGGAACACCTATGTGGGACCCTACTGAGCATGTTAGATCACACCCTACATACCTATTCGGTGGTGTGTATATATTTTTATGTCTTTTGGTGTAGGTAAAGGCAAGGCATCACAATGAGGCGATGAGGTTTCTTGTTAGCTGAGTTTGGGTAGCTGGTGGTGAGATGGTGGGGGTTTTCCCATGATATCACATGAAGTAGCAGTTTTATTTTTTTCCTTTGATGTTTAGATGTGTACTTAGAGATTGTAACTTCTTTGAGTTGTTTGGTTTCTATTGTTTATTTCAGTTATGACACGTATATATCTTATGTAGTTTCATTTTCTTTATCTATAAATGTGCTATGTTGATACTTTAGGTTGGATTAAATAGTTACATATGTTTTTTGTGTGATGCCTGGGTGCTAATCACCAGCCCGTGGGGATTGGGAATGTCCTTTAGGTATGTGATGGGTTGGGTCGGGTACTAGTTTGAGAGGGTATTCATGTCAGTTTGTTACATTTTTGTATCATAGTTGGTATTTCCTCAAGAGTCCTTGTCTTTGGACATATGGTATACTATAGATAGTATTGTTGGGACTTGGGAGGCATATTGCAGTGAGTTCCTAGCTACTTATTTCTATGATAAGACTCAATTTAACATGGGATGTGTGTCTTCTATTTTGAGTTTTGATTTTTATATATGTTTTTTATTATGGATTTTATAGTTTGAATTGATATTTTTCTATCATATGATCATTTATTTTGTTTTTGTGTGCAACATTATGCCCCTGAGACATGTTCCATGAGTTCCTCAGGTGGGTGAAACTGATGCTCCTCAAGGAAATAATCCAATAGATTATAATCTTATTGATACTATCATGTTAGTAGTTTGTGTTGTTGATTAGAATGTACCACAAGTTCAGAACACAATAATTGAAGTACATCCATGATTTGGAGGAGATAGGGATCAATCATGGTAGTTCTTTCATGATAAGTCACCATCATTTAAAGGTACAAATGTGCCTCAAGAGGTGGAGGATTGGATAGAAAAGATCGATCATATATTTGACTTCTTGGATACACCTGGGAGTATCAAGGTGAAGTGTGTGGTGTTCTAACTTGAGGTACCCAACAAGAGGTGGTGAGATTCTATGGTATAGGTTGATAAGAATGTGGTATAATACTAGAAGGGTTTAAAGACTCTCTTATTCCAGTAGTTTTGTCTAGAGTTTCTGATGATGGTGAAGTCTCTGGAGTTACTCTCTTTATAGCAAGGAGATCACACCGTGTGGAAATACATCAATCAGTTTTCTAAATTGGTTTGTTTTGCACCAGAGGTGGCAAAGAGTGACCAAATGAAGGATTTGAAGAACATACAGGGTTTACTACTAGATATTAGATCATAGGTATTTATGCTGAATCTTTCGACCTATTCAGAGATAGTGTATAGGGATAATATGGTATAAATGAATATGGAAAACAAAGTCAGATCTTCTAACTCTTGTCTTCCACCCAGTATAATCTTTAGTGGTTCACCTAAGAAATAGAGAAAGTGGAAGGATCATCATAGGGGTGGTAGAGGTGGTTCTTAGTGGAAGTCCTCCTTAACACCTTTAGTTACAACTATTAGCATTCCTATGAATTTCTATTAGTGTGGAAAGTTTATAAACACCCAGGATTCTTGTTTTTCACCATCAAATATGTGTAATAGCTTTGGGAATTATGGTCATATATAGTTCTTTTTTTAGGCCATGTATACTCTTCGATATGGTTAGGGATCATCATCTCAAAAGGCTACTACAACGTAGTTAGATACTTAAAAGACTATAGGGATCCAACATAGGCCTTAGGAGTGAATCAAATTCATGAATTAGATGATTTTCTAGTGGAGGTAATGTAGGTCCAACGATACTCATAGGTACCATCTTTTTTTCATCCTCAGTAGTGATTGATTTATTTGATACTAGTGATCCCACTTGTTTATATTTGTCCATTTTTTTTGATATAATTAACCTTATAATAGAACTCATATCCTTTTTATGGAGTTAGAGACACCTCTAGGGAAGTGAAAAGAGCAGATGTTTCAGTTTCCTTCTTCTGCACTATCAATAACTGATACAGATCTACTATGAGAATTTCTTATTCTCGATCTAGATTTGTTTGATGTCATCATTGTAATGGATTGTATTGTTTCTCATAAACATGAGGTTTATAGTTATCATCAGTGTGTCTCATTTATTGTGGCCAATGGGAGCTCATGGGTGTTTCAGGAAGAGTGGGATCCAAGGTCTGTCTGTGAATGATCTTCTCGCCCAGAGCTCAAGATTTTTTTGTCTGATATTTCAGAAGAGACCGATAATATTTATTCTGTTGTTGATCTTACCTCCATTATTCCATTTTTTATGTTTTACTAGATTATTTATTTTAGATTCCTACATAGATATAGGAATATTTTTCAATTGACTTAGTGCTAGGTACACATTTGATTTTGATACCTTCTTATCCTATAACACAAACAGCGATGAAAGAGATCAAGGATTAGTTGGATGACCTGATGGAAAAAGGTTTTGTTCTCCCTAGTGTTTTTCCTTGAGAAACCCTAGTTCTATATTCCAATAAGTTATATGGTTTACTCTGATTATGTGTGGACTATAAAAATTTGTTCAGGCAATGATTAAGAACAAGTATCCTTTTCCTCATGTGGATAATTTTTTTGACCAGTTAAAAGAGGAAAAGTGGTTTTTGAATATTGATCTTTGGTTGGGTTATCATCAGACCAGATTTTGGAAGTTTGATACACCAAAGATGGATTTCACAATCAGGTTTGACCATTATGAATATCTTATGATTTCATTCAGTTTGAAGAATACTCATGATGTTTTTATGGATTTGATTAATTAGATATTCCATCAGAATCTCAATTCTTTTTTGGTAGTGTTCATAGATGATATTTTTGTTTACTCAAGATTTGAGTGAGAGAAGAACCACTATCTTGTTTTGGTTTTGGAAATACCGAGGAGTCACTATTTGTATGGAAATATTTTGAAATGAAACTTTTGGATTCAAGAAGTGAAGTTCTTAGGGAATGTGATTTCTGAGCATGGATTATCAGTTAATCTTGAGAAGGTGAATGCTATCTTTTCATGGTAGGACCCAGGTAATGTTTTTGAGATTTGGATATTCTTTAGTCTTTTTGGATACTATCTACAACTTGTTAAATATTTCTCAAATTTGGCATCACCTTTGACCTCTCTTTCCAGGAAATGAGTGAAATTAATATGGGATGTAAAGTGTCAGTCCTCTTTTGATGAGATGAAAATAATTCTGACATAAGATCCAATTTTGATCTTACCTGAGCTTGGTAAAGGGTATGTTGTTTTCTATGATGCTTCTGGAACTAGTTTGGGTTGTGTGATCATACAGGATGATCATGTGGTATCTTACCGTTCTCATCAACTTAGACCTCATGAGAATAATTATTACACTAATTATTTAGAGATTGTGGTAGTTATGAATCCACTTAAGTTTTGGTGACATTATATTTTGGGGAAAGGTTTACTGTCACAACCCTTTCTAATGGGTCCTATGCTGTGACTCCCCAAGCATACCTCCAATAGTCTAGGGACTGATGACTAGTGCTGAGTAGGCATATCACTAACATGGGAGTCCTTATCCTAAAGTACCCCCACACACACACATCTCAAATCCTATAAAATGTTGAAATGTAAAACAACTGATAAACTATGAATGCATACATCTAAATCCCAAAACTAGAGTATGATAATAAGTAATGGAAAGTAAACAAGTACAAATAAAATCCCACCATAGAGAGTCTGAAAAAAAGTCCAACCTAAAAGTAAAAATGGGGATTGATGTCAAGATACCATAGGAACACACCTCAGTATGCACATCTCACTAAGCGCTACCTGGTTCTAGTCCCTCTAAGACTCCATCAAAGGATTTATCATCTTCACAACACACAAAATGTGTGGAAAATTCCCATACAGGGGTGAGTATAACGATACTTAGTAGGAAACCCAAAAACCAAAAACCAAATAACAAAATTATAATAGTCAAATATATATAGGTATATGTATAAAATAAATATAATAAAAATATCTAGATATATTCAAAAAAGACACACAGTCTCATGGTAAAATCATAAATATAATACTATCCTAGTGTTTTTAATTGAATCTCCCACAAATCACTTATCTAGAAGAACAAACTCTATGAGTTAGATAGAACTGATGATTTCCATCTGAGAGATAGTGCTCGTTAGGTCTCTCCATTAGAAGAATACATTGGAAGTCTGAAGAGATATGATATACAGATGGAATCAATCCTAAGGCCATGGGGTATACCAATAACTCAACATGTATTAACTTTCTAAGTATAGGATCTATACCTATTTAGTGTTTGTAACAACAATACCAATAACTCTACCTAGGTCAAGAAGATGATAGAGGATCTCACTATGGGCCTCATAGAATGATTCCAACAACTCTATCCAGGAAGTCTTACTAAAGGGATCACTATCCTATGTATAGGATACAATTCCATACTAACCCTTAGGGAATGCATATAAGGAACACACCCTAATAAAAATTTTCCAAGAATAGAGGATAAGGGCTCCAATCCTTCTTTGAAGTAGTACACGACATGTACTAGGAGTACATAATGTGCCACTTCAACACTTGGTCCTACCCATTTAAATGACCTGTGTCCATGTCTGTATGGAAGTACACGATGTTCCCATTCTCTTGTACTTCTTCCTATGTCCAAGTGCATGTCTATGCTCCTGTACATCTAACCTGAATGTTTCCATGTGGGAGTACCCAACATGATTATGATAGTGTACTCCTGGATGTGTTTGTGTACCCTATGTGGTACATGCTGAGCCAATTAGGAAGGGTCACATGCCATGTGATCCTTAATTTCATCTCGAAACCTTAGCAATCACTGAGAGGCCCCCACACAGTGTGTAGATTTGCAATACACATCGTTTTTTTGGATTTTCTAGAAATCCGTATCTGGATTTCACATCTACTCTCATGCCTCAGGCCATTGATCCAACCACCCTAATTTTTGAAAATTGTGAGTATGGAGTTGTCCAGCCTTTCCATCATTGAACACTAGGATATGGTCCTTAAATCTTCTATAAAAATAGCCTTGTACATCCAACCATCAATATGCATCAAAGAACAAAAATTGGGTATCCCAAAACCATATGATCCATTGCTTCTTGCATCATCTCATGATCCTCATGTCACACTGAGCCTGAATCTATGATATTGAACCATTGTTATAAGAAATGGATGATTTTTTTTGATTTTACGATATGTTGAACCATGGACCAAAATAAATCGCTTGCGATGAATGAAGAAATAGGGAAGAAAATAATAATAATAAACACAAGGAAAAAACCTCAACAAATGTTTCTGTTGTACTTGATTCATTTACATTATAATGATGAATGAAGTGATAAACAATTAATCTCAAAATTAATCCCCAAAAGATCCCCATAGATAAACCCATCCTGTAATATGATCAATTCACAAATCAATTTGTTGGTTTATTAATTCCTGTTCATCATAGGAATTAATTATGGGGAATAAAACCAATAAAAACATCATCCTACCTCAATTTTGGATCAATAAATGATGAAGAATAAAGATGCATCATTTTCATTGGAGTGATCCTCCAATTTCATTGCACACTGTTCTTAGAACTATGATTCAGTTGTCATTCATATGAGGGAGATCCTCTAACTCTCTCTCCAACGGTTCTCCAACATATCTAGGGTTATGCATCTAAACTTGATAATCTGTTATAACTATATAATTATAGATTAAATTAGGTCACTACGATAACAAGTGAAATAAAATAATTTATTTAATTATTTTATTCATTTTATGACTGTGACTACTTTTTTGTAAATTCCTCGCATTGAAAAAGGTTATGTCGCAACTAGGGTAAAAACCACACTCCAAACTTAATGGTTCCCTGATATTTATAATATAGACCCCCATTTAGAATTTATTTTACTTTTCTAGGAAAACTATATGTGCATGCTATTTAATATATTTTAAACATTTATTCTGGGCACACAAAGCCTCAGAATCACATTCCGTCTCAGCGCTTGGTCTTGAAAATAATCCACTCAATATCCAAAAATAATAAATGGAAAATATGAGTCATAAAATTCTCCCCACCATGGAGATTTACATCATGAAAATACAAAACAAGTGGCTATACAAAAATATGTGGGTATTGACATGAATCTGATCCTCCTAGTCCTAGGTTCTCTTCTAAATATTCTCGTGCATGCACCAGACACATGCTAAAGGAATCACTATTCCATGAAGGATACTCTTTTGCTAATCCTTGATCTTTATTCAGTACTCAGAAAAGGTATCCCCATCTTTAATGTCCAGCTATCTCCATTTGATAACTTGTGGTTGGTCATGAATGTACCTCCTCAGCTGCGACATGTGAAAGACATCGTGTACTAGCTATAATTGTAGTGGTAGAGCTAAGTGGTATGAAACCTTACCAACTCTACACAGTACCTATAAATAGATAATGAATCTTAGGGATAGCTTTCCACCCAAGAGAAATCTCCACAATCCACATCAAGGTGAAACCCGTAGGAACATATGGTCCCACTCATCGAACTACAAAGGCCTCCATCTTCAGTCAATATAGTACTTCTAAGGGATATGTGTAGTCCTCATATACTCCTAAATAATAGAAACCTTATTAGTAGTGGATATCACAAACTCTGGTCCCATGAGTTTCGACTCTCCTTGGTCAGTCCAAAAAAGTGGTGAGCTATAGGGTCACTCATACAAGGCCTCAAATGGCACCATACCATTGGTGGAATGATAGTTGTTTTTGTATGAAAACTCTACCAGTGGTAGGTGATCCTCCCAACTATGGACAAAGTCCAACATGAAAGATCACAGTATTTTCTTTAGAACCTGAATAGTCCGCTCATTCTAACCATGAGTCTATGGGTGAAAATCCATGCTCAAATGCAACTGAGTCCCAAAAACCTCATGTGATCCCTTCCATAACCAAGATGTGAATCAATTTTCATGGTCATAAATAATAATTAATGAAACTCCATGGAGTTTGAATATATCCTAAACACAAAGGCATCCCAATCTATCTACTGATCTTTTATCTCAAATAGATAGGAAATGGGCTGACTTGGTGAGTCAGTCTACAATCCCCCAGATGGAATCATGCCCCCTAGACATATGTGGTAACACTATCAAGAAGTCCATGGATATCCCATACCACTTCCACTCTGGAACCTTAAGGTTTTAAGCTAAACTCATTGGAACCTGGTGCTTGACCTTCACTCTCTGATAAGTAAGGCACCAAGAGACAAAGTATTTAACTCCCTTCTTCATCCTTGGACACCAAAATTAATTTTAGAGGTCCTGGTACATCTTTTTCACACCTAGATATACCACTAAAGGAGATATATGAAACTATCTTAGAACCTCCTCCCGTAATTTCACTCGCACCATCACACATCCTTTGAAATGAGAGACAAGCTCCTAACCTTTAGGAAATCCATCAGAAAAATATACAATGGATATATGAGTATGTAGGGTCTCACAGTCGGTATCCCTAATATAACATTCCATGACTATATATAAAATATTGTGGGTAAAAACCATCAAATAAAGGTAAGATGATCCATATCCATCTATAAAGTATAACTGCAATGAGGACAACTACTTCAATGCCCCACTCAATGACTACAAACAAGATCTCCTATTGAGAGAATCTGCTTCCATGTCCCCCTTTATAGGAGTATAAATAATCTTGAGTTCATAATCCTAGAGGAAATTTAGTCATTTAATCTATCTCAAGTTGAGATCCTTCTGAGATAATATATACTTGAGACTCTTTTGGTCATAATAGATGATAAACAACTTGCCCATCAGGTAGTTTCGCCACATCTTTAGTGTGAAAACTACCAATGATAACTCAATATCATGAGTTACATAGTTATTCTCATGTGGTATAAACTAATGTGAACCATAGGAAATAACCACCTACCTATGAATCACAACACAACCAAGTCTGGTCCCTAATGCATCACATAACACTATGTACTTGACACTCTTCTCTAGTAATCTCAAGATGAGAGCGCTCGTCAATATCTGCCTTAACTCTTGAAAATCTTGCTGAAACATTTTTTTTCACATGAAAGGAGTCCCATTTCTAGTCATTTTTTTCATATAAGATGATATCGTGGATACATTAGGTATGAATCTCTAGTAAAATCCTTCCAACCCAAGGAAGCTCCACAACTCCATCACACTCTTGGGTGGATCCCAAGATAATATTTCCTCGACATTTGTCGAGTCCACTTACACTCCATTTGCTAAGATAACATGTCCCAAAAAGTGGATCTTCTGAATCTTGAATTGGAACTTTGATATCTTCTCATAAATCTAGTTCTCTTGGAGTACATTTAGAACCATCCTCAAATATCTTATGTGCTCCTCCTTAGACACAGAGTACACAAGGATATCATCGATGAAGACTACAAGAAATGGTATAAAAAGGACTGAAATATATGGTTCATGAGTCCCATGAACACTAATGGATAATTATTCAGGCCAAAGGGCTTCACCAAGCACCCATAGTGACCATAGAGACATTTTAATCCCATCTTTGGTATATCCTCATCCTGTAATCAGAAATGGTGATAGCTTGACCCGAGTATAACCTTTAATAAATATCATTCCACTCTCAACTGATCAAAGAGTTTGTTGATCCTCAATAGTGAATACATGTTCTTCATGGTCACCTAGTTTAATCAATGATAGTCCACACATAACCTCAAGCTCCCATCCACCTTTTTGGGGAACAAAACTAGGGCTGCTTGGGGTGAAACACTAGGCCTAACAAATCTGTTCCTCTATATGTCCTTCAACTAAACCATTAGCTCATGAAGATCGGTGGGATACATCCAATATATTGGCATAGACATAAGGGTTGTCTTGGGGTATACATCAATGCATAAGTCTATCTCTTGGTAGGGAGATAATCCTAGAATTCCCTTAGGAAAGACATCCTCATACACTTCCACCACTGCAAGGAACTAAAAACTCATAACATCTACTAAACCAAGGGTTATACTATCAAAATTTTGAGTAATAGACTTCACCATCCTATTAATTAGTCCATATTTCATCGACTAACTTTATTTTTCACCCATAAAGGAAAACCTAGTCTCATTACTACAGACACACCACATCCTCCACCTAAAACAATCTATCTGGGAATGAACGGTAGATAGCCAGTACATACCTAAGATGAATTCATAAGGCCTCATCACTGATACAAAGAGAAACCAAAAGAAATTATCACCTCTAAGAGTCATGTAACACTATTGATACAAGTGTGTGATAACTGAGTCATCTCCAAAAAGAGTCTCCAAGAACAAGGGCCATGCCAAGGGCTCAACTAGAATCTCAAAGCCTTAAAAAAGATATGTGTAAATAAATGAATGACTATGAATTATGTCTACAAATACTTTAGCTAAGGTAAAAAATAAATAGTTCATACCTCAAATCATCCCTAGAGCCTCATGGTCATAAGCCTTGACCAACTACAGCTACCCCCACCCCTATCCTCCAGCTCCCTAAACATGTTGTGGACCACCTAGTGGTGGTGGTCGTAACAAGTCGAGGAATATACCATATAAAACTACTCTCCCAGACCCTCTACCATGTATACTACCCTATTGACCTATATGCCCATACTACTGCCTCTTCCTTGGTGGCCCATCCACTGTATCTTTGTCAGCCATACGATGGGTTGGACAATCTCATAAAAGATGTACCCTACCATAATATGAATAGAACCGCCTCTCCCTAGACTAACCAGACCCATAACACAATACCTAAACCATATAAACTCTATCCTGATACCTCATCCTAAAATGTCTCACACATCCAGGTCCCTAAGACTGACATCTTCTCCTAGCTACTAAAGTTTATGCTCCTAGGTGCCCACAGTTGACAACCACTGTCTGCATCTTCTCATCCATGAAACTCTCAACCTTGATGAATACTTAGCTATTTTTATACTACCTTAATGAAGATGTAGAATCTTCTATATACATACCTCCCTCAGTTTAGATAAATATAACACCTCTCTAAAAAGGTTCTAAAAGTTTGACTATTCCTTGTTGCATGACTAAGTCACTAAACCCCACCATTGTCCTACTTATCCATGGATAAGGATTTCTACCAGGACCACCATCTGATCTGATGGTGTCCTAACTAGATAGAAAACTCATGTTACTACCTCAGGAAAATTCTCAGTCACCTATGGATCGGGATCACCTTAGAACTTAAGGTGTCACTTTCATTGGATATCATGAAGTGCACTCAGCTTGTGCACCTCATCCGCTGGTAATGTGGGTACCATATGCATCTCAATAGGTGGTGGTACAGATAGTGAACCCCATGGAGGTAACATCTATGGAACTGATACCTGTATCAATTCCTTATCATTGTGGGGATCATCCTCATGATCCTGATACTGAATCCTAGATAGCATATGTCAAAGAGGCATCCTGAAATATACAATATATACCACAATTAATGAGTATATCTGGAGAGATAACTAAAGAAGGAAATGGAAAACACAACCCATTTCTATATGATGCATGTACCATTGTTTTCTTTGCAACTAGTACTCTCATGTACAATGTCGAAAAATAGGTGATCAGTGTCCTAATGTATAGAAATATCAGCCGCTACACCAACACTGAAGTCCTTGCCTTGAAATCCAAACTCAAAACACTGAACACTATTACTCCAAAAAGATATCACGAACTCCAGTCCTAAGATAGAATTGAATGATTTGATACCATTGATGCACCCAATTTGTGTATACATTTCCATATATATAATTGAAGATAAAAATATATTTTCAGAAAATATCTGTTGTTTTATGAACATATTCTTTGATTTTGGTGATTCTGTTTACTTTCAGAAGCTTTCTGGATAAATACACGAATCAAGGGAAGTCTGTGAAAATTTTGAAACAACACAGCGTGTACTTTTATACACACCATGTACATCCAGATAGGGACACAGATCAAAGGAGGGAGTACACACCCATTTCATCAGGCAAAAGATACACGCTGTGTATGGAGGTGCTACAGGTCGTGTACTACATTCTAGAAGCGGTGGTTGCTGAGAAAAGTCTACACGCCCATGTAGCCGTTGAAGGAGACACGACGTGTTACATTTCTATATGCCGTGTTTGCTATTCTAGAAGGGGCTGGCGGCCAAACTTATGATACTACACACCATGTATGGAGGCTCTACACACCGTGTACACTCAACCACCAGGCGACACTATGTTCAAAAGTCAAAGACGACGTGTTAGGCTACCTGCCAGCGGAGAAATTGGCGCCAAAGCGCATTGATGAAAAGTACACGGCGTGTACTTTCTATACACGCCGTGTAATTTATTTTTCTATAAAAATAGGCCTTGACCTATGGATTTTGGAGTTCAAAACGCATTGGAGGAGAGAGAAGCTCTGCTAACACCATTCCCGAAGCCACCGAGGTGCCGTCATTCCGCTATTCCGCTATTCCACCTTCCGACACTTTACCACAATGCTTACACGATTAATCCGTCAGGTATCACATGTGTTATTTCTTTCCTACCTTCTATGTGTAACTAAGCCACTCATGTTGGGGCTGTGGATGAAGGGATCGTAATTTGTGTGTTGATTTATATAGTTGTGTTTGCTCGTTGTAATTCATCTTACTCTTTTTAATTCACTGTCAAATATAACTGAGAATTCTGAGCCAGACCAAGGGAAGAATTCTCAGTGATACAAAAGAATATTAATGGTGAAAACATCCATGACCATTGGAAAGATTTCACCGATTCAAATAATGGACTGAACTTAATAAAGAATTAAGAACACTAACTACCAGACCAAGGAGTCAACTTCTCTAATTCCAAACAAGAGGAACCGGACCAAGGAAATCTTGTAACAAAATGAAATCCAAAATGATGAATTATCATGAACAACACAACCATTTAAGCAATCTACATAAAAATTCCTTAATCACCACATCCCCGACGTGTCTTTTCTTCCCGTTTTAAACTCTTTAAATTCACTCATTGTTTTCTTTAAAACTGTTAATCATTTCTTTAAAGTAAAAAAATATCGTTTTAATCCAAAACCAAAACCAAACCAATCAACTCTAAATTCTGCATACTTCACCTAATTAATTATTAACTCAATTGAATTCATTCACGCCATAGTTCCCTATGGATTGACCTCGAACTTATGCTATACTAAAGTTCTAAGAACGGGTAATTAATTTGGGACGCATATAACTTCAGTCAATGACAAGCAAGACCAAATTTTGGCGCTGTTGCTGGGGAACATCTTTGGTTTTTGTGCTAAGATTTAAATTGTGTTAATAATTGATTTAAGTGAAAATAAAAATAAAAAATTATCAAAAATCTCTTTTCTAATCGCATTTCAAATTTTCTCTTTTCCCTTTTACGCCTGGTTTTTTTTGTGTTGTGCAGAACCTAAAGTGTATGTTTAGATGTCTTACACGATCCAAAAGCGCCGAGTCTTCGGAATTAGTTCCCCTTAACCCAGAGATCGAACGGAACCTGCTTCTTCGTCAGCATGCACTGACAGAAACTCACAACCAGCAACCACAACCCATGGTGAACAAGGAAGAAGGAGCACCTACCGTGGATGATACGACTGGTCAACAGTACCAGGATCAATAGCCTCCTGTTGCGGGTCTACCCGAGTAGGCTCCTGTAGGCTTCGTAGAATTCCTTCCTAGGAATTACCAACGGCCGCCGCAGCAACCTCCTCCGACATATGAACAACTGCAACAACCGCATAAACTCTTCCAATGACCTTATTTTTCCCCTCAGGAGCAGTAGTATCTGCAACCTCCACCCCCTCAACAGTTACCTTCAAGATGTACTCTTATGGAGTACGGTCTTCCTTCAATCCACGGAGCTGATATGGGCATCATCCGTCCCCCGATCCAGGCTCCACACTTCGAGATCAAGCCTGCTATCATGCAGCTGATCCAGAACACAGTCCAATTTGGAGGCCTGGCCAGTGAGGACCCGAACACCCATCTTTGCAACTTTCTGGAGATCTGCGACACCTTTCGGTACACCGGCGTGTCTGAAGATGCCATCCGTCTTTTCCTATTTCCCTTTTCTCTACGGGACAAGGAGAAAGACTGGATCAAGGGGCTGTCACAATGATCTATCCTCACCTGGGAGGATCTAGCCCAAGCGTTCCTGTCCAAATACTTTCCACCATCAAAGACGGTGACACTCCGGAATGAGATTCACAATTTCCAGCAGCACGACTCCAAGTCATTGTACGAATCCTGGGAACGCTTCAAAGAGATGCTACGAAAATGCCCCCACCATGGACTCCCACTCTGGATGCAAGTACAGACCTTCTACGGAGGACTTACAACAAATACAAAGTCCTTGGTGGACGCTGCTGCTGGAGGTACGGTGATGCGAAAATCCCCCGAAGAGCTATTCAAACTACTGGAAGACATGTCAGCCAACAGCTTCCAGTGGCACTCCGAGCGGGAGACTCAAAAGAAAGGTATGCACAATATTGATGCTACCACTATGTTAGCTACACAGTTAGACGCTGTGTCCAAGAAAATCGATGCATTGAATCTCAAAGGAGCATCTCAAGTTCATGCGGTGAACCATCCAGCACGTGGCGACTCTGGTAATAACCACATCATGGGAGAATGTCCGGGTTCTTCTGGAGGCCCTTCAATGAGCGAGGTGAGTTATGTTTCCCAAAATCGAGGGACCAAACAGTACTAGCAGTACCAGAACCCGGCATGGAGAGATCAACAGAACACAGGCTGGGGCCAACAATAGAAAAATCCTCCACCCCAGTGACCGCCCGACTACAATCAACCTCAGTACCAGAATCAATTTTCGAGACAGCAGTTCCAGCAAGGTCCTTATCAGCAATAAGGGTATCAGAACCCTCGCCCGCAATAACAAAGGCAACAACCACCTCCACCACCTGCCCAGCCATCTCAGCAAGAGAACACATCAAGGTTAGAGGACCTGATGAGTAAATTTATATCAACTGATGAAACGAAATTCCAAAACCAGGAGGCTTCCATCCGAAGCCTCGAGAATCAAATTGGCCAGATAGAAAAACAACTATCAGGGAGGCAGCCCAGTACACTATTGGGAAACACTGAGAAGAACCCACAGGAGGAGGCCAATGCTATCACCTTGTGTAGCGGAAAAGCGTTGCCACAGAAGGAACCAACCCACCAGTCAACTGCACCTCCATCCCCTGTTGATAAAGAAGGTCCAGTTTCAGATCCCTCTTCATCTGAAGATCCATCACCAGAGGCTCAATTAGGTAAGGGAAAAGAATTCGTCAAACCATTTGTGTCTACATTACCTTTCTCAGAAAGAATGAAGCAGAGAAAGCTGGACCACCAATTTGGTAAATTCATGGACATGTTCAGAAAGCTCCAAATCAACATCCCATTTGCGGAGGCCCTGGAACAAATGCCTACATACACCAAATTCATAAAGGAAATCCTTTCCAAAAAGCATAAGATGGAGGATCTGGGCGTTATTTCACTAACAAAGGAGTGGTCCGCGGTCGTTCAACATTCCATTCCTCCAAAGCTCCAGGATCCAAGTAGTTTTACTATTCCCTGCACAATTAGACCTTGTGACTTTGGAAAAGCTCTATGCGACTTGGGAGAAAGTGTCAACCTCATTCCATTCAGAATTTTTCAAAAGCTCGGGCTCCATGATTTGAAACCAACCCGAGTAGCCCTTCAACTTGCTGATCGATCCATTAAGTATCCAAAGGGGCTACTGGAAGATGTACTGGTGAAGGTGGGACGATTGATCCTCCCAGTATATTTTATCATCCTCGACATGGGGGATGACTAGGAGGAACCACTTATATTGGGAAGACCTTTCCTAGCCACTGGGAAGGCACTCATTGATGTGCACTAGGGAGAGCTGATTTTCCGGGTAGGAGATGAGAGAGTCTCCTACAATGTTCTCAAAGCCATCAAACAGGCATCATCGTCTGATCATGAGGATTGTTCTGTAATAACTACCATGGATGATCGCCTGGTGGATGATCTGGTATGTTCCTATATTTCTGATAACTTTAACAATCCAAACATTCATGTTGAAGAAGATCCAGAGAACTTGCAACTCCTAGATGGCTAGGGCAGCCACTATTGGGACCATTATCCACCGTAAATATCAGGTAAGAAAGGTAAGAAGGTCGATCCAACGACCTAAAATAAAGACGCTTCCTGGGAGGCAACCTATATGTTACACGCCATGTCCCACTAATATACACGGCGCGTACTTATCTTCCTTTTAATTTATAATCTTAATAGTATAAATCTATAGGATAACAAATAAATAACTAGGGATGATACCGGTGCCGATGGTAAAGTCACTGGAGTTTATTCAAAGATGTCCCCGGTTCGAATCCTCCTGACCTACCTTCGGCACGGGGTTCCTCCTTTTATTTACACGGCGTGTGTGGTATTTTCCATATATATATATATAAATGTGTTTAATAAAACCCATGATGGGGATGGACCGGTTGGCTAGAATCATAATCTGGTTTCAAAAGACCCGGGTTCGAACCCAAACAACCGTCCCATTTCCATCATTTGTTCTTTTAATAAAACCACACGATGTGTACTCTGATATACACTGTGTGCACCATAATTTTTCAAATATAAATTAAAAACATTTTAAATATAAGAAATTACATGCGGGTGAAGTTGGCGGATTGGAAAAGTCTCGGCACCAGGTTCAAAAGACCCGGTTTCGAATCGCGCTAATCTCCCCGCTTCACCCCCATACTTTCCTAAATAAAAACCACAAACCGTGCTTTTCTTTCTTTCCATGTGTATAGGCCATATAGAATAAATACATATATAAAATAAATATGAACAGAAAAACAACCTTTGCTCCAGTGGTTGAGGGCTTTCATTCGGAATGACCAATCACCAGTTCGAATCCCGCCCTAAGCACCAGACCAAAGGTTGTACTACTATTTTTATAATTTTAAAATAAACGGTGTGTATTTCCCGATATACGTCGTGTATAGGTTTCTGTATAATATAATTTGTAGATATATCTATTTTATTTTAATTATTAATAATAATTATTATATAGTTTACTATAATAATTATATTTATTTATATAATTCAAAAAAAAAAATGAAATACATGGCATGTAGTCCAAACATACACGCCGTGTACCTCGCCTATATAGGCCACGAGCCACCTGGCTTGAGCCCGTGTCACGCGACCTCCCCATTTTCTCCCCTCTTCCCGTTTTCTTCTCCCGAACGCCACCCACACCCCCATTTTCCAAATCTGTCGATTTGGTGCGTTTCAAGCTCTGATTTCTTTCACATTGTGATCCTCGGTCAAGGTATGCCATTATACACCCTCTATTTCAAATTTTTAGACTCGTTTAGGGTGTTTTTCAGATCGGCCGACTGTTCGGCTTCCGCCAGTACATGACCACGAAATGAAGAACACACGTTGTGTACTTCTGTACATGGACACAAACAAAATATTTCGAAATTTGAATATACATGCTGTGTATGTTCGGTACGCATCGTGTTCTTTTCCTTGTTGTGCCCAAATACCCCTTTGCACATAGCCTCCCACACCATTTTCATGTACACGGAATGCTTGTTTGGTACACGCCATGTAGATCATTTCCGTTGGCCCCTCTATGTGTGACATATAACACAGCCTGTCACCCCATGTTCCAGAACACAACGTGTATGTTCGGTACACGCCGTGTCCTTTATATCTTTATCCGGCCCGTGTCTCCCCTCTACACGGCCTCTCACCACATGTTCCTATACACGGCGTGTGTGTTCGGTACATGTTGTGTCTTTTAGATGTTTAGTCGGCCCGTGTCTCACCCTCTACACGGCCATGTTCTTTGTGTGTAGTACACGCCATGTCCTGTACCTACACGGCGTGTATTTTTTTCTTTGAAATGATAAAACATGGTCGTGTCATTTGTACCACATGACCACCTACACTTTGAGTGAACACGACGTGTATGTTCGGTACAATCCGTGTACTTTTCCATGGTCTATTATTCACCCTCGGTGTGTCTGTTCAGAGAACATGGGATACTATATATTTTTGACTACACGCTGTGTACTCTTGAGTACACGCCATGTAATTTTATTTTCCAGTTTTCTCACATTTTCTTTGTTTTGTTTTCTTTCCTTTTTCTTTTTATTTTGTTTTGTTTTCTATTTATTTCTATTTAAGGATATGGAGGATCATGATCCTTCCCATGGGAAGCGGCCAGCCTCCGCTACTGAGGGCGAGGAGTCCATTTATCATCAGATCCGACTCCGACCTCCTATGCAGCCAGAACCAGATGCTCTGGTCTTTGAGCTCCCTCTATTAGCCATTCTGCCGCCACTCACTCCCTCATCAGAGGCCGAGACTACTTCTGCTGCACCAGCTTCCACTTTCCCTATGCTATCTTTATCAGCAGCTGGTCCCTCTTCGAGCACACCATCCACCGAGCCACCCTCTACTTCGGCCGATCCACCTACAGAGCCTGCCGCTGCTGCTGCACCGATGCTTGGGCCGGAACCTGCAGGTGCTCCTTATCCTTGCACGGTATTCCCAACCACCGACCTCACATACGATAGGGTCCGACGCTTCTCTCGTTGGCCGATCCCATTGAGTGGATGGTACCTCGACATCAGCATTCCACAACAGCTCGGTATTTGGGAGGAGTTGGAGGCACTTCTCGGGCACACCTCACTCCTCGATATTTTCCAGGTCATCACTCCTGTGTTCCGTGATTTATTTTTGGAGTTTGCGGCCTCGTTTGTGTTTGATGGAGCGGAGTACCAGGAGACACCTGGAGATGCGGTACCCGTAGTTCGATTCCGGCTAGGCAGCCGACGATTTTCTCTTACTATGACAGAGTTTGGACAAGGGTGCGACTTCTATCCCCATCCTATCACCCCACCCCCTGTTTCTACATTGACTCGGCCCAAGTGCTCTGAACTCATTTCCATGTGGCGGGAGATTGCTGGGCCTGACCACTGATACTTCCCCACTTCCCAGAAGAGCACTCTTATAGCCGACCCCATCCTTTGCTTCGCCCACCGGTGCTTCAGCGCCATCCTCTTCCCCCGCCATAAGGATATGGGATTCGTGACAGGCCGTGACATGGATCTTCTTACCAGTGTCATTCGGCATGACTACCCAGACCTCCCCTATCTCGCCACCTCCTATTTCCACTCCATGATTACCGGCCGTCAGGGCAACCTGAACGGCTGGTTTTACACCACCCGTCTTGACCACCACCTAGGGGTATTCGAGCCCTCTTTACCTCATGACTTGTTAAGTTCACCCTAGAGGATGGAATTTCTCATGCTCATTCGCATGGGATTGGTCCAGAAGCAGGGGGGTGCCTACATCCTTGCTCAGGCTCGAGCCCCACCACCGGATGCCCCTCCTGCCCCAGCTGCTGACCCTGCTCCTCCTTCCCCACCCCCTCCAGCTTCTCCACCACACCCACCTCCTATTGACCCCACTTCTTCTAATCTTCCTTCTTCTATCCCATCACCCACCCCCCTACCCCCACACCCTCGGTCGATCTTACCCTTTCCCACCACCTAGCCGAGATGGAGCAGGTCTTGGGTCGCTTGGAAAGCCGACAGGTTCAGATGGAGCAGCAGTTCGTTCGTATCATCAGCCGCAAGGACACCATTGCACGCCATTTGATTCGTCTGGATGGCCGCCAGGACCGAATGGAGCAGCTGTTGGCGCATATTGCTTAGCATCTTGGTGTTCCACTGCCTCCGCCACTAGCCTTTGTCTCCACTCCTGGCCCATCTGTTGCTGCTCTACCGCCCTCTCCTGCGCAGACCACAGATTCTGTTCTGCTGACTACGGTGAGCCCTGCTACGGCCACTTCTGCCAGGATAGGGCCTACTACTGAGCTTCCTTCGCCGAGTCTCATACCTGCGGCTCCTACTTCTTCAGCTCCCCTTCCCGATTCAGAGTCAGAGCCTCCCACTTCCACGCCTCCTGTGCCATCTCTACCGGCTGATTCTGTACTAGATGATGCCTCCCCTGAGGTGACCCCATGATAGTGACATTTTTCTTTATCTTATATATCTCTTTTGTCATTTTCTGTGCTGTGATGTTATTCTTGTTTGCAGTTTTCTTTTTCTCACCAGTCACAGGTATCATGGAGCACCTTGGGCATCACTTTTCATGAGGGGAGCATTTTTCCATTTATATTGTCTCTCTTTTTGGATTTACGTCTTCCACTGATTTCCCTCATTTTCTCTCCCATATCTCCCCCTTGCCCACCCTTTACCTTAGTATTTCACTTGGTGGACCATGTGTATTATTAAGTGTGGGGGAGCATCTGTCTCTTTCACCTTAGTCTTTGCCCTTAAACTAATATAGGAGACATCATTATTAGATTCTATATTTGAAAATGTAAAGCAATTTTTGTTAATCATCCTTATAAATGCTTAAGTTATCAGTAGAAACTTTTTGAGGGTTGCATGCTTATTTTGATTTTTGAGTATTTTAAAATGATTGTTGATATAGTTTCAATTGCAACTTTTTATCCTTGATTAAATTACATTGATTAGGCTAATCATTTGTATGCATGTGATGACCTGATTGTCCCTTTATTATTATTTTTTTCCACTCCTGAGAGGTATTCTAAACCCTTTTTCATATTTCTTTTCTAATACCCTCTTTCTTGAGAGATTATTAGGATATGCATCACTACCAGAATTTGCAAGTTTTATTTTCAAAACATGAAGGAATTTTTGAATTACTTTAAAATGATTGAGGCATTAGATTGTTTGAACCCCTTTATCTTGAGACCTACCCTACATTTAATCTTTGTTAAGCCCATATAAGCCATGAACAACCTTTATAGGAATCCAAATTACAAGCCTATTTCCCTTCCTACCATATTTCTTTTAAACTTTGCATGATTATTCATTTGAGCTTTAAAGAGGGAGTTGGAAATACATGGCATATTTTGTGCATAACCATGAAATAAAGTGTGGGGGAGTGCCTCTTGATTATTTGGGGCAGAATGGGTTCCAAAAATCTACTCATTGTATTAATAAGTGTTTCCCTTATGTTTTATTAATTAAAAAACAAACAAACAAACAAACAAAAAGGGTACCTTATGCTTGTTTGTTCATGAACCCTACTTGCCTAAGGAAGATGGTGATGATTACAAAAGCATTTGACTGAGCTTGTGAAGGAAGCATTTTTAGTGAGCTTTACTTTGAATATCATGCAATGTTGTTTAAAGGAATTAGCCTTCCTTTTTCAAGCCTTAGAATTTATTTTCACATCTGAACCTACCAACCCTTAGCCACAGAGACATATAAACCTTATTGATAAAGCCCTCATGATTTTTGTAATTCGATTTTTCTGAAGTAGAGAACAAGGAATCTTGAAAACCTATGGATAGAGTGTATATACCTTAGATTGAGAATAACTTTGATTAAAAACATCTTGAGTGTGGAGTGTGATTTTAACTGGTAAGGTAAATCATCAAGTGGCATGCTTATTTTTGAAAGGTTGAAAAATGTGTTGAAAGAGGATGAGAGTAGTTAATTGCATTATATATGAGGCATGATTTTAATATCTTATGAATTTAATTTGTTTGTACCTTTTAGAATTTTTCCTCAATAACTTTATCAGTTATAAGTTTGATTAATTAAATGCCTTCCTTTTTAAAGTATAGGCTCTTTTAATTAGATGTTGAGATTTTTCTTGAGGGCAAGCAAATGACTAAGTGTGGGGGAATTTGATGCACCCAATTTGTGTATACATTTCCATATATATAATTGATAATAAAAACATGTTTTTAGAAAATATATGTTGTTTTATGAACATATTCTTTGATTTTGGCAATTCTGTTTACTTTCAGGAGCTTTCTGGATAAATACACGAATCAAGGGAAGTCTGTGAAAATTTTGAAACTACACGGCATGTACTTTTATACACGTCGTGTACATCCAGACAGGGACACAAACTGAAGGAGGGAGTACACGCCCATGTCATCAGGAAGAAGATACAAGCCGTGTATGGCGGCTCTAAATGTCGTGTACTACATTCTAGAAGCAGTGGTTGCTGAGAAAAGTCTACACGCCCATGTGGCCGTTGAAGGAGACACGGCATGTTTCATTTCTACACGCCGTGTTTGCTATTCTAGAAGGGGATGGTGGCCAAAATTATGATACTACACGCCATGTATGGAGGTGCTACACGCCGTGTACACTCAACCACCAGGCGAGGCCATGTTCAAAAGTCAAAGACGGCGTGTTAGGCCACCTTCCAGTGGAGAAATTGGCGCCAAAGCGCGTTGACGAAAAGCACACGGCGTGTACTTTCTATACACGCCGTGTACTTTATTTTTCTATAAAAAGAGGCCTTGGCCTACAGATTTTGGAGTTCAGAACCCATTGGAGGAGAGAGAAGATCTGCCACCACCATTCCCGAAGCCACCGAGGTGCCGTCATTCTGCTATTCCACCATTCCACCTTCCGACACCTTACCTCAACGCTTAAACGATTAATCCGTTAGGTATCACGTGTGTCATTTCTTTCCTGCCTTCTATGTGTAACTAAACCCCTTGTGTTGGGGCTGTGGATGAAGGGATCATAATTTGTGTGTTGCTTTATATAGTTGTGTTTGCTCGTTGTAATTCATCTTACTCTTCTTAATTCACTGTCAAATATAACTGAGAATTCTGATCCGGACCAAGGGAATAATTCTCAACGATACAAAAGAAAAGTAACGGTGAAAACATCCATGACCATTGGAAAGATTTCACCAATTCAAATAATGGACTGAACTTAATAAAGAATTAAGAACACTGACTAGTTCCCTGTGGATCGACCCCAAACTTATGCTATACTAAAGTTCTAAGAACGGGTAATTAATTTGGGATGCATATAACTTCAGTCAATGACAAGCGAGACCAACCACTCTATCATAAACCATACCAATTGGGCCCATGTCGTGACTCCCCAATCTTACCTATAATAGGCCAGGGGTTGGTGATTAGTACCAAGTAGGCATATCACTAACATGGGAGGCCTTATCCTAAATTAACTGTATACACGCACACATATCCAAGCCCATAAAATTTTAAAATGTAAAAAAATGATAAAATATGCATGAATATGTCTAAATCCCACAACCATAGTATGAAAATAAGAAATGGAAAGTAGACATGACCAAATACAATCCCACCATAAAGAGTCTAAAAAAAAGTCCAACCTAAAAGTAAAGATGGGGAATTATGTCAAGATACCTCAAGAACACACCTCAGTCTGTAAAGTTTACTTAACGTCACCTAGTCTTGGTCCCTATAGGACTCTGTAAAAGGACCAATCATCTGCACAAAACATGACATGTGTGGGAAAATACCATGTATGGGTGAGTATAAAAATACTTAGTAGGGCACAACAAAACCACAAAGCCCATAAGAAAAGTATAACTGTAATATCTACATAGGTATATGTCTATAATACATATAACAAGAATATCTAGATATAATCAACAAAGACACATAGTCTCAAGGTAAATTCAAAACCATAATACCAACCTAGAATTTCTACTTGAAGGTTCCACAGAGAACTCATCTAGGAGAACACACTCCATGATTTAGATAGAACTAATGATGTCCATTTGAGAGATAGTTCTCATCAGGTCTCGCTATTATAAGTATATGCTATAATTATAAAGAGATACAATACACATATGAGTATCACTCCCAAGGCCATGGGGTATACCACAAAATCAATATGGATTAACCCGCTAAGTAGAGGATCGGTGCCCACGTAGTGTTGGTCATGACGATAATAAGATATCTACCCAGGGTAAGAATATGATAGAGGATCTAACCCAGTGCCTCACAGAAGGATTCAAAAAAATCTATCTAATAATTCCTTCTAAAGGGATCACCATCCTATGTATAGAACATGATTCCATATTAAGACTTAGGGAATAGATATAGGGAACACACCCTAATAAAAATTTTCCAAGATAAAGAGGACAAGGGATCTAATCCTTATTTGAAGGAGTACATGGTGTGTCCCTTAGACACCGGGTCCTACCCATGCAAATGACCCGTGTTTGTAACACCTTGAGATTTTTATGAGATATTTTTTTTAATTTCTTTGATTTCTTATGTTGTATGATACACCACACACAAAACCAGCTTATCTTTTGGTATACTTAACACTATTCTTGGATTGTGTTATACACAATTTCATGTTCTTTTGATATATTTCATTTCACATAAGACCGAGTTTAAGAGAACAACTAAATATTATTATATTACTTTATAACATAGCCATTATAATGGTGGGTATGAAAAATATTAGATTAATTATGAAAATATTCTTTTCACATGTATATATAATTAGTTATTTGATGATAAATTATTTATAAATTAAAATAAAACCGTTTTTAAATAAAAGGAATTATTTTTCTAAAAAACTATTTAAATGGAAATAAATAAGCTTATAAAATAATAAAATCACTCTTGATGGATTTTATTAATGGAATATATATATATATATATATAATATTTAATATAATCATTAAAACTCATCTTATATGTTTTCTAAACATGATATAAGAACAAATTTAATTTTTCAGATAAAAGAATTATTTTTCAAAAAATACAGTTTTTCCACCTTTTGATAGTGCACCCATTTTAAATATATTTTTTAACACATTTTTATATTATATTTGAAAAAATAAACATCTTATTTAGAAGCGGGATATAAAAATTTACTTTGGTTGAATTTTTGATATTTTTATGATAAGTTTCAAGTATTAATGAATAATTAAAATATATTAAATTTTATTAGAAAATAATTTTTTTTCATCAAAATAATTTATATGGTTAAATTATATTATTTAACAGGTTTAAAGTTTAAATAGATTATATTTTTATTAGTTAATATAATTTAGTTCATTGGAATTAATTTTACCATGAATTTAGATGTAAAAACATTTCAATATTTTGTAATGTTTAAACTTATAAAACCCGTTATCTCATTCCGACAGCAAGATTAACCTTAAATTAATTAATAAATATTATGTGTTTTGAATTTTGAAAAATTGATTCCATATTTGGAGTCCATGGGTCCAAATTATGTAAATAACTTTCTTTTATTTTTGGGCATTATGAATAGTAACTTCAGTAATTTTTATTAATACAGTAAAAAGGTAAATCAGGTTATTAAGGATAAAAATAACATTATAAAATTATCCGAACACTTTTCCTACTATAATTTTATGAGTTTTTTAACCTAAATAACCCTTGGGTATAAATTGAATCCTTTGGAAGCCACTTGAATGTGTTTATGATATTTAATATATTTTATTTAAATAAAAGTTAAATATGTCTCACTCAAATTTTAATAACCATTTAATTTTTAATATAAGGTTATATAGAAGAAAAATTCTAATATAAATACTCATTTAAAATATAAAATGTTTTTTATAATGGTAATTTATTTTCAAATTTTAAGAAATAAATAATTACCTTAAATTCTTATACATTGATGATGCACAAATTATTTAATTGATGAAAAATCAATAAAATAATTTTTATTAAAATGATAATAAACATTAAAAGACCAAAAAACTTGACCAAATATTATTGGTTGAGTATATATTGACCAAAATAATCCAAGGGTCTATTCATTTACCATTTGAAGGCATATGGAAAATATTATGACACTTATAATATTTTATTTAAAGTAATGTTAAAGTTTTCACATTCATGTTTTAATAAATATAAAAATTTTAATATAGGATTTTACAAAATATATATTTGACTATAAGTATTCTTATTAAATATAGAGGATTTATATTTTTCAATTTTTTTTTAATTTTTATTCAAAAAATAAGTATATTAAAAAATTACACAAAACTGATGTTGTAATTATTTTATTAATGAAAATATCAAATTAATGTTATTAAAAATATGAAAATAAATATAATTTTGTATAATTAATATATTCAATAAATTTTCAAGATGAAATTGACACCTTAGGGATATAATAAAATATTTTTTTTAGGATAACATCTTATCTTGATATTTTTTAAAAAACAATAAATTGAATAGTGTCAAAAGTGACACTATTGATTATTTATCAAAATAATGTATTATTAAATTATTTAAAAATTATAAAACATTTTAAAAAATATATAATAATTTTTATATAGTGTAAAATATTCTAAATTATTCATTTATGGTCTAATTGACATCAAATAGGTAAATATTATGCCCTTTTTAATATTGAAATATTTGTTACCTTAGTTAAAAATTAAATAGAATAACTAAGTGTCAATTAAAATTATAAGGTTTAAATTAACTGAAAAATTTATAAAAAATTCATTTTATGACGATATTACAACCTTATATTACATCATATATGAAGCTAGGACATTTTTAGTTTTTATATGTGGTTTTATTTTATTATAAATTAATATTTTTGGAGATTCCAAATGTGCCCCTCACCTCAATTATAAAAGGGTACATGATCCCTCACAACTTCACTTCACATTGATCCTTCAAGATCATCCATACTCTAAATATTTCCCTTATAAAATTCATTAGTCACATTATATAGGTGTTTGTATTCTAAAAATACCAAATCTAGTTCCTTTAATAGGAGATCTAGAGGGAGCTCATCGAAGAAGAGGTAACCTCCTCTAACGATTCATTCTAACTTATTTCTTCTTCTACTTCCTATTAATTAGTTGTTTATATAATAAATTAATAAATCTAGTTTCAATTATATGCTGATATGTTATTATGGTTATGTAACAACCATATTCCACCTTCTATTCATCTTATGAAAAACAAAATCACCATGCATGCGTACGTACGACTTACCGTCTGCATGCCGTGGTGTAATATATTTTTCACCCCCACTTTTATTGGATGGGTGTAATGATAGAAATAATAACTATATATTATTATTATAACATTATATTTATTCAAAAATATTATATACACCATCCACTTCAATACCATTCCACAATTATGGGAATGATATCGTCGCTCATGTGTACATATGACCCACCATCTCTATGATGCGATGTGATTCATTCTACATGATATTCATTAAAGAATAATTATATAAACGAATAGAATTAATAGAATGAATAAATATGATATATATTATACTAAACTAATTCTTTAAATTATATAACTATAACCTAATAACAGGAATAAGAACTTATCTGACAAAACATGTGAAAGAAAATAAAGCAATTAATATCCGATGGATGAAGTAATAATGTTATTAACAAACAGGTAATAATATAATCCTATATGATATCATAAAAATGACTATGATTATGGAATAAGTCAATGAAATTATTTAAATCATTATACAGGAGGTTTAAATACATACAAAGGATATCAGACCCAAGGTAAGGGATAATTTAAAAATCTCATTACTATCCCAAAATGTTTATACATATGTATTTACTGGGGTATATTTATCATTAATTCCCATGTTTTCTAAAATTATTTTCATAAAATTTTTACTAATCTCATATATATCTTTAAAGTCATTTTACCCATTTTTTGCTTTTTACTACATGGTTTGAAAGGAATATTTCTTTTATTTTCCAAACGAGGTAGCTTTTGACTTTTCTGGTAAAAGTATAAGAAAAATGTTTTTTAACTTATATGGAATTAATTTGTTTTTAAAATTTCATAAATACTTATTTCCATGAAGTTTTCCCAATAATATTTCAAGTTTATTTTAAACTAAATTATTTTATTTTAAAATTTCATGAAATTTTAAAAAAAATAAAATGTTTTCAAAACAAAAATGATATTTTCCTCAAGAATTATTTTCAAGTGATATCTCAATATTATTTTTCATTTAAATTATTTAATATTAATTATGTTTTAATGGGTATAATTTTCAAGTATACAATTCCTATTATTATTATGGTTTGATTTTTTTATGGAGTCCTATTTATGAAATCCATTTATTTTACATAGATTATGTTATGATGGAATAATGTTTAAGAAACCCATTTTATTCCTTGGGTTATACTATGATTAATGAATTTTGTTTTTTTGGCACATGTAATAATGATTCCATTATGTTATGGGTGAGACCTATATCTACATCCAATGCATTAGGTAAATTTGGATAACTCATGAGGTATATATATTTTTCATGAACCTGATTTCATGTTCACAATTCTATGCATTGACCTGGTTTTCATGTCCATAATTTTATGTGTGGACATGGTTTTTATGTACAAATGTTTATTAAAGGGATTGATTTCATTACCTTAATTTAATGAGTGAAACTATTAATATTTATACATGTTAACAAATTTATATATTTATGTGTATTCCAAAATTTCATTCTTATGTTAATTCAATTATTTCATGGATTATATTCTTTATTTCTTTATGATTCATGTATTATGAACTATCAATATTTTTTATATGACTCATGCATATGATCTTTTGATATTAAGGTTATGATCTTCAAATTTTATGCTCACGTTTTCATACCCTTATTTTTTATTATGATTAGATATCTTCCATGTTTAACCTTACTGATCATCTAAGCTCACCCTTTATTATGTTTTCTTTTCCCTAGGATATAAAGAAATGTTTTAGGTAGGAAACATAAAGGGGAAAATCTTATGGGAGATGTTGAGGATCTTTCACCAAATTAGAAGAATGTGTTCCAAGTTTCCAAATTCACTAAACTAATACGGTCTTTGGGAGTGTGTTTATGTAATGTTTTAAGTATTCCACAAAAGTAATGCAATATCCATGCACATAAATATTGGTTTGCTATAGTTGGTATCAAAGTGAAGGTTTAGTCAAAATTTGGAAACTATGATGTGAAAACTTTAGTGAGACCCATAGATATATTTCTAAGGACATGTATAGGGGTTTCCTTAAGGATAAGTTTAACTATAGGTTAGAATCCAAAATTTTTGGTAACAATCATGAATAACCTAGGATTAAACCTAAGGTTTCATAGATTTAAATATTATAAATAATTTACCATGGTTATGTGATTTTATTATATGATAATTGTCTCTCATACTTTTCTTTCTAGTCTTATTCAATATCTAGAACTAGATAGAACATGGTTAACATCGAATGTTTCAGATGTGGAAAGTATGCAAATTATGAAAATATATTTACTAAGTGGAAATATCATGAAGATAATCCCAAAGGTGGTACGAGTATTGGTTATACTATTGAGGATAAAGAGACTGTAAACGACATATGAAAGGTATGTGATGTTCTAGCATTATTGTTTACATTAAGCATAAGAATATTTATGAGATTAAGGTTGAGGAACCTTAATACACGATTCGTATTTTAGGAAAGTTGGATCCTAAGTAATGGTTTAAGAATAAAGTTGGATGATTGAGGTATATATGTTTTGGAATTAAAATATTATGTTATACAAATCATGAAATATATAAGTGTTTTCAGTATAAGTTTTTCATTAAGGATTGTAAAGGACATGTTAAATAGTTCTAAAGACCTAGAAAAGTGATTTAAGGGTAAGGTGATATATTGGGAAAATACATGATTAAGGGAAGGATGACCCTTAATATGACCATGATGATGAGATAATGATATTTGTATAAAGATATATTGGTTATGAATAAGTAAATTATATGGTAATGATTTCATTATAACAGATTAAGGGTTTGTTGAAAATTGGTTTATGATATAATGGATGAAGTTTAAATCTTTTTGGACTTAAGAAGAAGGAAAAAATCATGTTTTTAATAAGGATTTATGGTAATTCAGGTTATTTCCATGACTCAAGAGAATACACGATGAAGGTGTTCACATGTTTTGAACGTGACAACCAAGAACTCCCTTATGAAATATGGTAGATAAATACTAAGCCGATTTAGTTCACCTATTTATAATGTTTTGGATTTTCATTTTTTGAAAGGATTGTAATGTTATACATTTATAGAAAATATAAGCTAAACTTTGGATGATTTTTTTTAGATTAAAATATTATTTCACTATAGGTGGACTTATGCATATTTGATAACTTATGCTAACCTTTTTGTTGTGATAAAGACATATGGAATAACATATCATTATATTTATGGATCACATGATCTGATTACACTTCAAGATGAAAAATTCAACTTTATTTCATTAAATACGAGATGAAGTATAAATTGTTCAAGGAGAAACCAATAGTGAGATTGTACTTAAATCAAGTAAGTATATATTCTCATGCAAATTCTTCAATATTAGAAAAAGGGATCATGATGTAAAAGTGTGTCATATTATCATAATTTTTTATGATATCAATTACCTCTTTCATGCTTATTTAGTTTATATTTTTGTGATTGTTAAATTTCTCTAGAACACCCACTTTCTGGTGATCAGTGATCTTTATCAATCTCTATGATTATTGATGCTTTTCCTCAATGACTGAATCTTCACCTATGTTATCCTATGTAGAGACCTAGTGATCTTTACCAATATTTATTAATAGAACAAAGAAAGCAATCCAAAATAACACATATTTTAAAGGAAAAAATCCCATAATTTAGTAAAACTTACAGATAACATCAACATCTCATAGATGAACATGAAAAAAATCCAGTTTCCATTATCCTATTTTTCATAAAATACCAAAAAAATGAAATGGTTAGCAAAAAATAAAGATCTTCTTAGTGATCTCATTCATGATTTGTCTTCTATGATTCCTAAACCAATACTTGAGCTAATTTAATTTGTGATAATATATGAATTAATCTCATTGATACCCATGATCGAGAGTCATCCTTAACTACGTGATAATATCCCAAATTATGAGTATGTTGTGAAAGATAAGGTGGGATCATACCTTTAAGTTTTGCTGGAGAAACATGTGATAAGGTTGTGGTGCAATATTCATGCTCCCATCACTCAAACACCTCTAGGTAATATAGGAAGTTGAACCGGCTACTTAAGAACCTCTCTATGAATGTGTTCAAAGTAGTGGAGGGAGATAATGTCCACTTTTCAAGATCATTTGGGAACCAATATTTATTAATAGAACAAAGAAAGAAGGCCAAAATAATGCATATTTAAAGCTGGATAAAAAAACCACTAAAACATAAAAAGTAAAAAAATACTTGAATTTAGAAACACTTACATATAGAATCAACATCTCAAAGATAAACATGATAAAACCTAGTGCCCATGATCATGTTTTTCATAAAACCCCAAAAACCTAAAATGGTTACCAATAAATATAATAATTATAATTTGCACAATAATTAAGAACTGAAACCATGGTCTCTAATGTTGAACACGAATGAGGAGTTCACAGCATAAAAAAACTACTTAACATCCATAAATTTCAAAATATAACCAGAAAAACTCAGATAATAAACCATTATAAAAATATCAAAAAACAAAAAAGAGAGTGGTGTCACTCAGAGATGACACATCAGGATTACTGAGCTAGAAGTATGAATCAATACCTCCTCGGGGTAGCAGGTCCACCCCATCCAAAAGTGGCTGGAGGGGATACAATATGAATGAGATACAATACACCTATAAGTGTTTGTAGAAGGAATGTGAAAAGTAAGTTTAAATAAATATGCCTCTAAGAATTGAAAATATGTATATAGATACAATATGAAGGATATTTTCATAAAAAATATTAACAATTTAAAATTAATAAACATGCTATTTTTATAGTAAAATCATAACTCATAAAATACATGTGTATATATATATCATAATATAAATTAATATATATCAGAATATATATTCATAATAGATATCTAGAATATATATATAAATATTTTTAACCAATTTAAATTACTTTACTACAATGATTAAACTGGTATATATAATTTTATTCATTCATGTTTAAAAGGATGTTGAGATCTAAAATTAAGTCCTCTCATTAAAAAACATGATGGATCTGCATCTACTATTTTACTTCTGCAGTCCAAAAATAAGTAGACTCCTAAGGGAAGTTACAACTCTGTTATCACGAATGATGATGTGAATGGGGAGTAACTACTTTTACAAAGAGATGACATCATAGCCTGAATGCAAGTTAATAAGGTTGTACAACTTCAGATGATGTGAATGAGAACATAAAGTAATACTTTTAGAGAGAGTATTTAAATATAAAAATTCAATTCATATTATGGGATCTAATTTATAATCCTCAAATGTAATGGGAGTAACAATATTAGAATTTTAATGGTTATTATTGTTTTAGAAATTCCTTAAATATGAAAGAGATAAAATAAGAATTTATTATGGCACTAATATTTCCAAAAGTTTTTAAATTAGAGATTATATAGTTGTGTGCAAATGGGGTGAAAATTCAAGACCAGATCTTAGTGATAGATTTTATGAAATATCAATATTAATTGTCTCTTAATGGGATATATGGACATGGGGTTATTCTAAACTACTGGTATTAGTTACCATGGACGAAACCCCATGTCCATATATCCCTTTAGGGGTAAAAAATGATGATAATAATCATGAATAGTAAGCACACACTATCTTGGAGTCAAATCTTGCTAAAAAACATAGTAATGAGTATAATTTATATTGAAACATGCCTTGATAAAAAAGATGAAGGTATTATCTTTCCCTTTCCAAAAACCCTAAACTAATACTCAGGAGTCAAAGTTTCCAAATTCCAATTTTCCTAGATCTTTGTGGTTATCATTATTTATGTTCTAATATGAATGATGACCTTTTTGTGAAACAATAATGTTGGAGAAAAACACTAAGAAAAACCAAATCAAACTTGTATTTGACCAATGTCATCTAAAGGTGGAGATTCAATGTTTGATTTTCCAAACATTTTGTCTTGATGTATTGAAAATATGAGAAACTGAAAAGAATTAGATTAGGAAATACAAAAAATAAAATCAAATTATTAAACAATAAATAAAGATAGGTAAGTTAAGAATATTGTTTTAAACTCAAACTTTATTTTCTAAAGAAGTACCTTGTGCTTTTATATCTCTAATAATTTGTGAAATAGTAGGAATGTTAGTGAGATAAGTTGTTGATTAAAGAAAAATGATAGGAAAATCAAATAAAATGTATCATATAGAAAGAATGTAGTGGTTTATAATGTACCTAATATAATTTGAAGTATCAAACATTCCTGAAATAATTTTAATGTTAGTTATTCAATTTTGAATATAACATATATTTAAAATATATCATTTAACTATAAGAAATTAATTAAAAAAAGAAAATATATATGTACATCATATAAATTATAAAAATTCTCATTGATAATATAAAATTTTAGACAATAATATGATTTAAAGGTTTGAATAAATAAAAAAATATGACGATCAAATTAAAATTTGAAATATATTTATATGTATATAAGATAAATAAATAATAAAAAAAATTAAAAAAATCTAAAAGAATTCAATTAGAATATCTGTATTCTTGAAGTTCACTGCTATATGATTGAATCATTATATATTGGTCTTTGGGAAACCACAACTGGAAAAAATTCCATTGGAAAATTAAAAGGGGGAAATTAAACAAAAAATAAAATGCAAGAGAAGAATTTCACCACCATCTAACTCCAAATATCAAATAGAATACATGAAAAGTATCACCTGAATTCCCCATGATATTTCTTGATACCCTTACCTAACCAAATGTTAATTCCATGTGAGACACCGTGATAAGTGAAAATTTAAGAATGCATTAAGAAATATTTTTTTTGGAAAAATTATTTTAAGAGAAGTGAACCAAAAAAACATGAAAGAGAAGAATTACAACATCATTTATCTCTAAAATTTGATAGCCTACATAAAAATACTCTCATATATTCCACACAAGATTTCAAGATGCTACACATCCTTAACCACATGTGAATCCAAAACCTAATGTCATAAGTCCAAACCTATACACATGTCATGGGAGAATGATATCATGTTTTGAGCGAGTGAACTACTCACCTATTGAATAATTGACAATGGACTTATAATGGAGGTAATCGATTGCTGAATATATCATCCCATCCTCCTCCATATATCTTATGAATTTCCTATTATTTAAAATCATTAAACTAATCCACAAGAATATATGTGCATGAACACACTATAGATAATTGAATATTGAATAACTATTAAATATTAAATAACTGTATACATTGGAAGAATTGTATAGATTATTATTTTTTCAAATACAAAAAATATTTATTAAATTAATCCAAAGAATTTAAAAAATTTAAATATAGAAAATTGATGAACCAATTATGAGAATAATAAAGATGAACTCTGTAATAAAACATGAATATGCATCTAATTATGTGAATATAAAGTAAAAAATAACACAATTAGACACTGGTGTCAAACAAAGCCCAAGTACTGTAACCACTTTTCAATAAGTATTTACAAACACAAGCCTAATATTAATTCCCTGGAAAAATGACTACTTTGGTTAGGTTTACCTGAATTTATGGAACTTTAATGCTAGAAATAGAGAACTGATGTAGTGGAGGCACTACCAAGTCCAAGAAGTGGGAGAAATGGACTTCTAAGACTGAAAATCAAATTTCTAATAGATGATAGAAAGAATATCAAGACGAGCAATGAAAAAAATTGAACAAAAAAACCATGACTGGGTTTATTTTCACTTGGATCATATTTTAATAACCATAAAACCCTAATCTGACAGGGAATGGATTCCCAGCTTAAAGAAGGGAAACCCCAAGTGTCCATGTTATACTTCCCAAACCAATATTGACATGCCCATCTATAACGCATAGATATAAAATCCACATATTTCAATAAATTTATAAAATAAAAATGGTTTATTTGAAAAAATAAATTGCAAATGAAAGACGATTTTTTCACTGGTGATATCAATATAATAATACCAAAGGTAGATAATCATTTTTATAATCCTTTATCTCAGTGGGGATTTGAAATTAGGGGAACTATCCTAAAGAGTATATCAAAGACCCTTTCTTCAGTAATATACCATGATTTGTTAATGACCAAATGAAAAACCACCTTAAAATCTCCATATATTATGACGATATTATGAAAGATATCAAAATCATAAATCTTGAGAGTTCCTCAGACTAGGATGGTTTTCTTTGATCCTTCCTTGCGGAAGCCTTGGATATTATCAAATTCAATCTCAAAAAATAAAACCACTATTATTTTTCAAGTGGAAAACTTTCTAGATAAGCTTACACCACTTATCTTATCCTCATTATGAAAGTTCCAAATACCTCATCATTTGATCAGTTCTAACCAATTAGTTTATGGAAAATTAATATTTTAGAAAAAATATTCACTGATATAGTTACCATTATCTCACCTCAATTAATCTTTAATGAATAATATGTAATTGTGAATAAAATGAGCATTCAAGGATCCATAACACTAAAAAAAGAATTGATCCATGATATTAATAGTATGAAGGTTGCCTATAACATCATGGTAAGGATCAAAATTGAAAAACCTATGATAAAGTTAGATGGATATTCAAAATTAAAATCATGCATTACCAAGGCTTCTAGGAATGATTTTGTGGAATTTGATGCTAGTTTCCCCCCGCCTAGGTTCTAAATCTCTTTATATTGAAAATGATTTGACCTTTTCTAATCTAATAGAGGCCTTCAATAGGGAGACTCAATTTACTCCACATTATTTGTTGTTTCCTAATACATTCTATGTATATAATCTTCTAGAGAGATTTATTTAGGATATATCCTTCCATTGAAAGGTATTATTGGCACCCCAAGCATCTCTCACTTGTTTGTTGGTGAAACTATTCTTTACTTTCTGTATATAATATTGAAATATATAATGGGATTTAAAAATATTATTGAGGAATACAAAAAATAAAATGAAAAATGGGTAATTAATCATAAGACTAATGTCTATATCTCCACCTTTTCACTACTATTTGAGGTACTAAAATCAAGAATAGTTTGGGGATCCATTGTATCTCTTTACCCTATTGAATACCCTCGTGTTCTCTTATCTTCTAGAATAATAAAAAAACTATTCATTTAGATATCTTTGATAAATAGATATGTGTAGAATCAAAAATTTAAAGATATGACATATTTCTTTCAATGTATTAATCACTCTTATAAAATATATTTCTACCTCCATTCCCATGCATGTTTTGTCTATCCTCAAATATCCCAAATGTGTTATTCATCACATTGAATGTACTATAAAAACATTTCTCTAGAAATCCTCACATGAAGGAAAATTCCATTGGGCTAGCTTGAAATGGCTATT
Organism: Viscum album; assembly: GCA_963277665.1. Lineage (NCBI taxonomy): Eukaryota > Viridiplantae > Streptophyta > Magnoliopsida > Santalales > Viscaceae > Viscum > Viscum album. The sequence goes on along the minus strand of OY728137.1, from coordinate 192,215,694 downwards.
TAAATCTATCAAGGAAGGTTTCAAAGGGATATGAAGACAAGGTGAAATCATACATACAATGCAGTCCAATATCACTTAGTATGCGATTTCGGGAGATTATTTCTAGGATAGTTTTGTGAGGAATGAGTTTGGAAAATCTACAGATGTAGTTTATATTATTCCAAAGTCCTCTTCTTTGATTTGGAGAAGCCTACAAGGTCCCCTCATCACTTTACTAAAGAATTATCGATGGGTTATAGGTATTGGAAACATAGTTTTTGGAAATAAAATTGGGATGGGTTTCGACTCTTCTTCCCATACTTCCCAACATTGAATATAATCATTAAAATTGATAAGAGTATTCCAAATTTCACTAAAAATGTACTATCAAGTGATCATAGATCTATATTCTATAGTATTATGTTAGTTGATGAGGATGGATTATGTTTCTTATCTCTATAAAACTTGAGACTTCTTAATAGTAAAGATTATTATAAAATATTTAATTTTTTGAAGGGGGGGATCCATTGGGTAAATTTGATAGGAAATAACCATTATAGAAAAAATTAATTTTATTTTATGGGATTCTCATCACCATGCCATCTCTATGGATAAATTTTTATAATTTAATGGAATTTAGTTAGTATTGAAATTTCATTGTAGATCCAATCCACAATTTAATATGGAAGACCATTTGTTCCTAGAGGGTGAATAGGAAATCTTTTCCTTTTATATTCTATATAAATCCCTAGGTATCTCTCCTGATTTTAGGCCCTTTAATAGTTTCTAGGATTTGGGGTGTATTGCACAACTCAATCCATCCCATTGGTTGTAAAGTGGTTCTGGTAGCCAACTATTGGACCTTCTGGGTAGCTCAAAATGTTTTAAGATTCAAGGAAAAATGTTTCTACTTCTACCTATTGAAAATAATTATAATTTATCTAATATTTTATTTATCTATTTTTTTAATGGAAATAAAATTTGGGTCACATTTTTTGGTATGCCCAATTCCTCACTAAAAGTCAATGGAAATTTTAGCTATTGTGTCTTCTTTCCCCCAATTATCTCAAGCCTGTCACTTAACTTAGACGTCACCTATTATAATGGTAATATGTGCAGAAGATGAATCATTTTTAAGAATAAATTTTAGTGGTTTTAGCCTATAGTATGATCTATGTTAAATGTTATCCTATTCTATCATAAGATAAAACCTTTTATAATGATTTATCTATTTTTTGTGAAAGGAATATATTTCTTTTGATGGTTGAGTTGGATTCTCCTATAATCCTCAAATACATGCTAGTATTCTAGGATACCCACTAAACTATACTTTATATCACTATATAAATCATAATTATTCTTTCTCCTAGTTTAGTGATATAATATACCAGGTGTGAAGGCAATAAAGTAGTGAAATCTTTGGATGTCTATGAAAATGGATCCTCTTTTATAATTTTTTTTCATCCTTAGTCAAATTTCCCCTATTTGTAATATTGTTATTACTGATGATGTATAGGCCCTTAAAAAATTTAAATCACCTTTACTTATCTCCCCCTTATTTGTGAATTTTAATTAAAATTAATCATTTAGTCAGTTATAATTCATCAGTTAAATATTTAACTAGAGAAAAACACGTTTTTTAACCACAAAATAGCAGTGAATTAGTGAAGGGAATAAGCACTGATGATTACTAAAAAGTCTCCCATAGGATCAATGAAATCAATTAGGGGTTGGGTGAGTTAATGATTTAGCGTTCTTCAATTTGTTTTACTTTTTAAACAACATTCATCACTAATTAGAGTGATTTAAATTTACTATTAAACACAAAAATGCATATACAGAATAAGGAAAAATATATTTAGAAGGTTTAAATCTCAAAATGAGAAGTATAATCCTTGGTGTTTAGAATCACCCTTGATCACAATACTAATTAGTGTCAAACCTTGGATTACAATGAGAGGGTTTTAACTATATACTTGCATTAAACTTCTACTAAATGTGTACGCTCACCCCACACAGAAACAATGATTTAATTTTTTTTACAACAACTAGAGATTCTTACAAAACTTCATACATTAGTGATATTGTCAGTGGAATTATTATTTTTTAATTCTTTCAATCTTATAAGTCATATATTTTTCCTATTCATTTTCTTACATAACAACGATCCATAACTTTTTCTTCTTCTTTCACTTCAATTATCTTTATCTCTTTGATATATGAGATATTGAATGTAGTACTATATCAATTATTCTATTTAATAATATCTTTGACACCCTTATTATTATTATATTTTTCATTTTATATTCATAGTAATTTATAAATATTATTTACATAAATTAAATATGGGAATTCCCATGAAATCTAAACATCTTCATAATTCAGGTTAAATATTCCTAAATTATTCTCTAGATTTATTTAAATATATAATTTAAAATATTTTACTTGAAATTAACTCTAATATTAGCCATTATCTTCTCTTAATTATTCCACAAATCTTGGCATCTTATTCTCTTAAAAAATATTCCATGAAATCCTATGCAATTGATTCTTTTAAAACAACCTCTATATGTGCATTTCTCTATGAATCATTAAAAACAAGTACTCTACCTTGTGATGTGGAACATATAACACTATATTATTAAATAATAATATTTTATTTTAATTTTTTATTCGATTAAGATCATATCCTAAAGTATTATATGATCTAATTTTATTCCTCAACATTATTTTATAAAAATCATGAATATTCTTCTCTAAGAACAATTCATAATTTCAAAAAGTATTTGACTCTTAAAAATTAATTAATTACTCTTTATAACTCCAAATATACTCATAAAAAGTATTTTTTAAATATTACCAAGTCTATTTAACTCTTACATACAAAAATATAGTTTTGAAGTCTGGTTTTACTCTTCCAAAGTCACCAAATACTTTATTAATTCATGAGATACACTACTTAAGTAATGAATTTATTATATTTTTTATATACTATATAATGGCTGAGACTTATAGAGTTTTGAGGACTTTGAAAAATTCTAGATTCCAATTCCAAAATTCCAGAATACTTCAAAACACCTCTAGAAAAATTCCAAACTCCCTCAAACTCCCCCAAAGACATCTCCTCACATTTTAAAATTAATTTTTTGTAATTTGGAATATGATTAATGTATTTAAATAAAAATCCAACCCAATAAACATATCCATTTCAAACTTTATCAGAAAATATTCTCTAGATAAATTCCATAATCTATATGACTTCTTATCCAACTTTAAAACACAACATATTCAATAGGGTCTCAAAATATTTTGACCTCAATAGTCATTAGTTAATAAAAGAGTTTTAAATCAAAATGTTTTAAGTAATAAATATATAATCACTATCTAAAGTTTAGATATATTTGTTAAAATATATATTTGAGACTTTTATGGTCATCATATACAAAAAATCATTCATTGAAAAGGTTTTTCCATCAATAGTTTAAATAATATACCATGATAACATATCCAAAGTTATGATTTAGGTAGTTTCTCACATGAAGAGAAAGTTTTCTACACCCATTGTTAGTAAATGATGTTCTTGAATCAATACACAACCTAAAAATATTGGATAGGCATCATGAAATAATTTTAATCTCTAAATTAATGGAACTAAGGTCAATATTGGATCTGTAGTAAATCACTTCTTCAAAACTTCAAAGGCTGTATAGAATTTATTTAAAAATATAAATTTAAATCATTTATTAGTTATTTTTTTCTAAGATATAAAAGTATTGAAAAATATAATATTAAGAATTAGTAATATCCTATATTTCCTAGAAAACTTTTAATTTCAAACACATTTTTATGAACCATCCAAAATTTCACCACCTCCATCTTCTCAAGATCAATGTATATTTACATTTATATGAAAAAAGACCAATAAATTTAACTTCTCTAATCTATAATTAACATTTATATATTAGAAAATAATTAATTCTCTCGTTGAGACTTTAAAATGACACAAATATGATTTCCATGCTCATCATGGGATTTAGAATATACTCTAATATCATTTATAAAACTACATTAAAAGAATTATGTCAGGTATCGAATATATGATTATTAATAACATAATTATGGAATGAGAATTTATCAACCTGAAGGTTATTAAAAAAATAATCACATCATTCACAATATCTCTAAAAATATATTTTTTACATCCTTTAACCTCATTGGAGATGATGAACCCTGAAGAATAGATTTATCTTTGAAAATCAACTTTTCCCATTCAACTAATCAAATAAATAGTTAATTATAAGAAATGGATAGTGGTTCTTGATAGTAACTTGGATCAAATATTGTTTTCCTACAAACAACTATAGTCTTATCTTCTTTCAAAGTGAATGGGTCTAGAGCACCCCCCAAAAAATTTCTTATTCTAATGAAAACCTTTTCCTTAAACCCATTTCATTAATTTTTCTAGTATTTAACTTAGATAGATACAAATAAATTTTCACCACTTAGTTAGATGGTATACATGAAAAAATTGGAAGGAATACATAAACTAAAATGTCAAACACTATAGTAGAAAATTTTAAATTTTCAACTTATAATACACCAAGCATCATTATAACCACTTTGAATGTAATATCCCCCCTTCTCTTGATTCGATACTATATGGAAAACATAAAAGTACTATTCTTTAATAAATTTATATTGAATCTAGATTTGAGAAATGAATGACAGACACCTTTGATAATAATAAATGTGAGCTAAAAAGAATGGGTTAACCAATTCATGAAAAAAATATCAAATGTGTTCATATCCATGATAAATAAATACAATAAATTCCTATATTTTCCAATATTATAGTAAAATTAAAACACATCCCAATTCCTTAAATCTTATTTCCTAAAATAGTGTCAATTCTTATTCATTTTGAGGATACTTAAATATTTAATTTGAATAGAGACACTATGTTCTCACATATAAAATAATTTGAGGCAAACATATCAACTAATGAAAAGGAAATTTTAGATTATATTAAAATAGTACCCCACTTACTAAATATCCTCTCCAGCACCTATCAATGATTTCAAAACTACACAAATCTTTTATAATCACTTATATTATTTATGTGGAGGTAGACCTAGTCAATAATAATGTGCACTCAACAATCGACCACGTCCACTATATTATACACTCCAACTAGAACAAATAGAAAGAGGCACACTACCTTCAGTTGATAGATCTAGATATACATGGGTATATTTCAATAGAAATATCAGAATTTTTAAGAAATTCATCTAGAAAACCTTTTAATATATCCTAATTGGCAACATAAGTGGAATTTCTTTCCTCTATAAATATTGTTTTGCACTATTTTTTATAGAAGTCTACATTTGTAAAAAAAATTAAAGTTCTTCCTAAGATAGGAGTAGATGGAGTTCTGTCTCTTGGATCTCCTTAATAAAATACATCCCTACTCGTATCATCCCAAGACACTTCTATCAATTAGAACACCACTCACTAGAACTGAAATCAAGATATGAAATTACCACTCTTACACTTCCTCTACAAATCTATTCCATCTAATACTACCTTTTTATAACCATTGAAAAAGTATAGTGGATATACTTCCATAGATGCATCTATAGTGATTCATATAGACTCTTCTAAAATCATTTATGTTTAGCTTCCTTTTCCCCAGTCAGACAAGGATAAAATAAAGATTATATGTAACTCTAGAAACATATTCCATAGAAAATAATTTCCCTGGTTTAAGCTATAAAAGTTCATGATATTTAAATCGATGGAGTTTCTCTAGATAAAATTTCTCATAGAATAATTCAAAAAATCCCCTCTAAGTGAGCCCCGATCCTTTTTAACCTTAACTATTGCATACTACTATTAGTGACTAGCTCCTTCAAGAATAAAATTATCTTGAAAAACACTATATATTTATGAATTCACAATAATATTGAATATATAATGAATTTTATCAACCCACTCCCTATCTTATTAAATAAAAACATCACCTTGTAAAGTTGTGATGATTAAAATGATAATCCTTTATAACATCTATAATTTAGGGTTCCCAATATGGGTTTACATTCTCCATAACTTGAAGAAACTAAGTTAATCCCTTAAAAACCTATGGATCCATAAGTGGTATAGTTAATAAAGCATGTTCATCAGCTCCTTCCTATATATCTATTAGGGTTAAATATGAAAACATCTTCTACATTTAGGTAAATATCATATTAGATTCCATTTATAAGGATAATAAATTAAGAATCTACAAAACATAGGAATAATAAATTTATAGCCCATCCCCTTTCTCATCAACTTAATTTTTATCAAATCACTTCATACTTTAAAAAATGTTTTACAAACATTAAAATACTTTTATTAATGATAAGCGTGAAAATTTTAACTAACAATAATAAAAAATGAATTTTCCAGAGAAAATGAATTAATCGAACAATTTATATTAACCTTTCCATGACTAATAAATATAAAATAAACCCTTATTTTATTATTATTAAAATTTTAATTAATATATGTCATTAATTTATTCATACTATAAATGAAAAAAACATAGGAAATTATACAATATGTTTCTATATCCTATATATTCCTACTTACATACACATACTTGTGATGCATGAGACTCATTAGAATGGGTATAACTCAATGAAAAAAAATAAAAAAACAAGATTACACTTGTTAGATTATGCATCCAACATAATTATATTAGATAATAATATTTATGGGAATATTTTATAGTGCTTATTGTTTCATATCCTTTCTTATCCTATTCCCACTTAGTGTGCACTGGTACCATTTTAGAATGGATTTGTTCTGGTTACCTGAACAATATCCAAACTAGGTCATTACAACACCTCATGTTCAATTTATAATAACTAGATTCTAGAATAAACACCAAGGGATGATATATATAACCAAATAACTTATTTCCTGATATATAAATAATATATATGATCATATAATTATAACATAAAATAAGTATAATGTATACCAACATCAGAAAAAGAAAAAAAATAACATGTTTATCAATGAATAAATTTTTTATTATAGGGTACCTAATAAATATATAAAATAATATAAAAACCTTATAAATTCATGTAGAATTTATTAAATCTAACAAATCACACTTAAATTTATATCATAAATACTCAAAGGAGTTCCAAGAAAAACATGCACTAAAACCCATAATGTTTAAGAGACTATGGGTTAATAAAATTAAATCCCATGTGAGGAAATACCAAAAATTAAGTCTTGAATAAACCTCATTTCCTCTACTAAGTCCTCCATATATATCATACAAATATCTATACCACTTAAGATCCATGTTTTATGATTCCCCTGTCGGAGTTGGAACCCTAGAAAAAACTAGATTTATACTTTGGATTACCAATATATATATAAATTATCTTTTCAAATAATTACTATTATTATATGTAATGTTAATGTGATAATTTCATTATAATATTCATTGAATTAATAGGTTATAATAGATCCTCTCTATAATGAGAACCCAGAGATTCCTTAATGATATTCTTAAATAAATATGTGTTATATCCTAGATAACATCTATATGATGGGATAATTATGATGTTTTAATATCATGTAATGAAGGATAAAAAGACATTATGACTTATTATCAATAATTTTACACTTAGTGGTCTCTAAGAAATGGGGGTAATTTATAAAAACATTCTAATAAGAATTACTTATGTTTTATTTATCATCATATATTCTTATTTTCTCATGTGTGTATTGGTCTTTAGACATGATATCATTATTTAGGTGTATCATGGTGAAGTAGTAATTTTATGGAGCGTTATAAGTTATATGGAATTAATTGAAAGGTAATGAATAGATTTTTCCATTACATATTAATAAAAGAAGTTATCTTTGTCCTTTTTATTAAAGAAAAACTTTCTGAAAAATTTCATGGCCATGGTAGTTTATATATTGGTTTTTATTATAATTTTAAAGAAAATAAATTGATCATATAGGGTGATAATAAATGTATGTATCCTGTTTGATGAGATATCGATTAATAAAGGATAATATTTCATAGTATAATTTTTATGAATATTATTGTAGTTTATGTAAGGACCTAGCATTAAACATTACATATTCTAGTGAACTTAAAATAGAATTCAATTTATTTCATTCCCATATATCTTTTAGAATTATATTTTTAGACATCTAGGTCATAAATATTATATAACAAACCCAAATATTAAAAATTTTACACTTCCAATTAGTATTAATTTTTCCCAAAAAATAAAACTCTTAAGGTATAACATGTTTTATTTTCATGAAACATCTTCAAAATTTTGATATATACTTTATAATTCTCCATAATCATCCTAAAACCCTATTAAAAACATTTTAAAATATGGGATGAGCATAGTAATCTTAGTAAGGGACATAAAAAGGAAGAAAGAAACTCTTAGTTAATGAATAGTTATAAAAATTTACCTTGTAAAAATAATCTCTAGGATCAAATTAAATAATTTTTTTCCAAATAAATTACCTTCCTTACCAAAATATTTTCATAAAACATTCATAATAAATATTATGAGAAAAATAAAACTCATAAGGTTTCTTTGAATTCCTAAAAAACTCAAAATAATGTTTTTCACAAAGTATACTTTTCATCATTACAAAGTAGTATATATTTTTCTTTACCTTGTAAAATCAAATGATTTACATAAAACCCCATATAAATCATATCTAAATAATATTGGAAACTTGAGACATCATCTTACTTACACATGGAATAAACATCATGGTTATACTTGGACTAACCATTACAATTACACTTAAAGTAAACATCATGGTTATAATTGGAATAATCATCATAGTATATTCCAATAATCCCTTAGGTGAAACATAATTGGTTAAATCTATACCTTTACCCAAAGCATTATAGATATATAATGGGATCACCTGAAATTGGTTTATAATGGAACCAACCATCCTCATAAACAATTCACATTAACCATAACATAATAATTACACATAAAATATTGCATCAAAAAAAACATTCTTGAGGAAAATACCCTTTTCCATTTTGAAATCACTTATAAAAAAACTGTGCAATAATAAAGGATGATATTTTCATTAAAATGAAGCTTGTAAGATTTTAAATGAATATTTAAAGAAAAAATTAGTCATGATAGTAGAAAATACTATTAATTATTTATAAGTTAAAAATAATATTCCTTCAATATTATTTTCAAAAAATTCACAAAGTATAATATTTGTAAAATGAAAAAAATATTCCTTTAAAACCATTTTGTAAAAAATAAAACATGGTTGAAAATGACTTTAAAAAATTATATAATAATATTAAAAACCTTTTTTAAATCATTTTTATAAAACAATCATATATAAATGGAAGAAAAATAGAGTTTTAAGGGAAACTATAAATAAGGTTTTTAAAATAAAGTCCCTTACCACGAGTTCAACTCATCATGTACACTCTTTATCTTCATGAATAATTAACATAGTTTAATTACTTACTTTCTTAAGAAACTATTTCAAGAATATAATTCCTTTTATTTTATCGATTACTATGCTATATTTAATTATTTAATTATTTAAATCCATGTTGGTTGTTTCGATGATATTCATTTCATAAGTCCAAAATAGCTTTGGTAAGTTGAATATGGTAAAAGAGTTCATTGTTAAATCATCTAAAAAATAATAATCATGTAATAATTATCATTTTTATACATCACTTATACTTTTAAATATAACCATTAAATATGTTTATGTCCAATGAACTATGTTATAATCATCAAGAAGGTAGACCGTACATACACATGAGTAATGTTTCCATTTTTCAACGATCATCAATGAAGGAAGGTAAGTATTATTTTATGATTAAAAAATTATCATAATATTATAAATATAATATTAATTCTTTATATATACTTATATATATCTTCCATGTGAGGTGTGCTGAAAAATTAATCACATCAATTCATGGTGGTGCTAGTCCACATATACACACGAACAACATTATATTTTCTATAGAATGGAAAGGTAAGAAGTTAAGTGATATATAATCCTTTTAAAATGATAAACCTATCATTAACATCACATATAAACATTAATATCATCATTATAATCAATCAATGCGATATGGGGATAGAAAATGAATTACATCAGTTTTTGAGGCGGTAGTCTATCATACACACGAATGATGGTTTATTTTCCCATTTGATGGAAAAGGAGATAGATATTGGTTATTATATTAACATAATAACATCTCATTATAATTAGGATACTGATGTTATGATTTTATCATGGTTTAATAAGATTCAAAGAAGGTTGAATAAGTAATAAAATCGAAACACTCGATTAAAAATGATACATCTTCTTCGGAAAATATCCTTTGCTTAACAACTTAAGACCACTAAGGTTGGTGTTATGCCTTAAAAAAGAACTCTATAATGATGGTATGGATTATAAAAAGTTATTTAGGGAGCTATTTTCTGAACAAAATGTGTTTTAAAGTGTCAAGGAATTATAAAAATAGATGCCCTTTTATAAGAGAGGGGTGGGGCACTCTTAGAATTCCTCAAAATACTAAGTTAATATAAATTAATTTTCAATTAAAAATTACTAAAAAATAATTTATTTATAATATAAAGTGATAATTTTTCTAAATATCCCTATAAAATAAAAATTATACAAGTTTTTCATATGTTTTTACCCTTATCATTTGGTTTTAACCCATCGTAAACCCCTTTCACACATACTGTGATAATAAGGATTTTCATTTTTTAGGGTCAAGATAATAATTATAAATTAAAAAAAGTCCAATAAATGAACCATAAATGATATTATAAACCATATTTTAGTAATTTGGATGAATATAATTTTTTTTAAAATTTTATATCATTTAATAACATTTTATTTATTATAAAATACAATTAATTCAAAATTTTAGAATTATTCATTACATTGATTTTTATAACATATAGACAAGAAGTAAAATTCAGAAAAAATTTAATACATATCCAACATATCAGGTTCATTTAGAAAATTCTTTCATCACATTATTTAACTCAAATTATGTTAATTTCAATACTTTTAAAATCATTTATTTTATTTTTACATTAATTGAATAATTACTATGTCAGTGTTATGTAAGCATTTAAGGAAATTATTTCTTTCCTAAAAATTAAAAAAAATTACCATGATGAAGATAATTTGTTTTATTAAAAAAATATTTATAACTAACCATATCTTTTGATAATATCAATGTTAAAAATATTTTAATTAATAAAAATAATAGCGTGACATTTTTTATTTTTCTTTAAATAAAATATTATAAAGGTAATAATCTCATATATATAGACAAAAAATGCAAACAAAATCCATATAAATGAATATTAAATGAGTTTTAATGAATTGAAATCATCCAATAAAATTAAGGCATGTGTTTTGGCCATTTTCTAGTCCATATAATTTTATTTTTTAACATTAATCAATTGTTTCACCCTTTACTGTGATAAAAAAAGCGCTAATGTTAATATTTATATTGAACAAAAATAAAAGGGTCATATTTACCAAATTTTGGACTCACTGGTTCCAAATATGTATTGTATTTTTAAAAATTAAAAACACAAAGTGGGAAATTTTAATTTAATATTAAAAAGGAAAAATGAAATGAAAAATGTTTTTTTCATAAAAATATGTTTTTAAATATGAAATGTTTTTACACTAAATTAAAGTATAAAATTCATTGTAAAAACCCTAATTGAATAATTATAAATAAAATAGAAAAATTATGTTTTAAAACTATCAAAAATATAATTTGACTTTATAAACACATTAAAAGAAAATAGTTTTTAGTAAAAATAATTATTTTTAACTATTAATTGAAAAATTAATCTTTTCAAAGAATTATAAAAAAATTATTCTAAAATAAGTTTTGACATGGTGAATTCAAAAATATAAAATATTTTTTAAAATAAATTTTATAAAATTTCCAAAAATTAATTATAATATTCACTCATAAAAACAAAGAAAAATAATTTATAAAGAAAATGTATTTTTGAATAATAAAAAGAATAATAAAAATAAATTTATTATTTAAAAATAATTAATAATTACATTGTAAATGAGTAGTATCATTATATATTTCAAAATACAATTAATGCTATTAATTCCTTCCAATTTAACAGCTATGTTATAACTGTCACATTTAAATAATAATAATTCATTGTTCGTTTATGCTTGGGGTTGAATATCTTGCACACAATCACACATAGTATTTATTTTTAAAACATTAAGTTATTACATTATTCAACCTTATAAGTTGTATCCTTTAAATATGGGCATGTTTTTGGTATCCAGGGTTTGAATTTTCAAAATAACTTTTTTGAAATATCACATCGTAAAAAGGGTTAATAAAACATCACTTGAAAGGAGAGAAATGTAAAGTAAAAAGGTTATCTAGAATAACTCATAACTATTTTTACATGTATAAACACATTAGTTTGAAGTGAAAACATGGACATGGTAGATAAAACTAACACCCAAATACTGATATAGAGTGATAGAGAACATGAAAAATAGAAAGTTGAACATCAAAAAACTACAAATATATGATGTGTTAAGAGACCCTTGATTTATCAATATGAAAATTTAATAGATAACATTTTTCAAAGAAATTTTCCTAGATTTGAGAAATTACTTTACTATATAGACTAAGAACATAAATAAATATACTTATGTGAAAAGTAAAGTTTCATCCTTTAACGAATTTCCAGCATAATCTCATTTTTCATTCCAAATGATGATTATTCAAGATAATTTTTTCATTCTTGAAGCTATAGAATCAACTTATAATGGATATAATAATTCCAAAAGGGATAAAAATAAATTTATAATATATTTATATGTTAAAAAACCAAAATGGTTAGCATAAGGTAAGATAATTATAAAAATTAATAAACCTTTATACAAAGAAATAATACATTAATCACCAAAATTCAACAGTAATACCCAAAGTTAAAACTAAATCATTATATAAATAAGTATCATTAAAATTATTTAAAATATACCCAGACAAGATTTAAACCCAAAATCTGAAGTATTTGATCACTCATTCTACCAAGATAAATTTTACATTTATCTCTAACTAACATCAATCACTCTTAAAGTATCATACTAGAAATATATATTCCATAATCATATAATATCTAATATGTGGTAATAATTTCCATAAATTACATGAATCACCATAAAGACATATTAAAGTTATATAATATTTCTAAAATATAGTCCATCCTTTATTCCTAAAACAAACCCTATAAGATTCTATTTACCTTAATCAATTAAGGTTTAAAAAATATTGATCAAAATCTAAAATAAAATTAATCACTTAATAACCAAATAAGTTATCAAACCCATGGTTATTTATAAAATAAAAAATATGTTACCTTAATTGTAATAACCTATAATTAGATCAATATCCAAGATAATATAAACAAAAATGGTTATAAATACCTTTAAATTTAAATATACAAAATGAAAAGTCATTTTTTCCTCATACAACACATTCTCATTTTAAACTTAAAAGTCACATATACCTCAAACACCCATCAAAAATCCAAAAAATGACACCCTTTTACAAAAAAATAATAATCCTTAAGTTTTTCATGATCCATATAAAATTTAAAATACTAGAATATCATTGATAAAATACCATTATATCATAATTCTAAATATTTTATACATAAAAAAAATCCTTTATTCAACTTCCATCTTAAATCTTTAACCATGATTTGTCATATTATTCCTTAAGACTAACATTCTAAAATATTAAATATAAATCATGATCTAATAATTAACAATATAAATTTAATCATGAATCATATAATAATAATAATAATAATAACAATGATAATAATAATTCACACCTTTAAAATTTTGATCACCAATCATTCCAATCCCAATTTCTAAGTCCGAGGTCCCATGATATTCCAGGTGGAGTTATTATGTTAGTAAAGTACCTCAAAACTATTCCAATATCCTTAGATTATTTCATAAATGCATAGTTGTTACATCTCAATTGAAATGGATGTTGATAGAGATCAATTTTTTTTAAATAATCTCAGGTTTTGAACATAAATTTTTGAAACATCCTCCCTAACTATTTTTCCATAATACCTCAGGATATGGTTTAACTTGAGTTTTTTGAAAAAGGGTTGGCTCTTATAATAATATTTTTTTTATAATAAAATAAAGATATACGATGCTCAAATATCACCTTTTTTGTAGATTAATAGAGAACTTGCATCCCTATTTCATAATTATATGTTGTTAAAACTTGATAAAGTCCCATATTATATTTCCAAATAAGAGTAGGATGGTATAGTTAATTTTTCATAAAATATTCAAATATATCCCATGGTATATCATGATATCAAAGAATAGAAGAAGATTTGGATATATTATAATGTTTTTTTTGGAAGTTAAATGTTATAAAATGTTTTTAAGTTACTGGATCTTGATTTGTCATTGATAATTTCAAGTGAGACCTCTAGTAGATAAATAAGGTTTGTGTTTTATTTTCATCCTTCCATATTGTAAAAGATATTCCACCATACTGAAGTAAATTTGAGAGTCAATAACTAATAATTTCATTATGGATACTAGAGTAATCATCTAAATAAATTTTAAATGAATTAATATATGAAAAAATTCCTTTTAGTATATAACACCTTAGGTTTAATATTGGTTATCTATAGTCATAATTCAATTATATAACCTTATATTCAAAAATTTCAAGAATATACCATGGAATTTTAAAACTATTTGTGCAGTAAGGGAACATTCATCATGCAACATAATGATGGCTGAGATATACTCAACCAACTCTATTTGGGGTTATTATACCTACATACATCTATTCCAAAACCACATCCTATTATAGTATCTAGATAGGAATTTATTACTATGAAAATCACTTAATATATACCATAAATTATCATATACTTATACTTATCCCTAGGGGTTGTAACAAAATGTCTTTATTATAATCTCCAAATTTATCTAAAACATTTCTCTAATACAAATTGCAAGGACCTAGACATAAACAATAAATTTTATATTGACTTTAATCTAGAATCAAATTATTAAATTCCAAAATATATTTTAGGTTTAGAGTTTTAGAGAGTTATTTCACAATTATAGCATAAAAAATCTATATATTAAAAAGTGGACACTTCTATTCAGTAACCATTTTCCCACAAAAACCTTAAAGATATAATATGTATTCATTTTATGAAAAATATTCAAAATTTTTATCTTGACATCATCCTTATCCTTAATCATTCATAAAATCTGTGAAAAACATTTTAAAATGAGGTATGAGAATAAAAAAATTATTAAGGGACAAAAAATAAATAAATAAAAAAACCACTAGTCCATGAATACTTATTAAAATTATCCTTTTTCGCAATGAAATTTGGGATAAAAAGAAACAATTTTATTACCCAATAAATCACCTTAAATTAACAAATATTTTCATAAAACATTTCATAATACATTCTAGAGGAAAAATAAAACTCAAATTTGAAATCACGAAAAAATAATAATAATATTTTTCATAAAGTATAATTTTCAACCTTATAAAGTTGTATATACTTTTCTTTACCCTATGAAATCATTATATTTAAATAAAAACCCATATAAAGCATAGATAAATCATATTTTTTACTTGAAGAATCATCTTAATTACTCATGGAATAACTTTCATGGTTATAATTGGAGTAACCATTGTAGTTACACTCAAAATTTCCATCACGGTTATACTTGGAATAACCATCATAGTATATTTCCATAACCCATTAGGAGAAACCTAATTAGTTAACTATGTCCCTTTACCCAATGCATTAGAGAGATAAAAAAGTATCACTTGAAATTTATTTATAATGAAACTGCCTATCCTCATCAATAGTTCTCAATAACCATAATATAATCATAACACATAAAATCTTGCGTTATAAAAACACTCTTATGTAAAATATGCTTTTCCATTTTGAAAATAATTATAAATAAACCGTACAATAATAAAGGAAAAAAATTTAATTTTAAAGAATATTATAATATTTTAATGTAATATTTAAATAAAAAATTATTCATGATATTAGGAAAATCCATTCATGCTTTATAAGTTAATAAAAACATTTTTCCCATATTTTTGTTAGAAAATTTAAAAAGCACCTTGTTTTGAAAAAAAAGATTCCTTTCAAACAGTTTTTAAAAAATTAAAACATGGATAAAAAATACATTAAAAAATCATATAATAATATTAAAAACCTTATTTAAATAATTTTTATAAAACAATAAAACGTTTATGGAATAAAAAGAGAGTTTTAAGGGAAACATTAAATAAGGTTTTTAAGACAAAGTCCCTTACCTTGAGTCTGTATCATCATGTACATTATTTATAATCAGGAATAATAAAATTAGGTTAATTATATAATTTATTAAAAACCTTTTAAAGTTTATTATTCTTATTTATTTTATCTCTTAACATGTTTTAGTTAATTATTTAAATTCATGTCAGACGTTTTGATGATACTCATTTCATAAGTCCAAAATGGATCCAGTAAGTCAACTATGGTCAAAGAGATAATTGTTCCATAATATATAGAATAATAATAATAAAATAATTATCATTATTATGCATAAATTATAATTTTAAATACATTAATTAAATATGGTTATGAAAAATTAACTACATTACAATCATGGAGATGATAAGTCGTACGTACGAATGAGTAACGTTTCCATTTTTCAACGATCATTATGAAAATAAGATAAGTATTATTTTTTATTTCCATAATGATAATAATATCATAAATACAATATTTATTAATTAAATATACTTATATATATATATATATCATCCATGTGTTTTGGTGATGAAAAATTAATCACATCACTTCATGGAGGTGGTAGTTCACATGCATGCATGAACGGCGTTATCATTTTCAATGAATGAAAAGGTAAGAAGAAAAAGGATATATTATCCTTTTATAATTATAAATATTCCATGAATATAATATATAAACATTAATCCCATAATTATAATATATCCATGGGATATAGTGTTGTAAAAATAATTACATCAATTCCCGAGGTGGTAGACTGTCGTACATACGAACAATAGTTTCATTTCCCATTTGATGGAAGATGAGACATATATAGGTTTTCATATTAAGATAATAACATCTAATTATATGTAGTATAATTTTATTATTATTTTATCATGGTTTAATAATATTTAAGGGGGATGGAAGAATAAATAAAATAGAAACACTCTATTAAAAACCATACATCTTCTTCAGAAAACCAACTTTTCTTAACACCTTAATAGCACTAAAGTTGATGTTATTCCAAAAAAAGCCTCTAAATGAGTGGAGATATTATATTAAGGTATTTTTTATAGTATTATACAAAAAAATTTGTTTTTAAGTGTGATGGAATGAGGAAAAGAGGCTCCCTTTTATAAGTGAAGGGAGGTGCACTCTTGGAATTCCTCAAAATATTAAATTAATATAAATTAATTTTCAACTAAAAATTCCTAAAAACTAATTTTTTATAATATAAGATTATTATTATTCAAAATATCCTCATAAAATAAAAATTAAATAAATTTTTAATATTTTTTTACCCTTATCTTTTGGTTTTAACCCCTCATTAACCCCTTTCACACTTACTGTGACAATAAGGATTTTCAAACTTTAGGGGTCAAGATATTTAATATAAATATGAAAAAGGACCATAAATGTACCATTGTTGATATTATAAACCATATACTACTAATTTAACCAAATATAATATTTTTAGTAAATTTATATCATTTAATAAAATATTATTTATTATAAATTATTGTTAATTTCAATTTTTATAACAAATTATTAATTTGATTTTAAGAACATAATGAAAAGAAGTAAAATTTGAAAAAAATATTTTAGTAAAAACTTATCATGTCATGTTAATTTATAAAATCATAGTATCACATTATTAATCTTATATTGTTTTAATTTTAATATTTTTAATATCATTTATTCTATTTTTTTATTAATTTAATATTTATTGTGTTAGTGTTGTGTAAAAATTTAAGGTAATTATTTCCTCCCTAAAAATTTTATAAAGTTATCAGGATGAAGATTAATATTTTATATCTCAAAAAAATATAACTGAACATATCCTATGCTAATATTTAGGGTAAAAATATTATAATTAATAAAATTAATAGTGACATTTTTTTTCTTTTCTTTAAATAAAATATTATAAAGGAAACAATCTCATTAAAATGGAAAAAATGCATTATAATAGAAGATTAAATGATCATGGATAAAATGGTATCATAAAATAAAATTAATTCAAGTGTTTTGGTTATTTTCAAGTCCCTATCATTTTATTTTTAACTTTAATTACTCATTTTACCCTTTACCATGATAAAAAAATTTCTAAGGTTACTTTTCATATTAACCAAAAATAAAATAGAAATATTAACCTAATTTATACCCACTGATTCCAAATACTAAATCTATTTTTCAAAATTCAAAATACAAATTTGGAATAATTTAATTAAAAATTAAACTGAAAAATGCAACAAAAAATAGTTTTTTAGAAAAATATCCTTTTAAAATATAAAATATTTTGATACTAAATTCAGGAATAAGATTAATTTAAAAAACAAGAATAGGATAATTATAAATAAAAATTAACAAAATATATTTTAAAAATAATCCAAAATATAATTTGACTTTATGAACACATAAAAAGGAAATACAATTTTTAATAAAAATCAGTATTTTTCACTATTTAATGAAAAATTAATCTTTTAAGAAAATTATCAAAAATTAATTCTAAGATATTTTTTTGAAATGGTTAATTAAAAAATGTAAAACATATTTTTAAATAAATTTTCTAAATTTTTTAAAAAATAATTATGATATTCACTTATAAAAAAACATTTATGAATAAAAAGTATTTTTGAGGAATAAAAAGACTACTAAAAATCGAGTTCTTATTTACAAATAATTAATCAAAACATTAGAAATTAGTAGGAACATTATATATATATATATATATTAAAATGTGGTTAATACTCTTTATTCCTTCCAATTTAATGGCTATGTTATAATAGTCGCATTTAAAAAATAACAATTTATTATTCATTTAAGCATAGTATTGTGTATCTTGTATGTTATAGAACAAAATATTTATTTTTGAAATATTAGGATATTTCATCTCCCCCATTTTAGAAATTTTACCCTCAAAATTTTAATTTTTTTTGGTATCTAGGTTTTTACGTTTAAAAACATCTTTTTTTGAAATCTCACATTATAAAAAGGGTTAATAAAACCTCCACTTGAAAAGAGAGAAAAGAGAAGCACAAAGGTCATATTGAATAACACATAACTAGATTTCCATGTAGTAAAACATTGGTTTGAAGTGAAAACATGGACACAGAAGAAAAAATAATGCCTAAAGGCTCATAAAGTGTGATATAGAACATGTTCATGAGAAAGTTAACCATCACAAAACCATAAATCTATGATGGGATTAAAGACCATTTATTTCTCAACAAGAAAATAAAGCAGATGGAATTTGTTTCTATATACATTTCATATAGTTAAGGAATTCCTTTATCATATAGACTAATAACATAAAGAGATATAATTACTTTAAAAGTAAAGTTTCACCCTTTAATCAATTTCCACCATAATCTCATATTTTTCTCCTAATGATGAGTATTAATGATGAAATTTTCATATATTAAGCACTAGAATCAAATTCAAATAGATCAAATAATTCCAAAAAAGGATCACAAGTTATTCTTACTTTATTTATAAATTACCCCAAAATAAAATGGTTAGCATAAGGTAAGATAATTATCAAAATCAGTAAACCTTTATATGAAGAAATAATACATTAATATAAATAATTCAATATTAATACCCAAATATCAAACTAAATCATTCAATAAAGAACTATCCTTAAATTTATTCAAAATATTCCCAACCAAGACTAAAACCCAAAATTAGAATGATTTGATCATATATTCTTCCAAGATAAATTTAGTATTTGTCTCTAATTAACATTAATCACTCTTAAATTCTCATACAGGAAATTTATATTCCATAATCATATAACCTCCAAGATATGGTAATCATTTCCATAAATTACCCGAATCACTATAATGAAAAATTAGAGTAATATATTCTATCCAAAATATAATTCATCCATTATTCCCCAAATAAATCCCACAATATTCTATTCACCTAAATCAATTAGGGTTCCCAAAATAGAGAATAACATCTGAAATAATATTAACCACTTATTCAAAAAATTACTTATCAAACCCATGGTTATCTATACAATAAAACATATATCCCCCAAATTATAATAACCCATAATTTACTCATTATCAATGATCATATAAACCCTAATGGTTATCAATAACTTTATATTTAAAGACACAAAATTCAAATGAATTCTTCCTAATTTTTTTTCATGTTAAAATTAATGGTTTCATATACCTCAAACATCCATAAAAAAATCCCAAAATTTTCACCTCATTTCAAAAAAAAAAAATTTAATAGTTTCATGATTCTTATAAAATTTATAATATACTAGAACATCATTTATAAAATACCATTACATCATAATTATGAGGACTCATTACATAAACACATCCTTTATTCAACTTCTATATTAATCCTTTAACCATGATTTTTCATCTTATTCCTTTAAAATTCCATTCCTAAAGATTTAATATAAACCATTCTCTATGACTCAAAAATATCAATTCAACCACAATTCAAAACAAAAACAAAAACAACAACAACAACAAAAAGAATAATAATAATAATTAGTACCTTTTAAATATTTATCACTATTCATTATAACCCAAATTTCGAATTCTTAGGTCCCATGATATTCTAGGTGGAATTCTTATATTAGTAGAGTACCTCAAAACTTTTCCAAGTTCCTTTGCTTCTTTTATCCATGCATAGTTTTCAAATCTCAGTTGAAATATATTTTGAAATAGATCAAAATTTTTAAAATAATCCTAGGTTTTGAACACAAAGTTTGGAAACATACTCCCTAAAGTTTTTTCTATAATACCTTAAGATATGGTTTAAATTGAGTTTTTAGAAAAACGGATGGTGTTTATGAAAATAAAAAAAATCAGATAATACAAAAAGGATATACTCTGTATGAAGACCACTTTCTTATATAGAAAAATAGTGAACTAGCATCCCTATTTTAGAATCATCCATTGTAAAAACTTGATAAGGTCCCATTTGATATTTACCAAGATGAGTAAGAAGGTAAAGTTCATTTTTCATAACATATTCAATTTTACCTCATGGTAGATTATGATATCAAAGAATATAATAATATTGGGATATATTATAATGTATTTTCTTGCAATTTAAATTTTATAAAATTTTTTTAGGTAGGAATGGGTAATGAAAGATGGTCTGGGGGGGGGGGGGGGTGAATAAACCAGATTAAAAATTTTAAACAAATAAAATGATTAATTAAATTAATTATCAAAGTTAATTATTAAGTTTAATTAGAAGTGAAAAAATTAAATAATAAAATGATGTTTTTATAGTAGTTCAGTATAATGTGAGACTAATATACTATTATACCTCCCTACTCAGCTAGAGATATATTTTCACTAAAAATTATTTTATGGGGGAATCATAACCCAAGTAAAGAATCCTTTTCAAGTGGAGGGATAACCATGAAACTGAATTTTGTATGGGGAGTTATAACCCTTACAACCAAACTTTAAACACTGGGAGTCAAAAACTAAATAGTCTTGACTTTAGATACATGGAGTCACAACCCTTAGATCCTGAATTTAGAATTTGGGAGTCACAACTCGAGGAAAAAGAATAGAAAATAATTATTTTGTGTGTAAAATCATAAACAAAAAAATAGAAGGTGTGTGTGAGATATGGGAAGTAGTTTTATAGACTCAGAAACCAAAAAATATTATATGAACAATGAAATCACTGATAATGGTTCTTTAGATTTGGATTAGTACGTATCATCTAGAAAATTTTAGTCAAATAAGAATTAATTTAGCACTTTAGAGAATGTTTAGGTGATGAAACAGAATGTCACAGGATGTTACAAAAATGCACAATAGGTTTAAAGTTCAAAACACTTTCTCTTCGAAAAACTGAGTATGTAATATGTTAACCAATGTATGTATTTTCCTTATATATATATATAATAATAAATATTCATCATTTGTATCAGATCTGATTTCTTTCAATATTGAAATTAAATTGAGTCAAGAAATTTCATAAATATCTCCATAAAAACATAGCACCATTTCCTATTTATTCCTAGAGAATAAATCTTAAAAATAATTTAAAATAATTTGAATAACTCTTCCAATAATATATCTAGAAAAATAAAGCGCTGAATGATTTTAAAACTCTAGTTTAAATCTATTAAAATCTCTTTAAAATTTTTCAAAAAAAATTACTAAAAACTACCAGCAAAAGTTGAAAGTAAATTAAAATATTTTAATTTAAATAAACTTGAAACCTATGACTTTATTAGAAAAATAAATTTAAAATTTTTATTATTTTTTATCTTTAAATATAACACAAAAACATTAAAAACTCTTTGATCATAATTCTTAGATTTAATATGAAATTTTACAGTAGAAAAACCTTTGAAAATAATCCATATATATATATACAGTAGATCAATTTTCAGCATAAAATCACAAAGAGACAATAGAAAAATAAGGTATAAAAAGTATGGTATAAATAGTAATGTGTAATGAAAAATAACATAGGGAATGAATAGTAACATAGGGTTACTGACCCATATGTTTAACACCCAATGTAAGGAATAAATAGTAATGTAGGGTATGAACAATAATGTAGGGTATGAACAGTAATGTTGGGATACCTAACCATAAGTTTAACATCAAATGTAGGGAATGAATAGAAACTTAGTATAAGGCCCCAACCTTAAACCTTACTTAATATTGAATTAAATGAATAATTCACATTGAGGATCTTTTCAGGTTTAGAGTTTTAGAGAATTAGATCATAAATCATGAATTACATTCCACATTTAAACAAAGTGGTTACATAAAAGATAGTATTCGTTTTTTTACCATAAACGGAAACATATTTAAAATAAAACATGGATTCTTTCTTGACACTTCCTTGACACTATCATCATATCATGCACCTTTCCATTGACCTGTGAAAAACATTTCAAAAACTTGGGATGAGCATAAAAAGCTCAGTAAGGGATATAAAAGTATGAAAAGAAAACATTAGTCCATGTATGAAATCATACTTTACTCATAAAACATAAGCATTTTAACATACCTCATCAAATCATGAATAAATCATAGAAATAATAAGGCATAAAGGTAACTTGAGGCATTCATAACATTCTTACGTAGGGAGTAACCCTCTTGGTTATGTTTGGAATACCCATCATAGTATATTCCCTAAATCTCTTCGGAGAAACCTTAACATTTAACTCCTTCATGTTACCCAATGCATTGGAGAGCTATATCAGGCTCACCTGCCCTTAGTTTATCACAGAACCACCCGTCTTCATAACAATGCCCAAGAACCATAACATAATCATAGCACATAACTTAAGAATAAAGGAAAGATAACATTCCCACATTGCAATAACAATATAACATTTTAAGATATTGAAATAATGAATCCATTCTAAAAACCATTTTCAAAACCATTTAAAACATTTAATAAAGAGATTTTTAAATCAAAGTGTCCCATACCACATTGAATCTTTTAACATTTTAAACCATTAATATCCATATAAATAAATCCTTAAAACCATTTTGAAAACATGGATATTAATGAGAAATATTTATAAGAATAAATCATTAAAACATTTAAAATGATATTTTAGTTAAATGGTTTTTAACAAAATGAGAGACACTTGAATACAATAATTGAGGAATAACATTTAATCAAAACTTTATAATATCATGAGAATAAAGGGATTCATGATATAATATTCCAAAGGACAATATATACACCATATAAGAGTGAATTGGTGCATAACAATAATGAAGTCTCAATGGAAATGTAAATTGAGATGAAATCCATTATAAAGATGGTATCCTTAAATTAAGGGTAAATAAATCTCATAATTATGTGATACAATTATAAATACACCCAATATAAGTGGATATTAAGTGTAAAATAATCAAATGTCATTCACACAAATTCAAAGGATGACATATTCAATAACTACATGTTGAACCCAAAGAAATCGAAATTGGGTTAAGAAGTTCCCTTGACAGCCTAACGACATCACATCAAATTTTAGAAAAAGAGTTGATGAGAGAGATAAAGGGTATCTCATCACTTGGACATAAAATTTATGGCAATAAGGATATATAATAACATATCCCCACATAATAAGATGAAAATTAAAAGACATAACAAAAGAAGTGTTTTAAAAAGGGGAGGGTGAAAGGTTCCCTTACCGATTTCGGTAACATTCGAAACGTACACCCCATGAAAGAAGGACTATAAAAAATTGATGTGAATACTCATAAAAGAAAGTATTCTACACAAATACTAGAATAATGGACAGTAAATACACCACTCAAAAGGAAATATTGGCAAATGTACCATGAATCTCACGAAAACACAAAGTGAGATAAAAGCCCCTTACGAAATTTCGGCAGCCTAACAGCGCCAATTAAAACTTCCAAAATGGATTGATGAGAGAAAATAGGGCCTCTCATCATATGAACAAAAAAATTACATTAAGAGTAATATAAAAGAACATCCCAATCATAAGAAAGATGAGCTTAAAAGGAATGACATAAAAGAGTGTACTTAAAAAGAAAGAGAGGGGTATGATCCCTTACCTAGTGTCCGACATGACTCGATCATTCTTTAATCTCCTGAATAATAAAATTTGGTCAATTTATAATTGATTAAGGACATAATTTAAATATTATTATTCAGTTCATATCACATATTATAATGTTATAATAATTGGTTAATAAAGTGAGTTCATATCAGACATTTTTGTCGATGTTCGGTACATGAGTAAAAATTGAACTTGTTTGAAAATGATTATCCATGTAGTTATAAGAAAATCATGTCCAGAATAGTATTAATGATTTAAATATCATATATATCTAGTACATATTCATTTAATACTACTCCATAACATTTGGAGACAAAAAGAAATGAAATGCACCGTTCATGGAGACAGTAGGTCGTACGTACGCATGAATGCTACTTTCATTTATTTGTCATATTAATGGAATTAAAAATAATTGATAGATATATATATATTATAATTACATTATAATATATATGTTATATAGTTCAAATATGTTCATTAATTTCATTCTTTATACATTCCATGTATTTCATGAACGAGTCACATCACTTGAGGGGGCGGTAGTCCACACTTCCTCGTATGAAATTATCGCATTTTCACAACATGAAAAGCATAAAGGAATGTTTTAAATATAAAATTAAGAAGGATATAGAAATCATAAATACCATATATATCATATATAAAATATAGTTACATCATAATGGCTACCATGAAAGGTGTTAAGAGGAGATTGAACAATCATCGTTTCGTGAGGCAGAAATTCGCCATCCACAGAAACAGTATGTTCTTTAACCATTAGACAAAGGTGTGTGAAAGTGTAGGTATAATACTTCTTATAAAAACATCCTATTATATTTAAGATACTTTTGTTTTTACAAAAAAAAGTAATCAAAAGAGTTTAGGGGTTTGGAGAAGAAAAATAAAACAAAAGAACACAAGGGAAGACATTACCTTCGAATTGGGTAACTCTCTTTGATTTGAGCTCAAAAGCTTCCTTGGAAAGGATTCTGCCCAAAGTGAGGCTTCAATGATGAATAGAGGGATGTGGAGAGATGAAATGGTCAGGGGTTGGCCGAGACAAAGGCTTGATAGGTGTGTGTAAGGTGGTAGAGATGGGGGCCTTTTATAAGAGGAGAGGAGGGACACTCTTGGAAAGTTATAAAATATTACTTTATTATAAAATGATTTTCGGATTTAAAAGGTCCCAAAAGGATATATTTCTAGGATAAGGTGATAAGATTTCGAAATCCACCAATCCAATAGGTTTTTGACAAGTTTAAGACTTAGATTTTACCCTATCTTCTCATTTTATTTAAATCGTTCATTTATGAGGTAATCACTGCATCATCACGGTGTCATAAATAAATTAATTTATTTAATATCTAAAAATTATAAAAAAAATATCATGATGTAGAAAATATTTTTATATTTCTAATTAATATTTATAGTAAAAAATATGACTTGTATAACCTCATATAAAAATTGTTTTATTAAAACAACACATGTTTGTGACATTTTAATTTTAACTTTAAATAAAAAGGTATTAATGTCATTTTCCAAGAAAAGTGGCTCCATGGGGTCCAAAAGTTAACCAATAAATTTTATTGGTCAGCCTTGACTCATCAAATGAGGGTAGGACATGTGTCTAGGTCATTTCATATTATTAAAACATTATTTTTACCTTAAACTACACTAATTACCTCTAATCACGATTAAAACTTAAAAGTTACTATTCACCAAAAAAATTATTTTAATCCAATTGAACCACATTTTACTTATTAATGAAAACCATGTATGTCGGATTTTTTGAAGTTCAAAACATAGATGTGGTAAAATTTCATTTAAACTAAAAATCAGTTTTTTAAGTACCACTTAGTGGTTTCACTATTCATCAAAAATTGAAGTTTTCCAGAAAAATACCAAAAATTCACCCTAAGATATATTTGATATTCCAAATTCAAAAATGATGTCTATTTTACAAAATTCAAAACATATAAGATACATTAATTAATTTAATAATTAATTCCCGCTGTCAGAGCAAATAGCGTGTTTTTATGAAACAATAAGTATCAAAAGATTGACACTAGTTTAAGTCCAATTTCAAGATGAAATTAATTCCAATGACCAATATTGTATTAAATGGTAAAAATATATTCTAATTTAACTTTAAAACCAATTCAAAAGATAATCTAATCATATAAATAAATTAGATTAAAAATAGGTTTTGAATTAAAATACGACATTTTTTACTATTCATTAAAAATGAACTTTATCGAAAAAATACCAAAAATTTACACAAAGTAAATTTTGATGTCCCGATTCTAAAGAAGAATTTTATTTTGTCAAAGATAACACATAAAATTGTCAAAAAGTGGATTTAAAAGAGGTTCTTCATCAAAAGGCGGTTAATCGACCTTTTAAAGAATATTAGAATGTTTACGCTTAAAATTGGATTCATTCGCATTTTTAATACTCTAACATTTATTGTAAAAAGTAAAAATATTTTACAAACATATATAATCATTTTGTAGTTAGTTCTGTTCATTCCCGCCATTACAACGGCTAGGCATTAACTACAATTTAAAATAATATTATTTTATTATTAGAGTGCAACTTAAGATTCTCAAGAAACTCATCGTTGCGTATTGGGTACGCCATCGAGCATAGAATCTCCTTTAAAGTTATATTAATATTTTATTCACAAATATGGATAAATGTGAAAATGTCATATTTTTTATTTACCTGGGGTGTTACATCCTTCCCCCCTTTTGGGAATTGCGTCCTCACAATTTTAAAATTGGGCTTAGAAACTTCATTGAAAATCCCACATCGGAACAAGAGTCTGTAAAACAATCACTTTAAAATAAAGAAATAGAAGTAGAAAGGTCACCCGAGTAAACCCATACTAGGATTCCAAGTATGAAAATATAGACATGGAGGAAAAAAACAAAGGGCCATGTTCTGATGGAGAGTGATAGTAAACATGTCTAGGAGAAATTTAACCATAAGAAAATCACAAACTTGTGGTGGGTTAAACGGTATTCGATTCCCCAGTAGGAAAAGTTAATAGACAACATTTTTGTTTTAAGTTACTTTTCATTGAGGAATTTATTTTTGATCTTAGGGAAACATACTTACTTGTCATGAAGACTCTCATCTCCTACTAGATTTCTTACACAAACTCATATTTTCTCCAAAAGACGAGTATTTAGGATGACTTGCTAATATTAAGAGAGCTATAATAAACTTCTATAGAATCACCTAATCCACAAAAGAGAACTATATATTTCCCATGTCTTTAGACCTTAACCAAAACCAAAATTGTTAGAACAAGATCAGATAATCCACAAATGGATAATCCTTTATAAAAAAGAAAATCTATTCTTAATCTCCAAAATTTGTCCAACAAAACCCAAAGTTCAATGAAGACCATTCAATAAACAATTTGTCCATAAAATTTTTCAAAGTAAACCAAAATAAGATTGAAACCCAAATATTTGAAGGATTTAATCACATAGTCTTCCAAGGTACAAATTAACATTTATCTCTAAATAACATCAGTCACTCTTAAAGTCTCATATTGAAAAGTAATTAACCTAATCACATATCCTCGTTGATAGGTTAATCATTTCCATAGATATCCCAAAATAAACTTACTCTTGATTACTAAAATCATATAACTAAAAAGAATTAGTCAAACTAACCAGGGACTTCATGTAGTCCAGTGGTAGGCGATAAATACCAGTCGCACTTTGGTTGTGGGTTCGATTCCCACAGCTTTGTCCGACGCGATGGGTTGACACACGGTCTGCGTGTTGTCCTTTTTCCAAAACTATATAATTCTTAAAACATTCCCCAAAACGAGATAAAATATTCAAAAATAATCATTACATATTTTAACCTCAAGTTTATCTCATGCCTTTAATTTTCCATCATAACATATAATAACCCATAATTACCTCAAAAGTAAGGATTATATAAACCCTAATGGTTACCATTATAATTATTACCTGAACTTCCACATCGATTGGTCATATCGTACATGATGCATTACAGAACATACCAAGGTACAAGTGGTTGATCATGACTCCTTGATAGTTGGTTTAGAACAACCACGAGTTTCCTCATTTAATCCCCCATTTCATTCAGTCTATTAATCAGAGAACCACCACAGTTTCCTTCAAACCCATTGTCACTTTGGTGCCTTCTAGATCCATCCATTTACTAAAAACAGAAATGTCAGTGTGAGTATATCAACAAAACCATCATGTACTAATGAGGAAGATAAAAACTAAGATATACTTACTCATTAAATTTATCTAAAACTAGGACTCTTTATGAAATCCTAGCCATTATGGTAATGTCACTTATTCTTAGAGAATACACTAACCTCTAAAGTTATCTAAACCGACCTCTGATATCAACTATAAGGCCCCAGCATTAAACCTTAATTAATATTGAATTAAATGAATAATTCACATTGAGGATCTTTTTAGGTTTATAGTTTTAGAGAATTATATCATAAATCATGAATTACATTCCACATTTAAACAAAGTGGTTACATAAAAGATAGTATTCATTTTTTCCCATCAATGGAAACATATTTAAAATAAAACATGGATTCTTTCTTGACACTTCCTTGAAAATATCATCATATCATGAACCTTTCCCTTGACCTTTGAAAAAATTTTCAAAAACTTGGTATGAGCATAAAAAGCTCAGTAATGGATATAAAAGCATGAAAAGAAAACATTAGTCCATGTATGAAATCATACTTTACTCATAAAACATAAGCATTTTAACATACCTTATCAAATCATGAATAAATCATAGAAATAATAAGGCATAAAGGTAACTTGAGGCATTAAAAACATTCTTACGTAGGGAGTAAACCTATTGGTTACGTTTGGAATACCCATCGTAGTATATTCCCTAAATCACTTCAGAGAAACCTTAACGTTTAACTCCTTCGCGTTACCCAATGCATTGGAGAGCTATATCGGGCTCACCCACCCTTAGTTTATCACGGAACCACCCGTCTTCATAACAATGCCCAAGAACCATAACATAATCATAGCACATAACTTAATCATAAAGGAAAGATAACATTCCCATATTGCAATAACAATATAACATTTTAAGATATTGAAATAATGAATCCATTCTAAAAACCATTTTCAAAACCATTTAAAACATTTAATAAAGAGATTTTTAAATCAAAGTGTCCCATACCACATTGAAGCTTTTAAAATTTTAAACCATTAATATCCATATAAATAAATCCTTAACACCATTTTGAAAAAATGGATATTAATGAGAAATATTTATAAGAATAAATCATTAAAACATTTAAAACGATATTTTAGTTAAAGGGTTTTTAACAAAATAAGAGACACTTGAATACAATAATTGAAGAATAACATTTAATCAAAACTTTATAATATCATGAGAATAAAGGGATTCATGATATAATATTACAAAGGACAGTATATACACCATATAAGAGTGAATTGGTGTATAAAAACAATAAAGTCTCAATGGAAATGTAAATTGAGATGAAATCCATTATAAAGATGGTATCCTTAAATTAAGGGTAAATAAATCTCATAATTATGTGCGAAAAATATAAATACACCCAATATAAGTGGATATTAAGTGTAAAATAATAAAATGTCATTCACACATATTCAAAGGATGACATATTCAATAACTACATGTTGAACCTAAAGAAATCGAAATTGGGTTAAGAAGTTCCCTTGACAGCCTAACGGCGTCACATCAAATTTTAGAAAAAGAGTTAATGAGAGAGATAAATGGTATCTCATCACTTGGAAATAAAATTTACATCAATAAGGATATATAAGAACATATCCCCACATAATAAGATGAAAATTAAAAGACATAACAAAAGAAGTCTTTTAAAAAGGGGAGGGGGAAAGGTTCCCTTACCGATTTCGGTAACATTCGAAACGTACACCCCATGAAAGAAGGACTATACAAAATTGATGTAAATAATCATAAACGAATGTATGTTACACAAAGAGGAGAATAATTGATGGTACATACACCAATCAAAAGGAAATATTGGAAAATGTAGCATGAATGTCATGAAAACACAAAGTGAGATAAAAGCCCCTTACGAAATTTCGGCAACCTAACGACGCCAATTAAAACTTCCAAAATGGATTGATGAGATAAAATAGAGTCTATCATCATATGAAAATAAAACTTACAGTAAGAGTAGTATAAAATAACATCCCAATCATAATAAAGATGAGCTTAAAAGGAATGACATAAAAGAGTGTACTTAAAAAGAAAGAGAGGGGTATGATCCCTTACCTAGTGTCCGACATGACTCGATCGTTCTTTAATCTCCTAAATAATAAAATTTGGTCAATTTATAATTGCTTTAGGACCTCCTTTAAAGATTATTATTCAGTTCATATCACATATTATAATGTTATAATAATTGGTTAATAAAGTGAGTTCGTATCAGACGTTTTTGTCGATGTTCGGTACATGAGTAAAAATTGAACTTGTTTGAAAATGATTGTCCATGTAGTTATAAGAAAATCATCTCCAGAATAGTATTAATGATTTAAATATCATATATATCCAGTAAATATTAATTTTATACTACTCCATAACATTTGGAGATAAAAATAAATGAAATGCACCGTTCATGGAGACGGTAGGCCGTACGTACGCATGAACGCTACTTTCATTTCTTTGTCATATTAATGGAATTAAAAATAATTGAGATATATTTATATTATAATTACAGTATAATATATATGTTACATAGGTTACATATGTTCATTAATTTTATTCTTTATACATTCCATGCATTGCATGAACGAGTCACATCACTTGAGGGGGCGGTAGTCCACACTTCCTCGTATGAAATTATCGCATTTGCACAACATGAAAAGCATAAAGAAATGTTTTAAATATAAAATTAAGAAGGATATAGAAATAATAAATACCATATTTATCATATATAAAATATAGTGACATCATAATTGCCACCATGAAAGGTGTTAAGAGGAGATTGAACAATCATCGTTTCGTGAGGCAGAAATTCGCCATCCACAGAAATAGTATATTCTTTAACCATTAGACGAAGGTGTGTGAAAGTGTAGCTTGAATACTTCTTATAACAACATAATAGTATATTTAAGATACTGTTGTTGTTACAAAAAAAAGTAATCAAAAGATTTTAGGGGTTTGGAGAAGAAAAATAAAACAAAAGAACACAAGGGAAGACATTACCTTCGAATTGGGTAACTCTCTTTGATTTGAGCTCAAAGGCTTCCTTAGAAAGGATTCTGCCCAAATTGAGGCTTCAATGATACAGAGAGGGATGTGGAGAGATGAAATGGGCAGGGGTTGTCCGACCTAAAGGCTTGAGAGGTGTGTGTAAGGTGGTAGAGGTGGGGGCCTTTTATAAGAGGAGAGGAGGGGCACTCTTGGAAACTTATAAAATATTACTTTATTATAAAATGATTTTCGGATTTAAAAGGTCCCAAAAGGATATATTTCGAGGATAAGGTGATAAGGTTTCGAAATCAACCCATCCAATAGGTTTGTGACAAGTGTAAGACTTATATTTCACCCTATCTTCTCATTTTATTTAAATCGTTCATTTATGAGGTAATCACTGCATCATCACGGTGTGATAAATAAATTAATTTATTTAATATCTAAAAATTATAAAAAAATATCATGATGTAGTAAATCTTTTTATCTTTCTAATGAATATTTATAGTAAAAAATATGATTTTTATAACCCCATCTAAAAATTGTTTTATTAAAACAACACATGTTTGTGACATTTTAATTTTAACTTTAAATAAAAATGTATTAATGTCATTTTCCAAGAAAAGTGGCTCCATGGGGTCCCCAAGTTGACCCATGGATTTTCTTGGTCGGCCATGACTCATCCAATGAGGGTAGTACATGTGTCTAGGTCATTTCATATTATTAAAACATTATTTTTACCTTAAACTACACTAATTACCTCTAATCGCGATTAAAACTTAAAAGTTACTATTCACCAAAAAAATTATTTTAATCCCATTAAACCAAATTTTAATTCTTAATGACAACCATGTATGTCAGATTTTTGAAATTCAAAACACAGAAGTGGTAAAATTTCATTTAAACGAAAAATCAGTTTTTTAAGTACCACTTAGTGGTTTTACTATTCATCAAAAATTGAAGTTTTCCAGAAAAATACCAAAAATTCACCCTAAGCTATGTTTTATATTCCGAATTCAGAAATGATGACTATTTTAAAAAATTAAAAACATATAAGTTACATTAATTAATTTAATAATTAATTCCTGTTGTTAGAGCAAATAGCGTGTTTTTATGAAACAATAAGTATCAAAAGATTGACACTAGTTTAAGTCCAATTTCAAGATGAAATTAATTCCAATGACCAATATTGGATTAAATGGTAAAAATATGTTATAATTTCACTTTAAAACCAATTAAAAAGATAATCTAATCATATAAATAAATTAGATTAAAAATAGGTTTTGAATTAAAATACAACATTTTTCACTATTCATTAAAAAATGAACTTTATCAGAAAAATAACAAAAATTTACACAAAGTAAATTTTGATGTCCTGATTATAAAGAAGAATTTTATTTTGTCAAATATAACACATAAAATTGTCAAAAAGTGGATTTAAAATAGGTTCGTCATCAAAAGGCGGTTAATCGACCTTTTAAAGAATATTAGAATGTTTACGCTTAAAACTGGATTCATTCACATTTTTAATCCTCTAACATTTATTGTAAAAAGTAAAAATATTTGAAAAACATATATAATCATTTTGTAGTTAGTTCTGTTCATTCCCGCCATTACAACGGCTAGGCGTTAACTACAATTTAAAATAATATTATTTCATTATTATAGTGCAACGTAAGATTCCCAAGAAACTCGTCGTTGCGTATTGGGTACGCCATTAAGAATAGCGTCCCCTTTAAAGTTATATTAATATTTTATTCACAAATATGGATAAATGTGAAAATGTCATATTCTTTATTTACCTGGGGTGTTACATCTAGGGTATGAACAGTAATGAAGAGAATGAATAGTAACATATGGTATGAATAGTAATGTAGGGTATGAATAATAACGTAGGGTATGAACAATACTGTAGGGTTGCCAAACCATACATTTAACATCCAACATAGGAAAAAAAACAGTAACGTAGGGAATGAACAATATTTTATCCAAACCATACTTTGAAAAAGTAGGATTGTTGAACCATGATTTGTGAATATAGGGCTTCAGAAACATACTTTGTTAAAGTAGGGTTCCTGAACCATAATTTGTGAAAGTAGGGCTGCAGAACCATACTTTGCGAAATATGGCTGCCGAACCATACTTTGCAAAAGTAGGGCTGTCGAACCATACTTTTTGAAAGTAGAGTTTCTGAACCATACTTTCTGATATCTATTGAACTTATAGTAAATTAAATTCAATAACTTTTCAAAACTGAAAAATATAGAGTTTCTAAAATTGTAGCAGCAACTTCATTAAATTTTTAGAGTACAAGAAAATCATTTTTAGACTACCTCATAAACTGATGAAGTATAGATAAATATCTTATCTATCCAATTTAATAATAATCATACAAAACCAAACATTTTATTTTAATATATTATCAAAATAAAGATAAGTTTTTTAAATAAAATCACAAGTAATAAAACAAAATCATAAAGGGTTAAAAAATGTAAAATCATATGTAATCAAACAAAATAAAAACATGAACATGCACAAATAATCTCCCCATTTTTATTTTATTACAAAACAAAAAAAAAACCATTTAAAACTAATTTATTTATCCCCCTTTTTGTAAATAAACAAAAAGTGAAACATGTTTTTGGGTAACCTGAGCTAGCTTTTGCAATTATCATTGAAATTGATTTCTCTGGTAGAAAAATGGGTTTGTGTTTGATTTTCATCCTTCAATCTTGTAGAATATATTTCCCAATTTTAAAATAAATTTTTTATTTAATAACCAATAATTTCATTAAGGATATCAAAGTGATCATCTAAATAAATTTTAAATGTATTGTTCTTTAACACCCTTCCTTTTAATATATAATTACTTAGGTTTATTTTAGGTTATCCATAGTCATCATTCAATTCAATAACCTTATCTTCAAATCTTATAAGAATATACTTAGAGGGTTTCAAACTTGGTGTGCTGTAAGGGCCCATTCATCATTCACCAAAATGATAGTCAAGGTATACTCAACCAAATCTTTATAGGGTTATTACCCCTAGAAGCATTAGTAGAAAAACCATGTCCTCTTATAGTATCCATACAGTGATATAAAACTAGGAGAAACACATAATATATACCTTACTAAAATTTATAGTGTTAAGCTTTAATTAGACTTATCCTTAGGGTTTTTCAAAAAATTATTTTATCATAATCTTAAAATTTATCTAAACCTTTACTTTGATACCAACTATAAGGACCTGAACTTAAACATTATATATTCTAGTGGATTTAAAAAATAATTCACTTTCTTAAATTCCCAAATATCTTCTAGTTTTAGAGTTTTAGAGAGTTATCACATAACTCTTACATAAAAAACCCTTATATTATAAAGTCTACAGTTCTATTAAGTATCCATTTTTCCAAAAAAATAAAACTTTTAAGATATAACATGTTTTATTTTCATAACACATATTCAAAATTCTGATATTGACTTCATAATTTTCAAAAATCATCCTTAAACCTTGTGTTTTTTTAAATATGGGATGAACACAAAAATCTTAGAATGAGACATAAAAATAAAGAAACAAACCGTTAGTCCATGAATACTTATAAAAAATTGCCTTTTAAAAATAAACGTTAGGCTCAAAATAGACATTTTTGTTACCAAATAAATTAACTTCCTTGTACAAATATTTTCATCCAAAAATTCATAGAAAATATTAGAGGAGAAATAAAACTCACAAACTTTATTTGAAATCATGAAAAACTAATAATATTTTTATCACAAAGTATACTTTTGGACTATACAAAGTAGCATATACTTTTCTTTATATTGTAATGTCCTAATATTTCTATAAAAACCAATATAAAGCATAGATAAATCATGTAGGAAACTTAAGGCATATTATTACTTACACATGGAATAACTATCATGTTTATAATTTGATTAACTATCACAATTACACTTAAAATAACCATCTCGGTTATACTTAGAATAACCATCACTGTATATTCCCATAATCCCTTAAGAGAAGCCTAATTAGTTAAATATTCTATTTACCC
Organism: Viscum album; assembly: GCA_963277665.1. NCBI lineage: Eukaryota > Viridiplantae > Streptophyta > Magnoliopsida > Santalales > Viscaceae > Viscum > Viscum album. Next base: position 192,179,443 of record OY728137.1, on the reverse strand, counting down.
AATGTATTGGAGAGATATAATGGGTTCACACAACATTGATTTATAATATAACCACCCACACTCATAAAAAATTCCTCAGAACCATAACATAATCATGACACATAAAAGGATGCATCATACAAACATTCTTGAGGAAAATACACTTTTCCATTTTCAAATCACTTATTAAAAATATGATCAATCATAAAGGAAAAAAAATTTCATTTATAATGAAACTTTTAATCTTGTAAGCTATAATTAAAAGAAAAAATCTGTCATGATGGTGGTAAAATCTATCCATACCGTATAAGTAAAAAACATTCTTTCTATATATTTTATCACAATAGTCACAAAGTACCTTGTTTGAAAAAAAGGATTCATTTAATTTTTTTTATAAAAGTAAAACATTGGTAAAAATGACATTAAATGATGATATGATAATATTAAAAACTTTCCTTAAATCATTTTTAGAAAACAATTATATGGATATGGAATCAAAAGAGACTTCTAAGGGAAACTTTAAAGAAGATTTTTAAAATAAAGCCTCATATCTTAAGTATAACTCATAATGTATGTTCTTTATCTTCTAGAATAATAACATTAGGTTAATTATTTGCTTACTTAAGAACTTTTTTCAAAATTATTATTCCTTTTATTTTATCTCTTGCCATGCTATATTTAATTATTTAATTTTTTAAATTCATGTCGGATGTTTTGATGATATTTGTCTCATAAGTCCAAAATGGATTTCATAAGATGAATATGGTAAAAGTGGTCATTATTAAATCATATAAAAATAATAATAATGAAATAAATATCATTTTTATAAATTAATTATACTTTTAAATTCAATTATTAAATATTTTTTTTGAAAAATGAACTATGTTACAATCATGGAGATGGTATTTTGTACGTACACATGAGTAATGTTTCCATTTTTCAATGATCATTATGGAAAGAAGTTAAGTATTATTTTATCTTTCCATAATTATAGTAATATCATAAATATCATATTAATTATTTAAATAAAATTATATATTTAGAATCCATGTGACGTGGTGATGAAAAATGAATCACATCGCTTTGTAGAGACGGTAGTTAACATATACTCACAAATGACATTATCATTTTTCATTGAATGGAAAGGTAAGAAGGTAAATGATATATTATACTTTTAGAATTATAAATATGTCATTAATATCATATATAATCATTAAAATAACAATTATAATCTATCCATTAGAGATGGTGAAAGAAAACAGATTACATCAGTTTATGAGGTGGTAGTCTACTGTACACACAAATGAAGGTTTCGTTTCCCATTCGATGGAAGATGAGATGGATATAGATTATTATATTAACAAAATAACATATAATTATATGGATAATATTAGTTTTATTATTTTATCAATGTTTTTTAAGATTTTATGGAGGTGGAAGAAGAAATAAAACTGAAATACTCGATTAAAAATAATACATCATCTCCGGAAAACCTCTTTCGATTAACACCTTAAGACCCCTAAGGTTTGTGTTATACATAAAAAAGGACTATAAAATGAGTTTAGGGGTTTTATTAATGTATTTTGGTAGATATTGTTCATACAAATTGGGTTTTATGTGTAAAGGAATGAGAATAAGAGGTTCCCTTTTATAAGAGGGAGCCACTCTTGTAATTCCTCAAAATATTAAATTAATATAAATTAATTTTGAGTAAAAAATGGATCCAAAATGATTTATTTAAAATATTATCTGATTATTGGTTGAAATATACTCATAAAATAAAAAATATAGAAATAATGAACATTCTTTTACCCTTATCATTTTGTTTTAACCCCTTCTTAACTCATTTCACACTTACCATGACAATAATGATTTTCACTCTTTGGAGGTTAAGATAATGACTATAAATGGAAAAAAGACCCATAAATCGAACAAGGTTGTTATTATAAACCCTAAACTAGTAATATATCCCAATATATGATTTTTAGGAATTTTATATCATTTAATAATTAATTATTTATGATAAAATATCATTAATGTCAATTTTTTGAACTATTCATTACTTAGATTTTAATAACATAAAGAAAAGATGTAAAATTCAAAAAATGTTATGTTAATTTATAAATTTATTGTATAATATTATTTATCTCTAATTATATTAATTTTCATATTTTTAATATCATTTACTTGATTTTTATGTTAATTTTATAATTATTGTGTCATCATTGTGTAAGAATTTAAGTTAATTATTTCTTCAATAAAAATTATAAAAAATTACCATAATAAAGATAAATATTTTAGATTTCAAAAAAATATTTATAACTGAACATATCCCTTAGTTATCTCAATGTTAAAAATATTTAATTAATAAAAATAAGAGTGTGATATTTTTCACTTTTCATTAAATAAAATATTATAACGGTCATAGTCCAATAAAAATGGAAAAAATACCATATAACCGAATATTGGATACGAATTGATGAAATAAACTCATTTAATAAAATTATTTCAAGTTTTTTGGTCATTTTAAAGTCCATTTCATTTTATTTTTAACATTAATTACCAGTTTTACCCTTTGGCGTGGTAAAAAAAATTACTAAGGTTACTATTCATATTGACAAAAAATAAAAGAGTATCTATTTACCAAATTTGGATCCACAAACTCAAAATATGTAAAGAATTTTTCAAAATTCAAAACAAAAAATTAATAGAATTTAATTTAAATTTAAACGATAAAACACAATGAAAAATGGTTTTTCAGAAATATATCCTTTTAAAATATAGAATGTTTTTATACAAAATTCAAGTATAAAATTAATTTTAAAAACCATAATTTTATCATTATAAATAAAAAGGAAAAAATTATATTTTAAAACTAATCCAAAATATAATTTGTCTTTATAAACTCTTTAAAAGAAAATATAGTTCTCAATAAAAATCAATATTTTTTACTGTTAATTGAAAAATTAATATTTTCATAAAATTATCAAAAATTTATCCTAAGATAATTTTTTTACATGATTAATTAAAAAATTAAATGAATTATTTAAAATAATTTTTCTAAAATTTCCAAAAATTAATTATAATATGCACTCTTAAAAAGAATGAAAATTCATTTTTGAAGAAAATGTATTTTTGAAGAATAAAATGACTTTACTAAAAAATTAAGTTATTATTTATAAAGAATTAATCAATACATTAGAAATGTGTAAAACCATTATTTATTTGTTAATGAGGTTAATTCTATCCATTCTATCCAATTTAACAACTTAGTTATAATAGTCATATTTAAATAATAATAATTCATTAATTATTTAATTTTGGTGTTATGTATCTTATATGCTATAGAATATAATCTTTCTTTTTAAAATATCAGGATATTATAGTTTATATATCAAAATATTTCTATATGGGTTTCATGACATGTAGTTAAACATTAATCATAAACTTGAGGTATGTTCACCTATTTCAATCTAATAGAGAGGCATAGAGGGTCACACACAATAAAACCCTGATATTTTATGAAATAATTTTTTAAAATAAATTTCATTCCTTTGATAGCTTGTGTTATATACAACATAGAGTTTTAGTGAATTGTAATATAATATTAATATTATTATTTAAACCTAACCATTATAAACTATCCATTAAATTTTCTTGTATAAATTAAATTAACTAAATTATGAAAATTATATGGTTTACACATGGTTTATTTAAATTAATTTGTTATAAATTTCATATAAACAAAAATAAAAAAAATCATTTGAAAGTAATGGAAATTTTTTTCTAAAAAATTGTTTCTATGTGAAAAAAGTGTTTTTATATTAATAAATTAAATTAGTCACTATCATTGAATGATTTTAATGAAATTTATATATTTTATATTCAATAATTTTTTTATCATTTATCTAATATTTTTTATAGGCATGGTATAAAAATAAATCTAGTTTTATGTATAAAAAATTTATTTTTATAAAACGTGGTTTCATCATATTCTATGCAATTATTTTAAAAATAATTTTTTTCTTTTAGATAATTTATTTTAAAAATTTATATAATTTTTTAAATCAAAATTTCAAAATTATTTTTCGGTGAATTTTTTATAATTTTCTAAAAAATTATGTTTTTCGATGAATAGTGAAAAATACCAAATTTTATTGAGAGTTGTCATTTTTTTAAATTATTTAAAAAGTTAAATTATATTTTAATATGGTTTTAATTTATGAATCCAATTTAGGTTATTTGAATCAATTTCATATTGAATTTTGACATAATTGTTTTTATTCTTATGAAAACCTTTCCTTTGGAAACCTGCTTTTTCATTATTTTTGTAGGTTTAATTTAAAATTAAAATTTTCCCCTTATGTGAATTGAATTTGGTAAAATGGATTCTATTTTTCAAATAATCATAATTAATATTAGGTAATAGATTCAATTTATTTTTTGTTCATAATGAATATTAAAAATAGTAAAAAATTAATTACCATGATTATGATTAAAATGAGGTTTTTTATGTTGCATGTACTTGTGTTAAAATTATTTCTCCACACACAATGGATTTTATTTGAAGAATTGGATTTAAATAATTGATTCTATGTAATATAATAATAATTATTATTTTTAATCTTAAAAGATAAAGTACTTAGGTAAATAAATAAAAAACTAGTTACCATGGTGATAACTAAAATTGTAAAAGTAAGTAAACATAGTAGTTAAGGAAAAATATATTTTAAATCTTTGTTTTTTATATTTGAGGTGTGGATCAACCATATATTTCCTTCAATACAGTATTTATCAATTTTTGAGGCACTTTGATTGAGATTTATTACCATTATTGAATAGTTTTAGGAATATATAAAAACACCTCTCCTCAATTATAAAATTCCACCACCTCACCCCACTTCTTCACACCACATAATCCATTTGGATCAACAAAACCCTACCAAAATATCTCCCCAATATCATTAAAAATATTTTAGAGTAGCTAGTCTTCCCATAAGACATACCCCATGGTCCTTAATAAGATATACATAGAAAGTTATACCAAGTGAAGGAGGCTCAAATGTGTATAAAGATTTTTGAGACTTGAGGTAAGGGATTTCAAGTCTCTATTTTATTTATAAGATCCATATTCCATATTCAAAAGATATTTATTTTTTATGGTGTATATACTACCCCTTCAACTTGTTATATCATGAATCTCCTTTTCATTATATTTAAAGTTTCAGTTGATGTCATTATTGAATGGGGTTTATGATTAAAATGTTACCATAGTGGTTGGGGTTTTCTATTACAATATCATTTTAATCAATAATTTTATGATTATTATTTTTATGATGAAATATTATTATATATATCTCAATAACATCATGAATTTTATTCTCCTATGGCTGCTTATGGAGAATAATTTTTTTCCTTTCATTACACTCTCTTTGAGAACTCAATAGACTGAAATAATGTTTTTAAAGAAAACCAACATTATTTTTATATTTGGTCGAAAATACTTAATATTACAAATCCATTATTTTTAAAAATGCTTTCAATAATTTTTTAATGTTCCTCTATGATTTTTTAAATTCATTTTTACCATTTTTTAACTTATTAAGAAATGGTTTAAAAGTAATATTCTTGTCATTTTCTAAATGAGGCACTTTTTGACATTTTTAATGAAAATGTTAAAGGACATATTATTTCAACATGTACGAAATCAATATATTTTTCCACCATCATGACCACAAATATTTTTTAATTTTTTATTTATATGTTTCAAAGTTTATTTTTAGAGATAATTATTTTCACAATACTTTGTGAATTTTTAGTTTTATAATGTGATTTTCAAAGTGGATAGGTTATTACCCACAAGAATGTTTTTAATGATCTTTTAATGTTATTTTTATTTATAAATAACATCAAACTTTAATGTTTCTTATGATTTATTGGGGAAATTATCTAATGATAGCATCCTTATCCTTTCTTGGTATGATTTATGATTACGATGATAAGATGTTTATGAAACCCATTTCTTTTCCATGGGTTATGAAATAATAAATTTATGAAATAACTATGAAAACCATTTCTTTCCATGGGGTTTGGTATGATTAATGTTTTATGATTTTGTATAACACATATGTTTGATTTTTATTTTGTGATGGGTGGGACATATATCTCTCTCTTATGCATAAGGTAAAGTTGTTAAACAGATGATCTAAATATGCTATGCATGAACTTGAATTCATGTTCACAAGTTTATATGTGGACCTGATTTCATATCCATAAGATTATTTGAGGACCTAGAATTCATGTCCATAAAGATATGTGTGGATCTAGTTTCATGTCTATAAGGTTATGTGTGGAACTATTTTCATATACATAAGATTATGTGTGGACTTGGTTTTATGTCCATAACTTTATGAGAGGACTTCATCACATGTTCTTAACTTAATTAGTGAACTTGTTTCTATTTATACATTCTCAAAATGTTATAGGTTTGAATTTTTCCCACATTCAAATTTCTATGTTATTATCTTATGAATTATGTTCACTTATTCCCTTTATGATTCATGTCTTATGAACTGAGAAGCTTTATGAAATGATTCAGGATTATGATTTGTGTTATGCAGGGTTTGGTTTTCAAATTTTAAGATCCTGATATCATGACATTATTATCATGTTATGTTTAAGTTATTATTGATACCCCCTTTATTACCATCACTGAGCATCAAAATTCACACTTTCTTATTTTTCCTTTACAAGAGTCAGAAAACAATTTTTTAATTAGGGTATTTCTATAAAGATTACTAAGTTGGGAGATATTTGTGGGATATTTTGAAAATATTTCAAGAGATAATAAGATCATGTATCTTGTATCCAATGACAATAAACCTTTATGACCCTCAAGAATGTATTTATGAAATGTATTTAATATTCATCTAAAAAGTTTTATTATTTTTATATGTAAATACTGGTTTGTAATAGTTGGTATTAGAGCATAAGGTTTATCAAACCTTTGGAGATTAGGGTTAGAAAAAATTGGTGAAAACCATGGGGATAATTCTATATATAGAATAAATTCTAAAGTTTTTGTAAGGAAGAGATTATGAGATTTTAAAATAAATTATATCCCTGTCTAGATACTATAAGTGGATGTTTCTATAGTACAGTTTTACCTAGGGGTAATAACTTTGAAAAGGGTATATTGGGATTTGACTCGATTGTCACTTAGTGCCTAACAACAGGCCTTGCTGCACACCTACTTTGTCTCTCCCAAGGAATGTGTTTTGAAATTCAAAATTTCTTCACAAGCCATCATGAAGTATTTGAGTAAATAATGATAATTAAAGACTTATGTTAAACCTATGATGTCATAGTTTGAAGAAAAGTTGGCATGGATTAGATATCCTTTGAATGTTTCATGATTATGTGTTTTCCCACTATGATGATTATTTCTTACACTATGATTTATGGTTTTAGTCAATAGAGGAACCTGAAGGAATCGTGTGAACAATATATTTTACATCCATTACAACAACCATACTCATGAGAAACAAAATGTATTAGAATCTGGGATGAAATATATTTTTTGACTATGCTCACTCAACTCTCTCATGTTATAAGTGGTAACATGGGTTATATTAAACTTACAATTTTAACAAGGAGAAAATTTACATTTAATCTTTTATGTGACAGTCTACACCCACCTTATATGGGTTAATTTATCCACTAGTTATTGAGAAAGGGATCAATGCAATGGAATATATATTTTCAATTCTTCAGTGATCAAACCACAAAAACGTTATCCTAGTCATTTTTCATTTGTAAAGAGAAATAGATTAATGTTGTAATCTTATTAAAATTATGAGGAGAGATGATGATATTGAATCCATATAATGGGATGAGTTTAAGGTAATATTTTTTAGTAACTAATTCCCTCGTTTTTTAGGTACAAAAATGGAGAAGGAATTCCTTAAGATTAAGAAGAAGCATGATGAATCCATTGGTTCCTATGATTCAAATTTTACAAGACTTGCAATACAAGATTCTATTTGACTCATCAAACCTTAAATAAAATTTGATCAATTATTTAGTGGTTTTAAACCAAGTGTTTGAAAGTCATTATCTATATGTTACTTTGGAAGTTATGAATAAATCCTTTTATGTGCACTCAAAGTGGAAATGGAAGTAAGAAAACCTCACAGTTCTAGTGATAAGAAAAGTAATATGAGGTTTCATAGAAGCTCCAATCATATTTCACATAGAGGGAATAAAAAGTTTCAAATTATTTCCTTTAAAAAATATGGGAAGGATCACTCGGGTGAATGTATTAAAGGAATTATAAGATGTTTTATGTGTTGGGAATAATATAACAATGTTTGTAATTGGTGAGAAAAAATGAACAGTTTTGTTAATGAAATGGATAAGAATAATGGTTTCCCTAAGGCATCATAAATGTTTGAATTTTTTAAATATGGAAAGTATGTTCATTATGAAAATAAATATCCTAGGGGAAAAAATCAAGAAGGGGATCACTGATGTTGTACAATTAAAGGTATTTTTGTTGATGATTAATACATTGTAAATCAATTTCCTTGGAATTGGTGCATGGTTTTAAATTATTTTAAATAAGGGAAGATATATCAAATGTGGATTTCAAAAACAAGATAAAATATCACATGGAGATAGATAACATGTGAGAAAATATTCTCTTCAACTATGGATTCTTGAGATTATACTTATTTTAAGGTCATAAATGCATGGAAAATCAGAACATTGGAATTATCATAGTCTCTAGTCTAGAAAATATTTTTAAGAGTAATCATATCATAACATAGTTTACACATGGCCAATGACACTTATATTTTGTTGGAATATATCCAATACATTATGGGAAAAATTTCCATACATTCCCAAAATAATCTATTTAATGGGTAGAACATGCACCAATATTCAAAGTACATATTTTTGAGTGAAAATTAACCACATATTATCGTATAAATGTTTACCACCACTACCTCTCTTGAGTTATCCATTTTATTTTTCAATTTTCTATATATTTGAATTCTTTTTAATAATATTAATAAATTATATATATATATAGATATTTATTTATTCTTCTTATTCTATCATTTTTTTTATTTTGTGTTTTCCCCACTATGCTTCATTTATATATGTGGTTGAGGAGAATTAACAATCAATATAGGGGGAAGTGGTGATTTTTTGAGTTTCATATAATTTAATTATTTATATTATTTTATTATATGATTTTATTAGTAGTTAAAAATATTAAGGTGTGTGGTCACCTATATTTACCTACTGCTGTCTTCTTCCTCCCTGTTCATTCATTTTCTTTCCATTTGATATTTATGTCAATAAAATAGTGGGGTATGGATTAGGTATTTATATGGAAGATATTAATCTTGAATGTAGAGTTCTCAATGTAAGGTAGTATACTTAAAATGATAGGGTGTATAGTAAATATTCTTGATCTCTAAACTAATTTGAGTAACAATAATATAATTTTAAAAACAATTATTACATGATTATGAACTTTTATAAAAATTAGATAATTATCAATTACTTCTTTATGTTTTGAGTTATCCTTAAAAATTTTTCATTCATTTATATATATATATATTTATATCATAGTAATTATGAACCCCTCCCCCATTATATTTGTATATGTTAGTTTAGTATATTTTAATTTATAAATAATGATAATAGAAATTAAGAGTTCTAAAAGTGGACTCCCTATGAGATAAACCTAGGCTACACATCTCTGATTCATCTCTAGTTTAAAAATATTTATAATGATTTAAAAAAAAAATACTTCTATCAATTTAATGTCATTTTCAAGGAGTCACTATCGCTGTTGTAAAGTGTTTTTACAAAAAACACAAAAAATCCAAAATTTCAAAAAATAAAAAAGCGAACTTCATTGAATATATTTAATTTTATTATTCAAGATGAACATTAATAGTTATTTCATATATTAATTTATCAATTCTAAGTCCACTATTGAAGATTTTTTATAGGTGTTAGTGAAGAATAAATTCTGATGGAAGAAGTGAGCCAAAAGAAAGATATGATTTCCCCTTTTCACAATGAGATCAAACCTTTATGGTGGGAGAAAAAAAAATTAAAGATGATGTAAATATCATTCGACCTACCTTCATGACTAAAGAACCTGATAAGTACTAGAGGGAATACATAGATGATTCCTTTGACAATTATTGGTTATTTAATAATAGGGTTATAGAAGAAGACATGTGATTTGATGTACTTGTCAGAGTTCAACAAGATTAGGATGAATATTTGGTATACTTTTTAGAAGATGAAAAGTTAAGTGATTATCAAATTTTTGAAAATAAAAAATTACAACCTCTCAAACTATCTCATTCATTGTAAGAAAACAACACATAAGTAGTGATGTTTTATGAAATGTTTGATGATATTGACTACATGATTATATCTATAACAACCCAACACCAAGTAGCCTTGAACAAAGAAATAGAAAATGAAGATAGGACAATTAAGGGAGAGAATATTTTAATGAACTCATTTCATTTTGATTTTATTGAATTTTAAAGGATTATTTCTTCCATTTTTTTAATTTTTTAGATTCATCTTACACATGGTTTCGTTTAGATTATGGAGATAATGAATATTTCCCTATTGATAATGAGTTTCCATTGGAATTTCCAAAATTGATTGAGTTTAGAAATGATTTATATAAAGGGGATGAATTATATAATTATTCTTATTGTTTTGATTCTATTAAAATTTATCTTTTCACAAAATTCCCTTTACTAAAATTTATGATAGAGTAACTACAAATGAGTAGGCTCTAGATGATGTAAATGTTGAAGAAACCAAAGAAGTCGTGGTCTAAGAATAGTAGGACATATTATTTTTTTACTTACTTATACATGAAATTTATATATAATTTACGAGGGGATGAAGCTAAGGTACTATATCCATGGGTTCCTCTACAATATGTTTTAAGTTAAGAACATTGGAAAAAATAAGTTTTTGTGGTTCAAGAGAAGGAGACCACACCAACTATCATGTTGGTGATAAAATTATTGAAATTTATCACTAGTGGTAGTAAAAATATAACAACAATATGGATATTTAAACCAATATTATATCTTATTTATCTTTATTTTTATTTTTATTTATTTATTATTTATTATTTTTTATTGCTTTCAAGGTCTAAATGGAATCAATTAGAAGCAGAATTCAAATCAACCACTACAAAAAAAAACTCAGTTACTTTCTTTCCTTCCCTATTGTTTTTCTTAGCTTATAAATATTTTTATAATTTAGAATAAAGTATGTGAAGTTAAATATTGATTTTGGGCAGTGTTAGTCTAATTTCAAGAATTTATTTTGTGATTCATTTGTGTTTTTCATGTTTTTTTAGATTTTTTGAAGCTGATTTGTTTCTTATTTATTATTATTTTGTCTTTAGGATTATTGATCTTAGATATAATTATATAATAAATTAAAAACAAAATATAAATTTAATGCAATACTTTATTTTATTTCCTTATGATTTAAATGTTTTCTAAATGGGTTTCATTTCTTGATTTAATATCTTTTTTAAGGAAGTTTTATTGACTATGAAACTCAAGTTAACAAATAAAATCCAAATTGAATGTCTTTACAAACCCAAGAGGTTTATAAATTGTTTTGATATATTATTTACATTTGATATATTATAGTTCATGGAATGTGTCAATTATGAATGAGTCTCCATTTTGAAACACATTTTTATTTTCAAATAAAATGATAGATTTTCCTCATATATGAACTATATTAAGACCCTAGAATCAGTGAAATAAATTTTTAGGAAACCAAAATATAATAAATTTATCCCTTTTCAAACTAATCTAGAAATTAATTTCATATTTATTATTTATCTCAAGTGTGGTGGGATTTTTGCTGACTTGTGATAATTTGAAGAATTTATTTAAACTAAATTGAAAGATAAGTGGAACATTTTTATAATTTTTTGGGAATAAAACTCATGATTAAAAGACTTATGGTTGGACTAAAATATCATTAAAACATTAGGTTGGTAGTTCACTATCGTTTTATTCTAAAATATTCCTCTCTTCCCATAGAAATCACAAATTTGAGATGAAATTACTAATCTAATAAAGGAAACAATGCTACTAAAATATATGAAGAGGGAGGAAATAATTTGTTTATAATAAAAATATAGTTTGTACTAACCAATAATAAAAATATTTTTGGTGGTGAATTATTTCCAAGGTAATTAGGGAGCATACCATTCTTGAAAAAATATTTTTGGGCATTTACTTTACATTAGAACCTAACCCTCCATAACTTGCGTTTAATATTTTTAAATTTAAAATCTTCCAACACTCAACCTTAGGAATACCTAGTTAAAAAAATCATAATTATAACATTTATTACTCTATTATGTAGATATACTAGGAATATATAAATCATATGGAGATGAAACATGTTCTTGAGAATAAGAAAATATCTACACTTAAAATTCTTGAGTGAGGAGAGAAATACATTTTTGGGGAGTTAGGTTTGAAATGAACATGGGAAATGACAAGATATTTAATGTAATTTTATTATTGGTTATTATTTAGGTAATTTAAATACATATATGAGGAAAAAAAATTTCTTTGGATGTGAGAATTTAGTGATGTTTAAAATTATATCTTGGGAAGTTTTCTTTGATCTTGGTATTTGATTAATACTATAGAGTGAAATGGTTATGTGTTGGGATTAATGAATCTCATATTATAAAATATTTTATATTGTAATGAAATATTTTCAATTAGATCAATTCATCATTTTAAGTTAAATTTTCACATTTTATGGTTTTAGTAAAAAATTGAACTTCATAGTAAAAATGGAGTAATTATTGATTTTTTTCCATTTTAAATATTTTTTGTATTTTAGTGAGAAATTTGTCTAAAATAATAAAAATTATGAAATTAATTTTTTTAGGATTATGTTTTTGGAAAAAATTTCCTCCAATAGAACAAAATTGTGAACCTAAAAATTTATATCCCAAAAGAATCTCACAATTGGGGCCTCAGAATATGTTACCGATTTTGATAAATTTTAACTCTGATCTGATATCTCATAAGTGGATGCTTTAAATTATTTGAAATATCAAATGAAGATCGAAAATATGTGGATTTTTTTAAATTTTTATTCTCTCGATTCTCCCTTTATCAAGGTCATACATTCATAGTAAATTAGTGCATTGTAATTAGAACTATCTCTAGAACAAAAAAAGTTTTACGAAGTAATCCTTTAATAAATTCAGACACATGAGGCTGATGAATACTAAATTTTTTCATTGGATGTATAATTTATATAAGAGAAACTTTATATACATATACTTTTTAAAATTCATCCATTGAATTTGGAAACCATGGAAAAGTTATTGGGGGATAGATTTTTGAGTGAAAAATTCCAGAACTCATCCCATAAATTTACAGATGAACTCCCTATCAAGACTTAGTCATTTTATTTTTCCATTTTCTATAAATTATGGGGTTATTTTCTTATTTAATACTATTATATATTTTAAATATATATTAGTCTTATTATTCTCTAATTCATTCCTTTCTATTTTCTGTTCTCCCACTATTATTTCATCTCCATAGTTGTAGAGAAATAACCATAAATGTTTTTTGAAGAGGAAGTGGTGATGTTTTGATTTTATTATAATTTTATGAATTATATTATTATTCTATATTATTTAAGTAGTAGTTAAAATTATTGAGGTCTGTGGTCTCCCATATTTCCCTATTACTGCCTTCTTCATTATTCATTCATTTTCATTCCCTTCAATATTTAAGTCTTTCAAAGAGTGGAGTTGGTATTAGGTATTGATGTAGAATATATTACTCCTTTATGTATAGTTCTCAGTGTAATGTAATACCATTCAAACAAGAATGTGTAGAGTGAAAGTTTTTAATATCTACATTGAATATTATAATGAGAATATCCTTTTAAAAACAATGATTGCATAAATGTGAAAACCTATGAACAATAGTTTATTCTTAATAAATTATTTGTGTGTTTTATTCTTCATTATATTTAAAATTATTATATATATATATACCATATGAATTCTTAATCCACCCACCCTCATTATATTAGTATATATTAGTTTAGGATATTTTAATTAAAAAACAATGATAAATTTAGTTTTGTGTAAGTGTCCTAGTCATGAGATTAACATAGGGTGCACTACTGTTGTGTGTTCATAGTTTTACAATAATGATAAGTATTTTGAGACAAAATAACTCTATCATTTTTCACATTCAGTCAAGTGATACATGTATATTACAATAATATCATGTTATGTGGTCATACATTCCATGAAAAATACCTGGTTTGACTACATGTAACAAAACATCGTGTATGTCATTAAAATTTTTGTAGAGTAACATTATATGTAGTATAAGGTAAAATAGAATAGATTTATTCTGGTTTATTAAACTTTAGTAAGTTATTTAATGTTATGAAGGTAGTACACATTGTGTGTCCTCTATGTACATATTTAATACTTAATAATTTTAGATTATAGATTTAATTTTTTTAATTTATTTAAGAATAATTGTTGGGGTGTTTTAAATGTCTCAAAGAAAAGTAATTAGGAAAAATTAAGATAAAGAATAAATTTTATATTTTAATTATTCATTTATCAATTTAAGATAATTTAGCTTAATTAGAACGACTAAAAAAGGAAGCTTGAAATAATAGATGTTGTTATCATTTCATGTTGTGAATGATCATGATCTTTGAGTTTCATTTCTATGTGTTGGATTTATTTATTTTATTTAATTATTTATTGGATCATTTATTTTGTAATAATTATTATTAAATTAAATATGGTAATTTTTAATCATACTTACCTCCTTTATTATGTATGGGCCTGTATATCTATGAATTATTCTATATATCCCTAAGAATTTGGTACCCATTGCTAAAGTGTGAGTATACATTTTTAAGAGAGGGAGTTTCTAGAGAGTGAAAGTAGTTGAGGACCTATGTAAAGATTAATAAAGCTAATAAGATACACAAGAGAATAGTGAAATGTTGTAACTCACACCTAATAAATGCTTACAGAGTTATTTACCCTAGGGTCAAGGTTGGTTTATCACTTCTTGATAATCAAAATAGAATATAAAATATCATCATCATATAGAATCATTATTTAATTTTATTAGTTCATGGTTATATATTTATTTATGAGATTAATGGTTTATTATAATGATTATACATGATGGAATTTTATAAATAAATCAACATGCATTCTTAAATAAAATATAATAAAGTGTACAAGTTTGTTTTATCATGTATAGCTGGTTACTTATATAAGTTCTATACAAAGTAATTAAAAAGGATAAAATAAGATAACTTATATGAGTAAAATAAATATGCTCAAATTATTTTATAACATATGGTTAAATATAATGTAAGTATTGTATAATATTAACAATAATGTTAATAATAAAATAAAAAATATTTATCTAAAAGATAACAAAACACTAATCTTAAAATATTATTTTATTAAAATTCCTTACACTCTCTATGTTAAGATACAACCATAGTTTAAGGCATTTGTCTATCCATAGTTGAGGGAACATTAAAATTTATAAGAGAGTTAATAAAGATAATGAGTCAAATTAAATAGATCGGTATTAAAGGTAACAACCACCTTCTAAATAATTTAATTTAGATGGAATTACAGAACAAATACATTTATTGGATTCCAAGATTGGGGAGGCCTCTCAATAGATCAAGGAATTGAATGTTAATGAAGTATGAATAAAATGAATACCGAAATACTTTATTGTAATTTTCATGGATATAGTATAGGCTATAAGAAGGGAAATATGGATCAATATCACTAGAATATTGTAAATACCTAGATTTTCCATGTATTCTTTATAATTATATAGAATTATTACGAGTCTACAAAAATTGATGGCGCGTGATTCCAAGGCCCGGTGTGCCTGGAATGAATTTATAAACTTTTTTAAGGTACATTCATAAAATGAACGAGTGACATTTTCTAACTTTTCAACTGGTGCTCGGATTAAAAATCGGAGGGAACCATTGAATCTGCTGCACCAGGATTCACTTAAGGGAGGCTTCAATTTGACCACAGTAGGTCTGGAGAAAAATTTAGATTTTGGGACTTTTTAAAAGAATAATAAAATAACTTTGTTATTTTATTTATTCCTATGTAACAACATCGTTATAATTTAGGAAGGTTCCTATTAAATGAACCCTCACACATTCTGCGAGCATTGCTCACCCTCCCCCTCTCCTATTTATATGGAGCTTGGGGAGAGGTAATGGAACGAATTCACCAAGAAATGAAGTGCTGATAAAGTACCGCAACACCAACCTTGGAGGATGGAGCCGGTTCCAGTGGGCGATGATGAGTGATGCCGAATCACGAACTGAAGGACGAAGCTTGAGTGGCAACGTTGGTGGCTTGTTGTGGGGACAATGAACACCAACCCACTTCCTCAATCGCGGGATCTCTCCATCGTTCTTGAGGTAGGGATTTATATTTTTATAATTCCATTTGATTTTTGAATCCAACCGTCTTTCTATCAAGCTAATGCAGAGGGAAGAAGCCAAACAAACAAGGCCTGGACCCTTTACCCTTGTTGGAATTTTGGTGCATTCATCGTAAACTTTATCTTCGGGTTGGGTGAGTCCCCAGATGGTAGACGATGGAGGTGGTCGACATCGGTCAGCTGCGATGGAGGCGGCATGTCGATGTGCACCGTAGGAGGAGGCCACAACACTATGCTGCAGCGATCAACGGAGCGGCCGACACCGGCCGGCTGCGGTGGTGATGCGGCGCGCCGTCGCGCGCTGCCGATGGAGAAGGGCTGCGGATTTCCACCTGCAGAGGGGAGAAGCAGGTCAGCCAACAATAGACGACTATAGGTAGAGGTATCAGCGTGCAATGGCGTGCCACCGGAGGAGCCGCAACTACGATGCCGCAGCGGCGGGACCCGCAGCGGGTCCTGCGGGAGACCTTGCAACACCCCTTAGGCGCTTCTGCTTTTCCTTCCAAATGGGTAGTGACGCCAATCCCATTTTGTGCCAGTTCAGGTGGATTGTGTGAGCCATCGGGCCGCGCCCCTCCGTGGGCCGGGCCACGTGAGCCTAGCGGGTCACGCCTCCGTGAGCTGGGCCACACGAGCGCAATGGGCCGCCCCCTTACGGGCCGGGCCACGCCCCCTTGTGGGATGATCCACACCCCCTTGTGGGTCGGGACGGACCTCGGCCCAGCGGGCCGAGCCCACCATGGCCCAGCCCATCCGGGTCGGACCCGGACCGGGTCAGACTGGACCCAAACCCAACAAGGCCCAGTTTCTCTTAAAGGGCCATAACTTGAAATCCTGACGTCCGTTTGACGAACCGTCTGCGGAACTAGGACCATTGGAGAAGGAAGTTCATTTTGGTATTCCCACTTGCATTTTAGTGATAGTTGGAGTACAGCCGGGTTGGATCGAACTTTAATCCAACCAAACCCTCAGAACTAAAACACTTATAACTGACATACCGGGCATCTGATTGACGCACCGTCTATTGCGTTGGAACCCTTAAAAAATTTTAGTCCTTTAGGTTACTCCTTTGTGGAGTTTAGTGGTGGTCAAGGTATGACAAATATCTCTAGGGGAAAATTCTACGGAACTCGAGCGCACCAAGTGCAAGGAATTTGGTGGCTAGATGTAATGTGAAGAAAGAACATCAATCCTAAGTGGGTCAGCATCTATCGATCCTGTGTGGGTCAAAATCTATCAGATTATATCTGGTTCTATGCTTAGAGATCCTGTGTGGGTCAACACATATTGATCCTGTGTGGGTCAAATCCTGTGTGGGTTAGGAGAGGTTATTACTTATCGATCCTGTGTGGGTTAGAAGCAGTGATTCTTAATAGAATAAGATGATATAGCTTAAGACTAATCATATGTACTTATGTAAATAAGTTATACCTAATTGTGAGCTGAGTCTTTTTTCTTCATGGTGTTACCTATGTGGAACTTCTATCTTTGTGGTGTTACCTATGTGGTACTTCTACCTTCGTGGTGTTGTTTTTGTGGTGTTACTTGTGTGGTACTTCTACCTTCGTGGTGTTACCTGTGTGGTACTTATACCTTTGTGGTGTTATCTTCGTGGTGTTACCTGTGTGATACTTCTACCTTCGTGGTGTTATCTTCGTAGTGTTACCTATGTGGTAATTTTATCTTCGTGGTGTTACCTGTGTGGTACGTCTACCTTTGTGGTGTTACCTTTGTGGTATTCTTCACTTAGGTATGAGATGAGTATATCTTCATAACTTAGGTATATGTATGGGAATATACCAAACTAGAGTTGATGTCTATAGATTCGTGATTTGAGTTGAGGTATTTCTTTGTGGTTTTTCCTTTTTGGAACTCTGGGAGACCTACGGGGGTCTCAGAGTCCCTATTGAGTATCGTTATACTCACCCCTGCATGAGCTATTCCCACACCTTGCTGTGTCTTGTGTAGATGACATACAATGTTGATCGAGGATGATGGATCCAGGACTGGACGGTGCTCAGAGGTGGACCATTTGGCGTGATGTGACACGAGGACTACTAATCATGAGCTATACCTACCCTTCAGGTAGGATCCTCAATGGATGATCCAGGAGCTGTTTTTCACCTTTTTAGTTGTACTTGTACATTTTAGTTGGGATTGTATTTTGTCCCCTTTAATTCAAGAAATATTTTTACTACAACAGTTTACTTCGTGGTTGCATCTTGTTGCATTCTAGTCTGGGTGTTTTTACAGGTTAAAAAGGCAATGGGTTCCCATTTTAGGGATACGCCTTTTCGGTGCTAGTAACCATCCCTTGGCCTATGGAAGGTAGGCTTGGGGTATTCGGGCGAAACCGTAGCTATGGTGCTCGACCCTCGGGCGGCGGCGATGGCCGCCCCACCCTCCCCTTGCCTCCTGAAGGCCTTCTCCCCTTTCATCTCCCCGGCCTCCCTTCCTGATTTCCCTCATATCCGTGTCTCCCCTAAAGTCCCTGCTCTTTTCCAGGATGCTACTTCTCTCCCGCTTTCTCTCCAGGAATTTTCGGAGGCTTCATCGCTCCTCGACCTTTCCCTCGTCGCCCCTTTTGGACACCGAAGACCGTCCCTTGACAGTTTCGATAGGTTTTTTAACAACAGCTGTCCCCTGAAGTCCCGTGTCATGGTTGGGCTATTGGATTTTAGTCAGTTTCTTCTCCGCTTTGCCAGTGCTGATGAGTTGGCCTCCGCATGGTCCAAAGGTTTGCGCACCTATGATGGTTCCTGCTGCTTTCTGTTCAGATGGGGATATGAGTTCTAATAGAATCGTGACCCACCAACTGCTGTGATCTGGGCTAGTTTCCCAAATCTCCCCCTTCCTTTCCAAAATACAGCTATTCTGGTGATGT
Organism: Viscum album; assembly: GCA_963277665.1. Taxonomy (NCBI): domain Eukaryota; kingdom Viridiplantae; phylum Streptophyta; class Magnoliopsida; order Santalales; family Viscaceae; genus Viscum; species Viscum album. Next base: position 192,159,985 of record OY728137.1, on the reverse strand, counting down.
TGGGTAACCTCTTCGGGGGGTTCCTTACTTTTGATGATCATTCTCGGTCCTTTGGCCACCCGATTTCTCCTCGGATCTTCGTGGAAGTTGATGTCTCAAAGGCTCCCGTGGAATCATTCTGGATTGAGGTAGGTGTTGAGTTCAGATACAATCAAACTATGTTTTTTGAAAGCTGGATAGACTTTTGTTGTTCTTGTTCTCGTCTGGGACACCTTCATCATATCTGCCGTTCGACAAATTTTTCTCATGAGGTTGTACATTCTACGGGTAGTGTCCCCTCCAGCAGTGGTGTTCCTCTTCGTTTGGAGGCTCAGCCGTATATCCCCGATTCAAAGGAGGACGGTATAGAGGCGAGGGAAGGGGGAGCCCGTATGCCCCCTGCTATTCCAGCCACCATTTCAGAGTATGTTGGATTGCCTCATATGAATGGACAAATTACGGATCCCCCCACTGCCAAGATTAAGTTGGTTCACTCTAATATTAGGGAGTCTCAGGGGTCCTCTAATCCTAGTGAGGGAAGGAGATGGAATGAAAATCCAAAGGTGGATGATGTGCTTGATCGGCTAAAATAGAACCTGGGTTTATAGTTGCAGGAACTGGGAGCTAATGAGGAAAAACAGGCCTACACTGGTCCTGAGCAGCCATCTGCTATCGGGTCTACATTGGAGATAAACCAACTCACTCAAGGTAAGCATGAATGTGCTGCAATTGAGGCTGGAAAGGAGGCCGAACATTATGGGAATGAAAAGGAGGTGCCCCCGCTATATACCGAGGATCCCTCTCCTGAAAAAGGGAGGACTGAGGAGGGCAGGGTGGCCGAGCCTACTAGGATACAGAAAGTGCCAAGGGCTTCTGATGCAGTAGCTATCATAGGGAGTCTGGAGGAGGGGAGTGTGTTGGGTCCCTTGGACCCAAACATTCTCAAACCCCCATCCTCTCAAAGGATGCATCTGCAGGGGAAAACAAGCGGTTCCCCACTGAGCTGAGCAAGCAGTTTTGGCTGAAGGCCCCCACTAAAGGCCCGAGGGTTGAGTTAAAGAACTGCTTTGATTTTCTGGTGGATCAAGATCAAGTAATGTTACATGATGAGGATGATTCATGTGCTGCTAGCTTTATCCAAATATCAGCGGACAGCTGGGATCGTTTCTAAAGGAAAGGTCCGCACAACCCTAGAAGGATGAAGGGGCTCAAAGGAAAGCGAGACTCTGGAAAATGCATTGTGGTTTAGGGGAAAAAACCAAAGGGTCGTAAAGACTATTTTTACCTACCAAAACCAATGGAAACCAGGCCGGCCAAGAAGGGTGGAAGAAAGGAAAGAAAGGCCCCGCAAGACAGAGATAACGACGGTCTAAGAAGAGAACCAAAGGGAATAGAAGAAGAGGCGGGGAATGCTTGAAGCTCATTTTTCACTCCAAGGAAGAAATGATTGAGAAAGACATGAGGCCCAATGCCTCAATTGAGGGAATTTATAGAATTTATGAAATAAATCTACAAGTTGAGTCCACCGAGGAACATGAAGCGTGGATCAACAAGCAAGATCGTATAATTACTTGGGGTTTCAATCAAGGCAAAATATCTCTGGAATAATTCATTCAGACAATGGACAAGATGATCTCACATATCGAAGAACTTCTCAGGGAGGATCCAAACACACAGGTTAGCACTTTGCATTGGGAATTATATAGAGTGGCTGATTCAAATAACCTTAGTCTAGTGTTTAACAATTTTGTGAGCTCCTTTAGCACGTAGTGGTTTTGGCTCCTCGAACGATGGTTTCCCACTTGTCCTTAAAGTGGATTTTTAATAAAAATTTATTTTTTGGTGGTGGTATATAACTAATAACCAAGATAAATTACTAAATATTTAATTTTATTTTGTTGTAGAAAATGTAAAGTCACACCACACTATCATTTCACCTATGGAAAAATAAAATATTCTTATTGGTGTAAAATTATAGGAATGGCACTGGTTCTTATGCATTGAACTATACCAAGAAAAGAAATTTTATGTACCTAAGTTCCTTATTCCTACCTATACTTCTAAGGAAACTAGAAAGGATGAGAAAAATGTCATTTGGGAAGATGTGAATAATGAATTGGATGTCAAATATCTTATGTTATCATTCATGAATATTGATATTTGAAAGCTTAATAAAGGTAAGTAGGATTACATAATGTTGTATCATCTCTATTATATTTATCAAGAGAAAGAAAGAAAATATAGGTATGAAATATGTAAGGAAATAATTACATGAATGTTAGGATAAGGATTCAATTCCAGACCTTATATTAAAAAAATGATTTTTTATATTGAGAATTAAATTTTTTAGGATTAAATATACCTAGAGAATTATGAATAGACCATTACATATCCCCACTTCCTATTAGATTCTTGAGTTGTATAGTAAATTTCAAGATAAATTATATTGAGAATTCACTCTTGGATATTTGAACTTCTTTTCACCAAGAATATAATGACATGAAGAATGATCACCCTTATGTACTTATGGTGAACAATAGGAAGGTAAATTCCAAATGGTATGAAACAAGTTATAAGACAAAGACACCTTTACAATTCCCTTATAATAAGTGAATGATCCAAAGGGAGGATAAAGAGAAGGATGTTGTATATATTTCTTATATAAATAATTTCAACTATAAGAAGACTGTTACCTTAGTAAAGAATAAAGTATAAGCTTTAGATACATTCTTTATCAAGTATAATCATTCAATATCTATAAAATGGGTATTATAATTAGATTTTGGTTATCACATTTTTATCCAAATATAGAAACCAACTATATTCTCTAAGATCACTAAAGGTGAGGTGAATCTTCAAGAATTAAATGGAGTGATACTAGGAACACTTTCTATAGGATATTTTGATATTATATTTCTGACTGAAGTGGTTTTAGTTTTGAAAAACTATTACTATGTGCCTGGTGTAACCATGAAAATCATTTACATTTCTAGTTTAGACATGGATAGTTTTATTTACTTGTTTGAAAATAAAAGCTATTAATTTTATAAATATATAAAATATTATCATATGGAACATTTGAATATTGGTTATTATATACTAGAATATAAAATCAAGTATTATAAATTGAAAACAAATTGACTACACATGACTCAAATCACACCCACTTATAGCACCCTTAACTTGGTCACGTAAACTAGAATAATTTTATAGAATTATATCAATCAGAATATTAAGATTATATTAAGATGAAACCCTTAGATTTTGTTCATGCTTATTTATAAGGGAAAATGAAAAGGATATTTTTAGTGGGAAAACTGATAAAGACCAATATAATTTAGAATTAGTTTACATTTAAGTGTTAGAATTTTTTATTAGAAGTTAGAGGTGGATACTCTTAATTCATTAATTTTACTAATGGTTTCAATATATATAGATATATTAATATGATGAGTTATGATTATGATTCCTTTAAGAAATTTAAGGAATACATGAATGATATAGAGAATCATCTTGGAAGGAAAATAAAGAAATTTAACTCATAAATTGTGGGGAGTATTTTAATCAGGGATTCACTGATTATCTGAAATATTTTTGGATATTATCAAAAATCACTTATCCCTATGCACCATAATATAATGGTTTCACTGAAATTTGGAATCACACCTTGTTAGATATGGTCAAACCAATAATGATTCATATAGATATTCCACTATCCTTTTGGGGATATATAATACAAACTATGTAATACATACAAAATTTATTAGCAACCAATGAAGTAAGAGGAATTACATATGAGTTATGGTATAAAAAGGAAATCCATTTTGGAATATATTTATGTATTGGGTTATGCAATACTTGTTAATTCTAATTATGAAAAAAATTGGCATTATGAGCCATAAAGTATATATTTATTGCCATTTTGGAATATATTTATGTATTGGGTTATGCAATACTTGATAATGATAATTATGAAAAAAACTGGCATCATGAGCCATGAAGTATATATTTATTGCATATCTAAAGAAAACCAAAGTATATTATGTATAAAATATCTCTAATAAAAATTTCATAGTGTACATACATGCCAAAATTAATAAAAGGAAACACATCTTTACAAGATATAGTGGGATAATGGTAGACATTGATAACTTTGAAGCCAAAGATAAAAAAGAGTTAATATGGAAATAAATTCCAGTAGACCTAGTGAAAGATGTTTTTCAAGACAAACAAGTTTTATGTACTAAACAGGTTAGAGGACCAAAGCGATACTAATTTCATGTCACCGAGGAAGCTGATACATTATTGGTTGAGAATAATAAACCTATTTCTTATAAGAAAGTAGTAAATAGATCAGAATTTACTTCTTAGAAAGAATACATGAATTATAAATGGATTCCATGTACCAAAATCAAGTTTCAGTTTTGGAAGATCCTCTAGTAAATGTAAAGAATATTGGGTGAAAATGGGTATTCAATATGAAAATGAACAAATATAGTAAAGTTACTACCTAAAATACATGATTAGTTGGTATAGGTTTCAAGAAATGTCATGACATAAACCATGATGAAACCTTTTCACCAGTCACTATTCTAAAATACCTTCAAATTCTACATTCCATTAGAGTATTCCATTGTTATGAAATTTATAAAATGGATGTAAAGACTTTGTTCCTTAATGGAAATCTTTTGGAAGATTCCTATATAACACAACCAGAAAGGTTTGTAGCATGAAAGGATTCCAATAAGGTATCCAAGATATAGATATCTATTTAGGGGTTAAATCATGCATCAAGGTAATGAAATATTCATTTTGATGAATCCATAAGAGAGTTTCATATTATTGAGAATGAATGTGAGGCCTATGTACATAATAGGTTTAACAAGAGTTTTATTTTTTCATAGTAATGTATTTTGATGATATATTACTAAGGGTAAAGGAGATAATATTCTTATAGTCTATTAAAAAAAGGTTAAATAAATGCTTCTCCCCCAAAAATATAGGAGAAAATCCTTATATTCTAGGTATCAAGATCCATAAAGATAACTCTAAGTGTTTGGTTGGAAATTTTTAGGGTACATATATTAACGAGGTATTTAAAATATATAGAATGGGAAATTATAAGGGAGGATTTATTCCAATGGAACATGTTATATTATAATGACCCAAAAACAATTTTTCAATAATTAAAAACTATACAGAAAATATTTCATTATATACATTTTCATAACCTTTTAGGTTTAGATTTTTAGTTAGATATGAAAAATCATTGACCAATAAAGACCATGTATTTATTAGATAATAGAAATATTTTACACTGTACTTTAATTTACTTAATACATAATAATACTACAACATATCCCATGAATTCTTCACATAATATACTCTTCTAGACATACAATACATATTACTTAATAGCCTTTAGAAATTGAAACATAATTAGGGGTGCGATCAAATGTTTAGTAGGAGTGGGAATAATAAATAACAAACAAATATCATAAGTGACCATAAGCTGAACATATGAGTATGATAATATATTAAAGGAACATGAACACATCAAAAAGGATTCAAACCCAATATAACATAGAGTCATAATGCAATAATCATATAATGAGGATTTTTAAATTAGGAAATGTATATCATTGGATCATGGAATCATTGGTAAAACATGGGCATAACATATGATTGTTTATATAAGAACATGAGACTAAATATGAATATAAGAACATGAGGCACAACATTAAATTATAGATACAACATAAACATGATAGATCTATAAGTATATCATCAAAGATAATTACTATAGTATTGTAAAATCATATTAACATGGTTTCTCACCAAGGTATCATAAAACATTACCAAGGTATCATACAAAATCACCAGGGCATGATTCCAAGATATAATAAAACATTACCAAGGAATGATTCCAAGTTATCATAAATATTTCATATCTAAATATTAATTCTTTTATGAAACAATTTTTTCACATGGAAAACCCATAAAAATGGATTTTATAAAAAATGACATTATTATAAAAAGGTGATGTTATGGGAAACTCTAACAAATTATTTTTAAAAAGGAAAAGTGATTTTTTTGGATAAATACAATTTTTAAAAATCTTTCAATAATGGAGGAATGAAAAAGAAATAAATACTTTTTCAAGTAAATGTGGAGTGGAAAATAAAACAAATGATCATGGAATGAAACCCATTTTAATATTTTAAAATACCTTTGTTGAAATCCCACATCATAAAAAGAGTAATAAAACATGATTTTGAAAATTAAAGAATGGAAATATAAATATCACATAAGAAAACACATAATTAGGTTCCTGAATATAAAGGGAAACATTGGGTAAAATTGAAAACATCGATATGGAATACAAAGTGATTACTTGGGAAGGGTGAGAATTATTCATAACATAGATACATTTTTATAAAAAAATAAAACAAATAAAAGATGTAATTTTGAATCAAAAATATGATTTACCCAATGGGATAATATAGAGTTCCCTATATAAAAATTAAAAGGTATAAATGTAGGAAACATAAAATTATGAAACACAATGAGAGAAATCATAACATAACTAATTGAAAACTGTGTTAATAAAAATCCTTGTAGATTCGATAGTACTTTAATCGAAAGACTAATGAAAAAAATAACTCAAGATGTATTTTTATATCCCATTAATTAAATGTAATATATATATAATACTATTATTATATATAACTCAAAATACCACCATATAAAAGGATAAATGGTATACAAAAAATAATAAGTCCCAAAGAGTTAGAATTGAGACCAAGAAACCATTTCCCATGTTTCCCTCATTATAGGAAATTCATAAAACTTCTATATAATTAAAAAAATATATTAATCAGTTATGTAATATCTTTATTATTACATATTACCCTTTATAATCTTTATTTAGAATCATTCTATAGAAACATTTTTGTTATTTATTATCTATTTTCACATTATGTATTAGTAATTCTAATCATTTTTACCAGTATCATAATAGTAGTGTTAGTCATTATTCATGTTACAAGTTCATAATTACCAGATCATTAAAGTTAATGTATGATATGTTCAGTAATGTTATATAAATTTATTACTTAATTTTCTTGTATTTATAGTTATGGTTACTGAAGAATAAATCGACAACGAGCTTGTTTTGATGATTTTTAATGAATGAATGGGGGTATATTAATTAATTATTTAAATTCTTATATTACCATTATAAAACCAAAAATAAATCATTATTTAATTATTTATATCAAATATTATAATTAATTAAGTTTCTGTATCCATCCTTGATAAATATTTCTAACATCATCCACCTTTTTGGTTAAATTCATGCAAATAAGAACATGTTATAGTCTATGTGTGAGTATTAATATAGAAGATATTTTTTTATAATTAAACTATCATAAAAGTATAATTCAATTATCTTGACTTTATTAAGGGACTTAATTTGAATTTTCTAGAGTTATAATAATAATGTTAATGAAAAACAAGATATTACTTATAAAAAATTAATCATTTTTTCTCTTTCTGTGCTCATCTTAGGTTGTTAGTTATACATTGATCACCTACTGCTAATAATATTTAAAAAACAACTAATATAAATCTCAAAAATATAATTAATTAAATAAATAAAATATTTATTAATTTTTTTCTATAAATATCCATGAAACACAATGATGAAAAACAAAATACATCATTCGTGGTGGCGGTAGTCTGTATATATGCATGATAAAAGTTTTCAGTTTTTCCATTGAATGGTAGAGGAATATATTATGGTTAGACAAAAAATATAATAAAGTTTCATTATATTATTTATATTTATTTAATTATATACATATTGTTAAAATAGGTTTAGAAGTGTGTGGATGAGAAGAATAAATAAAGTAACTTAAAAGAGTAAGTAATACTCATGTTTAGAATTTGGATTTCCTCTTGAATTATCATTTAGAAATGTGGGAGTTGTGGAAAATTATTGAGACTTGGGGATGAATAAAGTTTATAGGGGATATATGGGAAGTAAAATGGGTAAATTTTCATGGGAATTTCAAACTAGAGGTGTGGGTTGATTTGGGTAGAAGTGAGCTCCTTTTATAGGATAAAAATAGGGGCTTTACTATATAATAAAATGTTAGGAAGGGGTAAGAATGAAATTACCATATATTTAGGTGGATAAATGTAGGTGAGACATCTAGGTATGAATTCCCATCCTAAAAAAGGAATTATATAATGTTTAATTATCAAGTTGATCTAGTAAAATTAGAGCAATACTAGATAACCCATCTTAACAATTGTTAATCTTGATTTAAAATTAACCATGCTAATTATTTAATTAATTAAAGTCTTATATAAGACATTGTCCCAAATTTTGAGGTGTTGAATCTGAATTTGGACTCCGTTTAATATAATTAAATTTCTAAATATGAGATAATTAACTTTTAAATTGAAACATGTAATGTATAAAACAAGTGTTTTTGTAGAAAAAAATCATTTTAATAATTGAGTGTTCTTAATATTAATTAACACTAACTTAAAATTAAATTAATGTTAATTTATTTTAATATATGTTTAAAAAACATATTAGGGTCTTAACTTTTAAATTAAGGAAATTAATTTAAAAACAAAATATTTAGAAAAGTACCACACCTTGAAAAATAATTGTTTTACCATAGTAACTGATATTTTCCTTAGTAACATAATTGAATTCCTAAAAATAAATTTTTTAGCACCTTTAGAGTTTATGATTTTTTTTGAATTAATTAAATTTCTTCAAAAACTTGTGTTACACAGAACATAAAGTTTTAACTAACTGTGATATAATATTAATATTATTATTTAAACATGACTATTATAACCAAGCCGTTAAACTTAGAGGTGAATAAGAATAAAAATATTTTGAAAAATATGTATATTGGTTTTATATAAATAAAAAATATTTATAAAAGTGTTATTAATTTTTTTGTAGAGCCATTATATACTTCAAAAATAAATTCCATCTAAAAGTTATTTACGTTTATTTTTATGAATAAATAATAAAATTATTTTTTTCCACTTTTAGAATATTTATTTGAAAAAATTAAATTAATTATTTAAATTATAATTTCAAAATTATCATAGGGTTAATTTTTGGTAATTTTTTGAAAAGATTAATTATTTTGATGAAGCGTAAAAAACTATTAATTTTAATTAAAAATAGTCTTTTTATTTAAAGAATCTACAAGCTCTATTTCAATTTAATATAGATTAAAAAGTTAAAATAGTTTAATTATATTATAATTAATCCAATATAGGTCATTTTAATCAATTTTATATTGATTTTTATGTAATTTTTTTAAACTTTTGAAAGTTTTTACTTTGGAAAACTATTTTTTCATCATATCTATGGGTTTAATCTTAAATTAAATTCTACCACTTCAGTGACTTGAATTTCGAAAAATGGATTAAATTTTTATATAATAATTCCAACTTAATTTTTGATCATAATGAATATTAAGAATAGTAAAAATTAATTTCAATGGTTTAGGTTAAAATTTGTTTACATGGGGGTTAAACTAAAAAGATAAGGGTTAAAATGTACTAAAAAATTTCTAATTCCACTTTTATGGACATATTTAAACATTTTTTCATATAAGATTCTATAATGATCCAATTTTTATCCTTTTTTCATGTATAAAATGTGAGTATGACTTTTTATTTTTAAAGATTCCAAGTGTGTACTCTCCCTCACTTATAAATGAAACCACTTCTCCGCACAACTTTGTACTTCCAAAAAAATTTATTTCAGCCAATAAATTCCCAAATTCATTTTTAATTCACTCATAACATTATATAGGCCATATTTTTATTATAAAACCCTCAAAATATGTCTTTTAGTTCTAATATAAGGAGGTTGTCCAAAGAAGAGGTATCGTTCTTAACCGAGTGTTTTTATTTTATTTATTCTCAAGCATCATTAAAAATCATCTTAAAATATGATGACATAATAAAATTATTATATCCCATATATTTTTATGTTATTATGTTAATTTTATAACTTATATATGTATCCTCTTCTATCAAATGGGGAATGAAACGTTGATTGTGTTTTGGACAGACTACTGCTTTGCGAACCGATGTAATTCGATTTACGTCACTACCTATCATTAAAGGATATAATGATGGATCTAAATTATATATATTATATTTATAAAATTATTATAATTATATAATAACAATATCACATATACCTTCTTACTTTCTATTTTGTTGGAATACGATTATGCCGCTTGTGTATACTGCTGACTACTACCTCACAAAGCGGTGTAATTTTTTTCTCACTTACTCTTTACATGGAAGGAATTAAGGATAAATTTAATGAATATATTTGATATATATAAAATTATAATTAATTTTTAATGTTGATATATTATCTACCTTCATTTTATTACATCCTTTGAGAAAATGGAAATAACATTCATGTGTATATATGACCTACCGTCACCATAGAAAATGTAATTTATTTTTAATTTTTTACTTATATGGATTAATATGAATACATATATAATAAATAAATATTATATATATATAATTATTAACATATTTTATATGATGTAAGCATTATTAAATTAAAATGATTGAAAATATAAAACTAAATCATGTATGAAAAATGAAGCAGTTATTACGCGAAATGTGATTTTAATAAGGAGTTATTAATAAATTGGTAATAAAAGTTCCTAAGTAAGTCATATAGGGTATGGCATATGATTATTATTTTTTGGAATATATTTATTATAAAAATAAATTTATTATATATGAAATTTTAATGAGTATGATGAAAGTATATACTTAAGGTAAAATATTTTTGTCTCATACTATTTTCTTTGGGACATATATTATTTTATGAACCTATATTATTTTATGAGGTCTATATAAAACCCCTTTGACAAGTTATATCAATAATTTATTATTATAATGATATATAAATTTTCATTTAATTTTATTCTTTCATGGTTAATATGATTCAAAAGTTACCAAAGCATGTAAGCTATTTCCATCTAACTTTATCTATGTGAGACCCATTACATATTCACAATTTCTTTATTTTTTGTAGTGTATATACCTTCCTTGAATTATTTTTATGATTATTATTATAATTTTATGTATATTTACATATCCATATATCATTATTTATTTCATGGGTCTTATGATTCAAAAGTTAATAATGTGGTAATGATTTTTATGTTACAATCCGATCAATTATTGGGATTATTTATGATTATACTTTCAATGATGAAATATTATGATATACCTCTCAATAAACTCATGAATTTTATTTTCCTCTTCTTATTTTGGGATAATTAATTTCTCCTTCATTTTGATCTCTTTAATAACTAAATAGACCAATAGAACATTTTTAAGAAAAATCAACTCTATTTCTCTCTTCGGTTGAAAAACCCTTTTCTTCCATGTCTATATTTTCTAAAAATGATTTTAATATTTTCCAATACTTTTTTAATGTCATTTATTCCAATGTTTTAATTTTTTTTAAAAATGTTTAAAATGAATCTCCTTTTTGTTTAAAAAAAGACTATTTTGCCTTTTTATCAAAAATGTGAAAGGAATCTTCATTTTAACATGTATGAAATGAAAAATATTTTCTACCATCATGACCACTCAATGATTTATAGATTTATTTATAAATTTTCAACTTTATTTTCAATGAAAATGCTTGGAATAATTTTTTTTAAAATATAAAGGATATTTTTCTCAAGAATTTTTAAATGATCTCTTTATGTAATTTCTATTAATTTATTCCAACAACCTTTGGTGTTGCTTATATTTTACAGGTGATATAATATAATAGTACCATTCATATTCTTTATCTATATGTTTTATGATTATATTGAAAAGTTATTTATGAAAAAAATTACTTTTACATGGGTTATGCTATAATGAAATGATGAAATGTTTATGAAACCCATTTCTTTTCCATGGATTATATTATGATGAAATATTTATGAAACTCATTTAATTTCATGGGTTGAGATTTGATTAATGTTTTATGATTTTTTGGCACACAAATGTATGGATTATATGATATATTAAACCTATATCTCCCTCCAATTAATTAGGTAAAGTTTTATATCCCATGAGATAATGAAAAGAAATAAGAAAATGTGATTAATATGCTATGAGAAACAGGTCAATATACTTATTCACTATAGGAAGAATCCAGTGATGATTGATCCATTATGAAATGGGAAATATATATTTATTACTGATTTGTTATGATTTTATTGTCTTATATGTTAACCTTAACATATGGAATGATTTATATACATATGATTTTTCCACACTTATATGACATTAACTTGTGGTTTATGATTGATTTATAATGATTTATCACTCTTACGGTTAATTTATTTTTAAATTATAATGTTTTATTCCATGTATCATATTTGCGATCCATGATAGATTGGGTATGAACTTTGTAATTTATATTCATAATATCATACCCTTATTCTTATTTTATGGTTTTATATGATCATTGGTTGATATCTTCCATGTTTACCCTTATTGATAATCTATTCTCTCCCTTTCTTATGGTTCATTTAAAAATTTTATAAAGAAATGTTTAAGTAGGGTAAGGCTATAAATTGTACTAAATGAGAAGATATTTATGGGATATGTTTAAGATCATTCATAAAATAATAATATTGTGTATCTAGTCTCTAAATACAATAAACTTTTTTGGTCCTTGGGCATGTATTTGTGAAATGTAGTGAATATTTATCTATTAAGATATAATATCTATGAATGAAAAACCTGAGTTTCTATAGTTGGTATCAAAGAAAAGTTTTAGTTAGCCTTGAAAAATATGATGAGAAAAGTTTAGTGATAACCCTATGGATAAGCCTAAGGATAATGAAAATATAGGAAACTATTTTAGAATTTTGGTAAAGGATATAGTAAGTAGTTTCTAAGAAATTATATCTATTTCTATAAAAAATAAGTGGATATGGCTCTAGAATAGTTTTAGATAGAGGTAATAACTCTAAAAAGGGTTCATTGAGTTGGACTTTATCGTCACTTGGTGCATGAAAACAAGCCTTGATATGCACCTGGTTTGAAACTCCCAGAGGTTCTACTTTGGTACTTTACAAACTCTTTATAAACCATAATTAAGGATTTGAATAGATGATGACCATGAATGACCTAGGTTGAACCTAAGGTGTCATACATTGAAAATAAGGATTCATAATTTGATACATCCGATAAATGATTTTTATTTCTCGATTATGTGGTTTTACACTATGTTTATTATTTATCACACTAAGCTTATTGGTTTTATTCAATGGATGGACCATGATGAAACAATGTTAATATTGATTTTTATGGATAATGAAATTATTTTATTCCTAATAAACCAAATGTTATGGATTTGGAATGAAAAATATCATCTTTATGCTCACACAACATTCTTAATCTATAAATCACATTGAACCTCCAAATGGTAAAAGGAGGAAATAATGTTCTATTAAATCCTTCATGAGGAAGCATCCACCGTATTTTAGTAGTTCCACTAATCCACTAGTGTTTTATTAATAAATCAGTACCATTGAAAATTTAGTTTATATTCTCCAATGTTTAGAGTATGGAAAAATCATTTTATTTGTCTATTATTTATAAGGCAAAGAAGATCAATGGTGAACTCTTATAAAGAATATGAGTCAATAAGATGAAATTTGATCCATATAATGAGATGATTTTAAGAAGTCACTTATAAAAAAGTATCATCCTTTTAATATTAAAAAAATGGATAAGGAATTACTTAAGTTAAAGTATAAGTATGATAAATATATTGGTACATATGATGTGATTTTTTCAAGAATTGTGGCGTATGCTTCTGGTATTATCATCCAACCTAAAATTAAAGTTGATTGATTCTTATGAGGATTAAAACTAAGTCTCTGAAGGGAATTTGACATAATAGTTTTCAGTAGCTATAAATAAATCACTCAATTTTCTATCAATGTGGAATTGAAGATTGGAGTTACCAATTAATATCATGGTTTTAACTAGAAAAAATATATAATTTAAATAAAACTCCAAAAACCAGGGATAAAAGAAGATGTACTTTCCGCCATGCTCTAAGTGTTGAAGGAAACATATAGGAAATTGTCTTAAGGGTACTACTAAATGTTTTAAGTGTGGAAAGTTAGTACATATAGTGTAAAAATTATGATGTGATGGGAATACGTTTAATAATGATATGAATAGAGAGAAAGATATAAAAAATGCACCACTCACTCTTTAGTTCTATAGATATAAGGATTCTGAGCATTATAAGAATCAATTACCTAATCCAAGGGATAATGAGGATTATAGGCCATAATAAACACTGAAGAAAAATAAAAATCAAAAAGTGTATGTAGTCACCATAGATGAAGTGAATCATGATAATTAGAGAACACTTATCATATACACTAGAGCTGGGAACTTAATGTTGGAGTTTGTATGAAGGATCCCTATGAAAATATTATTATTCATCATTTAGTGAAATATAATGTGATTATAAGAATTTATTATCTACCTACATATGGATTATAGAATAATGAAATCACATTTGATATTTCTAATCAGTTCAAGGATGAACCCAAGATTCCAATATAAATGTTTTTGTCTAATATAATAGCTTATTTAAGGAATAAAAGGTGAATTATATTTTGGAATCATATATGTTTTTATTAAAAATTTACTTAAGATTTATGGATGCAATCATGGTTTTATGATTTTAAGGTTGTTCATAAGTTCAAAGTCTTATACATCCCTTTTGAGGTTTTATGTGATGAGAGTTTATCAATATTGAGGATATTTTGGGACACTTTTATAGAAATAAAACCCTTTATTTTTGTATATGTTTTAGTGAACAATTTATTTGAGGAATGCCATTACATTTTGTAGAAATAAGATTAAAGGTATTAGAAACATTTATGATTTATCTTATCATTGATATTGAGGTAATTATGTGTTCCTTCAATTTGGTGACATTATATAAATTATATTAATATAGTTTTGGAAAAAGATAACCCACTAATTGGGAGATAACCCATGGAATCCAATAGGTCACAGAGCTTGAACCAAAAATTGAAGGATAAAAAGGGTAGAAAACCTACCACTATCCTACATGAAAGACTATTTATGGTGGGACAACCAAAATAGATATATTTTATAATATTTTTCTTAGTTCTTGGTATATTAGAAAGTTAAGGATGAGAAATAGAAATCTAAGGAGATGTTACAACCATTACCCATACTAAAATTCAAATGGGAAAACATCACCATAGATTTTATCATGAGACTCCCCAAAAAATCTAAAGGTAATAATTATATATGGATTTTTTTCTATTTCTTTATGAATTTAGTACAATTAATTTCTATCAGATAATACTTATATCTTGACCATCTTTCCATAATTTATATTAAAGAAGTGGTGAGGTTGCATGGACTACCACATTATATTGTATCTGACTGGGATCTGAGTTTCAACTCAAAGTTCTAGTGAAGTCTTCAATAGTTTTGGATATGGAGTTAAGTTTTAGCACAACATATCATCCTCAGATATATGTTCTGTATGATGAAATGATTAAAACCCTAGAGGATATTCTAAGATCTTTTTTTAAGGATTTCAAAGGTGGTAGGGATAAACACCTTCCTCTAGTCCATTTTTTATACAATACCAGAATTCACTCAAGAATTCAGATAGATATTTATGAAGACATATATAGAAATAAGTGTAGAAAACCAAGTACTGGGGTAAAGTTACAGGAATAAAAAAATTTGTAACTAAGATATTTAAATAAATGTCACAGAAGATTAGATCTATTCAGTAACCCATAAAGGTAGCACATAGTCAGTATAAATTTTATACTGACAATCATTAACATGATATAGAATTTAAAGTTGGTTATAAGGTGTTTCTAAGAATTTATACATGGAAAAAGGTAATTATATTTGGAAATAAGTGAAATATAAGCCTTATATGTATTGGTCCCTTTAAAAATCATGATTTTATTGAGACAATAGATTATTGATTAGTGCTTCCACCGAACATCTCTTAAGTCCATGATGTATTCCATGTATCTATATTCAGAAAGTAAATAACCAACCATTCACAAGTACTGAAATATGAGTTCATACCACTGGATAAAGATACTTCTTATAATGAAAAACCAGTGATGATTCTATATCATATAGATAAAGTGAAATGAAATAATACCAATCACATGGTTAATGTTTTATAGTGAAATATCCAAATTGAAGAAGCTATATTAGAACCTAAAGATATGATAAGGTAGTAGTATCCTCATTTTTTAGTATAAAAATGAGGAATGTAAGGATTAAATTCATTTTAATGGGGGGTATAATTTAACACCCAAATATTTTATGATTTTTTCCCAAATAAATTAATTTTTTTGATATCTTGTGTTACATGAAACACCTAGTTTTAACAAACCGAAATATAATATTAATGTTATTATTTAAAAATGACCATTATAACTTAACTGTTAAAAATGGTGGTATGAGTAGTAATAATCACATTTTGACAAATAATTATAATGGTTTTATACAAAGAAAACATATTGATAAAAAAGTTCTTAATTTTTAGTAAAGACTTATATACATCAAAAATACATTTCTTCTAAAAAATGATTTCATTTTTTTGTGTAAAAATAATAAAACAATTTTCTACACTTTTAAGAAATTTATTTGAAAAAATAAACTTCATTTTTAAAATTATAATTTGAAAATTATCTTTGGGTGAATTTTTCAAATTTTTTTTAAAAGAATATTTTTCTCGATGAATAGAAAAAAATATTAATTTTTATTAAAAACCATATTTTTTATTTAAAGTCTATAAAAGCTAAATTTTAATTTAATATATTTTTAAAAGTAATATTATTTAAATTATATTATGAATAATTTAATTTAGTTCATTTTAATCAATTTCATATTGAATTTTTATACCTTTTAATCTTTTGAAATTATTTTCTTTGGAAACCTATTTTTTTCATCTCATATGTGGGTTTAATCATAAATTAAAATTTTCTAAATCAATGATTTTAATTTGTAAACATGGATAAAATACTTTTAACTATCATAATTAAAATTATATATTAAGGACAACTTAGTTTTTTTCATAATGAATAATAAAAACAGTAAAAAATAATTATCATGGTTAAGGTTAAAACGTGTTTACTTGGGGGTTAAACTAAAATGATAAGGGTTAAAATGACCTAATTTTTTTTCCAATTACCATTTTACAAAAAATATCTAGACCCTAAATAATCTAATGTTTTATAATGATCCATTTTGGGTCCTTTTGTTATGTTTAAAATGGGGGTAGACCTTTTTATTTTCAAAAATTTGAAGTGTGACCTCTCTCCACTTATAAAAGGACACCCCTTCACCTATCCAATCCACACATAAAAACCCATTTTTTATCCAATAGCTACCCTAATCAATTAATTTCATCCATACCAACATCCTATAAGCCTTATTTTTATTCTAAAACACTTTTAAGATGGATTTTGGTGATAACCTAAGAAGGTTGTCTGAAGAAGTGGCATCGTTCTTATCCAAGTCTTTTTATTTTGTTTCTTATTAAACCTCATTAAAATAAAATAAAACCATGATTATATAATAAAATAAGTATCTCCAATATAATAATATTTATTATGTTAATGTAATAACCTACATCTATATCCTCTTTCTTTAAACGGGAAACAAAGTCATTGATTGTGTGTACATAAAACCACCACCTTACGAACCGATGTAATTCGTTTTCCATCACTACCTCCCAAAAAATGACATAATGATGGAAATAAATTAAATATATTATATTAATTAAATAATATAATTAAATAATTATAATATAAAATATACCTTCTTAATTTCCATTCTATGGGAATATGATAACGATGCTCGTGTGTACAGAGCACTACTACCTCACAAAGCGTTGTGATTCGTTTTCACTTACACATTACATAGAAGTTAATAAGGATAAATTTAATGAATATATGTGATATATATGACATAATAATGAATATTTAAAGGTGACATATTATTTACCTTCCTTTCATTCCATCTGTTGAGAAAATAAAAACAACATTCATTTGTACGTACGACCTATCATCTTTATGAATGATGTAATTCATTTTCTATCATTAAATTTTAAGGATTAATCTAAATAAATATATTATGAAAATAAATTATATTTATATAATTTTTAAAATTATGGAGATTATTTAACCATTTTCAAATTAAAATAATCAAAGATACCATACCAAAACATACATGAAAAATGAAGCAATTATTACCCAAAACATGATTTTAATAAGGAATTATTAATAAATGGGACATGAAAGGTAATAAGTAGATCATATATGGTATTATATATAATATTATAGTTATATAATATATTTATTATAAACCTACATTTATTATATATGAGGTTTTAATGAGTACAATTAATTTTGAGACTTATGGTTATGGATTCTTTGTCACGACCCGCCTTCTTCAAGATGAGGGAAGGGATGAAAAAGGGCCCTACCCATCATTCCTCAAGATGAAGCAGAGATGATGACCCCAGGTCTCACCTTCAGTAAGCCTCAGAGTGAAGACTAGCACCAAGGGTATGGAATCTCACAAAAATGGAAGGCATTACCCTTTTTTTATAGAACAAAATTGGGAGATAAGACAGTAAATCCTAGTAACACTAAGGACTAAAGGTAATAGTAAAGCCAAGAATCCATTCCCACATGCATGTTAAAAAGTAAATATGATACATGGTAAAAAAAATCATAAATAATGTACCAAGGAAAAGAAAATAAGAAGGAACAATAAATATCCCAATGCCTCAGCTAGTAAGGTCTAACACGGTCCTCAAAGTCCTCCTAGAAACTTGAAAATAGTTTTACATACATAGGGTGAGCATAAAAGTATACTCAGTAGGGAAAATAAAGTTACATTTGCACAAGTGAGGGAAAAAACTAATGCCCCTATGAAAAAATAGTATAACCTCAAGTACCTAAAAATGAATACTAACCAACCCAACCTCACCAAGGCACACTCACCCAAGCAACACAAGTTAAGTAAAGTAATAGTATAAGCACATCGACATCGGGGTACCCTACACTACTTTTGTTTCTACTCCTATATGCACAAACATACAACAAACATTTATAAGAATAAACCAACCACTTTTTGTTCAATTTCAATTTATTTATTTAAGGGAATTAACTTTAAATTATTCTAACACTATTGGGAAACTAAAAACCACAACCATACCAAGTAACGAACAAAACCAAACAACAGTCCCACTGCACAACTACACAAAACTAGACTTTCTGTCCCTATGCACATCCCCATTAAACTAATACCAACTATAATTATTTAAAGTGATACCAACCATTCCTTCTCTCACTACCTAGACCTACAGCCCTGCTGCCCAAATAATTCCCCATTTCAGTCCCACTGCTCGACGTTGCTTCGTGACCACAACACGACATAAAGGAAGTTCGGCTACCTACAAGTTCATCCATTCCAAAAAAAATCAATCTCTCATACTGAAACACCAACACACAAAGGACAGTCCCACTTCTTACAAGTTTATCCATTTCTCAATCAATCAATCTCTCAGACTGAGACACCAACAAATCCCCCTGTACAACCCCAAATATCAAGCCCAAAGAACCTTAACCAGAACACACAACACACAACCAAAACCATCAAACCAAGCATATTCAAATTTAACTAACTAGGGTTATTTAATTTCCACTTTAATATAACCAGGGTGATCACAGAACATGTTTGATCCTAGGGAATCCCTTTATTGAACCTATTTTACGTGATTAATAAGAATTCATGTTACATTTATATATCAAAACATCACAATGAAACACTACTAGTGCCCAATAAAATACCACCAATGGTTTTGATTTTCAAAATCCATACAGCCACAACACCCATAATATAATCAAAGATAACAAAATAAAATAGGCAGCCACATCAAACCACACCCTGACCATTATTTTATTTATGTGAGTTATCTTTTGATCATATTAAATTCTTGTTTAATTATAGTTTCAAGAAGAGTATCCATACATTCATTAAAAGGAACCATTAATATAATCACCCCTCATAATGCACAATTAAAGAGAATAAAAAGAAAATCCCTACTTGGATGATTCGAAGATCAAAGTTCCTTCTTTCACCAAGAACAGGGGATGGCGTGACTCATAGGAATAACTCCAAGGATGAGTGGGAAGGGCCCCAACATGGGTGCACAAATCATCTTAGGAGGAAGCCTCTAGGCGCACTAAGAGAAATGAAAAGGAAGAATAAAGAGATTATCTAGGCTGAAGAAGATACTAGACCCTAAAATCAGGGAGACCATTTTGAAGTACTTAAAAGTCGGATCGTGGATTTACATTGTAGCTCAGCAGTTTCACATGTTGGAATTAATTGAGATTTAATAATTACTATTAGAAATTATGGAGATAGACCAGCGGATGACTGTGATTTGATAGATTAGCTTTAAACGGAGAAAAAGACATAATACGGGTGAAATTGAAAAAAATGGGAAAAACTGGAAATGAGTCACCGATGGGTGGGTCATCGACACTGAGCTACCGACGTCACGATATACTAAATAAATGACCTACCAATTACCTAACCTAACAGTGAACTAACCTACCGATTACCTAACCTACTGACACTGACACCCTTGAACTCGTCGATGCCGTCACACTAATATGCTGATGCACTAACATACTGACGCACTGACATACTGACGGAAAAACTGAAAATTTGGAAAACTCTTGAAGTAAGCCACCAAAAGCTCCTAGAACACATCAACACTATATTTTCACAAAGGAAGGTCCTGGGGGAAATCTGAGTTATTACATTCTTATCTCAAATTGTTTTCTTTGGAGGAATATGTTATGTTATGAACCCATATTATTTTATGAGGTTTATATCATTCCCTTTGAAATTTTATATCAATAATTTATTTATTATCATAATATTTAAAGTTTTATTTAATTTTATTCATTAATGATTCATACGATTCAGCAGTTACCAGATCATGTAAGGGATTTCCATCTCACGTTTATCTCTGTGAGGAACATGGAATATTCACCACTTGTTTTTTGTGTGGTATATATATTACCCATGAATTAATTTTTTAATGATTATTCTTAATTTTATTGGGATTTAAATTTCTATATAAGGTTAATTTTTTCACGGAGTTTATGATTCAAAAGTTACCAATGTGGTAAAGGTGTTTATTTTACAATCACATTATTTATCAGGATTGTTTATGATTATGCATATGATGATAAAATATTAAGATCTACCTCTCAAGAAACTAATTAAATTTCTTATACCTTATTTTTTTTATAGAATTCATGTTTCTCGTTAATTTTTTTCTCTTTAATAACTAAAGAGACCAAGATAATGTTTTTAAGAAAAACCGACTTTGTTTCCCTCTTCGGTCAAAACCCTCTTTTCAACCATGTCCATGTTTTCTGAATATGGTTTTCATATTCTATAATTATTTTTTAAATTCATTTTAAACATGTTTTAATTTTTTAAAAATGATTAAATGGGAATATTCTTTTCATTTTATAAACAAGGAAATTTTGAATTTTTACCAAAAATATGAAAGGAATCATTATTTTAACTTGTATGACATGGACTATATCTTCATCCATCAGGACTGATGTGGAACCATTTTATCACAATTTTCCATGTATCGCTTGATTAAATGTCTTTCCACTATTGTGTTGATATTATAATGGTTAATCATTAAATCTAGAACAAATTAAGTTCTATTTTCTATTCTTTGAAAATA
Organism: Viscum album; assembly: GCA_963277665.1. Lineage (NCBI taxonomy): Eukaryota > Viridiplantae > Streptophyta > Magnoliopsida > Santalales > Viscaceae > Viscum > Viscum album. Next base: position 192,138,087 of record OY728137.1, on the reverse strand, counting down.
ATCTTTAAAGTTTGATTTTTTAGTGGTAAAATTTTCATTTATTCAGTTCATTAATTATCATATTATTTTTGAAAAATAATTTTTTATTATTTAAATTAAAAACTTATTTGTTTTATGGTTTTTAATTTTTTTACTTTTCTAGGATCTGTCGCGTTGAAATTAACTACAACAAGAAAAATGGCTACGTTGGATGAAACACTTGTGTGGTCATAAATGGATTTGTCATATAAAATGGATACATCATCCAAAATGAATATGTGAGACCAAATGGATGTGTCAGTATAAATAGCAACATCAAAAAATGGCTACATGGGGAATCATCTATACGAACCAAATCACCTATGTGGGAAATCACATATGTCTCCAAATTAGCTACGCCAGTAAATGGCTATACGGGGAATCCGTTGCTTGATCAATTTACCTATGTCAACCATTTGGCTATATCAGTCTTCTAGGAGGGAATTATTTATGTTGTTTAGATGGAAATTCTACCATTAAAACTTGCATGTGGTGGATATCAGGAGGTTATACGAGGAAAAATATTTTATGACTAAAATATAGGAGAAGAGTAGGTGTACTTCTACTTGGGAGAAGTTTTTGGTAGGAAGTAGGTTGTTTTAGGAAGAAATTTTGGAAGTTTAAAAGGAGAGGTAGGGGTGATTGAAATGGGGACACCAAGAGGCCAAAATGAAGCAATATAAGTTAAGATCCAAGAGGTTTGGATAACATGAGAGGAGAGAGTCAAAGCAAAGGGTTGGTATGTTCTCGGTGATGGGACTGTGAAGGTAGTTTTTGTTATTATTTTACATTGGAATCATATGTAATTATTCTTCACTCCTATTAATATGGTGCAATGTGTGGTTCTTCTTCCCCCTGTTCCTTCCACTGTATTATGTTTTTCTCTTTTGTAAATAAATGTTTGTGCTCTTTATTATTCCTTAATGTGCTGTGATCTCAAACCTTTAGAAATAAAGGGATAATTTTACAGGTTATTTACAATAAGTGAAACCTTGATTCTCTCTTGAGGTCTACACTTCATGTCAAACACCATCTTTTTCTTTACTCTTGGAAGAAAATGACTTTGTATGCGATAAAGAGAGATCTCAACCACCCAAGAGAACTGTTCATCCCTCTTTCACTCTTTGGTGAGATATGTGGGTGAATCGAGAGATCAAGAATGCACTGGGTGAGGTTTTGAGATGATTTCATCCTTTGAGGTTAATGATTGGTAGAAGATGAGTGGATAAACCTGAATTTGAGCATGCTTCTTACTGACTCTTCTATTCATTCTCTATTTCTTTTCTTGTTGTATCTGTATATTGTTCTCCATAGGTTCATTAATCTACTCCCACTTCCTTTGTGTTCTTCATCACCTTCCATGTTATTTCTTCTACTTTCATCATATAGAAAACAAAAACAAATTGGGTAGACCGCTAGGCCATTCGACATCGCATCCTTGAGATTGACCCTTGAGTTGGACATTATTCTATATTTAGGGTTATGAATATATTTGTGTCCACTATCACAATAAGGATTCACAGGTTAGTGACCTATAAATGATTTACATATTATATTACATGTTTTAAAGGATATTTTCAAAGAATTTTTTTTTCATAATATTTGGAATAAGTGACTTGAAAATGGAAAGGATATTTACCTCAACAATGTTTTATAGATATATTTATGTAATTTACACACATAAATGATAATTTTTTTTGTATTTCTTCTGTTTTAATGGAGATGTGATCTAATGGTTCCATTATTATTATTATTTATCTAGATGTTTTTTGATTATGGTGAAAAGATGTTTATGAAAGCCATTCATTTTCCAAGGTCTATGCTATGCTGAAATAATGAAATGTTTATGAAACCTATTTTTCCATGGGTTATTTTATGTTGAAATTTTTATAAAACCCATTTCATTAAATGGGTTATGTTATGATTAATGTTTTATTTTTTATCACACAAATTTATGGATTATATGATGGTTGGGACCTATATCTCCCTTTAATTCATTGGGTAAAGTTTTATATCTCGTAAGATAATGATGGAAAACAAGATGATGTTCTTGATATGCTATGGGAAATATGTTGACTTGCTTGATCCACTATTAAAAATAGGGGATGATGTATGATACATTATGAAATGAGAAATAGTTGTTGATTCCTAATCCATTATGATTTTATGGTCTTAGATGTTGACCATGACATATGAAATAGTGTCTATACTTAAGATGGTGCAATTATTATATGACATGAACTTATGGATAATGATTGATTCATAATGATTCCCTAATTGTATAGTTCATGTTTGTTGAAATTATAATATTTTATTTAATGGAACATGTTTACAATCCATGATGGATTGAGGATGAACTTTTTAAGTTATATTTATATGCTTTTATATGATCATAAGTTGATATTTCTAGGTTTAACCTTACTGAGAATCAGAGCTCACCCTTTCTTATGGTTATTTTCCTTAGGTTATGAAGAAATGATTTACTAGGGTATGTGTATGAGTTTTACTAAATGGGAAGATCATTATGGGAGATTTTGAAGATTTTTCATGAAATAAGAATATTGTGTGTCTAGTCTCCAAAGTCACTAAACTTTTATGGTCCCCGTGTGTGCATTGGTGAAATGTATTGAATATACATATATTAAGATGAAATATATATTTATTAAAATACTAGTTTTCTATAAAATTGACTTTATTTCCTATCTTGATCATGCTGATTAATAATATACAATCAATTTTAATGAATCAACTTAAAATGGTCTTAAAAATTAATTTTAATATAGGAACATAGAATGTGGAAACCCTATTTTTAGTATAAAATGAATTTTAATTTTATTAATTAGAATAATAATTTTATTATATTAATAATATTATCCTAACTTCTATATTAAAATCCCTTAAAAAACCTATACATATTAAATAAATGAAATAAAAGCTATGGTGGTAGTCACAAGTGATGATTCATCCAATATGGACTTCACAATGAGATCCACGAGCACGAATTTCCCATGTAAATGATATCAATCAAGTAGTATATGTTTAAGATCATCTTAGTCTTGGTTTAAATAAAAGCACAAATATTCTACCTCCTCACCAATCATGCAAAAATTATCCATGTATGGAATATATCCACTAATAATTTCAACTTTTATTCTTCTTAAATTTCATAGTGCAGTTACTCTTATTTATAAAAATTAATTCAAAAACCATGTTTTTAATGGTCATACTTAATATTTATAATATTATCTCATTAAAATATATTATGATTTCATTTTAACATGGAATTTTATGTATTTTATTTTTTTAGACACATTGATCTTATGTAAAGGTATATATATATATTAAAATCAAGGGGTTTTACATTCTCCCCCAAAAATAAATTGTTTCCTCACAATTTTAAAACTCATATTTTGGGAGTAGTTTTCCATAGGGATATCATAATTAACCATAAAATATTAGATGGTGATAGATTTATTTAGGGTATGAAGTGGGATTTAACTATATAAAAAAGATGTAAGAACTTTGTAAATGAGTACTAATCCATGCCTAATATCACATTGTATTCAAATAAGGGTAGAGGAGATAGATATATAAGAAGTAAATTACCAAAAACCATAAATAAGTTCTATATATTTTAGATAAAATAATCATACCACATATTTTTTTTATTTATAAATTAATATAAAATAGTTGATGTGGTGAAAATTTATATGACCTAAGACATCCAAAAATCTAGAGTGAAAAAAATCCCTATGTTCTTTTAAAATAGTTGTTTCATATGATTCTATTTGTTCCTATAACATAAGAGATGGTTGGTGTCAATTTTCGTCTCAATATGATGGATTATTGAATTTTTTTACATATTGGAAAATTTTAAAGCTTCAAAACAATGAATTTCAAATGGAACCTTATAAAGAAAATTATTTTCCCCCATTATGTTAACTGAACTCTTCCTTTTTCCCCAGAAGCTTGTTTCTATGCACCCTCATTTACTATATATAAAAGATCTTCAAATTCCATTAAGACATTCACCTGAGTGCTTCTTCCCACATGATTGACACAAAATAAATTTAATATTTTTCCTCCATAATTTTTATAACCAAAATTACTATGAGACTCCATTATTCTATTATTTGGGGTGTTTATAAACTCAACTGAGTTCATGTTGTGAATCATAATTCATAAAATCTGATTAGGCATAACCACATTATTTTCCACTCCAAATCTAGTCCTGTTAGTTTTCTTGTTGGTAAAATATCCACATTTTCCATAGTATCCACTATTAACTTGATTTCCTTAGGCTTTGAAAATTAATAAAACCAAAATGGGTTAACATGAGTCATGAAAATTTGATATTGTAAGAGTCTTATCCTAATTAATATCATGAAAAAGTCAAATTAAAAATTTATTACTCATTGAATCTATCACATTATCATTTAGTAAAGTCTAAATAAATTTTTCTTTAGTAATGATTTTCTCATACTCCTAGACCCAATTCCCTAATATAATAAATCCACTATAAGAGTTCATAAAGAGAATTTTATTTACCAAAGCATATACTCTGAGACTATCTAACCAGATATACTGTCTTATGACAACTAATCATGCTCAAAGTAAAGATAAATTTTATACCCAACTAGCCCTTTTAGGGTGCATACCACTAGATTCATTGATTCCATAGCTGAATCCACTTTCTAGTATCCAAAAAAGGATATAAAATATAGGAAACTGAACAATCTATACTTCATAAAAACTTTAGAAAAATATCATATACCTAGACTTATATCTATGGATTTCACTAAATTCATACCATAATAATCCCCAAACAATATAAAATATCAATAATTACATTAAAAAACCTATAGGGTTATCTATAACTTTAAAAGTATGATCAAACTTAAAATATGAACCCTTTATTATATTTATAACTCTTAAATAAGCATCAACCAATAATATCCTACCCTCTAAAGTTATCTAAATCCTACTATAATACCGAATATAACAATCCCAACATAACGATCCTATAGTTACCTGGTTTATAGAAAATTTTACATGAAAATCATTCTGAAGATATTTTTTGGTTAGAGTTTTAGAGACTTAGGACAAATCATTAACTAATGAAGACCATGTATTTCTCCACTAATATACATTTATTCTACTATACTAAGAACTAGTTAATCCATAATAAGTCTTCAATATCTCCAATAAATTCTCCAAAAACAATACTCTTCTAGACACATCATATGAATTACATTCCATTATAACCTGGTGAAATGGAAACTTAATAATGGGTTAGCTCAAATTCTTGGTAAGGGAAATCATAGAAAATAACAATCAAAGATCATAAGTAAGAATAAGATTAACATATCGATATGAGAATATAGTCAAAGATCATGAACATGTATTAGAGTATTTATACCCAATATACCACAATTTCATAAGCTAATAATCATCGAATGAGGCTTCTAGCATAATGAAATAGATATTATAGGATCATAGCATCATAGTCAAAACATGAGGAATAATATAAGATTGTGAATATATGAACATGAAGCTTAATATGAATATATGAACATAAGGCATAAAAAATAAGTGTGTCTATAACATTGACATGTTTCATTCATAATAATATCACCAAAGACCAATAAATTTTTTTTTATAAAATCATATTACCAAGGTTGTTCACAAGGGAATTAAAAAACATTACCAAGGTTGTTCAACAAGGTATCATAAAACATTACTAAGGAATACCACCAAGGTATCATAAAAAAATAACAAGGAATGCTACCAAGGTATCATAAAAATTTCATCTCTAGAGGTTTACTCTACAATGAATTGAAGAGACATATGGGATCACCCTTCATATTAATAACATGTACATGCATATGTATTCCAAATGATGAAAGCATACATAGTTCCATTAATGAATAATTAACCTGAGAAGTAAATGGGTTACATTATAATATATAAAAACATAATTAATCATCCATATGAATAAGGTTAATGGTATCATTACAGAATATAATGGGGATGGATAGAGGATGTTTTCATTGATATAAAATACCTTTTCAATATCATTGGAGAAATAAATTTGAAAAATAATTAGAAATACCCATTTTTAATTTAAATTCATTATAAATTAGGTTCATTTTGAAAAATATAAAAGTAAAGGAAGAATAATTTAAAATAATGAATCTAATAGTAAAATAACTTATTCACATAGAAACACTTTAAAAATAGATTTTAGAAAAAAAATTAATATTATTATAAATGTTATGGGTCACTTTAAAAAGTAATTTTCAAAAATTTAAAGTAAAAAAATTTGAATAATTATTAATTTCCATAAAAAATGGCCTTAAATAATAGATCCTTTAAATTATCATAGGGACAATAATAAGGGAATATGTATTGCAAGATAAAATAAATGATCACGGAAGGAAAATAATTTTAATATTTTAAATAACTTTTTTGAAATCCCACCTTGTAAAAAGTGTAATAAAACTTAATTGTGAAAACAAGATAAGGGGAATATTAATATAATATTAAATAATGAATAATTGGGTTCTTAATTATAAATTATATCATTGGTTTGAAAATAAAATATGGATATGGAAGTCAAATAGCTTACATGGGAAGGATGACAATTATTCTTAACATAGTTAAATTTTTTTGAAGAAAGAAAACTACTAAAGGAAGTAGTTTTGAATTGAAATATGATTTACCCATATGGATAAAATATTATTAATATTTAAAAAAGAAATATCATTAATATAGGAAACTTATAACAATTAAACACTATAAGAACAATCATAACTCAACGAATCAAAATTTGAGTTAACAAAAACCCTTATGCCATGGGCAGTACTTGAATCTAAATAGGAATGAAGAAAGGAACTCAATTTATATTTTTATTTAATTTGAATTAAATTAAAAATATTTTAAAATAAATTCAGGGGAAGTAACTCAAAATAACACTATATTAAAAGATAAATGTTATACAAAATATAAACTGTCTCAAAGGGTCATAATTGTGTCAAAGAAACCCTTACTTATACTTCCTTCTTTGTCAGACACACCCTCAACTCATATATATATATATATATAAATATCTTAATAACTTATTTTATAAAATTATTTGTACATATTAACCTTTATAAAATTAATTTATATTAATTCTCAAGTTTTATATTACTTAGTTATTATCTATTTTGACATTGGGTGTTAGTAATTTCAATCAGTTTGTACTTGTTTTGTAGCAACCGTTTCATTTACCATTATTGTTACAAATTTCATAATTATCATATATTTCAAGGCACATGAATATATTATCAATTATAGAATATAAATGTATAATTTCACTTCATTAGATCTTTATTTACGGTTCTTGAAGAAGAAATCAACAATGAGTTTGTTTTAACAATTTTTAATGAACGAATGGTGGTATATTAATTAATGAGTTAAAATTTTATATTACCATTACATAAAAAAATAAAAATAATTATTTAATTATTAATATCCAATATTATCAATAATTATGTTTCCAAATCTAACCTAGATATAAATTTATAACTTTTTTTCATGTAGGTGGTTAAATCGAGCCAAACAAGAACATGCTATAATCTATGTGTAAGTATGACTACAGAAGAGATTATTTTGTTATAATATCAATATAATAAAATTGTATTAAAATTATTTATATTTTAATACGGTGATTAATCTAAATTTTTAATATTTATATAAATAAATCGAATGAAAAATAAGTTGATACTTATAAACAAATAAATTTCTTTTCCTCTTGTTATGTTTGTTTTAGGTGATTAGTTTTACAATGATATTTTATTGATAATATTATTTATTGAATACCTACTTTTTTATAGATAATAAATCATCTCATAAATAACGTATTTATTAACTAAACCAATTTCTATAACCATTCATAAAATCATATGATGAAAAATGAAATACATCCTTCAAGGAGGACGTAGTCTGTACGTACACATGAACAATGTTTTCATTTTTTCAATTGAATGGGAGGAGATTAGAAAATGGTTGAAGCATAAATATAATAAAAAATCAGTATATTATTTATAATGATATAATTATATAGATATTTTAGAATATTTTTGGATGAAGGTGTAGGAAAAGGATAAAGAAAGGAAATTACAGGATAATTAGTACTCACACTAAGAATTTTGATATTTTCTTGACATATCATTTATAAATCAAGGGTTTGAGAAAATTTGTTGACACTAGAGAATTAAAAATGTGTATAGGAGATCTAGGTTAAGTAAAATGGGTAGAGGTTCATGGTAATTTTTAAAAATAGGTTTTTCTTGATATGGGTGGAAGTGAGATCCTTTTAAAGGTGAAAATGTGGTGGTTTCCATGAAAAATAATGTTAAGGGGTAAGATTGGAATTGTATAAAATTTAGGTGGGTTAGATGGGAGAATTTTGGTGGGACATGTTGGTATAAATTTATAACCCCAAAAAGTTATTCTATTAGGACTAATATTTAGGTTGATCTTGTAAAATTTGAGAAACATTATATTACCCATTATAACACTTATTAATATTAGTTAAAAATTTACCATGTTAATTATATTATTACAAAAAATATAACATGACCCTTATTACTAAATTTCAACATGAGGAATCTTAATTTAGAATAAATTTAAACTAATTAAAATTCTAAATATTAGAAAATAATATAAAACTCCTCAATTCAATATTTTTATTTCAATGTGGTCAATTTTAAGGGTTAAGTGGGAACCCAAAAAAATAGATATCATCTAAAAAATACATGAATAGACCCCATACCAGTCATTGAAACCCCACACATCATAACCAAAAATCATAAAACCCCATAAGAAATCAAGAATCTATTAAAATCAAGATTAAGTCTATTATAAGTGATGAACCATTTTTTCCCATGTTTTAATAAACTCCTCTATGTTTATTTTTTATTCATGGAAGCCACCGATCAAAATACATTCTTTCTTGTTGAACCACCTATATTGCTCAACATCGGTGTCCACGGTAAGTAATCTTTCAAATATCCTATCTGAATCCTCTGAGGGGGGGGGGGGGCTTAATCAGTAAGGCCTCCTCCACTATTACTTCCCTAGAGTTTAAGATCATCTCCTAAGTATTTACAATGTTTTCTAGCTCACATTCCCTTTCATTGAGTTTTCCATTCTTGTAAAACTATGTTTCCATTGGTCTAGGAAAATGGGAGTAATCCTTCCTCTCTTTGGGATTCATCCCTTTGGCCAGGATACAAATCCTAGAATCTTAGATACCTTTATTAACTTACTTCCTTCTTTGTAATTGAATTCCCCTATTGATTCTTCACTCAATACTATCTCTTGAGAAGAAGATAACACTATCATCATTTTTCACTTCCCCATTGGTTCCTTGTTCCTCATATATGTTTTCCCCAATAGCTTATGTTGAACCACTTTTCTCTTATGACTACCCATCAATTTACGAACCTTCCTAAATATTTCCAAGTTTAATGATGTCCAAGGTCCCAATAGAATTTAACCTATTCACTGAATTCATCCCTACCCTCTGTTTGGCTAATGCCCCTTTCATAGAGATCTCCCAGTTATTTCAGTTGTTTAGACCACCCTCACCCATCTCCTGGACCATTGCCTCAATAGGACCATAGACCTATCTTACCACCACTTCATATAAAGTATAGTTTGGTTTCCTGATAATTGAGATTGAGGAAACACCTTCATGCATCCCCTATACTCCCCTTGAACAAACCTGAGCCTGCCTTATCAGATTTTTGTCACCCAAGTCACTCCTCAGACGGTTATAGATGGTCAAAATATTTGGATATGTGTTCATTGTTCTTACCTCTTCAAGGATGTATTTAGGATACCTCATATCGTAAGTACACAACTAATCCACCTCAAGGTACTTGTGGTTTGAAGACTCCATCACCTTCAAATAATGCATCTTCCTATTCTAACACCCATGATGACGAGATGAAGCCAAATGACCTATCCGACCACAAGATGTGAAGTAATTTGTGCATGATCAAAAAAATCCTTTTTACAACATAATTATTATCCAACTATTATCCACACCCACTCCATCGGTGGATTAGAAACATCAAACTCCCCAAAAATATTGGAAAAAATAGGAAGATTCATTAAATATGTTCTAATATTAGAACACAAGTTGCGACCTTCCATATTTCCAAGCATAGGAATAATATATGGGTTTTGAAAGGGCAGTAGGAGTTCAGGGAAACATACCAAAATCATTGATATAGTAGAATCATGCTTCACATGAAAATAAATATTCCACCAGAGTAAATAGAAGAATAACCCATTAAATTTGTGATGAGATTTGGACCATGTGATAATCAAATCATCCATCGACACAAAGTTGATCAAGACATGCATTTTTTCAAATAATACCCACAATCACACATTCCTATAAACCCCAAGAACTAAAAAAAATCTATCAAAATCATCAACTAGAGGACAATGATGACAGAATCAGGACACCATAGTCAAGTTAAAGATACCCAAATCATTTAAGAACTCCAATAGTGAGATTGAAAGTTGGGGAAATCCTTTAAATATATTTGGTGCTTTAGGGCTAATCGGGATCTCAAAAAATGTTGAAAAAAAACCTGGATTAGATAATGGGAGGAAGGGGTGTGGAAGATCCCTTGAGGAAGGTAGGAGTGGAGTACCCCTCCATAGATATGGAGGGGGGAATCTTGGCCATTGATTCCTAGGGAATCTATAAGAAGATAGAGTGCCTTTGAGAAAATAATATTTAATATAAATATATAATTTATAGAAAAACTGTTTTCAAAGTAAAATGTCATTTTAATCATTGAGTGTTCTTAATATTATTTTTTAGTAACTAAAAATTAATTGATTGTAAATTATATGTATATGTATATATATTTAAACATCATATTAGTGTCTTAATTTTAAAATATATTAGTTTTAATTTAAAAAGTCAATATTTAGAAAAGATTCATTCCATTAAAAATAACTACTTTACCATAGTAAATAATATTTACCTCGACAACATAATTTTATGCCTAATAATGAAATTGAACTCATTTTCTAAAATAACAGAACTAATTAAAAATATAACATCCATTTTATCAGCTTCCACATATAATGTTAATAAAAATTAGTTGTAATATACAAACACATAATGAGTAAAATACATTTGTAGTATAAAATAAATGTTACCTCTATTAATTTGAATAATAATTTTATTACATTAATAATAGTATACTAAATTATATTTTCAACACCCATAAAAACATCTACATAGGACCTAAGGGAAATATAATATATGGTGGTAGTCATAGGTGGTGGTTCAAACATCATATACATCATTGTGATTTCTATAAGCTTTGAACATCTCCTGTAGATGAACTCACCCAATTCGTAGTTATTGAAGCTTAGATTGGGCTGGGTCTTGGGAAAACTCAAAATATGTTACCCTATTCCCAAGTTAGAAAAAATGATCTATATAAATAAGTAATTTACTATTAGAGTTCATCATTTATTCATTCTAAATTCCATAATATGGTTACTTCTATTTGTACTCGTTAATACAATGACTATATTATTCATAATCATATATAATATTAGTTATACTATCTCATTAGAATATATTACGTTTTCATTTTTACTGGGAACTGTGTATATTAGATGTTTTTAAAAAAATTATATTATTTAAAGAAAAATATATTTTCATATTTTGATGCATTGAGTATATATATTTCTACAAGATAATGTTCCATTATACATGGGAATAAAGATAAAAAAGGAAAAGAATCTATTATACATCATGATTGGATTTATCATGTATGATATTCTATGCATAAATATTGATGTTTATAATGCCTTTAGCATCATGGGAAGATATAAATAAGATATAGTATATCTACCCCGTATTACCTTAGGCATATAATGAATATATTCCTTGTGTTTAGAGGAGATAATGAACTATTTATGAGGGGATACATATATGATAGTTTCTGAACATTGTAGAATCATCTAAAATAATAATTAGGAAATATGTTTTTCCTCCATGGAGGAATTTTTCACTATAATATCTCTAAGAATCCAGTGATCACCAATTATAGTGGAATCCAAGTATATTGCAGCTTTTGATATAGATAAATAATAAATATAGATACACAACTTCTTCCATGATCTTAGTGTAGCACTGATAATCTTAGACCCCATTACATTTAATTATGATAATATTGTAGTAATAGTTCTAAAAAATAATACCATGTCACATCAAAAAATAAAACACATACTTTAAAATTATAATATATTAAGGTGTTTTACACAAATATGTTAAGTCACAGTTATCAGAGTAGCCATAGAGGATAATTTGATAGACCCATTGACTAGATTCCTATATCAGCACAAAAATTATCATCATGCGAGATATAATGGGTTAAAAGTTTTTAGCAATTGTATCTAGTGAAAGTGGGATTTTTTTTGAGTCAGTTACCTATATCAAACTGAATATCTACTTTTAATTACCAAAATATGTGTAAATTGTCTTATCATATAATGTTTTTTCTTCTATTTAAGGTTAATATGATAATATACAGGGAATTTTTATCAAATTAATAGGCTATAGAAGTTCCTTACTATAATCAGAACTTATAAATTCCATGGAGATATTTTTAAATTTTAACATCCTTCAGTGTAGATAAAATCTTCTTAACAGTATCAATATAGTGTTTAACTATCTGATATTGGTGGATCATAAAACATTAAGAATTATTCTCATGATATTCGTACATAGTGATCTCAAATAAAGGGTGGTCATGAGAACAAACCCACTAATAGTAATTTTATAATATTTATGTGTTATTGAATATTTCTATCCATGAACATGTGTATTAGTCCATATATTTGAGATCATTATTAATGTTTATCATAAATCACACAATTATATTCATTAATAAAATCATGATGATAAATTCTCTAGGTGAAGTAGGATATGTCAGATGAATCATATGTAATATGGAATTAATTTAATTATCAATATAGGATTCATATATTTCATATTAATTAAACATGATATCACTGGTTCTTTGATTGAAACAAAACTATTTGAATAAATCCATGGTCATGGTAGTCTATAGATGAGTTTGTATTAAAAAGTAAAAGTATATAAATTGATCATATAGGGTGATGACCTATATATGTGAAATGACCTAGGTACTTATACAATTTTTTTTTCATTTTTGAATTAAATAGTTAAATTAATTATAAATGTATAATTAAATAAGCAACATTTATAGAAATTAAGGAATTTAAACTGATAGAATAATAACCTGACATTAGGAATAGTAACATGAACATTAGGAATATTAATTTATCCAATAGAATATTAACCTCACATAAGAAAGTATAAATAAAATTTATCCATCTTATATGTGAAAATATGATGTATTTATATCATTGAATAAGTAAATAATTTTTTTTGAAAATTATTAAGTGTTGGTATTTTTCTAAGCCATAAATATTTAATTACAATTTTATAATTAATATAACAATTTAAAAGAAAATATATTTTCATAAAATAGATTGATAAATTAATATTTTTTTATCTTATGATTATAATATAAATTTATGAGACCTTTATTAGTTTTTTAAGGTGTTATAAAATTAGTTATATTTTTAAAATTAGTATTTTTAAATAAATGATGATTTTAATTAAAAATTAAATTTCTCATATTTATAAAACAATTTTTATAAAATGAAGTTCATTTTTTAACTCTATATGTTGAAAAATGTTTGGGGTGGATTTTTTGTATTTTTCTGAAATACTTGAATTTTTGGTGAATAGCGAAATATGATAATATATGATATAAGATAAATAAATGATTTATTGAGTCATAGATGATATAAGAATGATATAAGCCCAAAATCTAGAACTTTAATTAATTATTTTAATATATTTTATGATATTTCTCAAACTATTCATAGTCTTGATCCAAATTAATAAACTAATGAATATAATAATAAGAAAACACCCCTCTCCTCCACTACAAATACCTCCCCTCACCACCTCTTCCCCTGACACCTCAAAGACTTGGTGATTAATTAATATCTACCCAAATCCATTTCCAATAATATTAAACACATACAAGACCTATTGGTATCACCAAAAGGCCAAAACCAAGGGTCCTGAGAAGGTATTCAAGGTAGATAATTTAGGATGTAAAAATCCTCTTTCATTTTCATTTATTTTCTTTTCAATTATTTTAATTTTCTTATAATACCTTAACCTAACCTTATCCAAGTGGCATGAAAAATATATTATATTATATAAAATTTAATGGTATCTTTTTATAAAAATATTCATCATCATAATTCTTCTTCTCTCTCTATAATTCTAAAAATAAAAACATCGCCTGTGATGTGTCGATTTACTGACATCATGGATGATGTGTTTTCAATTTACATTACCGCCTTCAAGGCTGGTAATAAAACCATTATTTTGGTTAAATAATATTTTATTATACATATTATAAGTTATTTTATGTTTTGGAACCTATATATAAACAGGATATTGAATAAAGTGATATAAGTTCGTGATGATCATAAAAACCGCCGAATCAAATTAAATCATTATCATTAATGTTTTATCTAATTATAGATCCTCATATTAGAATTTTTTTTAAATGCTATCATTTAAAATTATGGAAAAATTTTAAAACCATTTTATTCTACTTTTGGAGTTTTTCTTTCATTCGAAAAAAGAATCCATAATGAACCAACCATGGAAACCTTGACATAAATGCACCTAAAACAATGAAAATAACAAAATATTATTAATAAATGGGTGTAAGTTTTATATAAGAATATAATATAAGTAATTATAAAGATTAATATGATTCTTTAATGTATTTATAACACTATTTAAACCATTATAAAATAGGTTTGAGCACTTTTAAAGTAAGATGAACCCGAGGTAAGGGAATTCTTAACCTAATTTTTATTCTTTGGGTTAACCTTCTACTTCATTGATTATATGGTACTAAAAATTATTCATGAAATGAATTTGGATTATATTATATTTTATTATGTGTATTTATATTTTATTCATAGATTCCATGTTTTTTTCAATTCTTGCTTTAAATATATGATATTTATAAGGGACTTTCCTTAAAAAATACTCTTTTAATTTTATATTTTACAAAATTAAAAAGTATTGTTTTTATGAAATTATTATTATTTTATGATTATGTTATGATTCTTGGGATTTTTTATGATAAATGGTTGGATCTGTATCTCCCTCCAATTCATTGAGAATGTTTATATTGGAGGTTGACTGTATGGTTACTCCAAGTGTAACTACGATGGTTACACCATAAGGTAGCCGTGAGGGTAACATTGTAAGGTATACACAAGGGTTAAAAATCATATGGTATCCATGAGGGTTACAATATTAATTATGTAATTCCCCATGTTACATTTATGGTATTATTTATGTTTTCTGTGTTTTATGTAAATGTCATGTTTTCAAAAAGTAACTGTATAATAGTTATTGGGTGAGAAGTATATCTTTGTGAAAATGATTTCATGTGTTTATAAATATTCATGTACTAATGGTTTATTGAATTTTTTGTTCTCATCCCATGTTTTGAGTTTTGTTTCATAGGTTTTAAGGATGGTTAAGAGAAAAGGAGATGCCAAGATGAATGTTGTGAATACTTTTCATGAAAGGAATTCATGTTTTTGTTAAAAACTTCTATATTATGAAAAAATGGATATTGTTTTAGTTGTGCCCAATTTGAATTATTATGGGTTAATATGTTTGAATTATGTCCTAATTTTCTAAAAATCTAAACAAAATATATATTTGGGAATGTATAGAAGTTAATTCTCAAGAAATTTATTAGACAATGTAGTGTTTAACAATGGGTTCTTATAGTTGGTATGAGAGAAATATTTAGATAACTTTAGGGGTTTGGGTGATGTTAATAGAATAACATAAATGATTTTTATCTTATGTTTATGTTGAAATGATATAGCATTTAAATATCACCATGTTGATTCATCTAAGATATGTCTATTCAGAATGGTTTTCTATAGAAGAAATTGATAAGTTAAAGTAGGAAGGCATTGGGAGGATGATATATTTCCGAATTTTCAATCGAGAATGGTGGTAATTGGAACCGAACTATTTTTAATAGTGATGGATCAGTTTATGTAGGCTATAAGTGGTGGTGGAATCCATATAAGAGAAAAAATAGAGCTTCCAAAATGGAAAATGATGACAGTGGAACATTTTTTGAGGCAACACACTCTTTCTTTCAGTGGATCTTATGACCTAGTGTTGATTGAAGGATAGATTAAAGTGATTGAAAAGAAATTTGATGTTATGGAGTGTTCAGATAATAAAAAGTTTAGTCTTATAATTTATAATTTTAAAGGTGAAGCTTACTAGTGGTGGTTAATGGTAATTAATTTCAGGGATAATAAAGAGATTGATGTCTTGGAATGGGATGAATTTAAGAAAATATTCCTTGAAAAATATTTTCCTTAGGTTGTTCAACTTAGGATGGAAAATAAATTCTATGAATTGAAATAAAATGAGGAGGATTCAATGGCTGGTTACGAAGTAAAATTCACCTAATTTTCAAGGTATGCTCTAAATTTTATTTGGGATCTTGATTGAAAAATCAATCATTTTTACTTAGGATTGAAGCCAAATATATCAAAGAAAATTGGCCTCTTGTAAATTCCAAAGTTATGAGAAACTTGTATGATGTGTTGAGAGGGTAGAAATGGAGTTTATCGATGATTACGTGTACTTTTAAAACAAGCCTAAGAATAGGTCTAGATGAAAATAAATGGGTAAGAATCAATCAAAAAAATCTGAAGGTAAGAAATTCTAGTTTCCATTTTTTTGAAAATTTTTGTAAAAAACACCTTGGGAGATTCTTTGAAAAAACTAGGAAGTGTTTTCGATGTGGTAAGTCTGGACATATGGCCTAAGATTTTAAGGAAAATGATCTTAAGATTAATCTATTTATGTAAACTGTAAAGTGTTTTAAATATGGTAGGATAATTCATTATGAAAATACCTAACCAAAGAAAGATTTGACTTATGAAAAACAACCAGATTATAAGAAGAAAAGTTTGGTGATATCCTTTGCGACTACTTTAACAGATGTCAGACCATCCAATAAAGTGGTATCAAGTACTTTGTTTGTTTACTCAGATTTTTCTAATATCTTGTTTGATACAGGTTCTACACATTCCTTTATTTCTGAGAAATTTTTTGGTAAATTGAAAATTTCACCTCAAGAAAAGAGACCAGAACTTATGGTTAAAACACCAGGGGAAAATATTACAGTAAAAAGGAATTATAATAATTTTCCTATTGTTGTCTGTTGAAAGACATTACCTAAAAACTTTGTTGTTTTTCACTTATTAGAGTTTGATTTCATTCTAGGTATGGATTGGATTTCTGTTTATTATGCTAAGATTGATTTTAGAGATAAACTAGTTGTTTTTTAGAAAGAAAATTAGTTTATATACAAGAATAAACTCATGAAATTGATAACATATTAAAATGTTGAGACATTGTTAAAATATATAAATGAAAGTTATCTTGATCATATTGCTGAAAATAGGGGAACTGTTTATATTAATTATGTGTAGTGGTAAATGAATACCTGGATGTTTTTCCTAATAAGTTTCTTGGTGTTATACCTGATGAGGATGTCAAATTTTCTATTAACTTGTTTCTTGATGATAATCCAATTTCAAAACCCCCTTTTCAAATGGACCAAGTGGAACTTCTTGAATTGAAAAACCAGTTGTAGGATTTTATTGATAAAGGATTCATTCATCCTAGAACTTCACCATGGGGTAAACCTATTTTTTTTGTTAAAAATAAATATGATTCCATGATACTTTTCATTGACTATAGATATTTTAATAACATTATTTTTAATAATAAGTATCCTTTTCCTCATATCGATGAATTTTTTGATTTGATTTAGGGAGCTCAGTATTTTTCCAAGATTGAATTGAGATTTTGGAACCATCAGCTAAAGATAAAGGAGGATGAAATCCTGAAAATATCTTTTCATACTAGATAAAAGCATTATGATTTTTTTGTTATGACCTTTGGTTTGAAAAATTACCCTTATGTATTCATGGATATTATGGATAGAATATTCTATGAAAATTTGGATAAGTTTTTTGTTGTTTTTATTGATGATATTTTTGTCTTTTTAAAATGTTATGAGGATCGTGAACAACATTTAAGAATTATCTTGTAAAATCTCAAAGAAAATAAGTTATATAGAAAATTTAGAAAATGTGATTTTTGGTTACAACAAATTTATTTTCTAGAGAACATTGTAAATAGGGATGTCATAATAATTGATCCTTCCAAAACAAAAGTTGTTGATGAATGAACAAGAAATAAAATGTTACAAAGATTCATATTTTTGTTGGATTAGTGGGTTATTACCGATGATTTGTTAAAAACTTTTCACAGCTATCTATCCCGCTAAATAATTTAACATGAAAAGGGATTAAATTAATTTGGAAATAAAGATGTGATTTTTGTTTTCAGGAATTGAAGAAGATATTGGTGAATGCTCTAGTTTTGGACCTACCTTCTAGAAATGATGAATTTTTCATCTAGATCGATGCTTTATTGAAGGGACTTTGTTGTGTTCTAATGAAAAATGATTAGGTAGTTGCTTATTATTCAAGGAAAATGAATACTCATGAGTTAAATTATCCCAAAAATGATTTGGAAATAGAATATATGGTTTTCACTTTGAAAATTTTGAGGCATCATTTATACAAAGCTAAATGTGAAATATATATTGACTATAAAAGTTTGAAGTATATATTCACTTAGAAGGAATTAAACATGAGGTAGAGAATATGGATTGAACTGATAAAAGATTATGATTACAAGATTAATTACCATTCTGGAAAATAAAGAAAATTGTTCGATTCCTTGAGTCGAAAACATCATGCATCATTAAAAATGTTACGTTTGAAAAAATACCCCTTGATTAATGATTTGATGAATTTTTTCTTGGAAGTTATTGGGATAGAAAATAACACTATTTTGTTTAAGTGTCTGTGTATTTATCTCTATTATACAGGATTAAGAAAGTGTATAAGGAAGACCATGAGTTATAGAAAAAGTTACAATTGGTGAAAAAGTGTAAGTTTCTAGAATTTAATGTTGATAAAGATTGTGTTTTAAGATTTGGTAAGAGATTATGAATTCCTTGGGATTCCTAGATGAAGAAATAATTGTTTCGTGAATCTCATAGTTCTCTATTTTTAGTTCATCCTAGAATAAGAAAGATGTATAGAGACCTACAGAAGTATTACTGGTGGGATGGAATAAAAAGAGATATTTCAGATTTTACCATGAAATGTTTGACATGTTAATAGGTCAAAGTAGAGTTACAATTACTAAATAGGATAATTTATCCTTTTCCAATTCTATAGTGGAAATGGGAAAATATATTGATGGAATTCATGGTGGTAATACCAAATACTTCTCAAGGTAACAATGTGATTTTTTTATTGTTGATCAACTGACTAAATCTACAAATTTTCTTCCTATTCAAGACACTCTTTCTCTAGATCAGCTTTCTCAACTGAACCTCAAAGATATTTTCAGGTTGTATGGAGTTCCTCTATCCATTGTATCTGACCTTGATCCTCAATTAACTTATAAATTTTGGAAATTTCTTCAGAATTCATTGGGCATAGAATTAAACTTAATCACTTATTTTTATCTTCAATTTGATGGAAATACTGAGAGAAAAATTCAGACATTGGAGGATATGCTTCGATCTTGTGCCATAAAAAATAGGGAATTTGGGATCAACATATTTCTTTAGTTGAGTTTTTTTTATAATAACAGTTTTCATTACAGTATACAAATGACACCTTTTGAGGCATTATATGGAAAGAGGTGCCGAAATATAGCTTTTTGGGATGAATTTAGGTAAAGGAAGTTGATGAGAACATAATTAGTAGAGCATGTGGATGAGAAAGTGAAGATGATCTAGTAAAACATGAGAAAAACTCAGAGCAGGTAGAAAAGATATATTAATAATAGGATGGATGAATTTTATTTTGAGGTAGGTGATCATGTTTTTCTTAAAATCTCACTATGGAAAAGTGTTATTAATTTTGGTAAGAAAGGAAAACTAAGTCCATGGTTCATTGGACCTTATGAAATTATAGAGAAATTTAGACCATTCACCTACCAATAGGTTTTCATATTATTTTATCTCAGGTACACAATGTTTTTTATGTTTTGATGTTGAAAAAGTATGTGCCAGATTCATCTCATGTTTTTAGCCCAGCAGTAGTTCAGCTGGAAGAGAACCTTTCTTATAAAGTAAAACCTGTTCAGATTATTTATCATAGAGAGAAGGTATTATAGAATAAGGTAATTCACCGGGTTAATGTTTTGTGGAGAAACCACATGGTTGAAAAAGCAACATTAGAATCTGAAAATGCTATGAGGTAAAGGTACCTCACTTGTCTAATAAGTAAATAAAAATTGTGAGGATGTAAATTACAGAAGGTGGGGAGAATGTAACGACCCAGGTACTTATATAAAAATTTGTTTCTATTTTGGAATTAAATAGTTAAATTCATTATAAATGTATAATGAAATAGGTGTCATTTATAGAAATTAAGGAATTTAAACTGACATAATAGTATCTTGACCTTAGGAATAATAACATGACAATTAGGAATGGTAATTTATCCAATAGAATCATAACCACACTAAAGAAATTATAAATAAAATTTAGTCATCATATATGTGAAAATATGATATATTTATATCATTGAATAAGTAAATATTTTTTTTGTTAAATTTTTAATTAATTGTTAGTATTTTTGTAAGTCATAAATATTTAATTACAATTTTATAATTAATATAATAATTTAAAATAAAATATATTTTCATAAAATAGATTCATAACTTAATATTTTATTTTCTTATGATTATAAGATAAATTTATGAGACATGGATTAGTTTTTGATGGTGTTATAAAATTAGTTATAGTTTTAAAATTAGTATTTTTCAAATAAATGATGATTCTAAGTAAAAATTAAAATTTTCATTTTTAGAAAATTATTTATATAAAATAGAGTTAATTTTTTAATTTTACTTGTATAAAAATTGTTGGGGTGAATTTTTGGGATTTTTTGAAATACTATAATTTTTTGGTGAATAATGAAATACAATAATTTACTATATAAGCTAAATCCATGATTTATTGAGTCATAGATGATGTAAGGCTGATGTAAGCCTATAATCTCAAAATATAATTCATTATTTTAAGACATTTTATGATAATACTCAAACTATTCATATTCTTGAGATGAATTAATAAACTAATGAATATAATAATGAGAAAACACCAATCTCCTCCATTATAAGTACCTCCCCTCACCAACTCCCCTCACAACCCAAAGACTTTTAGCATGATTAATTTCTACCCAAATACTACAATCCTCTTTACCACATCCAAGACCTGATGGTTTCACAAAAATTCTAAAATCAAGGACCTTGAGAAGGTTCTTAGGGAAGATAATTCAAGAGGTAAAAATCCTATTTCATTTTCATTTATTTTCTTTTAAATTATTTTTCTTTTCTTATACTCTCTTAACCTACCCTTACCCAAGAGTAATTATAAATATAGTATATTATATATTCTATAATTGTATCATGTTTATGGAAATATTCAACATCATACTTCTTCCCCTCTTCATTTTATTTAAAAAATGAAAACATCGTCTGTGATGTGTCGATTTACCGACATCATGGATGGTGTGTTTTCATTTTTCATTACTACCTTCAAGACTGGTCATAAAACCATTATTGTGGATAAATAATATTTTATTATATATATTATAAGTTATTTAATGTTCTGGAAGCAATATATAAACATGATATTTAATAAAGTGATATAAGTTCATGATGATCATAAAAATCGTCCAAATAAATTAAACCATTCTCATTACTGTTTTATCTAAGGATTCATCCTCATATCATAAAAAAAATGATAAATGGTATAATTTAAAATGATGGAAACATTTTAACACCATTTTATTCCACTTCTATAGTTTTTCTTCCATTTTAAAAGAGAATCCATAATGAACTAACCATCAAAACCATGAAATAAATGCACCCAAAACAATAAAAAAATATTATTAATAAATTGGTGTAAATATGCTATAAAAATATCATATAAGTAATTATAAATATTAATATAGTTATTTAATGTATTAATAACACTTTTTAAACCATTATACATGAGGTTTAAAAACTTTTTAAGTAAGATGAACCTGAGGTAAGTGAATTCCAAGTGTAATTGCGATGGTTACAACATAAGGTAGCTGTGAGGGTTACATTATAAGGTAGTCATGAGAGTTACATTATAAGGTAACCGTGCGGGTTACAAATCATATGTTAGCCATGAGTTTTACAATATTAAGTAATTAATTCCCTAATTTACCTTTATGGTATTATTTATTTTTTCTATGTTTTATGGAAATCTCATATTTTCACTATGTAATTATATAATACTTATTGGGTGAGAAGTATGCCTTTGTGAAAATGATTTCATATGTTTATAATTATTTATATATTAATGGTTTATCTCCTTCTTTTTATATCCCTTATTGAGATTTTTGTGCTCATCCCACGTTTTAAAATGTTTTTCATAGGGTTTAAGCATGTGTAATAGAAAATGAAAATCCAAGATGAATGTTGTGAATACTTTTCATGAAAAGATTTCATGTTTTTATTAAAAAAATTTTTATTATAAAAAAATTGATATTGTTTTAGCTATAACCACTTTGTATGATTGTGGGTTGATATGTATGAATTATTTCCTAATTTTCTAAAACTCTAAACCGAAAATATATTTGGGAATGTAAAGAAGTGAATTGTAAAGGAATTTACTTGATTTTGTAATGTTTAAGGCCTGGTACTTATAGTATGTATTTTTATTGATGAGATATCAATTAATAAATGGATTATATTACATAATAAAATTCAAAAAATGGGTTTTTAGTATATATATTAATTCCATTAACCATGGGTTACTTAATGTGTTGATTGAAATTAATCTTAGTCTTGTTCAAAGTTTACCTATTTCTATATAAGAAATATTCCTTAAGGGTCACACACCATGTTTGTCTAGATTCCAAATAAATTCTATTTATTTTAAATATAATAATAAATTTATTAATTGGGTTGTTGAATAATATCAATTCTTGTAAAATTTGATTCTATAAATTCAATCATGAGATATTAGAGTTTAGAATATGTGAGTTATATTTTATTTCTTTTATAAGTATTCCTAGAGTAATAATTCCTTTTTACAACCTCTTGGATTTCAAAAACCATTTTAGATCCCCTTAAATCCCACATTTATTCCAAGTGAATAATTATTCAAAAGAAATTATAAAATACAATTTAACCATCACATATTGAAATAGATAAAAAATAAAAGATTTACAATTCTCAAGAAACAAATAAAATCCCAAATAAAAGAAACAAACAAAAGTACCTACCTCAAATTGGGTGGTAACATTTTGGAATGTGTCACCTTTGATAAATAATTCTCGATTAAGAAATATCACACCCTCCGTAGTCTTTGGTAACCAAAACCTTGAATTAGAACTCACCTAAATGCCTATATACAACCAAATAGACCATTAGGGTTCACAAGAAACATCTAAACCAAGAGAAAATAGTGAATAAGGGAAGAGTAAGAAATAATAATACTAAAGGATGGCTTAATAGAGATAATTCTTTTGAAATTGGTATAATATGGCCCCAAAATCAAAGAGAAAGAGAGGAGGGACTCACCTTCATGTTCTTGAGGTTTATATAAGTGAGATGATGGAGGAAAATGCTTGATACCCCATTAATTAAAAAATTGTATGATTTATAAAATAAAAAATTAATTGTATACCTAGGATGATTCACATTATGAAGCATATCATCGTAGTATCAAGGTATACATACCTAAATCGAGGGCCACTGCCCCAGAAAATTCACAACATGAAGCATTTTGTTTGTAGTGTGAACTTCTATAGACTGAACCATATTCCACTACCTAGTACAATTTTCTGTGTGAATAATTTCATTTGTGTCATGAACTACTAAAAACTAAATCATGGGATGCTACCTAGGATAGTTTATGGCATGAAATGTCATAGTCTAGGAATATAGCTTCCTAGGGATCCCTGAAACACCATAAAGGATCTAAAAACACCAAAAAAATTAAAATAAAAAAATTATTAAATTAAATGTTTAAGAGGGATTATATTGGGTGTAAAAATTCTCCCAACCATACTAATTTATATCCTAAAAAAGTCCTCAGTCAAAAATTGAAGTTGGCATAATTCAAAAGCTCCACACCCAAATATAAGGGGGATGGATCAAGAAAAAAATACATGAAGGGGGATAATGAAAAGGAAACATCCTAAATGATCCAACCCAAAAGAATATATTCAAAATAATCAGAATATCGAAACTCATATACTCAAATGACATCATTACCTACCAATGCAACCACACCACAAGTAGCCACTAGATAGACCTACAGGGATGGAGACCTTTTATAGGTCTCCCCACCATTTATAATTAATCTAAATTATTGAATAAAGTTTAAAGTAAATACCCCAAAACTAAAAAATCTACCACAATAACACATCACCAATAATTTATCAAATATCATCCAATCTCATCAATTATGAACAATCACCAAAGAAACTGACTCTAAATCCAATGGAAAACACAACCTAAAAGAGACTCAATATACACAATATAAGAACTACCATCCATCTCAACAATGTTTCTTAACCATAAAAACCATGAATAAAACCCCAAAATATGTATCATCAAGAAACAATATGTCTATAAGACCAGGGTAACGGTACTAGAATGGGTAAACCAAGACCTAAAATCCCAAACCCCACCTGAGTCTAAACCCAAAAAATGAAACTATAACTATTAAGTGCTCCACATACAAAAAAGAAAACCTCATCCTAGTTACCCATACACTAATCCAAGGTCACCCATACTCTACCCATCATGAATCCAACCACAAGGAATCCATGGAATGATATAAATCTCAAATTAAAATGCACACAAAAATCCATAATTCATCAACATCCATAAATGGAATTCCCATAAATCCTTGATACACACCCAAAAGATCTCACCCATAACAAATAACCACTCCATAAAATAATATAATCCCCTAAGAAAACATCCACAAATCCCACCACTAATTCCCCAAGAAAATATTATCTCACCAAGAAGAAAACCCAATAATTATCAACTAATCAGACTCTTTATCCAAACCCAAATCACCATAGAGATAAAGAGGACACTAATATAAGAAATCATCTAGAAAATAAGATTCCCAGATCAACCAATACTCTTAGAGTCTAGGTAGAGGCGACACATGGAGGAACCACTCATAAATGGTAGGGAGGACCATCCAAATGATCACCCCAATAAATTTACTTTACTGTCTAATTCAAATTATCTTAGAGAGGAATATTTTAACTAATATGAAATATGAACTTAGATCAATTCCAATTTTATGATTCAAATAACACGTCACCAACATTAACCAAGACAATAATAAAATACACCTCACTAGAGAAAAATAAAATAATACACCATTTTTCTAGAAATAAAAATGATCTTAAAATAAACTATATAAACCCTTATATTTTGTGATATATTTGTCTTTAAATAAATAATATTTCATTAATATCTTACTTCACACACAAAATATAGTTTAAATAAACCACAAAAACTATTTAAATGTTACCTCCTGACTATTGGAATGGTGTGTATGAATATGATTAACCACATTATAAAAAATATGCATAATAATTTTATTTAAATTTTATTTATTTATTAAATATTTATAAAAAAGTAGTTAATTTTAAGTAAATCCATTTTTTGTTTCAATAATTTGTTTTCTTAAAAAATGATTTATGTTATATTTTTGCGTAAAGATATTATAACTAATTTATTCTTTTTTTAAAAATATAATTTAGTAAAAAATGATATAATTTTGAGAATAATTATTTAAATATAAGATTATTTTATTTTTTCAGGATTTCTCTAAAAAAATTATTTTTCATTGAATAGTGAAAAATAATTATTTTTGTAAAATCGTTTTTCCCTTTAAATCATATAATTTAAAAGTCCCATTGTATTTTTGATTTGGTATTAAATTAAATTAATATAATATTTCTTTTATTTACAATAATCTAAATAATTACATTAGTATCATCAATTTACATGATTTTCATATATGTTAATTTTTAGTCATCAAACACATTTTTCTTGAAAACCGTTTTTCATCGCATTGTTCATATTCATTTTAAAATTAACTTCTGAAAAATATAAGAATTTAATTTGATAAAATTTATTCAATATTTTGAATTATTATTTAAAATTTTTGTAAATAGGTTCCTTTAATTTTTTTTCATTATGAATAGTAAACATGGTAAAAATGTATCACCTCTATAAAGGGTAAATTAGGCTATTAAGGTTTACAATAATGTGATAAGTCACTAAAAAACTATCCATCACTTGAATTTATCTCATTTAATGAGATTAATTCAACCATATCTATCCTAAAATCTAATATATGAAATTTTGGTTCCATTTTCCTTTGATAATGGCATTAATATTATTTTAAGGAAAAAAATACCAAATGTCATCTTTTCCCTTTAAACTTCACTTATAATATCAAATACGTATACAAATATTTTGTGATAGAAAATTAAATTTATGTTGATGTTAATGAAATTATTTTTATTATATTAAATTATTTTTATTTTTTAGTGATTATATAATTACCTTAAACACTTATAAAACACCGACACAATGTTTGTGCGAGTGGTGAAAAATTCAAAGCAAATAAATTTAATAAAATTAAAAATATTTTTTTAGGATGAATTATGGTTCAAAAATAATTTTAATGTTTATAATATTTTATTATCGATGGTGAATAATATTATATTTTCATTTCATATTTTTATTGTTGTCTTTAAAGTCAAATTAAATGAATAGTGTAAAAAATGACATTACTGACATTTTATAAAAAATATTATATTATTAGACAATTTAAAATTCATTAAAATATCTAAAGGGAAAAATTAGGATATTAAATGGTCTAAAAATTAACCCCTTTTCTATTTATGATAAAATTTATACCTTTTATGTAAAATTATAGAATATTAATATTGAAAATAATTTATTACGGTTAAGGTTAAAATTGTTTAGAAAAGGGGTTAAATAAAAATATAAGGACTAAAATGATCTAAAAACATTATTAAACAATATTTTTTGGTTTAATTTTGATATTAACCGTATAAAAATATAATATGGGTCATTTTTGATCCATTTTTTTAAGAGAATGACTTAATAATATTTTAAAAAATTAAAAAATTACGAGTATTCCACTCACCATAATTATAAAATGGAACCCCTTTCCTCATTTTTTACACCAATTTGAGAAACCTAGATCAACCAAACCATAAAATATTATCTTATAAAAATATATATACATTAATTAGATATTTTTTTATTCTTAAAATAAAATTCCATGTTTTCTTAATAATGGATCTAAAGGAATTCCACTGAAGAAGTGGTAATCATATTTACCGTCTCCTTTAAGAATATTTCTTATTATACTTCCCCTAAATCTATTGTTCCCATAATAAAATAAAAAATTAAGTATTAAAAATATGATTATATGTTATTATGGTTATGGGACAACCATTTCCACCTCTTTTTCAGCCTATAGAAAGAGAAAACATCACTCGTGTGTATGTACGGCTCACTGTCTCCACATAACAGTATAATTCTTTTTTCACCCCCATTTTACTTGGATGGTTATAAATATATAAAAAATTATTATATATGATATTTATGACATAATTATGGTTTTTTAATATAATATATTATTTAAATTCTTACCTTCCAATCTATTGTAAAATGATAACGTCGCTCGTGTATACATGTGAACTACCACCGCTATAAAACGATGTGACTCATTTTTCATTTTGGATTTACATGGATGATTATAAATAATAATTTAATGAATATATATGATATAATAATAATTTAGGAAAGGTAAATTACTATTTACCTTTCATTCATTCCATCTTTCAAAAAAGTGAAAACAATGTTCATGTGTATAGACGACCTACCGTCTCCATGAATGATATAATTCAATTATTATATCTACAACTTTTATGTATGACTCTAAATATGTATATAATTAATATATATGATATTTATAACATGACTAATATTATATAGATTAAGGAACCATTATAAAAGAACAAGTATTGGAACTACCAAACCAAAATTATCATTAAAAACAAAGTAGTTAACTCCCAAAACAATGATAGTAATAAAATAATGTTAACAAATGGGATTAAATACATTATAAATAGAACATATATGATATTATATATACTTATATGGTTATATTATCTATATATAAAAAATATTAATTTAGTTTACATATGTTTAAAAGCACGTACAAGTCATACCAGACTTGAGGTAAAGGATTTCGTCTAAATTTCCACTCCATCGAGACATATTTGGAATTATACACTAATTTATTTTTATATAGTACATATAATTGTCCTTTTATGTATATAATATGAATATCTATTTATTCACAGTGATTAATGTTTCAGTTAAATTTTAATCTTTCAAGGATATTTAATTTAAAGTTTACCAAAGTGGTAAGAATTTATTTACAAATCTCATTTTTTTGAGATTTCACTTCTTTTAATTGAAGGAATATTATAATATATGCTTCATAAAATCCATATATTTTATTATAATATGGGTTTTTAAGGATTTATCATGTTTTATTCCAAAATTTCCTCCCTTTGGAACTTGAATCAATCAATAAAAGTTTTTAAAATAAAATTTGAACTTATTTCTCTATTTGATCAGGTATATTTTTCTTCCATGTACATATTTTTCAAGATTTTTTCAAAAGTCATTTGTATATAATAAAATTATTTATGAAGGAAATTAATTAATTTTTAATATTTTTTAAAGGATTTTATTTTCTAATTTCATTAAAAAAAATTCCAAGGGAATGTTTTTTAATCTATGTGGAATTAACAAAATTTCCCACCATCATAACTATATGATGATATATTTTTTCTTCACAAATTTTAAATGGTTATAAAAGTAAAACACTTTAATGAGAACATATTTTAATATTTCCATTAAATTTTTATTTATTTTAAAAAAATAAATTAATTTATTATAAAACCAATATTTCTGATGAATTAATTATCATATTTTATCTCTTATTATTATTTTTTATTTACTTTCTCTTGGAACGTTCACTTTCATGGGATCATATTTCATTGTAAATTAATTTTTCATAAACATCAATTTTCTTTTTATCATGGATATGATTATTCCTAAACCATATACCATTTCCACATATAGTGTTTTACTAGGAAAGTTATTTGTTTGATTGGTGAATTATTTTTTTGTGTTATTTACTCAATACAAATATTTGTTTATAAGTCATATTGTTTATGAATTAAATTAATCATTCAATATATACGGAATGAATTAGAAAATTAGTTATGGTTGGGGACAAATTATAGATAGACATTCGATGCATTGATAGGTCTCATAAGAGAAATGAGTTGTCCAAACTTGTTAAATGGGATTTTAAGTGCATACATACCCATTGGAAAAACTATATTGGAACAAGGCCTTGATGCTAAAGATATCAAGATGCATGAGATCATGAAATATAACACTAATAATTTCCTTCATTGAGAATTCAACTATTATTATTATCCATGAGATTACTTCATGATATTATCCATAGATGTATTTTGTAGCCAAGTGAATGATTAAATGGAATGTGTTTTAGTTATTTACCTTGATATAATAATTATGACTTATTTACTAATTATAGATTACAATGTATGTAAAAATTACTGAGAATCACAGTTCACCCTTTATTTTTTTATTTTCCACAGGATACAAAGAATGAAATTAAGATTGATATCAAATATTCAAGAATTATTCTAATGATTTGATTTTTTATATTTCCTATATAATGTAGTAATAATTTTTGTATCTAGTTTTATATTTCTACTAAATTGATCGATCCTATATGGTGAGATCCCTTGTATTATATATCAATGTAATAAAGAAGACACCAGATCTAGGTTATTAGAGTTGGGGTTGTTATGGTTGGTATTAGATAAAGTTTAATAGAAACCTTAAGAAATATATTTTAAACAAACATATCTAACATTATAATTATGATCACCCCTATAGTGTTTGATAAATTTTTCCATTATAGATATTTTAGTTTTAGAGCTTAATATTTTAGATGATTATGAGTTAACTCATTGTGTGAGAAAATTAATTAATATTTCTTATAAGAAAAAATAGATTTAGTATCCATATTAAATGAAGGGACTTCCCTACTGAGAAATCCAACACTAATGGTGTTGTAATTGAGTACATCATCACTATATTAGGGAAACTAACTTAGGTTATGAAGAATAAACTTTTCTATATGGAGGGATATGTTTTTCTATAGCACGATTCACCTATGTTGGATCACTTCATGCGATAGAAGACTCAATGTTTTAATGGAATAAATAATACACATGTACCTAAAAAATGGATCAACCCCCTTGAAAATATATTCATGGATTTGGGATGTAGTGAAATTTAAATGGTTATTCTATAAGTATATTGTTTAAAAAGAGATGTTGATTAGTGATATCCATTAATATAGAACACTAAATAGGTATAAGAAATATAAAGAATGGAATGGGGAACCTTTTAAGTGATTTTTTTCATTAAATACTCCCCTCAAGAACAACAAGATGATGTGAAGAAGAAGTTACTAACATTAAAGTAGAAGGAAGAAGAAAGTATGGAAAAGAATGACACTAAATTTACATGATCATCCAAGCATTCTTCAAACAATGTATATAATCTAGAAATATAGATTGACCAATTCTTTGATGGGATTAATCTGAGTATCCAGATAGTAATAATCTCTTAAAAAATTTCATTATATGATGATATAGTATTAAGTGACATTAATATAGTGAAATAATATTCTAGACCATATATCCCCAAGGGAAATAAAAAGAATATGAGTTTAGTTAATAACCAAGAAAAATATAATTATTCAAAGAAGAATAAGGGAATGAATAAATTTCCATCATATAAAAAATATGGAAAGAAACATCTTAGAAATTTCTTAAAGGGAATGAGATTTTGTTACAAGTTTGGAGATAAGGATCATCTAAAAAATGAATGTAAGGAAAATAACTAAACCGATGTTATCTAGTTCTTAAATTTTATATAGATGGGGAATTATTCTAAAAAGTTCCCCAAGTGTAAAGGGAACTTAGCACAAAATTATCCAATGGTAGAAGGCTAAGAACACACAATTACTATATATAAAGTGGATGTTCCAAGTGATGTAGTTAATGGTAAACTTATTATCCACTATAGAATATAATTTTCTTATTTTATTAAGTTTATACCCAATATTTTATATCTAAATAATTTTCATTGGGTATCACATCCAAACCTCAACAATTAGATATTGATCTTGCAGTAAAAACCCATAATGTTAGGATGATCACATCTGATTTTTATAGATCCTCTCTGATAGAAGTTTGTGTTAATGTGTATCTTATAGATCTTTTTATTCTTGTAATAGTTGAATTTGATATATTTTTGGTTATGGATTGGATATCTTAGTATAGATCCTATATCATTTTTTGAGGAAGGTAAATTGCATTCTATATTTAGAATCAACCTACGATAGTCTATCAACGTGAGGATGAACCTAAAATCTAAATGGAAACTACTTACATAATATGGGTTTTACAACAAATTCATGACTAATATTTATCATATACGTTTGGAGATCAACTAAATATTTAATATTATCCTATTGTATAGGATTTTATTGATATACCTCAAGAATAGTTTCCTATTCCACCCCCTATTGTGGAATTTGAGTTTTCAATAGAACTCATATTTGGTGTTGTACCTATTTGAAATTATACATATAGAATGAAATTGATTGAATTTCAGGAATTAAAGAATAAAAACTAGGAATATATAGAAAATAAATTCATTCAGACTAATCATTCACCTTGGGGTGCATCAATTATTTTTATTAAGAAGAATGTGGGGTAAATTCATCTTTTAATTGATTATCAGAAAATTAACAAAATCCCTACTAATAAAAAGTATCCTATACCCTATATTGATGATATATTTGATCAATTATTTGGATCTAAATAGTTTTACCATATTGTTCATTGATATGGATATCATCAGCTAAGGTTCAAGAAGGAGTATATACCTAAGGCTTCCTTCTATATGATGCATGGTCATTATGAATTTATAGTAATTCCATTTGGACTTTACAATGCTCAAGCCATATTTATGGATTTAATTAATAGAATATTTAGATATTACCTTGATCAGTTTTTGGTAGTTTGTAGTGATGATATTCTAATATATTCTATGAGTAAAAAAATCATGAATTTTTTTAGGATTGTTCTAATTAATATAAGCAAAGATAATAAATACTAAAAATTCACTAGGTGTGTATTTTAGCTGTAGAAAGTCTCATTCCTGGTTCATATAATTTAAAGAGAATTTATATTATTGGACACTTTAAATTTGGAAGTTATTGAGAAATGTCCTTGATAGCCACAATAATCCACATTCATAGTTTATTTGGTAGGTTGGATACCATCAACTATTTGTGAGTGATTTTTGATGACTATCTAATCCACTCACCAAGTTGACTCGAAAGGGGGTTGAGTTCTTATGGAGAGATTAATATGAGGATAATATCAAATAACTGAAGAGATGGTTGGTCAGTGAACATATTATTACACTACCCAACAATGGAGAAGGGTTTGTGATATATATTAATGCATCATATAAGGGAACAAGTTGCATCCACATGAATAATGATATCGTGATAGCTTATTCCTCTCACAAATTAAAAACAAATGAGTAAATTTACCCAAATCATGATATGGAACTGGTAAAAATAATTTTTACATTGATGATATGGAGGAATTATTTTTATGGTGAAATATGTGATATATATATATATATATATATTTATCATAAAATACTGATGTATATATTTATATAAAAAATGTTGAATATGTTCCAGAAAATATGGGTTGAGTTGATCAAATATTATGACTCCTCAATACAGTACCACCCTGAGAAAGAGAAGATGGTGGATATTGATATAATTTGGAAATAACGTGTTAGTTTTTCCATGGTTAAGATTAAGAGAGATCCAATATTTATGTAATTCAAGAAGTTAGATATTGAAATATTAAATAAAATAGATAGATCTTATCTTTCTTATATAAATGTTAAATCATCCATCCATGATAGAATTAAGAAGGCATGGAAGGATGATGTTGAGTTTTAGAAGAAGATGAGTAATGCCCATGACTTCAACAATTATCATATTGGAATGATAATGTTTAGAAACCAAGTATGTTTTCCATAAATAATAGATATGAATAAGGATATTTTGTATGAATATCATAATTCATCATTCATTATTCATCATAAATGTATGAAGATGTATAGAGCTCTAAAAGAGTATTTCTGTTGGGATAACATGAAAAGGGGTATTATAGAGTGTTCATATTGATGAATGATTTGTCAGTAGATTAAGGATGAGATACATTAAAATAATGTTATATTACAACCATTAACTAGAATAGAATGGAAATTGGAAAAAATTACCATGGATTTCATCATCAAAATACCCAAAACATCTAAAGGGAATAATTATATTTAGGTTATAATAAATTTACATATAATGTCTATGAATTTTATCATTATTAGAGAATATTTATCTATTTATAAACTTGATTAGTTATACATTAAAAAATTTGTGAGATTGAATGGAGTACCACTCTCACTTTTATTTGGTCAGGATTTGAGGTTTACCTCATTGTTTTAGAGAAAAATTTAAAAGGATATGGATACAAAGTTAAGTTTTAGTACTGATTATCATCCTCAGATAGATGGTTTATCTAAGAGGACCATTAAAAATATAAAATTTATATTAATATCTTACTCTATGTATTTAAAAGGTGGTTGATATCAACACCTTTCTTTATTATAATTTTATTACAATAATATCTTTCCCTCGATCATACAGATAGGTCCCAATAAAACCCATATATGAAGGGAAGTAAATAACTCCAATGTGTTTATATGATGTTAGAGAATGAAATCTATTAGGAACTCACCTATATGAATAAATTAAAGAGAAGGTTTTATCCATTTAATAACACATAAGGGAAGCTTAGAGTCAACAAAAAAGTTAAACTGACAATCATCAGAGAGATATAGAGTTAAAAGATGGTAACAAAGTATTCCTTTGAATATATACTTGTAAAAAGGTTATGATATTTGGAAATAAGGTAAAGGTAACTCCTAAATATATATATTCCTTTGAATTTATTCATCATATCAGGATGGAAACTTATCATTTGGTTCTTCTATCGAATCTCTTTCAAATTCATGATGTTTTCCATGTATCTCTCCAGAGTTATTATATACATGATCCACCACATTTAATGAAATCAAAAGTCAAAACACTAGAGAAATATATTTCTTATAAGGAACAACTGGTGGAGATTTTGGATCATAAAGAGAACATTCTATGAAACAAGACCACTCAACTGGTCAAAGTTTTCTAGAAAAATCATAAAATTGAGGAAGATACATCAAAACCTGATGAGGTGATTAGGTATAAGTATCCTTAGTTGTTTGAATAGGCATGTTGAAATTTTTATTTAAAAATTCTTATAAGGGGTTTAATTGTATCATGATTTTATGATATATTTATCTTTAAATAAATATAATTTTTTTGACAGCTTTCTTTATACATAACACTATGCTTAAAAAAACTATGACAACTGTTGAAATATTATCACCTAGCAATTCAAATGGTGGATATAAATAAGATTAACCCCATTATAGAAAATATGTATAATTATTTTATTTTATTTAAATTTATTTATTAAATATTAATAAATAATTGCTTAATTTTGAGTATAACTATGTTATGCTTCAATAATATGTTTTCTTCAAAAATGTTTTTTATTTAATTTTATGTATTGATATTATAATTAATTTAATAAAATTTTATAAATTTAATTTTATGGAAAAAAGATATCATTTTTTAAATTATAATTTCAATATTAACTTAAGTTGATTTTTTTTTCTAAAAAGATTTATTTTTTAGTGAATAGTGAAAAATACTAATTTCTATAAAACTATATTTTAATTACATCAATTCAAGTAACATATATGTAACCTGAAATTTTGGATTTGGTATTTAATTTATATGAGATCCATTTTTTAAAATAATCTAATTTATTCCATTAGGATCAGTACTTTACATGATATTGATATAAGTCAATTATTTTTAGCTTAAAAACACATCTTTCTTGATTTTTTTCATCTCACATTGAATATTTATTTTAAAACTTACTTATTATTATTATAATAATTTAATTTGATTAAATGGATTCTATATTTTAAATCTTGATCTAATAATTTGGTAAATAGGTCCCTCTTTATTTCTAGGCATTATGAATAGTAACTGTGGAAACATTTATTGCCTCGGTAAAGGGTAAATGGGCTAATGAAGTTTAACAAGAATGTGATAAGAAATTAAAAATATATCCATAACTTGATTCTATCTCATTAGATGATAAAAATTCAAACATATCCATCCTAAATTCGAATATATAGATTTTTGTGCCATTTTCCTTCGATAATGACATTTATATTAATCTATGTAAAGAAAAACACAAAATGTCACTCTTTTGCCATTAAACCAATCTTATAAGTACACATAAGTATAAAAATAAGTTTTAAGAGAATATTAATGGATATTTTGATCTTAATAAAATTATTTTTATGATTATAATTTATTTATAATTTTTATTCATTATATAATTACCTTAAATACTTATACAACACTAACATAGTGCTTGTTAAAGTGATGAAAAAATGAATGTAAAAAAATTTAAAATAGTAAAAAATATGTTTTTGTGATGAGTTATGTTCCCAAAAAAAATTATAAAGTTAATAAAAATGTATTATTGATGGTTAAAATGATTATATTTTAATAAAATCATTGTCTTGATGATGTTAAAGTCAAATTAAAAGAATAGTGTCAAAAATGACATTAATGATATTTTATGAAGAAAGTATTTTATTAAATTATTTCAAAATAATAAATATATTTCAAGGGTAAAATTTGGATGATAAATCATCTAAAATTATATCCCTTGTAAATTTAGGACATAATATTTACCTTATATGTAATATTATATCCATTTAAGATTAAAAAAGTCGTTATTGCAGTTAAGGATAAAATTGTTTAACCAAGGGGTTAAACAAAATGATAAGGATTAAAATTACTTAAAAAATTTATTAAATAGAGTTGGTTGTTTTTTTGACCTTAAGGTTATTTAATTCAATCATTAGTCATTTTGGATAATTTTTACAAGAAAATGACTTAATAATATTTTAAAACATTGAAAAATTATATGTGGGCCACTCACATCAATTATCAAATAACACCCCTTATATTTTTTCCATGGACCACATTGAGCAACATAGATCATCCAAACCCTAGATAGATCTATTCTAAACTTATCTATCCAATAATTATAGGTTTTTTTTCTTAAAATATCATTTCAAGGGTCTTTAGTAAGGGATCCAAAGGAAGTCTACTGAATAAGAGGTAATCACATTTACCAAATCTTTCAAGTTTATTTCTTCTTATACTTATTATAAATATGTTATAATAATCCTAAAATGTTAAATCTAATGTCATAAATATAATTATATGTTATTATGATTTTTTAAAAAGCATTTTCCAACTCTTTTCTATCCATTGAAAAGCGATAACATCACCCGTGTGTACATACGACTTACCATCTCCACATTGAAGTGTAATTTTTTTTCAACACCATTTTACATGGATGGTTATACATATGGAACTAAAGATTATATATGATATTTATTAAATTATTATGGTTCTGTAAATATAATACACCATTTACCTTCTCACCTTCCAATCTGTTGAAGAATGATAATGTTGTATGTGTGTATGTGTGGACTACCACATCCACGAAGCAATATTATCCATTTTAATTTATAATTTACATTGATGTTAATAAAGATATATTTAAAAAATATATATTATATTTATGATATAATAATTATTCTTGAAAGGTAAATTATTATTTACCTTCCTTTTGTTTCATCATTTGAAAAGTGAAAATTGCATTCATGGGTACGTGTGGTTTACCATCTCCATGAATGGTGTAATTCACTTTTCTACCTTTACCTTTTATAGATTACCCTAAATATATATATTATGAATATATATTATATTTAAATAATTATTAATATTATAAATATGAGGAATAAATAATAAAAGTATTGGTACCAGAACTACTGAACCAAAATTATCAGGAAAAACAAACCAGTTAGCACATGAAATAATGATAGTAATAAAAATTGTTAGAAAATTAGTGACAATGTGTTATAAATGGAACATATATGATATTATATATATTTATATAGTTTTGGTGTGGAATTATAATAAATCTAAATTTATTATATATGAGGTTAAAATAACATACAAGGTAAGTTGAACTTGAGTCAAGGGATTTCATCTTAATTTTCACTCCATTGAGACATATATGGTATTATGAACCTATTTATTTTTTTATTGTGTATATACTAATACTTTTATTTATTTAGAATGAATATATTTTTATTCATGATGATTAAATATTCAATTCAAGTTTACTCTTTCAAGGGGTTAAATTTTAAAATTTACCTAAGAGATATAAATTTATTTTACGATCTTATTTTTTTGGAATTGCTTTATTTTTGTTGAAAGGATATTATAATCCATTATTTATAAACTTTATATATTTTATTATAATACAGATACTTAAATAATTTCAATGTTTTATTCCAAATTTTACTCCATTTTTAACTTGAATCAATAAAATAAATGTTTAACATAAAATTTGATCTTATCTCTATTTTTGATCAGGCATATTATTCTTCTATGTCAATATTTTTCAAAATTATTTTACAAAATTAAGTTTTATTTAATAAAATTATTTTTTAAAGATATATTTAAAATTTTAAAATGTTTAAAATGAATTTATTTTTTAATTTATTTACAAAAATTCAAAAGGAATGTATTTTTACATATACAACGATAATGAGCTTTCCCACCATGATAACTGTTTTATGATATTTAATTTCTTCGACATGTTTTAAATAGTTTTAAAAATAAAACTCTATAATGGAAACTTATTTTAATGTTTCAATTCCATTGTATTTTATTCTAAAAAATATGTGAATTTTTTAGAAAAGATATATTTAT
Organism: Viscum album; assembly: GCA_963277665.1. Lineage (NCBI taxonomy): Eukaryota > Viridiplantae > Streptophyta > Magnoliopsida > Santalales > Viscaceae > Viscum > Viscum album. The sequence goes on along the minus strand of OY728137.1, from coordinate 192,099,463 downwards.
GATGAAATGATGGTCAACTTTTATATCTTATTAATTTCATGGTCATTAAATTTCTCTTAAAAATTTTACTTTCTTATGATAAATTTCATAAAAACTACATTTATCTTAAATATCCATATTCTTTGTATCATGGATATGGTTATTTCTTAAACTATATACCATTTCTATATGTTGTGTTTTAGAATGAATTTTATTTTATTGATTGGGTAAATATTAATATTTTATATTATTTAATCAATATATTTTTATTGATATGGAATATTAATTATGAATTGAATTGATCATTCATTATATGAGTATTGCATTGAACATGTAGTGATAGGTGGGGTGTAAGAACATGTTTTTTTATCTAAGATATGGATCCATTTAAATTAGGTCTAATTCTTTATTTTGGACATAATACAGATGCCTAATGAGGTTATAAAGGTTAAAGGGGGTATCTGCAGCTTGTTTGGAGGTCAGAATATTGATCAGTGGAAAAAATAGTCTGGATGCATGATTAGTAGAAACCATGTGAGACATGTAGCATGGTTACAACTAACCATATGATGCTGGAAAGTGGGGTGTACTAGGGTTCACGGTTTTCCCTAACCGTGCGCCATGGGCCGCAGGCGCATGCGAAATGTCTGCAGTTCTTACCAGAAGTGATTCACATGGTTAGTGTATAGTTTACCTAAGAATGTAGCCTAAACATTAAAGTTCCATCCTTAAGTATTGGTAGGCACATGGTTGGTGCATGGTTTGTCTAACTGTGCAGCCAAACCATTCAACCCAGATATTTTTGAAAAAATTACCATTTCCCTTAATGAAATGTTTAAGCCTTATTTTCTTCTCCCATTGTTAATTATAGTTACAAAAATTCCTATTGTCCCACTTTGAGATAATTTGAAGCTATTTTGTAGACTTTGATCTCGTTCGTCCATCTGAAGTCTGATATGATCCCTGTTCATCATGTTGGATGTGCATTAGTAAGATATCGATTCCTTTTTATCCTATCTTCATTTCTCTTCTCCTTGACAAAGTTATTGAGGTGCAGGCTCATATGCACTATTTTTAGGGTGTTGATACATTCTTTTGATCTCTTCCAATATAGTACAAATTAAAGTATGATACTAGATGAGGAGAGTCATAAGAGCCTAAGGTAAGTGGTCGATAACTCATCCCTCATGTTTCATCCTTTTATAAATTATTGTGTGTGTGCACTGATATCATCGAGCATGACCAATTAAAATCATGTATCCTAATTATAGTCACTAAAAACATTTTCTAATACCCTTATCAAATATATTATCCATACTTGGAGATTATGAACTCAATGCAGACTACCCCAAGTAGGGTGATTCCATAGCTATGATTTTAGTAGTTTGCTAAGCCATTTTCACCACCGTTCTGGTGAGTTATGAATTGGACTTGATAAAGGTAAGTGATTATATTAAATTAATGAACCATAAATAGGTTTTAAATATATACATCACCTAAACTATATAAGTTAAGTGTTTAAATTAATTTAAAAATGTTTAAATGGTTAATTGGAAAGTATATCGATACATATCCCTTGGCCAATTTCAATGAATGTAATTAAATGACTTGGTTGCATGTCTATAGAAAACCTTACCATGATTAGTGGAAGGTAGAAGAGAGAACATAATTAATTGAATATGACATATATGAGTTAATAAATGGTTGAATTACCTATCATCCTGGCCACACTAAGGAAAAGAAATAGCTTGAAGTAAATGATTTATTAAACGACATGAGTATTACATGGAATAATTTTAAATAATGTATCAGTTATAATGTTTCTATTGTATGTAGACCTTAACATATTTATAAGAGTGGTTAGAATCAAGAAAACCTTGGATTACTGAGGGAATTCCTTGAGTACTCATGGACTTTATTTCGATTCAGGGATGCTGGTTTCCAAGGATGATACCCACCTTGGAACTCGATCCTTGAATACTTGTGGATGAATGATATAACACCAAAAGATCCCTCTATTATTATAATATGATTCCTTGGATACACTACTTGGATCCAATGTGATGTCTATGGACATCTGGTGCCTTGGATACACCCATGTCCCTAGTTATTTCTTATCCCAGTTTACCGTGGCTGAATTCCTTAGACTTAGTTAGAATTAAATTATTATGGAATGACTTGGGATATGCCCCTTGGATTTAAATCTTACCCCTTTAGATAAGCTATAGATTATTACTGAGTTGAATTGACCCCTGAGGTCAAGGATTACTTGTTTATTACTTTGGATCCTCTTTATCATCATCATAATAGTGGGATTATTTTTTTTATATTGGATACTTTATTATTATTATCGCGTCAAGATGTTAGTTCTAGTTATAACCCATGTGACTTACTTATATAAACTATAAAATAACTAATTAATGAAAAGATTATATGTTCAAACACCAGCTGAGGATGAAGCAGTTACCTAGGTATTTACATTACTGTACTACTTTAATTTTATATATTAATGCTTGAAAACACTTCTCGATTTATATTTCACAGACTGGATGTTATATATGCCATTGGTGGTGGCCAACTGTGATTTATCTAACACCCTATCTAAGCCACCATTGGTACTAAGAATAATTACATGTATACAGTTTTTGAAAAAGGGAAACATACCACCTTGGAAATAAGATATTTATTTCTTTCTTAGGATGAATCTTGGTAGTATATGAATATGTTGGAGCTCAGGATGATTGGATAGTTTTTGGATTCTTTTTCCTATTTTGAATAACATGTATTCATTGATTCCTTGTATACATGTTTTTTAGTTTTATAGAGACATTACATGTATCATCATCTTTTGAGTATTATTATCAGTTGTTAATGTTGTTTATTGTTCCATATTCTTCTTATTTTTCATCTGTTATACTAATTCTTCTTTTTAACTATTATCACTTTTATCTATTATGATACACTCTGATAACGAGGGAATAGTCTACCTATAGACACACCATAGGCCCTTTCTACTAGTTGACAGCCTCTATCATTAAGGGAGATGTACTTGAGGCTATGTGGCCAATCGGGCTCGGGGTAACTTTGAGTGGCACCCGAGTTCAGGATTTCACAAAGTGGTATCATAGCGGTTTCTTTCTTGGTTAACTATTTAGAGACAATACAAAGAAGTTTAGATGTAACACCCCAGCCCATCTAGACCGGAGTCGGTGAATTAGTTTTTATATTGGAATGGTTAGAAGGAATGAAAATCCATAAAGAACGATCAATTTAGTAGTATTGAAGAAACTATATACATAAATGTAACTCAAATTACATTGGAAAAGGTTAAAAAATACAATACGTAACAAAAACTAAAAACTGCATCCATAGGAACTCAATAAATGATCTCCTATTCATCACCTGTTGAAGGGAAAAAATGAAAGGGGTGAGCTCAAATGCTTAGTAAGGGTTACAAATGGTGGAATCATGAATCAATAATAACTGAATTGTAAACAATATTACATAATCAACACGGCATGGTGAATAAATGAAAAACTCACGCCATTAATAAAGTGAGAATGAAACTGCATCCATAGATTTTTTCATAGTGAAAAACTCATAGATATTAATAACTGATAATGAATAAAGATAATTATTATTAATTGGATGTCATGTATCTGGAACATGATACAATAATACCATAAAAACGGTTTAGTTATGTGGGTAAAAACCCTTCTGATTTTGGAAACACACTCGAAGGGTTTGTCGCCAAACTGATTTGTCTCATGAGACATAACGATGCATCGAGGGGCTATAGAGGGCCCCATTCACCACTGCATGTCCAAATCATTATTTATACATCAATTCAATAAAAGATCAATATTACTTTTCAATATCCATATAGATTAGAGTATACATATTCATCAATATTTCCATAACTAAAATAACTTTCCAATTAAAAACCGTATGTAAAATGGTATACAGTTTAGAAAAAAAACATATACATGATATGAGATTATGTATATTTAATATAAATATTATTTCAAATGATAATTGATCTTAAATGGGAAGTAGGTACACCACATAAGGATTATTAGGTGCACCATACAAAGTTAGTCACAACAAAATAGTAGTTGAGACAAAGTCTCTTACCACAATGTAATTGATTGAATCATATGACCAGAACTTAATAACCCTAAAATGAATAATTTAATAACATGAATATAAATATAATTATGTTATTATATATCAAATGGCAGTAAAAATATACCACATACAAGAAATAAGTGGCGAATAATAAAAATCTCACAGAAATGAAAGTGAGATGAGAATCCCATTACCTTTTGCTCGAGTGTGTTCTTTGTTTGTTTTAATGACCTGAATAATCAAATATAGATTCATTAATTAAAATTTCAGAAACTCTTATACATGTAATTTGTTTATTATAACCTTATTAGGTTCATTCATGGCCCTTTTAATGGGTTTAAGAGGTTAAATTTTATTGTTTTGGAAGTATTTTGTTCCTTGGTTTTCATGATTCAGTTACTTTCTTTCATGAATGGAAGTTCATTTGAAATGTGGTTAACCATACAGAATTGTTAATATATATTATTATTTACATTAAATAGATATAAATGATCTTATAATTATTCTAGGTTATATACTTGAGGATTAATCATTAGTTAAAAGTTTTTGATAAACTCTTGGATTTAGCTTGGCAGTTTTGTATACAATGAACTTTTTTTTGTATTATTATTCCATATTATGAGTGTGTAGGGATTCCAGAACATTAATGAGATGAAATAAATATATTATGATCTGGTTCAACAAAAAAATGGTATTAGGATCATAATTGGACATGGTAATTAAAATTGAGAACCCGTCGTCCTTGAGTGTGATAAATTAACACATCTCGGACAATGTTTTCATTTTTAGTATAAGAGGAGGGGGAAATAGAGAAGATGATGAAATATTAAATTATAATAATATAATTTTAGTTCATATAAGGTACTAGAATTATCATATCACTTGGATGAAGTGAGGTGAGGAGAGAAGTATAAAAGAAAGGAACTCAAAATAAGAGAACACTTGAGAAATATCTTACAAAAATTTGAAGCCTAACGACATCACTTAAAATTTAATAAAATAGTTTGATGAGAGAGAAGGGGTATCTCATCACTAATAAATAATATGGTAATTAAGGGAAATATGGAATGAAATATCCCCACATAATTCAATTGAAAATAAAAGAGAAAACATAAAATAAAATCTTTAAGAAAATAGAAGGGGGTTGATTCTCTTACCTTGTAGAGTAACTCCAAAAACAAGAAGGTTGGGACCTTGGGGGTTTGAGGACACCATGGGATGAATCCTAGGGAGGTAATACCACCATAACTTTGAGGATATTGAGTTTGGAATTAATAAAAACGAAGGGGGGGGGGGGGTGAGTGGGTATTTATATAATTAAGAGAGAGTTTTTTATTAATTAAAAGGGACACCTCATTAGTGGTTTTAGAAAATAATTTTCTATGTATTTTTAATTTAATTTTTAAATAAAATCATAGATAATTAAAAAAACAAATTTTAAAGGTATAATTAGTTCTATACCACATTAAAAAATCATTTAAGATCTCATTATCTTATTACCTTAAAAAACAAAATATAATCATTATTTACTATTTATAAGGGTCATATTACTATTCATAAGGCTATGTTACTATTCATCAAAAATTCAAGTTGGTTCTATGAGACTTCAAATGACTTACTGGTCACAACTCTAGATGACCATTTTTCGAAATTCAAAACATAGAAGTGGAAAATTTATGTTTAATGGATATCTTATAACTTTTTCCTATAATGTTTTTATTAAAAAAAACTTAATGCTTCATGCAATATATGCCATATAATGAATAGAAAGTATTTAAGAGGAACATACCATAAAATGATTGCGGTGTTATATCATTCCATCCTTCAGAAATTTCATCCTCAAAATTTTATGTATAAATCCCACTCAAAAGATGTGGGTGGTTCTTCTTTATAACATCCCCAGGTTCCCACGTTTCTTTCTCCATATTCTGGTTTTTACAAAGAACCTTTACTAGACGAGTTTTCCAGTTTCTCAATACCTGCTCCCTTGTGTCAAGAATCCTGATAGGCTCTTCACAGTATGATAAATTAGGTTCCAGTTCTATTTCTTAATAGGGGAGTACATGCATTGGGTCTGGCCTGTATTTCTTCAATAATGACACATGGAATACATCATGGACTTTGGAGAGACTTGGAGGCATTACTAAATGGTAAGCTACAAATCTGATTCTTTCTAGGATTTCAAATGGTCTGATATACCTGGGGCTCAGCTTCCATTTCTTACTAAACCTTAAGACACCCTTCCATGGAGATACTTTAAAAAAGACATGATCTCCCACTTGGAATTCCAAATCCTTTCTTTGGTTGTCAGCATAACTCTTGTGCCTACTTTGGGCTGCTTTAATATGGGCTTGGATTGTCTTCACCTTTTTCATGGTCTCTTCAATAAGTTCTGGGCCTATAAGTTTCCTCTCACCAACTTCATCCCAACATGTTGGAGTTCGACATCTCTTTCTATATAATGCTTTATATGAAGCCATTTGAATACTAGAATGGAAACTATTATTGTATGAAAATTCCACCAAAGGAAATTATTGATCCCACATACCTTGGTAGTCAAGATAGCATGACCTCAACATGTCTTCTAGAGTTTGAATAGTTCTTTTAGACAGTCCGTTAGTTTGGGGGTGATAAGAAGTACTCATAGGAAGCTTAGTATTCAAAGCCTTCTGGAGACTTTTCCAGAATTTTGATGTAAATCGGGGATCTCAATCGGACACAATCAATAGAGGTGCACCATGAAGTCTTACAAATTAATTAATATAAAGTCTTTACAAGAACTCAAGTAGTAAATTCTATCTTATAGGAAGGAAATGTGATGATTTTGTGAGACGATCAATAATTACCCATATTGCATCATTCTTTCTAGGTTTCCTTGGTAGACCGGTGAAAAAATCCATCGTAATGTTATCCCACTTCCACATATGAATAGGTTGAGGTTGCATCACTCCTCTAGTATGTTGCCTCTCCGCCTTTACTTATAGACAAACTAGACACCTTTACACGCAGTCATCAATTTCCCACTTAATATTATCCCACCCGAAATATTATTTCAGATCACTATACATCTTTGTGCTACCCAGGTGTATAGAGAAATTTGAGCTATGAGCATCATCTAATAGTTCCCTTTTTATATCAGGTACTAATGGAACGCATAACCTCTTCCCAAAATTCAGAGCTCCTTCCTCATACACGAATTCTTCTAATCTCCCATCCTTAACAACAATAATTTTCTTGTGTAGATTTTTATCATTAGATTGAGAGATTTTTATCTTCTCTAGTAAAGATGGTTTATCAATCATCTGAAAGAGGAATGATTTCCCCCTTCCTTAACAATTCCCATATCCATCTAGAGTAGATCCATGAATATAGGATCTATCTCAATCCTCATTTGAGTCACAAGTATATGATCATTCCTGCTTAATACATATTCCACCTTATTTTCCTTTCCTGGGTGGTAGTGTATTGAACAATCGTAATCTTTGAGTAACTCGAGCCATCTCCTTTGCCTCATGTTGAGTTCTTTTTGTGTGAAAATGTATTTCAAACTCTTTTTATCTGTGTATATCTCAAAATTTTCACCGTGAAGATAATTTCTCAATATCTTCAGAGCAAATATTATAGCTGCTAACTCAAGATCATGTGTTAGATAATTTTTCTCATGAGTCTTCAAATGCCTTGATGCATAAGTAATAACTTTACCATTTTTCATAAGGACGCAACCTAGACCATTCTATGATGCATCACTGTATATTAAAAATACATCACTTCCAGATGGAAGAGTCAAAATGGGATCACTGACTAATCTTATTTTCAATTCTTTGAAGCATTTTGTACATTCTTTTTTCCACACAAATTTAACTCCTTTACATGTGATCTTGGTTAGCGGGTTAGCCAGTCGGGCAAAATTCTGAATGAAACGCCAATAATAACCTGCTAAGCCAATAAAACTACATACCTTGGTTATTTTTGTTGGTGTGGGACAATATTGGTTTGCCTTTGTCTTCACAGGATCAACTAGGATTCCCTCCTTAGAGACAATATGACCTAGAAAAGAAATTGATTGGAGCCAGAATTCGCACTAGCTAAAATTCCCATATAATTCATTTCTTCTAAGTGTTTTCAGAATAATATGCAAGTGATCCTCATGGCCATCATAGATTTTTTAGTATACTAGGATATCATCGATTAATACCACAACAAATTTATTCATTAAATCCATGAAAATAGATGGTGCATTTGTCAGTCCAAAAGGCATCACTGTAAACTCATAATGCCCATACCTAGTTTGAAATGTTGTCTTCAGAATTTCTTTCTTCCTCACATGTAGTTGATGATATCTGGATTGAAGGTAAATATTTGAAAAGTATTGAGCTCCATGAAGTTGATCAAATAAATCATCAATCCAGGTAAAAGGATACTTAATATTTATTGTAATAGCATTAATTTCCCTATAATCAATGCATAGCCTCATTTATCCATGTTTCTTTTTGAAAAATAAGACCAGGGCTCCCCATGGAGAAACACTAGGTCGAATAAATACTTTGTCACTCAACTCCTCTAGTTGTTTCTTTATCTCTACTAACTCCACAGTGGCCATTCTATAGGGGGTCTTTGATATAGGTCTTGCACTAGGAATTAAGTCAATAGAAAACTCAGTTTCCCACTCTATAGGATGTACACGTAAATCCTATGGAAAAACATCAATGTATTCTTTCACTACATGAACATATTCAATTTGAATGTTTCTTTCCTCACCCATAGATATTTGGTTCTCTTCCTCTCCAAGAATTGCATTCAATAGAGCTACTAGGGGTGGGTCTAGATAAGAATCGGATGGTGAGGTCTCTGCTCTAAAGATAAGAGATTATACACCATTTTCAAAAATTGTAACTTCCTTTTTCTTGCAATAAATTTTCGCATCACAGTTTGATAGAAAATTAATACATAGAATTATATCAAAGTCAGTCATTATTATGATGATAAGGTTAGAAACTAAAGCATGTTTATGTGTCGCGAGGGGGACTATTTGACATACCTTTGTTGCAATGATGCATCCCCTAAGAGTATTGAATGATAACTCCTTTGTTAAATCAAACTGAACATGTATAATTTTCTTGGAAAACTGGGAAGATATTAATGAGTGCAATGATCCAGAATCAAATAAAGTTTTGACCATGTTTGAGGAAACATGTCGCGACCAGACCCTACCCGGGCTCGAGCCGCAACTACCCCAAGACCGCCTCCATAGGCCAGGGGCTGGAGACCAGCGCCGAAGGCACAATAACTCAGGGAGGCCTTTGCCTAATCACCTGTACACACACACGCATAAAACTCAATGAAACAGTGCAGAGTAAAAGTAAAGACAAGCAAAGAAAAGGAAAGGGCAACTGCTATATAAATACCACAAAGTTCATTGACCTCTACAAGTACAAAGTACAAACTGAAAAGAAAAGGGGCAAAACACGCTCCCAACCAAAAAGTGCCACAACCCGGGAATAGGTAAACAAAAGAAACTTCTGACGGGTCTCCCACCTGGAACCCGACCACGACCACCGCACGCGGTCCAAGCTCCCAAGCTCCTACGCTCCACTGAAGTCACGCTCCACCTGTCCGTCGTCTGTAAGGGCACACCAAGTGCGGGCAAAGCCCAAGTAGGGGTGAGTATAAAAATACTCAGTAGGATACCTCGAAGGCTCGAGGGAGCAACAAAGGAGGTACCGAAGGGTGAGCAGTAGAGAGAACAAGGAATAGGAAGGAGTACAACCAAGGGTGCAGTAAAGAGTAACAGCTCAACCCAACAAGAGGAAAGAAGGTAGACTCATCCAGACACAAGGAGCTAGAAACGGTGAGAAGATGAACTTCCCGTCGAGTCTTCGCTACCTATAGTATGAGAGTAGACTCATCCCACCATGAGAATCTAGACACGGAAAGCACGTGGCATACCCCGAGCGTCTTCGCCTCTCCTGGAAGGAGAGTAGCCAAACCCAAGAAGTGGGTACCGGAAACAAGGTATATAAATATGTATGCTCTGTCAAGAAGCCCAGACAAACTCATAAGGGGATCTCCATCCCATAGCTCAGCCCAAGAAAGAGTAGCCAACAGTCCCAGAAGTAACACCATTGATGCCCAGCATCCCGCACGTCTGCCCCGAACCGCAAGCCAAGGGGCTCAATCACCACACCTCGACACTATCCGCTTTGGGCGGCACTGACTCGCCCGCACGGTTTTAGGTCGCGTCACAAGGATGCGTCTCAGTGGGGGAAAGCGCTCCTCGTACTTGAGAGTTCTAGGGGAACGTCAACCACAACTCGTCACTTCCCCGCAGTCGAGAAATCTGCTCAAAGTCGACAGGCGACCCCCTGCCCAGCCCCACTGGAGGATCCCTGGAAGTCAACGGATTCCCACTACGGGGATACCCGGTAAGTCGACGGGTGCCTCACTGCCCAGTCCTGTAACAGGGTAGTCCACTGGAGGGCGACCCGGCTAAAGTCGGCGACGGGACCACTGCCCAGCCCAGCTGGAGGTAACCCGGCATCAGGGACCACTGCCCAGCCCACCTGGAGGTAAGCCTGACATCGGGGACCACTGCCCAACCTAGCTAGAGGTAAGACCAGCATCGGGGACCACTGCCCAGCCCAGCTGGAGGTAAGCCCGACATCGGGGACCACTGCCCAGCCCCACTGGAGGTAAGCTCGGCACTGCTCTGGCCATCCTTGCTGGATGGTACTGCTCGGTAAACACCGCTGTACTGGCCATCCCTGCTGGATGGAAACCCACTGGCGAGCCCCGCTCGAAACCACCTCAGCTCTGCTAGAAACAACCTCAGCCCTGCTGGAACAACCTCAAACCTGCTGGAACAACCTCAGCCCTGCTGGAAACAACCTCAGCCCTGCTGGAACAACCTCAGCCCTGCTGGAACAACCTCAGCCTTGCTGGAACAACCTCAGCCTTGCTAGAACAACCTCAACCCTGCTGGAACAACCTCCTGGGTAGAGGATCGGTGCTTGCGTAAAGTGTTGGTCACACCGAAACCACAAGCTCTACCAGGGAACACAGAGCAACGGGATAAACTCCCCAGGCCTCACAAGGCGATCCCGCTCCAATCCGCTGAGTCACTGTCGAAGAGGACTGAGACATCTCATCCCAGAAAGTGGGGAAAACACCCACGTTGTACGAACACCCGTAGTCGCAGACGGTGTCGCAGTCCGGTGAATGGGCACAATATTGAAACCCCTCACAGCCAAAGAAGCAGAGGAACCAAACCATCTCTGCCGGCCAAGACATCGAGCACAAGACTAGGGGAAGACCGCTCAACCCTGCTGGTCAGACAAAAGAGCACCAGGCCAGGGGAAACTCCGCCCTGTTGGTCAAACAGACGAGCACAAAGCCAGGGGAAAACTCCACCCTGCTGGTCAAACAAACGAGCGCCGAGGGACCCTCTACGTCGCGAGAGGTCAAGGTATGTAAAGCAGATCGTGGCACGCATGTGGGGCCCACACGACGTGTGGCCCCAAGTCAAGCCCAACTGAGCGCACAAACATCCTCAGGTACAATCAACCACACGTACCTCCAAGCGCTCCCATATACTCCCGGAGTATACCTCATTCCAGCCCAAAGGCTATCGTGCACATGGCACCCAACGTCAACGCGAAGGCGTGACGTAACAACTCCACCTCAAAGGCCCAGGCACAGCCAACCACATCTCGTGAACCATTTGTATCACTCTCCCAAGAGTGCGCGATCACACACCAAGGATTCGCTACAACAAGGTAGGGCGAACCACCACTGGAGCACCTTCCACATTCCACATTCAACAAGATCGCGTAATAGGCTCCGCACAACCCAACGGATCACACCGTTGTAATCCTCGTGAAAAAACACGCGAGATCGACTACTTACTCGCCTCAAACGGATATCCGGCGAAAAAGTCACCAACACCGCCTCACACCCGAACGACGTCACGTGATCCCGAGCCTCGGCCCCGAAAACAATCGGGCGCATCGCACCATTTCGATCCCCTCGGGAAAACACGTCAAAAGCACTACTCACTTGAGTGCAATGGATATCCGGAGAAAAAGGTGCATCCCGGCGCACCGCACATGAGCGGTGCTACATGGGACCCGCAACCCGGTCCCGAAACTCAACGAACGGATCGCACCATTGTGATCCTCTCGAAAAAACACACAAGATGGACTATCCACTTGTCCAAAACGGTAGCCCGATGATAAAGCTAGAAATCACCGTTAACTCCCGAAACGGCCCTAACGGGGCCCGCACCATCGTGCGGAATTACAGCGGGCAGACTGCCCCAACGCGTTGCCCTCGGAAAAACACCCAACATAGACTGCTCGCACGCCCCGAACGGACGTCCGAGGAAAAAGTCGCTACTAGCTGCACACAGCTCAAAAGACGGGCCGTGGGGCCCGCGCCTCATCTTCGGCCTCAACGCCTGAAACCGCCCTGTAAACCTTTGCCTCAGTTCCAGGGTCACAATGCCGCTGACAGCACTCAAAATGGATGTCGGATGCGTCCGCGCCGTCCAAAACAAGAATCTTGGGAGAAACGCTCGTCCACTTAAAGACACGTCGTGCCTCCGCGGCCCCTCGTTTTGGGAATTAAATATTCCCAAATCCATTTCAAAAATACCTTCTCGTCAATACGGTTCCACCACCGCAGACGACGCTCAAAACGGACACCCGTAGCGGAAATTACGGGTGTCCGAACACCGAGGGGGCAAGACCCCTGGGGCTGGACCGGCCTGGGCCGGCCCGCGGCTTAGCCGCGCGGGCCGGCCGCCGACACTCGGTCCCCGCGCAGACAGGCCACGAGGGCCTGTCGCGGCCGCTGCGTGAAGACCCGTGCGGTGCGGGTCTTTGTCGCCGCACAGGGGTCGCGCGACGCGACCCCGCGGTCGCCGCTCCCTGGCGACCGCCGCCTCGCCGGGCGCTCCGCCAGACGCCCGCGGACGCCCGCCAGACACCCCCGCCGACGCCCCTACCTCGCCCGGACGCCGCCCCCCTTGCGCTGGCCAGACACCGCGACACCCGCCTAAGGCCGCCCGCACGCCGCTACACCCTGCTGACACCCATGCCGCGCCAACCGCGCTGATGCCCGCAGACACCGCCTGAGGCCGCTCGCCGCACGTCTTGACACCGCCTGAGGCCGCCCGCCGCGCCAGGGCTTGCCGAACCACCAGAAAAACCCGCAATCTTCGACGATCGACCCCGGCCTCCTCCGAGCTCGGATTTTGATTCCGAAAAATGCGTTGGAGAGATAAAAATATATACTACGCATTCATGGGATTTGATCAAAGTTTTGACAAATAATTGACAGTGCAAATCGAGATCAAAGTAGGTACGGGAATAGAAAAAATGCAACGCAACATCCTACCTCGCGGGGCTTTGCCCGAAGCTTCGCGACGATCCGCCGGCCACCACGCCTCACCGGAGCTGTCTCGCCAGAGTCTCGCCGGAGATGGAGGAGGAGGGGCTGCCAGGGGGAAGATGAAGGAGAGGGGTGGGGTTAGGGTTTAAATAAGGAAAAATTAAATTAATTAAATTTTAATTAATTTAATCTTCAATTTTTGACCCGCACCCGAAACGCCCGACGGGGTCAAGGTTATGCCTCCCCTAGGGTAAACACCACCTCTTGAGCACAACGGCGGTCTCAGAATTTGATTCCGAGCTTGCGTTCGAAAGTTATAAAGCTGAACGAACAAAGCCGCCAAATTACGAAAACGCCCCTGGGGCCATTTTTCACAAATGGCCCGCGCCCGCGAAACTTATACGACTCCTAGGGTAAATGGAATGCTCCAAACTCAATGGTGCCCTCGGTTTTTTTCCAATCCGAGCCACCGTTTAAGAGATACCAGCGTTTCGCCATTAAACGAATAAATTAATTAATTTATTCATCCGTTTAACGTTCCGGGAGCGGGCGAGGGGTCCAAACATCCCGCGCCAACAAGTTTTATGTCGTTACTAGGGTAAACACCCCATTCCGGACTCATTTGTACACTCAGATCCCTGATCTGGATCACCTTTTAGGAGTTATTGCATTTATTTAGCATTTCCAGTGTGAACGCACTAAAAATTTAATTCCGGCCACTCCGGGGCTCGGAATCGCACGCCGTCTGAAGGCGCTGCCCTGGAATATCATCAAGAATATTCCAAAGTCTTTCTCAGAAAAAACAGGGTTCTTTCATTATTCCCTCCTTCAAGATTTTCGTCCTCGAAAAGAAAAACTAGGGAGCAACACAGGGTACTAAGCCCAGACCTGGCTTTCCCATACCCAGAAGAACCCACGCACAGCTCTGCGTCACCGCACTCAGACCAAAGGATTGATCTATTCATGCGAGGTCGGCCCTTGCTGATGTCGTGGACCCACTCCAGACTTTGGGGTTAGGGCAAGGCGGTAGGGTACCTCGCCATCCCTTTGCACGGTCTCAACCGGCCCGAAGGCCCTCGGGGGTAGCTCACCTCCCCGAACGAACCTCTACGTCGCACGCCGCGACTGGAATCACCGCCCGCACCTGAAACAAGGCCCGGTGATTCCCTCCTTCAGAATATCCATATGGTGAAACACCCAAGGATATCTGGTCACGCAAGGATCCACAGTCGATGCTCTCTTACACGCTCAAAAGGCGAAGGAGTCAACACCATCGACTAAAGGAAAAGGTCTCACGCCTTTTTCCTTACCAACACAGGGTTACACCCGATGCCCTGCGTCACCCTGGTAACACATCAAACAAGGAGCAGGGAGGAAAGCAGATCACACACAGAGTCTAACAATTCTACTGAAAAAAGGTAGAAGAGCTGTAGAGCATACCTCTTATCTCCTCATGCTCTGCAGGATCGTAGACATCCAGAGCTCGCGGCTGCCCGCGGTCCCAACAGTCAGCTCCCGGAGCCTGACGTGGACCGCCTAGTGGTGATGGGGAGAACTCGTAACGTCGTCCCCCACTACCAGCTCCTCCTGCTCCTCTGCTAGCACCACCTCTCTGGGTACCACTCCGATCACGGCGCTGCCTCTGCCGTGGTGGTGCACCTGCTGCCTGCCTGAAGCTCCCAGCAACTCGGGTCGGGCAGTCTTGTGCCAAGTGACCTCACCCGTCACAAGAATAGCACCGACTCTCTCTGGGCTGCACTAGTGCCCTCCGGTGCCACTATGGTGTACGACCACGCCCCTAAGTTCGGTTGTCATAAAGCCACCTGCGTCGAGGTCCTTCTTGCCGACGCCCACTAGCTGCGACAGACGTCTCGGCTCACACGTGCCTGCTGCCACCACCAACACTAGAACGCGATAGGAAGCCCTCTGTCACCAGCGCCTGCTCTAGAACCTCGGCATATGTGGAAATTCCCAAAGGTACTATGACAGCACGAATCTCTCGGCGGAGACCCTGCTCAAACTTCCACGCTCGGATGTTGTCGTCATGGACCAAGTCCGGGTAAAAGTGTGCACGGTCTGCAAAACTAGCCGCGTACTCAGCCACCGTCCTCCCTCCCTACTGAAACTGCAGAAGCTCCTGAATCCGAATGGAGTGCAAGAAAGAGGGGAAAAACTCCTCACGAAACAACAACTGAAAGTCGTCCCACGAAAGTGACGACTCGTCAAGAAACTGAGTCACCAGACTCCACCAACGCCAAGCTGCTACACGAAAAGGGTGGCTGCCAAAGCCACTCTCTGATCTGTCGGTGTCTGCACAAGCCTGAAAAGGCGAACCACTGCCTCAAGCCAAACCTCTACTGCCTGAGGGTCTGGCTCACCACTGAACCTCAGCGGTCTCTGCCGCTGGAACTCACGGATCGCGCTCAACCTGCGTTCCAGCTCAGCCTGCTCTGTTAAAACTGCATGCTGCTCAACAGGTGGGGGTGCTGCTACCGGCCCACCCGGAGAAAGGGGCTCGCATGATGGGTTCTGGACTGTGGCCTCGTAGCTCACAGGGTCATCGTCACGAACCAAAGTTGGTATCCTGGCTGGCTGTCCTCGCGGAGACATCCTGAAAATTATCAAGGAGTGTCGCGGTCAGATGAGCATATATGTATATACCAAAAACAACAACGATGGGGAGCTGACTCAAGAAGGACAGTCAAGACTCAGTCCTATGTGATGCACAAACAAATTTTCCCTTCAACAAGTGTCTCAGCATGCCGAGTCGACAAGCGGTTTATCAAGGTCCTGGTGAATGGATACATCGACCGCCGCACCATCACTGGACTCCCTGGCCTGAGAGCCGCTCTCGAGACACATTAACACTATTTCCCTAAATCCCAACCAGTTCCTTTTATTTTAGGGACGTCCGAACAGCATCCCAAGGAACGAACCACCTCTGATACCACTTTGTCGCGACCCGACCCTACCCGGGCTCGAGCCGCAACTACCCCAAGCCCGCCTCCATAGGCCAGGGGCTGGCGACCAGCGCCGAAGGCACAATAACTCGGGGAGGCCTTTGCGTAAGCACCTGTACACACACACGCAACAAACTCAATGCAACAGTGCAGAGTAAAAGTAAAGACAAGCAAAGAAAAGGAAAGGGAAACTACTATATAAATACCACAAAGTGCATCGACCTCTACAAGTACAAAGTACAAACTGAAATGAAAAGGGGCAAAACATGCACCCAACCAAAAAGTGCCACAACCCGGAAACAGGTAAACAAAAGAAATTGCTGACGTGTCTCCCACCTGGAACCCGGCCACGACCACCACACGCGGTCCAAGCTCCCAAGCTCCTACGTCCACTGAAGTCATGCTCCACCTGTCCGTCGTCTGCAAGGGAACACCAAGTGCGGGCAAAGCACAAGCAGGGGTGAGTATAAAAATACTCAGTAGGATACCCCGAAGGCTCGAGGGAGCAACAAAGGAGGTACCGAAGGGTGAGCAGTAGAGCGAACAAGGAATAGTAAGGAGTACAACCAAGGGTGCAGTAAAGAGTAACAGCTCAACCCAACAAGAGGAAAGAAGGTAGAATCATCCAGACACAAGGAGCTGGAAACGGTAAGAAGATGAACTTCCCGTCGAGTCTTCGCTACCTATAGTAGGAGAGCAGACTCATCCCACCATGAGAAGCTAGACATGGAAAGCACGTGGCATACCCCGCCCGTCTTCGCCTCTCCTGGAAGGAGAGTAGCCAAACCCAAGAAGTGGGTACCGGAAACAAGGTATATAAATATGTATGCTCTGTCAAGAAGCCCGAACAAACTCGTAAGGGAATCTCCGTCCCATAGCTCAGCCCAAGAAAGAGTAGCCAATAGTCCCAGAAGTAACACCATCAATGCCCAGCATCCCGCACGTCTGCCCCGAACCGCAAGCCAAGGGGCTCAATCACCACACCTCGACACTATCCGCTTTGGGCGGCACTGACTCGCCCGCACGGTTTTAGGTCGCGTCACAAGGACGCGTCTCGGTGGGAGAAAGTGCTCCTCGTACTTGAGAGTTCTGGGGGAACGTCAACCACAACTTGTCACTGCCCCGCAGTCGAGAAATCTGCTCAAAGTCGACAGGCGACCCCCTACCCAGCCCCGCTGGAGGATCCCTGGAAGTCAACGGATTCCCACTACGGGGATACCCGGTAAGTCGACGGGTGCCTCACTGCCCAGTCCCGTAACAGGGTAGTCCACTGGAGGGTGAACCGGCTAAAGTCGGCGACGGGACCACTGCCCAGCCCAGCTGGAGGTAACCTGGCATCGGGGACCACTGCCCAGCCCAGCTGGAGGTAAGCCCGGCATCGGGGACCACTGCCCAGCCCAGCTGGAGGTAAGCTCGGCATCGGGGACCACTGCCCAGCCCAGCTGGAGGTAAGCCCGGCATCGGGGACCACTACCCAGCCCCACTGGAGGTAAGCCCGGCACTGCTCTGGCCATCCCTGCTGGATGGTACTACTCGGTAAACACCGCTGTACTGGCCATCCCTGCTGGATGGAAATCCACTGGCGAGCCCCGCTCGAAACCACCTCATCTCTGCTGAAAACAACCTCAGCCCTGCTGGAACAACCTCAGCCCTGCTGGAACAACCTCAGCCCTGCTGGAAACAACCTCAGCCCTGCTGGAACAACCTCAGCCCTGCTGGAACAACCTCAGCCCTACTGGAACAACCTCAGCCCAGCTGGAACAACCACAGCCCTGCTGGAACAACCTCCTGGGTAGAGGATCGGTGCCCGCGTAAAGTGTTGGTCACACCGAAACCACAAGCTCTACCAGGGAACATGGAGCAACAGGAGAAACTCCCTAGGCCTCACAAGGCGATCCCTCTCCAATCCGCTGAGTCACTGTCGAAGAAGACCGAGACATCTCATCCCAGAAAGTGGGGAAAACACCCACGCTGTACGAACACCCGTAGTCATAGACGGTGTCGCAGTCCGGTGAAAGGGCACAGTACTGAAACCCCTCACAGCCAAAGAAGCAGAGGAACCAAACCATCTCTGCCGGCCAAGCCATCGAGCACAAGAACAGGGGGAGACCGCTCAACCCTGCTGGTCAGACAAAAGAGCACTAGGCCAGGGGAAACTCCGCCCTGCTGGTCAAACAGATGAGCACAAAGCCAGGGGAAAACTCCAACCTGCTGGTCAAACAAACGAGCGCCGAGGGACCCTCTACGTCGCAAGAGGTCAAGGTACGTAAAGAAGATCGTGGAACACATGTGGGGCCCACACGAAGTGTGGCCCCAAGTCAACCCCAAATGAGTGCACAAACATCCTCAGGTACAATCAACCACACGTACCTCCAAGCGCTCCCGTATACTCCCGGAGTATACCTCATTCCAGCCCAAAGGCTATCGTGCACACGGCACCCAGCGTCAACGCGAAGGCGTGACGTAACAACTCCACCTCAAAGGCCTAGGCACAACCAACCACATCTCATGAACCATTTGTATCACTCTCCCAAGAGTGCGCGATCACACACCAAGGATTCACTACAATAAGGTAGGGCGAACCACCACTGAAGCACCTTCCACATTCCACATTCAACAAGATCGCAAAAGAGGCTCCGCACAACCCAACAGATCACACCGTTGTAATCCTCGCAGAAAAACACGCGAGATCGACTACTTACTGGCCTCAAACGGATATCCGGTGAAAAAGTCACCAACACCGCCTCACGCCCGAATGGCGTCCCGTGATCCCGAGCCTCGGCCCCGAAAACAGTCGGGCGCATCGCACCATTGCGACCCCCTCGGGAAAACACGTCAAAAGCACTACTCACTTGAGTGCAACGGATATCCGGAGAAAAAGGTGCATCCCGGCGCACCGCACACGAGCGGTGCCACGTGGGACCCGCAACCCGGTCCCGAAACTCAACGAACGGATCGCACCATTGTGATCCTCTCGAAAAAAAACACAAGATGGACTATCCACTTGTCCAAAACGGTAGCCCGGTGATAAAGCTGGAAATCACCGTCAACTCCCGAAACGGCCCTCGCGGGGCCCGCACCATCATGCGGAATTATAGTGGGCAAACTGCGCCAACGCGTTGCCCTCGGAAAAACACCCAACATCGACTGCTCGCACGCCCCGAACGGACGTCCGAGGAAAAAGTCGCTACTAGCTGCACGCAGCTCAAAAGACGGGCCGCGGGGCCCGCACCTCATCTTCGGCCTCAACGCCTGAAACCACCCTGGAAACCTCCGCCTCAGTGCTAGGGTCACAACGCCGTAGACAGCGCTCAAAACGGACGTCGGACGCGTCCGCGCCGTCCAAAACAAGAATCTCAGGAGAAACGCTCGTCCACTTAAAGACACGTCGTGCCTCCACGGCCCCTCGTTTCGGGAATTAAAAATTCCCGAAACCATCTCAAAAAGACCGTCTCGTCAATACGGTTCCACTGCCGCAGACGGCGCTCAAAACGGACACCCGTAGCGGAAATTACGGGTGTCCGAACACCGAGGGGGCAAGACCCCTGGGGCTGGACCGACCGGTCCGCCCGGCCTGGGCCGGCCCGCGGCTTAGCCGCGCGGGCCGGCTGCGGAAACTCGGTCCCCGCGCAGACAGGCCACGAGGGCCTGTCGCGGCCGCCGCGTGAAGACCCGCGCGGCGCGGGTCTTTGTCGGCGCACAGGGGTCGCGCGACGCGACCCCGCGGTCGCCGCTCCCTGGCGACCGCCGCCTCGCCGAGCGCTCCGCCAGACGCCCGCGGACGCCCCCGCGGACGCCCCTGCCTTGCCCGGACGCCGCCCCCCTTGCGCTGGCCAAACACCGCGACACCCGCCTAAGGCCGCCCGCACGCCGCGACACCCTGCTGACACCCCTGCTGCGCCCAGCACCTCCACCGGACAACTGCGCTGATGCCCGCAGACACCGCCTGAGGCCGCCCGCCGCACGCCGTGGCACCGCCTGAGGCCGCCTGCCGCGCCAGGGCTCGACGAACCACCAGAAAACCCGCAATCTTTGACGATCGACCCCGGCCTCCTCTGAGCTCGGATTTTGATTCCGAAAAATGCGTTGGAGAGATAAAAATATATACTACGCATTCATGGGCTTTGATCAAAGTTTTGACAAAGAATCGACAGTGCAAATCAAGATCAAAGTAGGTACGGGAATAGAAAAAATGCAACGCAACATCCTACCTCGCGGGGCTTCGCCCGAAGCTTCGCGACGATCCGCCGGCCACCACGCCTCGCCGGAGCTGTCTCGCCGGAGTCTCTCCGGAGATGGAGGAGGAGGGGCTGCCAGGGGGAAGGGGAAGGAGAGGGGTGGGGTTAGGGTTTAAATAAGGAAAAATTAAATTAATTAAATTTTAATTAATTTAATCTTCAATTTTTGACCCGCACCCGAAATGCCCGACGGGGTCAAGGTTAAGCCTCCCCTAGGGTAAAAACCACCTCCCGAGCAAAACGGCGGTCTTAGAATTTGATTCCGAGCTTGCGTTCAAAAGTTATAAAGTTGAACGCCCAAAGCCGCCAAATTATGAAAATGCCCCTGGGGCCATTTTTCACAAACGGCCCGCGCCCGCGAAACTTATACCCCTCCTAGGGTAAACGGCATGCTCCGAACTCAACGGTGCCCTCGGTTTTTTTCCAATCCGAGCCACCGTTTGAGAGATACCAGCGTGTCACCATTAAATGAATAAATTAATTAATTTATTCATCCGTTTAACGTTTCGGGAGCGGGCGAGGGGTCCAAACATCCCGCGCCAACAATTTTTATGTCGTTCCTAGGGTAAACACTCCATTACGGACCCATCCATACACTCGGATCCCTGATCCGGATCACCGTTTAGGAGTTATTGCATTTATTTAGCATTTCCAGTGTGAACGCACTAAAAATTTAATTCCGGCCACTCCGGGGCTCGGAATCACACACCGTCTGAAGGCGCTGCCCTGGAATATCATCAATAATATTCCAAAGTCTTTCTCAGAAAAAACAAGGTTCTTACAAAACAATTAAAGTACCTACCACCACACCATTAGAAACTTCAACTTCCGCAGTTGTAATCGCATAAGCTCTCCCTTATTC
This sequence comes from Viscum album, assembly GCA_963277665.1. NCBI lineage: Eukaryota > Viridiplantae > Streptophyta > Magnoliopsida > Santalales > Viscaceae > Viscum > Viscum album. Next base: position 192,077,909 of record OY728137.1, on the reverse strand, counting down.
TCTTGGATTTTTCTGAGGAATGTTTCTTTGGAGCTTAGGACATTCATTTTCATAGTGTCCCATATCTCTACAATTATAGAATTGAACATCATCAAATTGTTTCTTCCCCTTGCATTCATGAGATAGATGACCCTTTTCTCCACACTTATAGCAAACTCCCATGCCTTTTAAGCATTTCTCGAGATGATTCTTTCCACAGTTTTTGGATAATGGAAATTTCTTTGTTCCCTTATTCTTCTTTGGTGCTTCACCTTTCCCTTGGTTATCAGAGTACCTCTTTTTATCTTGGTTCCCCTTGAACAAATTTGATCTAGAAAATTCCTTCTTTGTTTGGATGGCACTTGATACAATTTCATCATATGATGAAAATGTTTGAGAATCCAATTCCCTTTGAAGACTTAGCTAAAGAATTTCAAAGAAATGATCAATCTTGTGTGATGAGTAACATAAGTAATCTATGATATACCTAGATAGCCTTGTGAAGGTAGCCTCATACAATGAAACACTGTCTTCTTCCCTTTGCTTTAATCCAAGGAATTACCTCTTCATTTCGGTTCGTTTCTCATGAGGGAAATATTTTTTGAAGAATATTTCCCTAAAATTACTCCATTCCATATACTCTATTTCTTCTTCTGCCGTGGTATTATGAATCAAGGACCACCATTGATCAGCATCTCCCTTGAGACAATATACTGCCAGTACTACCTTTCCATTTTCATTGCATATTAATGCCATGAATATCTTTTCAAGGTACTTGATCCATTTCTCAACAACCACTGGATTAATAGTCCCACTGAAAGATGTGGGATTCTTCCACATGAAACGATCCAACACAGGTGTGGAAGGATTATTATATACAACCCAAGTAAGTTGTCCCAATATGGTCATGATATGATCTGCTCCAACATTGACTTTGTTGACTTGCTCAGTGGGGAGATCCCTATGTTTCCCATGAGTATTGATTCCCCTTATTCCATTAGACTCCATTTCTAAATAATAGAACACAATAGATTAGGGTATGAATCATAATTTATAATCTTAACTTAACAAAATACTTAGCATAAATTGAGATCCTACGCATGTATAATCCCATAATCAGAAAAATGGTTTCTTTGAGGACTAATTTACATTTCAATCCTTCATAATGGCTTATAAATCAAACCTGAATTATCCTAAGCATATCCCCCGGGAGTGTCGTAACCAAGAGTGTAGAAAGTCCCATTGTTGTGTACCAGGATACTCAGGGTCAAGCCCGAAACTCCTTGTTGGAGCTTTCACTCCTAGGTACATCTGTTCCAGAGCCACCTCTACCTGCTCGTATCCATACTGAGATATATTTTATAGAAGGATTCACATAATATATTCCTTAACAAAATACTAGGATATTCTTGTAATTTTATCCTCAAATACTACCTTAGGGCTCTGTTCCCTACTATACATTTCCTAGTCTAGTTTCTAAGTTTTCTATTAAACCTCCTTTTATACCAACTGTAACACCCCAACCCCTATAGACTGGATCCGGTGCATTACTTGTTATATTGGAATGGTTATAAGGAATGAAAATCCTAAAGGAAGGATCAATTTATTAGTCTTTAAGAAACAAGATACATAAATGTAACTCAAATTATATTGGAAAAGGTTTCAAAATACAATACATAACAAAAACTAAAAACCGCATCCACAGGAACTCAATAAATGATCTCCTCTTAATCACCAGTTGAAGGTAAAAAATGAAAGGGGTGAGATAAAATTCTCATTAATGGTTACAAATGGTGGAAGCATGAATCAATAATAATTGAATTGTACACAAGTTTACATAATCAACATGGCGTGGTGAATAAATGGAAAACTCATGCCACTAAGAAACTAAGAATGAAACTGAATCCATAGATTTTTTCATAGTGAAAACCTCATGGATATTAATAATTGATAATGAATAAATAGAATTCTTATTAATTTTATGTCACGTATCTGGTACATGATACCATAATACCATAAAAACGGTTTAGTTCTGTGGGTAGAAACCCGTCTGATTTTTGAAACAAACTCGAAGGGTTTGTCGCCAAACTGATTTGTCTCATGAGACCTATCCATGCATCAAGGGTCTATAGTGGGTCCCACCATCCACTTCATGTCCAAATAATTCTTTCTAAATTTATTCAATACAAGAGAAATATTCATTTTCAATATCCTTACAGAGTAGAGTATAAGGATTCATCAATATTTTCATAACTAAAATACCTTTCCAAATAAACACCGTATGTAAAATGGTATACGATTTATACAAAAAACATATCCATGATATGAGATTATGAATATTTAATATAACTATAATTTCAAATGAAAAGGGATCTCAAATGGGTAGTAGGTACATGATAAAACACTATTTTATTGAATATTTTATTGATAATAAATGATATAATTTTCTCACATTGTGTTAAATATGTTTAATTAGAAAGTATTTGGAATTAGATCATTCATTTGAATATTTGATGAAAATTCTAGTTTTACCCTTTATAGTTCACTGTAGTATTTCGAAGCTAAATATTTTTATATTTATTATTTGAATTCGAAATTTTGTAACGGTATTCATAACATAAGTATATAAAACTTTTATTCAGGACACTAATGCTAAATAGTGCATTAGGTTGTTGAAAATGAGCCATGAAGTCAAAGTTGGGATGGACTCGCCAGAATGGAGAAGCTTCTGTATTTCAGCCATAACTCCTTCATCTGGGCCTGGATTAAGCCCAAATTGTTAGATGAGATATAGGACCCATATCCGCACATATTATCCTTCTGGAAGGCCAGCCAATTCACGCGTTTGTGTGGCCAAATTGGTGGTGAAATTTGAAATAAAATATTTGGCCGAATTTCCACATTCACACTTGAAACCACTTGTAACCTCTCCTCCCCTCCCATCTATAAATTGGAGTTTTTCTTATTTGGAGGGGTTGGGACGTGCATTAGGAGATTGGTGGAAGAGGATAATTTTTCCACCCAAATTATCCAACCATTTTAAGAGGGGTAGCTCTTGAAGCAAGGATCCCCTCATCAAAGCCTCCTTCTCTTCTTCATTTTGTAATGTTTTCATTTTTGTAATAAACTTCTTTGTTCTTCTTTTATTTATTCTCTTTCCTTCTGTTTTGTTTAAATTTCTTCTTCTCTTAATCTCCCTCTTTGGGCTGGAATTCTTGAGTAGAAGCGTTATTGGGTTATACCCATTATAAACCTTTGCATATGCAAAACTCTTCTACGATGATTACGCCACCCATGGAAGAGTAGTCTTTTAGTAATCGATCTATCTTCTACCCTCTTCATTTAATTATTTTGAATCATTAAGATACTATAATTCATTTAATATGATCCATGAATTCTGTTTTTAAATTGTAATAAACTAAGCAATCAATTGAACAATTAACACAAAAACACGCGAGGTCGGGATTTTGTGTAAATTGTGAGAGCGCGATCTTAATCGGTAATACAAGACCACACAGGATAAATTTGTAGAGTTAAAATATACTCCCTAAACACAATTCATCCTCATTTCCAAAATGGATATGAGCCTTAATTTACCACTGACCATAAGCTAATCTTAGAACATCAATCAAAGCAGGGTGCTGCGATTGCATGTTCCGAAGTTAGCCTAGGGTTAAATTCACATCATCTTCGTGGTAAAGTTAATTATCGTAGGGTTCGGGATTTAACAAATTAAGGGATCATAATTAAGTGAATGTTAATTTAAATGATAATGATTAATAATAAAGTGAAGAGAAAGAGTTATATCGATTACGCTTTTTAAATAGATTTCTAAAAAAAACATCTTCTTGTTGTGTCATTTTAATCGAAATTCATTTCAAAACTAAAAACAAAAAAAAAAATTATACAATCTTCTTCCAGAAAACTTATTCTAGATTCATAAACTAAAACAAACCCCAATCCTTTAAAGTAGTATTTTTATTCTATTCTATTTCATTTTATTTTTTAGAATACCTCTAATAAGTTGTTAAATTCACTTCCTCCTTTGAGAGACGACCTTGGTCAGCCACTCCGCTGCACCTAAGTACCCCAAATTACACTAATAATTTGAGGGCGCCCACGACAGCGCTCTATAAAATTGGCACTGTTGTCGGGGAGGCAAGTAATTATTTCAACCAATTAGAGGTATTTATTTTATTTTACATTTTATTCTCTTCCTCTCTTCTTTCTTCCGTCTTTACCCAATCTGATTTTTCTTCCTCTTCTTTTATTTTCTTCTACTTCTTTTATTTTCTTCTACTTCTTTTTGGACCATCAACTCAAACTTCTCATTTTCATTTTACTATGATCCACTTTCTTTATTTTCATTTTTATTTGGTCTATGACACGAACTAATCCCGAAGATCTCTTAGATCTTGACCCTGAGATTGAACGTAGCCTTAGGGCTCGAATCAGAAATTCTCAGTCTACGGAAAGTTTCAATATTCAACCAGTTGGTGAATTCCTCTCTTTTGGAAACATTGAAATTGGAAGCAATTCAAATTAAAACATAAAAGAGGAACCAATGGCTGGAAACAATGGAAATGAACTTAATAGAACCATTCGAGAAATGGCTGCACCTGATGTTAACTATCAACCAAATTGTATTGCATACCCAAATCTCGAATCGGACTCTGAACTGAAATCTGGGTTAATTCACTTACTTCCAAAGTTTCATGGCCTCTCTGGTGAGGATCCCAAAAAACACCTTAAATAATTTAATGTGGTTTGCTCAACGTTAAAACCAAGAAATGTTTCTGAAGATCAAATCAAATTAAGAGCATTCCCATTCTCATTTGATGGAGCTGCAAAAGATTGGATGTATTATTTGCAACCTGAATATGTAACATGATGGAATAATTTGAAACGTCTTTTCTTGCAAAGATTTTTTCCAGCATCAAGGACCACATCCATTCGAAAGGAGATATCGGGGATCAAGCAAGCACAAGGGGAGTCAATGTATGAGTACTGGGAGCGATTCAAGAAGTTGTGTGCAAGCTGCCCACATCACCAATTCAGTGAGCAACTACTCATCCAGTACTTCTATGAAGGAATCACACCCATGGAGAGGAGCATGGTGGCTGCTGCAGCTAGAGGAGCATTGGTGGAAAAGACACCAGTAGCTGCACGAGCATTGATCGACAAAATGGCCCAAAACTCTCAACAATTCGGTGATAGAGGTACACCACATGTTCGAGGAGTACATCAAGTAAGTCCTTCTTCTCTTGAAAGTAATTTGATTGATACTAAGTTAGAATAATTGACAACTATGGTGAGGCAAATTGCATTGGCTCAAAAGACATCCCAACCCCCTCCTTCAAGGCCATGTGGCATTTTCACTGAGACAAGCCACCCAACTGACTATTGCCCACAACTACAAGAGATAGAAGATTGTGCAGCAGTGTTCCCTGGGAGACCATTTCTTTAGCAACAAAAACAACCATATCCCCAAAATAAGTTTGATACAATATACAACCAAGGGTGGAAAGATCAGTCAGACATGAGGTATGGCTCTGGACAACAACAAAGGCCCCCTTTTCAACCAAACTTCCAGCAGCCTCCACCTTACCAACAGGGTTTCCAACAACCCCAAAGGAGATTCTAAGCTCAAACATCAATGAGTCAGCAACAAGGTAATATCCAACACAAGGTAGACTCTAACACCGATGATCTTTTGAAACAAAATTTTCTTAATCAACAGAATGAGCTGAAGAGTCAAGTTTCGGAGCTGAGAGAGTTGAAGACTCAAATGAGTCAGATTGCCACCGCCCTCCATGAACTTGTGAGTAAGAATTCTAAAAATCTACCTTCCCAACCCACTCCAAATACAAAGGGGAATGTTAGTGCCATCACATTGAGAAGTGTGAAGCAAATGAATGATACATCTGGACCTACCATTCCACCAGGATTCACCTCTACTCTAGAGAAGCCGCATTCCATACCAACTGATGAGAAATCCAAGGAGAAAGATAAAGGTAAGAAAAAGATTGATGATGTACCTCCTAAACCCCTTCCTTTTCTAAACAGGGTTGTTCAAAACAAGAAGATGGCTTAAGAAGCAATGCAAAAGGAGGTTTTGGACACATTCAAGCGTGTGGAGATCAACATTCCTCTACTTGAAGCCATTAAGAAAATTCCAAGGTATGAAAAATTATTAAAAGAACTTTGTACCAATAGAAGAGGGCTCAAGGAAAATGAGAGGATCAACCTTGGAAGGAATGTCTCGACACTCATTACACCAACTCTAGAAATTCCAACAAAGTGCAAGGATCCTGGGAAATTCACCATCCCATGTACCATAGGGGAGTTGCACTTCTCTAATGCTCTTTGTGATTTAGGAGCTTCAATAAATGTGATACCTCACTCTGTATTCTCTTCCTTGAAGGTTGGTGAGTTGAAGCCAACAAGAGTAGTGGTGCAATTGGTGAATAGAGCTATGACATATCCCGCGGGAGTCCTTGAGAATGTACTTGTCCGGGTAAGAGACATGATCTTTCCAGCGGATTTCTATGTTTTTAACATGGAGGATGATCAGGTAAGTTCTCATGACCCCATTATCTTAGGTAGGCCCTTCCTCAAAACTGCAAAAACTATCATAAATTTCAATGAGGGTACACTTTCCATGGAATTTGGGGATGAAGTTGTGATATTTAATGTTATGGATTCCATGAAGTACCCCTATGAGGACCATTCTGCTTTTTTTATCTCCCATTTTGAACCACAAAGTAAAAACATCATGGAATTGGATTGTCCTATGCTTAGGGAGATTATGAGTATTGGTTCTAGTTTGATGTCTAAGAGTACTTCTATACCCGTTTTAAGGAACATGACTCTCTAAGATTTGATTTTGAAATGGAATCATATTATGATTTTGATCATGTGAACTCTGATTATGACATGGCTATTGAGTACGCTGATGGATTTGATGCTTTATTCTCTGATTTTGATGATGTATATTCTGATACTGATGCTCTTTGTGCACATATTTTGGTTCCTTCAATGTCTCCATCCATACTACACCCTCCTTCATTAGAACTCAAGCCATTGCCACCAAATCTGAAATACTCATAATTGTTGAGTGGTGAGAGATTACCTATTATCATTGCTAACAATCTCCCTTTTGAACATGAAGAAAAGCTTTTGAATATTTTGAGGGAGAACATCAGGGCGATTGGGTGGACCTTGGCTGACATATCAGGTATTAGCCCCTCCACTTGCATGCATAGGATTCTCTTGGAGGATGGGGATAAACCGGTGAGACAGCCACAAAGGAGACTTAATCCCACCCTCTTGGAAGTTGTTAAAAAAGAAGTTGAAAAATTGCTCGAGGCAGGTATAATTTACCCTATTTCTGACTCGCAGTGGGTAAGTCCAATTCAGGTTGTGCCTAAGAAAACTGGTTTTACTATTGTTAAAAATGAGAAAGATGATTTAGTTCCAATGAGGGTGAAAAACAGTTGGTGTGTGTGTATTGATTATAGGAAACTAAATCAGACCACTCGCAAGGACCATTTCCCCCTCCCATTTATTGATCAAATGCTCGAGAGACTAGCTGGGAAAACACACTATTGTTTCTTGGATGGATTTTTTGGATATTTTTAGGTTCTTATAGCTCCAGAGGATTAGGAGAAGACTATATTCACCTGTCCCTTTGGCACATTTGCCTACCGGAGGATGCCATTTGGACTCTGCAACGCCCCAGGTACCTTCTGGAGATGTATGGTGAGTATTTTTTCTGATTTTATTGAGCCCTGCATGGAGGTATTTATAGATGATTTTACAGTGTATGGGTCTTCATTTGATGAATGTCTAGATAGTTTGGGAAAGGTGTTGAATCGTTGTATTGAGAAGAATCTGGTCCTGAACTTTGAAAAGTGTCATTTTATGGTAGAGCATGGCATTGTCTTTGGGCATGTAGTGTCAAAACATGGGTTAGAGGTTGATAGATCTAAGGTAGACATTATTTCATCCTTACCCTATCATTCATGTGTGCGTGATGTTAGATCTTTCCTAGGGCATGCAGGATTTTATCCGCGCTTCATCAATGATTTTAGTAAGATCGCTCTTCCTATGTCACGATTACTTCAAAAAAATTCTGATTTTGTGTTTGATGATTATTGTAGGACTTCCTTTGATGAGCTAAAGAAGTGTCTGACCACTCCACCTATCATACAGACCCCACGGTGGGACCTTCCATTTGAGCTTATGTGTGACGCCTCCAACTTCGCTGTTGGAGCTGTCTTATCTCAGAGGGTGGAAGGACGTTCACATGTGATTGCCTATGAATCAAGGACATTGGATTCAGCCCAATAAAACTACAAAACCACGGAAAAGGAGTTTCTTACTATCATATTTGCTTTAGATAAATTCCGTTCATATTTATTGGGCTCTAAAGTAGTTGTTTTTTCTGACCATGCAGCTTTGAGGTACCTCCTAAAGAAGCCAGATGCAAAGCCACGACTTATCCGTTGGATACTCCTTCTTCAAGAGTTTGACCTTGATATAAAGGACAAGAAGGGGTCAGAGAATTTGGTGGAGTACCACATGAGTTGGATTACTCACACACTAGAGGATGACACCTTGGACCAGGTACCACTTCGGGACACTTTTCCCGATGAGCATCTTTATTCCATCTCAGGTACGCATCCTTGGTATGCTGATTTAGTGAACTACATTGTTGCCTCTGAAATCCCTGCAAATTTAAAGAAATATCAAGTCCAAAAATTAAAAAGTGAGTCTAGGTATTATGTGTGGGATGATCCTTACCTCTGGCGCATGTGTAGTGACCAAGTCATTAGGAGGTGTGTTCCCGATCATGAGTTTGAGTCTGTTTTGTATTTCTATCATACACTTGCTTGTGGTGGACACTTTGGACCCCAACGGATAACTAGGAAGGTTTTGGACTCTGGATTATATTGGCCTAGATTATTCCATGATGCCCATGTGTTTTGTAAGTCATGCTCTCATTGCCAACACACTGGGAACATTTCTAAGAGACATGAGATGCCCCAACAAACCATACTATTCTGTGATATTTTTGATGTATGGGGAATTGATTTTATGGGTCCTTTTCCTAGTTCATTTTTATTTTTGTATATTTTGGTTGATGTTGATTATGTGAGTAAATGGGTGGAGGACAAGGCCACCAGGACTGACGATTCTCATGTTGTAGTGGATTTTGTCAAGGCTCAAATTTTCTGCAGGTTTGGAGTACCAAAGGCCATCATCAGTGACCAAGGGACACACTTTTGCAATATGAATTTTGCTTCCCTCCTTCGAAAGTATGGGGTGACACACAAAACATCAACACCATACCACCCCCAAACAAATGGCCAGGCTGAGGTTTCAAATCGCGAGTTGAAACAAATCTTGGAGAAAACCGTGCAGCCAAATAGGAAGGATTGGAGCAAGCGCTTAGATGATGCATTGTGGGCTTATAGAACAGCATACAAGACCCCCATTGGTATGTCCCCATTTTGGATTTTTTTTGGAAAAGCATGTCATCTCCCAGTGGAAGTCGAGCATCGGGCTTATTGGGCTATAAAGAAATGCAACATGGATTTGGCCCAAGCTGGAATACAAAGGAAGCTACAAATTCAAGAGCTTGAGGAGATTAGATTATCATCATATGAGAACTCAAGTCTCTACAAGGAAAGATCAAAAGCATCTCATGACAAAATGATCCAACAAAGGGAGTTTCATGTTGGAGAGAAAGTCCTTCTCTATAGTTCACGACTGAAGATGATGCCTGGTAAGTTGCATTCCAGATGGTTAGGTCCTTATGTTGTGATTAATGTTTTTCCTTATGGTGCAGTGGAGATCACACAAGAGGACACTGGAAGGAGCTTTACAGTCAATGGGAAACGTTTGAAGAGATACATTGAGGGACTTCTTACTGATGCAGTGGATTTTATCACACTGCATGACCCCATCATCACTTGAGCACATCAGGCTGTTCCTAACCCTTTCACTTTTATATTATTTGTCCTATTTAAAAATTCTTCATTTCATGTGCATATATCATCTCATAGGTTCACATTGAGGACAATGCAATATTTTAAGGGTGGGGGATAGAACCTTTTAGTTTAGTAATTTCAATTTTTTTCCTTTAAAAAAACAAAAAAAAAGTGTTTTTTTTTCAAAATTTGTGTGTTTATTTCAATTTTCTTTGTGTTTTTGAAATTTTTGAGCTGAAATGATTCTCATCACAATTTTAAATGCATATCAATGAGTGAAACAATTTATCCCTTGAAACTGAGCTTAAATGAATGCTGAAAATGACTTTGTTTCAAGTTCAAATATTTAGTAATTTCATGAAAAGTTCACTGAATTTTGAATCCCATGCCACATATCACTGTCTTTATATTTGAAATCACTTTCCTATGAGGCTTCTGAACCATTATTTTCATATTCTTTACATTCACTTCAATTCTTGAGAGAACCAAACCATACTTGATTTAACCAAAATTTGATCTATTCCTGTCAAAACTTGAGGGTTTGAGGTAATTATGTTTAAATGATTGAGGCATTTGTTTGGTATTAAAGCCCCTATTTCAAAGAATCCTTTTTTATAATGGTCTACCTTGAATATTTAATCCTTGTAGCCCTTAGAATCCATGCACATCCTGTTAGGTTAGCCACATTACAAGCCAATTTTCCCTATCCAACCAACTCTTGAAGTGAAATTGCATAATCTATTTGAGCTTAAGTGTGGGGGAAGTTGTCTTGTGTTTTGCCACCACATTCTATGATACTTTGGGTGGAAAATTAAATTTTGAAGAGATGTGTTTGCTGCTGAAGAAAGTCATTATATTGAAAGCTGTTCCTTTTCTGGAGCTTTCATGACAAGTGAAGCTGTGCCTTTTCTGGAGCTTCTAATTGAGGTGGAAAGCTGTTCCCATCTGGAGCTTTCAAGAAAATCATGTTTGAGAAGATTGACATTTTTTATGCTGAAATGATGAATGGTGTAAACCTTTCATGAATTTTAATGATGATGGAGCTGAATTGATACTATGGGGATTGAAGAGAAGACCGTATTTAAGTGAAAATTAGATTAATGCAATTTTGCTTCAAAAGAGTCAAGCCCTCCTCATTCAGCCTCATATTTTTTCACATCTTAATCCTACCAACCGAAAGCCACAGAACAACCCTGAAAAGTCTTCATGATAAACATATGTCCTTGACTCACATCGGGTAGCGATGTAGGAATCTATCAAGACTATGGTGACCCTTGTATGAGTTTGGATGAGAAAGACATTGCAAAAAAATAAAAATTGATATTTGAGTGATGAGAGAAAATTCAAGCGAGGTAAGTGTTTTGTGCATGAGAGGATAAATGAAGTGGAAATATATTGAATGATATAAATGGATAACTTGAAATAATGTTTTTATGAGGCATGATATCTTTTGATTCTCAGTGGGAAATTGATTGATCTCAAGGATATGTGTTTTAAAATTGGTTTTTATTTGATATTGATGTTTACTTGACATGAGGTTTTTCCCAGGAGTGCAAAAGGGTAAGTGTGGGGGAGTTGATAAAACACTATTTTATTGAATATTTTATTGATAATAAATGATATAATTTCCTCAAATTGTGTTAAATATGTTTAATTAGAAAGTATTTGGAATTAGATCATTCATTTGAATATTTGATGAAAATTCCAGTTTTACCCTTTATAGTTCACTGTAGTATTTCGAAGATAAATATTTTTATATTTATTAGATGAATTTGAAATTTTGTAACAGTATTACTAACATATTTATATACAACTTTTATTCAGGACACTAAAGCTAAATAGTGCATTAGGTTGTTGAAAATGGGCCATGAAGTCAAAGTTGGGCTGGACTAGCCCGAATGAAGAAGCTTCTGTATTTCGACCATAACTCCTTCATCTGGGCCTGTATTAAGCCCAAATTTTTAGAGGCGATAGAAGACCCATATCCGCACATATTATCCTTCTATAAGGCCGGCCAATTCACGAGTTTGTGTGGTCAAATTGGTGGTGAAATTTGAATTAAAATATTTGGCAGAATTTCCACATTCACACTTAAAACCACTTGTAACCTCTCCTCCCCTCCCCTCTATAATTTGGAGTTTTTCTTATTTTGAGGGGTTGGTACGTGAATTAGAAGATTTGAGGAAGATGAGAATTTGTTCCACCCAAATTCTCCAACCATTTTAAGAGGGGTAGCTCTTGAAGCAAGGATCCCCTCATCGAAGCCTCCTTCTCTTCTTCATTTTGTAATGTTTTCATTTGTGTAATAAACTTCTTTGTTATTCTTTTATTTATTCTCTTTTCTTCTGTTTTGTTTAAATTTCTTCTTCTCTTAATCTTCCTCTTTGGGCTGGAATTCTTGAGTAGAAGCTTTATTGGGTTATACCAATTATAAACCTTTGCACATGCAAAACACTTCTACGATGATTACGCCACCCATGGAAGAGTAGTCTTTTAGTAATCGATCTATCTTCTACCCTCTTAATTTAATTATTTTGAATAATTGAGCTACTGTAATTCATTTAATATGATCCATGAATTCTGTTTTTAAATTTTAATAAACTAAGAAAGCAATTGAACAATTAACACAAAAACACACGAGGTCGGGATTTTGTGTAAATTGTGAGAGCGCGATCTTAATCGGTAATACAAGACCACATGGGATAAATTTGTAGAGTTAAAATATAATCCCTAAACACAATTCATCCTCATTTTCAGAATGTATATGAGCCTTAATTTACCACTGACCATAAGCTAATATTAGAACATCAATCAAAGTAGGGTGCTGCGATTGCATGTTCCGAAGTTAGCCTAGGGTTAAATTCACATCATCTTCGTGGTAAAGTTAATTCTCGTAGGGTTCGGGATTTAACAAATTAAGGGATAATAATTAAGTGAATGTTAATTTAAATGATAATGATTAATAATAAAGTGAAGAGGAAGAGTTAGATCGATTATGCCTTTTAAATAGATTTCTAAAAAAAACATCTTCTTGTTGTGTCATTTTAATCAAAATTCATTTCAAAACTAAAAACAAAAAAAAATTATACAATATTCTTCTAGAAAAATTATTCTATATTCATAAACTACAAAAAAACCCAATCCTTTAAAGTAGATTTTTTATTCTATTCTATTTTATTTTATTTTTTAGAATACCTCTAATAAGTTGTTAAATTCACTTCCTCCTTTGAGAGACGACCTTGGTCAACCACTCCGCTGAACCTAAGTACCCCAAATTACACTAATCATTTGAGGGCGCCCACGACAGTGCTCTATCAGTACACCACATAATGATTATTAGGTGCACCATACAAAGTTAGTCACAACAAAATAGTTGTTGAGACAAAGTCTCTTACCACAATGTAATCGGTCGAATCATATGACCAGAACATAATAACACAAAAATGAATAATTGAATAACATTAATATATGGCGAATCATGTTATTATATATCAAATTTTAGTACAAATATACCATGTACAAGAAATAAGTGGAGAACAATGAAAATATCACAAAAATGAAAGTGAGATGAGAAACCCCTTACCTTTTGCTCGAGTGTGTTCTTCATTTATTTTAATGACCTGAATAATGAAATTTTGAATAATTAATTAATAAGTATAGATCCTCCTATAAATTTAATTTATTTAGTATGACCTTATTAGATTCATTCATGGCCCTTTTAATGGGTTTAAGAGGTTTAATTTTATTGTTTTTGAAGCATTTTCTTCCTTGGTTTTCATGATTCGTTTACTTGCTTTCATGAATGGAAGTTTATTTGAAATGTGGTTAAACATACAGAATTGTTAATATATATTTTTAGTGAAATTAAAAATATATAAATTATCTTATAATTATTCTAGTTTATATACTTGAGGATGAATCATTAGTTAAATGTTTTTGATAAACGCTTGGATTTAGCTTGGCATTTTTGTATACAATGAACTCGTTTTGTATTATTATTCCATATTATGAGTGTGTAGGGATTAAAGAACATTAATGAGATAAAATAAATATATTATGATCTTTTTAAACCATAAAAATGGTTTCATGACCATAATTGGACATGGAAATGAAAATTTAGAACCCGTCGTCCTTAAGTGTCATAAATTAACACATCTCGGACGGTGTTTTCATTTTTAGTATAAGAGGAGGGGGAAAGAGAGATGATGATAAAATATTACACTAGAATAATATAACTCTAGTTCATGTAAGGTACTGGAATTATCATATAATTTTGATGAAGTAAGGTGAGTAAATAAGTATAAAATAAAAGAACTCAAAATAAGAGAAAAATTACGAAATCTCTTAGAAAATTCGGCAGCCTAACGACGTCACTTAAAATTTAATAAAATAATTTGATGAGAGAAAAGGGGTATCTCATCACTCATAAATAATATGGGAATTGAGGGTAATATGTATTGAAATATCCCCACATAATCCAATTGAAAATTAAATAGAAAACATAAAATGAAATCTTTAAGAAAAGAGAAGGGTGGTTGATTCTCTTACCTTGTAGAGTAAATCCAAAAACATGATGGTTGGAACCTTGTGGGTTTGATAAAAACTTGGGATTAATCTTATGGAGGTAATACCACCATATCATTGAGGATATTGAGTGTGTAATGAAAGAAAACGAGGGGGGGGGTGATTGGGTATTTATAGTAATTAAGAGAGAGTTTGTTATTAATTAAAATGGACACCTCATTAGTGGTTTTTGAAAAACCATGGGATTGCCCATGGTATTTTCCAATAGTTTTAGCCATATGGGACACATAATGTCATAATTTACTGTAAAAAAGTCAAAAATACTTTTATATTTAATTATTACATCATCATGTTGTCATTAAACTACCAAAAACTCAAAACTGTATTTTTACTATTCATGGAAAATTCATGTATTTTAGAAAAATCCCAAAAATTCACCCTAACTATTTTTCAATGTGTAGAATTTAAAAATGAACTCCATTTATAGAAAATAATTTTATAAGTATTTTTAGTTTAATTTTTAAATAAAATCATAGTTAATTCAAAAAACAAATTTTAAAGGTATAATTAGTTCTATATCACATTAAAAAGTCAATTAAGATCTCCTTATCTTATTACCTTTAAAAAACAAAATATAATCATTATTTACTATTTATAAGGGTCATATTACTATTCATAAGGGTAAGTTACTATTCATAAAAAAATCAAGTTGGTTCCATGAGACTTCAAATGACTTACTGGTCACAAATCTAGATGATCGTTTTTTGAAATTCAAAACATAGAAGTGGAAAATTTATGTTTTATGGATATCTTATCAATTTTTACTATAATGCTTGTATTCAAAAAAGGCTTAGTGCTTCATGCAATATAGGCCATCTAATGAATAAAAATTATTTAAGAGGAACATACCATAAAATGTTTGGGGTGTTATATTAAGAATGATTTTGTACTTGGTTATCATCCATTCTTGGGCATAGCTAACCCATGGACGTGGTAAATACCGAGTTAACTAGAATAATAATTTTTTTAGGTCTTGATTATTATGGTTGATATCTTTTCACCATTGGGTGAAGCACATTATTTTTAATGTTTATCACTTTTATTCTAATTGAGGTTTGCATTTTATCCTTGTCTCGATGAGATGAGAGCAAGGATAATTGTTATATACATCATTATAGGCACCTAGAATTCACATGCCATGCATATTCCATGCCATATAGGTTCATTTCACTTCTTATATTTACCTGTATTTCTTGTGATTTTTGATCAAGCCTTGTTTATATATATATATATATATATGCCTATACTTCTCTTTGGATGCGATTGAGTGATTTCATGTTTTAATTCATGAGGTGTATGATCCCTCATGGGTTGGAATGGGTAGTTTACCGAGTGAATCCATCATATATAACCTATTATATTCTAAGACCAGATGTAGACTAGGTTAGATTGAGATTTAATGGTTTTCTTTTTTCGTGATAAGGTGTATGGGCCCTGATTCCCTAGAAGTAACAATCCATTTTAAATAGGCTTTTATATAAGTTTATAAGGAAATAAAACTCAAAAAGTAAAACATGACTTATAAAATGAAATGGTTGCTAGTAAATAAAGAGGCAAGGTTCTATTAACCCCTTCAACTATTGGAACCCCCTATATTCTAAACTTGAAAACTTACTAATACTTGAACTTATAAGTGGGTAGTATACTTTGGATAGTGAGCCCTTTTTTACATTCTGCTTCTATTAGTATTTATATATTCTCAATATTATTTTAAGGTGTGTTCTTGGAATTTTTAAACCTATGCCACAATGATTTCCTTGTGTCTTACACAAGGAGGGTGGTGGTGATCATTCTCCAGACATGATGGACCCTAAGCATCCAATCTTACTTTCAGGGGTTCCAATTAAGGAAAAACCTATTATACCTAATCAAATCACTAACACTCATCTTTTTAATTGTTTCCTATGTTTGATGTAGTCTGTGGAGAGTGCTCGGTGACTCACACCAATAATTGATGATATGACTCATGAGTTCTAGTAGTAGCATCCTCCCACCATCGTGGGGGATGACGGTCCATAGGATAATAATTCTTGTATGGAAGACACCCTATATATCTTTGAGCATTTAGATATTCCTATAAATATAAGGTTCAATCTTGATACTTACATGCTACTCTATTTAGCCAAGCACCAGTGGGATGTGATTACCCAAGTTGGTTGTCATCAGAGCATGATTTGGGCTGATTTATATAATACCTTATACGATCAATTCATTCCTCATACTCTGAGGGATGACTGATCTATTTATTTCATTCATCTAGAGTAGGTTTCTATGTTATTCATGGAGTATTATATTCATTTTACAGAGTTATATCACTTTCTGTAGCTTCTAGTTAGTGATTAGCTTTCACTTGCTATACACTTTGAGGATGAGCTTCAGTATGCCATATATATTTAGGTGAATGTATTTTTGTACATACATTATCTATGATCATCAATAATGATCTTATCATTGATAAAAACTCGAGGGAAGGTGATAGTACTAGGCCTAGAGAATCAATGTTGACGTAGGCCAATAATTATTTCGGTACTATGAAATGTTCCATAGAGGTTTCATGTCAAATCATTGGTGGTTAGAGTAACCATAATGGAAACTCAATTATATGAAATCATTATGGAAGGCAGGGGAATCTAAAGCCTTATTTTTATATATACCTTATGGAGTTCTATTCTTACAACCATATGAGAAATATTCAGAGATTCTATCGGACCTTTCCATTTGTTTCTAGTGGAAGAGGCTCCACACTAGCTCCAACTTCAAGGCATGTTCTTTTATGTCGTGTCAGTTTGGGAGTTGAAGTATCACCAATAGGAATATATGAGGAGGAGGTCAAGACCATGGTAGACAAAATTCAGTTCATCAGTGCTAGTAGAGTGGTCACACTACGGGTAGTCGAGCTATAACACGTGGCTATGAATCATGTCAGTTGCATTCTTTACAACCGATACCTAAGAATCAGAGTGTAGAACCATCTATAGAATGGGATACTATTATATTCACCTATAATATATTATCTTATTTATTTGATATAGGAAATTCATTCTCCTTTATTTCTTTATCTATCATGGAAAGTATCATGCAAGAAATACAATATGACTGTGGTGTCATGACCCTAGATACACTGTTGAGAGTATAGTCAGAGGGCATATGCCAATTCAGGGACTATCCCATTGAGGAAGGAAGTTACACTTTCTTTTGAGACCTATTTATTCTCAATATGACTGAATTCGATGTAATTATCAGGATGAATTAGTTTGTTTTGTATTAAACCTTTGTATACTGCTATCCCCATAAGTTATTATTTACATCACCATAGGGAAGAAGTTATTAAAAAAATGGCGAGTGGTATTTCTAGGATAGAAGATCTAGAAAAAAAAACATCATGGGATTGGTAGAGTGACCAATCATATTTCTAATATCATCCTAGAGGACCAAGGTTTACATCAGGATGAATTCTATTCTATAGTAGATCATTTTAGGGTCATATTTACCAAAGTTTTTTCTCTATTACCTTCTAAGAGAGAGGTTGATTTTATAATTAATATAATTACAAGAGAAACTCCAGTTTATATTTATCTATATAGGATGACACCTATTGAGATACATGAGCTCAAGAGGTAGTTGTAGGATTTAGAAGCCAAAGGTTTTATACAACACAATACTTCCTCTTAGGATTGAACCATGTTTTTTACTAACAAGGTGGGTGGGACCCATCATTTATGTGTGTATTAATAATGTTTGAAATATATTACAATCAATAAATGATATCCACTACCTTGTATAGATGATCTCCTAACCATCTTTGAGGAGATAGGGTGTTTTTAAGATCGACCTGAGATCGGGCTATCATCAGGTTCATGTTAGGCCATCAGACATACCTCGTACAACTTTCCATAGAAGGTATAGTCTCAATGAGTATCTCATTATTCTGTTAGGTCTTATGAATTATATTTCCATTTTTATGGACTTGATGAATTGGGTTTTTACCCTTATCTGGATTATTTTTTCATGGTCTTTGTGGATGGAATCTTGGTGTATACTTACATTCATATCAACCATGCTGAGTTCCATGAGATTTTTATGAGTATATTGAGAGAGCATCAACTTTATTCCAATATTTCTAAGTTCCACTTCTGGATCGAAGAATTTTACTTCTTGGTTCATATTATCTCAGAATCAGGAGTATCTACTAACCTAGAGAAATTAATTGATGTGGTTTCCCTGGACCAGCCTAAGAATGTGTTTGATGTACCAAGATTCTTAGGGATGGATGGATATTAAAATCATTTCATGAAAGACTTATCTTTTTCTTTCTAAACCACCTATTAGTCTTACAAATAAGGGTGTTAAGTTCCTATGGTTAGAAGGGTGTAAGAAATCCTTTTAGAAACTAAAAGGAATGATTGTCTTCACATCGATTCTGATACTCCCAGATCCTAGAAGTGAATATATAATGTTATATGATTCATCCAACATTGGTATAGGTGCAATTATGTTATAATAGAATAGGGTTTTTATGTATAGATCTCAACATTTGAGTCCTCATGAGAAAAATTACCCAAAACACGACCTCGAGCAAGAAGAAATTGTCCATGACTTACATTATTGGAGACACTATTTTATGGGTGATCACTTTGTGGTCGATAAAGACAACAAGAGACTCAAATATATCTTTACATTACATGAATTAAACCTCAAACAATGGATAATGATCTAATAACTCCTGTCCTTTTATTTTAAGCTTTCCTATACACATGTAAAGGGAAATGTATTAGTTGATGTGATAAATTAGAGAACTCAAAAACATAACATATAGGAAGCCAATGGTGAATGAAAATAGATGAACTTCCTTTATGAGATACATCTGGAGTTTCATGATAGTAACAAGAAGTCTTATCTCTCAACCTTGATAGTTACCTCTTCACTTCTTGAGAAGGTAAAGAGTAGGCAGTTTTCATATCCTGAAGGTTTGGTTCTCTATGGAAGTATTTTAGGAGACAAACAACATCCATATTGGTCTATGGATAGAGATGACATCCTATGTATACATGGATGTGTTTGGGTTACTATATATATGAGAGAGAAACTAATGTGTGAGTCCCATTATTCTTAGTGGGAAGTTCATCTCAATATCTCTAAGATGTATCAAGATATGAAATGCCATTATTGGTGTCTTGGGATTTCATGTCAGATAGTAGGCCTTATCACTAGGTGTTCCACAAGAAAGTAGGTGAAGGAAGATGACCAGAGACCTACAGGCTTGTTACATACAATTACAATACCAGAATGGAAATGTGAATATGTTTCCATGGATCTTATAGTTTTCTTACCGAGGTCGCCTTTATGAAGAGATGAAGTTTGGGTTTTAATTGAGAGATTGATGAAATTATCCCACTTTATTTCTATCTGGGAGTCTTTCTCAGTTGATGAGTTGAGAAGATTGTATTCCAAGGAGATTGTTTGACTACACAGGGTCCCTCATACTACCATTTCAGATAGGGATGCTTGTTTCACTTCACAGTTATGGAAAGGATTGAAGAGGACTATGGGTATACAGGTGATTATGAGGGAAAACTTTCACCCTTAGATCAACGGTCAGTTAGAACAGAAAATATTGGTTCTATGAGCATGTGTCTTTGATTTTGGAGGTTCTTGGGAGAATCATATCCCTCTATTCGAGTTTTCCTACAATAATAGCTTTCAAGAGAAAAATAAGATGGATAATTTTGAGGCCTTGTATGCTAGGTCATTTTGTTATCCCCTATGCTCATTAGTGGTAGGTTAAGTAGGACTACTAGGTCCTTATCTCATGTAAGAAACTTCGAATTAGGTTTATATGATCAAGAAGCACATGTCTACTGCTCACTCTAGAAATAAATCTTATACCGATCGCCATCGATGACCTCAAGAGTTTGAGGTTAGGGATCATGTTTTCCTATGCGTATAACCCAAGATTTGAAATATATAGATACATAGGCAAGGGAATTTGTCTCCTCATTATGAGGTCCATTTCAGTTTCTTGATAGAGTCAATATGATAGCCTATTAGTTGATACCACCTCATAGGTACTATTCCACAGAGAACGTCTTCCACATTTCATAGCTTCTCTGATATCATGCTGAACCATATCATACTTTTGATCCCATGAAAGTTGAGTTAGAACCAAATTCTTCATTTGAGAATTATTCGATATGCATCATTGACCATATAATGAAAGAACTCTTAGGTGGGTCTGTCCTTCTAGTATGAGTGCTATGGAAGGAAAACTATGTATGAGATAAGAATTAGGAGTGAGAGACCAAAGTACATGCCCAGTGGCCAAAGTTGTTCTCAGGCAGTGTTTCACCACCCTTGGAAGGTGAACTCAAGGATATGTTCTTTTAATGGGGGAAGACTGTAAGAACTTGGTTTTAATCTTAGGTATGAATCCTTTTAAATTTAGTATAATTCATTATTTTGGATGTAATATTGATGAATAGTGAGGTTATAAATGTTACAGGGGTGTCTAGGGCTCGTTCAGAGCTCAGAACCCCAGCCGGTAGAAAAAATAAATTGGTTGTATATTTAGTAAAAACCATGAAATCCAGGATTCATGGTTACTACTAACCATGTGAGGATAGACTGTGGGGTGAAGTAAGGTGCACAGTTTTCCCTAACCGTGTGCTAGGGCCACATGCTCATGTGAAATGTATGATTTTTAGGAGAGGTTATTCACACGGTTAGCACATGGTTTATATAATCATATAGCCTAACAGTGTGCGTACCCTCCTTAAGTAATGGTAGGTGAACGGTTGGTGCACAACTTAAACAAATGTGTAGAGAAACCATACGGCCCAAAAATTTTGGGCAAAATCACCATTTTACCCTTAATGGAACGATTAAACGTTATTTTATTCTATCTTTTTTCATTCCAAAAAATAAAACCACATTTTCTCCCTCTTTGAGATCCTTTAAATCTTTTTTGTAGACTTTGATCTTTTTTTCATTTTAATTCCGATTCGATCCCCATTCATCATGTTGATGCACTATAATAATATCTCAATTCCATTTTAGCCATTCTTTGTTTCTCATATCCTCGACCAAGTTATTGAGGTGTAGAATCACATGCCCTATTTTTAGGGCATTGATCCATTCTTAAGATCTCTTCTAATCTATTCCAAAATGAAAAATGATACTTGATAAGGGGAGTCATATGAAAATAATGTAGGTGGTGTATAACTCATCCCTCAAGTTTCATCACTTTATAAATTTCCAAGTGTGCATGCCGATTTCATCGGGCATGGTCTATTAAACTCATGTTCCTTACTTATAGTCATTAGAACCATGTTGTAAGACCCTTTTCATATATATAATCCATCATTGGAGGTTATGACCTCAACTTCAACCACCGCAAGTAGAGTGATTCCATATTTATTCTTTTAGTATCTTGCGAATCCTTTTTTTGTGCGACCATTTGAGTGAGAAATTACTTGACCTTGATAAAGGTAAGTGTTTTAATTTAATTAATGAATGATAAATTTTTGTTACATTTATATATCACTTGAAAATTATAAGGTAAGTGTTTAAATTATTTTATGAATGGTTAAATGGTTAATTATAAAGTATATTGATACATATGACTTGGAATATTTCAATGAATATAATTAAATAAATTGGTTGCACATCCATATAACACCTTTCCATGATTAGTGTAAGGCAGCAGAGTGAACCTAATGAATTGAATGTGAAAAATATGAGTTAATAAATGTTTGTGTTCCCTATCAGATTGGTCACACTAATGAAAGGAAACAAATTCAAACAAATGATTTATTTAATGATATGAGTATTACATTGACAAATTTTAAATAAATAATTAGTTATAAGATTCCTATTGTATATGAACCTTGACATCTTTATATGATTTGTTTGACTTGATCTATACTTGTATTCCTGAGGGAATTCCTTGAGCACTTGAGAACACCATTTTAATTCAGGGATGTTGGTTTCCAAGGTTGATACCCACCTTGAAACTCAATCCTTGTTTACTTTTGGATGCCCACTATGACAGCATAGGATCCCTCCATTATTATTATAGGATGACTTGGATACACTCCATAGATCCAACATGACTTCTATGGACTGTATCACCTTGAATACACCCTTGGACCTAGTAATTTCATAGCCTATTTTAACTTGGATGAATTCCTTAGACTCAGTTAGAATTATGTTTTTGTGGAATTCCGTGGGTGATACCCCTTGGATTACACTTATAACGTCTTGGGTTTTTTGAGTATGTCAAATTCCTCATCCATTTTGAATTTTTAGAATTTTGTGGGTATAAAAACTTATTTATTATTTAAGGGAACTTAATTATGATTTTTCCTTAACCCAAGACCATATTTTTAGATTATTCTTAATGATCATAAAGTTCATTGGGGTGTTCATTGGGTTTTGGGTGTGTCAGAGACCAAAAACCCAAACTTTTCAAAGTGCATATACTAAAGCGCATGAGTTGAAAAAACCATGTGGATTCCAAGGCATAATCGTAAGACCCTTTTTTCTAGTGATCATGGTTCGAGAAAATGTTCAAAAGGGGGCGTATGGATGTGTGATACATCTATAGTTTTTAGTAGAAGGAATTTACACGGTCTATGTACGATTTGGAAAATCATGTGCAAAGATGCATGGTTAGTGCCAAATAGGTAGTACATATTCCCTATAGCATGCATGGTTTCTAATTTCTTCTCCTAACCATGTAGACTAACCATATGTGGTATGGATCCTAAAAAGAAATAGCCACATGATTACCATGTGTTGGTCAGAGTAGATACTCAATAGGGGGTGAATTGTGTTCCAATTAAAATTTCTGTTTAAAAACTCTACGGTTAAGAAAACCCCCAATTTTAAAAACGACTCAGTTAATTTAGGCAGTAGAAATGTAAATGTTCAATTGGTCAACATGTTTCTCAAAGGGTGATTAGTCCTCAGATAAATCAGTGTAGAACACTAATTAAACTTTTGAAATGAGTTTAATGAATTAAACAAATACACACACTAACCAAAAATAACTATCAAAGTGTATGAAAAAATAGTTTTATGTTTTAGAAAATATAAGGAGTGGATAAAACAAAACAGAGTAATTGAAGATTAGCACAATAATGTAAACAAGAGTTTCTATCTCAAGCAGAGAATTAATCCTCTCTACTTGGTGATCACCTGCCACCAAGCTGTTTATATAAATAAACTTTTGATCCACACCCCGGATCGGGGTTTACAACAGCACACCCGACTATCCAGGTCACACATGACTTCTACCATAGTTATTAGTGGGAAAAAATGTAATAAATGATTGAGTATGATGATATTTTGATATCCTCTAGTTATGCTCAGGAGACAGTGTGTGTTATACAAATAAATATTCACACTGCTCAAATAGAAAATATAAAACACAATGGAGTTAAGGATGAGAATAGAGTTAAGAATTCTCTATGTGTTGTGAAGTGAGGCTCTAGACTGAATGAATGTTGATAAACTGGTATTTGAGTCTTCTTCTGGAAGATGTCTTCAGAAAAGAGTATCGTAGTTGTCTATAATTCAGATTCAGGGAGTGAAAAGATTTAGCTCATTGATGTCTTGATGTATATTGAGCCTTTGTGGTGAAGATAGTTTGTTACAGTCTTCTTTCAATCTCAAGTGCTTAGTTCTTCTCTTTTTGTATTGGCACATTTTGTGTATCATTGTGTACTGGTACTATCATCATTGTCTCTTTTTCGTAAAAGATGAGGCCCTTTTATACTCCACGATTCTCTACGCATAAGGATCTTTGCACATGCATGTACCTCGTACTTGTCTACGGATTGTCCTACACAAAACATTAAATAATTTCAGAAACATTAATTTGTCTACATATGATCGTTAGAAGTAAATTTGAATTAATAAAATGGAAAAATTTATTTATATAAATCAGTGAGTAATCTTCGGTCTTTTGTCTTCGGTTTGATAACATCGGTCTATCATCTTCTATGTGTCGTCTTCGATGTGTCAACTTCGGTCTGTCATACTTTGTTCTATTGTACATCGGTTACGGTGTGTCATCTTCAGTTTCGATGTGTCATCTTCGGTGAGTCATCCTTTGGTCTGTCAAACTTCAGTGTGTCATACATCGGTCTGATAACATCGATCTGTCATACTTTGATTTTTCAAACTTCGGTGAGTCATTCTTCGGTCTGTCATTCTTCGGTCTGTCGTACTTCAGTTTTGGTGTGTCATCTTCGGTTTTGGTGTGTCTCCTTCGGCGAGTCATCCTTCGATCTGTCAAACTTCATTGTGTCATACTTTGGTCTAACAAAATTAGTCTGTCATACTTCGGTTTGTCAAACTTTGGTGAGTTAGACTTCGGTCTTAGGGAATCCAAGAAAGATTGTGAAGAGTCTGTCTTGCATATACCATTAAAAGATGAATTGTTAATCAAAGTATATGTAAAAATACACTTGTAAAAATATTGATTCATGGATTATAAGCAATTGACTTATTAAAGTATATGTTTCTGTATGAAAAAATTTATTCACATAGAAATATTCAAATTGGCATGAAAGATATGAATCTGTATATTGACATTATTTGTGATAATGTAAAATACATTATCCTGAAGTGTCCAACAATCTCCCCCTTTTTGATAATCACAAATTAAGGCATATATGAAAATATATAGAATAAACATGGATGAATATACTTTTCCAATATAACTGAAGTCTGACATTGCTAGAAATTATATAAAACAAATCTCCCCCTCACTAGATTAATTAAGGAGAGTATATGCCACCCTTGTTTTCTCATCATCCTTAATTTCTCCTCCTTTCTCATATGCCATCCTAACATTATCCCCCTTTTGGGATTAACAAAAAGAGAAAAGCAAAAAGGAAAAATAAGATAAAATAAAGATACCACAAGAAGTTTCATTCAAAATTATAAGAGTTCAAGACCAAAAAAAGAGAAAATCTCTATCAAAAAGAAACAATCCATCACTAAGGTTTTGGATGAAATGGATCTTTGCCTTTGTCTGAAGGATCCAAAGGAGAAGAAGAAGGGTTTGGAGTAGCAGAGGATGGAGGTGATCTTATTACAACACCAGGCAGAGAAAGACTTATAGGAACAGTAGCTGCAAGAGTAGGCCTTTTCTCTGAAAACACATGACTTGGAGACTGCTCAGTAATGATCGGTCGAATCTGTTTTAGAGCTTGAGAGACAGTCATTGGAGCAGGAGGTCAAGAGGAAGTACCAATTGAATCATCTGGAGGGACCACAATAGCCTCGACCTGAACATATAGATAAGGTTTGAGCTGCTTGATGAAGTCATTGATGACTTCTCCGCCATATTGCACTGCCTTCTCAAAGTCATCCTTATTATCTATAAACTTACTCAGTAAATGTGTAAACTCTTTCAACTAGAGAACTTTCTTTTTGAAAGATTCTGTGATTGGGGGAATTCGATGATTTTCTACCAGAAGCTTGAAACTGTTGATGAGGTCCTGCTTGGTATATATCTTAGTGAAATACTTATCAACTTTTTCCTGAATTTACTTCTAAGATGCAGATGATTAATTTGTGCATTGTCTGACCATATTATATACAAGATCTATATTCCGATGTACCTTTTCAAGGGTTTACTTATCTGAAACAATATGGAGTTTCTGAATCTCCTCTCTCATCACATTATTGAGAGACTCTAAATCAGCAACAACACTTCTTCCACTCCTGGAACTAGATGGGCCAGCCAACATTTTTCCAAGTTCTTTTTTCAACTTTTTAAAATTAACACTAAGTAGATGAGTTACCAAGTTCCTAAGAACTTCCAGAACACCACTAAAGGAGGTCTTGAAGTTAGAGGTTAAGAAGTTCAGCTCATTACTCATCTTTCTTACTTCTTCTCTTAGCAAAGTGTTGTGTCTAATAATAGTTTATGCTGTAGTAATAAGATTCAGTTGAATCTCCTGAATCAAAATTCTTTCAATTTTTGCTGCATCAGCATCTGAGATACTTATTGAGGTGGAGGCTTCATTTATGGATCCCACTAAAGCTAGAACAGACTCACATATCTCATTCTTAAACTTTTCCAAATCAGCCTTAGTGACATAGTCACTACGCACTGACTGAGAAACTGGGTCTACTGCTGGAGATGAAACATTTAGAATAGGTACAATAGGCTCTGGATTAGCATGGACTTGAGGAACATGCAGAGGAGGTACCATTTCCTCATCTGAGTCATATTCTAAACCGAAAAGAATATATCCTGGATCACTATTACACTCTCAAGCACATGTACAATCTCTTGTCTCAATGGTATCAATTCTTACCCTTATTCCCTGAGGCTCAAGAATA
Source organism: Viscum album (assembly GCA_963277665.1). Lineage (NCBI taxonomy): Eukaryota > Viridiplantae > Streptophyta > Magnoliopsida > Santalales > Viscaceae > Viscum > Viscum album. The sequence goes on along the minus strand of OY728137.1, from coordinate 192,050,994 downwards.
ACATCAATATCACCAATTTCTTCATCCTGGTCTCTGTCCATAATACCTTTTCTGGGGACAGGAACCAACTGAACTTCAGGTTCTGCCTGAGATACTACTTCTTCAGCTTCACCAGGTACTTCCTCAATTTGAGGCAGTGGAACTACATATTCTTCTTCCTGGAAAAAAACCATAATATCATTAAATTCCTGAATGATATCTTCATTTTCAGCAATGGGATGGAGTGGTCTGTCCTTATGTTCAACATCTCTATGATCATCAGCCTGTTGATTAGCATGCTCTATTTCATCACCAGCTCCATGAACAGATTCTTCCCTGGATCTGTCAACCACTTGTTGTCCCACTTTTAGAGAGTCACTCACATGATCAAACCTTCCTCCATCATCACCATTATCACCACCACCACTATTAGATTCCTTGTATGATTTTCTAACATATCCTTCAACTCTAGTAACTTCGATTTCTTCCTCTTCTTCGTCACCTAGAATATTTTATCTTAAAGGCAGTTCTATAGGTGGACTAGCAGGTCCATAAGTAGTATTATTGGGACTTTCAGGGATATCAGGATCACTCCTACCTTAAAAAAGAGATCCTTATTCCCTAGGAACTTCAGCCTCAGCTTCCTCATTAGAATAGACAGGAGCTTCTCCAGGTTTGAGACCAAGATCAACTTGGTCCTTTGGTCTAGAAGGATGGTCAAACAGATTGAATTCCTCATACAAAATTTATTCATCTCCTACCCAACATATATTCCATGGGTTCTAGAAGATTTTCATCCTTTTACAAATGTCTTTTTGAAGACAAAAACCACTACAGACAGTTATCATTTCATCTCCATCTTCTACGTAGTCTAATTTCTGCAGCATGTAGAAATAATTCATAGATAGTATAAGTAGGTTGACTTCTTAGATGGAGTAATCAACTCAGAAATATGTACCATAAGATATCTGCATAGATTCACCTTTATTCCATGTTTCAACAAAAATATCAAGAACACATCCTGATACTTCACAGCAGAGAAATCTCCCTTCCTAGGGCCGATTTAATGTTGAATGAACTTAAAAAGCAATATCACTTCTATTTAAAATTCATTTGCAATAGTTCTACTAGATTCTTCATTTTTAGTAAGCTCCTTCAGAGCATCTTCATATGAAAAATAATTTGTTGAAGGTGGAATATTACTAGGATAGTTAGCATAGACACCTTCATGAGGCACCTCTAGGCATTCATCCCATTCCTTTGAAGAGAAAACCACTTTCTTTCCCTTAACTATATACTTCATCTTTTCTGCCTCGGCTTCATGCAGTGATATACTTAAATGATGATAGAATTTGTGTACAAGATGGGGATAATAGGGTCTTTTATTATTGATAAACCAACTAAGCCACCCTTGAGATTCCAGTACCTTTAGTAGAAAATATTTTCTTGATAGAATCCACTCAGAAAACACTTCCTTTTCAGCAGTAACAACCCAAATTTCTAAGCTTGGTTTCCGAGTCCCACACCCTTCTAATTATTAGAGGGAGGAGATTTTCGAGGCTCTTCCATTGTGCGCTTAGTCTTTTCCATGGCGAAGATTCGGATTCTAACCGTGTCGAGAGGTCGAGAGTCGAGAGAGAGTGACTATATATAGGAGGATTTACGGCTATGGATAAGGTGAAAGGTTGGGATGGATTGGACTTAATATATCATTTAGGGATTGTAAATCGGAAAAAATAAAATTTAAACGCGATAAGCCGAAATAAATAAAATAGAATCGTTTCACTTAAAGAAGATTGAATTTTCAAAACAGCCCTTAAATGTATCAGTGTCACAGAATCGGTTCCAAGAAGATAGGTTTCAAAACAATCAATTTTGAAACAGATCAATTTTACAACGACCGGTTTTACAAAGATCAGTTTTATAAAGATCGGTTTCACAAAGATCGGTTTTATAAAGATCTGTTTTATAAAGATCGGTTTTATAAAGATCAGTTTTACAAAGATCGGTATTATAAAGATCGGTTTTATAAAGATCAATTTTATAAAGATCAGTTTTATAAAGATCAGTTTTATAAAGATCAGTTTTAGAAAGATCAGTTTTAGAAAGATCGGTTTTACAAAGATCGGTTTTACAAAGATCGGTTTTACAAAGATCAGTTTTACAAAGATCGGTTTTACAAAGATAGGTTTTACAAATATCGGTTTTACAAATTTATCATCCCTATTTCATGTCTGATTTAATTCATTCTCTCATAATTTAAGGGTTTAGTGAATATATCAGCAAGCTGATGTTCCATTCCAATAAACTCAAGAGTTATATCACCTTTTTGATAATGATATCTCAAAAAGTGATGTCTTACATCAATATGCTTTGTTTTAGAATGAGATATTGGATTTTTAGAAATTTTAATAGCACTTGTGTTGTCACAGTTAATGTATACATGTTTGAATTGATATCCATAGTCTAGTAAAGTGTATTTAATCCACAAAATTTGTGCACAACAACTACTAGTAGCAATGTATTATGCCTCGGCAATAGATAATGCAAGAAAATTCTTCTTTTAACTACACCATGATACTAGTGAATTGCGTAACATGTGACATGTCCCAGAGGTGCTTTTCTATCTAGCTTACAACCAGCAAAGTCAACATCTGAATAGATTATTAAATCAAACAGTTTTCCTCTTGGATAAAATAGTCCTAAGTTGGGAGTATATTTGAGATATTTAAAAATCCTTTTAACAACATTTAAATGAGATTCTTTAAGATTATATTGAAAGAGATCACACATGCATACACTGAACATAATATCAGGTCTTCTAGCACTAAGGTAGAACATAATCCCTATCATGCCTCGATAGTTGGTTTGATCCACTGATTCTCCAGCTTCATCAGCATCCAACTTACAAGTGGTACTCATAGGTGTATCATTACCTTTACTACCATCCAAACCAAAACATTTTAAATGTATTTAGTATATTTAATTTTATTTAAAATGATACCATCTTTATTTTGTAAAATTTGAAATCCAAGGAAAAATTTAAGTTCTCCCATTAAACTCATTTCAAATTCATTTTTCATTATTTTTAAAAAATCAGTACATAAAGAATTTTTTGAAGATCCAAAAATTATATCATCTACATAAATTTGCACTACAAAAACATCTTTGTAAATCCTTTTAATAAACAAAGTAAGATATTCCATTCCTTTAGTAAAACCTTTTGAAATAAGAATGGATCTAATTCTATCTTACCAAGCTCTTGGAGCTTGCTTTAGACCATATAAATCTTTATAGAGTTTAAAAACATGATTTGAAAAGTGGGGATTTGTAAAGCCAAGGGGTTGTTCAACAAATAAATCCTCAACTATATACCCATTTAGAAAATCACTTTTGACATCCATTTGATAAAGTTTGAAATTCAGATGAGCTTCATAAGAAGTAGTATTCTAATGGCCTCTAACCTAACTACAGATGAAAAGGTCTCCTCGAAGTCTATTCCTTCCTCTTGACTATATCCTTGTGCAACTAACCTAGCTTTGTTTCTAACTATAATTCCAGACTCATCAACTTTTTTTTCTTCTAAAAACCCTTTTAGTGCCTATGGTAAAGGTGTCTTTAGGTCATTCAAATAGTTCCCAGACTTTGTTTCTTTCAAATTGATTTAATTCTTCTTGCATATCCATCACCCAAAATTCATTATTGATAGCATCATTAATATTTTTGGCTTCAAGCTATGAAAGAAAAGCTTGATGTTCAATCTGGTTTCTTAGATAAGATCTAGTTTGTGTCCCTCAGTTTAAATCACCTACTACAACATCTAAAATATGATTCTTGACAGTTCGAATACCTCTAAAAAGTGTTGAACTAGACTCCTCATGATTGTCTATTTATTCAGACTCAAGAAGTGCATATTCTGGAAGATTCCCAGAATTGTTTAATTTTACAGGGGATTCACTGTCATTATCATTAAGGTTCAAAATTGACATATCTTCCTCAAGATATTCAAGAAAGGTTGTGGGTTCATGTGGATTAGTCTCATCAAATTTGACACGAACTGACTCTTCCACACATTTGGTCTTCTTATTGAATACTCTATAGGCTTTACTGGTTGCAGAGTAAACTAAGAAAATTCCTTCATCACTCTTGGAGGAAAATTTTTCAAGATTATCTTTAGTGTTAAGGATAAAGACTTTGTAACCAAAAACTCTGAAGTAGTTAACCTTAGGCTTCCTATTGTTCCAATGTTCATAAGGGGTATTCTTAAAAACAGGTCTAATCAAGAATCTATTAATGGTATAACAAGTTGTATTTACATCTTCAGCCCAAAAATAAATAGGTAAATTATATTCACTAATCATAGTCCTAACTATTTCTTGAAGGGTCCTATTTCTTCTTCCCATGACTCCATTTTTTTGAGGTGTTCTAGGAGTAGAGAAATTGTGACTATAGCCATTGTGTGAGCAATATGATTCAAACTCCTGATTTTCAAACTCACGACCATGATCAATTCTCGAGGTCTTAATTATAAGTCCACTAAAATTTTCTACAGACTTGGAGTATTTGATAAAATAAGAACAAGCTTCACTTTTGTGAGATATAAAGTATAACCAAGTGTACCTAGAAAAATCATCTACAAGAAAATAAACATAGTGCTTCCCATTTAAACTTGAAACTCTTGATGGTCCAAAAAAATTCATGTGAACCAACTCAAGCTATTGAGAAGTAGAAACTTATTTATTTGGTTTGAAAGAAACTTTGTGTTTCTTTCCCTTTTGAAAAGGATTGCACACTTTGTTATGTGGGAATTCCAGTTTAGGTAAGTATCTAACTAAAAATTTCCTATTCAGTTTCCTAAGAGAGTTCACATTGCAGTGTCCTAATCTTCTGTTCCACAACTAGGATTCCTTATGAAAAGCATTTAACCAAGAAACATTTTTCTTAGCTAAATAATTTAAGTCAATAGCATACACATTCTCATTTCTGAGTGCAGTAAATATTAAATCATTTTTGGAATTAAAAAAATTACATGCATCATTTTCAAATTTGACATTGAAACCATCATCACACAACTGAGAGATGCTAAGTAAATTGTACTTTAATCCATAAAAAAAGTACTTTGGAAATTAATACTGTATTAGGGTTACTGATCTGGTCTAAGCTGATGATTTTTCCCTTTGCATTGTCACCAAAAGTTACATGACCACCATCAACCTTGATTAGGATCTTGAAGCATGAGTAGTCTCCTGTCATATGTCTTGAACATCCACTGTCCAAATACCAAAGAGTCTTACATGAACTCCTTAGGCAACATCCCTGCAAAATAGATTAGACATGGGGTAACTTTGGTACCCAGATTTTCTTGTGTCATGAGAGGTTAGAAAGTAACATTTTGGGAACCCATACTTGTCTCATAGATTTCCTATAATAAAAAGATATATTTTGAGACATAAACACTTTGTTTGGTTCTTTAGAGAATTTTTTTTCAAGAAATGGTCTAGTACTTGAACTAGTAGTGAATTTTCCAAATTTTAGAATAAATTTATTTTTAATGATCCTTCTTTGTCCAGGATGATATCCTAGGCCAGTTGTATATTTTTGGGCAATCTGTTTTCCTAGAAACTGAGTCAATGTATCTCTACCAGCAGTAAACTTCTCAAGGCATCTTCTTAATTTATCATTGGATAACTTAAGTTCAGTGTTTTCCTTTAACAGTTGAGAGAGTTTTTCTTTCTCAATATCCAGACTTGACTTATAATTTGCATTTAAAGTATGATGTCTCTTTAATGATTTATACTTGTCCTTGATCTCATTAAAGGTATCCTCAAGCATTTCAAAATATTCAAATAGTTCATCCTTATTCATATATTCACCATTATGTAACTAACTCTTATTCTCATAATAATAGGAATTATGTATAGGAGAGTTAAGTGTTACCTCAGATGTCTCTGTCATGAAACATAAGTTGGCATGATTGTTCTGTTCACTGTCAGAAGCATCAAATCCACTGGAGCTATCTTCTAAAGCACTCCAGGAAGCTTTCATATCCTTTTAATATCCTTTCCCTTTTCTTTATATTTATTCTTGAATTTCAGCTTGGGACAGTCTGCCTTCACATGACCTTTTTATTTGCACTCATAGAAGATTATTTCATTTGAGTTGTCATTCCATTTTCTTTCTTTCTTCCATTGTCATTTACTATCATACTTTCCCTTGTAGTTTTACATTTTAAATAATTTCTTTTTTCGGTAAAACTTTTTGAACCTTCTAGTAAGATAAGCCATCTCATCGTCACTATTTGAATCTGACTCTTCACTAGTGGAGCTGTCTACAGGAGCTTGAACTTTTTCATTGTTTTTTCTCTTTGAGGTAGTAGTCTTGAATTCTATTAACATCTTACTTGGTTCCTCATATACCTCTTCATTCACCTTAAGTTATTCCTCGTACATCATAATTTTTCCAATTAGCTCTTTCACTGGTAGCTTGCTTATGCCACAAGATTCTCGGATGGAAACAGAAGTTCCCCTCCATCTATCAGGTAGGCATCAAAGTAGTTTCATAATCTGGTCCTTACTGTCCACTGGTTTTCCATGCAGACTCATAGTGTTCACTATTTCTTTGAACCTGAGATACATTTCAGAGATAGGTTCATCAGGATTCATCTTAAAACTATCATATTTAATAGTGTATGTATTTAGTCTCATTTATTTAACATTAGTTGTTCCCTCATGAGAAACAACTAAAATATCCCAAATTTCATATGTAGTTTTACAAGTAGATATTCTATTGAATTTATCATCACCTAGAGAACAGTACAAGGCGTTCATTGCTTTACAGTTATTTTTATATGTAGCTTTAGTCAACTGAGACCATGTATCCCTAGCAGTAACAGGTAATGTATGTTGTTCTTGAATTGTGTCCCAGATTTCAGGTCCCATACTCTCTAGATACATTTTCATTTTTAATTTCCACTGAGCCTAGTTATTACCATTAAATAAAGGTGGTCTGTTAGTAGCAGCACCCTCAAATCTAGTTTCCAATGTTACTTAGAATTTAAAGAACTAAAAATTTAGATATGAAAGAAATTTTAAGATCTTTAAGATACAACTAAAATCACAGTTGAGAATAATTTGAAATACTTGAAAATAAATAATCCTCTGCTACCAAATGTTTGTCGGAGTGGATACTCAAGAGGGGGGGGGGGTGAATTGAGTTCCAATTAAAATTTCTATTTACAAACATTATGGTTAAGAAAACCCCCAATTTTAAAAATGGCCCAGTTAATTTAGGTAGTATAAATGTAAATGTTCAATTGGTCAATAGGTTTCTCAAAGGGTGATTAGTCCTCAGATAAATCAGTGTAGAACACTAATTCAACTTTGGAAAAAAATTTAATGAATTAAACAAATACACACACTAACCAAAAATAACTATCAAAGTGTAAGAAAAAATAGTTTTATGTTTTAGAAAATATAAGCAGTAGATAAAACAAAACAGAGTAATTGAAGATTACCACAACAATGTAAACAAGAGGTTCAGTATCAAGAAGAGACTTAATCCTATTCACTTAGTGATCACCTACCACCAAGATGTTTATATAAATAAACTTTTGATCCACACCCTGGATCTGGGTTTACAACAGCACACCCGACTGTCCAGGTCACACTTGACCTCTACCAAAATTATTCATGGGAAACAAAATGTAATAAGTGATTGCGTGTGAGGATAGTTTTATATCCTCCAGTTATGCTCAGAAGACAGTGTGTGTTATACAAATAAATACTCACACTGCTCTAATAGAAAATATAAAACACAACAGAGTTAAGGATGAGAATAGAGTTAAGAATTATCTGTGTGTTGTGAAGTGAGGCTCTAGACTGAATGAATGTTGAGAAACTGGTATTTGAGTCTTCTTCTGGAATATGTTTTTAGAATAGAGTATTGCAGTTTTCTATAATCCAGCTTCAGGGAGTGAAAAGATTCAGCTCGTTGATGTATCGATGTATATTGAACCTTTTCGATGAAGATAGTTTGTCACAGTCTTCTTGAAATCTCAAGTGCTTAGTTATTCTATTTTTGTATTGGAATAGTCTATGTATCAGTGTGTACTACTACTATCATCGTCATCTCTTTTTCATAAAAGATGAGATCCTTTTATACTCAATGATTCTTTACGCATAAGGATCTTTTCACGTGCATGTACCTCATACTTGTCTATGGATTGTCATACACACAACATTAAATAATGTCAGAAACATTAATTTGTATACATATGACCGTTAGAAATAAATTTTAATTAATAAAATGGAAACACTTATTTATATCAATCGGTGAGTAATATTAATTCTTTTGTCTTTGGTTTGATAACATCGGTATGTCATCTTCAGTGTGTCATATTCGGTGTGTCGACTTCGGTCTGTCATACTTCGGTCTGTCATACTTCGGTTTTAGTGTGTCATCTTCAGTTTTGGTGTGTCGCCTTCGGTGAGTCATCCTTCAGTCTGTCGAACTTCGGTGTGTCATACTTCGGTCTGATAACATCGGTCAGTCATACTTCGGTTTGTCAAACTTCGGTGAGTCAGACTTCGGGATATCATTCTTTGGTCTATCGTACTTCAGTTTTATTATGTCATCTTCGGTTTTGGTGTGTCTCCTTCGGTGAGTCATCCTTCGGTCTGTTGAACTTTGGAGTGTCATACTTCGGTCTAATAACATCGGTCTGTCGTACTTCGGTTTTTCAAACTTCGGTGAGTGAGACTTCGGTCTTAGGGAATCCAAGATATATTGTGAAGAGTCTGTCTTGCATATACCATGACAAGATGAATTGTTAATCAAATTATATGTAAAAATACACTTGTAAACATATTGATTCATGACTTATAAGAAATTGACTTATTAAAGTATATGTTTCTGTATGAAAAAATTGATTCACATAGAAATATTAAAATTGGCATGAATGATATGAATTTATATATTGACATTATTTGTGATTATGAAAAATACATTATCATGAAGGGTCCAACACCATGAAGTTTGGAAAACTGTGTGAGCTAACCATGCATCCCATTAAAAATGTGAATTTACTATTTTTTCCATTCCTTATATAATCATATTTTCCTCCTTATTTTTACTCCATGGGTCATACAAATTAGGGATCTCCTACCTCTTATCCTCCTTCACTAGGTATTAATCCATCTCCTTCATCCAACCTCCATTTCATGATCCATCTATGGTGTTGGATCTATACCGGTAAGGCTCATTATCCTCTTTCTTTTTTTCCTTTCCCTCACCACATGGTGCACTAAATACGTGTGATTAGTTTTACCCTATTTTATGGTATTCCTCTAAAATTCCAATTTCTTCAAAATTGGTCTAAGTTAGAGGCTAAGATCAGATGTGTGGGTGTCTACCAATATTAGGCAGGTGGTTCTTACCTTTGTTTTTGTTTTCACGAGTGCTTTGGGGGTGCATATTTTAGTACTCCATTGTATTGACTGAGCAAGGCCATTATAAATTTATGGTTATCCTTAATTAATTAATTTAATTCATGTGATATTCCAATGGGCATGCACACCCAACTCTACAAATGGATTGAGCTGTGTGAGGGGATTTAGACCTTCAGAAGACTAGACCAGAGTGTCGTTTCATTTAATTTGAGTGGTTATATTTAATTATATTGAATTGTTGTATATATACATATATAAATTTATTATGATGATATATTGAGTTCTATGGGAACGTGATGGGATTTAATTGAATATTAAGATAGTGTTGGATATCTATTTGAGATGATGTGATCATTAGGATAGGCTTGAACTAAGGCACTTGGGTGATGTTGATCCCTAATTGGAAAACTTGGTTGTCAGATTTAGGTGGTGAGGCCATCAGGATATTGGTGAGGCTCATGTGATGTTGGATGAAATGACTATCAGATTGAGAAACATGGTTGTAGGGGAACTACGTGCCAAATCGGTGTGGATTATGTCTTATTTGGTTACTATTTCTCACCCTTCTTGGAAAGTGCTCCATTTGAAGTTGTGTGAACACAATATGACTTAAATGATGAGGTGGTATTGAACACTCATGTGGGTAGAGGCATCCAATAGTTGCATCTTAGAAAATAGGTTGGCGGTGATTTTCATAGAAAGCCATGGGGATGGTGAGGAGATATTGGATGAAAGCGTTGAGGCTATCAGATGGGGGTTGAGGCTCACCGTACTTGAGGATTATGGGCTATGAATTATTTGGAGGATGTAGATAATCATTCCTAGGGATTTCAGCTATTGATCCATTAGTGATATTAATTGGATGACATATATCATTGTTCCTTGGACATCAAGCCAAGGGCTAACAAGGTTTCTTTTGAGCCAAGGTGTGCGGGAATAAGTACATGATTTGCGCGTGCCTTCAGAACATCGGTGACTTGACATGGACACATGGTGTCAGTTGATACATGGTACTAGGTGAATTTACTAGAGGTAGAAACTAAGGGATTACCTGGATTATTTTATATCAGTGGATTCCTTGAGCTTTATGCTAAGGATCCTCTCTTTCTCAGATTTCTAGCATTGGCCGAAGTAGGTAATAGCTTCCTGGTGGCTATTGATAACCAGGGAAAATTGTGTTTTTTAAATTCATGCACTAGATATCTTTATTATTGTTTACACACCTTCTAAATCAAAATTTTAATATAGGAACACATTGGTTGTCACCTATAAATACTCATTCTCACAGCCTACACAGGCCCTTTGTGACATGTGTAGATTTCATGATTTTTCATTCAAGAAAGGGTTTGGGATCTTAAGGGGGATCTTAGTGATTGGGTTGTAATGGGATGAATGTTAAAGTACCTTGAGGTTCTTGCATTAGCTGGAATTATTTTCTATTTGTTTCCTTTTGTTCCATCATGATTATGTGTATGTGTATATATATATACTGATGGTCGGCCATGGGAGACCATTTTCATCTTATTTTACTATATAACCTATTATGTATGAATGTTCTATTTTAGTATCTACAAATGGAATGTAGGCTTGTTTATTTAACCAAGAACTGTTGTTGATTATGCTTCCACTACTATATGACATCACTGTTCTTGAGTTGGTGGTTTCTTTCTGCTACTTTATATTTATATAAACCATTTTATATCATCATGAGAGGGTATAATATTCCGACTATCACCTCATTCACACCCTTGATACTAGTCAGTAGCATTTTTCATGAAGGGAGGTCCTTTTAAGGATTGTGGAACTCATCCCAAAGTAATTTTTAGTGGGATAAATGGGTTGGGGAGCTACAAATTCTATTAGAGTAGTTATTAACATGGAATTAGTAGCTGCATTCAACTATCTACTAATGATATAAATTATTTTACATGAATTCATTGGTCTTACTGTTTATTATATGGTAGACTGGATGTTAGGATACTGTCAGAACTAGGTTTATAGCTCATTTTTGGGTGCCTGCAGCCCCATGCACAGGGGATAAACCAAGTTTATAGGGGCGGGAATTTCTATTTTTTTTCTTCTGATTTTACAGTTGATATGATTTCCACCTTGAGTGGTATTCTAGGATGTGACTATTACCCATTATGATATGTGACCCTTGACCTGGTAAGGAAAGGGAGGTGATTTGAACCCTTTTCCTAGTATGGAAATGGGTGTTTTTATGCTTACTTATTCTTCTGATAGGCACATAAGATGTTTTAATATATATATATATATATATATATATATCAGCATTTTCCATGATAGAAAATTCTTGTGATTTTCATTAGTGACCTGGATTGAGCTAAGAGGGGTTGAGTTGTCTAAAGTGTCAATAAAGGATTATAAGTGGTGTTTTCCTACCCAACTTCTCTTTAGTGGCATCTTACTCAGCCATCCCAGGAAAGTAGAACCAACTAAATCTATTTATGATATGTGATATATATATATACATGTTTTTTATGGGAATTAACCATATAGGAGCAGGCATAGATGATGATATGGGGTTGTGTTGATCACCAGGTTGGGAGACATGGTCATTAGTTTGAGGTGAGAAGGTTTTTTAGGATGATAATGGTCTGAGGAATATTTTATACTCAGCTATAATATGGGTGGGTTAAGAGGCCATGAGGTTGCGATGTCATGCGACATGGTTGTAATGGGGAAGGGTAAGGGTAGTGAGTTTACACTACCTTTTAATACCTTCCCAATCCACATTATATATATATGTGTGTGTTACATGGAATTTCTGACCATGTATTTATATGTTATTGTGGGAGTTAGTGCCCTAGAAACCAACTTCTTTGTACTTTATGATAAACCTGTATTCATTGGATGAATATTAATTAACTTCTTATCACATCATGATTGTACTTATGCATGACATAGTATGTGATAATGTCCTAATAATAGTTGTCACACTAAAAGGTCATAGAAGATCCCTGTTATGATGAGAATCCTGAAGTGCCATGAAACTATTCTTAAATATATGTTCAATAGATAGATGATATGATTTTAAGGGACATAAATTATACATGATTCCGGGGGTGGGGACTCATGAAACTCTTAGGCACCTTCTCATGGTGTGCTCCCTTGGTAATATCTAGGAGTATATTTTGAGAATAAGACTTGCTAGTAGGAAATCCACATTCATAAGTTTCATTGAATGTTCCTATCTGTGGATGTGTGTATTGGTACTTATACTTTAATATTATTATTAATGGTTATTATTACTCGTGCAATTAAATGTATTGATGAAAACTGTGACGACATATTTTCACAACAAGGTAAGATATGTTGGGTGCGTCATGAGTAATACTACATTAATTAATAATGTGAGAAATGATTTTTCACTTTTACAGAAGTAGATATCTTAGTCTCTTTGATGAAAATTACATAGCCTAACCAAATCCATGGCCATGGTGTTCTCTAAGAAAGTTCAATTCTGGGAAGTAAAAGAATGAGAAATCAAGCACATGGGTTAATGACACTTGCATGCAACCTACTTGATTGGAGATATCAGAAAAAAGGGATTATAATACATGGTAAGAATTCATATGAGGTGATATGTCATTCCGACATCAACTTCTTTCTCTTGGGTGCCTTGAGTCGTTGCTAGGTAGTAATCTTGGAATTTAGGCAAGACCACTTAATTCCATTGAGAAAAAGGCCTAGAGGGTCACAAACTAAGTGTATTGAGTATCTTAGTTAAATAATTTATTATTTAACAAGTTGAATAAATATTATTCATGGTTGTGGTCTAATAATTATTTAAGTATGCCTAATCTCATTTATTTCATCACTAGTTATTCAAGAGAATATATTCCATCCATAATATTAATTTATCGGAGAGTAATGAAGTTATATTTATTTAATAAATAAATAGTCATTATTCAAGGCCTGATAAATATTGAGGTGGATTAGTAGACCAAGTTATGGGTCATGTGATAAATAATATTAAATATTATTTGGGTAAACAATATTTAAATATAATGTGAAAGTTAAGCACATGTCATTGAAATAATAACATTGCTATAATTATTTTACATGGGGTTTCACATGGAATAATAAGATAAGTAATATAACTTATTCTAATTATTTATTATTACCTGGTGAATTAAATTCCACATTCTGTTATTATTATCTAATTATCCAAGAGGTCATCCCACAGGCTAACCAATGGTTCTGTGCACAACATCCCAGGAGAAAATCTCTCGAGCCTAGAGAACTCTTCCCTCTCCAAGAATGCTCTCAAGAATGAGAGAGATCTTTCTCCACTAGATCTAGGACAACACTTTGGAAGTGATTATCAAGGTGATCAAAGGTGGACATCATAATAAAAAGTATCTTTTGTTCTATCACCCGAATACTACTTCAACGATGTCCGAAGATACATGGAGTATGTGTGGATCAATGCTCGAGGAATCCTATCATTGGATTCTATATTTCAAAAAAGACGCACCTCAGAACCACGATCGAATACATCAATAAAGAAAGAATAAACTTGAAGGTAATTATTTAATTAAATTAAATTAATTATAAACAAAATATTTCAATCCTCTCTTCTTGGTTCTAGGTTCTCTCCTTTGTCTTTTATCTTAGATTTAATTCCATGGATACTGGCATTTATCGTCGTATTGATCCCATATTAATCATCAATCATGGAAATTTGAAAATTTTCGTACACTCACATCCTGGACTTCCACTATGCTCAAGACCTTCAAGTGGTATCATAGGGGTCATTTTTTTGTTTATAATTATTTAAATAATTATTTTATGATTTATTTTTTAATAATTTACTTTTTCAACTCATGCTTAATCGTTCTTGTAATCTGAATTTTGAGATCTATTCTTCTTCTTTCATTTCACACAGATATAGAAGAAATGAATAATTTTATGGTTAAAATTAAATAGAGGATATCATTAGGAGGTTCCGATGATTCTGTCCAGGTAACATGACAATACACACAGTATATTCGGAGTTACACGTCGTGTCCTCTACCATACACACTGTGTAATCGAGATCATAGACTGTGTAGATGTGTTTAGAACATTTGGAGTAATTTGACAATTAATCAAGTTGTGTGAATTAATGACATGTGGTGTAGTTAATTCTTACATCATGTGTTGACCAGGAAAGACTAACACACGGTTATCCATACTACATGTTTTGTGGCCCACTGGACACAGAGTGTAGTCCCTTCGGGTCAGGATCAAGTTATGTATCCCATACACGACTTGGCTGGCTGGTGACTATGTAATGTGGAGTTGATATGGTGTGTGTACCACTGGACATGTCATCTACTATGAAGATTTATGAAGTACACATCTCATTCCATTTCCCCAGGCGTTTACTTTGGATGGACAGTGAGGAGGGTACACACAGTGTAGTCAGATCTACACACAGTGTACTTTTTTCAGATTATGCAGATTAAAAAATTTATAATTATATTATGTAACCTTTGAGACATGTACCTTCATGTGGGAATAAAGCTGGAACACAACATGTGATAGTTATTTGATATATATATATATATAAATGTTTAATTAACATCTGCGTAATGTTCAAAGATCTGCACATCATGTATGTGTTGAATTACAATTATAATTCTTTGTGCATGCTACATGTCACAAAGAATAAATTTTATACATGAATAATACATGATAGGTAGTTTTGGATGGGTATTCACCAGGTTTCCTCCATGTTACTAGTTATGTACAAGGTTATGGATGAGAATCTCAAGGAAATTCAGAAAAGGATTAAGATAAAAAGGATTGATTAGTTAAAGATAGTGATTAATTGATTCAAGTTTAATTTATCTTAATTAGAATGATTAAAGAAATTGAATTCTAGTTTTATTAAATGTTTATTTCATTATATGTATGTGGATGATCATAAGTTAGACTAGACCTTTTTATGCAGTTGGTTCCCTTTTAATTTATTTATTAAATTGAAATTATTGGCCTGTATGCCTTATCCTCATTAATATATAGGGCCTTCATTCCCATGGTTTATTTTATGTAGACGGCCCTTTTATCCCTCACATTTATGTGAGTTAGAAGAATATGTAATGGATGGAGCTCCCAACATAGTGGTGGTGGTTCTAGTTAGGAGCCTAGGCGAAACCAATCCAAGGAGATACAAAGGTGGACAGGTGGAAAGCTGTAAACACAAGACTTAAACGGTTCAAGGTGTTTCTCCCTTAGTTTAGGGTTAGTTTATCAACTTCTAGATAAACTAACCAATAGTAAATCTCATGATCATACCCTATATTTATTCATATCAGTTGTATGGTTATTGATTATGTATGTTTGACATGATCAAATACTTAATGAACTAACAAGAATATAAGATGAAACTAAAATAAAATGGATTATACGTAAATATTATCTATACATGGTTAATAAGTTAAGTATATCCCACTTAATATTAAAAAGAATGTGAAAAGATAATAAGTGGAGATTTACACATAAAAGATAAAATCCCTAAATTAAATATTAAGTCGGTATAGCATTCCATTACTTCAGCTAGAATCGAACCATAGTTCAAAGATCTTAACCAACCTTAGTTGGGGTGCTTTCAATTATAAAGGAATTCTAATTTGAGGTTTTGGGTTGACTTAACTTATTTTACATCAAGAGTTGACTGCCCTAGTAGGACTTGGTGGAACTGAGAGGCAAAGGTCGAGGAAATCCAAAATTAAGGATTTTAGGATTGGGGAGTTCACTCAACAGATCAAGGATCTACGAATAAATGCAGTTGGCATTAGGAATGCCAAATTAAAACCTTTCAAGTTTCTTGACCAACCCTCATTGGGGAAATTCAAAGGGAAATATGGATCATTTCTGCTAGAATTTACAAGAAATAGGATATTCTAATGCCAATGGTGAGGGATATTGGGTTTTGAAAAAATAGTGGGAGGCTAATAGATATTAATTTATTTATTTGTCTATATTTATCAAGATAAAGTACTAAAAATCTGATAATCATATTTTTTGAAAAAAAATAAAAAATGAAATCAAACATATCATTGTGATCCATAATTGAGAAGGAAAAACTTCTCACTGGAACTAATTTATAGGAGTGGAAAAGGCACCTTCGGGTTATCCTTCACCATGATAGGAAAATTTATGTGCTGGAAGATACTTTACTGGTTGTTCCTAGAAATGAGGTCAGTGATGAGGAAATCTCTATTTTCGAGAAACATCAGAATGATACTATGGATGTTCAGTACCTCATGCTATTATCCATGACAAATGAGCTCTTGAAGCAACATGAGGAAATGGATGCTTATATAATGATGTATCACCTTTAGGATATCTATTAGATATGGAAAGACCAGAGAGGTGTGATATCTCCAACACTTTGTTCACTACTAATCTTGGAGAGTCTAAGATAGGTGGACCACATGTAGTCAAGATTATTGGATACATTGAGCATCTGGACATCTTAGGGATTAAATTACTAGATTATTTGCTTATAGATCTCATACTATCATCACTTCCCAAGACCTTCTCTAGTTTTATTGTAAATTTTAATATGAGAAATAATGAGAAGAGTCTATCAGATCTTTTTACCTTGATTCACTAAGTGGATAAGGACATAGGTCATGAAAAACCCACAGTTTTTATGGTGAATAGGAAGAGGAAGGATAAGGAAAAGGGGGATAAGATTTATAAAAAATATAAAGCCTCTAAGCATTGTTCAACCAATAAGAATAATATCTAGAGACTGGGAAAGGAAAATAAGGTAGTATTCTTTTCATATGGCATGTTAGGCCACCGGAAGAGGAACTTCCCCTAGAGGAAAGGGGAATCCAAACATGCATTTGTTATCGAGTGCAATATTTCCATTTATACACATTGGGTATTAGATATAACTTGTGGGGATCACATCTGTATTCAAATGTAGGAACCAAGTAGATTCTGGAAAATTGTTAGAAGGGAGGTGGATTTGCAGGCTGCTAATAGTGAAAGGATGGATTCTCTTTCCATTAGTGACCACCACCTCACATTGCTGATGGGAATGATTTTGGTAATTTTTAGAAATAAATGTTGATATTTTTATAAGTACAACATATGTTATGGTATGGAACATTTAAATAACGGTCTGTATGTATTAAATTATAAGAACTAAGTGATGATAATTGATAACAAAACAAGTTCACATGACTCATACAACACTAATTTGTGATATCACCACCTTTTTCATGTAAAAAAGAAGCCCCTGACAAATCTTTTCAAGATGTTTATTTAGACTCTTCTGAGCTAAAACCACTTTATAGATATCATGCTTGTTTACACGGGAAAATGACCAAACCACCATTTGGTAGATAGGGTGAAAGGGATACAGAGCTTATAGGATTGGTACAAAATCATGTGTGTGGACTATTTCTAATAAAATCTAGAGGTCGATATTCTTACTTCATTACTTTTACTGATGACTTGAATAGATATTTATATGTCTACTTAATGAGGTATAAGTTTGAGTCCTTTGAGAAATTCAAGGAGTTCAAGAATGAATTAGATAATTATCTTGGTAAGAAGATAAAGAAGATTCAATCAGATTGAGGTGGAGAATATCTTAACCAAGAGTTCATTGACCTTTTACAGGAGTCTGGGATTCTATATCAACTCACAACACCTTATAAACCATAGTGGAATGGTGTTAGTGAAAGGAGAAACAGTACATTGTTGGACATGGTAAGGTCGATGACGAGTCATGCAGATCTTCTATTATCCTTTTGGGGATATTCATTGAAAACTATGGCATAAAAATTAAACCAAGTACCAACTAAGGTGGAAAATTGGTTTCTCTTTGAGCTATGGAGTGGAAAGAAACCCATTTTATCGCATACACGTGCATCGGGATGCAAGGCACTTGTTAAGTCTTTATCAGACAACAAACTAGAACCTTGGGAAAAAAGTGTATCTTTATAGGGAATAATAAAGAAATAAAGGGATACTACCTATACAACCCCTCAGACAATAAAGTGACTATTTCTAGACATTCTATCTTTCTTGAGAGGGATCACATACTCAAAAAGGATAGTGGGAGAAAGATTGAATTCGATGAAGTTGATGATCAAGATACAAAAGAGTTGGTACAGGAACAAGTTCCATAGGTCCTCATTGAAGAGGTAGTTCATAAAACACAAGTACTGCGTAGGAGTACAAGATAGGTAAAGGAACAAGATATATATGTTTTCCTTGTCCCTGAGGATGGAAACTCATTATTTTTGGACAATGATGAACCTATCTTCTATAAGGAAGCATCATAGAGCTAGGAAGCTGAAAGATTGATAAAACCTATTAATTTTGATATGGATTCCATGTATCAAAACAAAATATGGGTTCTGGTCGATGCGCCAGTTGATGTAAATCTTGTTGGGTGTAAAGGGGTATTCAAGAAGAAACTGAACATATAAGGTCATGTTAGTACCTATAAAACAAGGATAGTGGCTAAAGTTTTTAATACCATCAAGGAATTGACTATGATGAAACATTTTCTCCAGTTTCCATGTTTAAATCCATATGAATCATACTTGCCATAAAATATTTCCATGACTATGTGATTTAGAAGATGGATGTCAAAACTGCATTCCCTAATGGGAACCTTTAGGAATATGCCTATATGACACAACTAGAAGGTTTTGTGACACCAGGTGATGGTAAAAGGGTATTAAAGTTGCAGAGATCCATTTATGGATTAAATCAAGCATCCAGATCATATAAAATTTGATTCGATGATGCCAAAAGATAATTTGGTTTCATTAAGAATGAATGTGAGCATGTGTTTACAAGTGGTTTAATGGGAATGTGGTCGTTATCCTAGTAGTGTATATTGATGAAATATTGCTTATTGGAAATGACATACCAGTCTTGTAGCCAGTCAATGACTATTTGAACAAGTGCTTCTCCATGCAGGACTTAGGTGAAACGAATTACATTCTAGGGATCAAGATCATTTGTGATAGATCCAAGAGGATTCTTGTACTAAGTAAAAGTACATACATTGACTAGATACTAAAGAGATTTAGTATGGAACAATCCAAAAGGGTATTGGTTCTAGTTTCACATGGTATACATCTTTCCAAGAAAATTCATCCCCAGACACAACATGATAAATATAGGATGAGTAATATTCCATATGATTTAGTGATAGGATCTATCATGTATTCCATGTTATGTACCAAACATAATATTTATATGCACTGATCATGGTAGTAAGATATCAAATAAATTCATGAAAATAACATTGGACTACTATCAAGACTATCCTTAAGTATCTGAGAAGAACTAAGGTTATGTTCCTGGTGTATGGAGGAGACAAGGATCTTATCATAAGAGGGTATGTCGATGCTGGTTTTCAGACAGATCATAATGATATGAAGTTGTAATCAGGATATGTTTTCTATCTCAACGGAAGATATGTGAACTAGAAGAGTTCAAAGAAGCCATTTTTCACTGATTCTACAACATATTCCAAATATATAGTGGCTTTGGATGTAGGCCTGTTTGGATTTGGATATTTTTCCAAGAGATTGACGTGGTACCTATCATTAAGGATCCCATTACCTTGTATTGTGATAATACTATAGCAGTGTCTCTTGAAAAGGTGCCAAGGTCACATCAACATACAAAGAACATACTCCAAAAGTATCACCTCTTGAGAGATTTCTATCAAAGGGGTGAAGTTTCAGTGAGCAGAGTGTCCACGAAAGAGAATTTGGTGGAATCCTTGACTAATGGATTATATCAACAAAATCATTAATATCATGTGAGATCTAGAAAAATAAATGCCGTTATTAGTTAGTTCTAGTGTAAGTAGGAGTCTGTTGAAGTAGGTTCCCTAGAATAAAACTTCTTTGTACTTTATGATAAACCTGTATTTATTGGATGAATATTAATAAACTCCTTATCACATCATGATTGTTCTTCTAAGTGAAATTGTATGTGATAGTGTTTTAAGAATAGCTATCGTACTAAAAGGTGACAGTGGATCCCAGCTATGATATTAACCTCGAAGTGCCATGACACTATTCTTGAATATATGTTCTATGACCAAATGATATCAATTTAAGGGACAAAAATAGTACAGACTATCAAGGGTGGGGACTCATGAAACTTTGAGGCACCATCTCATGGTGTGCATCCTTGGTAATATCCAGGAGGATATTATGAGAAAAAGACCCGCCAGTAAGAAATCCACATTCATAAGTGTCATTAGATGTTCCTATCTGCGGACTTGTGTATTGGTCCTTATACTTTAAGATTATTATTAATGGGTATTCTGACCTACACACTTATATGTATTGATGAAAACCATGATGAAAAATGTTCATTGTGAGGTAGGATATGTTGGGTGTGTCACGAGTAATACTACATTAATGAATAATGCAAGAAAGGATTTTTCACTTCTAAAGAAGTAGATATCTCAATCCCTTTGATGGAAATGATATAGGCTAACTAAATCCATGCCCATGGTTTTATCTAGGAAAGTTAAATTTTGGGAAGTCAAAGAATGAGAAATCGAGCACATCGGTTAATGGAACTTTTATTCAACCTACTTTATAGAAAATATTGGGACAAAGAGATTATATTACAAGTTAAGAGTTCATATGAGGTGGCATGTAGTTACGACATCAACCTATTTTTGTTAGCTATCTTAACCCTTTTCTAGTCAATAATCTTGGACTTTAGGCAAGACAACCAAATACCAATGATAAAAAGGCCTAGAGGGTCACACACTAAGTGTAGCCAGTATCTTAGTTAAATTATTTTGTATTTAACAAGTTGAATAAATATTATTCCTAGTTGTGGTTTAATAATTATTAAAGTATGTCTGATTGCATTTATTTCATCAGTAGTTATTTGAGAGAATATATTGTGGATGGAATATTTATTTATTAGCGAATAGTGAAGTTATATTTATTTAATAAATAAATATTCATTATTCAAAGCTCGATAAATATTGTGGTGGATTGGCGGACCAAGTTATGGGTCTGGTGAGAAATAATATTAAATATTATTTAGTTAAATGATATTTGAATATAACATGAAAGTTAAGTACATGTCATGGAAATAATAGATTTTATATTATTATTTGACAGGAGGTTTTACATGGAATAATAAAATAAGTAACGACACTTGTGCTAATTATTTATTATTACCTGGTGAATTAAATTCCCCATTATGTTATTATTCTCTAATTATCCAAGGGGTCATCCC
Source organism: Viscum album (assembly GCA_963277665.1). NCBI lineage: Eukaryota > Viridiplantae > Streptophyta > Magnoliopsida > Santalales > Viscaceae > Viscum > Viscum album. The sequence continues at coordinate 192,029,299 of OY728137.1, read as the reverse complement.
ACTGGCTAACCAATGGTTGTGTGCACAACATCCTTGGAGAAAATCTCTCAAGCCTAAAGAACTCTTCCCTATCCAAGAATTATCTCAATAACGATAGATATCCTCCTCCATTGAATATAGGAGAATTCGTTGGAAGCAATTCTCAAGGTGATCAATGGTAGACATCGCAAGCCAATGGATCCTCCGTGCTAGAACCCGAAGACTCCTTCGGTGACATCCAGAGATATGTGGAGCATGTGTGGATCACCACTAGAGGAATCCTATCCTTGGATTCTACATTGCAATAAATCCACACCTCAGACCCATTGTCGAACACATCAACAAAGAAAGAATCACCTTGGAGGTAAATATTTAATTAAATTAAATTAATTATAAACAAAATATGTCTATCATATTTTCTCAATTTAGGGTTCTCTCCTTTTTATTTTATATTTGATTCAATTATATTGATACTGTAATTTATTGTTGTATTTATCCTAGATTAATCATCGATCATGGAAATTTTCAATGTTGGGTACACTCCTATCCTACGCTTCTACTGTTCATGGAATATTCAGTTACATGGGATCCAATAGATCATCTAAAGAGAAGTGATGTGGTTTCATAGGATCTTGAATATGTTTAGACCCCTAAGGGTTAGGATGAGACCCCATAGTCTCAGGCAGATCATGAACCACAGTTACATGCATAGGTATAGGCTCTAATGCAGGTGGGGTAGCCACCAATTTTGAAGGATTTTGGGTCGTGTCTTGATGAACAGTTAAGAGAAAGTCTGGTATGTTTCATCCAGAGTATTGATATAGGATCTCAAGGAGAATATCCTTATATGGTGTATCTGACGTGAGAGTTCCATTCACAACACCCACCACTATTTTAGGGTGAGGGAGGATGATATGCTACTGATAACTGGATCAAATCAATAAAGATGAAATTTGAGAAGCTAGATACACCTATAGGGAAGAGGTTGAATCTAGATACTTATATGATTATAGGAACAACATATCATTTGGGGACGAGAAGGTTTAGGTAGGCAGACACAAGGTATTATCCTAAAAGGACTTTGAGGTCTGGTTCTTCGAGCACTTCTTCCTAAATATGCTGAGGGCAGACAAAGATCGAGAGTTATTGAGCTGAAAATAGAGAGACGTGTCCATCATAGACTATATAGTGAAATTCACCAGGTTTTCTTTCTTCTCACATGGCATAGTGGGAAATGAAACCTTGAGGTTGAGGTATTTCGAGGATGGTTTACAACATACTATTCAGGTGCATGTGGACATGTAAGATCCTATCTTTTTCGTGGTATGTCTCCATCTGAGATTTTGGTTTTATCCTTGGTGGATAAGTCTTGTTTAGAGACAAAGATCCTTTGTTAGATAAAATGACCTAAATTTCAAGGATTTATTCTTGTTTTAATTAATGGAATCTAGGTATAAATGGGTTAAGTGTTTCATGGGTTCTTGGTATTCTAAGAAAATTTAAAGGGGGTTCAGGTTGTTTAAAAGGAAAATAGTTTGAAAAATCAACTGCAGAACATTTACACATCATTTAAAGGGATAACACATCGTGAAATTGTTGAAGGGTTTTAATAACATGAATATTAGGTGACATATTTTTTCAGTGAATTCCATTAAAAACATTTACGCACCACGTAAATTCCCAACCTACTATTTTAAACAAGCAGTGTGAATGATTTTCATTCTAATCCACTACAAATTATCTCTTCATGACACTATGAAATTATCTAGGAGATTTGGGGGTTCTAACGACCCTTATGGATGTCTCATTTGTGTGATAAATCCCTAGTAATTTATCTTGGTTAGGTTTATTTCTTCTCTCCCTTTATTATCCAACCATTGTGGTGAAATACTTTGACCAATTATATTGTTGGTTTTGACATTTGGTTTTGATCTAGGAACTTCTTTGCAATAATCATAACCCTTTTCCTCATCGGTTTTTGTCTTTGGAAGCATTTTTGGATCTTTGGTTAAAGGTTGTGGGTCTAAATCTTAACCCTATGGTTTGATAATTGCTAATTTTATGAAATATTGTGACTTCATCATTGTTGTGTTTTCCCAAATCAATTAAATAAATGAATGGAATTATTCCTTGAAGACCTTTTTTTATAGTTGACTTATGAACTTTGTTATGGATACCAATGTGGTGAGCTAATCGTGATTACAACTGAATTGGTAAACGGATTAAAGTATGTTTATCATGACATGTGACCTATGGAAATTTCTTGTTATAGAATCACTAAATTGTGGATTATTTCTTATTTATATAACTGTTAATCAATTGTGATATAAATTAAAGTGGTATTTTAAAGAATAATGGTAATTACCTTAATCAACCATTGATATATATGATGTGATATTGTGATATCTTTGCTGTATGATAGGTATTGTGTTCTATGTTGTAATACTTATACATCAGGCTAGGCCCTGAAAATTTCACACTTATATGATGTAATGATGATATTGATAATGATCGGCTCAATCCATGCTATAATACTAATAGTGAGTGGGATATTCCTATTCCCATGTTGTAATTCTTATAGGTATTTGACCAAAAATGCAGTAATGAATATAAGGCTTTAACCCAGAATACTATAATTCTTATAGGGATTTCACTTGGATTTTTTGTTGTGACTATAACATGGTTATATGGTGGTTGTTGGAATGTTTTCAAGACATGCTCAGAGATATTCCAGTATGGCATCAAAGTAGGTTATTTACCATGGTTATATAGTGGTGGTTGGAATGGTCATAAGACATGATCAGATATATTCTGACACAGAGATAAAGAAGTTTGTTGTTGTATTTTATTAATTGTTAAATTGATTAATACATATGGTTATCACTATATTACACACACTTCTTATCAAATTGGTTTTGTTTAGACATGGTGGTGTTGACCTACTGAGTTTTACTCACATCCTATTCAGGCGTCCATTTGGTACGTGAGTAGAATTCATGGATGCAGATTTGGATAGGGGAAAATGACCTTGCTATTGATTACTTTTTTGTTTTGGGGCTGGCGTTTGGGGATGGGACCGACATGGGTTTTGTGAACTTAGACTTTGAGTTAGCTAGTATTTTTTAATATATTTTTCTAGCATGATATTTTGTTCCATTCCATCACGTCATTACATTATTCATTATTTATTTATTGGATTATTCATTTGGCATTTATTTTCATCTTCTACGTTGTGTTTACTCTGATTATTTCCATTTTATTATCAATTGTTTCTAATTCTATGACACTTCATACTGGGGATAATATTCTCCCTACTATACTATTCACCCCCATAGATAGTCGATATCCCTAGGCATAGAGGAAGGTGTGATTGAGGTCCTGTAACCAACCCTTTTCGGCTGCGTGAGAGGGTGCCTGATTGGGGGATTTTACAAAGTGGTATCATAGCATCTAGTTTTATTTTATTTTTATTTACTATTTTGGGAAAGGTGGAAATGAGAATAGGTTGTTTTGGGAATTTTTAATGAGCTTGTGCATGGTATTAGTTAACCAATGTATGAGGGAAAATCCGAGTACCCATGGATGATATTGTTGTTTGTGTTTTGTGCTTGTTATATTTGATCTTATTTTACCTTGGGTGATTTACATGTTGTGTGAGGTTATTATTTTATGATGTCATTATTTCTTGAGTTTTTTTCTCATGTCTCCATATGTTGTGAGATGAGAATACATGCATCATAATAGTCACATAGGTATATATTGATATGAATTTTTCATGATATGGACATATCTATTTTTTTATGTGATATATGCTTTCCTTTTGAACAGTGATATGAGATATCTATTTCACTGAATAAATGAAATGATTTTTTTTTCAAGCTAAAATACTTGTAAGCATTGTCTATCGAGACAAAGGGATAATGGTTCTATGTTTCAATCACCTATTAGGATGAATTTTTTCAATCCAATTATATAAGGTGTGAATTTGTCTTCTAGAGAAAATTCCTCCTTTTCGTCTTTGACTTGAGCTTCAAGAGAGTAGAAATTAGCATGCTTTTAACACAACTGAACTGTAAATTACTATAGTTCATGATGAGTATATTGATATTCATCTTTGCGATAGCTTCCTAAGGGACTTGAGATCTTTGGAAAGGGGGATTATTTGTACCATTACATTGATGTCTGAGCTGAAAATAGAGTTTCAAGTTCAGCATTTTTCTATGTTTACTGGGGAAGGGGGGCCCCAGATTGAGTCAATCTAGATAATATTAAAAAATCTTGAGACACTCAGAAATATGAGGGTGAATATTGCTATGTATATGCTTTGTGGAATTACCAAGAATTGGTGGGATATTCTGGAAGAAGTTGGGCAATATTATGAGATATCTTAGAAGGAATTAGGGACAATGTTCCTGAGCCATTTCTATTCCGAGACCTTGAGTGATTAAAAAATCATGAGTTCATGCGTCCGATTTAGGAGGGTTTATTTGTACCGGACTATGCTGAACATTTTATTGACCTACAATGATTTTAACTATATTTGGTTGCTAATGTGATCTCCAAGACAAGACATTTCTAGGACAGTCTTCATTATGAGATTAGGTCACTGGTAAATGTTTTCTTTTTAAACAATTTTTAATACACAATGAACCAGGAAATCATCATGAAAGGGAATCGACAACATGCCTTAAATAGTGTCTAGGTTGTTTTAGTAGGGAGATATGGGAGTTCTTTTTTGAGTGGTAAGTAGTTCCATTATTAATTTTTTTCTAAAGCAGTAGTGGGAAGAGAAGTTAGGGAGATAGAAAAAAAATCTACAGATCATCTTCCATTCTAGTGCTATCTATGTGGCTTGTTTGTCCATAAATGATTGTAGTGTCATTAACTCATAGTCGAGTGTCGTATCTATGATAAACCGGGTAAAATATAGATATTTTTTGTGAAATTTACACAGAATACCATTGGTAGATGAATAGGACATGCACCAGAGTTAGGAAGGGATTTAGCTGCCCCTCTATGGGCTGGTAGATGGAGTTCCATAGAATGTTTAGGCTGAGGCAGGGGATGTGGTACCCCAGTGCATGAGCAGCAGTAACAAGAAAGGGAAGTATCTTAGGGTAGTTATACTAGAGCCTAGGTAAAAGGGACATGTCGTTTTTACATTATGTAGAGTACTCCGGATAAGGTGGATGCATGACCATCTATGACAGAGGTACAATTCTTGTATCATCTACCTTAGTTTTTGTATTGTTTGATATAAGATAAAGACATTATTTTCTATAATTTATTTTTGAAAATGGATTGGGATAGGATGTGGAAATATTAGATGGTGTTCTAACTATTAACACACCGTTGGGAGTGTTGTATGAAAATATCAAACTTTCTAAGGAGTGTTCTCTAGATATTGGTTGTTACCATTTCTTTTGTGAACCGTTCATGCTAGAAATGATAGGATTCAACTTGATTCTAAGTATGGATTGGTTATTTCTATACCAGGATCGTATCGACTATTATTGGAGGAGATTTACTATCCTATATTTATAAGGAAAAAGCTATTCTCACCTAGAAGAGTGAGATCTTTAGGCTGGTTGTGAGAGACCAATTTAGTGCAGATTGGATTACCTCATAGCTCAAATCGCCTATCTTGATCTAGATAATGATGGAATGAAGCAGGATTATTTCCCTCTTGTGGTAGAATATTTTTAGGATGTCTTTCCTAATGAGTTCTATGGATTACCTCCCGAGTGAGAGATTGAGTCGGTGCTGAGAGCAGAGCCAGTTTCTATACGGCCTTATCGAATGGAACCAGTAGAGATTCAGGAGTTGAAAGTTTAGTTGGATGATATTGATTCAAAAGGATTCATATGATAGAGTAAATATCGTTGGAGTTCTCAAGTTCTCTTTTCTAAAATGACTGATAGATCTTTGTGCTTATGTGTGGATTATTGTAGATTAAACTAGATGAAGGTTAAGAACCGATATCCTCTTTTGTGCATTGATGATATTTTCAATCAATTGATAGGTTCTAAGATCTTCTCTAAGATTGATTTGATATTAGGATATCATCAGTTAAGTGTGATACTATCTGACATACCTCATGATACTTTTAGGAGTAGGTTTGACTTGTATGAATTCATAGTGATTCCATTTGGGTTGACTAATGTGCCTATGATATTCATGGCCATAATGAATAAGATCTTTCATCCTTTTCTAGCCTAGTTTTTGGTAGTTTTCATTAATGATATATTAGTGAACTTCCAGTCAATATAAGATCATGACAAACATCCTGACAACATCTTCAGTACATTGAGAGAGCATCGACCTTACGCCAAGCTAACCAAATACAATTTTTGGATAAATGAAGTGCACTTCTTGGGCCATGTCATAACATAGGACATAATGTCAATGGAACTATAGAAATTCATGATAATGATATATTGGGAATACCACAATAACATATTCAAAATTTGGAGTTTTCTGGGTTTAGAAGGTTATTACCGGTGTTTTATCCAATATTTCTCCAGTTTGACAACACCAATGTCTGATATGACCAATAAAGGGGGTAGTTTGTTTGGTTTGTTTCTTATGAGAGGGTTTTTTAAGAGCTAAAAATTAGGCTAACCTCATCACCTGTCCTCAATTTACCTCTGCTGGGTAAAGAATATACCATGTACTATGATTCATCTGGAACTTGAATCAGATCAGTTCTAATGTAGGAGGATCATGTGGTTTCTTATGGTTCTAGGCAGCTAAGAGAACATTAGAGGAATTAGCCTAATAATTATCTAGAGTTAGTAGAAGTGGTAAATTCCCTGAGATGTTGGATACACTCTCTCATGGGTGAGAGGTTTTTGGTATACATGGATCACAAGAGCCTCAAGTACATATTTTCTCAATGGGACCTGAACCTTCGGTATAGGAAGTAGGTCGAGTATCTATGGTCTTTTGAATTTCAATTGTCTTACACACTTATAAAGTGTAATTTTATTACTGATTCTATTACCCAAAAGACTTATAAGATTCTTGTGAAGAGTGCTGGATAATGACCCTCTTTGTAGACATGAATTCGGATGATCAAAAATTATCAGGGGTGAGTAGCTCTAACTTCAACATCTATTATACCTATTCTTTTATACCAGATTAAGACTAAGAAGTTTCCTCATCCAGAGAGATAAGTTCTAAGATAAAAATTGTAGTGGGAAGATTCTACAAGGATAGTCTATCAATAGTAGAAATTCTATTCTTTTCCATGGATGAGTATGGGTTCCTATGGGCTTACATGAGGAGATAATGAGGGAGATTCATGCTTCGAGATGGGCAGTTCATCCAAGTTTAACAAATATGTGTCATGATATTTATAGATAGTATTGCTGGTCATAAATAAAGAAGGAGGAGGAAAGATTTGTGGTTATATGCTTCACGTTTCAGTAGGTGAAAGTCGAGAATCAGAGGCCAACTGGTATTTTATAGCCATTACCCATTTTTGAGTGAAAATGGGATGATGTCACAATGGATTTTGTGACAGGAGCACCTAGGATGAACCATAATAATGATACTGTATGGGTTGTAGTGGATCTAATGACTAAGGTAACCCACTTATTACCTATTAGGGAAACCTTAATAATTGATGATCTGTGTAATCATTACATGTGAGAGGTGGTTTGGTTGCAAAGTGTTTCCAAGAGTATCATTTCTGGTAGAGATCCTCATTTCACATTGTGTTTATGGTAGGGTCTTCAAAAATCCATGATATTTAGAGTTATTTTAAGCATAACCTACCATTCATAGATTGATGGTTATTTTGAGCGGACATTCAGGTTCTGGAGGATATGTTACGAGCCTGTGTTTTGGATTTTGGTGGTTTATTGGAGAAACATATTGCACTCTTGGAGTTTGTATATAATAATAGCTACTAGGAATCGATCCAAATGGTACCTTTTGATTCTTTGTATGGTAGTATATTCCATTCACCTCTTTGTTGGTTGGAGGTAGGTGAGTCAATACTTATTGGGCCTAGTCTCATATAGGAGACATATAAACATATTTAGATGACCAGATAGTGGTTGGTGACCATGTAGAGAAGGAAAAAATAATATATTGACCATCAAAGACAACCTCTAGAATTTGAGGTTAGTTATCATGTTTCCCTTTGGGTTTCACCTAGGTTTGGGTAGCGCCGTATCGGAAAACAAGGGAATCTAGCACCCTGGTTTGTTGGGATTCTTGAAATAGTGTAAAGGTTTAGACCTGTGACATACCATTTAGCCTTTAAATAGTGCTACAGTTCCATTCATGTCATGTTCCATGTGTCAAAACTACCATGATATCACTTAGACCCTTCCCATGTGATAGACATAGTAGACATCAATATTTATGTTGATGCATCGTTAGAGGAGCATCTGATATTGGTTATGGATCGTAGTGAAAAATATCTTTGGGGTAGGACTATAACATTGTTTTGGGTGTAGTTGTAACATGGGTGAGTTTAAGAGGAGACCTGGGAGATAGAGTCAGATATGCGAACACAGTGGTCATACTTGTTCACCGAGACTTCACAATGATTTTTGGAGTAGATTGGGGATGAGCTATTATAAGGTGGGGAGGTTGTATGATCCCATCCTTTTCTAGGTATGTATCTCTTTGAGTTTTTCATTTTATCCTTAGTGGATGAGTCTTGTTTCGATATATAGAGTATTTGTTGGAGAAAATGACCCAATTTTTGGAGATGTATTCTTGTTTGAATTAATTGAGTCCTAGTATAAATGGGTTAATTGTTTCATGGTTTCATGGTAAATTGAGAATATTTAAAGGGTGTTCGGGTTATTTAAACGGAAAATGGGCTGAAAACTCAACTTTAAAACAATTACACAACATTTAAATGAATTACACATCACATTATTGTTTGAGGGTTTTAATAAGATAAATCCAAGGTGATTGGTTTTTTATATAATTCCATTAAAAAACATTTTCATGATGCATAATTACATTACACGCCATGTAAATTACCCACATGTTGTTTTAAACATGATGTGTGGCTGATTTTTATTCTAATCCATTGAAACTTCTCTCCTCTCAAACCTAGGGTATTGTCCAAGTGATTTTGGGGTGCCAACTTTCCTTTTTGACATCCCATTTTTGTGATAAATACCTGGTATGTTCTTTTGGTTAGGTTTCTTCCTTCTCTCCATTCATTATCCAACTATTAGGGTGAAATCATTTGACCAATTGCATTGTTGGTTTCGAACTTGTTCGATATTGATCTAAGAACCTCTTTGAAATCATCTTCGCCTTCTTTCTTGTGGGTTTTTTCATTGGAATCATTGTTGGATCATTGGTTAAAGGTAGGGGGTCTAAATATTAACCCTATGGTTTGATAATTTCCAAGTTTATGCAATATTGTGACTATACCATTGTTGTGTGTTCCCAAATCATTTAAACAAATGAATGGAATTATTACTTGAAGTACTTTTTCTGAAATTGTCTTCTGACCAGGGTTATGGATACCCATGGGGTGTGATAATCATTATTATAACTGAATTGGTAAATGACGTAAAGTATTTTTATCATGACATGTGACCTAGGGAGATTTCTTATTATAGAATCACTAATTTGTGAATTATTTATTATCAATATAACTATTAATCAATTTTGATATAAATGAAAGTGGTATTTGAAAGAATAATGGTAATTAACATAATTAACCATTGAGATACATGATGTGATATTGTGATATCCATTCTATATGACAAAGATTGTGTTCCATGCTATAATGCTTATATATATGGCTTGGTCCTAGAACTTGCACACTTATATGATGTATTATTTATATTGAGTGGTCTCAGACCAATCCATTATTTAATGATTATAGAGAGTGGGATATTCCCAATGACATGAGGTAATTCTTATAAGGATTTGAATTAGAAACCTGTAATTCTTATAGGAATTTGACCCAAAATATTGTAATTATTATAGGGATTTGACCTAGATTGTTTGTTCTGACTAAACCATGGTTATCTGGTGGTGGTTTTCATGGTTTTAAGACATACTCATCAATATTCTGACATGGATCTAAAGCAGGTTATTTACCATGGTTATATGGTGGTGGTTGGCATGGTCATAAGATATGCTCAGATATATTATCGCATGAATCCTAAGTAGGTTATTGTTGTATTTTATTAATTGTTAAATTAATTAATACATATTGTTGTTGATTTATTTCATACACTTATTATCAGACTAGTTTTGTTTTGACATGGTGGTTTTTAACTACTAAGTTTTACTCACACCTGATTCGAGATGCCATTTGGTACCCGAGCATATTTTGTGGATGCATTTTTAGATAAGGGAAAAGACCTTATTGTTGATTACTTGTTTTTATGGGGATATATTTTGGAGATGGGACCAATTAGGGGTTTGTGAATCAGGAATTTTGAGTTTTTATTTGAGTCTGCTAGTATTTTTCTTATATTGTTCTATCATGAAATTTAGTCACATTCCCACATGTCATACATTATTCCATATTTATTTATTAGATTATTACATTTTATTTTATTATTTTCATCCACATTGTGTTTACTATGATTATTTCCATTATATTATGAATTGTTTATACTACCATGACACTTCATACATGGGGGCATTGTCTCCCCACTATACTATTTACACGCTCACTGCTAGTCGGTAGCCTCTGGCTTACGGGGAGGCATGCTTAAGGTCCTGTAACCAACCCTTTTTGGACATGTGAGAGAGTGCCAGATTGGGAGATGTTATAGAACGTTGTCAGGTTGGCCTCATTATCAAAGGTGGTGAATTAGGTGCTCACAGTTGAGGGAAATTTTACGGACTAGTTGTATTCCAGAAAGGTGGTGAAATCAGGTGATTTTAGTGGAGATACTTTAGATACAAATAAGTAAGGCCAATATGAGTTCTGAGAGGGTTTTTAGACCAAGGAATCAGGAAAACCCCCTCAGAGTGGATTGTTAATGGGGTGCTTATAGTGCGGGCATCCATGAAAATTCCAGACTTAGTGTGAGTGGCCTGCAAAGGAGTGATGGACATGTGGATAGGTCAGTAATTTCAAGAGGTTCTATAGGAAACCTTCATAGACTATCAATAATCTAGGATTGGGCCAGGATTAGGATTATGATATAGACCGGGAGTGGTACCAGGTGATGGTAGCTAGATTTTAGTTACTCGTAGAGTTCATGGAAGAGACAACATGACCCAACAGTGGGGTCAGTGGCCGATGGATGTTGTATCATTACAGAGAGGTTAAAATTACGACATTTAGTCTAAAAGCTAGGTGCATTTTATGGAGATTCCAGGGTCAGAGAAGGTTTGTGAGCTGATGATAGTCATATGTACTCTATGGGTGTGAATGGAGTTATCTCATGTTTGTTTTGGCATGGCCTTTTTGAGGCATGTCCTTTTTAGATGAACAAGGTGAAAGAGATGTATATTTTGACTAACTATATGTTGTTTAGTAGGTTTTAATCATTTTATATATGTTATATATATGTATGAGGTGCATGGAATCATGATCCATATACAAGCACCGATGGGTGTGTGGATGTGAGGTGCATGTAACCAAGATCTATATGTGATCACAATTAGGTGCGTGGCTATTGAGGTGCATTAGAATCATGGAATCAAGGAGATTCAGGTTACTTGAAGTGCTTTGGAATCTAGGCATCATTGTGATGTAGTAATTGTTGAGGTGTGAGGCACCAAGATAGATTTTGATAATCTAATGAGAAGTGGGACCTCATAGGTTCCATGTGTGAAATGATAATGAGGTGGGAATCGATTCAGTGTAGGATTTTGATGGGTGTGAGGTATGAAACAAGAGAACTTGATGAGGTGTAGATTTGAATATGCATCATGAGAAGATCTTGAGTCTAAGGATGGTCGGTGTACCATAGTTTTTCTTTGAGTTTTGGGTCGGGATGTGACCGGGGTAGGTAACTCCTAAGGTGAGGAGCCCCCTTAAGGTAGTTGACCTGTACCCTTATGACCAAGAAAGTCCAGGATAATTTTAAAGATATGGGTATGTTTAGTACCATATTGTATAGGTGTTTAATATCTCAAGGATGATCTATGTTAAGGTTCATAGATTGTAACATCTCAGGTTTTTGGATATGGTTGAATTCCTCACCCGTTTTGAATTTTTTAGAGTTTAGTGGGTAGACCAACTTATTTATCATTCAACAAAACATAATTATGAGTTTTACTTGAGCAAATAACTTGTTTTAGATGAGTCTTAATGATCAAAAATCATCTCAGTATTTTATTTTGGTTTCCGGTGCATTGGATATTGAAAACCCAAACATTAAAAAGTATGTGGACTAAGGTGAATAGTTTATAAAAAAACATGAAACCACCTAAGAGTAATTGTGCGACCCCTTTTATAATGATCATGGTTTTGGAAACCATATAGGATGGTTATTATGGACATGTGATACCTTTGGAGTTTTTATTAGAGGTAATTATCATGGTCTACGATCGGTTTGACAAACTGTGCGTAGAGCCACATGCTTAGTGCCAAATAGGTAGATCACATGCACTTTAGTGCACATGTTTTCCGCATGGTTTGTCCTAACCATATTGGCTTACCATGCATGGTCTAGATTATAATTATTAAGAGCCACATGGTTGCTGCATGATTTAGAAAACCATGCGATCTAAACATGCATCCCATTAAAAGTTTGAATTTACCATTTTTCCTTTCCTTATATAAACCTATTTCCACCTTATTTTTCCTCTGTGGGTCACAAATAGTAGGGAGCTTGTCCCTCTTTTCCTTCTATGCTAGATATTGATCCATCTCCTCCATCTAGCCTCCATTTCATGATCCATCTGCGACGTTGGATCCATATCGGTAAGGCTCATCATCCTCTTACTTATTTTTTCCTTGCCCACTCCATACGATGCGCTAAATCCATATGAGTAGTTTTACCCTAATTTTAGGGCGTTCAACTAAAAAACCAATTTATTATAAATCATTATGAGTTAGAGGCTTAGATCATACATGCGGGTGTCTACCAACTTGATGTAGGCAGTGATTACCTTTCATTGTGTTCTCACAAGTGTTTTTGGGGTGAAACCTTTAGCATTACATTATGTCGACTAGGGGAGACCATTCTAAATTGATGGTTTTATTTAATTAATTAATTAAATCTATGTGAGATTCCTATGGGAATTCTAAACCAACTCTATAAACGGATTAAGCTGTGTGAGGGGCTTTGGACCTTAAGTAGATTTGGTCTAAGTGTTGTTACATTAAATATCAGTGGTTTTTTTTAATTATATTCAATTTTTATATATTTTTAATTTTTTTTATGCTCTATTGAGTTCCATGGGAACATGATGGGAATGGAAAAAGGATTGATATAGGATTGTCTATCTATTTGTGTGATGTGATCATCAAGAAGGGCTTGGTCAGAGGAACTTGGGTAATGTTGATCACTAGTTGGGAGAATTAGTCATCAGATTGATGTGGATAGGTGGAAAGGCTATGGGAGAGGATCTTGTGATGTTGGATGACATGGCCATAAGATTGAGAAACATGAAATTAGGGGCATGAGGTTTCATATTGGTGTGCACAAAGGATGACTTAGATTTTTAGGTAGTATTGACAATTCATATGGGTAGAGGCCTCTGATAGTTTTGGATTAAGAAATTGGTTGGATGTTCTTGCTGTATAATGAAAAAGGGATGATGAGGATCAATAGGATGATAGCCTTGAGGATATATGTTGGGGGATTAGGCTTTCCGTAATTGTGGCTTATGGGCTAGGACTTATTGGGAGGACATACACTGTTGTTCCTCGTGACAGAGAATGTTGAGATGATGGTGATATTAATTTGAGGAGATATATCACTGTGCCTCAAACATCTAGCCAAGGGTCAATCGAGTTTCTTTTTGAGACAAGGTTTGTGGGACTAGGTACTTGATTTTGGAATGCCTTCAGAACATCAGTGACTTGACATTGAAATAGTATTTCGGTTGGAACATGGTGCTGGATAAATTTACTTGAGATGAAACCTAAGGGTTCACATGGATTATTTAATATCATGGGATTCCTTGATATTTATTCTAAGGATCCTCTCCTTCTCAGATTTTTAGGATTGGTCAATGTAGGTGATAGATTCCTAGGGGCTATTGAGCACTAGGGAATCTTGTGTTTATTAAATGTATGTATTACCATTCCTTATTTTTATTTATACACATTTTATGTCACAAATTTAATATAGTATCACATTTGTGGTAGCCTACTGAGACTTATTATCTACACAAGACCTTCAGGATGCATGTAGATTTCATGATTTTGCATCCAGGTAAGGGTTCTTACTATAGAGTTGGATCCTAGTGATTGAGTTGGCATGGGATGGTTACAAAGGGACCTTGAGGTTCCCTCCTTAGATGGAGCTCTTTATATTTTGTTTCCTTTCATTCTAGCATGATTATGTATATATATATATATATATACTTATGGTTGACCATGGGTGACCCTTTTCTGCGTATTTTACTATATGAACTATTATGTATCTATGTTCTATTTTAGTATCTACAAATGGAATTTTTTATTGTTTATATATTCCATTGCTATTATTGATTATACTTACAATATTTTATGGAATTTATGGTCTTGATTTGGTCTTTTATTTCTACTAATTTATATTTATATAGACCACTATTATATCATCACTAGAGGGTATAATATCCCCACTATCACTTCCTTCTCACCCTCACTTCTATTCAGAAACCTTTGGTGTTTGGGGAGCTACGCCTAAGGACAATGGCACTCAGCTTGAATCACTATTCATGTGTCTAAACAGGCCGGGGCACTACAACACTATTACACCTTTATCTAGGATATATTTTATTACTAAGTTGGATCAATCCCTGAGTTCATGGATTCCTTAGTCATTACCTTGGATCCTCTTTATTATCATCATCATCACATGATGCCTTTTCATATATTGGATCATTTATTATTATTATCATGTTAGGATATCTATACTGGTTATAACTCATGTGACTTATATAAAATTTAACATAACTAATTAATAAAAATACTATATGTTCATACACTATTTGATACTAAAGTAGGTACCTGGGTATTTACATTATTGTATTTCTTTAATTTTATATATTCATGCTTGCACACTCTTTCAGTTTATGTTACACGGACTGGATGTTATATAGGTTGTTGGTGGTGGCCTACTAAAATTTATCTCACACTCTATCCAGACTTCCATTTTTACCTAGGTAGATTACATGTATGAAGGTCTTGACAAAAGGAAGTATCCCACATTGGACACATGATATTGCTTGCTTGCTTTGGATGCAGCTTGGTAGTTGATGACCGAGATGGTGCTTGAGATGCTTGGATAGTTTTTGGATTATTTTTGGATTATTTTATATAGCATGTATTTCCTAATACCTTGTATCCATTTTTTCAAATTTTATAGAGACATGACATGTATCATCAGTTTTGAGTATTATTATCAGTTGTTCATGTTGTTTATTATTCTATGTTCTTATGCTGTGCCATCTATTATATTTCTTTCTTTATTTACCTATTATTAATTTTATCCACTCTGATACCCTCTTGTAATGAGGCAATACTCTCCCCATAGACACACCCTAGGCCCTCACTACTAATCAAAAACCTCTAGTGTTCGTGGATATACACTTGAGAACATGTGTCCAACTGGGCTTGGGGAACCTTTGAGTGGCACCTGAGTTTAGGACATCACATGGGGTCCAGTTCTAGATAGTCCCTCCATGTATAGACAAGTCTCAAGAGACATAAAAGTTAGTAAAACTTATTAAATGGATTTCTTGGTGTATATATATACATCGATTAAATTTCATTATCATAAGGCCTTTATGGTAAAGATATCATGATTTTTGAGATCATGACATCCAACATTAACTGTTTCCTTCATCAACAATTTGGTTATTATTATCCATTATATTATTGTATTTCTATTATACATGGATTCATTTCATTCTCAAGTTATTGATTAAATATAATGTGTTTTTAGTTATTTAACTTAGAATATTGATTATTCCTTATTTAATCATGATATATTCCATTGTACATAACACTTAGTTCTCATCCAATCTTACACTTTATTTGTTTTATTTTCCCTAGGATACAAATAAGTATATTAAGAATTATATCAAAGATATTAGATTATTTCTTATTATATTTTCTTATATTTCCAATGTAATATAGGAGTTATATATGTATCTAGTTTTCTAATGATGATAAATTGATCGATCCTATATAATGAGATCCCATATGTCATTTACTAATGTAATAAAGAATACATTGGATTTGGGTTACTGAAATAGGGTTTTTTACAAACCATCCCCTAAAAAAATCATCCCATTTTAATGTTGAAAATAAGGCCCATTTTCAAATATAATTTTTTTATGAATTCTCATCAGGAAAATAAATATTTCCATAAAATATTCCTCTCACCCAAAAATAGTTTCTAAATAAATCACTATGAACCATGATACCTTCATAATTCCTTTCTGAAATTAATTAATTTTGAAAAATGTTTAAAGACACAATTTAAATAAAATGATTTTAAAATTTAACCTTTAAAAAATTCCACTTTTTAAATTAGAACACCATTATCACCCAAAGAAAATCTACTAACCTCATTGTAAATAAAATAATATTCAAATTATACAAAATAACTCAAACTGGAAACCAAATTTTAAAATATAAAACCAATAATTGAGGAAAAAACTATACAACCTTCCATAACCATTCTAAATTGGGTTTCAAAAACAAAAACCTCATAAAATTTCTTTTCCTATATACACTATCATTTATATTAAATATCCTCTTAGAAAAAATAAAGCTTAAATTTCATAAGTTTCCCCATTTAATTTCAAAAAAATTCCTAAATTCCATAACAAAATTGACCACTTTAAATAATACCACATGAAAATAAACTCCCCATTTTAATTAAATAAAAAAAATAGGTTTAGAAAATCGATAATTTTCTCAAAAAAATTCTTTCACCCCTATAAAAACATTAAATACCCAACCACAAAAAAACATTACAAAGTTCATTGAACAAAATCTGATCCAACATAATTAAAACATCATTTAGACCCCCTTAGATTGGTTCAACAAAAAATAGAAACCACTTAAGTAGAAATTTGGAATGAATAGAGGTATAAAATGAATTTATATGTATGATATATATTTTTTCATCTATTGAACATAGGATTAGTTGACCATGTTCTGAGTATACCATGACATTTGATAAGTTTCTAGGACTATGTGCATGTTCTTATTATGGTTTACTAGATCATGTAAGCTAACTGTGTTACATTAGTTCCTTTAAATCATCATAACAACACATAATTAGACCCAAAAAATCATATTTTTACTCAAATGAGATCACAAAATCATTAGGAAAATTTAATTTTTAATTCAAATCAAAACTCCAACCCAGCAACCCACAGTGACTCAAGTCTTATAATGAAAGGTGGTGATCAGGTAGCTAATCACAATCTACAACTTGAGTCATGATAACAATACATATATCAATTCTACATAGTCACACCCAAGTAATAATAGGGGGATTAGATACCATTTTTACAATAACCAACCTGGTCCAATTCTAAACAAGGACTCTAGCTTGCCTATAACAAACCCAAGCTACGTTTCCAATCACCTCATGCTAGAAACTAGTGTCAGGGTCTCAAATCCAAACCATTAAGAAATATTTCACCCTAAAATGACATGAAACTCATGGATTCTATGGATAATAGGTCATGACCTAATCATAGTTTATATTTCCATTCCATTAGTATATAGGAACAAATAAACAAAAATATCAAACATAGTATATAGCAAGTAAATAAAGGCATCTAATCCAATGAACAAAAGAATAAGCATTACAGTTAAACTGAATAGTAAAACAATAATATACCTTTTATAAATAAATAAATTAATAACAACTATTACATCAAGGACAATACATAATCATCCAAATAATGATACAAAAAGAAAACCCAAACTAAACCACTACCATTAATCTTCATGTGACCATTGGTCACTCTATACATCCTAATCTAACCATCCTATATAACCCGAGCACCCAACACAAGGAAGATAGATACAATGGAACCTAAAAATAAAACACAAGAGCTACATACACTGAATGGTGTGTGCTTGATGTGAGTTAAAACAAGCTCAGTGGGATCTCACTAAGGAGTTTGTGAAATTTCCTTACATATATAAATTTATTTATTCTATTTTGAACAAAAATTTATAAAATAGTTTTTATACACATAGATACATAAAAAATAACATCAAATTTATTCCCATTTATAAAAATCATTTAATTTTTAAATTAAGATAAAAAATCACTGTGAAAAACTTTCATCATCCTTTGAATCTTTTATCAAAACATCCACTTTAAACCCATTTTTGAAAATAAACCTTTTTAATTTCTTTGTAAAAAATTTAATTTAAAAATAAAAATTCCACAGTCTAAATATAAAGCACCATAGAACCATACCATAAGGTAAGTATTGTAAAAAAGTAGAAATAGTGGTTCCCTATGTTCAAATCAAATAAGGTAACATAAAAGAAATAAAGTTATCTAAGGAGAATCATCTGGAATCATGGGAAATTTATAAACATCTTGTGAGGAGACCCTATACATACTCGAGGTGGAAGGATCTGATGACCTATTAATCCATTCCTATGTCTTTAACCTACCAACTACTCTAACATATCCCTAATGGTGACACTCATATGTGGCCTTTTATACCACATGGGATAATGTCCTTATAATTGGAAATATATATCAATTGCCTCTAAACACCCAGTTAGGATGTATAGGATTCCCATGAATTTAAAAATCACAAGTGATCAATCCAACATGATATATATAAAATCAAAACATAAATCTCATCTCATATCCAACAACCTTGTAAGAAACAACCCCAATTCGATTATCCATATCATAATGATAAAAAATATAACCCTCACGGTCATAATACATATCATAATGTCAAAAAATATCACTCTAAAGGGTCATAATTCATATCATAATGATAAAGAATTTCCCTCTCAATGGTCACAATCAATTTAAAACACATGGTCTCAATAACGTCTCATAAACACCATGAAATCCAATTAAAAAGTGTCAAGAATTCCTTACTAAAATCCAAGCTTGGTATGAAAATACACTTCTCATTGTTTGAAATTAAATTTCAAACTATTATTTAATATTAATCAATTTAAAATAATTTGTAAAGTTATTTGAATATAATTCCTAAAAAATTGTTCATTGAAAACCAAAATCAAAACTATGCCAAAACATAAATTCCATTCATTAAAAACCATTAAAAATACAAAATTCCATTAATCCAATTCACAACATAGATAGGGTCATTTAAATTTAAAACCCCCCTTCAATTTTGAACAAGTATTTAAGAATTTTTTATTACCAGTTCAAATTCATAAAAATATTTATAAATCAAATTCCCTTAAATACAACCTTAATTTTTATATATAAACCATTATAAAACAATTAATAAATACAATTTTACTATAACATATTTTCATGGATATAAAATAAATCATATATAAGAATCAATCAATAAATTTAATTCCAAATAAAATAAACAAAAAAAATCACCAACCTCAAATTGGATGGAACCATTCTAGAATGCATTGTATATGATAAAGGATTCTCAAAAAGTAAGAAAATTCCCTCTATAAGCCCTAGAAACCAAAAACGTGGATTAAAACCCATGAAAAATGTTACTATTAATGAATATACCATTATGGTTGATGGTAAATGTAACAAATATGCCCTACTAATAGCACAATCACTCCCACCATTTATGAAGGCCATCAGGTCCAAGACCCCCATGTGCCACTAGTTTTCCCATAGACGCATGTTGTTACAATATTAGGCACACCCATATACCTATATGAATCATCAGACTAATGGATATCCCCATAAGAAAACACATTCTCATCTGGTGTTCCTTTTCCTCACTCACACACACCTTGAAGGACATCCCATGATGTCACCCATCCTGACACTACTCTATTCCAAGCCTCGTATAAATGTAGAGTTATAATCAGGTAGGTACTTGAAAATAATGGTGCAAGTTGTTTATATGGTAGTAAATTTAGTCTTTAAACCCATCAAATTTATGAGGTGTTAAATTCTCCCCCACCCACATCCTCCTTAGGGCATGACATCCCCATTATGGACCCTACATTTCAACCAAGATAGTGCCATTACACTTTTGGATGGGTGCCTACTCTGATACCACTATAACAATTAGGCCCCACCAGCAACATAAGTACCACTCCTTTTAATATGGTCATAGGTTCCTTTCCCACAAGGCGCCACCAGTTTCCCCATAAACATATATTGTTCCCCCATGGGGTCCACCCGCATGCCCAAATGGATCAAGATACTAATGACTATCCCACACGACAACACATATTCTTTTAGTGTGCATTTTTACCCACTCAAAAAAACCCAAAACACTTATCAGGAGGTCACCCATCCTAACACTACTCCTGACCAAGTATCTCTTAACAGTAGAGTTGTGATCAGGTAAGATAAAAAAAAGAAACGAAAAACTTGTTGAAATGGGTATTAATAATTATTTTTTTTAACCAATTAACATTTTGGGATGTTGAAAGAAATATCCAAACTTATATAGAAGTGTTAATAAGGATATATAAAAAAATATGACCAAAGGAGGGACTACCAAATTGAAACCTCCTTAAATAAATGGAAGAAGATCACAAAATTCATGTATAACGGTGGAGGGACTCAACTTAATGTTCCCTTTTTTTGGATCGGCAATATAGGGGAGAAAATTGTTTGAAACCCCTTATATTCCAATGGGGGGATATTTAGAAAACACAAAATTAAATTTATGCCCATTATGCTTTGACGCATGAAGCATATAATCATGGAGTGAAGTTCTAAAAACCATAACTAAGGTTCATTTCCTAGAATAGTTCTGTAACAACTCAGATTTTCCCAGTTCCTTTTTATTAAATTCTTGTAAAAATTATGAGACTATACAATGATATGAAATGCGATTCTAAGGCCCAGAGTGCCCAAAATGATTCGTCGAAAAGTGTTAAGTTTTTAAATAGCGCACGTGAGTGGTTTTCTTGAAAAGGTGAAATAACTCCTAAAAAAGTTCCCAAATCAGAAATATGATGGCACCATTGCATTCAAGATAGTGAGTTTACCCTAGGAGAGACTTAACTTTAGTCGGCACAGGTCTCTAATGAGAAAACCCAAAAATGGCATAACCGTCAATAAAGTAATTAAATAAAATTATTTTATTTTTCAAATTCTTATAAATCATAAATGGTAAATTGGATTAGAAATCCGAGAGCACTGTTGATCTCATGAGGATGTGCTTTCTTTAGGTGGAGCCTAACCTCGACCGACACAGGTCGATGGTAAAAGTTATTTTTTAGACTTTTTAAAGGAGAATAAAATAAACTTAAAGAAGTTTATTTTATTCCCTTTTAATTCTTTTTCAGTGTGACAACACTACAACTTAGTGAAAGATCAACCCATTCTACTTTCATAAATGAAGCAATGCGACAAAATTATTTCAAAGTGAAATAGTAATTCTGAAACCTGTCAACATGTTCCCTCCATTAATTAGGGGTAGGGTCCAGCGTTAGAATTCATAATGCTGGAGAATTTCTATGAAACCCAGGAGTTTCCCTAAGGCAAGTAGGAGGAGTCTCTCTCACCGATGATGACATATCAAAGGTCCAGATTCGATCAAGTGACAATGAATCAATGAATGCCGGTGGAACAAGAATTGACATAACGAAGAAACTTCAATCTACGTCTGAAAGTGATACAACTTGAGGTAAGTGTTGTTATTTAAATACCATCTTTCAATATTCTTGGATATAAATGATGAAAACAGATCAACCCATGAATTGGTTGACCCATGGTTCGGTCATTCTTGCAGGAGGGTTCAATTTGTGGGTTTTTAACGGGAGATTATCTTGGTGATTTTTGGTTAAACATTCTAATGGAAACAAACCCTAATCGACACAAACATCGATCGAGGTCCGTTAATATTTGTTGATTCATGCATTTCCCCCCTCTATTATGTATTCTTCATGGGCATTCATTGTTTGTCCCATGACTCAACATTTGGAGATCGATCGATCATTGTGAAACTAATACTTGGGGCAATGATCTGAAATCGCAGATCTGAGATGGACTCAGCCCAAATGAGGTGCGACAATGATTTTGGTGAATGGATTGAGGTGGTGTAGGAGATATCACTGATAAAATGGATTTTCACCAGAAAATATCATGGCATGGATCAGAGCACTGAGCCCTGAGCTGTAGATCCCTAGGACTCCAAAAATGATTTAAGGTACGATCTGTATCCTTCTACCTTAGTTGTAGTATTTTTAGACACCTGTACATGTGTTTTACTTTTCTTTAATTGTTTTTGTTTGATACCTAGAGGTTCTAGTTAAAACTGTTGGCTTGATCCTCATGTTTAGAGACTCTTATTGGAGGAGACTCAATGATCACACACTAGTGCTGATAGTGTGACCTGACTCTTGGAGGCAAGAGTTTTGGTTGGAATCCCTTAGTAGTGGCATCGAGGCCATATGATTTCATTCTCAATATAGACTAATCCATAGTTCATGTTCATATTGATTGCATTAGGACAATTTTGTGGTTCATCCATGGTTATATAACTATATTTCCCTCTGTCGACATGGTGGAAAATCCTTGCATCTCTTCATGGACTCTGGTAGGTGGTGGTGAAACCTATTTCTATTCAGTTGTCTAGTCCAAACCTCAGTGTAGTGGATGTTATGAGTCCTGAAGTTTCTTAGTGAAGATGGAGTATAGGGAAATCTTCCTAAACAATTATCTAGGTTAACCTCTCCATCAAGAGTTATACTTCTGCATTGGTCTACACCCCGGGGTGGCATCAATATTTATGATAGTATATTAGATGGATTCGGAAGAGGTTCTTGAGCTAGGGGTGAAGATGAAGGGCTTAGTAAGACCCAGAATTTCACCCTAGTTATCCCCTGGTGATCTTCATTGATGAAATATTAGTGTTCTTGGCATCCTAGGAGGATCACACGAGACACTTGAGGATGGTCTTGGACCCACTTCTAGAGCACCAAATACACAAAAAGCTCTTGAAGTGTCTTTCCTGGATTCGAGAGGTCTTTTGTTTCTAGGACACGTCACCTCAGAGGCTGGGGTTTTAGTGAATCCAGTGAGGGTTGAGATGGTGTTTAATGAGAACTTCCCAACCCATAATCTAAAGTTAGTAATGGAGGTATTTTCATTGAAGATGTGGCAATACTACCTGATGGACGAGCAATACATATTCCACTTAAACCATAAGATTCTCAAGTATGTCTTCTCTTAGAAGGAATGTGGATTGAGATAGAGGTGAGTCCTATTGTTCCTATTAGACTATAACTTAGATTTTTTCTATACTCTTGGGAAGAGGAACGTGGAAGAGGATGCTCTTAGAAGGAATCTAGTTAGTAGTATTTAAATGAGGCATTGGGGTAGTTAGCCTCATTGCAGTAATCCTTCGAGGATGGGGATGGAGCAGCTTATCTCTAGTCGTTGGTTGTTACCCATCCACTCTTAAATGAGTCAGGAGCCACCACTCAGTGATACCGACTGTGAGTCTTCACATGATCAATTTTCTAAAGGTAATTCCCCTGATGGACATTCCAAAGGTGGGGAGCACATCATTCTTTTTTGGAAATGCACAGTTGTAGTAGTGGATTCCTAGAGTGGAGAGATGCATTGGGGTATGCATGTGGGTGTCAAGGCAGACACCAGGGATGACCAAACAAGTTAAATATGGGATTTCTTATTGAAATTAAAGCTAATGTCTTGTTTGAATCAGTTTTTTGGGTTGTCAACTCTCCGTTTCAAGCCTCTTTTCTTGGAAGGGGTTTCTCATTCTCTTTCTTAGGGTACTAGGAAGGAAGAGGGAAGGGATATCGATGGACTTCATGATGAGTTTACCAAATACTTATAGGAGACACGATACTATCAGGGTGATCATTGAATGACTCACCGAGTCAGCCAACTTCCTAACTACCTTGGAACAGAGTTTAGTAGAGGGCTTGAGAGGCCTTTATGAGTAAGAGACAGTCCGACTCTATGGATTTTCTTTAACGATTGTTTCAGATTGTGATGATTGGTTTACATCTCGCTTGTAAAAGGGATTACATGTGGTGTTTATAGAGACTGTGAATGTCATCCAGGAGTGGATAAAGAATGTATAGGTTCGTCTGAAGTTTTGTGATAGTAGATGGTGGAGACCTTTGGAGTTAGAGGAAAGAGACCATGTCTTCCTTTGGGTCTTGCCTCAATGAGGGTTACACATATTTTTGTCGGGGAAACAAGCTATCTTTGAGGTTAATAGTCCCTATTTCAGGTGCTATGTAGAGTTTCCGAGGTAGCATACTACTTGGACTTACCGAATAGTGGGATAAGTAACCAATTTCTCCCATGTGTCGTAGTTGAGAATATTCGTCCATAACTCTTTTTCACATCATAATCTCGAGAAATCTAGACATCAATGTGGGAGTTTCTTGGGTTGAGTACCAACTAAAGACCGAGGAAACTTTTTGGATGATATTTTCCCTTAGTACATGCCGAGTGGAAACATGATAATCTTTGATAGATCACATGGGAGTGAGGGTCTTAGGTTCATGCTTGTACCCTCATCGGTTTGCGTATCCCTTGGTTTGGCTTTTTGAGACATAAATCCTTAAGGTGGGGGAATTTAACGACTTGGATTTTCCAAATTATATTTTTAGAAAAATCTTGGAAAATTATGAGACGGAAAAATGAGACCGAATTTGATTTTGAGTCCTAGAGTGCCCAAAATGATCTATTAAAAATGTTATGTTATTAAATAGAATGTGTGGGAGGTTTTCCAAAAAATGTAAAATAACTCTAAAACAGGTGCCTAAATCTAAAATCTGAGGGCACTATTGCTTTAGGGATGGAGGGTTTACCCTAGGAGCGATGTAACTTTAGTCAGTGTGGGTCTCCAGTGAGAAAAACCAAAAATAGAAAAACCGTAAATAAAATTATTAAATAAAATTATTTTATTTTTCAAATCCTTATAACTCATAAACAGAAACTCAGATTTAAAATCTAAGAGTACCTTTGAGCTCATGAGGATGTGATTTACTTAGGAGAAGTCTAACCTCAACTGGAACAGGTTGAGGGTAAAATTTATTTTTTTAGACTTTTTCAAGGAGAATAAAATAAACTTAAAGAACTTTATTTTATTCCCTTTTAATATTTCACAGTGTCGTGACACTGTGATGAAGCAACCCATTATCCTTTCATAAATGAAGTAGCATGACGATGATATTTCAAAGTTAAATAGTAAAGATGAAATATGTTAACATGTTTCCTCCATTAATTAGGGGCATGGTCCATCATTAGAATTCATTATGCTGTAGAATTTCTCTAGAACCCTAGAGTTTCCCAAAGGTAAGGAGGAGGAGGCTCTCTCACCATAGATGATGGATCAAAGGATAGGATTCAATAAAGTGATGAAGAATTGATGAATGCCAGTGGAAGAAGGATCGATGTGACAATGCAACTTCAATCTACATTTGCAAGAAATCCAAATCGAGTCAGGGGTTGTTATTTAAATTTTTTATTTCCCCATTCTTGAATTTAAACGACAAAAACTGATCAACCCACAAATAGTTTGATCCGTGGTTTAGTATTTCTTATGGGAGGGTTTTATTTTAAGGGTTTTAACATGAGATTATCTTGGTGATTTTTGGTTAATCATTATAATAGCAACAAAACCCAATTGACACGAACTTTAATTGAAGTCCATTCATCTTTGTTGATTCATGACTTTCCTCCCTCTGTTCTTTTTCTATTGCAGGCATTCATCATTTGGGCCATGAATTGAAATTTAGAGATTGATCGATCATTGCGCAACTGATCCTTGGTGCAATAATTTGACCTCACAGATTTGGGATTGACTCGGCATGATGGGGGTGCGATGACGATGGTGGAAAATAGACCGAGATAGTGCATGAGATATCACCGCATGGATGGATTTTCACCAAAAAGGATCATGGCATGGATCAGAGCCCTCAATAGTGAATATGGTGACCTGAGGATTCTAGAACATATTCCTGATTAAAGAATGGACCACCAGAGTGCGTTCGGTGGCCTGTAGAAGAAGACACCGGCCTGCCGGCACCGGCGGCGGCACACAGCGGCAACGGCGTGCCAGTGCAGAAGAGGAGCCCATGATAACCACTTCAGAAAGTGAATAGGGGATACTGGAAGGTAGCTAACTTTTGTCTTCAGCAGATGTGACATCGAGCCCCAGTCTAGTTGGAGCACGGTGACGGGACCTCCCAGAGACCCGTAGGGTGGTTTGGAGACATGACACCTACCAAATCCTGGGATGAGAAGATCAACCTGCTCAATATGGCTAGGTTGGGTAGGCTAGTCGGTGCAGTGAGCTAGGCCAATGTAGTAGACCAGGCCTAGTGGGTCAATTTGGACCCGACGGGTCAGGTCGGTAGACCCCGGCTGTGTCTGGCTGGACCCAGACCCCACCTACCTATTTTTAGTAAAATATCCATTACTTTCAAACCGTATGTCCATTTGATGCGTTGTCTATAGTGTTGGGATCCTCTTGACAAGGTGGTCATTTTTATGTGGCTCTAGAGATTTTTAGTCAGACGAGAAGGGGCTGGTGGCATTCTATTTTTCTTTCCTATAAGGGATCAATGCAGGTCCTAATCCTGTCATATACGGTGATAGTAGAGATATATATCATACCCTTGGGCTTCTCTATGAAGGATAGATATAGGACACTGTTCCTTTCATAGAGAATTACCCATGTTCTGAAGTGAGTTGGCTCATCCCAGCTTTCTCATTGATTCCGTGGGTTGGAACATGGATCACACCGAGAGGCATGGTTGGTCCTCACTTCTCTTCATGGTACCTTAGATAGGGTTTGTGGCATGGCTGTGACCAATATTTACATAGTAACACACCCTCTATCTAGAATTATATATTCAGTAGGACTAGGATGTCCCCCAGGGATCCCTAGGTGCAAGACCCCCTATCTTTGTATTGAGATCTGATTCTTTCCTTCACGACTTGACCTGACAAGCGTGCTTTGGGTAGTTCTTAGTGTGTTCTCCTTGGGTGGGGCCCAATTTAGAGAGACCTCTTGTGAGGGTCCATGATTACTTCATATCTCAAGAAGATATTTCTCCTGGAATAAGATTTATTTGAGTAGAATCCTATGACCAAGGATTTGTTATGATATCAAGACTCCTTTTCTCAGTGAGATCAGACATCTCAGGGAAACTTTGTGACATATCAAGACCATATGTTCTATTAGATACTTTTGTTCGACTTGTTCTATGTTATTTATTTCAGATAGCTCGAGGAGTGGGATCTCTCAGAATTGGGGGTGCTATGAGCATAACCATATGGCTGATAGTGGATGAGACATTTCATCTTGGAATACTTTTTGAGTATACCTAAATGTCCTTTTTATATGTGTTGTTGACATATACCTATGTTTAGATGACTGTACCTTATTAGTGGTGTTTCCTTTTGGGGCCTTTTACTTTGTGTTTAGGGTACCCTACTGAGTATTATTTTACACACCCCTACACAGGCTTTTCCAGCATTTGTTGTATCTTGTGCAGTTGACCGCTGCTTTCATGGAGTCCTAAGAAGAGTAGGAGCATGACCAGACAATGCCTTGTGAGATCATATGAGTCGAGGTGTTTCCAACATCTTCCTATAATATCTTTTGTACCTATTTTTATAGGTTATACTTTTTGGTTGTCTTTCTTTTAGTGGGATTGTATTTTGGATCAGTTGTACTTTACTACTTTACTTTTTGTCGTACTATATTGTTGGGTTGTAGTGAATTGCATTCATTTTCTTTACTTAGTTTATTCTCTCTCCAGCTACTATGGCTTAGATTTGGGTGCATGTGTATAGGTTCTCAGGAAAATTCCTCCCATTTTTGGGATATGCCTACTCGGCACTAGTCTCCATCCCATAACCTATCAGATGTGGGCTTGGGGTAGTCATGATACATGCCCCAGGGGATGGGTCATGACAAGTTCATAGTGTGAAGAGTTTCATTATTAGTGTAAACTTATCCAGATTAGAAAATGGGGATTTCCTTACGATAGTTTACAATGGGATTCATTTAATTCATTGTGTGGACCACTATAGGCTAGAACTGTAACTTCATGGGGCTCCCTAAAGCACACTAAAAACACTAAAAACCCAAAAAAGAACCTTAAAAAACTTTATAATTAAATATTATACATAATTAGGAAAGTTCAGGGTGTGATAGGTAGGGTAATCTAAGCATATGTATCCCAATGCACCAACATCAACCATAGTAAGAGCATGACTATTAGATATTTGTTTTTATAGACACTACAATACCGTGATAGAGTGACCATTTATAGAAATATGAATTTTCAAATAAACTGATTCGATGTAAAAAAAATCATATATGATGTTTCAATAGATCCATTCAACAAGTACTCCATCCAGATATGAAATTATGAAAAAAATAACAATTCTTCTTCCATACTATTAATATTATATATTTTTTTTTCTAATTAGTATTTTATATGGGTTGAATGTAAATTCATAATGTTTCCTTTGGGTGATACCTAGACTATCTAAATCTATGGTAATACGTCACTTTCTAGTTATATTCAATAATATTGGTTAGGTCATGGTTGGAGGGGAAAGATGGTATTCTGAAATTTTTATCCCTTGATGTGTTCCAACAACCATCCATATATGGTCTAAAATGGAAAGATGATTAGTTCTAGAGCCCCCCTTTGTAAAATATGGTCCAATTTTAGATATATTTTTCTAAAAAATTACACTATGTGGTTTACTAACATTCATAATTTTTGTTGTATGCACAGTAAAAATATGTATTCCCTAGCTCTTGATTGTAGACCCCTCACTAGAAGAACTCTTCCACTGAAAAACATCACTATAAACCCAACCAATCGATGAATTTAAATTACTCCAGGCATGGTTTGGTACCCAAATTCTATACACTAACCTTCTTCTAGTATTAGCTAATAAACAACCTTGGTTTCCTTAGTAATTTAATTAGAATAAATTCACATTTTTTACCATCATATTTGATCCATATAGGTTATGGAATATATTAATACATTCACAAAATGGAATATCTTGGTTGGGTTATGTCTTCTTAATTATATTTTCCAAATCTATAAATAGTATCTCCATTGATAGTGATAGATGTTTTCTAAAATCATCCCAAATATTGATTGTGTAGATAATTTAATCATATATATCAAAAAGTAATAAAATTATCCAAATCTTTTTTATTTTTCATATGTCAATATATAAATCCCAATGTAATAGATTAAATATTTTAGTCTCTTTAATAGAGTTTTTTTGGTAAATGATATGATTATCTTGTTAATATACTAATACATGTATGGCCTATAAAACCTCATATAGTCTGGACACTTTTTTTTGATATTAAAAAAACACATCTTTAGAGGAAAAATAATCCCATTCTCACACATTAGTAAAATTTACTCCCAAGAAGATATCATAACATAAAATCCAATAACTTTTCTATGTTAGTTGAGGAGGAGTAATTAGTTACTATGTAATAAAGGATAGATAAATAATGGGATTTAATCTCCTTTTCCATGATCATTGGAAAGTACCAAAGAATATAAGAATCACTAACAACTTCTTCCAAAAAAATCTACCTATTTTGGGAAATTTTCACCCTATGTGGCCTGTAGAAAATTCAAAATAGTTGAAGGTTGTATCTTAGTGATGAGATGGGAATGTTTATAAATAATCCAAAGTCATAAAAAAATATAAAAATCTAATAGTGTAATATTTTATATAATTTGTATAATGGTATTTTTAGGGTTTTAATCTAGGGTCTGATATAATTTACCTTTTTTGGATTAATTTCTTTAATTATTTTCTCAATTTTCATAGTGGCTATATTAAGAGAGTGAGGATGATTATACCATCTTGTTATTCCTATAATAATGTGAAAAGTTGGTCAATTTCCACTAAAAATGGTATGAGTAATCTCAGGATACCTAATACATTTAAGAGGGGGTTAAAAGTATGAAAATTTAATAAAGTAAATATTTTAATCACTAACACCCTCAGTAAAGTTCACGTTTGCTGAGGTATTAGAGAAAAAAGATTATACATAGAAATTATGAGAAATATCTATTCATGGAGGTTAACTCTCAGTGAAAAGATATATAATATTCTATATGATTCATTAAGGTTATATTTTATCTCTATTTCGGGATTTCCAATCACTTATAAGGATAAAAACAACATTTCATTAACCACCTTTTCCAAAATTATAAAAAATAGGCTAAATTTTTTCATTTTTTCTTATAATTTAACATATTTAATTTTTAATGGATCTAATTATGTGGGGAAATTTTTTGGTACTCAAAAAAAAATTGAAAAATTCCTTGGAAAAATATTTATGAATTTTTTGTTTATAAAAAATGATTCACCATTCAAATTTTATCATACACCAAGGTGAAATATCAGTGAAGGCCAAGCTCAATGCTTAATGCACCCCAAGATAAAAACTCATTGTGGGTTATTATTGAGGATCATTATATGAAAAGGTATAGGATTGGGTGGTAAAGATACTTTGACTATAAAGAGATCTTTTGAGTTACCATTTGGTGCAAAGAGGAACATAATAAGGATAAAGTTAAAGGGATGTGATACAAAGGGGATTTTAGGTTTATCATATCACAACTTATCTAATCTTTAATAACAATAAAATATAAGGACCCAATATTTATTCAAACCATAATATTGAGTTTTAAAATCAAGAATTAAATTTTAATCCTTCCCATGAACCTTTTCAGGTTTATATTTTTAGATAATTGGGTCAGAACTCTTACAGAACAAACTAATACATTTCAAATCTAACACATCCACTTTGAATCCATTTTTTCCAAAAAAAATTAAAATGATTTTTGTTCTTTCCATTCAAAATATTCATAATTTCTAACTTGAGCTCGTCATTTTTCATACTCATCCTTAAAACCCTTGAAAAAACATTTAAAAATGTGGGTTAAGAACAGAAATCTCAGTAAGGGATATAAATAAAAGAATAAAGAAACTGATTAGTCCATTTCAGAACAATGATATCATATGAGAGAGTTTTCAATTAACATAAAAGTATACGAGCTTAAATAATAGTTTAATTAATCATTAAATCATATTTACTGCCAAGATTTTTTCATAATAAACTTTATAAGAAAACATAAAGGCAAATAATAATCACGAAGGTTTCTTAAAAATACTTTAGAACCTAAGAGCTTTTTTCTTAAAAGCATATTTTTTAATCATAAAGGGAATAATCATTCCCTTAAATAAAATATCATTAGATTACCTTATGAAATAAAAATATTTCTATGAAAAATAATTATAAGGAATATAAAATTCATGTAAGTTCCTTGAGAAATCATATTTATATAACCATTACAATACCCCTTAAAAAAGAGATAACCTACTCAGTTAAGTCCAATATAATTCTTCAGAAAACATAATCATTACCTGATAAACAAACGAGCTATATCTAGCTCACCCATCATCATAAAAAATTTCTATGTTCTAAATCATACATGTAATACATAAAATCATGCACATATCATTAATCATATAAAAATATACTTTAAAAACAATAAGAATTTTTTTTGGATATTAATATTTCTTTCTCCTTCAAAACCTCATTTTCAAAACTAACATACCTAGAATAAAGGAAATAAGTGTTTTTATTTGAATAAAAAATGGAATATTGTAATGGAATACAAATAAAAAATAATGGTCCTAGGAGTGGGAAACTTAATTGACATCATATAAATAAAAAAAATTCCTTTTTTATATTATAATGAATGTCAAAAAGTCAGTTTGAAATATAAAAAACATTCCTTTTGATGAAATTTTAAGAAAGTCGAAGGATTTTTAAAATGAACTTTTAATTCAACTATTTAAATATTTACTCATCCTTCAAATAATATGGACATAGAGAGAAAATTTTTATATACAAACCATCCAAGAATTTTAAAACTAGGTTTTTAGATAAAAAACCCTTACCTTGTCTCCCAATATTCCACATATGTTATTCAATTACTATATAATAAACTTAAATAAATTAATTATTTTCTTAAGATCATTTTATGGTTTATTTCTTTTTCAAAACAACGTTTTTTTTCATTTATTACCATTTCTTATACAGTTACTAAATAAATTAAGTTCATGTCAGACATTTTGAGGATGTTCAGATTATAATCCCCAAAATAACTTTGGTAGGTTGAACATAATCAAAGGGGTCAATGTTCTATATTCTATATAATGAAAATTGTAACATAATTATAATTTTTATAAATCAAAAAAATTTATATCTTTCTAGGTAAACTGGTCATGAACAAAATACACAAGTTCGCGAGGCGATAGTCCCCACATTCACACAAGTCATGCTTTAACTTTTTATTAGATAAAAAATAAAAATAATAATACATTATCCTTTCATAAT
Organism: Viscum album; assembly: GCA_963277665.1. NCBI lineage: Eukaryota > Viridiplantae > Streptophyta > Magnoliopsida > Santalales > Viscaceae > Viscum > Viscum album. The sequence goes on along the minus strand of OY728137.1, from coordinate 191,996,626 downwards.
ATTAAATAATTTTTTAAAAATAAAATAAATTTATTAAATAAATCCTCATAACCCACCATGATATGTGGTTTTTAAAAATTTAAGTACATCGCTATGTGGATAATGTAGTCCTTACATATACATGTGTGATGATTATGCTTTTAATGATTCGATTGGTATGAATATAAATGATATATTATATTTATATAATAATAATAATTTCATTAATATCCTATATTTACATTAAATACATCATAATAACCATTCATGAAATATGGTGATGAGAAACGAAATACATCAGTTTGGAAGCCCATAGTCCTTACATACACACAAATGATGGTTTTGTTTCCCATACGCACGAATGAAGGTTTCGTTTCCAATTTCACAAAAAATTGATAAATAAGGTTATTAAATTAATATAATAACATCTAATTATATGTGATATAATGATGTTATTATATTGGAATGTCTAGGACCTAATTGAAGGAGGTAAAACAATAAGAAAAATGAAAATGCTCGGTTAAGACTATTACCTTCTCTCTAAAGAACCTCCTTTGGATATATCTTTAAGGACCCCAAGGATGGTCTTTTATTAAGATAAGAACATATATAACAGACATAATAAAGTTAAAAGAGTTTTTCATTTGGTTTATTAGAGATAATTATCTTAATAATTTCTAGGTAGAGAACAAAGGTGGTGTCCTTATATAAGAGAGGATAGAGGATCAATTGGAGTTACTTAATGTATTAAATTAATATAAATTAATGTTCAAGATAATGTGAAAAAATGATATATTTTAAGAATAGTGTGATTTTAAATCTAAATAACATCATAAAATTAAAACTTAGACAAGTTTAGTTTATGTTTTAACACTTATCTGTTAGTTTTAACCTATCATTAACCATTTTAATAATTACCACAATAACAATGTGTTTTTACTCTTTAGAGGTAAATAAGATTACAATAAAAGGAAAAGTGACCCGTAAGTGGAATGTTTTTTATATTATCAACCCTATTATTTTTAAATGGATATAGAAAATATATTTATGGATTTTAAATCAATTTAAAAAATATTATCTAACATAAAATAACATTAAATTCATTTTTGGGACTCTTTAGATAACTGATTTAAAAAAAATAGAGTAATTTATTTTGATTATATAAAAGTTTTAAAAATAAATAATAAATTATTTTTTTATAAAACATTCATGTAACCCCATAACTAACCCCAAAAAATATTACTTTTAGAGTTTTTAAAATCATTTAATTGATTTTTCTACTGCTATTATAAGAACCGTGTCAGCATTTCATAAGTATTTAAGGTAATTACATCATCAATAAAAATTAAAAATATATCAACATCATAAAAAAATTATTCATATTCAAAATAACCTTTTATAATAATTCATAATTTTTTTACCCCTATCAACAAATGTTATATATATTTAATGAAATAAATAGAAATTTTGGAATTTACCTTAACATAAAATAATATAAAGGTTATTATCAAAGAAAAATGGAACTAAAATTCTATATCATATAATATTTCAAGGGTTTGGTAAAATTAAACTCATTAAATAGATTAATTTTTAGATATAGGGTTTTTATGAATCCTTTTAACATTAGTTTTAACCCTAGTTATCCTAATTTACCCATTATTGTGGTCATAAATATTTACTATGGTTACTATACATTATGATCAAAAATAAATTTGAACTATTTACCATATTTTGAAATGTTTATTCAAAATATGGAATACAATTTATCAAATCAAGCCTCTTTAATTAGTGTAAATCACTTTTAAAATAAAACCATAATTCGTGGTGAAAAAAGATTTCCCAAAAGAATAATTTAAGTAAAAATTTATTTTTATACAAAAAATAATGTATAATATTTATCCCAATGACATAAATTGAATTGGTTTTAATCATTAGAAACTAATTATAATTAAAAATTAATCTAATATAGAATGTGACTTTGAAAACCCATGAAATTAAAGATAGTTTTCTTAAAAATCATCATTTTTTACTATTCTACTAAAAAAATTCTTTTAAAGAAAATTAACAAAAAATCAGTAACATACTAGGTTTTTTTGAACTTGTAAAATTTCAGAGGAAATTTTAACTTTTATTTTTGGTTGATGGGAAAACTATTGAATTGGGATTCATAACATAATTTTGAGAAATGGAACATTTTAGTGCATTTTGTTGGATGGGGGTTAATTCTTAGTAAGTGTATTAGGGGTTTGATTTGATTTCAAAAGAATTGATATTTGAAAAACAAGATTCTCATGGAATAACACTTTAAACATAGTTGTCACATGGTTGTTGTTAACCGTTAAACCCAAACTGTGTAGCCTAATTGAACTAGAGAATGGTTCGAACAAACCATACGAGGTGTCCAGTAAACTATGTTAAGAACTTGTAATAAACTAAAAAGTGTTATAAAATGATGTACATGGTTTGAAAAACTATTCAACTAGACATGTGATGTGGGGTTACCTTTAGTTAATGGAACTTCGTGGTTGGATCACATCTTTCTATACTATGCAGCATAACCATGCAGTTTATTAAATAGGGTAAATTTACCTATTTCCCCACCCTTCCTTATTTCTTTATTCCTCCTTTATTGTCCCATTTTTATAACTACTTCAGTTATGTGTTATTCATATTCTACCTCTTAAAGTCCTAGGTATATATCCTTCATTTGAACTCCGATTTGAGCATTATCATGTTTGTTAGATAGCTAGCAAAGAGGCTACTGGTCCTCTTTATTCCTTTTTTATTTTATCTCAATATTTGAAATGATATTTCCATATGAGAATATTTTTCCTATTTTTAGGGTGTCTCTAAAATCCTAATTTCATAATTTATTCTCAAATTAAAAAATTATATTGTATGAGTGAGAACCTACAAGCATAAGGTAAGTGGTGTATAGAATTATCCATGTTTATATGCATGTTATGGGATGACAATTTAAATATGTGTGAGTGGGGTGGCATAGGTGAGACCTATAAATTAATGATTTTATTTTTTGATTATTATTAAATGATTTTATAGGAAACTCCTTGTCTATTAATATATGTTGAGCCATGAATGGAATGGTATATGTGAATTGGGTTTCAAATTTGGTTTGGCATGAGGCGGCGATCGATTAAATTAATTATTTTTTTTGTGATCATATGGGCACTATAAGAACATATTGGGCTTTCCCTGAGGTGCTTGGGGTGATGTGGATAATTGGAATTAAGGTGATAGGGTTCATCTTGTTGAGGTGGATGTTGATTACTATGAAAATTTTGGTTAATGAGTTTCTCATGTACCGATGGAGATCTTACAAATGTTGTTTCTTAGGTATTGTTAGTGATTTTTTTCTCACCATCATTTACCAATATATCCATTAGATTCTTGATCAAATAGGAAAGGACATAGTGAGGAGTGGTGACCACTTTACTATAGATGGAGGCCTCCAAAGATTTACCAGCATAGGGGATGGTATTAACTATAAGTTATGGAGGAGGTTCTCGCCATAGAAAACCATGGTTAATGGTGTGTAAGACCATAAATTATGGGTTGAGGATTTATATATATGTTTGGGACAATAGGCCAGGATTATTGAAGTAAGGATATTGTCATGCCTTAGGATATCGATCTGTCATGCTTATGGTGGTTCATTATTTATGAAGGATAGATCTCATTATTCCATAGGATGTTGGTTTATTGTTCCAATGATGGTTCATTATTTATTGAAGGATTGGTATCATCATTCATTGGGATGTTGGGCTGTTGAGGTTATGGTGATTTGATGAACGAATGTCTGAGGAAATTTTGAAATATTTGTTGGGCATGCTGCTGGGACACCATTTGTACTCGACATGAGTCTACATGTGTTATTGGTAGGAATGAGGTGTCAGGTGACATTTTATTGAATATATACCAAGGTTTTATGGTGGTACGACTCACTAAGGATACATCATTCCTTTTACAACAATGGTAAAATTGGGTAAATGCTTCCTCATGGCTATTAAGCATGAGTAAAGCAATTTATGTATTTTATGAATGAGTGTAGGTTATATTAATTTATCAATGAAAATAATTTTATAAATATGGATATAAGATAAAAACACATTGGTGGTGTCCTACTGAGTTCATACTCACACCCTAAATGGGTCCCTTAGGACACGTGTCGACTTTGTGGCTTTGATATCAGGTAAGGGACCAGGATCATGCACTGGACAATAGTAAGTAGGGATGTGTAGGTTCATGCGATAGATGGCAGATGGATCATGGGGGTTCTTCTACATTTATATAGAGTATCCTTTGGGATTTTGAGTATATTCTTATGTGATTGACCTCTGGGAGATCTGGCATGTTTTTTATTACTATTTTTCATGTATACATTATATGATATGTATTGTTAGTATATTTTAGCTTGTTATTTCCATTGTTTATTATTACTTTAGTTGAGTTTTTCCTTTACTTCCATAGTTATTAAATTATATTTCCATTATTATTATATCATCATAGAGTGTATATAATCCACACTATCACATAATTATAACCTCATTTCTAGTCGGTAGCCATTAACATATAGGGAGTCATGCCTAAGGCCCAATGGCCCTCCAACCCTGAGCACCAGTTTAGTGGATCATGGACCGGGGTGATATAAATGGTACCGGAGGTTTATCTTTTCCTTTTTCTAACTATTTGGGTTGTATTAAGCCAAATACTAAGATCTATTTAGAAATATTAAAGGATCTTGTTTTTGGGTATAAACATCACCATGCAGGGGTCATAGAATGAGCTGCTAGAGGTAGGAAATGATGTTATTATTTTTCTATTTTATGACTGATTGAATCTCCAACTCAAGTGGGATGTTATTAGATTATGATCTTATTAATATTTATATGGTATGGAAGGGGAAGAGTATTTATGAATCATGGTAGTCACTTTGGATCACATGACATGTTTATGTGCTTATGAATGTTATCTATAACTTCAGATATATGAAAAGGGTTTAGGTTATTAAAAGTGTCATCAACAGGATAAACAATCTTTTCCTGTATAGTCCCTTCCACTAATCTAGTCCAGTTATATGGTTCCTGATGATATTTAAAAGTGATCCTATATGTATATTTCATGTGGAGCCTAACTCTGATATTTTTAAGAAGGGATAGGTAAAAGGGGTGAGGTGATTAAAATGTCAACAATAAGCTAAAAATTATTTTTCTATATACCTTCTTGGTGGAATTCTACTAAACCAACCCAAAATGGTTATATTTTATATAGATGACATGTGATACCTAACTTTGATATGGGTAGGTAGGGGGCCATGAATCCGGATGATTTGTGATGTGGGTGTGGTAGGTAAGTGTAAGGGTGGTGAGATGTGATATCGATTACAACTTTCTCTATATGTGATATATGATTGCTATTACTGTTATTGACCATAGTATTTAGTCTTAAGTAAGATTAAAACTAGAAAGGTTTGATGGATCATAAGGAGGGTAGATATGTGGTGCAGCTAGATCATTTATGAGTTGAGTCCCCTGAGGGTTAGGAAAAGTCCCTTGAAGTTCAAGATGATCATGATCCATAGGTTGAAGCGCCAAGACTGGTAGGGAAGCATTAAATATTGGTAGATCTTGGGACATGGATAGATGAGAAGATCAAGGTGAGATTTTTATGACTCATAAAGACAATTGATAGGGGAGCTCAGGTAGCTGAGCCATCCATGGACTATCTAACACATGATTTCCAGTCTCAGCACCCACCATTGTTTCAGGGTGAGGGTGTACTGCAATATAACAACCCAAAGTTTTATCAATGGAAATCCCTTTTTATAATTATGACTTATATTATAATAATATTAGGTATTAAAATGATATATAATGATACTGAATACTATGTGACCTGTAACAACCCGAGATTTTATGAGAATTATTATTTTTAATTTCATTGATGTCTTGTGTTTTACGCTACACCAAGATTATCTTGCGCTATACGCAACACTGTATTAGCTTGCAGTATACACAACACTATTCTTGGCTCGTGTTACACACAATTTCAAGTTCGTTTTGTAGAAATTATTCTATGAAACATTAAGTATAGAATTTGTTTAATGTATAAATTAAATATGGTTGTATTTTTTTATACGCAACAACGAAGGAGTCTTGCACTACACGCCACCCTGACTTGGCTTGCATTACACGCAATCGTAACCTTCCTCGATAGCGTGTGTAGTACGCAATACCAGATTTCACTAAACAACGATATATTGTTATAACATTATTATGGACTAGATGTTATGAATATTATTAACTACATTTTGAATTTTATAACATTATTATTCATCTTACATGTTTTCTAGAACATGGTATGAGAACAAAATAAATTTTTCGGGTAGAATAAGTATTTTTCAAAAAATGTAGTTTTGCCGCCTTTTGATGGCGCACCCACTTTAAATCTAGTTTTTGACATGTTTATAAGTTAAATTTGACAAAATAAAATTCTTACTTGGAATCAGGATATAAAAATTTAATTTGGATAAATTATTCATATTATTCTCATAACTTTCATATTTTGATGAATAGTAAAAACACGCTATATTTTAATTAAAAACAACTTTTTTCATTGCAATAATTTATATGGATATATTATCTTTTTAATTGGTTTTAAAGTATAATTAGAATATATTTTTACCATTTAATCCAATGTTGGTCATTGGAATTAATTTCACTTTGAAATTTGACATAAACAAGTGATGATCTTTTGATAGTTATTGTTTCTTAAAAACATGCTATTTGTTTTGATAACGGGAATTAATTTTAAAATTAATTAATGCCACTTCTATGTTTTGAATTTGAAAAAATAGACATCATTTTTGAATTCTGAATATCAAATATAGCTTAGGCTGAATTTTTGGTATTTTCTGAAAAACTTCAATTTTTGATGAATAGTGAAACCACTGAGTTTTTGGTTTAAACCGACTTTTTATTTAAATAATAATTTATTTGATTTAAATTTATTTTATGTCAAAATAGATAAATAATACTTACATAAGTTCAATTAAATTCATTGGAATAATTTTATAATAATTTTAGATTTATAAAAATTTTATTGAACTTTTCACCGTCTTTTACCCACCTCCTAGGAGCTTTTGCAATTGTTCATAAAACATAATTTTACCACTTATGTGAGTTGAATTTTGAAAATCCGAGAGACACGGTTAATATCAAGTAGTAAAATGTGGTTCAATTAGATAAAAATAATTTTTAGTGAATAGTAACTTTTTACTATTATTTACCACGATTAAAGGTAAATAGGGTAATTCAAGGTTAAAAGAATATTATAATAATTCAATATTACCTTAACACTTGTAAAAACCTTATTTTATGAGTAGTGGCCAACCATGGGCATCCTTGGGTCGATTTTGGGACCCCATGGAGCCACTTATGAATGACAATGACACATTAGATTAATTAATTTAATGTAAAGACCAAATTGGCATTAACAAAAAATCCTTTAGTAATTAATTTTTATAAAAGTATATATAAATTATATTTTATACTATAAATATTCATTGGAAATCTAAAAATATTTCCTACATTTTTGTATTTTTTTTATAATTTTTAGACATCAAATAAATTAAATTATTTATGACACAATAATGATGCAGTATTTACCTCATTAATAAATGATTTAAATAAATAAGATTATAATGATTAAAATATCATCCAAAACCTGTAAAATTCCTATTGGATGATTTTATTTCGAATATGAGTCATCTTATCTTCAACATTAATGTGTTTTGGACCTCTTGAAACCGAAGATAAGTTTATAATAAAATAATGCTTTCACACTTTCCTAAAGATCCCCTCCACTCCCTTATAAAAGGAGACCACTTCTATGAAATTCCTCACACCTCTCAAGCCTTTTGGCTCATCACAAATCTTCCCAAATAAGCTCCCTCAATCCCTCTAATCCCCCTTTAAGCCTTAAATTAAGTAGAAGACCCTCCAAGAAGTCCTTTTGGTTCAATCCAAAGGAAGTTACCCAAATTAAAGGTAATAATTTCTGTTAAGTTGTTTTCTTTTATTCTACTTCTCCAACACCTAAAATCTTTTTAATCCTTTATTTTGTGACAAAACTAGCATAATAAAAATACTAGGATGTTGATATGAGAATTATTAGAACTACACTTACACACACCTCATTCTAATGGATAAAGAACATAATGTTTCTGTGATGGCAAACTAACGCCTCACGAAACGATGATTGTTTGATTTTATCCTACCGCCTCTCATGGTGGCCATTATGAAGGAACTATATTTATATATTATATATATTATGTTTATTATTTCTTTATTCTTCTTTACTTCCCAATTATATCAAGCCTTTATGGTTTCCATAGTTGGTAAATACGATAATCTCATTTGAGGAAGTGCGGACTACCGCCCCCTCAAAGTGATGTGATTCGTTAATGCCTTATGTGGGATGTATAAAAGATAGAGTTAATGATATTATATATGATATTATACTGGAATTATAATATAACTATGTATAATTATGTTTTAATTACATTAAAATAATAAATAGAAATGAAAGTAGCGTTCATGCGTACGTATGGTTTACCGTCTCCATGAACGGTGCATTTCATGTCTTACCTCCATATGTTATGTACTATTATAAATACATGTATATGCTGGATATATAATGAATATATATGATATATAAATCATTATTTACATTCTGGAAGTAAATAAATTATGATATAAGTAATAATAACATCAATAACAACAAGTCCAAACACGTACGATAAATAAGATGATTTTACCCAAAACGTTGCTTTAACATGGGATTTACAAAAGAACGGGTAATATAAAGTCATAAGTGAACCATATATGATATTATAATAATTAATATGATTCTTTAATAAGTCAATGACATTATTTAAATCATTATACAAGAGGTTCGGATACGTACGAAGCATATCGGACCTAAGGTAAGGGATAACCTTTCCAATCTTGTTCTTATCCGAGATTGTTTATTCGTAAGTATTTTCTGGGGTTATTGTTATCATCCAAGTCCATGTTTTCTAAAAGTGTTTTTATGTATGTTTAATTTCATTTTTAACCATTTTGTCTTTTACTACATGGTATGTAAGGAATCTTTCTTTTGTTTACGTTATGAGGTAATTTTTGACTTTTCCGACAAAAGTACGAGGAGAATGTTTTTTTAACTTATACAGCATGAAAAGATGTTTATGGTTTTATAAATCCTTATTTTCATGAATCTTACTCAAAAATATTTCATGACTATTTTAAAAAAAATCTCGTTCTTTTAAAATTGCATAATGTTTTGTGAAAAGAAATTGATTTCGAAGAAGAAAGGATATTTTCCCTAAGAATTCATTTCAAGTGTTTTATCAAAACCATTTTTCCATCTATGATGACATTATTTCATATGTGTATGTTTCAAGTATAATGTCTCTATGATTTACATGGTTTCAATTGTCTTATGATGAAATGATATCCATTTGTTTTATATGGATTATGTTATGATGGGATGATGTTTATGAGACCCATTTTTATTCTTTGGGTTATGATGAATGATTTATGTTTATGTTGTGGCACAAGTAAGAATGATTTAATTATGAGATGGGTGGGACCTATGTCTCCTTACAATGCATTGGGTAAAGATTTATATCTAATTATATAGACATGGCTGGAACGATAAGTAAATATGGTTCAGTAATACAGGGCTGGAACGACAAGTAAACCCGGTTCAGTAAGGGACTTTGTCCACTAAGATGGTCATGGCAGCAATTCCTTGGATACTATGGAAATCATTACATGTGATTAATGGATGCCAAAATTACATATTTTATTCCCATTCTAGTTTATAATGATTAATGTTCCTTTATGATCTATGCCTTATGTACTTCCGTGTTTTATGCCATTGCCCAAGATTTTGATGTTTAAACATTATGTTCATGTTTTTAAGTTCAAATGTATATGATTTGTTTTATTTTATCCATGATTACCCTTATTGAGCATTTGATCTCACCCTTTATATGTTTTCTTTTCCCCAGGACTTAAAGAAAGGTTTTAGGTAAGAAAACCAAAAGGGAAAGCTCTTTATGGGAGATGTTGAAGATCTTTCACCACAATATGAAGATTATGTTTCGAGTTTCCAAAGACACTAAACTATTATGATCCTTGAGTTTTGGTTTTCGTTATGTATTAAGTATTCCTTAAAAGTAATGTAATGTCCATGTATGTCAAGCTTCGGGCCTCGACAGTTGGTATCAGAGGAAAGGTTTAGTTAACCTTTGGAAACTAGGATGCGAAAACTTTAGTGAGATCCCTAGAAATATTTCTAAGGTATGTCTAGGGATGTCCCTAAGGTTAAGTAGATTTATAGGTTATAGTCCTAGAATTACAGTAATGATATTATAATTAAACCTAAGATGTTAGATATTTAAGTTACCCCCCCTTTATTATGTTGTTTTACCTATCATGATTTTTGCCTCTCACACTATTCTTTTTGGGTTTTAGAAAATGGCTGGAAATAGGAGGATTCACGATAATGGAGAATATTATGGACAATGGAATGATATTATTCATGATCATGAAAATAAAATGGGATTTGGAAGGCGAAACATCATTATTATACCTAATCAGCAATCTCATTATATGATTAATAATCTCAGATTTGGTAAGTTTCCCGACTCAGCTAATAAGAGAAAGATGGAGTTTCATGATGACCATAGAGGAAAGAAAGTTCAATTTCCCTCATGAAAGTCATGTGGGAAGAGGCATTAAGGAGAATGTTTCAAAGGAACTGGAAGATGGTTTGGGTGTGGAAAAGAAGGAAACAAAGCAAGTAATTGTATAGGAAAAGGTTCAGTTAACACCATGGACAAGGATAATGGTATTTCTAAGATATCAACAAAAGTTAAGTGTTTTAAATGTGGAATGTATGGGCATTATGAAAACCAATGCCCTAAGGGAAAATCTCATAAAGTGAATTAGCATGGTCATATGGGTAGTATTTATGTGGATGATGATGAAGGGACTACAAATGATATGTGAGATGAAAGAATTTTTCAAGCTCGGTCAATGGTTTAAGATGGTAGTGGAATGATTACATGTTTATCAAGAGTAATGTTGTATAAGTAATCTCATGGTACTATGGAATAAAGAGACATCTAAGGATTGTTACACTGTTGTCTTTCCTTAAGTTTTGAAAGTGTATGATGAATGGTACCGGTAACCATTAAATTTTATTTAGATATTTTTGGAAAGCACCTAATATGCGCATAAAGAAGTGATAAAAAGATAATGAAATGTTTGATAGTATTAATGAGCTCATGAATTATATAAGGACAACGTGATATCATGTTTTGAGTATAAATAATTTTTGGGATTTTGGTATGTGGAAAGAGTTAACTTTTGACAGAATTCATGTTTTCACTAAGGTTCAATGGGTATTCATTTTTCTAGAGAATACATGATTAAGGTATTCACATGATTGGAATGTGATCAACAATATATATCAGGGATAAATAATGGTATTCACATGCTCAGTAGATGGAATTTCTAGTAATTGTTTTTTTATACTATAAGCTTGGAAATAAGTATTTTGGATAAGCCTAAATATTTGAAATGGATTATATTGGACAAAAGTTAGTATTGTTTAAGGCTATAACTGTTTTCTATATTATCGATGGAATGTCATAATGATGTAATTTTAGAAAAAGGACAACCTGCAGGATGGGTGATAGTCCGTCGCGTTGGACAAGACTGTGGGAATCGAACCCACAACCGAAGTGAGACAGGCCTTTATTGCCTACCACTGGCCTACAAGAAGTCCCTGGTTAGTAGAAATTAGTTTTATTTTATTAAGAAGTATGATAGTTGAAGTATAAGTCCATTTTTGGAACTATATACGAATAATATCACCATAGATGGACTTATGTATATAACCTTTGCTAACCTTATGTTTGTGACAGATGGAATGACCTATTATTCTATCGCATGATCCGCTAAAATTTAATGGAAAACAAATTCAACTTCATTTCTTTAAGAGATGAAGTGGAAATTGTTCAAGACATGAACAACAATGAGATTGTACCAAAATCAAGTAAGAATTTATTTTAATTCCAAAATTCTTCAACATTAGGGAAATTATCTTGAAAGCCAAAATTTTTTTTCCTAGTACTATTATATCTGATGAATTAGATGGTACCTTAGATCATCACAAATCTATGGCTTTGTGATTGTTGTATTTTTCATAGCCCTGTTCTCTACCACTCTCCATCAGAACATGATGGTTAGATTTTTCTTCCATATCCATATTTTCACCTATGTTATCCTATGTGGAAACCCAGTGATTAGTTAATTTGGGTAACCATAACATTTCCTACTTTAGTTTTTAAAGATATGTTTTGGTATTCCCTATTACAATGTGGGTTTCTATGAAAGAAACTCTCATGTGATAAACCGTTTATAACCCTGACAAATTTCGAGGGAGAAATTCATTTTAAGGGGGTAGAATGTAACAACCCGAGATTTTATGAGAATTATTCTTTTTAATTTCATTGATGTCTTGTGTTGTACACTACACCAAGATTATCTTGCGCTATACGCAACACCGTATTAGCTTGCAGTATACACAACACTATTCTTGGCTCGTGTTACACACAATTTCAAGTTCGTTTTGTAGAAATTATTCTACGCAACATTAAGTATAGAATTTGTTTAATGTATAAATGAAATATGGTTGTATTTTTTTATACAAAACGACAAAGGAGTCTTGTACTACAGGCCACCCTGGCTTGGCTTGCATTACACGCAATCACGACCTTCCTCGATTGCGCGTGCAGTACGCAATACCGGGTTTCACTAAACAACGATATATTGTTATAATATTATTATGGACTAGCCGTTATGAATAGTATTAACTACATTTTGAATTTTATAACATTATTATTCATCTTAAATATTTTCTATAACACGGTATGAGAACAAAATAAATGTTTCGGGTAAAATAAGTATTTTTCAAAAAATGCAGTTTTTCCGCCTTTTGATGGCACACCCACTTTAAATATAATTTTTGATATGTTTATAAGTTAAATTTTAAAAAATAAAATTCTTCCTTGGAATCAGGATATAAAAATTTAATTTGGATAAATTTTTCATATGATTCTGATAACTTTCATATTTTGATGAATAGTAAAAACACGCTATATTTTAATTTAAAAAAAAAAATTTCATCGCAATAATTTATGTGGATAGATTATATTTTTAATTGGTTTTAAAGTTCAATTATAATATATTTTTACCATTTAATCCAAATCTGGTCATTTGAATTAATTTCACTTTGAAATTGGACATAAACAAGTGAAGATCTTTTGATAGGTATTGTTTCTCAAAAACACGCTATTTGTTTTGATAACAGGAATTATTTTTAAAATTAATTAATGCCACTTCTATGTTTTTAATTTGAAAAAATAGACATAATTTTTGAATTCAGAATATCAAATATATCTTAGGCTTAATTTTTGGTATTTTTCTGAAAAACATCAATTTTTGATGAATAGTGAAAACACTGAGTTTTTGGTTAAAACCAACTTTTTATTTAAATAATAATTTATTTTATTTAAATTTATTTTAGGTAAAAATGGATACATAATACTTATATAAATTCAATTAAATTCATTGGAATCATTTTATAATAATTTTAGATTTATAAAAAATTGTATTGAACTTTTCACCGTATTTTACCCACCTCCTAGGAGCTTTTGCAATTGTTCATAAAACTTAATTTTACCGCTTCTGTGAGTTCAATTTTGAAAATATGAGAGACATGGTTAATATCAAGGTGTAAAATTTGGTTCAATTAGATAAAAATAATTTTTGGTGAATAGTAACATTTTACTTTTATTTACCATTGTTAAAGCTAAATAGGGTCATTCAAGGTTAAAATAATATTATAATAATTCAAAATTACCTTAACACTTGTCCAAAGATTATTGTATGAGTAATGGCCGACCATGGGCATCTTTGGGTCGATTTTGGGACCCCATGAAGCCACTTATGAAAGACAATGACACATTAGATTAATTAATTTAATGTAAAGACAAAATTGGCATTAACAAAAATCCTTTAGTAATTAATTTTTATAAGGGTCTATATAAATTATATTTTCGACTATAAATATTCATTGGAAAGATAAAAATATTTCCTACATGTTGGTATTTTTTCTATAATTTTTAGACATCAAATAAATTAAATTATATATGACACAATAATGATACAGTATTTACCTCATTAATAAATGATTTAAATAAATAAGATTATAATGATTAAAATATCATCCAAAACCTATCCAATTTCTATTGGATTATTTTATTTCGAATATGAGTCATCTTATATTTGACATTAATGTGTTTTGGACCTCTTGAAACCGATGATAAGTTTATAATAAAATAATGTTTTCACACTTTCCTAAAGAGCCCCTCCACTCCCTTATAAAAGGAGACCACTTCTATGAAATTCCTCACACATATCAAGCCTTTTGGATCATCAAAAATCTACCCAACTAATCTCCCTACATCCCTATACTCACCCTTTAAACCTTAAATTAGGCATAATACATTCAAGAAGTCCTTTTGGTTCAATCCAAAGGAAGTTACCCAAATTAAAGGTAATAGTTTCTCTTAAGTTGTTTTCTTTTATTCTACTTCTCCAACCCCTAAAATCTGTTTAATCCATTATTTTGTGACAAAAAAAGTATCCTAAAAATACTAGTATGTTTTTATGAGAAGTATTATAACAAAACTTACACACAACTCAATCTAATGGATAAAGAACATAATGTTTTTGTGATGGAAAACTAATGCCTCACGAAACAATGATTGTTCGATTTTCTCCTACCGCCTCTCATGGTGGCCATTATGATGGAACTGTATTTATATATGATATATATTTTGTTTATGATTTCCTTATGCTTCTTTAATTCCAAATTATATCAAGCCTTTATGGTTTCCATAGTTGGTAAATACGATAATCTCCTTTGAGGAAGTGCGGACTACCGCCCCCTCAAAGTGATGTGATTCGTTAATGCCTTATGTGGGATGTATAAAGGATATAGTTAATGATATTAAATATAATATTATACTGGAATTATAATATACCTATGTATCATTATGTTTTTATTCCATTAAAATAATAAATAGAAATGAAAGTAGCATTCATGCGTATGTACGGTTTACCGTCTCCATGAACGGAGCATTTCATTTCTTACCTCCATATGTTATGTACTATTATAAATACATGTATATGATGGATATATAATGAATATATATGATATATAAATCATTATTTACATTCTGGAAGTAAGTAAATCATTATATAAGTAATAATAACATCAAGAACAACAAGTCCAAACACGTACGATAAATAAGATGATTTTACCCAAAACGTTGCTTTAACATGGGATTTACAAAAGAACGGGTATTATAAAGTCATAATTGAACCATATATGATATCATAACAATGAATATTATTCTGTAATAAGTATATCACATTATTTAAATCATTATACTGGAGGTTCGTATACGTACGAAGCATATCAGACCTAAGGTAAGGGATAACCTTTCCAATCTCGTTCTTATCCGAGATTGTTTATTTGTAAGTATTTGCTGGGGTTATTGTTATCATCCAAGTCCATGTTTTCTAAAAGTGTTTTTATGTATGTTTAATGTCCTTTTTACCCATTTTGTCTTTTACTACATGATATGTAAGAAATCTTTCTTTTGTTTACGTTACGAGGTACTTTTTGACTTTTCCGACAAAAGTACGAGGAGAATGTTTTTTTAACTTATACGGCATGAAAGGATTTTTACGATTTTATATAGACTTATTTTCATGAAGCTTACTCCAAAATATTTCATGACTATTTTCAAAAAAATCTCTTTCTTTTAAAATCGCACGACTCTTTGTGAAAAGAAATTGATTTCGAAGAAGAAAGGATATTTTCCTCAAGAATTAATTTCAAGTGTTTTATCAAAACCATTTTTCCATCTAAGATGACATTATTTCATATGTGTATGTTTCAAGTATAATGTCTCTATGATTTACATGGTTTTACTTTTCTTATGATGAAATGATATCCATTTGTTTTATATGGATTATGTTATGATGGGATGATGTTTATGAGACCCATTTTTATTCTTTGGGTTATGATGAATGATTTATGTTTATGTTGTGGCTCAAGTAAGAATGATTTAATTATGAGATGGTTGGGACCTATATCTCCCTAAAATGCATTGGGTAAAGATTTATATCTCATGAGATAGACATGGTTGGAACGACGAGTAAATCCGGTTCAGTAATACAGGGCTGGAACAACAAGTAAACCCGGTTCAATAAGGGACTTTGTCCACAAAGATGGTCTTGGCAGCAATGCCTTGGCTACTATGGAAATCATTATATGTGCTTAATAGATTCCACAATTACATGTTTTATTCCCATTCTAGTTTATCATGATTAATGTT
Source organism: Viscum album (assembly GCA_963277665.1). Lineage (NCBI taxonomy): Eukaryota > Viridiplantae > Streptophyta > Magnoliopsida > Santalales > Viscaceae > Viscum > Viscum album. The sequence goes on along the minus strand of OY728137.1, from coordinate 191,980,083 downwards.
TCTTTACGATCTATGCCTTATGTACTACCATGTTTTATGTCATTGCCCAAGATTTTGATGTTTAAACATTATGTTCATATTTTTAAGTTCAAATGTATATGATTTGTTTTATTTTATCCATGCTTACCCTTACTGAGCATTTGAGCTCACCATTTATATGTTTTATTTTCCCCAGGACTTAAAGAATGGTTTTAGGTAAGAAACCAAAAAGGGGAAGATATTTATGGGAGATGTTGAAGATCTTTCACCACGATTAGAAGATTATGTTTCGAGTTTCCAAAGACACTAAACTATTATGATCCTTGAGTTTTGGTTTTTGTTATGTATTAATTATTTTTCAAAATTAATGTAATGTACATGTACGTCAAGCTTCAGGCCTCTACATTACCATTAAACATAATTTTTTCACTTCTGTGTTTTGAATTTCGAAAATCTGACATACACAGTTGCAATCAGTTTGATGTTTGGAGTTCGATAGGGAAAAATTAATTTTTGGTGAACAATAACCTAGTCATATGAATAGTAATCTACCCTTATGAATAATAATATGAAACTTAGGAATAGTAAATCTTACAAAATAATAGTGACCTTACCCATGAATGATTAAATAAAATTTAGCCATCTTATAAGTGACAATTTGACCATAGTAAAAGTATTACTATTTTTTGTAAGTCCTAAATAAAAATTTATATTTAATTAATTAAAAGAAAATTCATTTTCCTAAATTTTTTTCATAAATTAAAAATTATATGAATTCTAGTTTTAATATAATTTTATAAGACCTTATGTAATTTTTGAAAGCATTATAAAATCAGGTTTAATTTTAAAAACTATATTTTCCAAGTAAATTTTGATTTTAATTAAAAATTAAATTAATCACAGTTAGAAAGTTATTTTTGAAAAATAGAATTCATTTTTTTATTCTAAATGTTGAAAAATGGTTAGGGTGAATTTTTGGGTTTTTTTTTCTGAAATACATGAATTTTTGGTGAATAGTAAAATACAATAATTTTCCATATAAATATATTATAATTTAAATCCACTATTCTTGACATCACAAGTGATGTAAGTATCCAAATCTCAATATAACTTGCCCTATTTACTATTCTTGGTCATATAATCTCCACTATTTCTTATCTTGGTGGAAATTAATAAACTAATGATTAAAATATTAAAAAAACCCCTCTCTCCTCCACTATAAATACCACCTTTCACACACTCATTTTCTCACACCTCTCAAGCTTCAATACTTTTATAAAATCTTCCCAAAAATCTTCCCTATACCATATTACACGTCCAAGAGCTTCTGGTCTCTTCAAAAGACCAATCCTATGTTCCTTAAATAGGATCTCAAGAGGAGGATTTAAGAGGTAATTCCCCCTCTCTCTTTTTATTTAATTTCTTTTAAATTTCAAGTTCTTTTCTTAATCTAGTCCCACCTATCCTCATCCAAATGGTATGGTAACTCTAGTATAGTACCTATTATGTAATTTAATGATGATAATGGGATAATATATCATCCAACCACCTTCTTCTCTTCTTTTTATTTTAGAAAAGAAAATGTTTTTCATGAGGTGTTAATTTATCACCTTCAAGAATGACATGTTTTCTTTTTTCCTTTACCGCCTTCAGATCTGGTCATGAAACCATTTTTATGGTTGAAATAGATTATATTATATGTATTATATCATATTTAATTTTTTGGAACTAACTTATGTACATATTACTAAATAATTAAACAAAACAAGTTCGTTGTGGTTGAAAAACTGTCCGAATTAACCCAAATGATCATCATTAAATTCTTATCTAATAATCCATTATCATGGTATATGAAAAAATTATTTATAAGATCATTTCAAGTTATTTAAAATCATAAATAACATATAATTACAATTATGGATGTTTATCCATGCTTTATATGAACTTCCATTTATGAATACAAGAGAACTGTTCCAGAAATTGAAAAAAACAAACACTCCCGAACAATGGATTTAAACTCTACAACTCATCCAAAGGCCCATAAAAGAATATAATGAGACCATAATGAACCATATTCATGTAAAAAAAATGTTATTTAATTTTTAATTAATGAATATAATGTGGTTATATAGGACATTAATGTGAATAAAGTGTTTAGATACAAGGTAAGGGGAAATTCTCAAACCCAACTTTATTTTTTTTGGGTTCTCCCTCTTTCACTCCATGTTCGATATGGGTTATCCTTAAAAATAATTTATTCATCATTATATTACATTTTATAGGATATACATTTTCTCTAATTTATTTTATAAAAAATTCAATGTTTTCCAAAAGAACCCTTCTTTCAAATAAACACACCCTTTTTACTTATTGAGTATTGTTTCACTATTCAATCATGGTTAATGGTTCTATGTCAAGAATGATATTCCATGTTTATTTTTGAGACCAATTTTTTATAAAAGTATGATTTATTATTTGAAACAAATTTCCTTCCATGGGTTATGTTATGTTCATGTTTTACATATTTTGAATGTGGAATGATTGATAATGTAAATATTATGATGTGACGAGTGCCCCCAGAATTATATAGCACAATATGAGTGTTTGAATGTCATGAGTGCACCTGGAATTATATAGTGCTCCAACACATTATGCAAGGTTATGAATTTCATGAGTAAAATATAAATGATGCATGAACATGATTCTAGCATTGTTCACAATTATGTGTGGTAGTTGACCACTAAGACATGATGTTTCATTTTTGCACATTGCCACATTTCAAGTATTTTATTAATGCTTCCTATCATGTTCATGATACTTTTCCTATGTTGTGATTGTGATCACACATTTTTATATTGTTCATATTTATCCTCTTAGTTTCCTTTTATCTCACCCCTTTTTATGTTTATCCTTAGGTGACTACATGTACTAAGGAAAGGTAAAGAGCCAATAAGAAGCTAGAGAAGAAGGAATTAAATAAATTTTTATTCTTGATACTGTAAATGTTAGGTTTGGTCCAAGTTTTCCCAATAAACTAAACCTATAGATCCTCATGGTGTGACACTGTTATGTTTTTTATCTTTATAATGATGTAATTGTAATGTAAGAAAAGACAGGGTCACTATAGTTGGTATCGGAGGTAAGGTTTAGTTAATTTGGGAATTAGGATTAGTAAACCCTAGAGAAAACCTCTAGTATGAGACTAAGTACAAATATTCACACAAGAAGCTTTACATAGGGGTCTCATAAGTCATGATTTTAGTGTAATTTTTTTTAAAAATGAATAAGTTATTTATTCATGACTTATTTACTTATATTTTGTTCCAACATTTTCTATTTTAAAAAATTGCGGGAACTAGGAGAAACTAGGGAAACAACCCATGTAAGGGCCAATGAAACGATTGTCCAAACAGAATCCCCAATGATTTGGGAGGTTGAGTTAAAAACATCATTGTGATGCTTACCCAAATATCTCTAGTAATGAATAATAACCAGAATAATGGGAAACACCCTCCTTCACCAAAGAGGGAGTAGCTAGATATCGAGTGTTTTATGGAGCAATGACCACCGACGTTTAGTGGATCTTCTGATCCATTAGTTTCAGAATAGTGGTTCAACTCAATGGAGAAGATCTTTTCTATGCTCCACTATTCTGGGATAGAATGAAACTTTATCCATTTATCGTCTAGAGGGAGAGGCCTATCAATGGTGGGATTTGATTTAGAACACTAAGCCAAGATATGAAATTGAAGAGATGGAATGGGAAGTCATTAAGATCACGTTTCCTAACAAGTATTTCCCATGAACTCTTCGTACGAATATGGAGAGAAAATTCATAGAGATAAAGTAAAAGGAAGGAAAATCTTTCATGACCTATGAAGAGAACTTCACAGGTATTTCTAGGTACACTTCGGGTTTTTTTATCAAAAATGATAAAAAAATTGATAGATTCTTTAGTGGGTTAAAACCACACCTTCGAAAGGATCTTGAAGTTTGACACTTTGGGTATAAGGCCCCAACCTTAAACCTTACTTAATCTTGAGTTATTACAAGATTACACATTGAGGATCTTTTCAGGTTTAGAGTTTTAGAGAATTAGATCATGAAACTTGCATTACATTCCACATTTAAACAAAGTGGTCACATAAAAGACAGTATTCATTCTTCCCATCAACGGAAACATATTTAAAATAAAACATGGATTCTTTCCTGACACATCCTTAACACTATCATCACATCATGTAACTTTCCCTTGACCTGTGAAAAACATTTCAAAAACTTGGGATGAGAATAAAAAGCTCAGTAAGGGTTATAAAAATAAGGAAAGGAAACATGAGTTCATATATACATAATAATGAAATCATACTTTACCCATAAAACATGGGCACTTTAACATACCTCATCAAATCATGAATAAATCATAGAAATCATAAGACATAAAAGGTAACTTGAGGCATTAATAACATTCTTACGCAGGGAGTAACCCTCTTGGTTATGTTTGGAATACCCACCACAGTATATTCCCTAAATCTCTTCGGAGAAACCTTAACGTTTCACTCCTTCACGTTACCCAATGCATTGGAGAGCTATATCGGGTTCACCCGCCCTTAGTGTATCACAGAACCACCTGTCTTCATAACAATGCCCAAGAACCATAACATAATCATAGCACATAACATAAGAATAAAGTAAATATACCATTCCCACTTTTCAATAACAATATAACATTTTAAGATATTGAAATAATGAACCCATTCAAAAAACCATTTTCAAAACCATTTAAAACATTTAATAAAGAGATCTTTGAATCAAAGTGTCCCATACCACTTTGAAGATTTTAACATTTTAAAACATTAATAACCATATAAATAAATCCTTAAAACCATTTTGAAAACATGGATATTAACGATAAATATTTATAAGAATAAATCATTAAAACATTTAAAACGATATTTTAGTTAAAGGGTTTTTAACAAAATGAGAGACACTTGAATACAATAATTATGGAATAACATTTAATCAGAACTTTGTAATATCATGAGAATAAAGTAATTCATGATATGATATTCCAAAGGACATTATATACACCATATAAGAGTGAATTGGTGCATAACAACAATGAAGTATCAATAGAAATGTAAAATGAGATGAAATCCCCTGTAAAGAAGGTACCCTTAAATTAAGGATAAATCAATCTCATAAGTATGTGTGACAAATATAAATACACTCAATATAAGTGGATATTAAGTGTAAAACAATAAAATTTCATTCACACATATTCAAAGGAGGACATATTCAATAACTACATGTTGAACCCAAATAAATCGAAATTGGGTTAGGAAGTTCCCTTGGTAAAATTCGACAGCCTAACGGCATCACTTTAAAATTCAGAAAATGAGTTGATGAGAGATAAAAAGGGTATCTCATCACTTGGACATAAAATGTACATCAATAAGGATATATAAGAACATATCCCAACATTACAATATGTAAATTAAAAGACCCAACAAAATAAGTCTTTTAAAAAGAGGAGGGTGAAAGGTTCCCTTACCGACTTGGGTATCTTTCGAAACATACACCCCATGAAAGAAAGACAATTCATCATTGATGTAAATAATCATAAAAGAAAGTATATTACACAAAGAGTAGAATAATGGGCAGTACATACACCACTCAAAGGAAATTTTGGCAAATGTAGCATAAATCTCTCGGGAATAAAAGTGAGATGAAAAATCCCTTACGAAAACTCGGCAGCCTAATGGCGCCACTTAAAGCTTCCAAAAATGGATTTATGAGATAAAAAAGGTTCTCTCATAATATGACCATAAGAATTAAAGTATGAGGAATATAAAACAATATCCCCAAACATAAGAAAGATGATCTTAAATGAAATGACATAATAGAGAGTACTTAAAAATAAGGAGAGAGGTTAGATCTCTTACGAAAATTCGGCAGCCTAACGGCGCCACTCAAAACTTCCAAAATGGATTGATGAGAGAAAATAGGGTTTCTCATCATATGAAAATAAAAATTACAGTAAGATTAATATAAAATAACATCCCAATCACAAGGAATATGAGCTTAAAAAGATGACATAAAAGAGTGTACTTTAAAAGAAAGGGAGGGGTAGGATCCCTTACCTCAAGTCCAACTTATCTTGTTCGTTTCTTTATATTCCTGAATAATAAACTTTGGTCAATTAATAATTGCCTAATTACCTCCTTTAGAGATTATTATTCAGTTCATATCACATATTATAATGTTATAATAATTGTTTAATAATGTTAGTTCATATCAGACGTTTTTGCTGATGTTTGGTACATGAGTCAAAAATGAACTTGTTTGAAAAAAGATTTCCCATGTAGTTATATGTAAATAATTTCCAGAATAGTATTAATGATTAAAATATCATATATATCCAGTAAATATTCATTTTATACTATTCCATATCATTTGGAGATAAAAACGAAAAGCATCGTTCATGGAGACGGTAGGCCGTACGTACGCATGAACGCTACTTTCATTTTTTGTCATATTAATGGAATTAAAACAAAATGAGAGAGATATATATATATGTTATAATTACAGAATGATATACATAATTTAGATGTAATATATTACATATATATCCATTATATATATGTACTTATAATATTACATAACATTTAGGGATAAGAAATGAAATGTACCGTTCATGGAGACGGTAAGCCGTACATACGCATGAACGCTACTTCCATTTCTATTTCATATTTAATGGAATTAAAACATAATGATACATAATATTATTTTAATTCCATTATGGTATCATATATAATATCATTAAATATATCCTTTATACGTACCACATATGGTATTAACGAATCAAATCACTTTGAGTGGGTGGTAGTCCGCACTTCCTTAAATGAAGATATCACGTTTACCCATAATGGAAACCATAAAGGTACGCCATAAATGAAAAATACAGAAGCTTAAGTAAAAAATAAACATATTAGATATCATATATAAATATAGTGTCATCTTAATGGCCACCTTTGAAGGTGTTAGAATAATGTTGAACAATCATCGTTTCGGGAGGCAGAAATTCACCATCCACGGAAATAGTATGTTCTTTAACCATTAGATGTAGGTGTGTGTAAGTGTAGCTCGAATCCTTCTTATAAAAACATCCTAGTATATTGAAGATACTGTATTTTTTACAAAATAAATTAATAAAAAGAGTTTAGGGGGTTGAAGAAGCAAAATAAAACAAAAAGACACAAGTGAAGACATTACCTTAAAATCAGGTAACTCCCTTTGGTTTGAGCTCAAAGGCTTCCTTGGGAAGACTTCTTCCCAAAGTGAGGCTTCAAGGAGTAATAGAGGGAAGTGGAGAGACAAAATGGGCAGAGTTTGGCTGAGCCAAAGGCTTTGGGAGTGTGGGTAAGGAGGTAGAGGTGGGGGCCTTTTATAAGAGGAGAGGAAGGGAACTCTTGTAAAGTTACAAAATGTTACTTTATTTTCAAAAGAGTTTCGGATTTTAAAGGTCCCACATTGATGTATTTCGAGGATAAGGTGATAAGGGTTCTAAATACACTCATCAAATAGGTTTTGGACATGTGTGGGTCTTAGATATTACATTATCTTTCCATTTTATTTAAATCGTTAAATAATGAGGTCATCGCTGCATCATCATGATGTCATAAATAATTTAATTTATTTAATGTCTAAAAATTATAAAAAAAGACTACGATGTAGGAAATATTTTTATCTTTCAAATTACTATTTATAGTCAAAAATATTACTTGTATAACCCCATGTAAAAATTGTTTTAGTAAAACATTTCATGTTTGCGTCATTTTTACTTTTACATTAAATAAAAAGATATTTATGTCATTTTCCAACCAAAGTGGCTCCATGGGGTCCCCAGGTTGACCCATAGATTTTCTTGGTCGGCCATGACACATCCAATGAAGGTAGGACATGTTTCTAGGTCATTTTATTTTATTAAAACATTATTCTTACCATAAGCTACACTAATTAACTCTAATCGCGATTAAAAACTTAATAAGTTACTATTCACCAAAAAAGTATTTTTATCCCATTGAACCAAATTTTACTTCTTAATGACAACCATGAATGTCGGATTTTTAAAATTTGAAATAGAAAGACGGAAAAATTGTATTTAAACGGAAAAATCAGTTTTTATAAGTACCACTTAGTGGTTTTCACTATTCATCAAAAATTGATGTTTTTCAGAAAAATCCCAAAAATTCACCCTAAGCTATATTTGATATTCTGAATTCAAAAATGAAGTCTATTTTACAAAATTCAAAACATATAAGTCACATTAATTAATTTAATAATTAATTCCCGTTGTCAGAGAAAATAGTGTGTTTTTATGAAATAATAAGTATCAAAAGATTGACACTAGTTTAAGTTTGACTTCAAAGTGAAATTAATTCCAACGACCACTATTGGATTTAATGGTAAAAATATATTCTAATTTCACTTTAAAAACAGTTAAAAAGATAATCTAATCATATAAATAAATTAGATTAAAAAGAGGTTTTGAATTAAAATACAACATTTTACAGTATTCATTAAAAAAAATGAACTTTATCGGAAAGATACCAAAAATTTACACAAAGTAAATTTTGATGTCCCGATTCTTAAGAAGAGTTTTATTTGGTCCAATAGAATTTATAAGAGTGAACAAAACTATATTTAATGACGGTTCTCCATCAAAAGGCGATAAGTGAACCTTTAGTGAAAACTAGGGCATATACGCCTAAAATTGAATTCTTTCCGTATTTTAAGCCTTTATCTTTTATTGGATAAATGTAAAAACATTTAAAAACATATATAATCATATTTTAGTTATTTCTATCCATTCCCTCCAATACAACGGCTACATGTTAACTACCATTTAAAATAATATTATTTTATTATTAGAGTGCAACGTAAGATTCCCAAGAAACTCATTGTTGCGTGTTGGGTACGCCATCGAGCATAGCGTCCCCTTTAAAGTCATATTAATATGTTATTCACAAATATGGATAAATATGAAAATTTCATATTCTTTATTTACCTGGGGTGTTACATCCTTCCCCCCTTTTGGGAATTGCGTCCTCACAATTTTAAAATTGAGCTTGGAAACATCCTTGAAAGTCCCACACCGGAACAAGAGTCGGTAAAACAATCACTTTAAAATAAAGAAATATAAGTACAGAGGTCACCCAAGTTAACCCATACTAGGATTCCATGTAGGAAAACATGGAAATGGAGGAGAAAACATAGGGTCATGTTCTGATGGAGAGTGGTAGAAAACATTTTTAGGAGAAAGTTAACCACAAGAAAATCAAAAACTTGTGATGGGTTAAACAGTATTCGATTCCCCAGTAGGAAAAGTTAATAAACAACATTTTTGTTTTAAGTTACTTTTTATTGAGGAATTTATTCATAAGGAAACATAATCACTTATCATGTTGACTTTCAACTTTTATTAGATTCCTTACACAAACTCATATCTTCTCCAAAAGAAGAGTATTTAGGAAGACTTGTTCACATTAAGAGTACTATAATCAACTTCAAGAGAATTACCTAATCCAAAAAAAGAGAAATATATACTTCCCATGTCTTTAGACTTTAACCAAAACCAAAACCCAAAAGGTTAGTACAAGATCAGATAATCCAGAAAAGGATAACCCTTTATAAAAAGAAAATCTATTCTTAATCTCCAAAATTTGTCCAACAAAACCCAATGTTCAACAAGGACCATCCGATAAACAATTTTTCCATAAAATTCTTCAAAGTAAACCAAACTAAGATTGAAACCCAAATATTTGAAGGATTTAGTCACACAGTCTTCCAAGTTAAATCATAACATTTATCTCCAAACAACATCAGTTGCTCTTAATGTCTCGTATTGAAAAATAATTAACCTAATCACATATCCTCCATGATAGGTTAATAAATTTCCATAGATAACCCAAAATCAACTTAATCTTAATTCATAGAATCATATAACTAAAAAGAACCAGTCAAACTAACCAGGGACTTCACGTAGTCCAGTGGTAGGTGATAAATACCAGTCGCACTTTGGTTGTGGGTTCGATTCCTGCAGCTTTGTCCGACGTGACGGGTTGTCACACGGTCTGCGTGTTGTCCTTTTTCCAAAACTATATAATTCTTAAAACATTCCCCAAAACGAGATAAAATCTTCAAAAATAATCATAACATATTTTAACCTCAATTTTATCTCATCCCTTTCATTTTTCAGCATATCATATAATAACCCATAATTACCTCAAAAGTAAGGATCATATAAACTGTAATGGTTACCTTTATAATTATTACCTGAACTTCCACATTGATTGGTCATCTCGTTCATGATGCATTAAAGATCATACCAAGGTTCAAGTGGTTGATCATGACTCCTTGATAGTTGGTTTAGAACAACCACGAGTTTCCTCATTGAATCCCCCATTTTATCTAGTATCTTAATCATAGAACCACCACAGTTTCCTTCAAACCTGTTGTCTCTTTGGTGCCTGCTAGATCCATCCATTCACTAAAAACAGAAATGTCAGTGTGAGTATATCAAAAAAACCATCATGTACTAATGAGAAGGTAAACACTAAGATACACTTACTCATTCACTTTATCTAAAACTAGGACTCTTTCTGAAATCCTAACCATTATGGTAATGCCACTTATGCTTAAATAATACCCTAACCTCTAAAGTTATCTAAACTGACCTTTGATACCAACTATAAGGCCCCAGCCTTAAACCTTACTTAATCTTGAGTTATTACAAGATTACACATTGAGGATCTTTTCAGGTTTAGAATTTTAGAGAATTAGATCATGAAACTTTCATTACATTCCACATTTAAACAAAGTGGTTACATAAAAGACAGTATTCATTCTTCCCATCAACGGAAACATATTTAAAATAAAACATGGATTCTTTCTTGACACATCCTTAACACTATCATCACATCATGTACCTTTCCCTTGACCTGTGAAAAACATTTCAAAAACTTGGGATGAGCATAAAAAGCTCAGTAAGGGTTATAAAAATAAGGAAAGGAAACATGAGTTCATATATACATAATAATGAAGTCATACTTTACCCATAAAACATGGGCACTTTAACATACCTCATCAAATCATGAATAAATCATAGAAATCATAAGACATAAAAGGTAACTTGAGGCATTCATAACATTCTTACATAGGGAGTAACCCTCTTGGTTACGTTTGGAATACCCACCACAGTATATTCCCTAAATCTATTCAGAGAAACCATAACGTTTCACTCCTTCGCATTACCCAATGCATTGGAGAGCTATATCGGGCTCACCCGCCCTTAGTTTATCACGGAACCACCCATCTTCATAACAATGCCCAAGAAACATAACATAATCATAGCACATAACTTAAGAATAAAGGAAATATAACATTCCCACTTTTTAATAACAATATAACATTTTAAGATATTGAAATAACGAACCCATTCAAAAAACCATTTTCAAAACCATTTAAAACATTTAATAAAGAGATCTTTGAATCAAAGTGTCCCATACCACTTTGAAGATTTTAACATTTTAAAACATTAATAACCATATAAATAAATCCTTAAAACCATTTTGAAAACATGGCTATTAATGATAAATATTTATAAGAATAAATCATTAAAACATTTAAAACGATATTTTAGTTAAAGGGTTTTTAACAAAATGAGAGACACTTGAATACAATAATTGAGGAATAACATTTAATCAGAACTTTGTAATATCATGAGAATAAAGGAATTCATGATATGATATTCCAAAGGATAGTATATACACCATATAAGAGTGAATTGGTGCATAACAACAATGAAGTATCAATAGAAATGTAAAATGAGATGAAATCCCCTGTAAAGAAGGTACCCTTAAATTAAGGATAAATCAATCTCATAAGTATGTGTGACAAATATAAATAAACTCAATATAAGTGGATATTAAGTGTAAAACAATCAAAGGTAATTCACACATATTCAAAGGAGGACATATTCAATAACTACATGTTGAACCCAAAGAAATCGAAATTGGGTTAAGAAGTTCCCTTGGTAAAATTCGACAGCCTAACGACATCACTTTAAAATTCAGAAAATGAGTTGATGAGAGATAAAAAGGGTATCTCATAACTTGTACATAATATGTACATCAATAAGGATATATAATAACATATCCCAACATTACAATATGTAAATTAAAAGACCCAACAAAATAAGTCTTTTAAAAAGAGGAGGGTGAAAGGTTCCCTTACCGACTTGGGTATCTTTCGAAACATATACCCCATGAAAGAAAGGCAATTCATCATTGATGTAAATACTCATAAACTTAAGTATATTACACAAAGATTAGAATAATGGGAAGTACATACACCACTCAATGGAAATTGTGGCAAATGTAGCATAAATCTCACGGGAATAAAAGTGAGATGAAAAATCCCTTACGAAAACTCGGTAGCCTAATGGCGCCACTTAAAACTTCAAAAAATGGATTTATGAGATCAAATAGGGTCTCTCATAATATGACCATAAGAATTAAAGTATGAGGAATATAAAACAATATCCCCAAACATAATAAAGATGATCTTAAATGAAATGACATAATAGAGAGCACTTAAAAATAAAGAGAGAGGTTAGATCTCTTACGAAAATTCGGCAGCCTAACAGCGCCACTCAAAACTTCCAAAATGGATTGATGAGAGAAAATAGGGTCTCTCATCATATGAACATAAAAATTACAGTAAGAGTAATATAAAATAACATCCCAATCACAAGAAAGATGAGCTTAAAAGGATGACATAAAAGAGTGTACTTTAAAAGAAAGGGAGGGGTAGGATCCCTTACCTCAAGTCCAACTTGTCTTGTTCGTTTCTTTATATTCCTGAATAATAAACTTTGGTCAATTAATAATTTCCTAAGTACCTCCTTTAGAGATTATTATTCAGTTCATATCACATATTATAATTTTATAATAATTGTTTAATAATGTTAGTTCATATCAGACGTTTTTGCCGATGTTTGGTATATGAGTCAAAAATGAACTTGTTTGAAAAAATATTGCCCATGTAGTTATATGTAAATAATTTCCAGAATAGTATTAATGATTAAAATATCATATATATCCAGTAAATATTCATTTTATACTATTCCATATCATTTTCAGATAAAAACGAAAAGCATCGTTCATGGAGACGGTAGGCCGTACGTACGCATGAACGCTACTTTCATTTTTTGTCATATTAATGGAATTAAAACAAAATGAGATATATATATATATATATGTTATAATTCCAGAATGATATCCATAATTTATATGTAATATATTACATATATATCCATTATATATATGTACTTATAATATTACATAACATTTAGAGATAAGAAATGAAATGTACCGTTCATGGAGACGGTAATCCGTACGTACGCATGAATGCTACTTCCATTTCTATTTCATATTTAATGGAATTAAAACATAATGATACATAATATTATTTTAATTCCAGTATGGTATCATATATAATATCATTAAATATAGCCTTTATACATACCACATATGGTATTAACGAATCAAATCACTTTGAGGGGGCGGTAGTCCGCACTTCCTTAAATGAAGATATCGCGTTTACCCATAATGGAAATCATAAAGGTACGACATAAATGAAAAATAAAGAAGCTTAAGTAAAAAAATAAACATATTAGATATCATATATAAATATAGTGTCATCTTAATGTCCACCTTTTAAGGTGTTAGAAGAATGCTGAACAATCATCATTTCGGGAGGCAGAAATTCGCCATCCACGGAAACAGTATGTTCTTTAACCATTAGATGTAGGTGTGTGTAAGTGTAGCTTGAATACTTCTTATAAAAAAATCCTAGAATATTGAAGATACTTTATTTGTTACAAAATAAATTAATAAAAAAAGTTTAGGGGGTTGGAGAAGAAAAATAAAACAAAAAGACACAAGTGAAGACATTACCTTAAAATCGGGTAACTCCCTTTGGTTTGAGATCAAAGGCTTCCTTGGGAATACTTATTCCCAAAGTGAGGCTTCAAGGAGTAAGAGAGGGAAGTGGAGAGACAAAATGGGCAGGGTTTTTCCGAGCCAAAGGCTTTGGGAGTGTGGGTAAGCAGGTAGAGGTGGGGGCCTTTTATAAGAGGAGAGGAGGGGCACTCTTTTAAAGTTACAAAATGTTACTTTATTTTCAAAAGAGATTCGGATTTTAAAGGTCCCACATTAATGTATTTCTAGGATAAGGTGATAAGGGTTCTAAATCCACTCATACAATAGGTTTTGGACATGTTTGGGTCTTAGATATTACATTATCTTTCTATTTTATTTAAATCGTTAAATAATGAGGTCATCACTGCATCATCATGATGTCATAAATAATTTAATTTATTTAATGTCTAAAAATTATAAAAAAAATACTAAGATGTAGGAAATCTTTTTATCTTTCCAATTACTATTTATAGTCAAAAATATTAGTTGTATAACCCCATGTAAAAATTGTTTTAGTAAAACATTTCATGTTTGTGTCATTTTTACTTTTACATTAAATAAAAAGATATTTATGTCATTTTCCAACCAAAGTGGATCCATGGGATCCCCAAGTTGACCCATGTATTGTATTGGTCGTCCATGACACATCCAATGAGGGTAGGTCATGTGTCTAGGTAATTTCATTTTATTAAAACATTATTCTTACCATAAGCTACACTAATTACCTCTAATCACGATTAAAAACGTAATAAGTTACTGTTCACCAAAAAATTATTTTTATCCCATTGAACCAAATTTTACTTCTTAATGACAAACATGTATGTTGGATTTTTGAAATTCAAAACACAAAGATGGAAAATTTTCATTTAAACGGAAAAATCAGTTTTTATAAGTACCACTTAGTGGTTTTCACTATTCATCAAAAATTGAAGTTTTTCAGAAAAATCCCAAAAATTCACCCTAAGCTATATTTGATATTCCGAATTCAAAAATGAAGTCTATTTTACAAAATTCAAAACATATAAGTCACATTAATTAATTTAATAATTACTTCCCACTGTCAGAGCAAATAGCATGTTTTAATGAAATAATAAGTATCAAAAGATTGACACCAGTTTAAGTCTGATTTCAAAGTGAAATTAATTCCAACGACCACTATTGGATTTAATGGTAAAAAGATATTATAATTTCACTTTAAAACCAATTCAAAAGATAATCTAATCATATAAATAAATTAGATTAAAAATAGGTTTTGAATTAAAATACAACATTTTACACTATTCATTAAAAAATGAACTTTATCGGAAAGATACCAAAAATTTACACAAACTAAATTTTGATGTCCCTATTCTTAAGAAGAGTTTTATTTGGTCCAATATAATGTATAAGAGTTAACAAAACTATATTTAATGACGGTTCTCCATCAAAAGGCGATAAGCGAACCTTTAGTGAAAACTAGGGCATATACGCCTAAAATTGAATTCTTTCCGTATTTTAAGCCTTTATCTTTTATTGGATAAATGTAAAAACATTTAAAAACATATATAATCATATTTTAGTTATTTCTATCCATTACCGCCAATACAACGGCTACATATTAACTACCATTTAAAATAATATTATTTTATTATTAGAGTGCAACGTAAGATTCCCAAGAAAATCGTTGTTGCGTGTTGGGTACGCCATTGAGCATAGCGTCCCCTTTAAAGTCATATTAATATTTTATTCACAAATATGGATAAATATGAAAATTTCATATTCTTTATTTACCTGGGGTGTTACATTGGGTGTTTTGAAGAAGTTTTTCAATGTTCCCTCAAAGTGGAGATGAATTTTGGATAATGGTCCCGTGGATATTGTGATAAGAAACAAAAGATGGAGTTTCAAGTTGGAGGATCTAACAAAAAAGGTGGGAAGAAAACTCAATGACCCACATGCAAAAAATGTGGGAATTTTCATCATTGGAACCTCCTCAAAGGTACGAGGAAATGCTTAAAGTGTGGGAAAGAAGACCACCATGCTTATGAGTTTCAAAAAGACATGAGAAGAAAGGAGAATTTAATGGAATAAATGGGAGCAACACCCATGCTCCAATGCTACAAATTTAGGGAGAAATGGCACTATGAAATCCAGTGCACTAAACCATGAGTCCTTGAGGGTAATCAGCGTTAGTAGCCACCAAAGTCAAACGAACACGGGAAAGATTATTCCATCACTCCTGTGGAAGTGGAGCAAGATAATAAAGTCTTACAAGGTACACTTCCTATTCACTCAAGAATGGAAAAATTCTTATTTTATTCTGGTTTTATGCATTCCTTTATATATTGCAAGTTTTCTAGAACTATAGAATCTAAGCCCCCAAACCTTGAAGTAGTGATATCTTTAAAAAAACAAAGTGTTGAAATCATTGAAACTAAAGTGTTTGACTCTTCTCTTATTAGCGTATGTGGCAAGATTCTTCCAGTAAATCTTGTAATACTTCCTTTGGTGTAATTCGATGCTATAATGGGAATGGATTGGCTCTCGTTATATAGATCACATATCAACTGTCGGGAAAAAGAAATATATTTTCATATTACAAACCATCCCATTCTCCTCTACAAATGAAATTAAGATCATGAATATCCTTTGAAAAATCCTTCTACGATGTGTGTGTTAATTCCCTATGAAGAAGCATACCTCTCCCAAACGGTTGAGTTGAAGGAAAGTGCCAACCCTGTGTAAATTCCCATCGTGAGGGAATATGATTATGTATTTCCCAAAGTGTTGCCTATAATTCCACCGAATTGTGAGCTAGAGTTCTCAATAGAACTTATACCTATAGTAACTCCTTTCTCAAAGGATCCCCATAGGATGGTTCCTATCGAACTGGTGGAGTTAAAGAAGTAGCTGCAATAGAATTTGGACAAAGGGTTCATGCACCCTAGTGAACCACCTTGGGGTGAGCTGGTTCTCTTTTCAAAGAAGAAGGATGGATCAATGCTGCTGTGTATCGATTATCGGGATCTCAAAAAGATCACCATATAGAAAAAGTATCATACACCAAGGATAAATGACTTGTTCGATTAGTTAAGAGGATATTTGTACTTCTCAAATGTGGAACTTTATTCTAGATATCACCAGTTAAAGGTGAAGCAGGAAGATATTTAGAAGAACTCCTTTTGTACAAGTTATGGGCACTATGAGTTTCTTATGCACTTCAGACTTACTAATTCCCTTGCAATATTCATGGATTTGATTAATAGAGTCTCTAGACATTACCTCGACAAATTTGTGGTTGTTTTTATTAATGATATTCTCAGATAATCCAAGAGAAAATAGGATCATGAAGAACATATAAGACTTGTGTTGGCGATATTGAGAAAGGAGAAGTTGTACACCATGTTCGGAAATTGTGACTTTTGGATAAAGAAAGTCACATTCTTGGGACATGTGATCACAAGTGAGGTAATTTCTATGGACCCTTCAAAAAACAAAGGGGATTGAGGAATGGCCCATACCCTCTAGTGTCACAGAAATCCCTAGTTTCCTTGGATTAGCTGAGTACTACTGAAATTTTGTGATAAATTTATCACGATTGTCAAGCCCAAAAACTATGTTAACAAGGAGAGAGATAAAGTATGTCTGGATGGGAGAATATGATGGAATATTCAAGGAGATAAAGATAAGGCTAATCACTACACATGTACTCTCACTAACAAAAAGTGGAGAATGTTTTGTGATATACAGTGATGCTTCAATGAAAGGATTGGGCTATGTGCTCATGAAAAATGATAATGTAATATCCTATGCCTCAAGGTAGTTGAATATTAATGAGCAGAACTACCCAAAATAAGATCTAGAGATGGCAGCCATGATTTTGTCCATGAAAATTTGGCAGCACTACCTTTAATGTGAGAAGTGAGTCCTATACAATGATCACAAAAGCCTAAATTATATATTCACACAAAATGATCTAAACATGCATCAAAGGGGATGGTTAGAGCTAGTCAAGGACTATGATTTCTCTATTCACTATCATCTTAGAAAGGTGAACAGGGTAGATGATGCTCTAAGTAGAAAAGAACCTACTACTCTATCCTTGTTATGAATTAAGAAAGATCGTATCTTCTTGGATATGAAAAGGATGGATTTGGAAATCATAAGGTATGGGGATACAACCTACCATGCCCAAATTACTGCACAAGCATCAATCCAAGAGATGATTAGGAAGACACCAAGGGATGATCTAGAGGTACCAAATAAGGTGAATTCATAAAGGATGAGAAGCTGCAAGAGTTCCATATAAATGATGATGGTGTGATTCAGTTTGGAATGCAGATTTTTGTGCCTTTATCACCAAGGATAAAGAAGGATCTATTGGAAATTCATATAGATCAACATTTTCTATCCATCCTGGTAGCACCAAGATGTACCGAGATCTCTATGAACACTTCTGGTGGGATAACATGAAGAAGGATATTTCAGAATATATCTCAAGGTGCTTGGTATGTCAGAAAGTTAAAGAAGAGTGAAAAAAGTCCAAAGGGATGATGCAACCATTTCCTATAACCATTTGGAAGTGGGAAAATGTCACTGTGAACTTTGTCATGGGTCTCCCAAAGACATCAAAGAGAAATAATGTGATATGGTCTATAGTTGACCAACTCACCTAGACTAAGCATTTTATCACTATTTGGGAAGATCTATCGCTTAAAAAACTTTCAAAGATATATGTGAATGATGTCGTGAGACTGCATGGTGTTCCACTATCGATTGCCTCTGATCGTGATCCAAGTTTCACATCTAAATTCCAGAGGAGTCTTCAAAATGCCTTGAGTACTGAATTAAATTTCATCATGACCTATCACCACCAGATTGATGGCCAATCTAAAAGTACTATTCAGGTGCTTGAAGATATACTAAAACCCTAATATTTAGAATTCAATGGTGGATGAGATCCTTATCTCCCATTGGTTAAGTTCTCATACAACAATATCTTCCACTCGAGTATTCAGATGGCTCCATATTAATCTCTATATGGAAAATGATGTAGAACTTCAACCTATTGGGATGAAGTCAGAGAAAGAATACTAGTTGGACCTGATCTTGTTCAAGAGAATACAAAGAAGGTTCAAGTCATCTAGAAATACATCAAATCTGCTCAAAGTCGGCAAAAGAGCAATGCTGACAACCGTCGAAGGGACTTGGAGTTC
Organism: Viscum album; assembly: GCA_963277665.1. Taxonomy (NCBI): domain Eukaryota; kingdom Viridiplantae; phylum Streptophyta; class Magnoliopsida; order Santalales; family Viscaceae; genus Viscum; species Viscum album. The sequence goes on along the minus strand of OY728137.1, from coordinate 191,960,867 downwards.
GACATTGGAGATAAAGTCTTCTTTCAAATATCACCATGGAAGAGAGTCATGTGGTATGGAAAGAAAGGGAAGCTAAGCCCAAGGTACATTAGACCCTTTGATATCCTTGACCACATAGGAGCTGTGGAATATTGGCTTTCACTTCCACTGAATATGGCTCAAGTTTATAATTTATTTCATATATCACTCATTTGGAAGTACATACCAGATTTCTCACATGTTCTACACTTATATGTGGTAGAGTTAGAAGATGATCTATCTTATGAGGAGTAGTCAATGAAGATTCTGGACCAAAGAGATATGGTTCTATGCAAACATACAACCCACCATGTCAAAGTGTTTTGGAGAAACCATATGTTTGAAGAAGCAGCTTGGGAACTAGAGAAGGCGATGAAGGAGAAGTACCCTCACCTGTTTGTGTAAAACGAGATTTCGAGGGCGAAATTTAATAAGGGGGGAATAATGTATTGAACCAATGATTTATCAATGGAAATTTCTTCTTATAATTATACCTTATAGTATAATCGCATTAGGAATCAGAATGAAATATAATGATACTAAATACTATGTGACCATTAAACATAATTTTTCCACTTATGAGTTTTGAATTTCAAAAATATGACATACACAATTGCGATCAGTAAGATGTTTAAAGTTCGATAGGACAAACTTAATTTCTGGTGAATAGTAACCTACCCTTATGAAGAGTAATATGACCCTTATGAATAGTAAATCATCCAAAATAATAGTAATCTTACCCATTAATTATTAAATAAAATGTATGCATCTTATAAGTGAAAATTTGACCATAGTAAAAGTATTGTTATTTTTTTGCAAGTCAAAAATAAATAATTATAATTAATTAGATAAAATAAAATATATTTTCTTATTTTTTTTTCATAAATTAAAAATTCTATGACTTCTGGTTTTAAGATAATTTTATAAGACCTTAAGTAATTTTTTAAAGCATTAAAAAATTCGTTTTAATTTTAAAAACTGTATTTTTCAAGTAAATTATGATTTTAATTAAAAATTAAATTAATCATATTTAAAAAATTATTTTTGAAAAATGGACTGCATTTTTGGATTCTACATATAGAAAAGTGTTTAGGGTGAATTTTCTATTTTTTTTGAAATACATGAATTTGTAGTGAATAGTAAAATACATTAATTTACCGTATAAATACATTATAATTTACATCCACTATTCCTGAATTCACAAGTGATGTAAGCACCCAAATCTTGATCTCACATGTCCTATTTACTATTATTGTTCATGAAATCATCACTATTTATTATCTAGGTGGAGATTAATAAACTAATGATTAAAATATTAAGAGAACCCCTCTCCCCTCCACTATAAATACCACCCTTCACACCCCCATTTCCTCACACCTCTCAAGCTTCAATCCTTGTATAAACTCTGCCCAAACATCTTCCCTAGACCCTACCCCACGTCTAGGAGATTATGGTCTCTTCAAAATACCAATCCTAGGTTCATTAAGGTAGATCTCAAGATGAGGATTCAAGAGGTAATCCCCCCTTCTCTTTTTCTTTAATTTCCTTCCAATTTAAAGTTCTTTTCATAATATCTTCCCAACTATACTCATCCAAATGGTATGGTAACTCTAGTATCATACCTATATTGTAATTTTTTGATGCTAATGGGATAATATATCATCCAATACCATTCTCCTCTTCTTTTTTATTTTAGAAAATAAAACATTGTTCGTGAGGTGTTAATTTATCACCTTCAAGAACGACATGTTTTCTTTTTTTCTTTACCACCTTTAGATATGTTCATGAAACCATTTTTATGGTTGAACCAGATTATTTTATATATATTATATCCTATTTAATGTTCTCTAACTAACTTATGTACATATTAATAAATTATTAAACAAAACAAGTTCATCATGGTAAAAAAACCATCTAAATTAACCCAAATGATCATTATTAAATTATTATCCAAGGATTAATTCTCATGGTATATAAAAAAATTATTTATAAGATCATTTAAAGTTATGTAACATCATAAATAACTTATAATTACAATTCTGGATGTTTATCTATGTTTTATATGAACTTCCATTCATGAATACAAGGGACCTGTTCAAGAAAACTGTAAAAACGAACACTCCCAAACAATGGATTTAAACTCTATAACTCATAAAAAGGCCCATAAAAGAACATAATGAAAACATAATGAACCATATTCATATAAAAAAATGTTTTGGTATTGTTATTTAATGAATCTAATTTGGTTATACATGACATTAATGTGAATAAAGTGTTTGTATACAAGGTAAGGGGAAATTCTCGAACCCAACTTTCTTTATTCGGGTTCTCCCTCTTTCACGCCATGTTTAGATGGGTTCTCATTAAAAATAATTTATTCATAATTATATTACCTTTTATGGGATATAAATTTTCTCTAATTGATTTTATAAAAACCCAATGTTTTCCAAAAGAACTCTTCTTTCAAATAAACACACCCTTTTTACTTCTTGAGTATTGTTTCACTATTCACTCATGGTTAATTGTTCTATGTCAAGAATGATATTCCATATTTATTTTTGGGAATTTTTTTTGAAAGTATGATTTATTATGTTAATCCCATTTATTCTTAGGGGTTATGTTAGGTTCAAGTTTTACATATTTTTAATGTGGCATGCATGATAATGTAAATATTATGATGTGACATGTGTGCTCAGAATTATATAGCATAGTTTGAATGTTTGAATGTGATTGGTGTGATTGGAATTACAAAATTCTCCAATTCATTGGGTAAAGTGATAAATTCCATGATTAAAATAGAAATTATGTGTGGACATGATGCTAGCATTTTTCACAATTATGTGTGGTATTTGACCACTAAGACATGATGTTTCATTTTTATGCATTTCCATATTTCAAGTCCTTTATTAATGCATCCTATCATGTTCATGATCCATTTACTATGTTGTTATTGTGGTCACCCATTGTTATATTGTTCATATCTATCCTCTTTCTGGGTTTTTATCTCACCCCTTTTTGATTTATATCCTTAGTTGACTACATGTACTAAGGAGAGGTCAAGAGCCAATAAGAAGCTATAAAATATGGAATTAAATAAATGTTTATGCTTGATGTTGTAAATTTTAGGTTTGATCCTAGTTTTTCCCAATACCCTAATCCTCTTGATCCTCATGGTGTTTTAATATTATGTTTTTATCTTTATAATGATGTAATAGTCATGTAAGAAAAGGTAGGGTCGCTATATGCATGTAGCAATGAATTGGATCGAGTATATGATTTTGATATTTTACTAGCTCAAGACACCCCCAGGTCAGAGGGTGAAGATGAATACTTATATTCTTACAGGGATGTAAAAGTGATAATAGGAAAAACTATTAGAGGATGGAAGACATGAGGGAATAGAATGGAAGGATTTTGAGGATTTTTTTGAGAATTTATTCCCAGAGAGGTTAAGGGTAGACTGAGCCCATGCGTTCCTAAACTTGTAGTAGGGGGATACATCAATTATTGATAATTTTGGAAGGTTCAAAGATTTATCCCAATTTTGAAATTTTGTTGTAAGTGATGAAATCTCTATGGTGAGATGGTTTAAGGATGGATTTTGTAATGCCATCACGGTGTATGTAAATATCTTCAGGTTGAACAATTTCTTAGAGGTAGTGAATCTGGCACTAATAGAAAAGGGAAACCTGATAGACTAGAATTATTTGAGTTGGGTGATATCACCAGCTGAGGATATAAATGGAGGTTCTAGTAGTCAAAATAAATATTGTGAGGATTTCCAGTAGGTTAGTCAGGCCAGATATTTTAGCAGACCATTGAAGAGTGGGTCATAGATGGTTTTCTTCGAGTGTGTAATGTTGGGACATTTTTTGTCTCATCCTGGGAAAACTTATAAGGAGTTCCATGAATTAGGCTAGATGGGGAACATGGAGAGGTTTTTAATAAGTTTTCTTGGGAAATAGGTTTTTAGGGAATAGGTTAGACTCAGGGTTCTGAGATATGACTGAGAGTGGAACTAAGATCCGGTAGTCAGGATTCTGTTACATGTGCAAGTAATAGAAGGGAGAGAGAGACCCAGTAGTAGGGTCAATGGATAGTAACTAGTGTATATATATAGGGAGTTGAGGTCTTTGGTAGTCGGGCATCAAGATAGTTTCATTCCTTTGATAGGGTAGGGTAAGAGTAGGATGAAAAGCTAATGACGATTAGTGTTACGTTGCAAGTGTAGAGGTGTTTTCATTTTGTTTTTGGATAATGAGGATTATGGTGAACAAGGTGCACATGTGTTAGCTAAATTACCCAGGTATGGGTTAATATGTGAGAATCATATGTGATGTGTTATTTTTATGAGATGTTCAGGAATAATTTTTTTGGGAATGCTTATATATATATATATATGATGTTGGATCTATTTTTAGCATCAGATGTGATGCGAGAAAACATGGGCCTCAGTTGTGATACATGAATCTGGATGTGATGAGTGACACACATACACATTTAGAATCTAAAAAAGTGAAATAATGATTGATGACATGTGGGGAGTTCTATTTTTATATAATGTCCGATATAACCATTAAAATATTTTTAAATTGGTTTGGGATGAAATTAGGTAGAAAATTCCTTTGGTGGCGATCCGTGAGAGGAATTAACCTATGACTGGGTAACCAGGGTAGACCACGGTGATTTTTATGAGATGGGTATGTTTGGTACATTATGAGTCTGAGAAAAAATATATTAGGGATAAGATATTTTAAGTGAGGAGATTATAAAATCATGATTTTTTTGAACAGGTTGAATTTTTTATGGTGTTTGAACATTTAAGTTTGCTGGATGGACCAAATTTTGAATATGGATTCACAGTTTAATTATGAGAATTAAAACTCATTAATTAATTTTGTTTGGATTGTGGTTAATAATAGGTACGTTTATTGGGGGTTTGGATTATAATGCTCGAACCCTAGAAACCCGAATCTAGTGCAATATTTTATTACATTTATATGATTACAAGGAATCAAATTATGAAGTATCATTCAATATCGTAGTCTTTGAAAGTCAGATTACATACATGATACCCATAATGAATTGGGAAATATTAAATTCAAACATTATATATAAAAATAAAATAAAAATCATCCTTGAATGTTTATTCAAAGATTTCTTCTTTATAACCCAGGGAAAAGAAACATAATAAGGGTGAGCTCAAATGCCCAGTAGGGGTAAATAAAGAGGAATAAATAATGAATCATTGGGAATAAAACAATGTGATAAGGTAAATAACTTATAACACACTCCATTAAAATAATGATATGAGGAAAATTCAATATGGCAATGTAAGAAACTAAAACAAATGCCATTTAATCAATGAACAAAAAATTAAATGTATCCATAAATATGTAGATGATTAATCCCATAAATGAATAATAATGAAAATATATATGAATGAAATTATTAATCATTGGATATAAATTTTTAGGCACATGAGGACTTATAATATCAAGAACCATCCTTAAAAAAATTTAAAACTACAGATGGAAACAAGTTTAATTTGGACAACTTAATCATCTCATGAGAACCTATCGACGCATCGAGGAGATATATAAAGTCTAGGTTCCACCCATCATTGCATGTAAAAATAATTCATTATATTGAATAATAAATTTAATTAAATGACAATATTCCTTATATAATATCACTATTTAATAAAAGATACAGATTTATATATAATTCCCTAGTTAATCAAATAACTGTAAAAGTAAACACCATATGTAAAATGATATAAAATTTATAAAATAATAATATCCATCATAAGAAAATATGGGTATTCAAAGAAATTTAAAATGAAAAATGATTATAATAAAGTTATTTTTTAAATATAATATAAATAATTACAAAAAATAAGTGAGGTTGTAAAGATAATCATTAGGATAATTTTTTAGGGAAATAATATTTAAACATTCCAAAGTGTCCCATACCACTTTGCAACATTTAAAATCCGAATCCAAATGAAGAAATAAAATAAAAATTATAATATCATGAGAATAATTATATTCATTATATAATATATAAAAGGGAATTATATAGACCATATAAAAGTGAATTAGTGTATAATAAAAAATAAGTCCCAATGGACTCTAAATTGAGACGAAATCCCATAACTTATCCTTCATTTTTATTATCGGGTATTTTTCCTACCATATAGTGGTTAAAAATATGTTACTAACTAATATAATAACCATACTCATGTTTATAATACCATATATTAATTTCTTAAAATATCTCATTACCCTTGTGTTAAGAACTTTCATTAATTTCACTATTTCGAGTGTTAATTGCCATGTTTTCTCGAGTAAGTTTTAACTTGTTACTTGTTGTTATCAATAATTAGATCATGGTTTCATGGTCTTTAGAATGTAAACCATGAATTAATTATCATATATGACCAGTATATATGTATTTAGAATAATCAACAATGTTTGGAGTTAAGAAATGAAATGCACCGTTCATGGAGACAGTAGACCGTATGTACACATGAACACTACTTTTTTTTCAATATTAAAATAATGAAAAGAAAATGATACAGATAACACCCCAATATTTTCATGAGAGAGATATATAAATATATTTTAATTTCTTTTATGTTTTGTGTTGTATTATACACCAAGATAAGCTTTCACTATACACAACAACAACCTAGCTTGCGGTATACGCAACACTATGCTTGGCTTGTGTAACAAAAAAATTTCAAGTTCTTTGGATTGAATTCATTTTTCAAAAGACTAAGTATAAGTGAGAAACTAAATATTGTTATGTTACATTATAACATAGTCATTATAATGGTAGGTATGAGCAATATTAACTTTCTTCTAAAAGAACTATATAAATGAAAATAAGTGAGTTTTAAAAATAATAAAATCACTATTGATGGATTTTATTAATGTAATTTATATTTAATATATTACATATAATGTTTAAAATTCTTTGGATGAGTTTTTTATATTTTTTTGTTATGTTTTTTATTTTGATGAATATAAAAAATATACTAAATTTTAATTAAAAACAACTTTTTCATCAAAATAATTTATGTGGATAAATTATAATATTAAATGGTTTTAAATTATAAATATAATATATTTTTATCATTTAATATAATTTTGTTCATTTAAATTAATTTTACCATGAATTTTGATGTAAACACATTTCAATATTTTGCAATTTTTTAACTTTTAAAAACCCATTTTTCATTCATACAAGAGGATTAATTTCAAATTAATTACTAAAAATTCTATGATATTATTTTTTAAAAATTGATTCCATATTTGGAATAAGTAGGTCCAAATTATGTAAATAATATTATTTTTTTGATTCAATATGAATAGTAACTTCAGTAATTTTTATTAATATACTAAAAAGGAAAATCAGGTAATTAAGGGTAAATATAATATTATAAGATTACCTTAACACCTATCCTAATATGGTTGGATGAGTTATTTTCTACCTAAACAATCCTTGGGTAAAAATTATACCCTTTGTAGTCCACTTGGAAGAGATTATGACATTTAATTTATTTTATTTAAAGAAAAGTTAAATATATCTCACTCAAAATTTAGTAACTAAATCATTTTTAATATAAGGTTATAGAGAAGATAAATTTGATTATAAATACTTATTTAAAATATAAAATGTTTTTATTTATCATGATAATTTATTTGTAATTTTTAGGAAATAAATAATTACCTTAAATACTTATACATTGATAAAGCATAAATTATTTAATTGATGAGATATCAATAAAATAATAATTATTAAAATAATAATAACTGTTAAAATACCCAAACAATTTACCAAATCTTATTGTTCAATTACATATTAACCATAATCATAGAAAGGTCAAGTTATTGACCATTTTTATCTTTATAGAAGAGATTATGAAACTTATATTATTTTATTTAAAGTGATGATAAACTTGTCACATTCATGTTTTAATAAGTATAACATTTTTTAATGATGGATTTTCCAGAAGATATATTCAACTAAAATTATTATTCTGAAATATAGAGAATTTAAAATTTTCTTAGAATTTAATTTTATGTTTTATTCAAAAAATAAATATATTAAATAATTATACAAAACTATTGTAGTAATTATTTTATTAAGAGAAATATCAAATAAATGTTATTAAAAATTTTAAAATAAAAATAATTTTAGATAATTAATATGTCCAATTAATTTTATAGATGGCCTTGACATCTTATTAATATAATAAAATAGTTTTTTTGAAGTAAATTTCTATATTAATATTTTTAAAAATCAATAAATTGAATAGTGTAAAAAATGACACTATTGATTAGTTATCAAAATAATGTTTTATTAAATTATTTAAAACCATAATTTTTTTTAAAAATATATAATAATTATTATATGGTCTAAAATATTATAAATTATTTATTTATGATCTAATTGACATTAAATAAGTAAATATTTCACCCTTTTAATATTGTAATATTTGTTACCCTAGTAAAAATGAAATATAATAACTAAGTGTTAAATTAAAATGATAAGGTATAAATGGACAGAATAACCTATCTAAAATTTATTGGTTGATGATATTTCAACCTTATCTCATCTCATATTAAAAAGCAATACATTTTTGAAGTTTTTTATGCTGTTTGATTTTATTATAAATTAATATTTTTTGAGATTCCAAATGTGCCCCACACCTCAATTATAAAAGGGAACATCCTCCCTTATAATTTCAATTCACTTTTAGCCTTCAAGATCAGACATCCCCGGACTTTTCCCTTCTCAACTCCCTTAGTCACATTATAGAGGTTTAAATCTTCACAAAAAACCAATTATATTACCTTTAAGAGGATATTTAGAGGGAGCTCGTTGAAGAATTGGAGGTTATGATACATACAAAGGATAGAGGACCAAAGGTAAGAGATAATTTCACAATTTAATTATTATCTAAGATTTTTTATACATAAGAATTTACTGGGGTATATTTATCATCCATGTCCATGTTTCTTAATTATGGTTAATAAAATATTATTTCTATTCTTCAACACATATTTAGAGACAATTTTACCCATTAATGAATTTTTATTAAATGTTATGAAATAAATATTTTGTTGTTTTCGATAAAAGGTAATTTTGTACTTTTTTAGAAAAAGTATGAGGATAATGTTTTTTAACTTATATATAATTTATGGATTTTTACATTTTCATAACGTCTTATTTCCATGAAGCTTCTTTTACATGATTTTAAGTATTTTTTAAAATTAATTCTTTTTTTAATATTTTGTGGAATTTTGAGAAAATAAAACATTTTTGAAGAAGAAAGGATATTTTACTCAAAAATTAATTTCAAGTGTTATATCAAAATTATTTTCCACATAATATGGAATTCTATAATATAGTTATGTTTCAATTATAATACCCATATTGTTCCTTTGGTTTGACTATGTTTATAATAGAATTTTATTTATAAAATACATTCGTTTTACCTAGATTATGTTATGGTGGAATGATTTAAAAAAACCCATTGTGTTTTTTGAGTTATGATGAATGATTTATGTTATTGTGTCACACATAAGAATGATTTCCTTATGAGATGGATGGGACCTATATCTCCCTCCAATACATTAGATAAATATTTGTATCTCATTAGATAAGTTGTACTGGAATGAAAAATAAATCTGGTTCAGTAATACAGGGATGGAATGAAAATTAAATCCAGTTCAGTAAAAGACCTTTTCCACTATGATAGTCTTGGAAATTATCCTTGGCTAATATGGAAATGATTTTATGTGCTTATGTTTTTGACACAATTCCATGTTTTTTTCCAATTCTATTTTATCATGGTTCATATTCCTTTATGATTTATGCCTTACAAACTACCAAGATTTATTTCATGAATCAAGATTTTAATTTGTGTTATATATGGTATGTTTTTTAAAATTCATGTTCATGTTTTTAAATTCTTATGTTAATGTTTTGTTTAATATTATCTATATTTACCCTTATAGAGCATTTGAGATCACCCTTTTTATATTTTCTTTCCCCCAGGATATATAGAAAGGTTTTAGGTAGGAAAAATAAAGGGTAAAATATTTACAGGATATTTATAAGACCTTTCAACAAGTTATAATAATGTGTTTCTAGTTTCCAAAGATGCTAAACTAATACGGTCTTTGAGCGTGTATTTGTGTAATATAATAAGTATTCCGCAAAAAAAATATAATGTCCATGTGTTTCAAGTTTAGGTAGTTAAAATACATGTGTATATTATAATTACAATATCATATCTGTGTTATATATGTTACAATGTTTTATTAAAGTCATCCTTAATACGTTCCATGTATACCATGAACAAGTCACATCACTTTGAGGAGGTGATAACCCATATTTCAACAAACGATGTTATCATATTTATAAAAAATGAAATTTTAAGGGTATGTGTTATAAAAGAATTAAATAAGAATAAATACATAATAAATATCATATATAACATATATAAATATATTTTTTCATAATGGTCATCATAAGATCTGTTAGATGAAAAATGAACAATCATCGTTTCATGAGACAATAGTTTTCTGTACATAAAAACAACATATTCATTACCCATTAAATGGAAGTATGTGTAATTGTAAATAAAACCATTAATATGAAAACATATTACTATATTTATTATATAGTTTTTATTATATGAATATGGAATAATAATATTTTAAGTGGTGGAAAATTAAATGAAAGAAAAGGGATCGTTGGAAAGTGCTACCTTAAAAATCGGGTAACTCCTTTTGGTTTATACCAAAGGGATTACTTGGAAGGATTAATACAAAAATTTAAGGCTTCAAGGTCAATGGGAGGTATATTGGTAATTTATTTGTGCATATATTTTCCTAACCAAAGTGTTTTTAGAGGTTTTAAGAAGGAGGAGAAGTGGTGGAATTTTATAGTGGAGGAGGAGTAACACTCTTTTAATATTTTGACAAAGCAATTCCTACCACAATTTTCACATTGAATTTGTCTCCCACAATTGACCCAATTATATAAAAGGGATGATAGTTTCAAAATATTTCCATCTAATAAATTTTTTATAGGTGTATATGTTGTTTTTGTCTTTAGGGTTATGGTTTAGTCCCTTAATAAGCTTAATTTAACCTTAATCACTGTAATTAAATTTAATTACATTCACTAATATTTTTGGTAAAAAACAAAGTTGGTATTATTAAAAATTATAAAATATTCTGATTTCAAACATTTAATCCATTTTTTTAAATTCCAATAATAGAATTTGCATAAATTAATTTAAAATTCATCACATGGGTGGGGTGACAATGCAGGTTTTTAAAGTAAAAACATCCAAAAGTTCGAAAAGTTTTTACATTCAACTTCAAATTGAAATTTATAAAAATGAAATAAATTGAATTAATTTATATAGATTATATATAATGTGACTTTAATAAAATTCCAAAGGTAATTTAACCCTACAAATAAATTAGACAAGAAATTAATTTTGAATTAAAATTTAGTATTTTTAACTACTCATTAAAAAAGGAAACTTCATAGAAAATTACAAAAAATCACTCTTACATAATTATGATGTTTCCATTTCAAATATTATGTTTATTTTGACATATTAAATCAATAAATGTTTCAAAATTATGATTTAATATTAGTTCTCTAGTAAAAGGTGGTAAAAATGGCTCAATAAAAATATAGTATTTTTTGTATAAAATTTGGCTTGTTTTTTTCTTAAGTCTATAAAATATATTGGATGAATATGAAGAATATTTTATTGAATATATAATATATATAACATTAATATCACTCAATAATTTTTGTTAATATAATTTATTAGGATAAAACAACTTGGTGAGTATAAAAATAATAATATTTTCCTTTATATTCAGTAGGTTTTCATATTCATTTATAATTAATTTTAAACTAATGAATTATTTTATTTTATTAATTATATATTTAAATGAGTTAGTTAAACATTTTTATAACTTCTAATTTAATATATAGTTTATATTGAATAATATTTTAATAATATTTCATTATTCAGTAAAACTCGGTCTTGGGTGTAATGATAGCTTTCGAAGAAACACACTCTTGTGTGTAACAAAAGCCAACTCAGTATTGAGTTCATTGAAAAATATATCATGGATATAATTTATCTAAAATATTAAATATATTTTAATGTATCTAGGTATTATATTTCCTTACGTGCTTGGTGATGCATGTGATACACACTATCAACTATAAGGTTCTTAATTTAGATTTTTGGGGTGTTACATTCTCCACACCTTAATTAAATTGAATCCTTGAAATTTAAAATTGATCATGGTAATTAAGGGATTGATATTTAAAAATAACTATTGTTGAAAAACCCAAATTATGAATAGGGTTAACAATATATATTATTAATAATAGATAAAGGATAGTATAATGGTCACGTACCTAGGTTCCTTAGTAGGAGAACATATGTGGGAAATAGAAACATGGATACAGAGGAAAAATATAGCAATCAAGTTTTGATGGAGAGTTCTAGAGAACATGGTTTGGAGAAAGTTATCAATCAAAAATCTCTAAATTCATAATGATCTAAGGAGCCATTTTATTCACCATAAACAAAGGTACTAAGAAAAAATTTTTGGTTTAAGATAAATTTTTTAGAGTTGAGGAATTCTTCAACTCCCTAATAATAAAAGTGAATATACTTGGTACATTTCTATAAGCACGTTATTATCCTTTGGTCATTCCTTGAACTATTTCTACTTCATCTCACAGAACATGATTCATCGTATAGTGACATAATATATCAGTACATAAAACCAGATCCAAATTTCAACTTAAACCATTTCATAATTAGTTAACCTTTCCAAAATATTATGATTCATCGCTTTAGAAATAAGGTCACTGAATTTATAAAATTATATTGCCATTATCATTTAATAAATATGTAGTAACTCTAAATTTCACATTCTAAACATGTGAATAACTGTATAAAGACTCCTCTTGAAACACAGTAATAACTCAAATCACCCTAAAAAATTATTGGAAACACGAATTCTTCCTTATACCATATGTAAGACACATGTTATTGGATATATGTTCCTTAAATACAAAAGTGTTGTAAACTCCATGAATGATAACATATAACCCTTGTTGAAAAGTCATTAATAACTTCTAGGGTAGTCATTTATTATCCAAATCAATCATTGAATCATCATTATCTCATCATCAGGAATCTATTAAGGGTTTTATTTCCTCGAATCATGTGTTTTTAGAAAATTTTAATTTTATACTGAATAAATTTTCTTGGTACCATTCAATATATGATCTCAAATACATAATGAAAAAGTATGGCAGTACAATCCTCATATATACCATAATTATTATAACTAGTACATTGTTGATAAAGTATTCAAGCGATCTAATTATTTAATATGTAGGTTAATCATTTTTCTTCATCTGTGGTAGTGTAATAACTTGATCATTATCCAATAACCTCATTTGGATTATATTCCTTTGACATTTGAGACATTGATTTTCATAGTGTCTCATCTCCTTACAGTTAAAGAATTGTACATCAGAAACCTTATTCTTTCCCTTGTAATAAAAATCATGTTTGCCTTTATTTCCACACTTATAGAGAACTACCATTGTCTTCCAGCATTTACCAGGGTGATTCTTTGCACAGTTATTACATGTGGGAAAATCCTTCTTTCCCTTCTTCTCTTTATCCGTCTTTTTCTCTTCCATCATCTTATTCTCTTACTTAACTTAAAAACCATAGGACTTGGAGAATTATTTACCTATCTCATTAGCACATGATACTACTTCCTCATATAAAGAGAATACTTGGGGAACTACTTCTCTTAAAAATATTTTCTTAAGACCATAAAAGTTATGATCCTTCTTAGTATTTGGATCACATGAATTGGTGGAGTTCTCATTCCTTTTATAGGGATCTATTTCTAAAAAATGGAATATAATGGATTAAATCATAACATGATGTATAATTTCAAATATAGTATAAAACTAAACATAAATTCATATTAAATTTTAGAATCATAAAATTTGGTTACTTTGGGGGAATATTTACTTTTAAATCCTTTATAATGGAAGGTAAATAAAATGTGATTTTGCCTAAGAATATCCCCTAGGAGTGTTAAATCTGGGGCACTATAAGGACATTTTTCATGTACAAGGTTACCCCGAGTCAGGCCTAGAACACCTTGTCAAAGTTTTTACTCCTAGGTATATTTGTGCAAAAACCACATCCACTTTTAGTATCTAGGTAAGGATGTTTTACTAAAAATATCCACACAATATCCAACTTACCAAAATTCTTGGATGTTTTATATATTGATCCTAATAGTCTATCATAGGGTTATGTTACCTAATATAAGTTTTTTAAATCTATTTTTCAAGGTTTTATCTAAAACTCATTTGATACCAATGGTAATGCCCTGACCCGAGAAACCTAGAGTCAGTGCATTAATTTATTATATTGGCATGATTACAAGGAATCGAATCCCAAAGGACCATTCAGTTTAAAACTCTTGTAAAGCCATATTACATACATGATACCAAAAATTTATTGGGAATTATAAAATACAAGAATTATACATAATAAGAAAATAAACTACATCCTTGAATGTTTATTCAAAGATTTCTTCTTCATAACCTTGGGAAAAGAGACCTAATAAGGTTGAACTCAAATACTTAGTAAGGGTAAATAAATAGGAATAAATAGTTAATTAATAGAAATAAAGCATCCTAGAGAGGTGAATAATTTATAACACATCCCATTCAAATAACTAGATATGAAAAATTAAATATGTAATGGTAAGAAACTAAAAAACATTCCACTTAATCAATGAACTGAAAATCAAATGTATCCATAGATATGTCGATGAAAAATCACATTGATGAATAATAACTAAAATATATATGAAGGAAATGATTAATTAGTGTATTTCATCTATTAGGCACATGATGAACTATACTGTTAGGATCCATTCTCTTGACAGTTTAAAACTATAGGTAGAAACCAATTTAATATGGCCATGTTAATAGTCTCATGAAAACCTGTCGATGCATTGAGGAACTATATAAAATCCAGGATCCACCCATAATTGAATATAAAAATAATTCCTCATATTGAATAATATATTTAATCAATAAAAAAGATGCATTATAAAATATCTATATTGAATAAAAGAAACAAATTTATAAATAATTTCCCAGTTAATCAAATAACTGTCAAAGTAAACATCGTATGTAAAATGATATACAATTTAGAAAATAATAATATCCATCATGTGAACATATGGATATTTGAGGAAATTTCTAATGAAAAATGATTTTAATAAAGGGATTTTTTTCAATATAATGTTAATAACTATAAAAATAAGTGATATCGTAAAGATACTTATTAAGATCATTTTTAAGGAAAATAATATTTAAACATTCCAAAGTTTCATATACCACTTTGAAACATTTAAAATAATAATCCACATGATGTAATAAAATAAAAATTATAATATCATTATAATAATGATATTCATGATATAACATGTCAAAGGGAAGTATATACACCATATAAAATCGAATTAGTTCATAATAACAAATAAGACCCAATAGAATTTAAATTGAGATGAAATCCATTACCTTATACTTCCTTTTTGTTGTATGGTAGTTATCCCTTTGTATAGTTGTTTAAAATATGTTAATAAGTAATATAATAAGCATAATCATGTTTAAAATACCATATATTAACTTATTATAATATCTCATTACCCATTTGTTTATAAACTTTCATTAATTTAACTATTTTGGGGGTTAATTGTCAAGTTTTTTCGAGTAAGTTTTAACTTGTTACTTGTTGTTATCATTAATTAGATCTTTATTTCATCATCTACATAATTTAAACCATGACTTAATTTTCATATATAATCATTATATATGTATTTATAATAATCTATAATTTTTAGAGATAATAAATGAAATGCACCATTCATGGAGATGGTAGGCCATACGTACGCATAAACACTACTTACATTTCTTTTTTGTATTAAAAGAATGAAAAGTAAATGATACATATGTATATTATAATTAAATTATTATATATATGTTATATATGTTACATAGTTTTATTAAAATTATACTTAATATGTTCCGTGTATAATGTGAATGATTCACATCGCTTTGAGGAGGCAGTAGTGCACACATCCCCAAATGATGTTATCGTATTTATACAAAATGGAAAGTATAAGGGAATGTGTTATAAAATAATTAAAAAAGAATAAAGACATATTAAATATCATATATAAAATATTTAAATATTTTTTCCATCATAATGGACACCATGAGAGGTGGTAAAGGAAAAATGAACAATCATCATTTTGGGAGGAAATAGTCCATTGTACACAAAAACAACATGTTCATTACCAATTAGATCTAAGTGTGTGTACGTGTAGGTATATCCATTAATATAAAAAATATTAGTATATATAGAATAATTTTTTATTATATAAATATAGAATAAGAATATTTTAGGTAGTGGAAAATTAAATTAAACAAAATAGGTATTTGGAAAGAGCTACCTTAAAAATCGAGTAACTCCTTTTGGTTTATACCAAAGGAATTATTTGGATGTATTACTACCAAAATGGAGGATTAATGGTCTAGGGTAGAGATTTTGGGAAGATATTTGTGTATATCTTGGACAAAACTAAGTGGTTTGACATGTGTGAGGAATGGGGAGAAGTGGAGGCCATTTATAGTGGAAGAGGAGTGACACTCTTGTAATATTCTGACAAAGGAATTCTTACCACGTTTTCACATTGAAAGTGACTCCAATAATGGACCCAATTAATATAAGTTTTTACATTCAATTTCAAATTTAAATTGATCCCAATGATCTAAATATTATTAATATATATATATATATATATTACATAATTTTACTTTAAAAAAAATTTTAAATGTAATTTAACCCTATAAATAAATTAGATGAAAATGCCATTTTGAATTAAAATTCAGTATTTTTAACTATTCCCTAAATAATGAAACTTCATAAAAAAAATACCAAAAAATCTCCCTAACCTAATTTAGATGTTAAAATTTCAAAAATGAAGTTTATTTTGACATATTAAATAAATAAAAGTGTCAAAATTATGATTTAATATAATTTCTCTCGTAAAAGGTGCTAAAAATGCCTCAATAAAAATATATTATGTTCTGCATAAAATTGGTGTTGTTTCTATATTAAGAATATAGAATATATTGGATTAATATAAAATATATTTTTATTGAATAATATATATATATATATATATATCACATTAATATCACTCACTAATTTTTATTAATTTAATTTATTAGGGTAAAACAACTTTGTGAGCATAAAAATAATAATATTTTCCTTTATATTCAATAGGTTTTCATATTCATTTATAATCAATTTATAACTAATTAGTTCATTTAATATTTGAGTTAACCATAAATTTCCATGTTTTAGTTAACCATTTTAATAACTACTAATTTAACAGATAACTTATATTTAATAATATTTTAATTTTATATCATTATTCGGTAAAACTTTTTCTTGCGTGTAATGTAAGATTTCAAATAATGTCACTATTGCGTGTAACACAAGCTAAATTTGTGTTGTGGGTATTGTAAAATATTTCATGGATTCAATTTATCTAAAATATTAAATATAGTTTAATGTCTCTAGGTATTATATTCCCTTACGTTCTAGGTGATGCGTGTGATACAAAATTTCAAATATAAGGTTCTTACACGATTTTCTTTCGAAATCATTGTGCTTCAAAAACAACGATCTGGGGGGCACAATACTAGGTGCACTATTGGTGCACAGTTTGTGCTAATTGTGTGGGACAAACCATGAGGCCCATTTTAACTAGAGCATGGTTAGAACAAACTATGTGAGGTGTCTCGTAAACCATGTGGGGAATCTACAACAAACTATAGAGGTTATACATGGGATGTGCATGGTTTGAAATACCATGTGCTTAACCATACGAGGTAGAGTGCCCTTTGGAATTTGGAACCACATGATTGGCATATGTTTAGAAAAACCATGTAGCACAACCATGGGGTTCATTAAAGAGGTAGAATTTATAAATTTCCTTCCCTTAATTAATTATTTATTCCTCATTCTTTCTTTTCCCATGAGTTTACCTCCTCAAGCCATGGGTTCCTCTTCTTCTTCCTATTCTATTATTTGGACCATATCATTCATTCAAGATCTATTTCAAGAACCGTTAGTTGAATTGGATAGACAGTAGTAAGGATACAAGTGATCTTTATTCCTTTATTATATTATCTCACTGTTTGGCATTTTATTTCAATAGGAGCCCATTTCCCCTATTTTAGGGTATTTTTAAAAAATATTGATTTCTATAACTTCACCTCAGATTAAAGGATGGTATTATATGAGTGAGGACCTAAAATAATTAATAAGGTGATTATTATCTTTACCCTTATTTATATATTTGATATGGGATGCACATTTAAATACACATGAGTGGGGTGGTTAGGGTGAGAAATTTATTTTAAGGCATGTTTTTATTATTATTACATGAGGATACCAATAGGAAACTCCATTTTTATTTAAGTTCTTTAAACCTTGAATTTCCAAGTATGTGTGAATTAGATTTATAATTTTGTTTTTAAAGAGGTTCATACTTATTAAATATATTTAATTGGTTTGTGATCATTTGGGTTCCATGGGAACATGTTTCCTAAGTATCTTGGGGTTATGTTGATCACCAAAATTGAGGAAGCATAGTTTTTCAGGTTAAGGCTGATAGTTTCATGTCGAGGTTGGGTGAAAAGGTTCACATATGGTGATGGAGTTCTACCAGATGGCGTTTCCTAGGTATTTTTGGTGATTTTCAGTCACCATGATTGTCCGATAGAATTTTTAGAGTATTATGCACATAGGAAAGGACTCAGTGGGGTGGTGTTAACCACTTAATATGGGTGGAGGCCTCTATAAATTAAGTGCCTCAGTGGACGGTCTTGATTTTCAATTATGGAGGAGGTACTCACCATAAAAAACCACGGTTGATGGTGTGTGAGACTATTAGTTGGTGGTTGAGGCTCTCCATATATGTTTGGGATGATAGGATAAGATTATTGAAGGACATATCTTGTCATTCCTTGGGACGTCAGGATATCAAGACGATGGTGGTTCATTATTTTTAAAGGATGTATCTCATCATGCCTTGGGACGTTGAGTTGTCAATAGAACATTGGTTCATTATTTATGGAAGGATGGGAATCATTCTTCATTGGGATGTAGGGCTATTGAGATGACTATGATTTGTTAAATAGAAGTACGAGGGACTTGTGAGATTTTTTGGGCATGCCATTTGGATACCGATTATACTCAACCTGAGTCTATATGTTTTATTGGTTGTCACGAGGCATCAGGTGACATTTTATGGAAGAGAGACAATGTTTTCTCAGGGTATAACTAACTAGGGACACATTGTTCTTTTTTCAACATTGGATAAAGCAAGAAAATGCTTCCTCGTGGATGTTGAGAATGAGTAAAGTAAGTTCTACATTTTAGGTGTGAGTGTAGTAGAAATTTATTTACATATATATAAACTGATATAAATAGGGATATAAGATAGGATAATTTTAGTGGTGGCCTACTGAGTTCATACTCACACCCTTCATAGGACCCTCAAGATGTGTGTGTACTTTATGGATTTGAGATCAGGTAAGGGATCAAGATTGTTCATTGGACCATAGTGAGAAGGGATGCATGTGAGTATAATATGGATGAAAGATAGACCATGGGGATTATTATCCATTAATATGGATACATTTTTTTTAGTTTAAGAATATTATTATGTTATTGGCCTCTGGGTGATACTTCATGTTTTGTACGACTGTCTAACATGTATACATTATTTTATATATATGGATAGTATGTTTTTGATTGTTATTTCCATTATGTATTATTACTTACATGAAGTTTTTTTTTACTTACATAGTTCTCAAAATATATTTCCATTATTATTATATCATCGCCATATGTTATACTCTCCCCACTATCACATAATTAGACCCTCGTTGCTAGTGGATAACCTTTGGAATATGGGGTGGGGGCACACCTAAGGCCCAATGGCCCTCTAAACCATAGCACCGGTTAAGTGGATCTTAGGTTGGGGTGCTAAAAATTCACTCTAAGATAAATTATACTTGAAGATATCAAAAATTATATCTTTTTTTTTTAAATTAAATTTCTAAAAGTTATAAATTAAACTATTCTAAAAAAATCATGTAATACATATAAATGAATTAATTATGAATAAAATAATTTCATTTTTATAAGAAAATTACATAATATTCTCATAGTGAACATAACTCTAAAAAATAAAATTCATTAAAATTTATAAGAAATAGAATTGATATATTATAAAAATTACATGATTTATTACAAAAAACCACTAATTTTGATTTGAAAATTACAAACATAAGCAAAATAAAATACTGGATAATACCGAATCATTTAAAGGGTTAACATATATAAATTTTTCTAGAGACCAGAACACTAATATTTTTAATTCAAACCTTACAATAGGAAACAATTTAAGGATGGTTTCAAAACTATATTGGTGAAGGGTATTCCCTATATGTATCTTTTTTCACAGTAGGGCCTCGTGAAGGTTCTTAAGGGTTTCACCAATCCCTAAAGTTTCTTTATTCCTTCATCGTTCTCTAAGGTTAGATACCATGGTAAAATCAATCCCATTCACCTAAGTTCCATAATAATTAATAATTTTAATTTGTGATTCCTTTAGTCCTAAAAGTATTGCTTCACTTGGCCCTTTACCTTTTAATCCCTCTTTACCCTAGTGGACCACTACTTTTCTATCCATTAAGACCACCCAACCACAATGATTCAAGATAGATCAAGTTTTGGAATGTTATATCTAATCTTTTTAGGGTCACCAATCATATTTGGGTCCATAAATGGTCCTCAAACTATGGGATACTCAGGATGAAGTCCTATATATGATTGGTTGTCACCCAATTCATTGATAGTGCCCAAAATCTTGGTTGCTCATGTATAATTGTTGGATTTATTCCCTTCAAAACTTATATATATGAAATATTTGGAATATATTATATAAGATGATATTGGATGTCCTTTGGTATGATATCCATAATGTAAAGTCATATTTTACTCTAGTGGCCATATCATTGCTTATGATATTGTGATATTGTAGACACATCCTAGTTTTATTGTAGAGTAAGACCTGGGTAGGTCGTATGGGAATAATTGTATTCCACAATTCATGTTGTTGTCATATTATAAACTAAGGTAATTTAATTTTGGAATGTTTATGTTTTGATCTCCACCAATCTTGTTATATTTAATAAAACATTTCATAAGATAAAATGTATCAGAGTTATATCGGTTGAAGTTACAAATAGTTTTAACTTACTCTCCATTTTCTAATAAATTTCATAACGTATGAGTAAATACATTATGAACACTAAATAATGCCCCAAGTACTAAAAATGTTTCATAACATCATTGATATGGTTTTTTATATGATATCTTATATTTTTATGGATTCTCCATATCCAAGAGCTCTCTTCTTCTTCCACATTTATCTTTAGAGGTCCTAGCATTCCTAGAGAGAATAAGTGTTCAATCCACATGATGGGTGATTAAGTTTCAACCCATGGACAAAAAATGGAGGAGATAGTTTTTATGATTATATTGTGCGATCTTCATTAATCACGATGATTGAAAATAATGGAATTTTACACAATTGGTGTACAGTACGATGGTAATCATTATTTTAAAAATAGCATGGTTTTGTGTTTCATTAATGGTAGATCTTTGGATGTTGTTTCTTATTATTTTATCATTGCATTGATTAAATGTTATCAATCCTTAGAAACCCATCAAAGGTATCAAAGTCATTCCATTTTTTTTAATTTTTGAAATCATGTTGAAAAATGAAGAAAAATGATATCACAAGGATTTCATAGAGTATATCATAAGAAACAATTTGAATTTTGAACTATATATGACCTTACGTTATGTGATAATGTAATCTCTGTTGGGCTCACACTATACTATATAGAATATCATAGGTGGAAACATAGTGAAATTCCATCAGTTTTATTTCTATTATCACATATGATATGGGATATCATGGCATGTGATGGTGTAGACCAATGTGCTCAAAATAGATCCCTATATAGCTAAGTCAATATTTCACGTCGTCATACACAATGATATACTAGGAGTTGGTGGGTTAGTATGACACCATATGATATCATAAGTGGGGATAAACATATAGCTTTATTTTTGATATTTTCTATCATAGAGCTTGATAGATAAAAGAAACATGTCATGTATTACAACATAGGGATGTTCTCAAATACGATATACATCAATTTTTTAATTTTTATATATATCAATTATGAATTGAATTATACGGTATAAAACATATTTATAAATAATAGAAAAATATATATTTAATTATTTAATTATTTTATATTTTGTATAAATTAATGAATTATAAAATGACTATAATTAATTATTAAAATTTTGTGAATCATTTGATAAATAAATATACCACAGTATTACATTTTATTATTAAAATACCATTTCAAATTATATGGAATGAATATATTTAGGATATAATTGGTTTATATAGAATTTATAAAGTTCGTGTAAATTAAAAAATTAGGAATAAATATCAATGTTTATATTTAATATTATGAATTTTTCATAATAATTATGCTAAAATGTTTAAATTTAATTATTTATCTTAGAAATTATTTAAACCATATCAAATTGAGTTCTGATAATTGATATAAATTCTTTAATAATATTAAATTCACGTTACTATGAATATTTATATAATATATTAAATTTTTATATACATATTGTTTATATTATAGATATATTATATTTAATGTAAACGTAATATGATGAATAATATGAAAGATTTCATATTAGAGATAAATATATAGTGTTTATATTTATTTAATTATGGAATATGCATTTTATATGGTTAACTTATAAAGATTTTATGATCGATATATTTATGAATTGTTTATAAATAGGTTATATCATGTTTAAATATATGAATTGTTCATTTATTTATTTTATTCCCTTGTTTATTATTAAATTATATGAAGAGTTTATATAATTAATAGATGTATGGTTTATTTTAAAGAGATAAAATGCTTCAATAAATTTTCATACACACTTCTAACGAGTTACATGATAGGTATAATTATTGATTTAGTTTTTTACCTCGACTTTGAACTATAAAAGTTTATAAGCTTGAACTATATATTTAATTATGATTTATACATATTAGGTGTTAAAATTATTATACAATTGAGGTCTCTCTTAAGTAACATATTTTAGGTATTGGGATTTTGTACTAACTACTCACTAGTCAGGTGGCTTATTCCATGATTAGAAAAGGGAGTGTTTGTAATATGTCTCCCCAAACATACTTTTATGGGAGTTATTGGATTCATATGATTTTAATTCATTTCATGGAAGGTTTTCATATATCTTAGGAATTATATGCATTTTGATATTTATGGATATAGTTGGTTTTAATTTTATTGTAACACAATAAATTAGTCATCTAAAGAGTTACACATCAATATGGTTTTAGCATTTTCATTTGATGGAAGGAATAGGATTACAAAATAAATTTTACCAGAATTCATATATGTAAATATAATACATGAGATAAGATAGTGGTGTTAAATTATATTTAAAAAAAAGTGTAGGATTTCTTAAAAAAAACACTTTTCAAGACATTGATCATTCAAATGGGTAGATTATACTATAGAAGTGTTTCCTTAAAAAATATTTCCTAATGAAAGAATGTAAAGTGGTTAACCTAAGAGTTTGATGCCTCATTTTTTGAAATTTTATTTAGGTTGAACATAGTTGGGAAACACAAAGAGTTATAATACTAGTGGAACATTTTTCAGTTTATAAAAATGATAAATTGGGAAAAGGGTTTCCCACTCAACCATCAAAGATTCATATATAATACGATTGGGATGATTACCTTCCTAAATAAACAATTGGTGAGAGTAACTCCCAAACACACTCATCTATTAGTGAAAAACTAATCTTGTCCCACTAATGGATATGATTTATATTAAAAGGTGTAATTATTTTAGTGATAGGATATTTAAGAAAAATACTCATTAAATAAATATACATCATGATACTCATATGATATGAGATTAATTTGTGAATAAATAACATCATCATAAACTAATATAAAATTGAGATCAATTCTTCTAGAAGAATCTTAATGATAAAAAATTCATAGACTATCACAAAAAATAACAAATAAACCTAACATATAAAACATTTTATGTGTTGGAGATACCCCATCTTGAGTTACCAAATGTTGAAGTTGTTTCGAAAATGAATCTAGATTCTTAAGAGATTAAAAGAATCATTAATTTGAGGTTTCAAATGAATTTGATTTAAGATAACCAGTGGAATTTTAAACACTACTCAAATATTCAATATGATTGGATATGAAAATGAATTGGAGATATTGAATGGTTCCAACAAGTATTGTTATTGATTTAGAATTTATTATGTTTTTATCAATGTAAATAACTTGAAAATGGTATTAAGTTCAATAAATGCCTAACATATCATCTCTAATTGTTGAAAAAAATATTAATTTGGAATGTGATGTCCATGTATGGGTGTTTTAAAAATAATAAAAGTGGGTAAAATTTAAAACTAGAATAAGAAACTTTTGTCAAATTTTTCAATAATGTTTCTTCAAGTATCCAATAAAGGTCATAAAAATATAAATGTGGATTCAGGATATGGAAATTTATCCCTTTTGTAGGAATTTCCCTATATAGTTGAAATATTTTGGAAAGATTTATGGATATTCCATGTCATTTATCAGTGTTATATAATTAAATTCTTGGATTTTGAAGTGCATATGAAACCAAATCTATATTTTATAACTGTTGAAAATATCTATGAGTTTTAAATCAAGGAATTAATTAAAATTATTACAGTTTTCATTCAAATGACGAAACAAAGGGGTTGTTGAATCTTAATTTTGAATTTAAATTAATATACCAAGCATTGATAAATTTTAAAAGGATGTGTATAGTTATATTATTTCTCTTATATGATCAGATAAGTTTTTTAAAAAGGCATTGTTTTATATAAAAGATTCGGTACACAAGGTTTATGATGCATCAAATTTTATAATATATCTATGAAGTGGATAAATGATAAAAAAATATCTAAATTAAAATTATTTATCTAGATGTCTATTAAAATATAAAGAATTTGATCCCACATATATGGAATATTTTAAAGATGAATATTCTTTTATAGAAATTGATCCAAAAAATTGAATAAAATATATGATAGGGAAATAATAGTTGTTTATTAATTATTCTTACTAAGAATAAATAAGTATTAGTTAATAAAAAAGATTTTTCATATCCTATAAATATATTATGAATATAATATTGAATATAAGATACTAGTGGAGGTATATTTGGACTAATAAATGCTCAAAGTTGACAAATAAAATTTTCTTCCATTCAAAACAAAAAGTGAATTTTATTTAATAATAAAAATGATTTAGGTTTTGATGGTAAAATATTAATGGAAGTAGTTAAATATATTACCAAAGTATCTCAAGGGAAGAATTTAGGGACAGGTTTCAATAATGATAATAATGTTGAACTTAGAGTGGTTTCAAGTAGACAACATAAGTTATTAACATTAAAAAATTTATGTTTTGATGTTAAGGAGTATGAATACTATGTTTCAAGAGTTGAACATTAGAAATGTGATTCCTAAGTCTCTCAATTATCCAAACTAATATAATTAATCAATTTTACTCAATAAATAGTATAAATAAGAGTTTTTATTAGATGGTTACCTATATATGTAGAAGGATGTTTATAAATATGTAACAAGTTTAACAAAATCATGAAAATTCATCAAAGATAAGGCTGATCAGGTAGTCTATCATATATGATATGATAACATAGAATCATTTGTATGGTTTTTTTAAAATTCTTAAATGCATTAAGAAATATAAAATCTATCATGTTATACAAAATAAAATATCCACTTTATTATTCATTAAGGTTATTTTCATAAACTCATGAAGTGAAAAGATAATTGACCTCTAATAGTATGACTTTGAGTTATACCTAACTAATAATATCTATTGATTATTAAAGTCTGTGATGAAATATTAAGGTTATTGGTAGTAAAATTCATCTATTGGGATATACAATTAGTTTATGAGATGGAAAACTAGTTTTTTGTGTTGGGTGGACCACAAAGTATACCACATGGAGTGCCATAAAATATTTCTTTTAGATACTATGGGTTCATGGGTCACACATAATTTTCACTGTACTAGAATTTGTTGAAATACCTAGAATGAGATCCTTTATAATTTTATACCTTTATGGTAATATCCTTGATGATTAACTAATTAGGGAATGGTTGGTAATGTTTCCAATCATACCATCAGTTACAGAATAATAAATATGGTAATTTTACTATCATATAATTAGTTTGACATATAGGACCATGATTGAGATTAAATGAGAAAGTGAAAATTTGTACCTAGATAAGACATATGATGTGATTATTTACTCAGATGAGGGGAATGTGATGTGGTAATTCATGATGGTGAATGAAATGTGATATATTTATCAACTTACTATAAGAACCCAGTTCTTTCTTTGAGGTACAATTTCTTATTTTCTTTTTCTATTGAGTTGTTTTTAAGAAATAATGGAAATCTAGAAAAATACTGGAATCAGGGATTACACAATGTGTAATCCAATTAATACGCTGTGGAGTCTTTTCATCATGTCATGGAATGTAAGTTGGCAAAAACAACCCCCAAATGAATAGTTAAATGACAGACACACCATGTAGAAGGAATTACATACCATGTATTTGTGTTTTTCTGTTTAAAATGGGTAGTAGCCTCTCTATTTTACAAAATGGATAGAGGTATTTCCCGGTTGATGGACAAGCAGTATCAAAACATAGATTCCTTATCGGTTGAATATTCTAACTCTGTTTCAATCAATATCGATCTTGTTTGAACCCAATTGGTAATCAATCGATTACTCTTGAGCCGTTCTTTCTAATTTCTATTCCTATAGAAGTTATTTAAGTATAATATTTTATTGTTATTTCATAGATCTATGTCATTTTAGTCTAAATTGGAAGCTGATGATAGATGAGGAGAGTCATGCGAGGACTAGGTAGGTAGTTTTGTGCCTTTTGTTAAATACCGAGTTGTTTATATGTGTCATATTGTCGTACACCCATGTTTAGGGTGTTTCTTGCTAGAGAATTTAACCCGTGTTAATACCTAATGATATATGAGTGATTGAATAAATTAATTAAAACATTTTTGAGATTATTTGGTTTGATTAAGGGCCACCCTATGGGTGCATTTTCCTTCGGATGACCATTGTTTAGACGTTTGGATTAGGATGCCAATGGGCATGCCTTTGTTTCCCCTTTGAAGGGTTATTTAAAATTAAATTGGTTAATTAAAATTTTTTCCATGTGAATATGTTTATTAAATTTTTGTGATAATTTAATTCACATGTTAGTATTGTAATATAAATTTTCCCACATGAGTTATTAAATGCTAAATCCATGCCATAGTTTAATTAGAAAGTGTTGTTTGATAAATAAAATGTTCCCACTTGATTTGATTATTGAAAACCATGTAATAATGCAGATTACATGTTTTTTTATTATGTGAATTTCCCACATGAGATGTTATTTTTTTAACCATGTAATAGTTTAATTTACATGTGTTGTTACTATGTCAAAATGCTAATATACATGGCTTAAACCTGAAATATGCTGAAATTCTTATATAGTGGGCTTGACCCTAGAACATGCTGAAATGATTATACACCAGTCTTGGGCTTGAAAATGCTGAAATGCTTATACACCAGGTTTTACCTATACACATGATGAAATAATGATACATTGGTCTTGTCCCTGATTTTAATATACTAAAATTCTTATACACTGGGCTTTTCATTGATACATATTGAAATTTAATAACTTATGATGCTTCTTCCAAGCCAAAGAATAAGCTTGGATTCAATTTTCACTTATTTTTGTTTAGATAGCCTACTGAGGTATCTGTTGTGCTTACTTTAAATAGGGGATTTATGGGCTTAGGTCGTACCCCTAGACTTATATAATTATATTAATTTGAATTGGTTAAATAATAATAAATGAATGTAAATGAATTACAGTACTTGTAGGATTGTTTACTTTTGATTACCTCCTAGTTTAATTCATTTCACTATTGTAAATTACTCTTGCATATACTCACTGACATATTAACACAGATCATAGGTGTTTTCCTATTGGAATTTATTTCTCACACCCTATTTAGGTCATTTTTCAAGGCCAAACAGACTATATTGTTTCATGTGTCGATAAGGGAAACACCCCTATTTTAGGTACTTGATTTCTGCTTACGAGAAGAAGATAATGTGACCAAGACAAGGCTTGCGATGCTGCTGAGTTTGATTTTATGTTACCGTACTTGGTAGTTTATTTTAGTTGATTACAATGTACCTTGTTTTCATTGTTTTCTAGAACATGTGACATGTTGCATCATTTTTATATGATATGAAAACTGGTTGTCTTTATATTTTAATCTTCCACTATTTAATTTCATTTTTTGTTGGTTATTGCTTCTGTTATTGTATATTATTTCTCCACTATGTTAAACTCTACCAATGAGGGAATAATTTCCCCACTATCACACCTTAAGACCTTGCTGCTTGTCGGTAGCCTCTAGCGTTTGGGGAAATGCACTTGAGACTATGTGGCCAACCATGTACGGGGCACTTTTAGTGGAATCTAAATCCAGGACGTTATAAAGTGGTATCAGAGGGGATTTTATTTTCTAGTTTTCCTTATTATTTGGAGACGATATAAAGGATATGGAATTTGGTAATTATCTATGCCCGGAAGTAGCTACCTCGTGTATAGGGAAAATCTAAATTCCCTCAAATTAAATTATGCTTTTAGATTTTGAGATTTTATAGTTTATTTGATTTCACCATTTGGTGCCCCACTTGTTTTGTGATATTATTATTGATATTATTATGGTAATATTTTTTTAACTACTAGATGCGATGAGGGTATTCCATCTCATGCATCATTTAGGAACTTGTTAGAATCACATTCCATGCATTCTTTCCATGCCATTTAGGTGCATTAATGATTCCATTATTTTATGGTAGATATTGTGCTATAAATGAATATTGTAGTGATAGATACTTTAATAGACATGCCTATTTTTTTGATAGTTGTATCGGTATGTTCTATGGTTTGGATTGAATAGATGCTAAACTTTGGTTCCTAAGGTATATAGGCCCTCTTGGACTGGAATTTGGCGGATCATGATTCATCATTTTGTATATAATTGTGCTATGTTATGTTATTCATGGGTTCCAAACTTTGATTCGTAGGGAGTATGAGCCCTCACGGATTGGAATTTGGCATACCGTGGATTTAAATAGGGGTTCTAGGGAAGTTTCGAAGGCTTACTGTCCAGAAACCCAGACAACACGATGTTTGGTTCTATGAACACACGCCATGTGTTCTTCCTATTTGATGAATAAATACCTTTCTTGAGTACACACCGTGTACTCTATGTACACACAATGTAGTATCTGACTGTGTAAGTGGCTGTGTGAGAGGAAATACGGGCTATTGAGTTTTGATCAGAACATGTCATGTACTTTAGGTACACACCATGTAGCCTACCCAGGCAGAACCCGTGTGGACCTAGCTGTGTGGGAGTACGTGGCTAGGAGGAAAGACCTTTGTACAAGCCATGTGTGCATAGAACAATACATGTACCTAGTTTTGATACATGCCAGGACGGATGTAGAACACAAACATGTAAGAGATTTAGGGTACATGTCAGGGATTTTTTTTACACACAGTGTAGTCCCTTTTTGTTAAACTTTGAGGGTATTTTTGTAATTCGTTTGGGCACTCTTGAACGAAATAACCCTTGAAAAGATGTTTGAACTAAGGCATGTGATTGACCCTGTAGAGTCAGGCCACCATGATGACCACAAACTGTATTCCAGAAGATTGGTGATGATCATACTACAGAGATGGTAGGCCATGGGATACCGATGGATTATCTAGTTGTACCACTTGTTGCACTAGCTGTTATACCAGAAACAGGTGCAGATGCATAGTTCTGTGAAGGGTTTGTGAGTTTCATGAAGACCTTTAAGGGAGAACCTTAGGCTACCACATATATTGAATAGTTGATGTGTATATTCTAGCAGCAACATATTCCTACTTTTCCAGGGGATGGAAGACCACAGAATGCAGAATCATGGATGGAATTAATGCTGACTATCTTCAAGCATCTAGAAACGACTCTTGAGAGAAGGGTAAAGCTCATGACATATATGCTATGTGATTCTTACAAGAGATAGTGGGGGTGTTATCACTCAGGATGGGTGTCATCGAGATATGACATGGGAAGACTTTCAGACAGCCTTTTATGATTGTTATTTTCCCAAGATGCTGAGGGCTAACCAAGACTAGGAGTTCATGCACCTAGACCAAGGAACACTATCAGTTGTGGAATATTCTACTAGGTTTAATGAACTTCAGTTATTCACACCTATTTTTATGGGTGATGACGTATAAAAAGATAGAAGATTCAGGGATGGTCTCAGGTTTGATATCCAATCATAGGTGAATGTATTCAAGTTTCCTTCTATCTCTGCTATTGTGAATCAGGTGATGATTACCAAGTGAAACCAATACAAATATGGGGGTGTGATCTAGGGAGGTTCATCATCGAGATGTGGTACTCTTTCTACCAACAAGAATAATCATCATCTGGAGTTTTATCGTGGTGATAGTAGTAGACAAAATGTATCTTTCAGTAGCCATGTGAGGTGCTACAAGTGCAGAAAGGTTGTTCCTACTAAACCTTAGTGCCCAATGGACCTGGTTGAGTGCTGATCTTGCAATAAGATGGTCCATTTACAACATTTCTACAAGAAGTTTCCAGAATCATCTAGTGAGAGAGGGTCTGCACCAACTCCACATTCAATAGTGGGTTCAACAGCTTCTCACAAGTCAAGTAATTAGAATATGTCAGGCTGTTTAGGCCGAGGGGGTGGTTGTGGCTATGGTAGCCATCCCCCAAGATCTTAGTGACAGTAGGAAAAGTCAGTTCAGGGTAGCCAAGCAGTGTATCGAAGCCGCAATACAGGTCAGAATTATTCAATGCAACGGAACCAACTGGATCAGGATCCCATACCTTCTACTATTAGAGATATTATTCTAGTCAACTCTATTTTATCTTCTTCACTTTTTAATACTTGTGCTATTCATAGTTTTATATCTCAAGCCATTGTGGAAATACTTGGGCTCTATGTTTCTACTAATTCTGATGTTATTATGCTAGACACTCTATTGGGGATTTGAATGACAAGTGTGCGTCAGTGCAAGGAGTACCCCCTTGAGATTTGTGGGTGTCACTTTCTATAGAACCTCTATGTCTTAGAGATGACAGGTTTTGATGTCATTCTCAGAATGGAATAGTTGATTTATTTTCGATCCTTTGTTGATTTCTATCACCGTAGGGTGAGTTTCACATCACCAAAAGGTGGAGAGTTTCTATATAAGGGTGAATGAGATATCCAGTCAAGCCGAGTTGGACCTGAGCATCGTGAGTTGGGTGGGATGACAGCCCAGATTCTGAATTTATATCTAGATGACTTGGGAACATGTCAGATGGATTTCCCTCCCGTGGTTGATCATTTTAAGGTAGTTTTCTGGGATGAATTTTCAGCCTTATCTCTAGTTAGAGAGGTAGAGTTCACTATTGATCTAGTTCCAGGAGCTGCACCAGTATCAATTCCACCTTACAGGATGGCTATGATGAAGTTGTGAGAGCACAAGAGGTAGTTGGAAGATCAATAAGCTAAGGGCTTTATCTAACCCAGTAATTCTTCTTGGGGTTAAATAGTCATTTTCACAAAGAAGGTGGATGGTGCCCTTATGATTTGCATGGAATATCAAAAAATGAACTAGTTGACACTTAAAAAACTGATATCACATGCCACATATAGATGTCCTGTTTGATCAGCTTCAAGGAGATCGATTGTTCTCAAAGAGTTAATTAAGGATAGTATATCATCAGGTACATGATTGACCAATATACATACCTCATAAAACCTTTTTTATTAGGTATGGTTTGTATGACTATCTGGTTATTCCATTCAGTCTCACAAACGTGTCAGCAGTTTTCATGGCACAGATGAACTGAGTGTTCTATACTTGGATTCTTTTATGGTGGTTTTCATGGATTTCATCCTGGTGTATTCTCACATTCTACATGAACATTCCAAACATATTTAGATAATTTTTAATTCACTTAGGGATCATTGGTTATATGATAAGCTCATAAAATTCCACTTTTGGATGGATCGAATTCACTTATTGGGTCATACCATTTTAAATATAGGAGTATCAGTAGACCCAGAGAAGGTGAGTGTCATGACCCGTCTCTCGGGGCCCATGTTGTGACTACCCCAAGCCCGCCTTCCATAGGCTAGGGGCTGGCGACTAGCACCAAAGGCATATTCCCTAAAAATGGGAAGGCATTTCCTTTATAACCTGCAAGAACATGCAACCAAGCACACAACAAGATAGGAACACAAGTAAACTAAACTGTAAACATAGTGAGTGTAGTAAGTAAAAGGGGCCATAATAAAAGCCCAACTTGAAAGTACATGTACAACTGTGATACAATACAAATGAAGAAAAGGGAAAGTCAGATACTAGGTCATCCTATGAGGTTCCTACCTAAAGGGTAGGTACATATCGTCTCCTCAGCACTCCACGTCGACCCGTTTTCTCTACGTACTGACCCACCGTATGGTCCACCTCCAGGTACCGTCCAGTCTTGGTACTCTCAGCCTCAGTCAGCGATGTCCGTCGTCTGCATCCAACACAACAAGGTGCGGGTATAGCCCGTGTAGGGGTGAGTATAATGATACTCAGTAGGGACCCCAAGACCCTATAGGTCTCAAAAAATCCATCAAGGATAAATCAAAAATTATGAAATCAATAGATAACCTTACTTAGGTATATTCCCATACATATACCTAAGTTATCAAGTAATCCATCTCAATCATGAGGAAAACACAGAGGTAGTGACTCAGCTCACACCAGGGTATATTCTAGGGGTAGTATCAAGTAACATTCCCAGTCACAATGTCGAACACCTCGGCGGTTGAAAAATCCTCCTCTATCAAGTATAATGCAACTTCAACCTCACAGAGAGGTACTTCCCAATAACCTTGGACTACTGAGTTACTCCTATCGAGTACCATGGGTTTGCCGTGTCACTAAGGCGCTCCCCACCGTTGGTCTTCCATGTCACCAAGGTGATCCCCCTCATGACCTGCTAAGGTAATCCTCCTGTTGAGTACCGTGGGTCTGTCGCATCACCAAGGCACTCCACACCATGGGTTTGCTGCATCACCAAGGCACTCCCCACTGGGCCAGTCAAGTCACTTCGAGTCAAAATGGTCAACAGTCATCAAGTCTTAGCTAGCTAATAGGTTCCCGCACTAGGCTCACCCATCTCAATGAGGATCCGATCCAAAAGCTACTAGTCAATACTCTAACTACCATGAATTCCTATGAAGAAGTATCTAAAAGGCCCGCCATGTTATAGGGGTCTTAAAGTAACAGAAGGTGCATCAATCGGACGCCTGGTCTGTGAGTTATTAGCCTTTTAGTCCTAGGGGCCTGGTTATATTCATTCTTGATCCAAACTGACCTTTCCCCATCTTAATAAAAAAACAGTGTGGTATCACTCAAAGGAAACATCTCACTCCAAGGATCCCAACACCGCTGACGGTTCGTCTAATGGATGTTTGGTTCCAAAGTTATGGCCAAAAGAATGTAATTGGGTCATAGTGGGCCCAGGTTCTGTCTGAATCGGTCGTTCTGACTCATCCCGAACCAGCCTAGGCCGAACCGGTTCTGGTCGAACTGACCTGTCCTGCTAGGTTCGCCCCAGACCACTGGGCAGCCCAGGTTATTGGGATCAGCCCGGCCCGCTGGGCGGCCCGGCCTGCTGGGTCCGGCTCGGCAGGCCACGAGGGGCCGCAGAGGGTTGTAGGTGTCCGTGAGGCCGCGAAGGGTGTCGCAAGGGCACGAGGCCACGTGGCGGCTTGGCTGGGGATGGAGGTTCAGCTGCAGGGTAACGGTCTGGCCGTGGGGCGGCAGTCCGGCCACGGGGTGGCGGTGTGGCCGCAGGGAGGCTGTCCGGCCACGGGGTGGCGGTCCGGCTGTAGGGAGGCAATCCGGCTGCGCGGGGTGGTGGTCTGACCGTAGGGTGGCGGTATGGCCACGCAGTGGCGGTCTGGCCGCGGGGTGGGGGGATTGGCCGCGGGGTGGTGCCTCGGCCGCGGGGTGGTGCCTCGGCCGTGGGGCGGAGCCGTTGTGCCGTTACCGTCGTCGCGGCTGGCGGTGGTGCTGACCGCCGTTCTCATGCCCCAACCATGGATGGTTGCCATCCTCCATCGCGAAGAACACCCCAAGATTTTCGGAAGGGTCGTACCATGTTGGTTTGTCCCACACCCTCCACGTTAGGGTGGTAGCATATGACTCATCAAGAACATGAACATGAATGTCAAATCCTATCCTCCCGCAATGATTGTTCCCAACCCACAAAATAAATAGAAGGGGTGTACATGGGAAGTGATAACCAAATAGAAATAAACCCCAACCTCGAGTTGTTCATTGTAGTTGGCACAAGAAGAAAACACGGATGTTGATTTGTTGTAGATGAAGACGTCCCACGTCGGAGGAAGTCCCGAGAAAGAACGTTGAAGTCGAGGTCACCGTTCTTCATTGGTGGAGCGTTCTTCGTGGGGAGGTGAAGTTCTTCGTTGTAGAAATTTATTTCTCCCAAAGATCTCTCCTCTCCCAATTCCACCAAAATGAAATGGTAACCCCAAAATAATAGATTATGTGATCTATTATGTTTGTTGGCATATAATTCAAATTGGGTTAATTAATCTGATAGGTTGGCACCATTAAAGTGGTGTGTTGGATTAATTATTGTAGAGGACGGTTGGCACAATTAATATTGGAGGAGTTGAAGAGGCTCTCCCATATTTAATGAGGGAGTTGAGAGGTTTAGGCCTTGGGTGGTCCCCACCACCATAACCTCTCATGGGAGGTTAGGCTCTGGTTGTCCCCACCACCATAACTTCTCATGGGAGGTTAAGGTCTAGTGGTCCCCACTTCTCAACTTCCACATATAGGTTTTAACAAATAAAATAAAAATAAAAGCTACACAACTTCATTTTTATTTTATTCATTCACAAAAAACCCAAGAACTAACTTCCACCCTCGACCAACTACCATTGAGGTGAATGTATCTTTAAGTGAATATCGGTGCTTTGAGTTCAACGGTGACATCAAATTTCAATTCCAAGCACCGGTTCAAAAGTTAGAAAAAACCGCTCACAATTTACTGAACGTACCTAAACAAAAGTTCAGAAATTCATTCCGGGCACTCTATGCCTCAAAATCACATGCCGTCAATTTTAGTGGAATCATAAAAATTCTATTTATTTTATAAAAAATTACAAGTAAATAATGGGTCTTTAAATTATCCCCAATTTAGGGCTCTACTTCCCCATAAGCCACAACTCAAACTAGGTAAACAAGGTGGGGTACTGATCATGTATATGGGCCTCCTGCTCCCATGTTCTCTCTTGGAGGTTCCTGTGCTACCAGTGAACATGCACCAGGCGTATCGACCATCCATGAAGGACTTGCTCTTTTTGATACTCAATATCTACTGGAACCTCTGAAGAATTCGCCCCTTCATCGATGTCTAGCTCGCCATGGTCAATGATGTGAGAAAGGTCATGCACATATCTCCTCACCTGGGACATGTGGAAGACGTCATGCACCCGATGCAACTGTGGTGGAAGAGATAAGCAGTATGCCACATCACCAACTCTACTGAGGACCTAGAAAGGTCTGATGAATCTTGGAGATAACTTGTCACCTCAGCCAAATCTCCACAAAACTCATCAAGGTGAGACCTGTAGAAAGAGATGGTCGCCATCATCGAACTCCAGAAGTCTCTTTCTCCTATCGATACACGACTTCTACCTACTCTGTGTAGTCTTTATCTACTCCTGGATGATCTACACTTTCTCTATGGTAGCCCGTACCATCTCTGGTCCCACTAGTGCTGACTCCCTTGGGTCAATCCAACACAAAGGTGATCTGTAAGGTTGACCATAAAATGCCTCAAAAGGTGCCATCCCAATGGTGGAGTGATATTTATTGTTGTGAAAAAAATATACCAAAGGTAAGTGATCCTCCCAGCTACAACCGAAGTTGAGGACACAAGAACAGAGCATGTCCTCGAGAGTCTGAATGGTCCACTCAGTATGACCATCTGTCTGGGGATGGAAGGCGGTGCTCAAATGAAGCTGCATCCCGAAAGCCTCCTGCAACCCCTTCCATAACAGGGAAGTAAAATGCGCATCACAATCAGAGACAATCATCAAGGGTACCCCATGTAGTTTCGCAATATTCTGTACATAGAGTTTTCCCAAGATCTCTATTAAACCCTGCTCTCTGATCGGTAGGAAGTGAGATGACTTGGTGAGTTGGTTGACAATCATTGAAATCAAGTCATGAACCCTAGATTTATGTGGAAGTCATGTCATGAATTCCATGGATATCCCATCCCACTTCCACTCTGGGACCTCTAAAGATGGCACCAAGCCTGCTGGTACCTTATTCTCTACCTTCACTTGCTGACATGTGAGGCACCGAGAGACAAACTCTTCTACAAATTTCTTCATTCCCGGCCACCAGTGCTGTCGTTGGAGATCCTGGTACATATTCTAAACTCCTGGATGTAACAATAGAGGGGATGTGTGGAACTCCCTCAACACTTTCTCCGGAAGTGATACTGGTACCATGGTACGTCCTCTCAAGTGGATGGCGTGCTCCCCACCTTCTAAAAATCCATCAGGTGCCTATCATATGGATATCTGAGAACATTGTGCCTCGTAGTCAGCTTCCCCACGTTGTGCCTCCCTAACTCGCTGAAGAAGTGGGGGAGTGACTGTAAGAGACTTTAGAAAAACTTCTCTGTCTCTATCCACAAAGGATATCTGTAAAGTGGCCAGCTGCTCCATCACATCACCTAGCAGCTGTAAAACAGACCTCCTACTGAGTGAATCTGCTACAACGTTCCCCTTCCCAAGAGTATATACTATCTCAAAGTCGTATTCCTAGAGGAACCCAAGCCAACATCACTGTCTCAGGTTCAGTTTCTTCTGAGAGAACATATACATGAGACTCTTGTGATCAGAGTAAACAGTAAAATGCTCACCCATCAGATAGTGTCTCCACATCTTCAAGGCAAAGACCACTACTGCTAACTCTAGGCCATGGGTAGTGTAGTTCTGCTCATGTTGTCTCAGCTGTTGAGAACCATATGCGATCAATACTTGCTCCTGCATCAGAACACATCCGAGTCCTGTCTACGATGCGTCGTAGTAGACTATATACCCTACGCCCTCCTCTAGTAGCCTCAAGATGGGGGAACTAGTCAGCCTCTGCCTCAACCCTTGAAAACTCTGCTGGCATCTCTCTGACCAAACGAAAGGTTGCTCCTTCTTTGTTAAGG
Source organism: Viscum album (assembly GCA_963277665.1). Lineage (NCBI taxonomy): Eukaryota > Viridiplantae > Streptophyta > Magnoliopsida > Santalales > Viscaceae > Viscum > Viscum album. The sequence continues at coordinate 191,922,984 of OY728137.1, read as the reverse complement.
CTAATAGTGGTGCTGCAATTCTGCAGAAATATGTCACAAAACACTGGTAATATCTGTCCAAACCCAGGAAACTCCGTACCTCCATCACACTCTTGGGTGGCTCCCAAGAAAGTACCACCTCTATCTTTGCTGGATCTATGGCAACTCTAGCCTCTGATATGACATGTCCAAGAAAGAGAACCTCTTGGATCCAGAACTGGCACTTCGAGATCTTACCATAAATCTGGTGCTCTTGGAGTATGTCCAGTACTACCTGCAAATGATAGGCATGATCCTCCTCAGTAGTCGAGTAAATTAGAATGTCATCGATGAAGACCACTACAAATAAATCAAGGTATGGATGAAAGATCATGTTCATGATTCCTATGAACACTGCTGGAGCATTGGTCAGGATGAATGGAATAACCAAGAACTCTTAATGGCCGTACCAACACCTGGAGGCAGTCTTCTACACATCCGCGTCTCATACTATGAGCTGGTGATAGCGTGATCTGTGGTCTATCTTCGAGAACCACCGTGCTCCTTTAAGCTGATCAAATAGGTTTTCAATCCTCGAGAGTGGGTACTTGTTCTTCACGATCACCTGGTTCAGGCGTCTATAGTCAACAAAAAGCCTCAAGATCCCATCCACCTTTTTGGAAAATATAATCGGGGCTGCCCAAGGAGAAACACTGGGCCGGATGAATGCCTTCCCCTGTAAGTCCTCTAACTGTACCCACAGCTAACGAAGCTCCGCGGGGCCATATGATATGCTGGTGTAGATATAGGTGCCCTCCCGGGATAAAAGTCAATTTAAAAGTCCCCCTCTTTGTGAGGAGGTAGACCTAGAACAACATCACGGAACACATCTGCGTACTGGTCCACCACTACAGGATAGCTCAGAATCTCCACATCAACAACTCTGAGGTTAAGGCTAGCCTACTGATGAGTGATTGGCTGCACTCTCCTCCGGGTAAGTCCATCCTGCGCTGCAAAGGCTCCCTTCTCACCGGTGAAGGTAAACCTGGTCCCATCCATGCAGACACACCGCACCTTGCACTTAATACAGTCAATCTGAGTATGGACTATAGATATCTAGTCCATGCCCAAGATTAAGTCGTAAGGCCTCGACACCGCTACTATGAGATCCCAGCCGAAGCTCTCGCCTCCTAGAGTAAGCTCGCACTGCAAGTACCGGTGTGTAATTGTCAAATCCATGTTCGTAGAAGTCTCTAGCCATAAGGATTGAGACAACAGCTCCATTGGAATCTCCGAGCTCCGAACGAGGGCAGTGGAAATAAAAGAATGACTGACACCTATGTCTCTAAGTACTAAAACAAAGGTGGAGTAGACACAGATTGTACCTCGTATCATCTCTAGAGCACCATGATCGTAAGCCACAGCTGAATGGAATTAAGATCTCCCCTATCCACCTACTCCATGTGGTCAGGGTGGACCTCCTAGTGGTGGTGGCGATAATATATGGAATCGTTTCCCACTGCCAACTACACGACCAACTCCTCTGCCACATATGACTAATCCCTACGGACCACCTCGATTGAACCTCTGTCTCTACCTAGGAGGTCCCTTGACCATCTGCTGATCATCCATACGACGGGTTGGACAGTCATGAGCCATGTGACCCTGCCCGACGCATGTGAAACACTGCCAGCTCCTGGTATAAATGGCTCTGCCTCGGGTGCCCCGCACAACCGATCCAGAGTCATGCAGTCATCCACCTGTAGGTCTGGTCCTCTTGGACCTCTGTGACATCAGTCTACTACCAGCTGTAGAAGACTCCGCTACATGACTAATGGTAGTGAGTCTTGCTATTGGTGACTGCTCGGCAAAGAAACTCTACAAAGAGGACTCTCTCTAACACCCCCGCCTGCGTCGGGATGATGAGTGAGATCATAGAATCCCTGATATCCTGCCTGATCCCCTACTCAAAGGTCCAGGCCCTGAATAAAGGGTCCCGCACCATATCGGTGGAGTAACGTGAGAGGTCAGTGAACCTCGCTGAGTACTGAGCTACAGTCGTGCTGCCTTACTGTAGTTGAAGAAGCTCCTGTATGCACACTGCACGAAGAGTCGCCGGGACAATCTCTGCCCTAAATAGGCTCTCAAAGTCTGCCCAGAGAATTATCACCTCATCGTGAACCTGGAGTATCGAGATCCACCATCTTCCACTACTTCCTATAGAAGGCTGGCAGAAAAGATCACCATGAGACCGGCTGGTGTCCCTAGAGTCGAAAGACTCTCACCACAGCCTCCAGCCAATCCTCAACCGCCTGTGGGTACATCTCTCCCATGATCCTGGGTGGCCTCTGGCACTGGAACTCATGCAATGTGCTCAAGCGGCATGCACCGTCTCATTTTGGGGCTAGTGGAATCGGTGGCCCAATGGGGAGTGGTACCGCTGGCTCCTCTACTGGAAAAGGGCCCTACACTGAGTGTAACAACCTAATAATTTTTTTTGGAAATTCCTTTCTTATAAATATGTCATAATCACATGAAATCAAAACATAATTAACTACTAAGTTCTATGTGACCCTTAAAACATAATTTTGTCACTTCTGTGATGTAAATTTCAAAAATACGACATATACAGTTGCAATGAGTAAGTTATTTGGAGTCCAATAAGAAAAACTTAATTTTTGGTGAATAGTAACATAACCTTAAGAATAGTAAAATACCCTTATGAATAGTGATGCACCCTAATGAATAGTAACCTTACCTATGATAATATATAAATAATATTCAAGTGTGAGTACGATATACCTATGCTTTAAAATAAGTAAACAACTGTTTTAAAACTGTTATTTTTAGAATAAATTATGATTTTAATTAAATATTAAAATTTTAATATTTATAAAATTATTTTTGAAAAATGGACTTCATTTTTGGATTCTACACATCAAAAAATGGTTGGAGAGAATTTTTGGGATTTTTCTGAAATACTTGATTTTTTTATGAATAGTGACATACCATAATTTGCAAAATTAAGATAAATACACTAATTATCGAGTAATGTGTGATGTTCTACTGATTTAATCCCACTTGGTTCAGGATGAAATGATACAATTACTATTCTTGGTCAAGGAATACTCACTATTCCTTGTATTGAGTATATATAATAAATTAATGAATTTTATTTTAAGAAACCCCCTCTCTCCTCCACTATAAAAACCCCCTCTCACTCCCTCTTCCATTCATTCCTCTAAAGCCTTGTGCCTTCTCAAAATTCTATCCAAATATCCTCTTAACCTCCCCTCCCACGTCCTTCAAGCCTTGGTCTCATAAAAAGACCAAAAACTCTCCCTTAAGGAGGCTCTCAAGGAAGTTTGATTCAAGAGGTAATTTCCTCTTTTCAATTCTTTATCTTTCCTTTCAAGTTCATTTGTTTTCTTTTTCTATTACCTATCCTTATCCAAATTTTGTGAGGACTCTAGTACCTTATATTAACTGGAATGATATCATGATAGTGGAATAATTTATCATCCTCTTCCCCTTTTACCCTCTTTTATACTAGTAGAAAAACACCATCTGAGAAGTGTCAATTTTCCACATTCAAGGACCATGGGCTTTCAATTTCTATTATCATTATAAATTATGGTCATGAAAAAATTATTATTATGGTTGAACCAGATTATTATGTATGTAATATAACCTATTTAAGATTCTGTAATCCCTTTTTAAAAATCTTATTAAGTTATAATGAAAAATGAGTTCATTGTAATCAAAACCCACAAATTAACAGAAACAATTATCATTAAGATTCTATATAATAATTCATCCTATTTCCATGAAAAAAAGTTATATAAATGACCAATAACATATATTTATGTTCATAAATAATATATAATTTCAATTTTGGAGATTTACATCTATTCCACATACTTAAGAACAAGTGAACCAAATATGCAAATAAAGAAAACGAACACTCCGGAACGACGGAATTCAATACAATAACTTATCAATAAAGAAAAAAAATGAACTAACCAAAATTATAAGAAACTATATACATGTCTAATATGTTCTTAAATAAGTTATTTATAAGTATAATTTCATATTCTAGGAGCTTAAGTTCGAGAGAGGAACACGTTCGGAGTTAAGGTAAGGGTTTTTCCACCCGAACTCCCATTTTCATTCGGGTTACTCTCATCATCTAATTGTCTCAATAAAATTTTTATGTATTGTTATGTACTCCTCATAAATCATGTTTTAGTATTGTGTATATGTTTAACAACCAGAAACATTCCTTATTTTATGGATAGTTACATGTTTTAAAAGGAACTTTCAAAATTGTCTCCAAAATACAAGCCCGATTCAAGGGAATTTCTCGAATTCTTACCTATTTTTAGGGGAACTCTATAATCTATTTTCTGTAAAAAAAATATATTTATTAAATCTCTCATTTTATTATGAAAATACTATCTTACTTCAATTCTGGTTTGATACAAATCTTTTTCCAAAAGAAATATTCTTTTCAAAATAAAAGAAAATTTATTTCAAGATTGCTTAATGACTTTATAATAGTATTTAAGATTGATTCAACACTCTTTTTGATTCTTGTGTTTTAATTGGTTTAATAATTTATGAATTCATCTACCATATTTGATTTAATGGTTTATGACTAACTCTATTGTGGATTTTCTATCCTAAAACCATTCACCATATTACTCAGAACAATTAGTGTTTTATGTTTAATGATTGGGGAAAGATAGTTACATTTCATATGATAGTTTCAATATGAATGTATATGTGGTTTATGTTTATCTATACTCATATGAGGAAGGAATTGGAATTTTTATTTGATGGTTAGGGACCTATATAGCCCCTCTATGCATCGGTAGCTCTCATGAGACAAATAGATGTGAAATTGGGCGAGGCCTTTCCCAATGTGATATGGATTTTGGCCGAGGCCTTAATCATTAGAATTCTTGGCCGAGGCCTTGAAAAAATGTTTCATAATGTCCGAAATATGCACTTCCTCCATTATGAATCTATTAATTTAAAGTTCATGTGGTTATTAGACTAGTAAAATACCCATGATTATGTTTCCTTACGGAATTATTTACTCAGCTCATATTCCTTCCATAATGTGTGCAAGTTTATTATTAAAGGTATGCGTTTTCAATTATGCACCATGTCTTATGTTTATGCTATATTCTGCTGTATTTATTACTCTTACTAAGAATTTTATCTCACCCCTTACTTATGTTTCATTTTTCACAGGACATGAAGAATTAAATTATGAATTACTTGCAAGCATAATCTTGGAGACATGATGTTGCTAGTGGAATAAATTAGTGCTTTATTTCCCTTCATGATGTAATGTTAAACTTATTTATGTATCTTGTTTCCAAAATCTAATAAACTAATTGGTACTTTGGGATTTTTATTCCTTGTATGTATGCCAACGTAATCATATAAGGCACCGGATCTGGGAAACTGGGGTTGGGTCCTTACAATTGGTATCAGAGGAAGTTTAGTAGAAAACTTGGAAACTGGATTTAGAAAACGTGGATTAGGGAAGAGTCCCTAAGATAGTTTTGAGGATAGAAATACATTAATGTCCTGTTATTTTGGTAAGGAATAGATTATGTGGATCTTTCAAGCAATACATCCCTGTCTGGATACGAGCAGGTAGAGGCGACTCTAACACAGATGCATCTTGGGGTAAAACCCGAAAACACCAATTTGAGCTAGACTCGAACAAGAACTGGTGTATGAAAATAGGCCTTTCTGCACTTTTGGTTACGATACTCTTAGGGGATATGCTTAGGATAAGTCAAATTTTCTTTAAAATCCATTATTAAGGATTTAAATGTAAAATTTTCCCCAAAAAACCATTTTTGTGGTTATGGGATTAGCCATGCCTAGGATTTTAATTTGTGATAAGTATTTTGTTAAGTTAAGATTATTAATTATGATTAATAACCTAATATAGTGTATGAAATTATCTAGAAATGGAACATAGTGGAAGGAATGGAAACCACCCAAACACACATGTCCCCTGTAGAGATTTTCCTACAATGCAAGTTAATGATGTTGGATCTGATGCTGTGACTGATGCTGAGAAACTCATAACTATACTGGGAAAACATACTCAGGTTATAAATAATAACCTCACACGTATGGAGCATCAGGATCCACCACATGTAGGAGATATGATAGTTCACTTTATGCGACAACAACCTCTATCATTCAATGGGACTACAAACCCATTTGTAGCTGAGCAGTGGATAAGTTCCCTAGAGAAGATATTTATTACTTTGGGATGTAATGAAAGAGAGAAGGTCAACATGGTAGTTTATCGTCTATCAGGAGATGCAGATTAGTGGTGGTCATTAATCCAAAACACAAAGGAGAAGGAAGAAATAGAAGAGATGGAATAAAAGAATTTTAAGGAAATCCTCATATAAAAATATTTCCCTCGTGAACAGTTAGTAGATATGGAGATAAAATTCTTGAATCTGAGGCATAAGGAGGATGAAAATGTTTCCAAGTATGAAGCCAACTTTACAATGTTATCAAGACATGCTGTGGACTACATACAAAATCCAAGGAGAAAAATTGATTGATTCTATGATGACCTAATGCCATTCCTCTGGAGGGCACTAGTCTCCCAAAGTTTTTCATCATATGAGGATATAGTTCTATGTTCCATCAAGACAGAAAAAGAATTATCTAATTATTATGACTTTAAGGGAAAGCAAGAAAAGAATAGGGATACTGAAAACTCAGGGAAAGGAAATAAGGAAGCAGGGAAGAAGGGAAGAGATGAATTTCCACCCTGTAATAATTAGGGAAGGAAACACCTTGGTGCGTGCTTAAAAGGAAAATGAGTATGCTACAATTTTGGTCAAAAATTTCATCTTGCTGGTGATTACAAGGGGAGGAAAGAGGCCATTAATGTTCAATGCTATAATTTTCAAAAGATGGGACACTATACTAATGATTTTCCAAAGCATCAAGGAATTATGCAACAGAGAAGGCCACTGGAGCAGGGACAAGCTTATGCGATCACAACTACTGATATTGAAGTTCCTAATGATGTGGTGGCATGTACTTTAATCATTTCCTAAAACATAGCCAATGATTTATTTGATTCTGGATCATTGTATTGTTTCATATCTTCCCAGTTTGCTAAGAAAATTAGATATTTCCAATTTGATTTAACAAGGGATTTTTTAGTCAAAACTTTTAAGGGAAGTATCATTGCAATAATGTTCTGTGAATCAGTTCCCATTAAAAAAATATAAATTTTCTTTATTTTCTGATCTCATTGTCATACCAATGATTGAATTTGATATAATCCTCGGTATGGATTGGATTTCGGACCATGATGCGAAAATTTATTGTAAGAAGAAGGAGGTTACAATTTTTGATGATGATAAAGAGTACCTTATCTTTAGAGCAGAAACATAACCAACTGATTCTTATCTAGTTCCACCCCCAGTAGCTCAAGTGAATTCAATTATTGGGGAGGAAGAGAATGAAATAACTATGGGTGAGGAAAAGAATGTTCAAATAGAAGATGTACCTGTTGTGAAAGAATATATTGATGTCTTTCCAGAGGATTTACCTGGACATCCACTAGAGAGGGAAATTGAGTTTTCCATTGACTTAATTTCTATTAAAGGCCCATATCAAATACCCCTAATAGAATGGACACTGTGGAGTTAGTGGAGAAAAAGAAACAACTAGAGGAATTGAGTGATAAAGGATTTATTCACCCTATCATTTCGCCATGGGGATCCCCTATTCTTTTTGTTAAGAAGAAAGATGGGTCTATGTGGTTGTGAATTGATTATAGGGAAATCAATGTTATTACAATAAAGAATAAGTATCCTCTACCACGAATTGATAATTTATTCGATCAACTTAATGGAGTCAAATATTTTTCAAAGATTGATCTTTGATCTGGATATCATCAGTTACTTGTGAGGAAGGAGGACATTCAAAAAATAGCATTCCAAAACAGGTATGAGAATAATGAGTTTACAGAAATGCCTTTGGACTAACTAACACACCATCAGTTTTTAGCAATCTAATGAATATAGTTTTCAAGGAATATGATGATCACTTTGTGGTGGTGTTTATTGATGATATCCTAGTGTACTCTAAAAGCTATGAAGAACATGAAAATCACTTGCGCACTATTCTAAAGACTTTGAGAAGAAATGAATTATATGGGAAGTATAGAAAGTGTGAATTTTGGCTCCAATCAGTTTTCTTTATGGGCCACATTGTCTCTAAGGATGGAATATCTATAGATCATGCGAAGACAAAGGTTGTGCAACAATAGACTACTCCAATGAATGTAACTGAGGTAAGTAGTTTTATTAGTTTAGCAGGTTATTATCGGCGTTTTGTTCCGAACTTTTCCCGTTTAGCCAATACAATGACCAAGATCACACGAAAAGGAGTTACGTTTGTATGGAAAAAGGAATGTGAAGAATGGTTTGAAGAATTTAAGAGGAGATTAGTGAATGATCCGATCCTAACCCTACCATCGGGGAATGATGGGTTTGTGATCTATAGTGATGCATCAAAGAAAGTACTTGGTTGTGTCATTATGCAGAATGATCGAGTGATTTCACATGCATCTAGGCGACTAAAAATTCATGAACACAACTATCCCACTCATGATCTTGAGTTAGAAGCGGTAATATTTTCTCTGAAAATTTGGATACATTACCTCTATGGATAAAAATGTGAGATATATACAGATCATAATAGTTTGAAGTATATATTATCATAGAAAGAACTCAACATGAGAAAAAGGAAGAGGATTGAGCTACTCAAAGATTATGATTGAAAAATACACTACCACCCGAGGAAGTCAAATAAATTGGAAGACATTTTGAGTAGAAAGGACCATGGAATTTTGAACAAGATGAGAGTTGAAAGGGATCCTATGTTCATGGATCTAGTAAATATGGATATGGTAATTATCAAGGAAGGAAGCACCTCACTACATTTTCAAATGGTTTCCCAACCTTATTTACTAGAGAGAATAAAAGGTTCTCAGGCTAATGATGAGTAGTTTCAAAAGAAAATTAAAGCTATAAATGATGGGAAGTTGACTGACTTCGTACATGAAGATGACACTTGAAAATTTGGGAAGAGGCTTTGTGTTCCCACTATTCCTGATCTAATGAGAGAACTGTTGGACAATGCTCATAGCTCTAATTTCTCTATACATCCTGGTAGCACAAAGATGTATCGAGATATATGAGAAAACTTTTTTGTGGGAGAATATGAAAAGTGATATTGCTGAATATACATCAAAGTGCCTGATATGTCAACAAGTGAAGGCTGAGAGGAAAAAGTCTAAGGGGATGACGCAACCACTACCCATACCAGCATGGAAGTGGGAGAAAATTACCATGAATTTTTTCAATTGACTTAAAAAGACATCTAAAGGAAACAATGCTATATGGGTCATTGTGGATCATATTACAAAGACAACTCACTTTATCGCAATTCGAGAGGACTTCTCATTGGATCAACTTGCATGGATTTACATCAAAGAAGTGGTAAGGCTACATGGAGTACCACTATCTATTGTATCCGACCATGATCCAAGATTCACCTTGAAGTTCTGGAAAATTATCCAACATGCTTTAAGCACTGAACTGAACTTCTGTACGGCCTATCATCCTCAAACTGATGGCCAATCCGAGTAGAATATTTAGACACTAGAAGACATGTTGAGAGCATGTTCTATGGAATTCAAAGAAGGACAGGACCAACATCTTCCACTGGTTGAATTCACCTACAACAATAGTTTCCACTCGAGCATCTGTATGGAACCATATGAAGCCCTTTATTGGAAAAGGTATAGAACACCAGTGTGTTGGGATGAAGTTGGTGAGAGAAAGTTTCTAGGACCTGAATTGGTTGAAGAAATGGCAGAGAAGGTGAAAACCATTTAGCGACATATCAAGGTAGCCCAAAGTCGACAGAAGAGTTATGCAGATAACCGTCGATGAGACCTTGAGTTCAAAGTTAGAGACTTTGTATTTCTACGCATATCTCCATGGAAGAAGGACATGCAGTTTGGGAAGAAAAGAAAACTAATTCCCAGGTATATCGGCCCCTTCGAGATCCTTGATCGAGTCGGAGCTGTGGCCTATCGTCTGGAACTTCCATCTACCTTGTCAAAGGTACATGATATCTTTCATGTATCCCTCTTAAGAAATCACATACCAAAACCATCACATGTACTCTCTTCAGAGGTGGTATAGTTGGAGGATGATCTGTCCTACGAGGAGCAGCCGGTGAAAATCTTGGATCATAGAGACAAAGTTCTACGCAAAAAGACTACTCATCTGGTCAAAGTACTATGGCGAAACCATAAGTACGAAGAGGAAATATGGGAACTGGAGGAATAAATGAAGGAAAAGTACCCCCACCTGTTCTTGGCCAAGATTGTAAAATAAAATTTCGAGGGCGAAATTTTTGTAAGGAGGGGAGAATGTAATGACCCAATATTTTTTGGAAATTCCTTTCTTATAAATATGTCATAATCACATGAAATCACAACATAATTAACTACTATGTTCTATGTGACCCTTAAAACATAATTTTGTCACTTCTATGATGTGAATTTCAAAAATCCAACAAACATAGTTGCGATCAGTAAGTTATTTGGAGTCCAATAAGAAAAACTTAATTTTTGGTGAATAGTAACCTAACCTTATGAATAGTAATATACCCTTATTAATAGTGATATACCATAATGAATAGTAAAATTACCTATGATAGTATATAAATAATATTCAAGTGTGAGTACCATATACCTATTCCATAAAATAAGTAAACAAATGTTTTAAAACTGTTATTTTTAGAATAAATTATGATTTTAATTAAATATTAAAATTATAATATTTAGAAAATTATTTTTGAAAAAAGGACTTCATTTTTGGATTCTACATATCGAAAAATGGTTGGAGTGAATTTTTGGAATTTTTCTGAAATACTTGAATTTTTGATGAATAGTGACATACCATAATTTGAAAAATTAAGTTAAATACACTAATTATAGAGTCATGTGTGATGTTTTTTCTGATGTAAGCCCACTTGGTTCGGGATCACATGATAAAATTACCATTCTTTTTCATGGAATACTCACTATTCCTTGTCTTGGGGAGATATAATAAATTAATGAATTTTATATTAAGAAATCCCCTCTCTCCTGCACTATAAAACCCCCTCTCACTCCCTCTTCCATTCATTCCTCTCAAGCCTTGTGCCTTCTCAAAATTCTGTCCAAATAGCCTCCCAACCTCCTCTACCACGTCCATAAATCCTTGGTCTCATAAAAAGACCAAAACCTCTCCCTTAAGGAGGCTCTCAAGGAAGTTTGATTCAAGAGGTAATTTCCTCTTTTCAATTCTTTGTCTTTCCTTTCAAGTTCATTTGTTTTCTTTTTCTATTACCTATCCTTATCCAACTTTTGTGAGGACTCTATTACCTTATATGTACTGGAATTCTATCATTATAGTGGAATAATTTATCATCCTCTCCCCCTTTTACCCACTTTTATACTAGTATCAAAACACCATCTGAGAAGTGTCAATTTTCCACATTTAAGGACGATGGGCTTTCGATTTCTATTATCATTCTCAATTATGGTCATGAAACCATTATTGTTATGGTTGAAATAGATTATTATCTATGTCATATAACCTATTTAATTATATAATCCCTTTTTACAAATGGTATTAAGTTATAATGAAAAATGAGTTCATTGTAATCAAAACCCACAAATTAACCGAAACAATTATCATTAAGGTTCTATATAATAATTCATCGTATTTCCATGAACAAAAGTTATATAAATGACCAATAACACCTATTTATGTTCATAAATAATATATAATTTCAATTCTGGATATTTACATCTATTCTACACACTTAAAAACAAGTGAACCAAATACGCAAATAAAGAAAATGAACACTTCGGAACGACAAAATTCAATACAATAACTTATCAATAAAGACAAAATTAAACTAACCAGAATTATGATAAACTAAATACATGTCTAATAGGTTCTTAAATAATTTATTAGTAAGTATAATTTAACATTACTATAGCTTAAGTTTGATAGAGGAACACGTTCGGAGTTAAGGTAAGGAGTTTTCCACTTGAACTCCCATTTTCATTCGTGTTACTTTCATCATCTAACTGTCTCAATAAAATTCTTATGTATTGTTATGTACTCCTCATAAATTATTTGTGAGTATTTTTTATATGTTTACCAACCATAACCATTCTTTATTTTATGGATAGTTACATCTTTTAAAAGTAACTTTCAAATTTGTCTCCAAAATACAAGCCCGATTCAAGGGAATTTCTCAAATTCTTACCTATTTTCAAGGGCACTCTATAATCTGTTTTTGTAAAAAAATATCTTTATAAAATCAATCATTTTATTATGAAAATAATATCTTACGTCACTTCTGGTTTTATACAAATATTTTTCCAAAATAACTCTTCTTTTCAAAATAAAAGAGTATTTATCTCAAAAGTGCTTAATGACTTTATAAGAGTATTTGTGATTGATTCAACACACTTGTTAATTATTGTGTATTATTGGGTTTAATCATTTATGATGTCATATACCATATTTTATTAAATGGTTTATGACTAAATATATTGTGTATATTCTATCATAAAACCATTCACCATATTACTCACAATAGTTAGTGTTTTATGTTTAATGATTGGGGAAAGATAGTTACATTTAATATGATAGTTTCAATATGAATGTATATGTGGCTTATGTTTATACCCTCTCATATGAGGAAGGAATTGGACTTATTACATGATGGGTGGGGCCCACTATATCCCCTATATGCATCGGTAGGTCGCATGTGAAAAATAGACGTGGAATTGTCCGAGGCCTTTCCCAATGTGATATGGATTTTGGACGATGCCTTAATCCTTAGATGTCTTGGTCGAGGCCTTGAAAAAATGTTTCAGAATGTCTGACATATGAAATTACGTCATTATGAAGCTATTAATTGAAATTTCATGTGGTTATTCAACTTGTAGAATACCCATGATTATGTTTCATTATGAAATTATTTACTTATCTCATATTCCTGCCATAATGTGTGCAAGTTTATTATTAAGGGCATGTGTTTTCAATTATGCACCATGTCTTATGTTTATGCTATCTTCCACTGTATTTCTTACTCTTACTGAGTATTTGAGCTCACCCATTTCTTATGTTTCATTTTTCATTGGACATGAAGAATTAAATTATGAATGACATGCAAGCATAATCTAGGAGACATGATGTTGCTTGTGGAATTAATTAGTGTTGTATTTCCCTTCATGATGTAATGTTAAAATTATTTATGTATATTGTTTCCAAAATAAACTAAACTACTTTGTACTTTGGGATTTTTATTCCTTGTATGTATAATAATGTAATCAAACAAGGAACCAACTTTGGGCAACTGGGGATGAGTTCTTACACTAAGGCCTTGTCGCTCAGTGGGCTATCAGTGCGTACAACTCTCAGAACCCTATCCAGCTGTCTGTGTGGAGGCATACTGAAAATAAACAGGTGCGCCATTGTTATTAAGTTATAACTGGTGATATAAATCAAGAGATAACAAAGAAAACTTGTGAAAACACATATGAAATCAGTGTTTTTGTGCACTGAGTCGGAAATCAGAAGTCAGGGTCCTAGTGTATTGATACGTCGGCCGCCACACCAACACTGGTTTCCCTAAACTAATAACCCCAATCACTACACTTAAGACTATTTCCATTAAAAAAACATCAGAGTCCTAATTCCTGTGGTATAACCAACTCCTCTGATACCAGTTTTTCACGACCCATCCCCCGGGGCCCATGCCGTGACTACCCCAAGCCCGCCTTCCATAGGCCAGGGGTTGGTGATTAACCCTGAAGGCGTATTCCCTAAAACTGGGAAGGCATTGCCTTTATAACCTTCAAGCACACGTAACCAACAACATAGGAAGATAGGAACACAAGTAAATTGAACTGTAAACAAAGTGAGTGCAGTAAGTAAATGGGTCCAGAATACAAGCCCAAATAGAAAGTACAAGTACAACTATGATACAATACAACTGAAGAAAAGGGAAAGTCAGCTTCTAGATCATCCTCTGAGGTTCCTACCTGAAGGGTATGTACAAATCGCCTGCTCAGCACTCCATGACCACCCGTCTCCTCTACATACCGACATGCTGTATGGTCCACCTCCAGGTACCATTCAGTCCTGGTACTCTCAGCCTCAGTCAGTGCTATTCGTCGTCTACATCCATCACAACAAGGTGCGTGCATAACTTGTGCAGGGGTGAGTATAATGATACTGAGTAGGGACCCCAAGACCCTCTAGGTCTCACAATATCCATCAAGGATAAATCCCAATGTATGAAATCAACAGTTAACCTTACTTAGTTATATGTGTATACATATACCTAAGTTATCAAGTAATCCATCTCAATCATGAGTAAAACACAGAGGAACTGACTCAGCTCACACCAGGGTTTATTCTAGGGGTAGTATCAAGTAACATTCCCAGTCACAACATCGAACACCTCTGCTGTTGGATAACTCCCCCTATCAAGTACAATGGGCTTGCCACGTCACATAGAGGTGCTTCCCACTAACCTTGGACTGCTGAGATACTACTCCTGTCGAGTACTGTGGGTCTTCCACGTCACCAAGTCGCTCCCCACCATGGGTCTTCCGCGTCACCAAGGTACTCCCCCTCGTGGCCTGCTGAGGTACTCCTCCTGTCGAGTACCATGGGTCTACCGCGTAACCAAGTCACTCCCCACTGTGGGTCTTCCGCGTTACCAAGGCACTCCCTACTGGGCCTGTCAAGTCACATCGAGTCAAAACGGTGAGTAGTCGTCAAGTCTCATCCAGCCACTGGGTTCCTCCTCTATGCTCACTCGCCTCTGGGTGGATCATCTCCACAAGCTACTGGTCGATACTCCAGCTACCATGAAGTCCCATGAAAAAGTATCTCAAAGGTCTGCCACGTCATAGGGGTCTCAACGTAACTGACGGTTTGTCAATCAGACGCCCGATCTGTGAGTTTTTAGTTTTTTAGTCCCAGGGGCCCGGTGGATTCATTCTCAATCCCACCTGACCGTTCCCCATCTTAATCCAAAACATAGTGGGGTATCACTCAAAGGGACTATCTCGCTCCAAGGTTCCCAACACCGCTGATAGTTTGTCTAACGAACATATAGAGTCAATGATATGGCCAAAAGAATGTAATTGGGTCGTAGTAAGCCCGGGTCCGGTCTGACCTAGTCGGACTGACTCGGCCCGACCCCGCCTGGGCCGACCCAGTTCGGGTTGTCCTAGCCTGACCTACTCGGTCCTGCCCGGCCCACTGGGCGGCCTAGCCCATTGGGTTTAGCCCAGCCTGCTAGGTCTGAACTGGCAGGCCACGAGGGGCCGTGGAGGACTGTGGGTGGCTGCGAGGCTCCAGAGGGTGTCTTGAGGGTGTGAAGCCATGGGGTAACTTGCCCGGGGATGATGGTTTGTCCATGGGGTGGCGGTCCGGCCACGGGGAGATGGTTTGGCCATGGGGCTGCGGTCCGTCCGCGAGGCGGCTGTCCAGCTATGGGGCGGTGGTCCGGCCACGCAGGGTGGCGGTACGGTCGTGGGGCGGTGGTTGGGGGTCCGTCCGAAGGGGGGATAGTTCGGCTATGGGGGGGGGGGGTGGTCCGGCTGCAGGGTAGCAGTCCAGCAATGTGGTCCCAGTCCGGCCACATGGTGGTGGACCGGATGCAGGGTCGTGCCTCAGCCGCGGGGCGGTGCCTCGGCCGCGGAGCGGTGCGGATCTGCGGACGACACCAGTGGCTGTGGTCGGCACGAAGGCCGCAGGGCGGTGAAGTTGGCCACGGGGTGGCGACGTTGCGTCGCCACCTTTGTCATGGCCAGCGATGGTGTCAGCCGCCATTCCCATGCCCCAACCATGGATGGTTACCATCATCCTCCATCGTGAACAACACCACAAGATTTGCAGAAGGGTCAGGCCCTGTTGGTTTGGCCCATGCCCTCTACATTAGGGTGGTAGAATATGGCTTATCAAGAACATGAACATGAACGTCAAATATTATCCTCCCACAATGATTGTTCCCAACCCACAAAAGAAATATAAGGGGTGTACGTGGGGAGTGATAAACAAATAGAAATAAACCCCTACCTCGGGTTGTTTGTTGAAGTTGGTGTGAGAAGGAAGTTTAGACATCGATTCGTTGTATATAAAGACATCCGATGTCGGAAGAAGTCCCGAGGAAGAAGGTCGATGTCGAGGTTGGCATTCTTCATTGGTAGAGCGTTCTTTGTTGGGAGGTGAAGTTCTTCGTTAGAGAACTTTATTTCTTCCAAAGCTCTCTCCTCTCCCAATTCCACCAAAATGAAATGGTAGCCTCAAAATAATAGATTATGTGATCCGTTATGAATGTGGGCATATAATTCAAATTGGGTTAATTAATCTCATAGGTTGGCACAATTAAAGTTGTGCGTTGGCTTAGTTATTGTGGAGGAGGGTTGGCACAATTAATATTAGAGTAGTTTAAGAGGTTCTCCCATATTTAATGAGGGAGTTGAGAGGTTTAGCCCTCGGGTGGTCCCCACCACCATAACCTCTCATGGGATATTAGGATCAGGTGGTCCCCACCACCATAACCTCTCATTGGAGGTTAAGGTTTGGTGGTCCCCACTTCCCAACTTCCACATGGAGGTTTTAACAAATAAAATAAAAATAAAAGCTACACAACTTTATTTTTATTTTATTCATTCAAGAAAAACCCAAAAACTAACTTCCACCCTCGACCAACTGTCATCGAGGTGAATGTATCTTTAAGATAATATCGGTGTTGTGAGTTCAATGGTGCCCTCAGATTTCAACTCCAAGTACCAGTTCAAAAGTTAGAAAAACCTGCTTGCACGTTTACTAAACATACCTGAAAAAAAGTTCATAAATTAATTCCAGGCACTCCGAGCCTCGAAATCACATGCCGTAAATTTTCATGGACTCGTAAAAATTCCATTTATTTTTAAAAAAATTTACATGGAAATTACAAGTCTTTACATTGCTGGTTATAGTTTCTTGGGAACTAACCAAGAATGTTTTTAAAGTAATGAGTTTATTAGGTCTAGCTGGTTACTAAATTCATTTTATACAGGACTTCTCATGCTTGGTAGTGACACTAATGAGCTTGAATAAGAAGGTTGTGAAGTTTTTGTGGTCATATTCTTATGACACAACCTTTCAAGAGTTTAAGGGGAATTTTACTTCAGTGTCGATAATGATATTTCCAGATCCAGGAAATAGTTACACTGTGTATTGTGATGCATCATGTATTAGGATGGGAGTAGTTCTTATGAAGGGGATCAAGTTGTAGCGTATGGGTCTTAGTATTTGAGGTCATATGAGATGAATTACCTAACACATGATCTCAAGTTAGCTAGAATTGTTCATGCTTTTCAATTTTGGAAAATTATTTTTTGGGAGAGTATTTTGTGGTGTACAAAGACAAAAAAAGTCTCAAATATATCTTTACTCAGTGTGATTTGAATATGAGATAGCAAAGTTGGGTGGAATACCTTTAGTCATCTAACTTTGAGCTTGCATATATGTCTACGAAAGGTAATTTAGTGGTTGATTCACTTAGCAAGAGGACTTAGATACAGGCAGTGTATGAGTCTAGTGGTGAGTGGAAGCCAATGGATTTGTTCACTAAGATGTATTTAGAGGTTCAAAACAGTCTGGTAAAAACTTTCCTTTCATCATTAGCTGTGACTTAGAATATTCTAGAAAGAGTGATGATGAGACATCTATCAGATTTTGAAGGCTTAGTTATAAAGGAATCTGTGATTGGTGATGCAACCTTACTGGGACCGCGTCTCGTGTAGGAGACTTGTGAGAAGGTCAAATTGATTCCAAAATATATGGATACTGCACAGTCTCATAAAAAATATTTTGTCTATCACTGCAGATGAACTCTAGAGTTCAAGGTCAGGGATCTGGTTTTCTTACATGTTTCACTGAGGTTGGGACACAGGATAATCAAGAGACAAGTTAAACTTTCACTGAGATATGTCATATCGTTTGAGATCCTAGAGATATTCGGTCTGGTTTCTTATCAGTTGTAGTTCCCTCAGAGGTACAGAGCCATGCATGACATCTTTTGAGATATGTCAAACTGATTGAGATCCTAGAGCATGATGATTCTCTAAGGCTGGTCAGTTCCTATTGTACGGGTGCTATGATAGCATGGTCGAGTACAAGATGAGACTTGGGAGAGGAAGGCTGATATTCGTACTTAGTGGATAGAGAGATTATTAGATATTCCTTCACCACCCTTGTAAGCGAAATTTAGGGATTAATTTCTTTAAGGGGGGAAGTTTGTAAGAACCTGATTCTTACTTTGAGGTACAATTTCTTTTTTTCATTTTCCTTTGCTTTGTTTTATTGAAAAAAAGGGAAATCTGAGAATATACTGGAATCAGGGATTACAAACCATGTAATCCTATGAACACACCATGTAGTCTTGTTAGTGGGTCCTGGAAAGTATGTTGGTGGAAAAAACCACCAAATGAATAGTTAAATGATAGACATGCCATGTATAAAGACATACATGCCTTGTATTGGTGTTTTTTTGGTTAAAACGGGCAGTAGCCTCTCCATTTTATAGAATGGATAGAGGGATCATCGGGTTGATGAACAACCATTTCCATAACTTCTATCCCTTCCCAGTTGAACATCTGAACTCCATTTCGATCACCGATAGTCTTGTTTGAACCCAATCGACACACAATCGATTACACTTGATTTGTTATTCCCAATTTATGTTCTCAAAGAAGTTATTTATAGATTAGAGTTTGTATTTATTTCAAAGATCTACTTCTTTATAGTTTGAATTAGAAGCTGATTCTAGATGATTAGAGTCACATGGCGACTAGGTAGGTGGTCTTGTGCCTTTCGTTAAGCATTAGGTTGTTTATATATGTTATAGTTCCACGTACCCATGTTTAGGGTGTATCTTGGTTGAGAATTTGATCTGTGTTAATACCTAATAATATTTAGGTGATTGAATAAATTAATTAAATCATGTTTGAGCTTATTTGGTTTTATTAAGGGCCACCATGTGAGTGCGTTTTCCCTCAAATGGACATTTCTTAGATATTTGGCCTAGGATGCCGATGGGCATGCATTTATTTTCCATTTGAAGGGTTATTTAAAATGAAATTGGTAAATTAAATGTTTTCCATGTGGATATGTTTGTGAAAGATTTATAATAGTTTAATTCACATGTTAGTCTTGTTATATAATTTTTCCCATGTGATTTTTTAAATTCTAAATCCATGCCATAGTTTAATTAGAATGTATTGTTTGATAAAGGAAATGTTCCCACATGAGTTGATTATTGAAAACCATGTAATAATGTATATTACACGTGTTTTTTTATTATGGGAATTCCCCACGTGAGATGTTATTTTGTTAACCATGTAATAGTGTAATTTACATGTGTTCTTACTATTCTGAAATGCTAATATACTAGGATTGACCCTGAAACATGCTAAAAGGCTTATACATCAGGCTTGACCCTAGAAGAAGCAATACTTTTCATACACTAGGATTGGACCTAAAACATGCTAAAATGATTATACATATGGTTTTACCTTGAGTCATGATAAAATGATGATACACTAGGCTTTTCCCTGATTTTAATATGATGAAATGCATATACACCAGGCTTGACCCTAAGACATATTGAAATGGAATGACTAATGATGCGTCTTCCAAGCCAAAGAACAAGCTTAGATTCAATTTCAATTCCTTTTTTTTAGATAGCCAAGTGAGGTATCTGTTGTTCTTACTTTATATAGGGGATTTATTAGCTTATTCCGGACCCTAAAACATATATAATTATATGAATTTGAATTGGTTAAATAATAGGAAATGAATGTAAATGAATGCCATTACTTGTAGGATTGTTTACGTTTCAGTACCTCCTAGTTTACTACATTTCACTATTGTATACTACTATTGCATATACTAACTGATAGATTGGAACAGACCTTTGGTAGTCTCCAATTGGGATTTATTTGTCACACCCTATTTAGGTCATGTTTTGGGTCCAAATAGACTATATTGTTGGAGGTGTCGATTATGGTAAGACCCCTTTTTTAGGTAATTGATTTAGGCTTTGGAGTAGAAGATAATTAGACCAAACAAAGGATTGTGATGCTGTTGAGTTTAATTTTGTGTTACCGTACTTGGTAGTGTATTGTACTTGATTGTAGTGTATCCTATTTTCACTGTTTTCTTAGAACATGTGACATGCTGTATCATTTTGATATGATATGAATTCTGGTTATCTTTGTCTTTGAATCTTCCACTTTTTAATTTTGTTGTATGTTATTTTCTGCTTCCACTATTGTATATTATTTCTCCATTGTACTACACTCTACAAATGAGGGCGTAGTGTCGCCACTATCGCACCTTAGGCCCTCACTGCTAGTCGGTGGGAACAAGTATAGAGATATATCTATTTGATGGAGATCATGCCAGAAACCATTATAGCTTAAGTAGAATTGATTTATTACTATTAGAAACTATTTTATTATATTTATGAATTCTATAATTCTTATTTATTATCAACTATAAAAAGTATCATTGGGTCACACTCTGTGATTGACTAAATCACGATTGAGTTTGACTCAAAGATCTACTCTAAAAGTGTTTTATAGTTTATCCAATATTGTTTAGGTTGTGTATTCAGAAGGCATTTCATATGATGTGATACATGGAAAATTTTATGATAGGCTTAAAAAGTTTTTTAGACGAAATTATAAAAGAGATTTTTTATGGTTTAACTAGTAATTATAAATGATAATATATGAGGTGAAGTAGAACAATGTTTATAAGGCTTTAGTGAAAGGTAGATATTGATGGAAACATGCTGTTAAATATATATATATATATATATTATATTTGGAACATATCTTATGAGATGATGTGGAATATTGTATAGTTCATTATATAAATTAGAAATTTACATTCTATTCTTTTTGGGTATATAATTTCCTATGATATAGTGATATCATAAACAGTTACTAGGTTTCCCCTAGAGCATGACATGGGTGGGTTGTATGGGAAGAATACTCTTTTAAGATTCATATTTTAACACCCCTATTTTGAGATATTTAAAATTTTAATATGTATTTTTTATGTTATTAAATGACTTTGATTGGTTTTAGGAAGTTCTTGAGGGTTTTTAGAATATTTTATAGGGATTTAGAATCATTTTTTGTGGAGAATGAAGTTTTGTCTCCTAATTGTTCAAAATGAATGTGGTTATAGCTATGGTGGAGGCTATAGTATGGGGTATTTTGTATTTTTGGTCATGAAATATTTATATTTTAATTATTAGTAAACCATGGGTTATGAAAATCCCATTTTTTAGCTCATGGTGTATGGGGATTTTTGGGGACATACTTGTGAAACATGGGAAGGGGTGAAACACCTGTTTTGTGGCTATGGTACTTTGATAGTTTCTGTATAGGAAATTGGGAGAGTGGTATAGTTTTGGTGGTGATGAATCACGATGTTTTTGATTTTATTATGTTATATGGAAATGGGTATGATGGTTACTTCATGTCATGGTATCATCCCTGGAATTTTCAAAACAATGATGGAAATTATTCCACATTGGGGTGGGTCCTTATGGGTATTTATGGTCGAGGCCACTACATTCATGTTAGGTACCATAATATTGTTATGTTGGTAAATTCCATTTTTTAATATATTAAATGGTTTTTGGGAACATGGAATATATTTATTAAATGAATTTTAGTATTTAGGGATTATGAAATTTTACAAAAACTCCTCATAATTGAAAGGATTCCAAAAAATAAATTTAGAACCTAACTCCTTCCCTAAAATCCAAACTTTTCCTCTCTATTATAGGTCTCTAAAACAAGTGGGATACCTTATGTTATTTTTGATGATTCTATTATTATGAATCTAAGTATCTTGGTAATGTGGCCCAAACCTCTTACACTATTTATTATAGGATTTTCGACATAAATATCCAATTAACACAACTCAAGGATGAAGGGACCTAATGTCTTTGGGAGACTAGATACATAAAACATCAACATGAATCCAAAATAAAAATTCATTATTATGATCTCTATACTGTTTTTATAGACCTATTTGAGATTCTAAAACTACATGGGATAATTGAGAAAATATATTAATAAAAGGTGTGAGACATAAAGCCCTGAAAGGGAATGTGTCTGACAAAAAATCATAACATATGAGTCAAATGAAATAAAATGGTATCATAAATGGAGAGGGTCATGAATAATAATATAGAACCATGAAACAAATAGTATCAAATCACAAGATCATCACATTATATAAATGTGAAAACAACATAAAATAAAATATAATCATAAGTTAAGGATCACTTCCAAGATAACATAACATGGTAGACATAGACCCATCATGGATTAAGTTTACTCACTAATATCTTAAATATCATCTCATGAGATATGAACATTACCCAATTAATTTGATTTCTATATGGGCCATCCATTAGAACATGTACATATATATATGTGTGTCATATAAGGAAATAAAACATAAGTTATAAGAAATAGGAAACCCCATGGAAAGGAAATGAGTCACATAATCATGTCTTATAACATATCCCAATGGAATATCATAATGAATTCATTGAAATAAGGGATTAAATAATTATTGGATGTTCAAATATAAATAAATAATAATATGAAATGAAAATGAAATCCATGTGCATTGAAGAAAAAAAAATATTCTAGAAGTAATTTTTTATATTCAGCTTTTAAGTGGGGTATCATGAAAAGGGTAAAAAATAATTAATGATAGTAAGGTAATAATATTTTACATAAAACCAAAAATAAACTAATGTGTTTCACATAATAATTTTTTTTAGAAAACGTGTATTTTTAAAAATATTTCACTGAGTGGTAATTGAAATTCCATAAGAAAATAGAGAATTTCCATTTAATTGCATCTTCATAAGGAATGAAATTGAGAAGAGTACCGATAAAACATGTATATAACCATCAAGTAAATTTGAATTAGAATATGTATTTATGTGTAATAAATGTATAAAAATATTAAATAAGAATAATAAAGAGAGGGAAATTGAGTTAAATAGAGATAAATTATATAATCCAAATTATCTTACACATTATATGGCATGGTTTTTAACAAAAAATTTCTAATAAAAAAACTAAATTATAGAGCGGCCTTGTGTATTTGGGAGACTAGGTAAATAAAAAATCAACATTAATCTAAAATATAAATTCATTATTACTATCGACATAATGTACTTATAGATACCTTTGAGCTTCTAAAACTATATAGGATAACCTAGGGAATATGTAAATAAAAGGGGTGATTCATAAGCCTAATAATGGAATGAGAATGATAATGAAACATGGAATATGAATCAACTAGCATAACATGATATCATAAATGTAAAGGAACATGAATAATCATATAGAATCATGAAATAAGGTAGATTAAAAGGGCCCAAAGGCCTTATTTTAATTTATTTATTTTTTATAATCCCTATTTTAACGGTTTAAGGGGAACCCTTACACAGCCCGTTGGATTTGAGACATTAAAAAACCTGATGGTATTAGAGGAATTCATCCAGACTATAACTACTTGAAACTGCCCCTCCCTAGCATTTACATCATGATGTTAGCTATCCACCTTCGCATGACTATTCGACTAGGCTTCATGTGCATGCACATGCTAGTCCTAATGGTAATTACCATACCCTGTAATTATTCCAAATCTATTATCTCTACTCTGATGAATGCACCTGCTCTGAATCCTCATTTAGAGCCTGTTCTTTATAGAGTCTTCCTAGTCCATTTTAGAAAAACTTTCATGCAGCCCGAAGGCCCTGAGGTGTCCCATTAGCCTTACTAGCCCGTAGGCCATGGGTGGCCTGGAGTCCTTAAAGGACCCGAGGACCCAAACAATGGCCCGAAAGACCAAATGGATGAATTGTTCCATCTTCTATTATACTAAACAATACCTAATATTACCTCCTATAGTACCCCTAGAAATATGTCTCCACCTATATTTGATCTTGGGTCTCTTAGATGTACTTACCGAGTCCTCACCAACTAGGATGAGGCTCTTATGCCATGAAATAAGGTAGATGAAATCATAATATCATGAAATTATAGTAATTTAGAAACATCAGAAAACATTAAATAAGCATAAGTCAATCCTCACTGCCAAGACAACATAACATGGTGGAAAGAGTCCCATCATGGATTTAGTTTACTCCATAATCCAATACATGTCATGTCATGAGATATAAAGATTACATAATCCATTAGAGTTATATCTAGATGATCCCATTATAACATTTTCATACATATGAGTTCCATATAAGTAAATCAAACATGAGGAATAAGAATCATAATAACCCATGGAAAGGAAATGGGTTATATAATAACATCCTATAACATAACCAAATAGTATATCCTAATGAATTCAATTAAATAATGGATTAAATCATTAATTTAAATTCAAAAATAAATAAGTAATCATAGTAAATTAAAATTATGTCCAAGTGATTTGAACACATAAAAAATATTGGGTAAGTATTTTTTAGATTTACTCCATTTACGGGGGTTTTAGGAAAAAGGGTAAAGTAAAATGAAATAGGAAAATGGAATGAAAATTAACATAAAACCAGAAATAAAAAAAATTATTCCATAATAAATTATTTTTTAGAAACCATGGATGTTTAAAAACATTTCATTTCATTGTATTTTAAATGCAGCAAGAAAACAGAGAAGTTCTCTTTAATCAGCTCTACTTAACGAAAGAAATTGGGAAGGGGAATTTTAAAACATGTATTTCTCCATCAAAAGGGTAAAATACACTAGTTATATATGTTTGGTACATATATAATGAATATAATAAATAAGAATAATATATATATATAAATTTAGGTAAATAGAAAGAGAATATATAAACTAATGAAAATAGGGTAGTTCGGAGGGATCCCTTACCACATGTTCAAATGCATTCCACACTTTCACTTAACCTCATGAATAATATAATTATAATTATTAAATAAAATATTGGGAAACTTCTTCAAATATATTTCATTTATTTTCAATATTTTAGGTCAGTTTATATACATTTAATTGAGATATCATTTTTGATTCTACTCTCCCAAAGTTGTCCAGGTCATGTGTCCATGGTCACAATAGTCGTGGATAATTATGGGTGTTCTTTATAAAATGGTTCTATAACTCGAAAAGTATAATGGTAATGATATAATTTGTTTATATAAGTATAAAATGTTGTTATTATCCAATATTATTCACAACTAATAATGATTTTTAGAGTATAATCATCATATTCTTAGTTCATTTAGGTGGGTTTCCATCCATGATGAACTTATTGTGTTTCATTTATAATTCTTGATATATATTAGTTGTTCAATTTGAAAAAATATAGAATATATATAGATCATTTTTAAAAATTATTATTTTATTTCAACCTATCATGAATGCAGTGAGGGAAAATGGAATACATCATCCATAAAGGAAGTGAACCAACCATAATCTAAACAATGTTTTCATTATTTTCAAATAATCGAAGAGTGGGTGTTAGATAAGAGATGTTTGATAAATAAAATAAAAATTAGGTATATTTATAATATTTATGTTATCATAATATCATATAATAAATATATATGATAAGGTATAATAATGAATACTAAAAAGCTTATTTGCTTAAGAATATTTCCCCTTTGGATATCCTCTCTTACACTTCCCCTTAGGGTACATTGAATTAGTATTTTTATGAGACCAAGGATTCTAGGTACACATAGGGATAGGTGGGGAGATAATTTGGTAGATATTTGGTAAGGTATGGAAGTTATAATGTGCGAGGAGAAGGGTGGTGGCATCTATAAGGGGAGAAGAGGTGTGTTTTTGAATATAATATTCATTATTTTATTATTTTGGATCAATACTATCAACAACGATGAATCGTATGATTATATATAGTAATTTATGAATGATAGTTCAAAATAATGGTCATTTTTATCATCCATGAATCATGTTTTGCATGTATTTAGATCATAATGCAAATTTTTTCTTTTTAAAGTATTTCGATTTACCCAAAAATTCACCTATTTTAGAAAAATACCAAAAATACACATTAATTATTTTCAAATATTAGATTCAAAAAATTAAACCCATTTTATGAATTTTTTTTCCAAATATGATAAAATTAATTTTGAAATAAAACCCTTACTTATTTGAAAACATACCAATTATAATATTATGTTCAAGTTTCCGAACCTTAAAAAATTACTTATGGTATCATAAAATTATATTATAATTATAATAAAACATGATATTATTTAAAAAAAATATAAAAATAACTTTTATTTCAAATATTTACATTTATCATAAAAATATAATGAAGATATATATGTTCTACGAAAAATAAGAACACTTATTTTATTAGTTTTAAAACATTTATTTATTTGTATCATATTATAATTTTATATATTTTCATTTTATAATATAATTAAACATTACATCACAATTTCATAGGGGAGGTTACTATTTTAATTTTCAGGTTACTATTCTTAATGGTCAAATTACTGTTCCAATGGTTATATTTATAACAGTCATATGTGTTACCTACCTTCTATAAATACTTCATATTTCATTAATTATACATTAACTTCTGTTTTATATCATGTTTGTATATATTTTCATTTCAATAAATGAATATTTAATTATTGATATTTTTTTATTTCAACAGTGTTGTTCATGAGTGTGATCATTATAGGGGCCTTGCAAACCCAAATTTCTATATCATAATAATCTAATTTTTTATTTTTTTGTCCCATTTTAATATATTGAATTATTTTTATAATATTTATTTTATAAATTTTATGTATAAATAAATATAATATAATGTTTTAGGTTTTATTATGTGGTCTATTTTCTTTATATAAGGCTTTATTACAAAATATGACACATTTATATAATTAGAAGGTAAATTTCATTCATAATAGTCTGGGTCGTTACATTCTTCCACCCTTAGGAACTTTTTCCCTCAAAATATCATTTCACCCACTAAGATAAATCATATGAGGGTACTTCATTTACATTTCTTCCTATGGTTCCCACCTCAAATCCTCATACTTATGGTTCCATCATTGTATATTGACTATGTGAGTTATCTTATTTCATATAAATCTGCCTCTTTAGTCCATGATCTTCATCAACTGCTCCTCATATGATATATCATACTCCAACTATACCACATATAGATTGAGTGCATGTGAGGGATATGGTGTTCATTTTCTCAAGATGGATATGTTGAATAAGTCATGTACTTGAGACATGGTTGGTGAGAGTGTTATTGGATATTCCAAAACTATGATACAGTCAAAAATATCAAATCCATTGATGTATATGGGATATAGAATCCCTTTTTCCAAAATCTAACGACTCTTATCCATAGATATATTTCTAGGAACACTTTTTCTCTAACCTCAAACTCTAGGTCTCTCAAATGGTTATCAACATAGCTATTTTGTTCACTGTGAGTTTTCCTAATGTTATACTAAATGGGATTGAACTTTTCTATAATTTATTTGACCATTTTAAGTCCCAATAGCTTGTGTTTTCCAAATTCATCCCATCATAGATGTGTTCAAAATATCTTCCCATGAAACGATTCATATGGATCCATTTGGATGCCTAATAGGAAACTATTATTATACAAGAACTAGACAAGAATATGATGAACCTGTCCTCATTGGAAGTACATTGAGCATGTTCTCAATTTGTCCCCAAATTATTTAATAGTCCACTCATATTATCCAACAATTTGGGGGTGATAATACCTACTAAAGTTTAAATTAGTGTTTAGAGAGTTTTGGAAACATTTCTAAAACATGCAGTTAAATCTTTGATCTTGATCAGATATAATTGATAGGGTTGTCCCATGTAGCATCACCACTTCCCTAATGTATATACTTTCAGGTGGATTAAGTGAGTAGTCCTCTTGAACTGCATATAAGTGAGCATTCTTTGTATGTTTATCCACTACAACTCATATGAAATTATTTCCTAAGGATTTCTTTAAAAGGACTATAAAAAAGTCCATGGTGATGTTTCCCTTTTTCAAGTAAGTATGGGTAATGGTTTCATCATTCCCTTTTAATTTATCCTATCTACCATAACTTGTTTTCATTACATTTAATTTTATGTATATTCTATAATCTTATTCTTTATATTAACCCAATAATAATTATCTCTCTGATTCGATATAGCTCCTTACTTCCTCAATGGACAGATAATACCAATTTATGTGCATTATTCAATAGGTCCTTCTTTATCTCAAGTTTGGATGGTACACATAGTCAAAAACCAAATATTATATATCATTATTCAACTATTTTTAAGTATTTAACTTTTCTTTTAACTTTTAAATTCTTTTTTATTTTCATAGCATCCTATTGAGTATCCTTTATCTTCTCCAAAATGGATGGTTTAGAAATAATTTGATCATGGTATGATATAGTTCATTCCTTTATTACTTCCATGTACACACTTTTAAAGTATAATAAGATTAGATCATTCCCAAATATCATTATTGAAAATGTTGTATCTTACTTTCTACTTAAAGAATCTTCCACATTAATCAACTTCCAAGGATAGTAATGGATTAAGAAATGAAATTCCTTGATTATATCCAACAATGTTCATTAGTTTATAATAATATATTTTTTGTGAATATATTTTTAAGACTCTTATGATCCATATATGTTACACACTTTATCCAACCCCATATCATAAATTTGATGGTTCTGGACATAAACATTCAAATTCCACGAGTCTTGGGCCATCACTTTGTCATTTTTTATAATCACATGACTCAAACCCTTATTTGAAGTATCACTGTATACCATAAAATGTTCCAAACATGAGGTTAGTGTAGGTATCAATGTAGTGATAACACTATTTTTCAATTCTTTTAAGTTCTCTATGCATTCATTGGTCCATTAGAGCCTCACTCCCTTCTGAGTTATATTTTTTATTTAGTTTTAAAATCATGAGAAGTATCTCACAAATAGTTGATATTACCTAGATAGTCTAAAGAAACTATGGATATATATCATAGATGTTGTTTTAGACCACTCCTAATTCAATTTTATATTATATGGTTCCATAGATATTAGTTTTTTGGTGATAATATTCCCTAATAATGATACTTCCAACATCCAAATCTCACATTTATCACTCCAAATATATTTTTTCATTTTCAAAAAAACAGTTTTTTGTTGAGTGGGAACATCACAAAAAATGACATCAAATTCAAACATGACTCACATGGAAACCATTACACAACCATACCTGAACCAAAACCACATTCATATTTTCAAATTCAAATTCAAAGTGTGGAAATCACAAAATGCGGGTGAAGCATGCAACCCAAGAAACCCACCAATAAGGACACCACTATTATAACAACGTTGACCTATCATTGCATCATCACATCACCAACTATATCTATTAATTATTTCCATGAACATTGTTGTAGAATTATGGAGTCTAAATGGAATCACAATGAACTTATAGTTTCCATTCCTTTTTTGAAAGGTAGTCTTTGGAATTTCTTCTTTATTCACCTTTATTTGGTGATATATTGGATGAAGGATGACCTTAGAGATGTACTGAGACCTACATAGTTTATCGAGCAAGTTTTAAATCTATTTAAGGGGATAAATTTTTGTTATCATGATTTTATGTAATTCTTAACAATCAATGAATAGTCATATTGACTCATCTTTCTTCATGATGAATAGGAACAGTGATCCCTAGGGTGAATCACTCAGGCGTATAAAACCTTTTTCTAGATTCTCTTGAAACTAGTTTAGTTTGTCCAACTCAAAAATATCCATTATGTTTAGAGTCATGGATATGGGTAGATATATGGGAATATTTTCAATAAATAACTCAACCTCTTATCCTATAGGAAGACTAGTTAACTATTCTGGGAATAAATTAATATAGTCACTCATAAGGGTCATCTATTTAAGCATGAATCTCTTCCTCATCTCAATAATTTCAGGTATATATTATTTATAATAACAAAATAATATCCATTCATGAGAAAAATAATCTAAAAGAGATTCATCCTCCTACTATCACTTGTATATACTACGAGGATTACTACAGATATGAAGAGTGATTTCCCTCTCCCAATTTTTTGTTGTTATATTTATATAAGGACATCCAATCCTTACCAATATAGTATCCAATTTCACTAATGAATGTATAAAAATAATTGTTGGGAGGTTCTGTCAATGATAAATGACTACAAAAGAGTTCAATACATGGGATTCCATAATTTCCTTTTTTTATTATCACAGATAACTCAACCTCCATGTTTTGAAGTTTTGTTTGAATAGTTCTACTAAAAATTCATGGTATTAAAGAATGTGTATAACTATAATGATATAAGAAATATTATGTTCATGATTGGATAATGATTTCAACTTTCAATAGTTGATTATGGTTCTAGTCATTTTCCATATCAAAAATAATCTAAGAGATGAGAATACTTAAAATAAAAAGAATATAAAAAAATAAATTGTGAACTAAAAAGTAATAAATTATAAATTACATGTATATCTTAACCTTTGAGTATCTAAGTTTTATTCTAGGAAACCCATGGTAATTTTCATATCACGTTTTATAAACTAAAAATCTAATTATGTACTTTATAAAGGTTCATAAAGAGATTATGAATTTACCAAAGAATATCTATTGGGATTGAAAAACCAGGAGTACAGATAGGGATCCTTGTTTGGGACAAGGTGAAGGTTGAGTTAATACCCAAAAACACTATAAGGGTTATTAACCCTAGGCATATCTATTCCAGATCTATATACGCTTTTCATATCCATATATGAGTTCCATTAAGTGGAAACCACTCTTTCTATTCATTACCAAAATTTCAGGAAGTTTTCCTATACCTAAACTTATCCCTAGGGGTTTTATTGATATATTATTAACATATACCCCAAAAATAAATTGACCGTTATATGTTACCAACTACAATTATCCAATCATATTATACATTTTATTATAAGATTTTTGACATAAATATTTATTAGAATCAACCAAAGGATCGAGTGGCCTAGTGTCTTTGGGAGAATTGGTACATAAAAAATCAACACGAATCTAAAATAAAACATAATTATCATGATCTCCATAATGTTCACATATATCACTTTGAGCTTCTAAAACTACATATAATAACCTTTTAAATACATAAAATAAAAGGGTGAGCCATAAAACCCATCCAGGGAGTGAGCATGATAATGAAGCATAACATCTATGTAAAATGGAATAAAGCAATGTCATAAAGAGAATGAATCATGATTAATAAGACATAATCATGAAATAAATAAGATTAAATCATAATATCCTAGAATTATAGGAACATAGAAACATAATAAAACATGACATAAGCATATTCCAAGGTTCACTACCAACACAACATAATATGGTGGGAATATTACTATCATGGATTAGGTTTACCCACAAATCCCATAAATAAAATCTCATGAGATATAAACATTAACCAATGAAATGGAGTATTATATGAAATAACCCATCATAACATATACATGCATTTTTGTTCCACATAAGAAAATTAAACATAATACATAATCATCAGAAAACCCATGGAAAAGAAATAGGTTGTGTAATCATGTCTTATAGAATAGAAAGATGGAATATCATAATTAATTACATGAAGGAACATATTAAATCACTATTTTTCATTAATATATAAATTAATTATCATATGAAACTAAAATAAAGTCCACGTGAATTACAGATATGAAAACGAGTGGAGAATTAAATTTTGAAATACTCTTAAGTGGGGTTTTAAGAAAAAGGTTGATGGATCATAAAAGGGGGTAAGCGAATAATAATTTAAGAAATAAAAAAATTTAATTGAAATATATTTACATATTAAAATGTTTTTTGAAACAAATATAAGTTTAAAAACATTTCATTGAGATGTATTTGAAGTGTGGTAAGAAAATCGAGAAGTTCCCTTCAATAAAATCTTCTTAATGAATGAAATTGAGATGGAAAATTGTAAAAAATGTATATCACTATTAAATAATTGTAAATTAAACTAGGTATATATGTGTGTGATACATATATAAAATAAAGTAAAAATTAATAATAGGTAAATAAATTTAGGTAAATAGTGAGAAAGAATAGCACAAATAAAATAGGGTGGTTAGGAGGGATCCCTTACCTTGTGTTTGGATTCATTATTCACTTTCACTTAACCTCCGGAATAATAAAATTAAATTAATTAAATATATGACTATGATACTTATGAAAATATATTTTATTTATTATAACCATTTCATATTTGTTTAGAGTCATTAAAATGAGATATTTTTTATACTTCTTTTCTCCTAAGGTCTTCCATGGCATGCATCCGAGGTTGCATTAGTTGTGGATTATTATGGGATATCATTATGAAATGGTTCCATAACTCAATAATTATAATGATATGGACTTATTGTGTTTATCTAAGTATAAAAGGTTCTTAGTGTACAATATTATTCATAAATAATCAAGAATTATAGATTATAATCGGTATTATAATAACCAGTATAACTAACCTTATATTTATTACACATGAATACATAATTTAATTAAATAAAATAACACTTAATAATACCCTAAATATCAATAAGTCTAGTGTGTTTTGGAATTATGTACATTTTATTACAACTTTAAACGTGAATTACAATATCTTTGTTGAAAACTTCTTTAAAATGCTTGAGCTTAAAACTGCATTGGATAACCTATTGAAGTACATAAGGGGTGAGAGATAAAGCCCAGTAAGAGAATAAAAATGACATAACATAAAGGTAATAATAAATGTTATAATAGTCATATCAATTAGTCATAAAGGAACATGAATAATAAGGCATGATATAGCATGATAATCATAATATAGGAAATGTGGGAACAACTTAAAACACTACATCATAATCATAGGTCAAGGATAAAATTTGAAGAATTCATGGTGGAAAAAGTACCATAAAGTAATTAGGTACACCCATGTACCAACTTGACATATCATGATACTAAACATTATGCAATGCATTGTAGTGCAATATAATTTTGGTCGCACTCATCACTTTTATTTCATTCCCATGCTTAAGTGTGCCACATAGATCATAAAACAAGGATTGATTAACCATCATAATTTATTACAAATTCATGGATTTTGGAATAAATACATTTAATTCCATAATAAAAATGTATATGTTCATTAAAGTTAACACCCTTGATAGGAAATGGATACAACATTCACTACACAATTGGTTTGGCATGGGAAATCACGGTGAAAATTTGGCAGCATAACGACGTCAATTAAAAATTCATAAAATTGGTTTATGAGATAAAAATGGGTATATCATAATTTTTAAATGAAGTTCACAATAATATATACATGTAAAGACATTTACACACATTTATAATTAAAAAAATAAGGCATATGATAGTAAATAAGTTTGAATAAAAAGTGAAATGAAAGGATACTTATGAAATTTTGGTATGTTAACATGTGTACATGGGGGGATTAATGAGAGATAAAGGGTTCTATCATCATTTATGAATAATAAGGGAAGTATGGGAGAGTTTTGAAAACATACATCATCATTAGTAATTGTAAATAAATGGGTATAACAAGATAAATAAACTTGGATAAAAATGAGAAAAGAAAAACACTTACTTGATTGTGTGGATCCAAAAGATTGACAAGAGGATTCTTGAGATATTAGAGAAACTTGTTAGGATTATAGAGATAGGAGGTAACATTAAGGATATGATAAAATGATTTTTAGTGAAGATAGATGAGATTTTGGGTGGGTTTATATAGAAAATGATAGATATTTCTTTAATTGTTTTTGTTTTGGACTCTATAAAATAAAATATTCAAAACCGAAAAACTTACCATGGTTTATAACAATTGTTTTTTATAATATGAGGAGGTTTATATTATTTTTTTATTAAAATTAATTAACAGATTAAAATATAACCCTTTCTTATGGAGAGGTGATTCACTCTTTTAAATAAATGAATTTAAATTCATAAAATATATTATATATTTTGAAGGATTCGTAAAGGTATTATAAAACTAAACAAATAAACATAAAATAAAATTATTTTAAGGTGAAAAAATTTATTTATCCATGGATACACATTATAGTATTTATTATATCATTTTGGGTCTTTATTATGTCATAAAACACATTGTATATTTATACTGTATTTAATTTTTACATGAAAATTTGACTATCTCAGAAAATTATAAAAAATTTACCATTATATAATTTCGAAATTATGATTCCAAAAATAATATTCTTTTTATATAAATAATTTTATAAATATATGAATTTCAATTTTAAAAAAATAACTGACATCTATTGAAAATAATGGGGTTTTATCAATAACAAGTTTTGAACCCTAATATAAAATACATTTCACGTCATAAAATGTTTACAACCATTTATAATTAATAAGAATTATTTAATAATAAAATTTTATTAAAGTACTATTTATTTTATAAATCAAATAATTCATCAAAATAAATCCCTTAATTTAATTTTAATATTTCCCAAAAATACAATTTGTTTTTAATTGAATCAAAATCAAAATCATTTATAAAGTAACAATAAAAATGTAAATAAATTCATTATTTGATAAAATATACATATTAATATTATTATATTCTTGATACATATCCATTTATTACACTAGTTTACTCCCTAAGAGTAAGTTTCATGGCGGTGAGACTTTCATGGGGCCATTCTACGAACATGGTTTGTGCTTTGATCTCGATAATATTGAAATTCTCATGTAAACAGTTTCACTCATTCTTAAGATGTTGGATATCAGCTTGGTATTGGTCAAGGGAAAATCCCAAAGATGCTATATCACCCTGAATCTCTAATAAATGGGATTCATAGGGCATTATTCTACTGTTTGGGACCATCATATCCTTTTTCTGATTCAATTAGATTGGTTAAAATCCCTATATTTATACTAATCGTGTGATCACTATTAAATAAATATATTAAAAAAGTTAATATTAATAATTTTATTTTAAATCCAATGATATAACTAAGAAATTTAATATGTTTTCTATAACCATATTACATAATAATACATTTAATTAAATTAAAAAGGTAAACTCCATTTGTAACAGTTCGGGTCATTACATTCTTCACCCCTTAAGAAATTTCACCCTATAAATTTTCATTTCACCCCCATAAAATAGACGAGGGTAACTCTATTTCATCAAATCCTCTAGTTCCCACATTTCTTCTTTAAACTTGTGGTTTCTCCATAACACTTTGACCAGGTGCATTTTCTTATTCCATAGAACTTTTTCTATATGATCTAAGATCTTCACCAGATGCTTCTTATAGGAAAGTTCATTCTCCAATGGTACCACCTCTAGGATGAGTACATGTAAGGGCCAAGTATTTACTTCCTCAAGAGTGATACATGGAGTACATAATGAACTCGATATAGGTTAGGTGGGAGTGCATGTCGATAGTCCAATGCTCCGATATAATCAAGGATAATAAAGGGCCAATGTTGGACTAAGATTTCACTTCTTCCAAAATCTAATCACTTCCTTCCATAGAGATATGCAGAGGAATTCCATGTATCTAACATCCAACTCTAAAAATCATTGATGATTGTTATCATAACTATTTTTTCAATTTTTAGCAGCCTTGATATGTTGAGGAATGGTCTCAACCTTTTCCACCATTTCCTCGACCATTTCAAGGCCTAGAAGTTTGTGTTCCCGAACTTCATCCCAACATGTAGCTGTCTTTCACCTATTCCCATAAAAGGGTTTCATAGTAACCCATGTGGATTCTTGAGTAGAAACTATTATTGTAGGAGAACTCGACCAGAAGAAGATGTTGATCCCATCATCCTTTGAAGTCATTTGATCATTCTATCAACATATCCTCAAGTTTTTGGATAGTATACATTGATTGGTCATAAATTTGAGGGTGTTAAACCATGATTAAGTTCAACAAAGTTTCTAGATCATGTTGAATAATTTTCTAGAAATTGGTGGTGAATCTTGGATATCGATTGGATACAATCAATAGTGGTAGTCCATGCTGCCTGACCACTTCCCTGATGTATATCTGTGCAAGTATATCCAGTGAGAATTCCTCTTGTATCACAATGTAGCATACAGTCTTTCTAAGACAATCCACTATAACCCATATATAATTATTCCCTCTTTATTTCTTTGGAATATTAGTGAAAAATTCCATAGTGATGTTTTCCCATTTCCATGTTTGTATGGGAAATGGTTTCATCATCCCCTTGAATTTTTATATTTCTGCTTTCACTTGCTGACATACAAGACATCTTGTTGTATATTATGTGATCTAATTCATCATATTTTCCCACCAATAGTGTTCTCAAAGACCTTGATTCATATTTGTGATTCCTGGGTAGATGGAGAAGGTTGATCTTTGTGAATCATCCAAAATCTATTTCTTTAGATAAAGATTTGATGGTACACATAGTCTTGACTCAAATCTCACAACACCTTCATCATTAACATTGAAATATGAGGATTTACCTTTCCTTATAGATCCCACTTTCTTTTTAATTCCCACATAAACTCTTTTATAATATTCTAACCTCTCTAGAAGATATGGTTGAGCAATCATTTGTGAAAGTATTGATGATGTTCCTTCCTTTATGATTCCCATGTCCATCATTTCCAAATCTAAGAAGAGTGGATCCTTCTTAATTATCATCAATGAAAAAATTTCGGGATCCTTTCTACATAGAGAATCTACCACTTTATTAAAATTTCAAGAATGGTAGTGATTTTAGAAGTCATATTCTTTGATTAACTCTAACTATATTCATTGGTTAATGTTGATATCTTTCTATGTGAATATATACTTGAGATTTTTTTGTGATCTGTATATATTTCAAACTTCTCCCCAAAGAGATAATACTACCAAATTTTTAAAGAGAAAATCACTACAACCAACTCTATATCATGCATTGGGTAGTTTTGTTCATGAAATTTTAACTGCCTTGAAGCATAGGCAATGAATTTGTCATTTTTCATCAACACACATCCCATGCACTTCTTTAAAGCATCACTAAATACCACCAAAAGCTCTCCAATTGTGGGTAGTGTGAGAAAATGCACACTGATAAGTCTCTTTTCCAACTTCATTAATCTTTCTTCGCATTCATCATTCGAAGAAAACTTGACTCCCTTTCAAGTTAGTTTGGTAAGAGGGTTTGAAAATCATGAGAAATTTCTCACGAATTTGTGATAATACCCAGCTAACCTAAGGAAACTAATGATATATATCATATATTTTTTCCT
Source organism: Viscum album (assembly GCA_963277665.1). Classification (NCBI taxonomy): domain Eukaryota; kingdom Viridiplantae; phylum Streptophyta; class Magnoliopsida; order Santalales; family Viscaceae; genus Viscum; species Viscum album. Next base: position 191,885,422 of record OY728137.1, on the reverse strand, counting down.
CTACCATCCTTAAATTTATTCTATTTTCTAATTTTCTATAGATATCTAATTGATTGTGATGATATTTCCCAAGAAAGAGACTTCATTCAACCAGAACTCACATTTTTTGTACTTGGAATAAGGATTTTCCTTTCATAAGGTCTTTAGCATAGTACTGAAATACTCCTCATGCTCCTAATTAATTTTGGAGTATATCAGAATTTCATCTATAAATACTATGACAAAATTTTCAAGGTATTCTCTAAGGAATATATTAACCAATTCTGTTAATATTTATAGAGAATTTGTGAGTCCTAATGGCATTACTACAAATTCATATCACCCATACCGTGTATGAAAAGAAGTCTTGGGGAAATCCTACTTCACACTAAATTGGTAATATCTCAACCACAGATCCACCTTGGAAAATTATTATTCTCCACATAGATGATCGAATAAGTCATTGATCCATGGAAGAGGATACTTGTTCTTTATTGTGATATTTTTGAGCTCACGATAATAAAAGTAAAGGTGCATTGAACCATAATTCTTATTAACAAAGAGGACTGAAGCACCCCATGGTGAATCACTTGGGAATATGAATCCTTTATCCAGATTCTACTGTATTTGTTTCTTTATCTCCTCAAGTTCCACAATATCCATTGTATATATATTATTAGATAACTGTAATGCCCCAAGTATATGCTCGACTAAAAATTCAACATATCAGCTAGGATGAAGACTAACCAATTATTCAAGGAAACAAATTAGTGTATTCCCTCACAATTTACATGTCTTAAAGGATGATTATTTCCACATAATCAATCATTTGAGCTAGATACTATTTCTTATAGGGAAATAATATCTGTTCTTGAGATGATTTTTCTAAATAATATTCATCCTCTACCATTCACTTGTATAGAATCATGGGTTGATTTTCAATACGGAGAGTTATTTCCTTCTCGAAGTAATTTTTATTCGCTCTATTTATAGAAATCCAATCCATTACCATAATTGAGTCAAATTCCATCAAAGGGGGTATGAAAAGGTTCACCTATAATTTCATCTCACAAATTCTGATAAGGGAGCAGTTATATACTTGGGTTGAAATTATTTCCCTATTTTCTATCTTCAACGATAAATATACTTCAATGCTTTGTGATGGTGTTTGAATAGTTATAATAAACATTCTTGATATGAAGGAATGCGTATAACTATAATCACAAAGTAATTTATCTATTATTGAATGAATAACTATCGTACCTATCACCACCCCATTGTTGGGATCCACATTAGTAGTTGTGATGAAAAAATATATCCCTAACTTCCTTGGAGGTTTTTGGTTGTCTTAAAAAACCCTTGGCTTAGTGTACTAGTTTGAAAAATTACCTAATTTCTTATAGTTGTAGAAATGAACAATACACCATGGGTTGATCAGAGCATTCCTTTTCCTTGTTGCAGTAGCAGGTTTTTCCTACTGAAATTTTCTGGCTAGGTTCCCTTCCTTCCTAAACCTAAAGCATTTCCCCATCCCATTCAGGCAATTTCTAGGTTTCTTATTACCTCACCTTTGTCATGTGAGTTGTTGAAATTTCTTGGCACTATTGGATCTCTAACGACCCATACTTTACATAAATTGTTAATACTTCAATATTGAAGCACACTTATTACAACATATGACAAAACCACAAAGGACCGTATAGGTATAGTGTCTTTAGAAACTGGGAAACATAAACAACTGGTTCATAAATCTTCTACAGTATCTCCCGTTTATTTCATCATATCTAGGGTCCCTTTTAGCATATTCAATTTAATATCCATCTTCCTGACCTGGGGAAAAGAAAACATAAAAGGGTGAGCTCAAATGCTCAGCAAGGGCAAATAAAGGAAATAAAAATCATATCATATCTTTATGAAGATCAAAACCTGCAAAAGAGATCATAATATCTTAACATGGAATAAATCATAGAAGTGAAAATGAGATCCCCATAATCATAACATAAAACTTGAAACTTTGTGGCATGCACACATAATCATGGAAAATCATTTCTTGTTAGTCATGACTCATTGCCAAGACTATCTTAGTGGACAAAGTCCCTTTCTGAACCGAGTTCACTCCTCGTTTCAGTCCTGTATCACTGAACCGAAATAACCTTCCGTTCCAGCCATGCCTATCTCATGAGATATAAAATCTTTACCCAATGCATTGGAGGGAGATATAGGTCCCACCCATCTTATAATGAATCCTTTCTTATGTGTGCCACATAATCATAAAACATACATCATCGCATAACACATATAACAAAAATGGGATTCTTGAAACATCATGACATCATAAATCAATTCATATATGATAAAGGAATTCATAAACATAATTCCATCACAACATAGTCAAACCAATGTAAAAATATGGATAGAAACAGAACCCTTTATTATCTTAGATGGAAAATAATTTTGATAAAACACTTGTATTGAATTCTTGAGGAAAATATCCTTTCTTCTTCAAAAACAATTTTCCTTTCATAACATGTCATACAACTTTAAAATAAAAGAAGTTGATTAAAAATAAACTTGAAAACTTATAAAGGAAGCTTCTTGGAAATAATGTTTTAAAAATCCATTCATGCCGTAAAAAAAAACATTCTTCGTACTTTTGTCGGAAAAGTCAAAAAGTACCTCGTACGGAAAAACGACAAAAGATTCCTTTCATATTCTTTACTAAAAACTCACCTAAGGGTAAAATTGGATTTAAACTATTGCAAGTGGATGGAAACAATATTTCATATTGAGGGAACATGGATGTGGATGATAAAATACACCCCAGTAAATACTTACGAATAAACAATCTCGGATAAAAATGAGATTGTGATATTTCCCTTACCTTAGGTCCAATTTGCTTTGTACGTGTCCGAAGCTCCTGTATAATGGTTTAAATAATGTTATTGACTTATTCCAGAATCATACATATTTATATGATATCATATATGGTCATATTATTAGCTTCTTGTTAGTAATATTTCATTGTTACTTGTTACTCGGGTCTTTATAACTTTTTGTTCTTATGCGTGTTTTGTCGAATAAATTCTTATTCTTATCTTTAGGTTATAGATAATTCATTTCCAGAATGGTATTAGTGTAGTATATACCATATTCATTCATTCAATTCATTTATATAATCATTATGAAATGAAGATCATGTAGAACGAGTCGCATCACATCGTGGAGACGGTATTCCGTACGTACGCACGAGTGATGATATCGTTCCTATGATCGTGGAATTGTTTTGGAGTATATATATATATTATTTCAGTATCAATATTACTTAATAATAATCATATATAGTTACTCATTACACCATTATACCCATCCTTGTAAGGTGATGGTGGAAAATAGATTACACCACGGCGTGGAGACGGTATTCCGTACGTACGCACGCGCGGTGATTTCATTTTTTCCGTAGGATGGATAGAAGGTGAATTAGGGTTGTTTCATATTTATAATAACATATCAGTATGTAAGTAATACTGATGCTATTACTTTATCATGAAACAACTAAAGAAGAAGAAGTTGAAGAAGAATGAAATTGAAAAGATCGGTAATGGATATTACCTCTTCTTTGGAACGCCTCTTTGAATCCTCCACTTAAGGAACTAAGATTGGTCTTTGGAGAAGACCAGGACCTCTAGGATTATTCTAGGGAAGTGGAGAGGAGAAAATGGCAGGGGTTGGCCGAGCTTGAGTGCTCAAATTGGTGTGAGGAGGAGGGGGAGGAGGTGCCCTTTTATAAGGGAGGAGAGGGGCACCTTAGGAATATCTCAAAATATTATTTTATATTAAAGTCAAAATCGGTTTATAATGGTTCCAAAGGGTCTTATTTCGAAGCTAAAGTGGGGATGGGTCGAAATCCTATCAACCAATAGGATTTAGACAAGTTTAGGGTATTATTTTAACCTTATCAATTAGATTTAACTCTAAGTTAATTAATTTAACTTTTACCGTGTCTTTTTGTTTTCTTTCACTATATGGTTAATACACTTACTATAACATGCCAAACGAACCCCAAATTGTTTATTATTAATATATATATCCTTATCTAAGTCATTTGGCCGAACCATAGATTTTTTAGGAATAAAATAACAATTAATAATATAATATTTGATTTAAAAACTATTTTGTGTCAATTTTGACACTATTTGATATATGATTTTTGTGAAAGTCATAACAGAATTATATGTTCTAACCAAGTTAATTAAATCATTAATAATATATCATAGTAACCTAGAAAATTAGTGGAATTCATAAAAAGTCTCAAATTACATTTATTTTGGTATTTATATTATCAATTTTTTCAATATTTCATTAATAAGATAATTACTGCATCATATTTGTGTCATAATTAAATTAAATTATTTGATGTCTAAAAATTACAAATAAAATACCATCATGTAGGAAATCTTTTTAGCTTTCTAATGAATATTTACAATCGAATTTATCTTATGTATAACCCTATATTAAAAATGATTTACTTATTAAACTTTGATTTTAACTATTTTAACCCTTCTTTAAATAAATTAATAATAAATATCCTAATCTAATCCAAGTGGGCCTAAATGGTCATATTTTATTCCTAAGTTTGTTTTTGGTCGAATTACACTTGTCCAATAGAATTAGGACATGTGTTAGGGTAATATTAATATCATATTTACCCTTAGTTACCCTATTTACTATTAACCGCGGTAAAAATAGTAAAAAGTTACTATTCACCAAAAAATTATTTTCATCTCATTGAACCACATTTTAGTCCTTGATATTAACCGTGTCTCTCGGATTTTTGAAATTCCATTCACAGAAGCGGTAAAATTAAGTTTTATGCAAAATTCAGTTTTTAACCTACCACTTAGTGGTTTCACTATTCATCAAAAATTGAAAGTTTTCAGAAAAATACCAAAATTTCTCCCTAGGCTAATTTCGATATTCTGAGTCCAAAAATGAAGTCCATTTTGAAAAATAAAATTTATAAAATTTCAAAAAGTGGTTATTACTATTCATAACGGCTAGTTTTAATAGCATATTGTTGTTTAGTGAAACTCGGTATTGCGTACGACGCAAGCTATCGAGGAAGGTCGCGATTGCGTGTAAAGCAAGCCAAGCAAGTGTTGTGTAGAAAAAGATTCCTTTGATGATAACATAAAAGTCTCGGGTGTTACATTCTACCCCCCTTAAAAAGAATTTCGCCCTCGAAATTCGTCACTTTGCAACAAACAAATGAGGATACTTCTCCCTCATCATATCCTCAAGCTCCCATGTAGCTTCTTCAAGTTGGTGGTTTCTCCATAAAACTTTCACCAAGCGAGTGGTCTTGTTTCGTAGGACTTTTTCGCTACGATCTAGAATCTCTATCGGCTGTTCTTCATAAGAAAGATCTTGCTCCACAGGTACAACTTCTGAGCTGAGTACATGTGAAGGATCTGGTATGTACTTTCTCAGGAGAGATACGTGGAACACATCGTGAACTTGAGAGAGATTCGGTGGAAGCGCCAATCGGTAAGCTACCTTCCCAACACGATCCAGTATTTCAAAAGGACCGATATATCTAGGGCTCAACTTCCCCTTCTTTCCAAATCTCATAACCCTCTTCCAGGGAGATATTCGTAAGAACACTTTATCGCCAACTTCAAACTCTAGGTCTTTTCTTCGGTTGTCGGCATAACTTTTCTGTCGACTCTGAGCTGCTCTTATGTGTTGTTGAATAGATCTAACCTTTTCTGCCATTTCATCAACGAGATCAGGTCCTAATAGCTTTCTTTCCCCAACTTCATCCCAGCAAGTTGGAGTCCTGCATTTCTTTCCATAGAGAGCTTCATAAGGAGCCATCTGAATACTGGAGTGAAAGCTATTATTATAAGAAAATTCCACCAAAGGTAGGTGTTGATCCCAACCTCCTTTGAAATCCATAGAGCAAGCTCTCAACATATCTTCTAGGGTTTGAATTGTTCTCTCAGACTGACCGTCTGTCTGGGGATGATAAGCAGTGCTGAAACTCAACTCTGTATCCAGAGTATGCTGAAGACTTCGCCAGAACTTCGAGGTAAATCTCGGATCTCGATCAGATATAATAGAAAGTGGTACTCCATGCAATCTTACCACTTCCTTTACATATATCCTGGCAAGCTGATCTAGAGAGAAATCCTCTCTAATAGCAATGAAGTGTGTAGACTTTGTAAGACGATCAACTATGACCCAGATAGCATTATTGCCTTTGGATGTTTTAGGAAGTCCTGTGACAAAGTCCATAGTGATGTTTTCCCATTTCCATTCGGGTATGGGTAATGGTTGTAACATCCCCTTAGACTTCTGTCTCTCAGCTTTAACTTGTTGACAAATCAAGCATCGAGAGACATACTCAGCAACATCTCTTTTCATGCCATCCCACCAGAAGTACTCTTTCAGGTCCCTATACATCTTCGTGCTTCCAGGATGAATAGAGAATGATGAACTATGAGCCTCATCCAGCAGCTCATTCTTTAATTCGGGGATGGGAGGAACGCAAACCCGATTCCTGAACTTTATTATCCCATCACAATCAAGGTTGAATTCAGGAACATTTCTCACCTTCTTTTGTAACTCGACATCTTCTTTCTGTGCCTCTTTAATCTTCACATGTATAGATGGTTGAACATTCATTTGGGAAAGATAAGATTTTTCCCTTTCCATTATAATTCCAAGATCCATCCTTTGTAAATCCATAAATATTGGATCTTTTGTGATCCTCATCATGGATAAACTAGCATGGTCTTGTCGACTTAATGCATCTGCCACCTTGTTTGCTTTCCCAGGGTGGTAATGGATTGAGCAGTCATAATCCTTAATCAGCTCCAACCATCTTCTTTGACGCATATTCAACTCCTTTTGTGTGAAAATATACTTTAAACTTTTATGATCAGTATAAATATCACACCTTTCACCATAAAGGTAATGCCTCCAAATCTTTAATGCAAAGATTACCGCAGCCAACTCCAAATCATGTGTTGGGTAATTTTGCTCATGGATTTTCAACTGTCGTGAGGCATAAGCTATCACCATATCATTTTGCATAAGAAAACACCCCAATCCCTTCTTGGATGCATCACTGTAGATCACAAACCTTTCTCCACTACAAGGCAGTGTGAGCACAGGTGCACTGGATAACCTTCTTTTCAACTCCTTGAAATTCTCTTCACATTCCTCTGTCCAGACAAACTTAACTCCTTTCCGAGTCAACTTGGTGAGTGGATTAGATAATCGTGAAAAATCTTTTACAAAACGTCGATAATATCCAGCCAAACCAAGAAAACTTCGGATCTCAGTTACTGTTGTTGGTCTTGACCATCTTTCGATAACCTCTGTTTTTGCTGGATCCACAGATATCCCCTCTTTTGAGATTATATGACCCAAAAATGCAACTTTTTGAAGCCAAAATTCACACTTGGTAAATTTGGCATAAAGCTTCTCCTTTCTCAGGGTCTTCAATATAATTCTCAAGTGATCTTCATGCTCTTCCTTGCTCTTTGAATAGACAAGAATATCGTCTATAAAGACTACCACAAATTGATCAAGATAGTCTCTAAAGACTCTATTCATTAGATCCATGAAGATAGCAGGGGCATTAGTAAGACCAAATGGCATCACTATAAATTCATAGTGTCCATACCTTGTACGGAAAGCCGTCTTTGGTATATCCTCCCTTTTGACCCTTAATTGATGATACCCTGAACGAAGATCAATCTTGGAAAAGTATTGAGCTCCGCGTAGTTGGTCAAATAAGTCATCAATGCGTGGGAGAGGATATTTGTTCTTGATAGTGATCTTGTTAAGTTCTCGATAATCAATGCAGAGTCTCATTGATCCATCTTTCTTCTTAACAAATAGAACAGGTGCTCCCCAAGGTGACGCACTAGGGCGTATGAATCCCTTATCAAGATTCTCTTGGAGTTGCTTCTTCAATTCCTGCAACTCAATTGGGGCCATTCTATAAGGTGTCTTTGAAATAGGCAAAGCACCCGGTACGAGTTCTATTGAAAACTCAACTTCACGATTTGGTGGAAGACCCGGTAATTCCTCAGGAAAGACATCATCAAACTCCCGTACAATGGGCATATTCTTAATCGTGAGTTTCTCACCAACCATTTGAGATAAATAACCTTCATTTAGTGGAATCAATACCCATAAGATGGAAGAAATTTCCACTGGAAGGTTATGTTCATCCTTGCATTGATAGACGATCGTAGATTGATCTGGAATATGAAATGTGACTTCCCTTCTTTGGCAATCGATATGAGCTCTATGTAGAGAAAGCCAATCCATGCCAAGAATCACATCAAATTCCACTAAAGGAAGGATCACAAGATTTGCAGGAAGCACTTTCCCACAAACTTCGATCGGAGAAGAATTATAAACTTCTGATGCGATTGATGTGCCATTAGGTGTTGTCACAGCTAACTCAACATCTAATTGTTGAGGTAATATGGTGATACCCTTAGAAAATTTTCAGAAATAAAAGAGTGGGTGGATCCAGAATCAAATAAAACATTTGCTACTTTAGAGTGGATGGTAAGTGTACCTTTCACCACATCGTTATCGTACTCCACCTCGCTGATAGAAATTGCATGTGACTTTCCTTTGTCTTTAGCCTTAAGAGTTTGTTGACGTCGACCATCATCATCAACCCTTGGATTTGGGCATTGATTGGCATAATGCCCCATCTCCTTGCACTTGAAACATTGAAGTGTTGTAGGTTCATTCTGTGTATCCCTTCCTTTGTTTGCGTCATTAGACATCTTCTTCCCATTATCACGGCATTCAAATGCCCGATGACCTTCCTTTCCACATTTAAAACATTTACTTGTCCCTTTAAGACAACTCCCTCCATGTTTCTTTCCACACTTTGAGCATAAGGGAAAGTTCATCTTCTTTTCCGTGTGCTCTTTAGATTTTTCTTTGAATTCCATCTTCCTCTTCTTATCAAACCCATGTGACTGATGGGTTACTCCAATCTCCATCTCGACTTTGAGAGCACATCGAACGATTTCCTCGTAGCTATTGAAGTCCCTTATGGCTAACGCCCTTCGAAGACTTGGTTTTAAGCCACTAAAGAATCGATCGATCTTACTCTCAGGTTGGATAATAATACCAGAAGCGTACCTTGCAAGTCTTGTAAAATTTGCTTCATAGGTACTAACAGATTCATCATCCCTTTGCTTCAGTTCAAGGAACTCTTTCTCCATCTTTGTTCGGAGAATACGAGGGAAGTACTTATTGAAAAATAAGTTCTTGAACTCGTCCCATTCCATAGACTCAATTTCATCCCTTTGCCTCGTATTCTTAACAAGATTCCACCATTGATCAGCATCTCCTTCCAAACGATACACTGCTAGGATGACTTTATCATGCTCAGAACATTGAAGAACTGAAAATATCTTTTCAGTAGTACTAATCCATTGTTCAGCAACTAATGGATCAGTAGACCCGCTGAAAGAAGGTGGACGCTGCCTCATGAAGGATTCAACAGAATGTTGCTCCCTCCTTTGCTCGTTTGGAAATCCTGCATGATTCATAGCTTGAGAAAGTTGTGTGAGCATGGCTACAAGATTTTGCATTCCAGCTCCCATATCGTTTGGTTGCTCAGGGGGACAATCATTGCATTGCCCATCGCATTCCGCATTAACACGGTTCCTTCGGGTTCCAGCCATTGACTAAAACCAAGAAGAATAGTGTGAGCAACACTAATTATAATAGGAAACCACATAATTCAAGAATAAAATTTTCATGCTTAAGGTCTTATCCTAGGTTATTCAAGGCCATTTCTAAAACACTAAGATTGTGTTCTATGCTTAGACTTATCCTTTGGGTTCTTACTAAGGCTTTCACATCCTAGTTTCCAAAGGTTGACTATACCTTTCCTCTGATACCAACTATAGCGGTCTAGAATTACTTCCAGTGGACTACAATTGATACCTATCAGGGCACTCCATGGGCGGCTACACCCCCTGGGCGGGACACACCACCATCCCCAGTGGCAGCCATTTCCTCATGAAGCCCTTGGGCGGAGAGCCATGCTTCGTCCAACGCTCACATGTGAGAGTTCCCAAGGATCGGATACATTCCTACCTCCTTTGCCTCTGATACCAACTCTAACGACCCATACTTTACATACATTGTTAATACTTCAATATTGAAGCACACTTATTACAACATATGACAAAACCACAAAGGACCGTATAGGTATAGTGTCTTTAGAAACTGGGAAACATAAACAACTGGTTCATAAATCTTCTACAGTATCTCCCGTTTATTTCATCATATCTAGGGTCCCTTTTAGCATATTCAATTTAATATCCATCTTCCTGACCTGGGGAAAAGAAAACATAAAAGGGTGAGCTCAAATGCTCAGCAAGGGCAAATAAAGGAAATAAAAATCATATCATATCTTTATGAAGATCAAAACCTGCAAAAGAGATCATAATATCTTAACATGGAATAAATCATAGAAGTGAAAATGAGATCCCCATAATCATAACATAAAACTTGAAACTTTGTGGCATGCACACATAATCATGGAAAATCATTTCTTGTTAGTCATGACTCATTGCCAAGACTATCTTAGTGGACAAAGTCCCTTTCTGAACCGAGTTCACTCCTCGTTTCAGTCCTGTATCACTGAACCGAAATAACCTTCCGTTCCAGCCATGCCTATCTCATGAGATATAAAATCTTTACCCAATGCATTGGAGGGAGATATAGGTCCCACCCATCTTATAATGAATCCTTTCTTATGTGTTCCACATAATCATAAAACATACATCATCGCATAACACATATAACAAAAATGGGATTCTTGAAACATCATGACATCATAAATCAATTCATATATGATAAAGGAATTCATAAACATAATTCCATCACAACATAGTCAAACCAATGTAAAAATATGGATAGAAACAGAACCCTTTATTATCTTAGATGGAAAATAATTTTGATAAAACACTTGTATTGAATTCTTGAGGAAAATATCCTTTCTTCTTCAAAAACAATTTTCCTTTCATAACATGTCATACAAATTTAAAATAAAAGAAGTTGATTAAAAATAAACTTGAAAACTTGTAAAGGAATCTTCTTGGAAATAATGTTTTAAAAATCCATTCATGCCGTAAAAAAAAACATTCTTCGTACTTTTGTCGGAAAAGTCAAAAAGTACCTCGTACGGAAAAACGACAAAAGATTCCTTTCATATTCTTTACTAAAAACTCACCTAAGGGTAAAATTGGATTTAAACTATTGCAAGTGGATGGAAACAATATTTCATATTGAGGGAACATGGATGTGGATGATAAAATACACCCCAGTAAATACTTACGAATAAACAATCTCGGATAAAAATGAGATTGTGATATTTCCCTTACCTTAGGTCCAATTTGCTTTGTACGTGTCCGAAGCTCCTGTATAATGGTTTAAATAATGTTATTGACTTATTCCAGAATCATACATATTTATATGATATCATATATGGTCATATTATTAGCTTCTTGTTAGTAATATTTCATTGTTACTTGTTACTCGGGTCTTTATAACTTTTTGTTCTTATGCGTGTTTTGTCGAATAAATTCTTATTCTTATCTTTAGGTTATAGATAATTCATTTCCATAATGGTATTAGTGTAGTATATACCATATTCATTCATTCAATTCATTTATATAATCATTATGAAATGAAGATCATGTAGAACGAGTCGCATCACATCGTGGAGACGGTATTCCGTACGTACGCACGAGTGATGATATCGTTCCTATGATCGTGGAATTGTTTTGGAGTATATATATATATTATTTCAGTATCAATATTACTTAATAATAATCATATATAGTTACTCATTACACCATTATACCCATCCTTGTAAGGTGATGGTGGAAAATAGATTACACCACGGCGTGGAGACGGTATTCCGTACGTACGCACGCGCGGTGATTTCATTTTTTCCGTAGGATGGATAGAAGGTGAATTAGGGTTGTTTCATATTTATAATAACATATCAGTATGTAAGTAATACTGATGCTATTACTTTATCATGAAACAACTAAAGAAGAAGAAGTTGAAGAAGAATGAAATTGAAAAGATCGGTAATGGATATTACCTCTTCTTTGGAACGCCTCTTTGAATCCTCCACTTAAGGAACTAAGATTGGTCTTTGGAGAAGACCAGGACCTCTAGGATTATTCTAGGGAAGTGGAGAGGAGAAAATGGCAGGGGTTGGCCGAGCTTGAGTGCTCAAATTGGTGTGAGGAGGAGGTGGAGGAGGTGCCCTTTTATAAGGGAGGAGAGGGGCACCTTAGGAATATCTCAAAATATTATTTTATATTAAAGTCAAAATCGGTTTATAATGGTTCCAAAGGGTCTTATTTCGAAGCTAAAGTGGGGATGGGTCGAAATCCTATCAACCAATATGATTTAGACAAGTTTAGGGTATTATTTTAACCTTATCAATTAGATTTAACTCTAAGTTAATTAATTTAACTTTTACCGTGTCTTTTTGTTTTCTTTCACTATATGGTTAATACACTTACTATAACATGCCAAACGAACCCCAAATTGTTTATTATTAATATATATATCCTTATCTAAGTCATTTGGCCGAACCATAGATTTTTTAGGAATAAAATAACAATTAATAATATAATATTTGATTTAAAAACTATTTTGTGTCAATTTTGACACTATTTGATATATGATTTTTGTGAAAGTCATAACAGAATTATATGTTCGAACCAAGTTAATTAAATCATTACTAATATATCATAGTAACCTAGAAAATTAGTGGAATTCATAAAAAGTCTCAAATTACATTTATTTTGGTATTTATATTATCAATTTTTTCAATATTTCATTAATAAGATAATTACTGCATCATCTTTGTGTCATAATTAAATTAGATTATTTGATGTCTAAAAATTACAAATAAAATACCATCATGTAGGAAATATTTTTAGCTTTCTAATGAATATTTACAATCGAATTTATCTTATGTATAACCCTATATTAAAAATGATTTACTTATTAAACTTTGATTTTAACTATTTTAACCCTTCTTTAAATAAATTAATAATAAATATCCTAATCTAATCCAAGTGGGCCTAAATGGTCATATTTTATTCCTAAGTTTGTTTTTGGTCGAATTACACTTGTCCAATAGAATTAGGACATGTGTTAGGGTAATATTAATATCATATTTACCCTTAGTTACCCTATTTACTATTAACCGCGGTAAAAATAGTAAAAAGTTACTATTCACCAAAAAATTATTTTCATCTCATTGAACCACATTTTAGTCCTTGATATTAACCGTGTCTCTCGGATTTTTGAAATTCCATTCACAGAAGCGGTAAAATTAAGTTTTATGCAAAATTCAGTTTTTAACCTACCACTTAGTGGTTTCACTATTCATCAAAAATTGAAAGTTTTCAGAAAAATACCAAAATTTCACCCTAGGCTAATTTCGATATTCTGAGTCCAAAAATGAAGTCCATTTTGAAAAATAAAATTTATAAAATTTCAAAAAGTGGTTATTACTATTCATAACGGCTAGTTTTAATAGCATATTGTTGTTTAGTGAAACTCGGTATTGCGTACGACGCAAGCTATCGAGGAAGGTCGCGATTGCATGTAAAGCAAGCCAAGCAAGTGTTGTGTAGAAAAAGATTCCTTTGATGATAACATAAAAGTCTCGGGTGTTACAGGATCTCTCTATCAAACCACTAGAATTGATCTCCACTCTCTTCTTCTTATCCCCATGATATCCATAAGATTCTCTGATCTCCATTTTGACTTTGAGGGAATATTTTACAATTTTTTCATATCTATCAAAGTCACAAATTTACCGAGATTTCTATAGGCAAGGTTTTATCCCACCAAAGAAGTGTTCAACCTTGAACTCGAGGGAAATGATAAATCCAGAGGCGTATCATGCAATACTTATGATGTTTTACTCATACACCCTGATAGATTCATCATATTTTTTCTTGAGGGAAAGAAAATCCATTTTCATTTTAATTATTAGGGTTCATGGAAAATATTTATTGAAAAACATTTTCCAAAAATCCTCCCATCCCATCATTATGATCTCTTCCTTAGGCTTCATATTTTTGATTAATTTCCATCTTTGATCAAATTTATCCTCTATATGATAAACAACCAAAATAACCTTCTCTTATTCAGAGAATTGGAGGAAAAAGAAGAACTTCTCAATGGAGTGGATCTATTTTTTGATGATTAAGGGATCAGATGATCCATTGAAAGTAGGAGGAATTTGTCACATAAATATCTTGATATCATTTTGTTCTCTCTTAGGGGGTTTGGATTCTCCTCCAAATATAGGTTTCTATTTAGAACCTTAGTCAGCTGAGATAGTTTCATTATGAAGTGTGCGATTCCTACTCCCATCAGGTTGGTCATCTCATTGAGGCAGTCATCACATTGCTCTTCACAATGATTTTTTACCTGATTCCTCCTATTTTCATCCATTGGTTAGAATAAAAGGAAAACTAAGTACGATTATATTAAACTTTTAAATAAATAAATGCGAATTTAATGATATTAAAGGGATAAATTATAACTTACACACATTTCATTATATTATAGATTTCTAGACTTTGGTCTTTGTTATCCATGATCTATTTCCTAACATATATTATTATCATCATTTTTTACTCCCTTAATAATGGTTCATAATGAGCTTATTAATAACCAAAGCATATCCCCTGGGAGTGTCAAAATAAGTTCACAATAAGGATCTTTGTCATGTACCAGGTAACCCCAAGTCAAGCCCGGAACACCTTGTCAAAGTTTTTACTCCTAGGTACATTTGTGTCAAAACCACGTCCACTTGTAGTATCCAGACAGAGATTGATTTTATGTAACGTCCCGGTTTCGGAATCCACCAAGAGGCACCCCGTACCCGGTTGGTCACATGGCCTCAAGAACATTTCCCCAAAGGCCAGAGGCTTCCAACTAGCAGCGAGGGCGTTGGGTGTGATAGTGGGGAAACTATGCCCTCATTGGAAGAGTAACACAACAGAAGAAAGTAATAACAAAAATGGAAATAGTAATAATCCATACAAAAAGGAAACAACAGAAGACAGGGAACAATAAATAGGATCCAACATATATATATGAATGATGCATGATACATATGTCTAAAAAACCATCCAAACAAATCACAATGCTGGAATACAAAATTGTATTAAGCCAAAGTACAAAAGAAAGAAAATAAACAACTCCTTAGTATCGCAAGCCTCAGCTTGGTCCCATGCTCTCCTGATCCACATCAATCAAGTACCTGATGTAGAATGAAGCTTTACCTTATCTATACCTGCAACAATATAATCTGTTTGGGCCTGAAAACCTTTCCCAAACAGGGTGTGAGACTAAATTCCAGTAGGCAACCACCACAAGATCTGTTCCTGATAGTCAGTGAATATATGGCAGGTAAAGTACAGAAAGCAGTAAACAAGGAAGTACCCAAGGTAAACAATTCACAGATTCAATGCATTTAGTTTCCTATAACAAGTAACGGCTAACAGAGTAGGTAAACACAAATAGGTAACCCTCTGGGGAGTACTCACAGCCTATCCCCTAGGGTCCTACCTAGAAACACAAGCAACCCTCTGAGCAGTACACTCACTCTAACTCCTCGGGTTCAGCTTAAGCATAGACTCTCTAAGAAATCACTCACCGTCAATTCCTCCTATAGTCTTGTATCAGTAACTAAAGGTTCACTAGGGAAGCACTCAACGTCTAATCCCCATTTGGTCTCATATCGTAATTAGAAAAGACACTCTGGAGAATCCCTTACGTCCATTCTCCCTATGGTCTATACACCAGGTTCCCACGACCCTGTGTAAGTCAAGCAAGCATAAAAGCGTGTATCGACCAAAGAAAACCTCAATAAATACTTGGATAAATAGTCTACAACATCACAACATATTATAACAATAGGTACACCATCCTACAATACTAGGCATGGGAGAAACAAGGCAGCCTAATAGTCTAAGCAGTTATACAAGGTCAGAACCAAAACATACATGGGAAAACACTTCCAAAGAATAAAAATTAACCCTATTCACATTCAAATATCCTCTACTCAAGTATACAAGAATAGCAGGAAAACAATAGGGCTAAAATAATAAACGCGCAATACCCTGTTCATGGGTATTGGGAAAAATTGCACATATAACTGAAATACTTTTAATGGAAAGGCACAAACCACCTACCTCGGTGTTGGTAGATGTCTATAAGTGAACCTCAAGCCTTGAATCACCCATGAACACCGTAGATCTATAAAAAAATATAAAATGTTCAATAGAGGATAACTTTAGAAAGAGGAATAATTGGGAAATGAAGCTCAAGAAGAAGATAGAGCTTACCGAGGTGATCCCAATGCAATCAACGGTGGTCGATTCAGTTAACAGATGATCAGTCGCAGCCTCAAAGTAAGATTGCAGCCATATGGGGAGCTCTTGGCCGAATAAGACCTAAAAGAAGATCTTTCTGGCGATTAGACGCGACCCGATACGTTTAATGAAAAAAAATACACGGTGTGTTCTTTTATAGTACACGGTGTGTACTTGAATTTTCCGTACTCCACTTTAGGTGGCCTCCATGTCACCCCCACATGGGCGTGTGCATGGACACTACACGACCATCTCATAGTTACCTGTAATAACTGAGTACACAGTGTGTACTTAGAAAGTACATGACGTGTAGTTTGAAAATTTCTAGAAATTGATCTTTTTCTAAAAAATTACCATAAAAGGAAAAAATACCTAAAAAATAAGATATGTGTTCTTTCAAACTTCCCCCCTTGAATAAATTTGTCCTTTTATTTCCCTAACAAGGCGGCGTAGAAGAAGAAACTCCAAATAGCTTCGGCCACTGTGATCATATGTCTTCCTCCCTCTCTCAAGTCTCATCCTGTACTCACCAGTGCTGCCATAAGCACTCATACTAGAAGAACAAACCAGACATAGAGAACCTTTGAACTGAAATCGACAATCCACATAGGATGCTCCTAGAACGATGCATCCAATTCCAACTAAACCTCCTCAGGTTGGAAGACATGATATGGGTTTGAGAAGTAACGTTGAAGTTGAGAAACGTGGAAGACATTGTGCATAGCTCGGTACCTATAAGGTAACTAAAACCGATAGACAACAAGCCCACTCCAACACCTCAAATGGCCCGACTTACCTCAACGAAAGCTTACCCTATCTCCTAATCCTCCTGTGCCCCAACCTTGATGTGACATGTAGGAAAACATGATCCTTGACCTCAAACTGCAGAGGTCATCTCCGTTGATTAGCATAAGATTTCTGTCAAGACAATGCAGTAGACATCCTCTTCTGAATCAACTCTATATGCTCTGTGGTCTCCTGGACAAGTAGAGGTCCTAGCATAGACGTCTATCCTTCTTCCAGCCAATATAATGGTGATCGGAATGGCCTACCACACAAAAACTCATAAGGTTCCATCTGAATAGTTTCCTGAAAACTATTATTGTAGGTAAACTCCAAAAGAGGTATCTGCTTCTCCAAAGAACCTCCAAAATCTAGGATGCATGCAAAAAGAATGTCATCATAAACTTGAATCATATGCTAGGGATGAACATCAGTCTAGGGGTGGTAAGCTGTTCTCAAAAGAACCTATGTACCCAAATCCTTCTGAAGCCCTTTCCAGACTCGAGAAGTAAAATGGGAATCTCTGTATGAAACAATGGAGTGTAGAACCCCGTGTAAACGTACAATCTCCTAGATGTACAACTGTCCCATCTCATCAACAATAAAGGTATACTTGATCGGAAAGTAGTGAGAAACCTTCTTGAGTCAGTCAATGACAACCCAAACTGCATCATTCCCTCGAGGCAACCTTGGTAAACCCATCACGAAGTCCATCTCAACATCGTTCCACTTCCACTCAGGAATGGGTAACTTCTGTAAAATACCTACTAGTCGTTGATGCTCCGCATTCACCTACTGATAGGTGGAACACCTCATGAAGAAACCAGAAACATATCTCTTCATACCTGGCCACCAATACTGATAGTGTAGATCACGATACATCTTGGTGACACCGGGATGAACTGCCCAAATTGAGGAATAAAAATCCCTCATCATCTCCTCGCATATGTCTGCTGGAACCCATACGCTCCCCTAGAAATGCAAGATTTCATCCTCGCCTATGGTCCATCCAATAATAGTGTCCTCTCATCCCACACTTTCCCGTAGGACTAAGACCTCAGAATATGATAACTGCCTCATTCACACTCGATCAAGAAGAGTATATGTTACAGCTACAGAAGAAAGAAACATCTATCCTTGTCTGTCGTCCACCTCCAAATGCATCTTAGAGAATAGAGCTATAAGATGCCACTCAGTACTAGACTCCTGAACTGCCTGTATCTGAGTCCTCCTTCTCAACGCATTAGCCACTACATTTCCTTTCCCAGGCGTATAGGCAAGCTCTAAGTCAAAAGACTGAAGGTACTCGACCCACCTTCGCTATCTCAAATTCATGTCACGCTGATTGAAGATATAATTGAGACTCTTGTAGTCTGTGAAAACCACAAAATGTTATCCCAGAATATAATGTCTCCAACAACATAAGGCATGAAAAACTACATCTAAATCGAGATCTTGTGTTAGGTAATTCATCTCATGTGGACACAATTGCTAAGACCCGTACGCAACAACTCCTTCTCCATGTATAATCATAGCTCCCAGCCCGATACCTGAAGCATCACAGTACACAGTATAGCACTTTCCCGGCTCTGAAAAAACTAGTATCGGTGCTGAAGTCAACCTCCCTTTTAGATCCTGAAATGATGACTCAAAAGAATCTGACCACAAGAACATTGTAACATTCTTAGTCAAACCCATTAGTGGTGCTGATAAGCGGGAAAATTCCTTTATGAAATGTCTCTAGTATCCAGACTTCCCTAGAAAACATCGTACCTCAAAGAAGATCTTCGGCTGCTCCCAGGAAACTACTGATCTCACTTTCTCTAGGTCTACGGATACTCCTGTCTCTAAGATAACATGACCTAAGAAGTGAATATAGTCCATCCAAATGTGGCATTTTGAGAGCTTAGCATATAACTGATGCTCTCTCAGTGTACTCAAAACGGTCTCAAGATGTGTGTCATGGTCGTGTCGAGTGTGAGAGTACACCATGATATCATCCACAAAAAACACCATGAAAGAATACAAGTATCGATGGAACACTCGATTCATCAGTGCCATGAAAACTACAGGCATGTTTGTGAGACCAAACAACATAACCATATACTCATATGGACCATACCTTCTCTGAAAATCTGTAAGAGGTATATCAGATGTTCTAACGCACAACTGATGATAACCAGATCTCAAGTGAATCTTCGAGGACACCCAGGATCCTCGAAGCTGATCAAAGAGATCATCAATCCCAGGAAAGGGATATCAGTTCTTGACCGTCAACTAGTTAAACTTCCGATAATCCACCCAAAAACTATGGGTACCGTCTTCCTTCTTCACAAATAAGACATGAGAAATCCAAGGAGAAGTACTAGGTCGGATAAAACCCTTTTCATGAAACTCCTCCAACTACTTCTTGAGCTCCTGTAACTCTACTGTATCCATCCTATAAGAAAAAATGGACACTGGTTCCGCTCCTGGAAGAAGCTCAATAGAAAATTATACCTCTCACTCCAGAGGCAAATATGAAAATTCCTTTGGAAAGACATCCCTAAAATGATCAACCACTGGAGGAAAGTCCATATGTGAAGTCCCCTGGTCATACAGATATAGACTATTAATCTGGGCTGTAACTCCTCCCAACCCATGATGCTCGAGTCTTGCTCTTCTCGCATGGACATCCCACTCACCCTTATAAAGAAAAGATCCACCCTCTGGTGACGTAAAACTCACCCTACGACGATAGAAGTAAACAAAAGCCTAGAAGGAAGCTAACCATTCCATTCTGAGAATGACATCATATCCTATCATCTCTAAAACATAGAGGTCCAATGAAAAGTGACACCCACCAACCTCTAGAGGGAACTCCTTGAACTAATATACACTCACCATTCTAGTCCCCAACGGAATGTCTAGTGTCAAGATATTAGTAATATAAAAGATCCAGAGCATAAAGATCTCCAAAAAAAAAACAGATATAAAGATATGGGAAGCCCCTGTATCAAAAAGAGCAGAAGCTAAAACTGAGGCTACTAGGATCGTACCTCGAACTGTAGAGGGTCCGGGATCTTGCTCTTGCTGGGTCTACTCCACCGCAAAAGTCTGGCCCGTACCATAGCCCTGTGACCTTGAATGACCACTCTGAGCTGATCCACCCTATTTTCGCTGAAATCTTGGTGACTGGCTACCACAGCCACGACCTCCACCTCGGCCTGAATGGACAGAAGAACTCCGGTTCCCAGACTGGTGAGTAACCGGTGGTGCTGCTCCTGAACAAGGAGTCATAGAAGAACCCCTATCACCAGCTGTTGGTGAAATTAACTGACAGAAACACTGAAGATGACCCATCTTGCCACAAGATCGGCACTCCACTGGGTCTCTCTAGCAATGTGGCCTCGTATTCATGCTTCTCCTACACTGGTAGCACACCACCTGGCTACCATAAGAAGTGTCTCGCCTCCTCAGATCACCACACAAAGACTCACTGCGGTGATTCATACTATCAGTAGGAGGGATACTAAATATAGATGCTGATCTACCCTAGCTCAAAAATCTAGAATCTCTTAGGTTTCACTCAATGATTAGCGCTTGGTTGATAATAGGGGTGATAGAAGTCAACTGGAAGATGTTCACCTGTGATAAGATGTTGTGCCTCAGACCATCCATGAACTTCCTTGCCAAGAATAACTGGTCACCTCCTGGTATAGAAGTAAAATGCTGTATCTCGGTAAAAAAAGATGAATACTCAATAACAGAAAGAGTACTCTACTCCAGAATCATAGACTCTCGGGCTCGATCAGCCCTCAAGGTCTCTGGATAGAAGTAGTCGTAGAAGGCATGCTGTAACTCATCCCAAGAAATAACCTGCGGGCGTCCCACCTGTGAGATCACATCCCACCATCTCTTGGAGGAATCCCAAACCATGTATGTAGAGAGCTTGACCATCATCTCTAGAGGCATCTCTAGATGATCGAAGATAGAAAGCATGGATTCTAACCATGACTCTGTATCCTGAGGTCATCCTTCCCCAATAAAAGTGGGAGGATGCTGCTTTAGAAAGACCTGAATTAGCTCTTCCATAGAAGGGGTAGGAGGCGGTTCTCCTTGAAAGGTCTGCATCAACCTCATAAAGCCTTCCCTGAACTGTGCATCAACACTTGGGTCTGGTATAATAGCTGGTGCCAAGACTGGCAGAACGGGAGGATCTGTAGGTAGTCCCTGATAAACAATATCTAGTGTTTGATCAGTACCCTGCAACTGGCATAAAAGTGGAGGACGTCTCGACAGCATGACTCTGCAAGGTCAAACACACACCTTATATCAAGATTAGCATGTACCAAAAACTAAAAACATAAGAAGGGAATAGGAGAAAGAAAACATTAATGTTTTTCAAAACATGGATACACGATGTGTATACTTCCTACATAGCGTGTACCATTAAAAAATTTACATGGGCTTGTACTTATTCCAAAAATAGTTGTGTAACACCCCAAACACACGACGTGTTGTCCTTACACATGACATGTACTTGAATTCTCTTCCCATGCCCGAGTCCTTCTACACGACTAAGCCACATATTTCTCCTTATAACTAGATTACATGACGTGTTTGTGCTAGAAACAGTGTTTACTAGACGAGAATCATCGACCCGTGCTGTTCGTGACACGACCAAATACTCGGTTGACACTACACGGTGTGTTCTAGATGGACACAGTGTGTTTTGGAAAAGATAACAAGGACCGGTGTCATTAGTCACACGGGTGTACATAGGGTGAACATGACACGGTGTGTACAACCGGTACATGATGTGTTCCCACAAGAATTTACCTATCCTTTGTCTTAGCCCACATGGCCTACGACACGGTTAGTGACTACACGACATGTACAAAAGGTACATGGCGTGTACTTAAGAAAATCCGTTTCTTCCCGAATAAAATAACACATGGCGTGTAGTCAAAACTACACAGTGTGTATTCTGGGTTTTTCTAGATATTAAGCCTCAAAAACTACTCTTAAGCCCAAAAAAACACTAAAACGAACATCAAAGTTCCTAATTCTGATCCGTGAGGGCCCATACTTCACGCGGATGAATGTTTGGAATCTTATACATGTCATAACAAGCAAAACAGGGTAATGATACACCAAATTCAGATCCATGAGGGCCCATAAAACCTCAAGAACCAAGGTTTGGTGTTCATTCAAACAAAACCATCTACAAACAATACCCTATCAAAAGTAATATATTTTTTTCAAGGAATCTATAACAACAACATGCATATCTATCACCACACCTATCACAATAACATACAATCACTAATGCAATCTATATGGCATGACAAGAATGCATGACATGTGATACCTAGTAAGTGCCTATATGAAGCATGAGATGACATACCCTCATCTCATCAGGTTGCAACAGAAATAGAACTGCAATATCATCAACAATAATAGCACAAAACATGCGAATCACTCAAGGTGAAATCAAATCAAATATAATAGTTGTAAAACCAGAAAACTTTCAATTAGCAAGGTAGATTGGACTTTCCATGTACACGAGTTAACTACTCCCGAGCACAACTTATTACCAAGTACCTATTCCATCCTATCCCCCTCTATAGGCTCCAAATAGTAAGTCAAGAGAAAAGAGTTCCTATGATACCACTTTGTAACGTCCCGGTTCCGGAAGCCACCCAGAGGCGTCCCGTACCCGGTTGGTCACATGGCCTCAAGAACATTTCCCCAAACACCAGAGGTTGTAGACTAGAAACGAGGGTCTTTGGTGTGACAATGGGGAAACTATGCCCTCCTTGGCAGAGTAACACAGTGGAAGAGTAGAAACAATAAACTGGAGGACACAAATATATATGAATTTTGCATGATACATATGTCTAGGAAATCATCCAAACAAATCAAAATGATAGAATATAAAACAGTACTAAGCCAAAGTACAAAAGAAAGTAGATAAACAGATCCTCAGCATCGCAAGCCCCAACTTGGTCCCATGCTCTCCTGATCCACAGAAATCAAGTACCTAAAGTAGAAGGGCATTTTCCTTTATCTATACCTGCACCAATATAATCTTTTTGGACCAAAAAACATGGCCCAAATAGGGTGTGATACTAAATCGTAGCAGGAAACCACAACAAGATCTATGCCTGACAGTCAGTAAATATATAGCAAGTAAAGTTCAGAAAGCAGTAAACAAGGAAGTACCCAAGTTAAACAATTCAAAACTTCAATGCATTAAGTTTAATATAACAATTAATGGCTAGAAATCAGGTAAACACAAACATGTAACCCACTAGGAAGTATTCACAACCTATCCCCTCTAGTCCTACCTAGCAACATATGCAACCCTCTGGGAAGTACACTCAGTCTAACCCCTCTGGTTCAGCTTAAGTATAGACTCTCTAAGGAAGCAATCACCGTCAGTTCCTCCTATAGTCTTATATCTGTAACTAAAGGCGCTCTGGGGAAGCACTCAATGTCTATTCCCCCTTTGGTCTTGCATCGTAAGTAGAAAAGACACTCTGGAGAATCCCTTACGTCCATTATCCCTATGGTCTATACACCAGGTTCCCACAGCCTTGTGTAAGTCAAGAAATCATATCAGCATGTATCGGCCAAAGCAAACCTCAAGAACTACTTGGCTAAATAGTCTACAACATCACAGCATGTCAGAACAACAGTCACACCATCCTATAATACTAGGCATGGGAAAAATAAGTCATCCTAACAGGATAAGCAGTTCTACAAGGTTAGAACCAAAACATGCATGAGAAAACACTTCCAAAGCATAGAATTTAACCCTATTCAAATTCAAATATACTATACTCAAGAATACAATCATAGAAAGTAAACAATAGGGCTAAAATGGTAAACACGCAATACCCCGTTCATGGGTATTGGAAAAAATTGCACATATAACTCAAAGACATTTAACGGAAAGACATAAACTACCTACCTCAGTGTTGGGAGATCACTATACATGAACGTCAAGACTTGAATCTCCCAAGAACACCATAGATCAACAAAAATGTCTAAAAAATTCAATAGAGGATAAATTGATAATGAGGGAGAATTGGGAAATAAAGCTCAAGAAAAAGAGAGAACTTACTGAGGCGATCCCAATGCAATCGACGATGGTCGATTTAGTTAACAGATGCTCAGTCGGGGGCTCAGAGGAAGATCACAGCCGTACATGGAGCTCTCGGCTTAATGAGACCTAAAAGAAGATCGTTCTAGCGATTAGATGCAACCCCGGTACATTTATTGATTAAAAAAAGAAAATATACGACATGTACTTTTAAAGTACACGGTGTGTACTTACCTTTTCCATACTCCTCTTTAGGTAGCCTCTAGGTCACCCCACACGGCCATGTGCATGGCTGCTACACAACCAGCACACGGTTACCAATGATAACTGAGTACACGAGACGTACTCAGAATGTACACGGCGAGTACTTCAAAAATTTCCAGAAATTCCTCTTTTTCTCAAAAATGACTAGAAAAGGAAAACATACATGAAAAAGAATATCCGAATTCTTAAATTTTATTTATAAAACACTTACTCTATACTAACCAAAATTTAGGGATGTTTTCTTATACATAGTCTTATCCCTAAGGCTTTCAGTAGAGTTTTCCAATCCTAATCCCAAAAATAACCAAATCTTTACTCTGATACTAACTATAACAACCCCTATCTTTATTACACAATAATACATAATTTAATTATAGAAAATTACACTTAGTAAAACCTAAAATATTGATAAGTATAGTGTATTTGGGAATTGTTTACATTGAATTACAACTTTAAATATAAATTAGAACTTTTTTTTATTAAAAACCACTTTAACATGCTTGAGTTTAAAACTACATTGGATAACCTGGGGAAATACATAAGAAATCCATGAGCCATAAATCCTAGTAAGGGAATAAACATGAAATAACATGAAGATAATAACACATGTTATACAAGAAATATCAATGAGGCATAAAGGAGCATGAATAATAAGGCATGACATAACATGATAATCATAACATGGGAAATGTAGAAACAACTTAAAATACTACATCATAAACATAGGACAATGGTAAAACAAAAAGAATTCATGGTGGAAAAAGTCTCATAAATGAATTAGGTACAAACCTATCCCAACATGACATATCATGATACTAAAAATTACCCAATACATTGGAGTGCTATATAATTATAGTTGCATCCGTCACTTTCATTTCATTCTCACGCTTAAGTGTGCCACATAGATAATAAAATAATGATTTATTAATCATCATAATTTTTTACACATTCAAGGAGTGTGTAATACATACATTTAATTACCCAATAAAAAGTTATATGTGAATAAAAGTGAACACCCTTGATAATAAATAGTTACGACATTCACTACACAATTGGGTTTGCATGGGAAATCGTGGAGAAAATTCAATAGCATAATGATGTCACATAAAAATTCATAAAATGAGTTTATAAGAGATAAATGGGTATATAATAATTTTTAAATGAAGTGGAAGGTAACAGGGATATGTAAGGACATTTCCACGCATTTATAATTAGAAAAACAAGGCATATAATAATAAATAATCTTGAATAAAAAGAGAAAGGAATGTATGATAATGAAATTTAGGCATGGTAATCGGTGGACATGGGAGGGATTATTGAGAGAGAAATGTGTATATCATAATTTATACATAATAAGGGAAGTTTGGTGGAGGTTATAACACCTAACCAATCTTTATTAATAGAAAATAGAAGGGAATAACAAGATAAATAAATTTCGATAAAGATGAGAAAAGAAAGAACTGTTACTGGAATGTGTGGCCCCAAAAGCATGAAAAGGGGATTATTGACAGATTTGGTCTCCTTAGGAAGATTACAGAGAGGTTAGGGAAGATTAATAACATGATACATGTATTTTTAGTGAAGATAAATGGGAGATTGGGTGGGTTTATACAGGAAAAGAAATGGATTTATTTAATATTTAGGTTTTGGACTCTACAAAATAAAATATTCAAAACGACAAACCCTACAATGGTTTTTGAAAAATTGGGGAGGTTTAAATTATTTTTTATTTCAAAAGGAAGAACATATTAAAATATAACCCTTGATTATGTGGAGGTGAGTCACTCTTTTAAAGAAATGAATTTAAAATCATGGAATACTTTTTATATTTTGGAGGATTCATAAATGCATTATAAAATTAATCAAATAAAAATATAATCACATTATTATAAGGGGGAATTTTTTTTCAAAGGATACCCATTATAGTATTTATTATGTCATTTTAAGTCATTATGATGTCCAAAAACACACCGTATATTTATACAGTGTTTACTTTTTACCGAAAAATTTAATTTTCATAGAAAATTATGAAAAATTACCCTTAGAAAATTTTTATGTTATAATTACAAATATATTATTAATTTTATCTAAAAAGTTTTATTAATATTTTAATTTTTAATTTTAAAAATGATAACCAACATTTATTGAAAATGAAGAGGTTTTGGAAATAACAACTTTTGAACCCTAATAAAAAGTACATTTCAATTCATAAAAATTATATGATCATTTATAATTAATAAAACTTATTTAATAATAAAATTTTATTAAAATACTATTTATTTCAAAAATAAATTTTCTCATCAAAATAATCCCTTAATTGAATGTGAGTATAACTTGAAAAATATTATTTGTATTTAATTGAATTTAAATAAAAATAATTTATAAAGTAACAATAAATAAATGAAAATAAATTATTTATTAAATAAAATATAAATATTCAAATTATTATGTTCTTGATACATATCCAAATATTACAGCAGTGTACTCCCTAAGAGTAAGGTGCGTGACGATGAGACTTTCATGGGGCTATTTGGTGAACATGGTTTGGGCCATGATCTCTATGAGCTTGAACTTCTCCCGTATACGGTATCACTCATTCTTAAATTTTTTGATCTCAGATTGGTATTGATCAAGGGAAAATCTTATAGATTCTATCTCCCTCATAAGCTCTGATAAATGGGCTTCATAGGGCATGATTCTAATGGTTGAGTCCATCACATCATTTGTCTGAGTCCATTGGATTTGTTAAAATCACTATATTTATACTAATAATATGATCACTATTAAATGGATATATTAAAAATGTAAATATTATTAATCGTATTTTAAATCCAAATATATAACAAAGAAAATGCTTGTGTTTTCTATAACTATATTACATAATAAGAAATTTAATTAAATTACAAAGGTAAAATTCAATTATAACAGTTCAAGTCATTATAACTCATATTTTCATAAAGGTATAAATCATTTATTTTTAGTTTAAATTTCATTAAAAACCCTTATAATATTTTTCAATGGAGTAACGAGGGTCATAGGGGTGTACGGAGCTTGTTCGGAGTCTGGAACCCCAAAAATTTGGAAACATAAACTAGTTCGTATGGTTATTTGAAACCATACAACCCATCCTACATGGTCTCCAACAACTGTGTGGAGCAAGACATTGGAGAAGTAGGGGACACACAATTTTTATGAAACCAACAGACATGAGGCGCAGCCCTTTGCAAAAACTATAGAGTTTTTGATAGTGGGATTTTGCATGGGTTTTTCATGGTTAATGAGTGAAATAAAAGGAACAATAAAGTTAAAAAAGGTTTCTAGTCAAGTATATAAATAATATACTTCTATTACTTAGGAAGATAAATAACATATGTGATGATTGATAATCAAGTTAAGGGACCCATTAACTTAAAAACTCATTTTAAAGATTTTTTTTTTTATGTCCATATTCTAAAAATTACATATGGATTTATTTATGAACAGAAAATAATTATAAAAGAAATTATATAATACTTTTTTTATGTACTTTAAAAGTATTTTTAAAAAATATTACTTTCTCATGTTTTATGGGTAAAAGTTTTACAAAAAAACAAAATGAATGTTCTATTTTAATGTGTATTGTTACAACAAGTTACTACAACCATAATAGTTATTTGATTCTTAGATCTCATTATAATATTTAATGTTTTTTTCAAAGAAAAACACTTTTCCCCTTTTATAAAATTTTGTTTATTGAAAATGGGTTAAAAAATTATTTTGATATGAAAAACAATTTTTTCATATGGGTTAAAATTTTTTTAATGTATTATGATAAAAGGGTGAAATAATAAAATGGATTACTAATGATATTTTAATTGAGAGTTGTACAAAAGAATTGGGTGATCCTGATATAGCTTATATGAATGTTTGAGCCCCCTTTTTTCTTATGGGTGAGCTCAATATATCTTATACATAGGTTGAGCAACATCATAACCCTCCAATGCATTGGGTAATTTTTGGATGTTGATCGCGAGGTTTCTTCCATGAGTAACAATTATGGTTACTCCATGTTAATTTCAAGAAGTAGAGTATGCGGGTACTTCCATGAGTAATTGTGATGGTTTTTCCTTGTTTAACAATGATGGTTATTTTAAGTGTAATCATGATGGTTACTTCAAGTGTAGTCAAGATGGTTACTAAAATTTAACTGTGATGGTTAATAAAAGTTTAACTATGATGGTTACTCAATTTATAACCATGATAATTATTCCATATTTAAGAGAAAAAAGTATAACATTGTGAAAAAATTTCTTGTGTTTTTCATGATTGAAGGAAACCATTATGAGTTTTATTTTGAATTTAATATTTTTAATGAAATGTTTTACGAAACGTATTGGGAAGAGAAGATGATTTCCTGGGTAATCAAATTTATATTTTTTACCTAAAATTTATTTTAAAAAATGATAATTTTTGTAAGTAGTCAAGGAATATTGTTTTATTTATTTATTTTTATTGTAACACCCCATGCTTCCACATAATTCTTCTCTTTGAATAGTACACTAGCATGTGTTGTACACAACTTCGAGTTCTAGCACACCACGACCAATCAAACTAACCTTTTAAAAAGAAGTTATGAATATTAATACCCACATTTTAAAATTTTAAAAATTTTAATTTTCAAAATCGACTTCATTTTTGGATTCGGAATATCAAAATTATCTTAGGGTGAATTCTTGGTATTTTTTTGAAAACTTTCAATTTTTGAGGAATAGTGAAAAATACTACGTTATTGTTTAAAACCAACTTTTTACTTAAATAATTATTTTTAATTTAAATTTATTTTAAAGTAAAAACAGATATATAACACCTATATTTATCCAATGTAATTCATTGGATTCATTTTATAACAAGATTAGATATATAAAATTTTATTGAACTTTTTAACATCTTTTACCCACCTTCAAGGAAAATTTGCAAATTTTCATAAAACATATTTTTACTACTTCTATGAATTGAATTTAAAAAATATAATATAAATTTTTTTCATCAGTAAGTAAAATGTGGTTCAGTATGATGAAAATATTTTTTTGGTGAATAGTAACTTTTGAATTTTATTTAGCACGGTTAAAATTAAATAGGGTGATTAAAGGTAGAAATAATACTATAATAATATAAACTTATCCCAAAACATGTCATAATTCTATTGGATAAGTGGTTTTAGACCAAATTCAACCTTAGGAAAAAAATAATATCCTTTTTGATCCATTTGGGTCAAATTTGAACATTTATTATATTTTACTTAAAGAAGAATTAAAAGCGTTAATTTAAAAGTTTAATAACTAAACCATTTTTAATATGGGGTTACGCATAAGATAAATTCAACTATAAATATTATTTATAAATCTAAAAAGATTTACTACATCATGATATTTTATTTGTAATTTTAAGACATTAAATAATTAAATGTATTTATGACATAATAATGATGCAGTAATTATCTTATTAATGAAAGACTAAAATAGTTGATATTAAAATAAATGTAAATTAAACCTTTGGATGAAATCCACGAATTTTATAGGTGAATATTACATTTTAGGGCTGATTCAATGTATTTGTTTCAAAATAATCAATTTTTTTTGAATTTCACAGAAACCAAATACTAAATAGAGTCCAAATTGACATATATGAGTTTTAAAAAAATACTATTTTATTAAATGATATAATATTCCAAAATATCTAATATTAAAACAAAGGACTTAATTAATGTTATATATTACATTAATAAACCACTTGAAGTTCTCTTGTCCTTTTATAGTAACTATATTAAATATGTAGTATAAAAATACAAGAAGACAAGGTAAAAGTTAATCTATTTAACTAAGGGTTAAATCTAAATGATAAGGTTTATATGGTGACATAAACATGTCTATAACCAATTAGATGAGAAGATTTAGACCCATACCCATCTTATCCAAAAAATAAATTATTTTGGGGCTATTAGAAATTGGAAATGATTTAACAATAAATTAATATTTCAAACTCTTCCTAAAGTGCCCCTCACCTCTCTTATAAAAGGGTACTTCCTCTTCTCTCATACTCACACCAACAAAGCCATTTGTCTTGGCCAAAACCTACTAAAATATCCTCCCAAATACCCTCACTTAAAGACATATGCCTTACTTTGATCATAAATCCAACCTAAGGAGCCCTTTTTTTCAAATCAAAAGGAAGCATCTGAAGAAGAGGTAATTATTTCTTCACCTCTTTCAAAGTTATTTTCTTCTTCCACTTCATATTTTATTGTTGTTTCTATAATAAAATAATAACTCAAATACCTTATACATACTGATATGTTATTATATATATGGCACAACCATATTCATTATTCTATCCATCCTATGAATGACAAAGTCACCATATGTAGTTATTTTATAATTTAATAACATTGATTTAACTATTATAAAGGATGTTAATGTACCCTATACTAAGGAAAATTACAAGGTAAAGGTTAATTTAACAATCTATTTATTATCCGAGGTTGTTTATACGTAAGTATCTATTGAGACTTCTTTATCATCCACATCAGTTTTTCTTAAAAATGTATTTTAAAACATTTTTCCTATTTCCTAGACTCTGGGTTAAAGTCACTTATACCCTTGTTTGAATTTTTATAAAATGTTTTGAAAGAAATAATTATGTTTTTTTTCAAATAAGGTACTTTATGACCATTTTGAAAAATTAAGGAAAGAATGTTTTTTAAGTTAAACGGCGGGTGAGGCTGTTTCTCGTCGTTATAACACCTTAGAAGATTCCCTTACATGTTTATATGATTATTTTCAAAATAAATGTTTTCTTTTAGAATTATTCAAAGTTTAAATGATTTCAAAGTAGAAAGAGTTATTTCTCTCAAAAAGTTTTTTAATTTATTTCATCTATGTAAACATCTATTTTTGGATTTTATGTTTAATTAAAGTTGATTTATTATGATACAATATTTAATATTGTATTTATATTTTTATGACATGTTTGACTATGGATGTGCTATTTTTAGGCCATTCACAGTTTATGGTTAAATTATTAACATTTCATATATTAGTTTAATATGAATTTTTATGTTATGTTTCACCCTTTTCATACGAGGAATGCATTGGATGTAGTAAGTGATGGGCGGGGCCCATTATAGCCCCTTGATGCATTGATAGGTCTCATGAGAAAAACTAGTGTCTTGGCACAATGCCTTGACAATATTTTTATTTATAGTCTTGGCATGAGGCCTTGACTATGTGGTTATGATGTCCAACATTATGAATTACATCATCATGAGATTGGTTATTGATATTACATGCAATTATTGGACTAGTAGAATATCCATGTGGATAATTAAATCGAATTAATTGATTTATCATTTCTATATTATTCTGAAGTTTAATTATAAAAGTCTTGTGTTTTAATCTTATATATTGGCCTAAATGTTTATGCTTATTTATGATAGTTTCATCTATATCATTACCCTTACGGAGCATCTGAGCTCACACCTTTCATATGTTTCAATTTTTCCCAATATTAAGATAAGTATATTATGAATGACCTACAGGGATAGGATAAGGAATATGAGTGTGTTCAATGGAGACGCAATGTTTCTTTTTCATTTAATAATGTAATGTAAATATTATGTATATATCTAGTACTTCCAAGGATACTAAATTGATTGGTGTTTCATGACTTGATCTCCTGTGATCATGCCAATATTATGTAATAATTCACCAACTCTAGGTAATTGGGGTGGGGGAATTATAGTTGGTATTAGAGGAAGTTTAGTACAAACCATGGAAACTAGATTTAGAAAAACTATGATTAGAGAAAATTACCCTAAGATAGACTTTGAGAATTAGTATATAAGAAAATCCAATTTTTTTGGTAATATAGATATATTGTGGGTTTTCCAAGAAATACATCCTTGTCTGGATATTACAAGTGGACGCGGTTTTGGAACAGATGTACCTAGGAGTGAAAAATACAACAAGGAGTTTCGGCCTTGAACTAGGGTATCCTAGTACATGACAATGAGTCTTACTGCACACCTGGTTTGACACTCCAGAGGGATATGCTTAGGATAATTCACATTTTCTTTACAAACCATTATGATGGATTTATGAGTAAATACTTCCCAAAGAAAATATTTTTTATGGTTATGGATTATATGCATAAATTTTTCAATTTATATAAATTATTTTACAAGTTTGGAATTATGCATTGAGATTCATAAAAAAATTTAGTCTGTGCCATTGTGTAGAAATGGCGCCTAGTGGAAGGAATGAAAACTATATCAATATACATAATCCATGTAGGGATTTACCTCCTATTAAATATAATTATTTTGGAGATGGTGATGCAACTGGTTCTAAACAACTTATATCCATACTCAGACAATTTACTGAGGTTATGAATAATAACCTTACCCATATGGAGCACCCTGATCCACAAAATCAAGGATCAATGTTGGGCTACTTCATGAGGAAATAACTACCAAACATCAATGGGACTACAAATCCAATTTTATCTGAGCAATGGATAAGTTCCTTAGAGAAAATATTTCTTTCTTTGGGGAGTAGTGAAAGGGAAACTTTTTCCAGAGTAATTATAGACTCTCAGGAGATACATATCTATAGTGGTCATTAATTAAAAACAAAAAGAAGGATAAATAAGTATCAAATATGTAATGGAAGGAGTTTAATGTTCTTTTCTTAGAAAAATAATTTCCTCATGAACATCGAGCATATATGGAAATTCTATTTCTGAGTTTGACGCAAAAGTAGGATGAGAATGTTGCAAAGTATGAGGCTATCTTTATAGGGTTAGAAATGCATGCTGTAAATTATATACGTAACCCAAGTAGCAAGATTGATTGATTATTTGATGGGTTAAAACCATTTATCCATTAAGCATTAGTCTCCCAATCCTTCTCATCGTACGCAGATATTTTCTCATGTACTATTAAGATAGAGAAATAATTCTCTAAGTGTATTGATTTTAAAGAGAAGAAAGAGAAGAAGAGATCTGTTGGACACTTTGGAAAAGTAAATAAGGGGAAGAAGAGGAAAGTTGACTTTCCATCATGCAGTAATTGTGGGAAGAAACACCCAAGTACATTCCTAAATGGGATGGGAGTTTGTTACAAGTATGGGAAAAAATTACACCAAGCACGTGATTAAAAGGGGAAGAAATAGGTAGTCAATGTTCAATGATAAAATTGTAAAGAGATGTGGAATTATTCAAATTAATGTCCTGATAATCAAGGAAACTTACCTCAGAAAATGCCCAGAGAGCAATGCCAAGTTTATGCGATCAAAATTGTCAAGGTTGAAGTTCCTAATAATATGGTGGCAGGTACTTTAATCATTTACTCAAAATTATCCAATGCATTATTTGATTCTGGATCATTGCATTCTTTCATATCTTCCAATTTTTCAAATAAAATTATATATTTCCAATTTGAAGGGAGTTATCAGTCAAATCTCTTTAGGGATATATCATAGTAACAAAGTTATGTCAATCAGTTACCCTTATAGAATATAAACTTGTTTTAGTTGCTGATCTTATTATCATACCCATGATTGAATTTGATATAATCTTTAGTAAGGATTTTCTTTCTGACCATGATACCAAAATTTATTGTAATAATAAGTAGGTTACAATTTTTGATGATGATAAAGAATCCCTTCCCTTTAGAGAAGAAACATCACCATCTGATTCTCATCTAGATCCACCCTAATAGCTCTACTAAATTCAATTATTGGGGAGGAAGGGAGTGAAATAAATATTGGCAAGGAAAGGAATGTACAAATAGAGGATATACCTATTGTGGAAGAATATGTTGATGTTTTTATAGAGGATTTACATGGACATCCTCCATAATGAGAAATTAAGTTTTCCAGTGAAATAATTCATGGTTCAAGGCCCATATAGAAGACCCCTTACAAAATGTCCACTGTGGAATTTGTGGAACTAAGGAAACAACTAGAGTAATTGATTAACAAAGGGTTTATTCGCCCGAGTGTTTCTCTGTGGGGATCCCCTATTCTTTTTGTTAATAAATAAGATGGAACTATGAGTTTGTGCATTAACTACAGGTAAATCAATGCTATAACAATAATGGAAAAGCATCACATGCCTCATATTGATGATTTATTTGATCAACTTCATGGATATAGATATTTTTCAAAGATTTACCTTTGATCTGAATACCGTCAGTTCTGTGTGAAGAAGTAAGACATTCAAAAGACAGAATTTTGAAATAGGTATGGGAATTATGATTTTACAGTAATGCCTTTTGGACTGACTAATGCACCCTATGTTTTCATGGATATAATGAATAGAGTTTTCAAGTAATATATTGATGAAATTTTAGTGGTATTTATTGATATATCCTGGTATACTCCAAAATTTATGAAGATCATGAAAATCACTTGCACACTATTCTGAAAACTCTTAGAAGCAATGAATTATATGGGAAGTTTATAAAATGTGAATTATGGATTTAAGAGATTTCTTTTCTTGTTCATATTGTCTCTAAGGATGGAATCTCTAATGATCCTTTAAAGAAAAGGGAAATCCAAGAATGGACAACATCAGTGAGTATAACTGAGGTACGTAGTTTTGTTGGTTTAACAGGTTAATATTTACATTTCTTCCAAAATGTTTCCCAATTGGCTAACCCATTAACCAAGAACACACGTAAAGGGGTTTAATTTTTTTGGACAAAAGAGTGTGAATTTTTTTTTTGAAGAATTGAAGAAAATATTAGTCAATGATCCTATCTTGACTCTACCATAAGGGAATGATGGGTTTTTTATTTATAGTGACTATTCAAAGAAAGGACTTGGTTGTGTCCTTAGGCAGAATGATAGAGTTATTGCCTATGCGTCATTATATCTAAAAATTCATGAACAAAACAATCCCACTAATGATCTTGAATTAATAGTTGTAATATTTTATCTGAAGATATGGAGACACTATCTCTACAGTGAAAATTGTTAGATATATACTGATCATAAGTTTTTGGAGTATATTTACTCACAAAAATAACTCAACATGAAGAAACAGTGGTGGCTTGAACTACTCCAGGATTATGATTTCACAACACACTACCACCTGGGGAAGGCAAATAAGGTGAAAGATGCTTTGAGCACAAATGATCCAAGAGTTCTGAAAAAGATGAGAGTTGAAAGAGATCCTATGTTAATGGATTTAGTAAATATGGATATGTTAGTAATCATGGAAGGTGAAACATCAATACTTTTTCAAATGGTTGACAAACCATCTTTACTAGAGAGGAAAAAAAGTTCTCATACTGATGACGGGGAGTTTCAAAATAAAATTAAAGCTGTAAATGATGGGATATTGGTTGACTTTGTATATGAAGAAGAAATTTTAAAATTTAGGAAGAGGCCTTGTGTTCACTATATACCTAATCTAAAAAGGGAATTGTCGGATGATTCTCATAGATCAAATTTATCTATACACTCTGGTATCACTAAAATGTTTAGATATTTGAAGGAACATTTTTGGTGGAACAACATGAAGAGGGAAATTGCTGATTATGTATGAAGATGTATCATTTTTCAATAGGTGAAGGCTAGAAGACAACATCCTAGAGGAGTCATGCAACATCTTCCCATACCTAAGTGGAAATGGGATGATATTATGATGGAATATTTCATGAGGCTACTAAATAATCCTAGAAGGAATGATGCAATATGGCTCATTGTTGATCATCTTACCAAGTCAGGATATTTTATTACTATAAGAGTAGATTTACCACTTGAAAATTTAGTAAGACTATATATTAATGAAGTTGTAAGACTTCATGGTGTAACCCTATCAACTATTTCTGATCACGATCCCTATTTAACATCAAGATTCTAGAAAATTCTTCTGAAATCCCTAGATACTGAGCATCATTTGAGAACTACCAACCACCCTCAAACTGATGGAAAACCAGAATGAATTATTAAAAACATAAAAGACATGTTGAGATCTTTATCACTTGACTTTCAAGGTATGTGGGATCAGTATTTTCCTCTGGTAGAATTTTCCTATAACAGTAGCTTCCATTAAAGTATTCAGATGGAACCATATGAAGCATTATATGGAAAGAGATATCACACACCAACTTTTTGGGATGATATTGGTGAAAGAAAAATCTTTGGACTAGAAGTTATTAAGGAAACAATGGAAAAACTGAAAATTATTCAAACCCACATCAAAGTAGCTCCTAGTAGGTAAAAGAGCTATGCAGATAACCAAAGGAAGGATTTGAAATTTCAAGTAGAACATCATGTTTTCTTGAAGGTTTATCCATGAAAGGGTGTTATAAAATTCAGTAAGAAGGGTAAATTATGTCTCAGGTACATCGGTCCTTTCAAAATTGTAGAATGAATTGGAGGTGTAGCTTACCATTTGGAAATACCGCCAAGTCTCTCCAAGGTTCATGATGTGTTCCGCATATCACTATTGAGAAAATACATGCCTAACCCAATGAATGTAATAACCTATAAATAAATAGAATTGGAACATGATCTATCTTATTTTGAATAGCTTTTCTAGATTCTTGATACAAGAGAATAAGTCTTGAGAAAACAGACGACTCGTCTGGTAAAATTTCTTCAGAGAAACCATAAAATGGAAGAGGCAACGTCGGAACCTGAGGAACATATGATGAAGAACCACCGAAATATTTTTATGCGGTAATATTCTAGAAAATTTGAGGACTAATTATTTTAAGGATGGAAGAATGAAACACCCCATGCTTCCACAACATGTTTCTCTTTGAATAATACAATAGCCTGTGTTGTACGCAATTTCAAGTTCTAGAACACCAAGACCAATCAAACAAGTCATTTAAAAAGTAGTTATGAATAATAATACCCATGTTTTAACATTTTATAAATTTTATTTTAAAAAATAGACTTCATTTTTGGATTTTTAATATCAAAATTAGTTTAGGGTTAATTTTTTGTATTTTTATAAAAATATTCAACTTTTGATGAATAGTGAAAAACATTGCATTATTGTTTAAAACCAAATTTTTATTTAAATAATTATTTTTAATATACATTTATTTAAAGTAAAAATAGATATATAACACTTATATTTTTTTAATGTAATTCATTGGAGTCATTTGATAATAATATTATATATATAAAATTTTATTGAACTTTTTAACGTCTTTTACCCACCTTCTAGGTTCATTTCCAAATTTGCATAAAACGTAATTTTACCGCTTATATGAATTGAATTCCAAAAATCCAACAGACACGGTTGTCATCAGTAAGTAAAATGTTGTTCAATAGGAAGAAATTTTTTTTGGTGAATAATAAGTTTTGAATTTTATTTACCACAGTTAAAAGTAAATAGGGTAATTAAAGGTAGAAATAATACTATAATAATATAAAATTACTCCAACCCATGTCCTAATTCAATTGGATATGTTTTTTCTGACCAAAATAAACCTTTGGAAAAAAATAATATCCTTTTTGATCCATTTGGGTCAGATTAGGATATTTATTATATTTTATTTAAAGAAGAGTTAAAAGTGTTAAATTCAAAGTTTAATAACTAAACCATTTTTAATATAGGGTTAAACATAAGATAAATTCAACTATAAATATTCATTAGAAATCTAAATATTTTTCCTACATCATGGTATTTTATTTTTAATTTTTAGATATTAAATAATTAAATTTATTTGTGACACAATGATGATGCAGTAATTACCTTATTAATGAAAGATTAAAATACTTAATATTAAAATAAATGTAAATTAAAACTTTTGATGCCATCCACGAATTTTATAGGTTAATATTACCGATTAGAGTTGATTCGATGTATTTTTTTCGAAGTAATCAAGTTGTTATGGCTTTCACAAATACCAAATACTAAATAATGTCAAAATTGACATAAATGAGTTTTTTAAATAAATTCTATATTATTAAATGATATAATATTTCTAAAAAACTATTATTTTGCCAAAAGACATTGATAATGTTATATATTTCATTAATGAACCACTTGGGGTTCTTTTGTCCGTTTATAGTAACTATATTAACCATGTAGTATAAATATATAAGAAGACATTGTAAAAGTTAAACTATTTATCTACGGGTTAAATCTAAAAGATAAGGTTAATATGGTGACCTTAAAATGTCTATAACCTATTGGATGAGAGTATTTCTATCCATCCCCACCATATCCTCGAAATAAATTCTTTTGGAGCTATTAGGAACCAAAAATAATTTTATAATAAATTAATATCTCAAGCTCTTCCTAAAGTGCCCCTCATCTCTCTTATAAAAGGGTACTTCCTCTTATCTCAAATTCACATCTCCAAAGCCATTTGGATAGGAAAAAACCTGCTCAAATCTCCTCCAAAAATACCCTCAATTCCACATAGAGGCCTTACATGGAAAAGAAAATCCAACCTATGTATCCTTTTTTTCAAATTAAAAGGAAGCACCCGAAGAAGAGGTAATTATTTCATCACCACTTTCAAAGTTCTTTTCTTCTTCCACTTCTTATTTATCTGTTTTTTCCATAATAAAATAATAAATCCCGTACCTTATATGTAATGATATTTTATTATAAATATGGAACGACCATATTAATTAGTCTATCCATCCTATGAATGAAAAAGTCACCATACATGCGTATGTACGGCTTACCGTATCCACATCGTGGTGTAGTATGTTATTGAACAATTCATTAGTTGGATGGGTATAATAATGAGTATAATTGATGTAAATAATAAATATAACATGTTAATTATTATATATATATATATAATATACTATCCAATTACGTATGATTTCACCATCAATAGAATGATATTTTCGCTTGTGCGTACGTACAACTTACTGTCTCCACGACGCGATGGGATTTCATTCCTCACCGTAACCATTCAAGAATAATTTTCATTTGATTATTAAAAATAATGTTTAAGAACTTAATATCATTTTGGATGTGAATAAAATAAATTCTATCCATAACAAACATGACTTACATAACAAAACATATGAAGGAAAATGAATCAGTTAACACCCAAAACAATGACACTAGTAAAATATTATTAACATAGAAATATTAGAGGATCATATATGATATCATATTTATGTATTTAGTTCATGTATATTTTAATAACAATTATTTAACTATTATACAGGAGGTTAACCTAACCTCGAGTAAGGAAAAGTACAAGGTAAGAGTTAATTTTACAATCTCTTTATTATCCGAGGTTGTTTATACGTAAGTATATAATGGGGCTTCTTTATCATCCACATCTGTGGTTCTGAAAATTGTATTTCAAAATATTTTTACGATTTTATAGACTATGGGATAAATTCACTTATACCATTGTTTTAATTTTTATAAAATGTTTTGAATGGAATCTTTCTCTCGTTTCCCAAAAAAGGTACTTTATGACCTTCTCGACAAATTAAGGAATGAATTTTTTTAACTTAAATAGTGGGTGGGTCTATTTCCCACCGTTATAACACCTTTTAATCTTCCCTTAAAAGATTATTTATATATTTTCAAAATAAATGTTTTCTTTTCTAATTATGTGAATTTTAAATGATTTCGAGGTAGAAAGAGATATTTCTCTCAAATTGTTTTTTCATTGATTTCATCTATTACAACATCTGTTGTTGGATTTTATGTTTAATTGAAAATGATTTATTATGATGCAATATTTTAGATTATATTGATAATTTTATGATATTTTTGACTATGGATGTTCAATTTTTATTTCATTCAAATTTTATAGTTAAAGTATTAACATTTGGTATGTTATTTTAATACGAATGTTTATGTAATGTTTCAAAATTTTCATATGAAGAATACATTAGACATAGTAAGTGGCAGGTGGGGCCCGCTATAGCCCCTAGATGTATCATTAGGTTTCATGAGAAAAACTAGTGTCTTGGAAAAATCCCTTGACAATATTTTTATTTATAGTCTTGGCACGAGGCCTTGACTATGTGGTTATGATGTCTGACATTATGCATTCCATCATTATAAGATTAGAAAATGATATTACATGTTATTATTCGACTAGTAAAATATCCATGTGAATAGATAAATGGAATTAATTGATTTAAATTTTCCATATTATATTGAAGATTATGTTTAAAATGATTGTGTTTTAGTCTTATACATTAGCTTAAATGTTTATTCTTATTTATGACAGTTTCTTCTATACTGTTACCCTTACTAAGCATCTGAGATCACACCTTTCTTATGTTTTAATTTTTCCCAGTATGCGAAGAAGTATATTATGACTGACCTGGAGGGATAGGATAAGGAATATGAGTGTGTTCAATGGAGACACAATGTTTCCTTTTTCATTTCATAATGTGATGTAAAACTTATGTATGTATCTAGTACTTCCAAGTATACTAAACTGATCGATCTTTTAGGACTTGATCTCTTGTGATCATTCCAATGTTATGTAATAATGCACCAAATCTGGGTAACTAGGGTCGGGGTATTTTATTTATATTCCTTACTAATAATTTTATAGGAATTTATCATTCTAAAATGTTTTTTATATGGTTCTAAGGATTATTTGGATGATGAAAATTTTGAAGATCTGTTTGGAAAATAAATCTTGTTTTATTATAAAAGTATTATTTTATAGAAGAAATGGATATTAATTAGAAGTGTCTAGTTTATATTTTACGATTTTGATATGTAAGGTATATTACCTAATTATATAAAATTATAAACCATAAATATCCTCAGGTATATAAGAAGTGAATTTTACTAAAGACTCAATATTATGTTATGTTTAAGACTGGGTCCTTATGGTTTGTATATGAGGAAATGTTTAGATTAATTGAGAGTCTAGGATAATGTTAACATCATACCTTTTAAAATATTTTAATTAATTTTTGGGTTGAAATGATATAGTATTTGAAGATTACCATGATTATTTGGCTAAACTATGTGTTTTTAGAATGGGTTTCCATTGAATAAATAAGAAGTTTTAGTAGGAAGACGCTAGGAGGACAATGTACTTCCAAATTTGTAAACCCAAATGTTTCAAATTTAATCCATGTAGTAATTTTATGGTGGATCAGTTGATTTAGTGTATAAATAGGGATGGAATCAATTCCAAAGAGCATCAAAATCTCCCTTAGATGAACATTTGAATAATTTATCATTTTATGAGGCACCACCCTCTTTCATCCAGGGGATCTTATGATCATATGGTAGCTAAGGGATATATTAAATCCCATTAAATGATATTTGATGTCACCAGTTTTATGGATTAGATAAATGTAAATCATTCCATTTATATTTTTAAAGGTGAATCATATCAATGGTGGTATTTATTTAAGAATACCAAAGATATATATGAACATGATTTCATGGAATTAGAAACATTTGAGGATATTTTTCTAGAGAAATATTTCACTAATATTTTTTGGCTTAGGATGGAGAAATAATTCATAGAATTAGGGAAAATAGATGTATATTTTGTGGTCGCATATGAAGAAAACTTCACAATACTAGACATGCATGTGGCAAGTATTATTTAATACAATGATATTAAAATTATTATATTTTTGTAGG
The DNA here is from genome assembly GCA_963277665.1 of Viscum album. Taxonomy (NCBI): domain Eukaryota; kingdom Viridiplantae; phylum Streptophyta; class Magnoliopsida; order Santalales; family Viscaceae; genus Viscum; species Viscum album. Next base: position 191,843,218 of record OY728137.1, on the reverse strand, counting down.
GTTAATACTAATTTGAAGAAAAGTTTTGGTGATATGATAACTTAAAAGATATAAGAAAGTTTTTCTTGGTGCTATGAAAGCTGATATGGAGTTTTCTGACAGTAATTTACCTCAAGATGAAAAGAGTAAGAAATGGTCAAGGTGTAAGGAAATGTAGAATCATACAGCTAATAATTATATAAGTAATCCCAAAAAATTTTCAATGTGTAGTAAAAAACATTTAAATGAATGTTTGATAGGTTCTATAAAGTGTCACAATTGCAGTATATTAGGGAAGATGGATTGAGAATGTAATAAAGAAGATCCTATTGGTGGTAAGGGAAACTTTGATAAGAAACCAATAAATTTCTTTAAATGTATTGATATTGGTCATTCTGTATATGAGTGTCATAAGATGGAAAAAGATGATAAAAAAGCAGTAAGACTGTAAGAAAAAGGGTGTGGTGAAATCCTTTTCAATAACTTCAGTAGATGTTGGGACATTAAAAAAGTTTTAACAACTCTAGGGAGCTCAATATATTTTAAGGTTTACATGATAAAGGTGAAAAATGATTATATTCTGAAAAAATAATTTCATACTAAAAATATACATGTTGAGATTTTTGTTATTCCCTTTAGGCTGGAAAAATCCCTAGCTGTATTTATGGATCTTATGAAAAAATTCCTTTATGAACTTTTGGATAAGTTTGTTTTGGTTTTTATTGATGATATCTGGAGTGATTCAAAAAATTCTTGAGGATCATAAAAAGCCTAATAATTTTTTTGTAGTTTTTTTTCAAAATTCTGAAACATATATTTGATTAATTGATTCCTTTGTAAAGGGGTGTAGCAGTGATAGTTTCTGGTGGAATTAATTTAAGGGCATATGATAAATGGATATTTAAAACCATATGATAATATGTTATTGATTGTATGGAAATAATATTTATTTAATATTATTTGATTTTATGAATATATTTCGTATAGAAAACCATAGAAGTTAAAAAGTTATTTAAGGAATAATGAAAATTTTTAGAATGTTCATCACATTTTTTGGGAACGTTATCAGAATTATTTTTTAAGAAAAATTACAATCAAAAGTCCAAGTGAATACCCATAGCATTTAGAAAGGTTATGGGGATTGAAACCACAATCTAATGGTGAAAAAGGTCAATCACCTACCACTGAACAATGTGATGTCTTGGTTAGTATGACATTGCTTTTCTTTACATAAATGATTTAATAGAGAAAGGATAATTTTAGCGTGGGAACATATGTTTTATCATATAGATAACCATGGTATTGAAAAAGTTATTTTTTGATTAATTTTATTTCCAAATAAATTCACTATTTTTAGAACCTTACATGATTAGGATAAATATAACATTATGGGATTTTATTTGAGGAGTCAAGGTTGAATTATTTTTTGGAATCATATATGATCGTAATGTGGATTTATGGTGATTCATGTTATTTAAGAAAATTATTAGTATACCTTAGATATTTTGTTATTAAGGAATATAAATTTTTGGTATGAGACTTTAAGAGTGATTTATTTCACTTGGAGATAAATATTAAATTTATCTTGGAAGAATATGCTATCAAATCCTTCTATATTTTAGGTTTTAATATTAGTTTGAAATATTTTGATAAATTTTAAAGATATTTATTTTTAGAATGATTTAGATTGATCTTTGGGAATTACTTTAAATTTTAGAGATTAATGTTGTAAATATTCATTTGAGTGTTTATTTATTTTAGGAATTATCTTATTGGGTCCTAACAATTTTGGTTTTTGTTAATTTATAAAGATTTGTGGAATATATAATTATCCTTTTTTGGATTATTTCACCCATTTGAAGTTGATTATAGTGATTTAGGCATGAAAAATTAATCTTGAATACTCATCATTTGGAGAAAAAGATGATAATGTGATGGAAATTGATTAAATTATGAAATTATTCTTTTTCAAGTAAGTATATTTATTTATGTTATTATCCAATATGATAATTTTTTTATCAAAATCTGGAAAAGGATATTAGAAGATAAATGTCATACTATTATGATCATTCCCTATGTATCGATGGTCCTTTCAACTATTATAAATTTATGGTTTTGTGGTGATTAAATTTCTCAAGATCATTAACTTTATTATGATCAATGATATTTGTTATTTTAAAATTATTATTTTATTCTGTATCCATATTTTCACTTCCCACTAATGTTATAGTATTTCAAAATATACTATGTATTATTGCATATTATCTTTAAACTACAATTTCCCTCTTTTTAATAGAATGTTTTATTAAACATTTTTATAATATTGGTTTCTAAAAAGGAATTTCCAAATTTAAAACCCTTTATTTAAAGGAAAAAATTGTAAGGATGATATTTATTAAAGGGAGGGAGAATTTAATGTCTTGATATTCGAAAGAAAAACTATTTTTTATAGAATACAAGACACACAACACCGAGATGAAAAGAAAAATGAAATATTATTATTTAAATGTCACTATTATAAAATATTCATTTAATTTATAGGTATGAATATCAGTAAAAAAATTATTAAATATATATAATGTTTATAATAAATAAAATAGTTTTGACCAATTTTTTTAAAATAATCACCCAATTTTTAGTAAATTCTCTTTATTACTAAACGTATGTTTTCTTCCAAAAAGGTTTTTAAAATTTTATGCATGAATATTATCATTAATTTATGGAAAATTTCAAAAATTTATTAGAAAAAAGGAAATTTACTTTTGAAATCATCATGTCAAAATTATATAAGAGTTATTGTTTCATATTTTTCTGAAGCATTTTATTTTTTTGTAAAGAGGAAAAATACCAATTTTTATAAAATGATATTTTCTTTTCATTAAAAAAATACCTTTTTGATTTATTTTTTATTTAAAATTAATCTTACTATTATTTAGTTTTAAATAAAATAATTAGTTATATATGAATAATATTTAAAACTTATTTTGGAATAAGTGCATTTTGTGGTTTAAAAAGGATTTTTTCTGAGAAACCGTTTTCATCATATTTTTTGGTTTAATTTTAAATCACATTATTCCACTTCTATGAATTTAATATGATAAAAATAGATAAATATTTTTAATCGTAATAATTAGTATTAGGTAATAATTTTAACTTATTATTTTGGTCATAATGAATAGTATGAACAATAAAAATTTATTACCACAGTTACGGTTAAAACAGGTTTACTGAGAGGGTTAAACTAAAAATATAAGAGTTAAGACTACCTAAAATTTTGAAATAATATTATTGGTGTGTTTTTATTGGAAAAAATATACACTTAAAGAATAAAATAATGCATCATAAAAAATTACTTTAAGTTTTGGAACCCAATATTGACTTTTGAGAAAATAAGTTAATTTTTTTTCAATCTAAAAACTATTTTTTGTCTTTGAATTTAATGTCTTGTTTAGAAGGTTACATTGGGTTTTGGATTGATATAATTTTTTAAATATTTTTTATTTAACCATAATAATCCTTGTAAACTGATTTATTATGTGTTTATGATATATATTGTTAAATATTTTTAGAATTTCCATGAATACCTTTCTCCTGACTTATAAAATGGAACCTCCTATTCTTCTTTATTAGCACTATAAAGTAATTTTAGTCAAAAAATTTCCTACCCAAATACCTTACTAACGTCCATAACTACTTTCTAGAGTTCATTCATTGATCTGAAAACCAACCTAGAAAGTCATTTGGTGTAATCCTTAAGGTGTTGTCCAAATAAGAGGAATCGTTCATAACTGAACATTTTTGTTTTACTTATTCCTTCAACTACTTAATATATTATTTAACCATGGGGATATAATGTAATAATTTTATCTCGTATAATGGTATGTTATTATTTTAATTTAATATCCTATATCAATATCTAATAGCAATCAGATGGGAAAGAAATCCATCATTCATGTGTACGACGAACTACAACCTCACAAACACATGTAATTCTTTTTTCATCGCCGCCTCTCATGGTGGATTATAATTGTTGATTTAATTTATATGAATTATATTAACGACATATTTAGAAATATTTAATGATAACACAACACATTTGTTTCTTACCTTTCCATGCACAAAAAAATTATAACGTCGTTCATGCGTATGTGTGGACTACCACCTTCATGAAGCGATGCGATTCTTTTTTAATCACCCCATCACATATATTTTATATGTAAGTATATTAAAATAAGTAATGTTGTATTTATGATATTATGATCAATTTCTAAAGATAAAATAATACTTACCTTCTTTCCCTAAAAATAATTTAAAAATGGAAACGTTACACATGCGTAATTATGGCCTTCCATCTCCATGATTATAACAAAGTTCATTTTTCATAACCATATTTTATGTTGGTTATAAAATAATAATTTATGTATAAAAATGATAATTATTTCATAATTATTATTCTAGATATAGTGGTTTAGTGAGCTCTTTGACCATAGTCAACCTACCGAAGCCATTATGGACGTATGTGCCGAATATCATCAAAACATCTAACATGAACTTAAATTATTAAGTATTTTTTATGACATATAAATAAGTAAAATAAAAGGAATAATAAACTTCAAAAAGGTTCTTCATCATGTATAAAATTTAAATATGGTTTTTATTTAAGAATATAAATATAATATGTGATATGTAAGACTCAAGGTAAGATACACTTTAACTTAAAAACTCATTTTAATGATTTATTTTCAAAATATTTATTTTTAATGCCCATGTTATTAAAATTATTTTATAGATATTTTTATTTTAAAATAAAAGGATTATAAAGGTAATTTTAAATTAATTTAACATCCTTTCAATGTTTTTTTTTCAAAATGAATATTTTTATGTGTTTTATACGGATTATTTTAACAAAAAGACTAAACTAATGTTCTACAATAATGTATTTGGTGAAAACAAAATTTTCCAACCATAAATATTATTTGAAGTTTTTATTAATTTATAATTATTCATATTTTATTCATTGAAAACACCTCTTTTCCATTTTATGGATATTTTTGTATTGAAAATGGGTTAAAAAATGGTATTTTGAAATCCAAAGGTGTTTTGCATATTGGTTTAAAAGAGTGGTTCAATGTTTTATGATGAAAAGGTGTAACGATACACTTTTTTATTCATGATATGGTATTTTAGAAATTTACAGAAGAATATGGGGATCCTGATATAACTTTTACATAGCGTGATCCCCATTGTAACTTTACAATTCATCAGGTAATGTTTATAATTTGGTCTTGAGGGTTATTCCGTGAGTAATTATGACGGTTACTCGATGTTAATGTTCATAAGTTGACCACGAGGGTAATTCCATGAGTAACTATGATGGTTACTCAATGTTTAACCATGATGGTAATTTAAAGGGTAAATATGATGGTTACTTCAAGTGTATTTCTCATGGTTACTCAAAATCTCATCATGATGGTTAATAGAAGTGTAATAGTGATGGTTACTCCATTTATAACCGTGATGGTTATTCCATATATATGAGTTAAAAGTATAACTTTGTGAAAAATTATTCACTTGTTTTTTCAGGATTGCAAAGATACCTTTATGAAAGTTATTTTTCCATTACTATTTGTAATGAAATGTTTTATGAATAAAAGTTGGAATAGAATATTATTTTTTTTGACTTTGAACAAAAATTTTATTTTAGAAAATGGAAATTTTTAATAGTATTCAGGGAATAATGGTTTATTTATTTATTTTTTATGTTCCTTCCTATGATTTCTATCCACATCATAAATTATAAAATGTATTTCATCAGGTTTTAATGATGATTTTCTATAAAGATGATGTTAAGATTAAATTTTTAATAATATTTCAGGAAAACAAATCATGTTTTATTTGAAATTTTTTGTTTTATGGGAAAATTGACCATAATTGGAAGTTTTCACTATGATGTTTATGATTTTGATATGTAATTTATATGAACTAAATCAATAAAAATATAACCCATAAATATCATCAGGTATGTATGAAGTGAATTATTGACTAGAAAATCAGGATTATATTATTTTTAAGGTCGGTTCCCTATATTGTGTGTTGATTTTTTCTTGCACCGGTTAGTGATTATTTATTCCCTATACATTTATTTATTAATGTAACCTAAAACAATAATTTAATTTCATCATAAACTAATAATTAATCTGATAATACGAAATTTACTAAACATTAATTTAAATCCTTATTATAACATGAAAAATGCTAAAAATTTAAAACGATTACATAAAATTATAGGCAAATGTTTACTTTTTAAACTTTCTTAATAATGGGAGACATGTCTATAGTTTATAAATCCATTTAACATAATAAATTGAATTTTTTTAGAATCTCATTTTAAACATTCATTACAAGCCATTCCATGTCTTAAATTTCATGACTTTAAAGTATAGTTCAATTTGACTATGATTAGATAAATATAATGATATAACTTTGAGATATTGTTATCCTGGTTAATTTAAAGGTATGTTAAAAAGTAAAGAATGATTTTTTTCCCGATTGATGTAAATAATTTTTAACTAATTTTTAATATAAAGAGTATCATATAATGTAAAATAGTTAACATATTAAATGGGATTTCATATATAATGTTTAGTGTGTTTTGGGACTCTTAAAATTTTTAGTTCACTGTTTGAAAGAGCATGCAAAAATATGTGACATGTTAAATTTTTATGTTTAATTTTTTAATTAATTATGCATACTTGATTGGTAACATAATTATTTTGTAAAACATTTAATTTATAGCATCATTTCATTAAATAATTGAGTAGACTATGTGTTATACATGGTTGTTTTCTTCATAATTGAAAATAAATGAATATGAAATTGGTTTTTGCAACGTGATGTCATTAGTATTTATATTAATCTATTTTATTGATCATGAGTTGATTATTAAAATAGTATTTTTTTAATAAATATGAAATCTTTGGTTTACATTTTCAAAGTATGGATTATTGGAATTTATATTTTTTTTATGGTGATTATGTGATTTTTTGTGAGTATTTTATTGGACAAATAAGGTTCTAAATTAAATAAATACATTGAAAAGTTTTATTTCATGAAAATTTATCCCATTCGATAATGGATTCTAAAGTGGTTTTAGAAAAAGTATTTTATGGTATATTTTATAAATGGTTTAACAAATTATATATTCTAAAAAATATTTGAAGAGTTTTCTTTAATAGGGTTTCATTAAAGAGATGTGTTTAATAAAAACCTTTGAAAAATTTTCACCTCTAGATCACTGAGAATGGATTTCATGAAATGTATAATGTTTTTAATTTATTGGTTTAATAGTTATGATGGATTTCCAAAATTTATCATAGTAAGTAAGTTTTTATTTGGAAAGATATTATTTAATATATTCTTATTTAATTAATTATATCTATATCATTTTTGTATTTATTGGGATTTTTTTACTTATAGTGTTGATTATTATTGTTCAGTGGTAAAAACGATACATGGGGTAGAAATATGAATTTCATGTCAAAATGATGTTTCATGGGTTGATCATGAAGACACATAATGGGTAATGGAATATCATTCGTATTTAAATTGGTAACCATGATAAATTACCATTTCCATAGTCCGGTTTTTCTGATAATTAACCATCTTGAAAATGGATATCTTTGGTATAATATTGGCAATGAAGTAATTAGTATAATTCAATATCATATTGATTGTTACACCTTGATAATCTCTCTCACATATCTTGATGTAATCGTTTATAAATTTAATGGGGGATGGGAAATGAAACTCATATGAGAAGTGTCTATTCTAAAATAGGTCATATCCATCCCTTTTTAATTATTGACTAGATCATGTGAACCAAGGGTCTTGTTAGAGGAAATTGTAAACACTGTTCTCCTTCCTTTTTAGTAACCTACAATATTTGAAATTCATAGTTAATTGGGTGTTCTATGAAGTAGTTTTAAAATTTCTCACCTTCTAAGAAGTTTACTATGGACTGGGTGAGTATATGGTCATAGCTTTAGCTTTATTAATTAGTGAGATATTTTATTTACTTTGATAAATGGAATAATTCATATATACAAGGAAGACCCTTATCCTGTGATCTTAGTGAGTATTACCAATATGTATTCATGTTTTCTCACATCTAGTCTCACTAATTACTACTATGTATAAGAATTGAACTTCATGGCTAATTGGGCAGGGGATAACTTGTTTCATGAGTCCTCATATGATCAATTAATAAAGTGTTGGATCAATGATGATTCATGGATCAAATCACTGGAAAGCACTTGGGTCATATAGACTAAGGTGATGTCTTGGTTTTCTATCAGGTGTCTCTCATTCCTGACTTGGTTTACCAATCCAAAGAAATATTACTATTAAAAATATAATAGTCATACCATTATGTTAAACCTCAATAGTGGGGAGGCCATCTATTGAAGAGAAAATGATTATATTTCCCACTTGAATTTTTGTATCTAATTACATTTCCACCTTTGTTCTAGAATAATTAATCCCTACCCAACATCAACCATGTGATTTTTATATCATGGTATTATAAAGTGATCATCATTAAGTAATAATGAACACCAATGACTAGTGAAATAATTCAATTATTACACATAACTATAGTAAATTGGATGAAAATTTTTAGGGATCTTTCTACTAACTTTCTTGACATAATCTAAAATCATGATATCATAAGGCTATGAGTTGACCAACTCATTGAGTTGTAAAATTTCATTCCAATTCAAAAGATAAATTCTATAAAAGAATTATAAATTTTATATATCCATGAAGAGTATATGTTGAATGATTACTGTTTTCCATTATCTCTGATAGAGACCCTAGTCTCCTTCATGATTTTATGGTTATTGAATTGGCCCACTAAAACCTAGTTAACTATGAGAACAATATAAAACCTCAAAAAAATGGTATTTATTGTTATCATTAATTATATAGGATTTTCTTATAGCTTCTGTGATGATATTTTTTGGTTCCTGGGGGTACAATTGGACCTAAGTAAGATTCTCAATGTATTTATGGTTATCCAGTATGACTCATATGATTCTACATAGATAATTTTTTGGTCAACTGTGTCAATATTTACTTTTCTATATGAAGGTTATGAAAATTTATCTTCTTAGACAAAGTCTTATGTGATAGATTACTATTGAGGTTGAGTGATATAAAAAAGGATTAATTTTAAATCTATTAAATAATTATTGGGAATATTTTAGTGTTCAATTATCATTAATAGTGAGGGATTATTTCTTATTATGGATAATTCCAAGATTCAGGATATATTTCATGTGTAATAGAGCATAGTTAGATCCTTTTTTTTAAGTTGGACCATTTATGATTTATGATAATATTAGCGAGGTAGCATCTCAATTAGTACCACCTCATCGATTTAATACAGTTCAAAATATATTTTTTCAAATATCATAGGGGTAGAAGTGTGAGACTTAATCTTATCATGTAATTTTTAGGGATCAAAATTATTTGAAACTCGATTCCCCAATGTGTTTTCACTATGTTTCACATTTTGTAATATTTAGAAAATATCTTAAAATATTGATGCACTACTTCTGTTTGTTTTTTTAAAATGTCCTGGTTTTCAAAGAGATATGGGAATGGGAGATGTTTTTGAAAGAGGAATAGTCAAATATTTTCTAAGATATATCCAACCACAAGATTTATGAGGATGAAAATACCAATTTTTGGGAGAATGTATCACCCTAGATTTGAGGCAATTTAATATTTTATAAATTAATTTTTAAGTTATGGTATGGGTTGGATTCATTTTTATAAGTCATGAAGTGTTTTTAGAATGATTTCGAGGGATTTAGAAGGTTTATCAATTATAGAATGAAGCTTTGAATCTCATGACTCCAGAACATGTATTATGGTAGCTATAGTGGATATCATGGCTAATTCTGTTTTTCAGTTATGGTCATGGGAGAAAACTTTTGTGATTATTTTTGAACCATGTATTATAGAACACCTATTTTAGGGGAGTGATTACTAGTGGATTTTGGTAATATCCTTCAGAACCATAGGTAATGGACAAATTACTGTTTTTCTGTGTATTCTTATTCAAGAGTTTCCCTATTGGAAAAATTGAGAGTAAAACAACCATTTTTTTGGTTGTGATAGTACTAAATTGAGGCATAGTCTAATTCTGTGGGTGAGTTGAAAATATGGATTATGAGTACTCCACACTATAGTATAATCCATGGCGTGTTCAAAATAGTGATCGAAATTAATCCACATCATGTTGGATCTCCATGGAGTTTTGTGGTCGAGGGAACCATAGTCATCTTTGGTACTAGTACATTGTATTGTTAGTCTATTTTATTTTTTAAATGGTTAAAATAATTACTGATTTCATGGGGATAGATTTATTTTTAGATATTTATTATTTAATTATTTTCAAATGTGGCCAAACATATATGTCATTGAAGAGTTTATAATTACTGGATGGAGAAATTTCTTGCTATGATCATGGTTAGTGGAGGGTGAAGCTTATAGGAGCTTGTGGGGTGGTTCTTATGGTAGTGACACATTTGACATGTTAATGTTTGTTGGAGTTTTTAGACCTTGTATAATTTTATGGAGTATAATTGGTTTCTGTCACTATGAATTTTATTATGTTATCTTTATTGGAGTTGGGTTGGTTTTCTATAATACATTATATTTGAATTGTGTAATTTTAGTTCACTATTATGGGTTGTATTTTACATAAGGGTAAATTTTACCCCAATGATATTGTATACCCTTTGTAATTATATATAGACTTTGGTTACCAGGGGATGCACCTAGGGTTAGTGGAATTTTGGTCCCACCCATGCCAATAGGTTGCGGTTATGATGTTACACATATGGTTATTATATGATACACCAAGAAAATCGAATGTTTAATGGTTTATGTTTAGATCCACTACTTTGGTTATCATTAATAACATGTTTAATAAAATGAAACATAGTAGATTCATATTGGATAAAGAGAAAAACCACCACAGAATTCACCTAAGATTAGTGGAATTTTGGTTTCACCCAGGTCAATAGGTTGGGGTCTCGATGTTACACATATGGTTGTTCTATGATATAATAATAAAACTGAATGTGGAAAGGTTTATGTTCATATCTACCACTTTTGTTATCATTAATAACATATTTAATAAAATTAAGCATACCCGATTCATATTGGCTAAAGTGAAAAACCATTGTAACTTTCATAAAATTTACTAATATGTTTCATTATATAAGAGTAAATTCATTAGGAACACTCAATAATGTCATGAATCCTATAATGGAAGGTTAATATCAAGGATATAGTTGGTATGTGTGCTCTCTTATACCCCTACCAATTCTCTTTACCCAAGAGATATCTTTTTCTTCCTCATTTTCCTTGAGAGGTACTAGTATACTATAGAGAGAAGAAGTATATCATAAATGTGATGGGTGATTTGGTTTCACCTAGTAGATAAACTAATGACGTGGTAGTATTTATGTTTCTTATGATTTATCTTTATTAAGTATACTAATTAAAGAGAGTTCCATTGGAAATAATTTCTTTAACGTATGCATGTGTTCTTCATTTTACATATATACTTGTTTTGGGTTTCATGCATAATAGATATTGGGATGAGTTTTATTGTTTATTTTTCTATATTAATTAAGTTTCAATCAATCTTTAGAAACCCAATAATGGGATCAAAATATGTCCATGTTTCTATACTTTAAAAATAATGTCAAAAAATATAAAAAAATTATATCATGTGAATGTCATATTGTATATCATGGGGAAAATTATAATTTTTAACTATTTCAAACCTTACATTGTGTGATAATTTTATTTTTTTGGGGTGAAACCATGCGATATGTGATACCATTGATGGTGATAAAGTGACATTCCCTTGGGTTTTTTCATCTCATCGTTTATGATATGGGATATCATGCCATGAGATAGCATTGCCACATGTTCTCAAAACAAAGCCTTATATCACTATAGTGATAATGTGACATTTCATAATTAGTAATACCCCTAATATAACTTAGCTAATATGGAGCCGGTGGAAATCTTAAGCAATGATAACTTAATTCTTTCATGGTGGAGGTTATCTATCATAGAGTTTGTTTGACAATAGAAGTTTTTCATGGATTATAACAAATGGATGTCTTCAAATATGATATAAATAAAAAATTATAATTAGGAATTAAATTACCATGATTTATGAAATGTTTATAAATCATGTAAAAATTTATTTTGGGATAATTATTTAATTTATAAAGAAAATTCTAAATTAATTAATTATAAAATGATTATATTTAATTATTACAAATTTTTAAAAACTTGATAAATAAATTTTCCATAATATAAATTATCAATAATACAATACCTTGTAAATGTATATGTAATTGCTTATAATTTGGATTTAAATGGTCTATATAGGAATTTTATGTGTATTTTATAATGTGTTTAAAATTTCAAAATAGGTAAAAAATATAAAAGTGTTTATATTTAATATTATGAATTATTTTTAATAATTAATTTAAAAATTTTAGATTAAATTATTTCTTTATAAATTATTTAAACCCAATATAAAAGTGTTTTAATGAACGTATGATCAAGGTTTAAATAATATTAAATGTTTGAAATTCTTAATATTTATACAATATTTGAATAGTTCACATTTTTAATGTTTAAATTCTAGATATCATATATTTAAAGTGAATTCAATATAATGAATTATATGAATGAATTTTTATCAGATATAAATACAAAGTGTTCATATTTATTTAATTTTGGAGTTTCCATTTGACATTTATAAATGATATTGAATTTATAATTTCAATATTTTTGAATTATTTATAGAGGTTATCTTATATTTAATTATATGAATTGTTTATTTATTGGTTTAATTTCCTTGTTTATTATTCATATATTTAAATTTTTTGTATTATTAATGGATATTTTAGTAAGTTTAATGATTTAAAAAACTTCAATAAATGTTCATAATTGCAACTAAGGAGTTACAAGTTAGGCATGGTAATTGATTTAGTTTTCTTCAACCTTTAATTTTTCTTGTACAAGGTTATGAGCCCGAATTAAGTAGCTAATTATGATTAATAAATATCAGGTTTTAGGATTATGATGGAATTTAGATCACTCTTGAGTAAATTGTTACTTGGTAGAGGGTATTTGGTTGGAATTGCTCACTAGAATGGGTGCTTTTGGCTTGTCTAAAATGTGAGGGTACGTTATCTATTAAAGTTAGATTACTTTTTTGGGGGTTATTTGATTCATGTAATTCTGTTCCTATACATGAAAGGGTTATATATAACTTATGCATGAGACACAGTTGAATATGTATAAATATATTTTTCCTTTAATTTTTTTAGTAACATAAGCTATGAGTTGTTAAAGGAGTTATATATTGGTATGATTTTAAAATTTTATTCGGAGGATTGGATTGGTTTCAAAAATAAATCATTATAATCATACATACATAGATCCTTAATAAATAAGAAAATATAATGATATTAAAACCCATTTAAAATACAATTTTTTAGATTCCATCGAAACCAAAAACTTTTCAAGACCATAGTATTTTAGTTGGGAAGGTTATTCTAATGTTGGGAATCCCAAAATTATCTTGTCTAAGGTAAGCATGTAATTAGGGGACTGTAAGAGTTATCGAACTCATTTTTTTAATTCAATTTGGGTTAAACATAACTGAGTAACCCTAATAGTTATATTACATGAATAACAGTTTTCATTTTTTCCTTATGATGGATTAGATAAAGAGTAGTTTTCTTAACCATCTAAGAGTCTAATATAATAAGAATTAGATTATTACGTACCTTAAAAACTAAGTATTGAGAGAAACTCCAAAGAAGACTCATTTATTAGTGAAATATGAATCATCAACCACTAGTGGATATAATGAATAATAAAATGGGTCATAATTTTAGTAGGACTACACTAAATTAAAGTCCTTATTAAATTAATGTTAAATAAGATATTGATTTGATAAGATAGTTTATTATTTAAATAATATCCTAATCACAAAATTTAAATTTATGATAAATTATTTAAGAAGAATCATTATGTAAACAACTATTTATATTGGTATAAAACATAACAATTACACTTAGTATATGAAAACTCTATGTGTTAGAGAAACCCCTTCCAAAGAAAGAAAGCTTTAAATTATTTCAATGAATGAATATAAATTCTTATTAAAATCATATAAAGATTCATTTATGGTTTTAAATGGTTTAAAATAAATATTAAAAAAGTAATATAAATCTCTACTCGTATATTCAACATGATTGGATCAGATAATGACTTAGAGGGAATGCAGGTTTATATTAAGGCATATTTTGTATATAGAATTTATTCCATTATCATCACTAGAAATTAAAGAGACTAGGTCAAATGATTTACCACTTATAATGGGTGGAGTGGGGGGTGAATTAGTGGTACAATTTTTATAATTTATTTTCTAAATTCACGTTTTCTAATTTTAATGGTCTCAATCCAGTCACGTTAAATCTCAATACTACTTGTATGAAAAAAAATTAAAAACAAAATAATGAATATAAATGTTTATAAGGTTTGACCCCAATGTGGTAACTAACTCATTGTAGTATACACTTTGTTACTAAGGCATAGATTTGATAATTATTCAATTTTTGTGATTAAAAATGTGTAAGAGGGTATCATATACTCTACAACACATACAAGAGTTGAGTAAGTGTCATTTACTTCTTGACACTAGCAATTTGGTTGAGGTTATAATTGAACCACTAGCCTTCAACAAGGTGTCTCTTTCTCTTGAATGTGAGTGATATCTTTAGTGCCTTACTGTATGTCTCCATATCATAGAATAAGATCTTTATCCCCAATGTAGGTATTTGACTACATGAACAATATCAAGAGAGTAATATGAATGTTAAACATTCTCCCTATGTTTTTTGGACACTTGATGCTTGTATGAGATAATTAAGGCACACACTAATCACTTTATTACAAAAAATAAAGCCTCTAAATGATTAGAAACATAATCACTTGACTCAACATAGATGATTATAAATTCATAAAAATTTTATATATCATATTCTTCCTCTTTATTTGATATAAAAAATTAATATTTGCAATCAGTATTAGGTCAACTACTTCTTCCTTATTTTTGTCAAAAACATATTTATATATCACAAAAATTCATAGATAAATAATTTCGATATTTGAATAGAGAATTTTTTTGAATTTTGAATATGTGATCTAACTCATTATTCTTTAAATTGAAATTGGTCAGGAGTTTCCCAATAAACCTACAATATTGATCACAATAATTAATCTCTAGTATTTTTATTTAAAATTCCCAAGAATATCAATTCATAATCTGTTAATTAAATTTCTACCAATCCTAGTTTGCATTAAGGCTCGAACAAAAAATTAAAATATTGAAATTTGAAGTTCAAAGAGTCATCAAACTTTTTATTCCAAACTATTAAAACTTATATAAGAATCATAAGTGAAATTACCACATATCTTCAATAGTGTATAATGTCATTTAGTTTCCATTATTTTTTAGAAGCACATATTACATATATATTTATGGTTTCTAATTTTCATTATTTCTACAACCAATAGAAAATATCTTACACATGTATTACAAAATATTACACATCGGTGTAAGGTTTTTGAATTTAGAAATTGTCAATTAACCTCATAAAATATCTTACACATGAATTTCAACATCTTACATATCAAAAAAAATTCCTATGTATTTCAAGAAGGATATTTTATTTACCAATTTTTAGATCTATTGTAGCCAAAAATCTCATGAAAACCTTGCATTTTCTAATTTTTATTCTCAACCCAAAGAAACATATTTTATATGATACAAGGTGTACCTAATGTATACAGGGAATAAATTTTATTTTTCTACTACTTCAGTTTTGAAAAAATATATTCTACATATAGTTCCTTTTAGGTATTCCAATATATGATCAAATAAAATATCTTGAATATGATCATTGATGTTATATATACATGGATATCTGAAAGACTATTCAATTTCTTTATGTTTGAGAAAAAATTAAAATAGAATTATCTAGACACCATAACACTTGAAACATAAATTATTTTTTAGATAATTTCATCCCACAATTCCTAGAAATGTTTTTCCAAGTGACTTAGATACTCTCCCCCCTAAATCCAAACACTCATTTAATTTTTTTCTCCATTTTTTCTATAACATATATTTTGGATTTATTAAATAAAAATTATACCATTTTTATTTCTCTCCCCTATTGATAAGAGAATCCAAATCATAATGGTGGAAACATCCCAATATGACTCAAGTGATAGGGAAGGGATGAACATGCATGTTCACTATCAAAAATTCAAATCTATCCTTGGGAAAGGTTTTGGGGAAGATATCATCAACTTGGTAACTTTAAAGAATTAATTTTATCCCTAAATTCCCTTTGGAAATATTCTATTTGGTAATATAAAATCTAATGTTCATGTATTTAGATCTCGAGTCTTTCATTGGATTTTTAGAGAGATATATTTTACTTTCATTGACATATAAATTTCAATGTGGCTTCTCAATATTCACATTCAATTACTCTAGTTTTTCTTCCATTCAGATTATCTAGGTACATGAAGTTATAATAACCACATATTTTCCCTCTATAGGGATTAATTTAACTAAGATCTATTTGTTTATGTTCTATATCACATATCTTAATTCCAAAATAAATATTCCACATGAATATTTTTCCTATCATCACAATCAATGTCCAAGCCAGCATCAGTAAATCTAGAGATATCTAGGTTCCCAACCCTATTATACATTAGATCAAAATTCATGTTTCATTACATACACCTTTGAAATTATTTTCTAGTGTTCAAATGTGAAACATTATGATCAATTTTATACATTTTATATAGGTTCACTACATAGATAACATTAGTTCTTAATATAGTGAGATAAAGTAAACTGAAAATATGTCTTCTGAACTCTTTAAAATTCACATTATTTTCTTTAGAATCCTTTCCATGATTCATCCCAAACTATATGGGAGTGGACATTGATTTGGAGTATATAATAATGAATTTATTTAATAAATACCTTTCATAATTATCTTAGAAAATAAAAATGAAATATTACTTTTATAAAACTTTCAATCCCATAATGTACCCCATTTATCCAAGCATAATTACATGAAAGTTATTCTTCATTTTATAGAAAATTATTTTCAAGAACTCTATTTATCACCAATAAAATTAATATAAAAAACATAATAAATTACAATAAGAGTGTTTTCCTCTATTTTCTTTACATAATGTTTTTTAATCATTTTTTTATTTCCATCATTCTTATCCAGTGCTCACACAGCCTGGGTAATCACTAGGTCGAGGAAAAATTCATTATTTATAAAACCTACTAAAGATTAGTGTAGTGATGAGTAGGGGTAGATCCACATGAAAGGACTTCTGTATAAAGTTTTTTGTGTGAGACCAAGAAAAATAGAAACCAAAAAAATTATAAATATGAAACAAGGGAGGAATCATGACTACAATCATGGTGATGAGGTTGATTGAATGAATGAAAGGGGACTGGAGATAAAAAATGGTTGTATACCATGAGAAAGAAGTGAGAACATAGCAAGATAGAGAATCTAGAGAAATTTAATAGATTTATAAGGGTAGCTGGCTAGCTAGATATATTATTTTGATAAGTGATTTTTATATTTTTTTTCTATTTACTCAAGGTTAGTCACTAATGAACCTCGTAAAAGAAGATATCCATTTATCTCAAATGATTGAGATGTAGGTGAAAGGATCCTTCAATTTCTCAAATAAAGACCTCTTTAACCACTCTTTGTTGAAATCAGGTGATCAAACCTTTCATAGTATATCCTCATCTTATATGGGATTTTGAAATATGAGTTAATAATGACAAAAAAATAAACAAATCTCTAGTTGAGTTCGAATGGTTAAAAGTCAAAAATTGCTCGCTCATTAAGGAAGGGGAAGAATACCGCAACTCCTGGCACTTGAGAAAGGTAAATTCACCCACCAGATTAACCTCATTCCCTAAATCAAGTTTATCTAACCATAATCATATAAATATTTAATATATATGAAAAATTCTTGTAGAATAGAGTTTTCAAAATAAAAATATGACAACAAGAAAGCCTCAACAAGGGATTCAAAACAAAAATAGATATGTTATACTTCTTATGCCTCATCCTTGATTTCATGGTATGTTTTTCAACCTCTAATTTTCCGTCAATCTTGAATGATCTTACACCTTCTCTCCGTCAAAACTATATACAAATTGTTCCTAATAAATCTGTAAAAACACCTAATCTTTGTAAGAATTACACTTACACTAATTCTTTGTTTAAGTTGTAAAATTATGATCCTAGAAAAACATCATGTTGTCCATAAAATGGAAGTTAGAATTGTATAAATTCTAGTTGCCCAGCATGTATAACTCCCTATTGGAGTAGTGATATAGCCAATCTGGTCATAAGTAACTAATTTGATCAATGCATAAAATTTTTATGACGTAACCAAATTGTTCACAAACACATTTTCCCCTATAGACATTTCTATTGACATAGTTTAATGGTCAATGTATCCATTTACACATATATCTAATTTCTTTCATGTAAGAAATTGGTCTAAGTACATGATTTCTCACATAGGTGATTTGGTTTACATAACTGAATTTGATGATGTATCTGAATCCCGACATAAGAATATCTACCTCATATTTGAATCATAACATAGCTGATTGTGTTTAAATATACGAATCTTGATGCAGGTGTATCTAAAAAGTATCTAAATCATCCTTAAACTTATTATTTTGATGTATGTGATTCCCCATGTACCCATCTGATTCATGGAGATGATTGGTCAATGTCAACTCAAACTTTACCAAGCTCATCGCCTAACTATATTCAAAATTTCAAGTGATAAAGGTGCTTCATGTATGAGTAGGACAAACTCTTTTACACTCATTCTCACCTTAGGATCTTATATCACTCCATGCATGATCCTTTATAAAACTAGCACCCTCAAATCATCAATAAATTTGTTCTCAGAAGCCATGGGAGGATCATCATCAAGTTTCATCAAGATATGCGCATGAAAATTCTTTGGTAGTGTCTCAACTCCAATTTTAATTCATTTTAGTGGAGAAATTGTAATTAAAAAAATTAAATTCTATAAAAGGCTTCAGATGCTAGGGACAATGTCACCTTCAACTCCCCATAACTCTACTCAATTTTCAGTCTTCTTCATATGGGGCTTCTCATGAAATCAGTGGCCACAACGACTTCACCCTCTTTAGAAATGGTAGGTCCCACAAAATCGGTTACAATAGAAGCATGGAGTCCACTATGATGATCATCTATAAACAAGAAGTAAATATGATTTTACTTACTTTTTTTGTTCTTGTATAATGGGATTCTATAACCCCTTAATTTTAGTAAATGAAAAACTGTGAATTCGTATTATTAAAAATCTCAATTAGAATCATACAATAGTTCACAGATGAAAAATACACAACTAAGAATTGAAAACCACGTGGACACCACAAAAAAGTAAACTAGACAGTAAAAAGAATTATCACCAAAACAACCAATTTGTTCTAGATTAAATTATTCTTCATTTTTAAAATAATTATTCATTAAAAAATAATTTAATTAATCAAATTTTATATGGAAAAATTTGAAAAAATGGAACTATCTCAAACCCCACACATAATCCATTTCAATCCAAGGAAATTAAGTCATTTAATTCTTTTGCTAACAATTGCTTCAAGGTTAATGAACATCATCTTTCCTCAGTTTAACTAAACACAACTGAATCAAAAAGAATATTGAATCATATATTAAAAAAAATTTCAGGACACCTACATGATTTCATGACACTACCCCACTTTATTATAAACTCAAATTATATCTGAAGGAGAAAATACCAAAGAGACCCAATTTGAATTAAATCTAAAAATAATGGAGAAAAAACATTCTCTCTCTCCATGGTTACTCAAACCAAGTCTTCACTTCCCACTTTGTTGATATAAATCAGATGATTTTATTATAAATTAATTGTATACTTGTTCATTTGGGTTTAATATTATTTCACTTTCATGGGATCATTTTTTACGAGGGAACGTTAGTCAAATCCCTCCCAACCATGAATTTTTGTATATTACTCTGCAAAGTAGTTATTGATTTAGATTTAAGTACAAAATCCCACTTAGTTCCCATGTCTCAGATACTCACAGTGGGATTCCAGTTACCCATTTCACTTTAGATTCAAATCACTTATAATACCTATGAAATGTGTTGGTTCCATAAGGTGTTCCACGTTATCCTGGATAAGTAGATAGGTTTAAGTTCATGTTAAAGTTCAATAATCCTCAAGTTATAGTTTCAATTACACAATAGTTTAACCTATTAAACATACTTTACCTTTTCTTCAAGTAATATTTCCTTAAAGATAATGAACAACAACACTCAAAAATCACTCAATCCTCACAACATCATACTAAGTGAAATCCATCAATAAAGTCATAGAATTTTTCCATGACGGATACATTGAGTTATAATTTTTAAAACCAATAGACAAAGGGAAATTATATTTATATAGAAAAAAAATTCTTGAATTCTTCAAAAAAATCATTTTGAAAAAAATGGGGGGGGGAAGGTTGTGATATGGAAGAATTGAAGCAAAAAAAGGAACAAAAAGTTGCCTCAAAAAATTAGCCACACTGCCTAGGTCGTCCCTAGGTCTGGGAAGAAATAATAATTTATAAACTCTAATTAAGAAATGTGTAATGATGAGTAGGGGTCGATCAATATATAAGGACATCTGTATAAGGTGTATTCGATGAGACCAAGTAAAATAGAAATAAAACAAAATCTAAAACAAGAAACAAGGTAGGAGTAGTGAGTGAAATTGTAGTGATGAGGATAATGAAATTAAGGATAAGTGATAGGAGACAACAAAAGGTTGAGCATTGAGGGAAAAAAGATAGAACTCAGTGTGCTGGAGAAGCTGGAATAATTCAAGATATGGAATAGGGGAAGTTGGTTAGTAAGCAAGATTATTTTGGTAGGTGATTGTTTTTTATATATTTTTCTTTTCAGTACACTTTATTTGCCGAAAGACCTATAAAAAATGGCTATAAAGTTCTATCTAATGGACAACCTATATGAGAAAGGACACTTCAATTTACCAACTAAAAATCTCTTTACCCAATAGTTGAGGTAACTAGGTGATCCACCCCTATGACGTATTACCTCCTCTAAGATTTTCTCTAAAAATTTCTTTTAATAATGATCGTAAAAATAAAAATAGACCCCACTGATTTTAGATAGTTGAAGGTCAAAAACTACTTGCCTTGTGAAGAAGGGGTAGAATCCCACAACTTCTAACACTTAAGTGAGATAAATTCACCTACCAGCTCATCCTCATTCCACAATTTATGTATAGACAACTATCATAACATAAAAATTTAATATATATAAATTTTTCATGTGGAATAGAGTACAAAAAGAAAGTAATGACAATGAGAAATCCTTTATAAGGGATTCAAAACAATAGTATAGTTGTACATCTCCCTCAACCTCCTCCTCAATCTCCTAGTGTACTTTTTTTCACCCTCTAATCCCCCCTCAGTCTTGATCTATCTTAAAAATTTTCTCCCTCAAAACCAAATAAAAATCATTCCTCAAAACTCTTTTACAAAACCTCCTCACCGACAGAAGTAAACCTACTCAACTCTTCTATTTCAGTTGTAAAATTTTGATCCTAGGTGAACCTCCACCTATCCACCACAAACAAGTTTTAATTATAAATATTCTTACTATCCAATGAATAACAACCCATCCTAGAATATAAATGTATCCAACATGGTCCTATGTTTCAAATTTGATCAACATAGTAATTATAAATGATGTAGTTGAATTAATCTTGTACTCACTTTCTCACATAGTCTTTTTACTCAATGTAGATGAAAGATCAATATATCTATTTATATACATAGATAATTACTTTAATGTAACCAATTGAGATACGTATGTGATTTACCATGTAGAAGATTTGGTTTACATAACTGATTGTGTTAATGTATCTGAATACCAATATAGGCATATATGCCACATATCTGAATCTTCTTGTAGCTGATTATGTTGATGCATTAGAATCCCAAATAAAGGGGTATTCTCCACATATATGAATCATCACCTAGAAAATTATGTTAGTTTAAATGATTCCCCATTTAACCATCTAATTCACATAACAGATTGGCTAATGTCAACTCAATATCTATGAGGCTCATCCAACTGATGAATTTGAAACATTAGGTTATAGAGGCACTGTAAGTTTGAGAAATTTGACCTCTTAAATACTCCTGATCACCTTAGTCTTGGATATAACACCCTTCATGATCTTTTATAAAACCATTTCCCTCAAATATCCATTAATAGATTGATCTAAAACCATTGTAGGATAATCATCGAGATTCATCAATATATTTTCATGTGGATTATTTGGAAGTTGCTTGAATTGAGTTTTAGTACATTTGAGGGGAGAATTTTGAATTCAAAATAGGCAACACTGACCAAGGATTCAGATGCTGGGGATGGTATCTGCATCAAATCCCCAAGACTATACTTAGTTTGTAGTCAACTTTAGATGGGTATCCCTATACAGGTGGAGTTAAAAATGACTTTTCCCTCCTTAAAAAATGGTAGGTCCCACACAATTATCTACCATAGTAGTGTAGATTCCATTATGATGATCTTTTGTAGACATGTATTGAAAATAATTTTAATTCCTTTTTGTGTTTCTATATAGGGGATTCTGTAACTCCAAAATTTATGTACAAAAAAACAGAAGTTTTATATTATTAAAAATCTCTATTAGGCTCATGACACTGCTCATAAATGAAAAATACATAACAAATAATTTAAAACCTCTCGAACAAAAAAAATTTGATAGTTAAAAAAATGAACACAAAAATAAATTTTTTTTACAGATTAAACAACACTCCATTATAAGACTAATTAATCATTATAAAATCATTTAATTTATTAAAATAGATGTGGAAATGTGTGATAAAATGTTTCCATATCAAACTCCCTAACACTAAATTCATTCCACTCTCAGTAAATAGATTCATTTAAAGGGTTAATTAAAAAAGGAATCAAGTTAAATGGCCATCATCCTTACTATGTTAAAATCCACAAAATTTAATCAAAGAAGAACATAAAATAATGAATTTAAGAAATTATCATGTCAAAAACCAACCCGGGTTGACCCTAAACCTGTCACCCGAGACGATATGCGACAAGGATCGAGGGGTATTCCTGATCCCCACAGACTAATAAATAGTCTCAGAAATAAAAGTTGAATAGTTGGGAATGATTATCCCTTTAAAAAAAGATAAAAATATAAAAAGATATTTATGATAAAAATAAAAACTTACAGCGAAAAGGAAATAAAACTACACATACCTCTATGTGACCTCAAAGATCACCACCCAACTCAGAACCAGGTACACTCTGAGAGCAATATAGTACTAATGGAACTTAAACTGAAAATATAAATTAGGGTTGAGCAGCAAAATTCTCAGAAGTAAATCATCATAGAATCCATGTACTTCATATTCTTGAAAACATTCCATTATTGCTAGTTTGAAATTATACTTATAAAAATAGGGTTTTCACTTTTTAGAAAAAAAAAATTTCTTTCCCATTATGAAACAAAATAATGCCACATTTCATTTTTAAAAATAGGTTTCTCTTTTGGTACAAAAAATTGGACCAAATATTAAGTCAGAATAATACAGGGCTATGATGAAAAACAAATAAGCGTACAAAGTACCAAGAAAACTATGTTTCCAAAAATACACACAAGAAATCAGAAATAGAAAGTAACCATGGGTGATCCTAAACATACCTAGAAGACCCCTAGAAGAACTCAGTTTGGGACCACCTACCGGTGTATGGTGAAACCCCTATGTTAACAACCAATTAGCTTCCCTAACCTGGCCTCACTAGTGGAACATACCTCCTGGCCTGTCTACAACTTTAGGAGGATACTAACCCATCTAATACGGGATAGAAAGAAGTAATCACTCGATCATCTAAAAGACACCGAAGAATCCATGGTAAAAGTAAACTGTGTACGTGGAAGTCCCTTGAATGTGTGACTCACCTTACCTGAAACCACCACACTTTCCTACCCCAAACACAAACACCCCCTATGCAATAACCCATAAAGGGGGATCTTAGATAGGGTTTCCCTACATATATACATGTGCTTATATCACATAAACATGGTTCCGAATGGTCTGTCAAGTTATTTATTCATTTAAATCATTTCATAAAACATTTCAAGTTGTCAACTAGGTGCACCCATTTTCCAAAACTCAATCCTTTCCAAAATTTAACACAAATTTCACCATTAAGTTAGAATATCCCAACATGACTTTATCTCAAGACATCCCAAATCAATTTACCTAGAACATTTCCGAACCCCCATTTTAGGAAAAACATGCATCTAGTAAAACATTCCAAACATTCCCATAAGCCAAGAAACTACCAAAACACACACCAAAATCCAAATTGGAATTACCTCTGAGATTCCATTTTAAACCATTTTTAGAAACCACACAAAGGACCCAACATCATTTGGAAATCAAGAACCATTCATGTAACCAAGATTTCAAGGAAACACTAATTTAAAGAACCATCATCATTTGAGGGCACATCCATGTGTGCACCTAGTTCACCCATGGATGTTCCAACATCTAATAGTACTCCAAACATCGAAGGATAGATAAAATATTCCCAAAAAATCACAAATATATTTAAAACTAAATCCAACAATCAAAATTATTTAGAAAACACAAAACAATCCCATTAAAACAATAAAACCCTTTCTAAAACATTTTAGTAGAATTGCCAAGCTAAATCATTACCAAATCATACACACCAGACCAAGTTCACCAATAAGCCATTACAATCAAAAAATAATTAAAACTAAACATTTCCTAAAAACCCCTAAACCATTTATAGAACCATGACTTACTTTATAAACCAAAACCCAACCCTTCCAAAAACCATTTTGTAATGGACATCAACTAAAACGGAATCCAATTTTTAAATTGAAAACAATTCACACACTAAAACTAAGTTACCAAAAACATTTAAATATGGTCAATGACATGAAATGTCTTGACTTAACTTTTAACGAACACATAATATTTTATCAACCATAATGGGTGAAATAATATTTATACATATTCTAAGAATCATTTCAAAGATTATTTTTAACAATTTATACCAACACCAAAACACCACAATATTCTAACTACATGCCTTACAAAGGTGTGTACCACATTTAAAAATTATCAAAACAACATTTTACATTCAATGAAACTCATTTTCTATAGGCACATATAAGTATAAATGGAAAAAAAGTCAAAAATATTTTTATCAAAATCTACTAACTTGAAAACAATATAAAAAATTAACTAAGATTGTTATGAAGGTACGAATAAAGTCAAAATTTTAATTAAAAATACTCAAGAATTAAATGGATTTAATAATAATGGAAAAACATGAATTCACCTACCTCAATGGCATGGAAACACGACACCGCTTCCACAGAGGGAAGAACCGATCCTCGTGGTCCCTTCGCACACCCTAGAAATTAAGAAAAATACACCGACATACCCCAGGATTAGGGTTTGGAAAAAACATAGGAAATCCCCAAAACTAAAAGAGAAAGATATCAGTGGTGGAGGGATTGTGTCGAGAAAAGGGGTTGTGCGGACAGAGAGGAAAGGGATGAGGAGGAGGTTTGTACTGCCAGAAATAGGCTGGAGGGTGGATTGAGTTTGTGTCCAGTGGGAGGGGGAGCTGCCCAGGCTGAGTCAGGTAAGAGGGGGAATTATAGATAGAGGAGGGTGAACCATGATGATGTAGGGTGGTCGGAAGGGGGATATATCCATAGTACCGATGAGGGAAGGAGGGGTCTAAGATCGGGGGCAGCACGCATATAAAGAAGCAGGTGGGGAGGGGGGTTCAGCATCGTGGGAGAAGAGGGGGGGGGGGTCGCGACCACCTAGGGTTTCTTCATTTTTTTAATAAAAACTATAATAATAATAATAATAACAACAACATAATAATGATGATGATGATAATAATAATAATAATCACATTAATTACAATTTAAAAAGTAATACTATGAATATTAATTTAAAAATAATATTATTACAACAATTTAATAATAATAATAATGTTATTATTATATACACAGTAATATTATCATTATTAAGGTATAAACATTTATAAAATTTATTCATTTTAAGAATTGTCTTTCCCCATGATCACCTAGGATGACTACATAGTTACTACTAATCGTGCGATGCCCATGCACCTTCCCAAAACCAACCAATGTTAACAAACATCAATATTTTTAAACAGGGATATGAAATCAAACTTCAACCAAAGATTAAATATTGAAAGATGATTACAAATAAAGAAACCTGTGGTTGGGGTGTGACAATTCCCCCCACCACAAAAATTTATGCCCCTAAAAAGTCTCCAATGTAAAATTTATTCAAGGATTGAGTCCATGCACAAACACAACCATAAGAAACAAGGAATTATGGGGTGACTATTTATTCCCCAAGTCACACCCTACCAATCTAGATTAAACAAAAAAATAGATGGAGATCATGGGGGGGGGGGGTTCTCACCACCATAAGGACTCAGCTTAAAAAAACTTCAAAACCCAGCCAACAACACCTAGACATAAAAGGAAAACCAACTACGAATGAAACTGGGAAAACCGAGACCTCGGAAACTAACTCAATCTATCAACACTATCCAAAAAATTCCAAAAAAATAAATATCTAAAAACAAGAAAAACTTAATTAATGAATGAGAATAAATGATAAAAAAAGTCACTATTATACAAGTACCACTAGTTTGATTACAATGGAATATGTCTGTCACACTCTTACATTGAAATGATGAACTTACAGTGATGGTAAAATTCTAACCACATTAAAAAAAGACCAAAATTATTTAAATGTTCCAATTTCAACATGGAACACAAAACCTGGACCAAGGATTCACAACCTCGACAACTCCTGACTATTCGTGATCTCCACCCCGAGACTTGTGGCTGAGGATCTGATGGATGAAGTATATCCTTCCTCACTATCAGGCACCAGAATCCTCCTGGAACAATGTATTTTTAGGAAATGATTTCTGAAAAATTTCTCTAGATTACCCAGACAATCACAATGGTGACACGCCTTTAGTGGGTTGTAACATGATGAATTTGAATGCCATAAACATCCACTCTGATGGGACACCACTGAACAGTCTGACGAAATGGAAGCCAGAACCACTATAGAAGACTCTTTAGAAATAGGTACCTCTGGTATGCACTTCTCACCAGATAAGGAACCTTTACAAGATCCAACCACCACTGACTGTACATCAAGAACTATCTCAGCCAAAAATGACTTATCCACCAACTTCTCGAAACATGTTTCATCTGATGAGAGAACTTTATCCACAAACTTAGGATGAAGGCCCAAAATGAAAAGAGGATCTTTCATTTGATCTTATGATGCTACACCCAAAGAATATGAAAACAACTATTTAAAGTTCTCAATGTAATATTTTATTGACTGTTGTCATTTCCTAACATTCCGTAACTCTGCTGCCTTCTTTAACTTCACTTCCTTAGGTAAGAAACATTGGAAGAAGGTGGCCTTAAACACTTCCCATTTCATCCAAACATGCATTGTGGATATACAAATCAACATCCATTGGTCCAAAGTTAGACCCTCAAACAATCCCAGGACATCTCGAACTCTAATAGCCTCAGGATTTCCCAATATCTTAAAGACACACCATACCTCTTCAATCCACATAACAGTCTCTATTGAACCTTGATCACTGCAAAGAACATGCAATGTCCGGGAGGGACTAGAAACTAGGAATGGCTCAACAAAAACATTGGGGACATTTCTGGGCATAATTTTATGAAATATATATAAAACAAAAATCAAAAACCATTATCAAGATAAAGAAACCTAAATAAAATCACCTTCATCAAAAAAAACCAAAAAAATATAAATGCAGCCAAACCATTTCTTTTAAAGGCACCATTTTCATTTCAAAACCATTTTATTCTTCAAAAGTGTAGTCACACCAACTAAAACTATGATAAGGCACAACTTACACCAAATTATTGGAATAAGGGACTATATTCTATGCCTAACTCAATGACATGGTAGTGGGCCATGCCACAAGTAGGTCATAACGCGAAGAGGAAGTTGAACCATGCACTTAGACTTCATATGGGTTACCAATCCATGTGGGGTCACAACGTGACACCATCTAGCCTCCGTTGTCATCCCTAAATCCAAACAAAAAAGACTCAAATCCCGAACTACCCCTAGTAACTCGGGGATTAGTGCGAGAAAGAGTTTATGAAACTCTTCCTGCACCTACCTCCCGAGTCCCGACAGTCCTAATATCCATCTACCGGACACTCTAAATATCAAGAACCTTATCTTATACCATTTTCCCCCAACAAACCTGGTTCGACCCTGAAATGGTCACCCAAGCTGATTTGCAGTAAGGATTGAGGGGTGTTCCCGATTCCCACGAGCTGAAAACTAGTGCAGGACATCAAAATTTAACTATTGGGAATGATTTGTCCATTTAACAAAAGATAAAAACAAAAATATATATTGATGATAAAAATAAAAACTAGCAGTGGAAATGAAACAAAACTACACATACCTCCGTGTGAACTCATAGGTCACCACCCAACTCAAAACCAAGTACTCTATAAGAGAGATCTAACAGTAGTAGAACCGTAAGCTAAAATGATAAAGTAGGGGTGATCACCTAAATGCTCAGTAGGAAATAATCATAGAATCCATGTTCTTCCTATTCCTGAAAACATACCATTAATGGTAGTTTGAAATTACACTTATAAAAATAGGGGTTTCACATATTAAGAAAATAATAATTTCCTTCCCATTTTGAAAACAACACACACCACCTTTCATTTTTCAAAAATAGGTTGTTCTTTTGGTACAAAAAACGTGACTAAATTCCAAGTAAGAATAATACGAGGCTATGCTGAAAAAAATAGGCTAACAGAGTACCTAGAAAACTAAGTGCATAAAAAATAACACAGCAAGAAGAAATAGAAATTAACCACGGATGATTCTAAACATCCCTAGAAGACCCCTATACATGCTCAGTTCGAGACCACCTATCGGTGTATAGTGAATTCCCTAATTCAATAACCAACTAGCTGCCCTAACCTATCCTCACTTATGGAACATCCCTCATGGACTTTCTAAAAATCTAAGAGGGTACTAACCCATCTAATCAAGGAAACCAAGAAACCATCACTTGATCTTCTAAAATACACCTACAAACCCCTGGTAAAAGTAAACTGTGTATGTGGGAGGCCTTCACATGCCTCTGACCCATCTAATCAAGGAAACCAAGAAACCATCACTTGATCTTCTAAAATACACCTAGGAACCCCTGGTAAAATTAAACTGTGTAAGTGGGAGGCCTTCACATGCCTGACTCACCTTACCTGCCACAACCGCGCTTGCCTGCCCCAATCACATACATCCACTATGTGATTACCCATAAAAGGGAGATCCTAGATAGAGTTTATATATATATATATATATATGTTCTTATATCCCATCAACATTATTCCAACAGGGCTGTTAAGTTATTTAGATATTTAAATCACTTCATAAAAAATTTCAAGTTTCCAACTGGGCACACCCATTTTCCAAAACACAATCCTTTATAAAAGTTAACACAAATATCACCTTCAAGTTTGAACAGACAAATTGATATTTTACTCAACACACTCCAAATCCATTTAACAAAAACATTTCTGAACTCCCATTTTAAGAAAATCATGCAACTAATAAAACATTCCAAACAACCCCATAATCCAAGAATTTATCAAAACACACACCAAAATAAAAATAGGAATTCAATATGAGATTATATTTTAATACATTTTTTGAAACAACAAAACATATGCAACATAATTTGAAAATCAAGAACCATTCAGGTAATCCTGATTTCAAGGGAACACAGATTTAAAGAACCTTCTTCATTTTAAGGCACATTTAATTTTACACAAAACATCCAAGGACACTCAAAACTATCTCCAAAAAATTAAAAATTGATTTAAAACTAAATCCAACCATCCAAATTATTTAGAAAACACAAAACAATCCCCTTAAAACCATAAAATCTGTTTCAAAACATTTTAATACAATTTTCAAGCTATATTATTGGAAAATAATACACACTAGACCAAGTACACCAACAAGATATTACAATCACAAAATAACTAAAACTAAAAATTTCATAAAAAACCCCAAACCTTTTTTAAAACCATGAATAAATTTTTTCACAAAAACCCAACCCTTCCAAAAACCATTTTTCAGGTCCATCAACTAAATAGGAATCCAATTTGTACTTTGATAGTAATTCACAAATTAATACTAATTTACCCAAAACATTTTAAAAGGGAAAAATAACATGAAAAGGCTTGAATTCACTTTTAAAGAACACATTATATTTTATCAATAACAATGGGTGCATTAATATCTATATATATTTGAAGAATCATTTCAAAGGACATTTTTAACAATTTATACCAACATGAAAACTCTAAAAATGATAACTAAATTCTTTATAGAGGTGATTAAAATGTTTAAAAATTATCAGAACAACATTTTCCATTGGCACATATAAGCATAACTTGGAAAACACTTCATTAAATATTTGTAGAAAAATATACTAACATGAAAAAACTATTACAAATTAACTAAGTGAGTTATGAAGGTGAGAATAAAGTAAAAAATTTAATTAAAAATATTAAGTCATTTAATGGATTTAATAGGAATGAAAAAACATAGAATCACCTACCAAAATGGCATGAAAACACGATTCTGCTGCAGTGTAGGGAAGAATCGAGCCTCAATATCCCTTCGGACACCCAAAAAATTAAGAAAAACACACCAACATACCCCCTGATTAGGGTTTTCAAAAAATTAAGGAACCCACCAAAATTGAAAGAGAATGATACTAGAGGTGTTGGGATTGCGCCAAAAAAAGGGTGGTGTGGTTGCAATAGTAAGGGAGGAGGAAGATTGCACTACTAGAAAATGGTTAGAGGGTGGCGGGAGGTTGGGTCGAGCAGGATGGGACATTGTACAATCAGGTAGAGTGAAAGGGGGCACTAGGTATGGAGGAGGGTGCACTACGAGGGGGTAGGGAGGCTGTACAAGGATCTAGCTAGAGCACCAGTGAGGGAAGGAGGGGTCCGTAATCGGGGGCCGCACACGCACAAGGAAGCATGGGGGAGGGGGTTTCAGCATCATGGGAGAAAAAGAGGGGGGGGGGGGCTAAGGATTATTCACTTTATTTTCTGTATTATTTATATAAAAACTATAATAAGAATAATAATAAAAACATAATAATGATAACAATAATAAGAATAATAATAATCACATTAATAACTATTTAAAAAGTAATGCTATTAATATCAATTAAAAATAATAGTCCTACACCAATTTAATAATAGTAACATTATTATTGTTATCTAAACAATAATACTATCATTATTATGGTATAAACGTTTATAAAATTTGGTCATCTTAATAATTTTATAGTCGCACAGTTTCCTGGGCCGAGAACACAATTATTGCCAATCATGCGGTGACCGTGCACTGGCCCAAAACCCATAAAGGCAAAAAAAATTCAAAATTTATAAACCTAGTCCTTAACTTGAAGTTAATCCAAATATTTAATTTTGAAAGATAATTATAAATAAGATAAACTCATGTTTGGGGTGTGATAATTCTCCCCACAAAAAATTTTCTTCCTCTAAAAAATCACCAAGGTAAAAGTTAGTCAAGGATTGAGTCCATGCCTGATCACAACTAGAAGAAACAAGGAATTTTAGGGTGAATATTTATTCCCCAAGTCTCACATGAACAATATAGATGAAACCAAAACCCAAAACAAGGGGTGAACACGAGGGGGGGGGGGGGTCACCCAACCATAAGTACTCAACTAAAATAAAAACATCAAAAACCATACAACAACACCTGAACTTCAATGGGAAACCCAATACGCAGGAAACCGAGAATACTAAGACCTCGAAAACTAACTCAATATCTCCACACTAGACAAAAAAAATCCACCAAACATCAATATCTCTAAATGAGCACAACTTAATTACTAAAGGAGAATGAATGATAACAAAAATTCATTTTTTGATAGGTTTCATTGGTTGGATTAAAATAAAACCAGTCCGTCACACTCTTACATTGAAACATTGAACTTACAATGATGGTAAAACATTAAGCACATAAAAACTTGGAGAAAAATATTTTAATGGTTTTAATTGAAACACCTAACAGAAAACCCAGACTGAGGTTTCACAGCCCTAAAAACTCTTGATTGTGTACGCGCTTCACCCTGAGACCTATGGCTAGGGATTTGATGGATGAAGCATCTCATGCCTCAAATTCAAGAACTAGAATCCTCTAGTCACAGTGTCTTCTTCAGGTGATGATTCTTGCAAAACATTTACAAACCACTCAAACAACCACCACGATGAGCCGACTTCTGTGGGTTGTGACAAGACGGATTTGAATTCCCTAAATGTTCACACTGATGGAACACCACTAAATGGTTTGATGAACTGGAATCCAAAACCACTACAAAATAATCTCTAGAAATAATTCCCTCCATTATATGCTACTTGATGGATGGGGAACCTTCATGAGATCCAACCACCACTGACTATACATCAAGAACTAGCTCAGCAAAAAATGCCTTATCCTTTAACTTCTTGAAACATGCTTCACCTAATGATAACACTTTATGCACAATCTCAGGTTAAAGGCTCCAAAATAAAAAGGGGATATTTTAATTTATCATCTGATGCTACGTAAAAATAAAAGAAAACCAGCTCTTTAAAGTGTTCAATGTAATATTTTATTTACCGCATTCCTTTTCATACATCCCACAACTCTACTTACTTAATCAACTTCACCTCCTCAGGTAAGAACCCTTGGATGAAGGTGGCCTTAAACACTTCCCATTTCATCCCAAATTCCATCAGGGATGGGGGAACCAACTTCCACTAGTCCTAAGCTGGACACTCAAAACATCCCAGGATACCTTGAACTCTAATAACCTTGGGAGTTCCCAATATCTTGAAGACACACTATACCTATGCAAGAAACATAACTACCCCTATCGGACCTTGATCGCCGCCAAGAATAGGAAATGTCTGAGAAGGAATAGAAACTGGTCATGACTCATCAAAAAATTTAGAGAACTTTCAAAGAATTATTTTCTAAACAATGTGTAAAACAAAAATCCAAAACCAATATCAACCCAAAGCAATATCAATAAAATAACGTTCATCCAGAAACAACCAAACAAATATAAACGCAGCCAAAACATTTCTTTACAATGCACAATTTTCATTTCAAAACAATTTTCATCTTCAAAATCACATTCACACCATATGAAACTAAGATAAGGCATAACTTACACCAAATTACTGGAATGAGGGACTCATGTCTATGCCTAACTCAGTGACATGGTAGTAGGACATTCCTCAAGTAGGTCATAATGATAAGAAGAAATTGAACCATGCACTTGGACTTCTCATGGTTCACCAATCCATGTGGGGTCACAAAATGACACTGGATCACCTTCATTGTCATCCCTCAATCTAAATAAAAGACACAAGACTCAAATCCTGGAATACTCCTCATAACTCGAGGATCAGTGCGAGCAAGAGTTCTCAACACTCCACCCGAACCTACCTCCTGAGTCTGGATAGTCTTAATCTATATCTACTAGACACCCCAAATATAAGAACCTCCTCTGATACGAATTTTTCATGATCCAACCTAATTTGGCCCTAAACTGGTCACCCAAGACAATCTGTGGCAAGGTTCGAGGGGAATTCTCGATCCCCACAGACTGAAAACAAGTCATGGGTATAAAATTTTTAACAGTTGGGAATGATCTGGCCCTTAAAAAAAGATAAACAGATAAATATAGAATGATAATAAAAATAAAAACTGGCAGCGGGAATAAAATAAAACTGCACATATCTCCATGTGACCTCAAAGGTCACCACCCAACTTAGAACCAAGTTCTCTCTGAGACTTATCTAGCACTAATGGAACCTGAATATGAAAATATAATTTTCGGGGTGAGCACTGAAATGCTTAGTAGAAAACCATCACAAAATCCATGTACTTCCTATTCTTGAAACCATTCAATTAATGCTAGATTGAAATTAAACTTATAAAAATAGGGTTTTCACACTTTAGTAAAATAAGAATTTCCTTCCTATTATGAAACCAAAACACACCACATTTAATTTTCAAAAATTATGTCGTTCTTTTGGTACCAAAAACAGGACCAAATACTAATCCAGAATTATATAGTGTTGTGCTGAAAAAAAATAAGAGAATTGATTTCCAGGAAATCTAAGTGCATAAAAATGCACACAAGAAAGCAGAAATAGAAAGTAACCATGGGTGATCCTAAACACCCCTAGAAGACCCCTAGAAATACTTAGTTTGGGACCACCTATCGGTGTATGGTAAAGCCCCTTAGTCAATAACCTAATACACACCCTAACCCGGACTCTCTAGTAGAAAATATATCATGGTCTATCTACAACTCCAGGAGGGTACTAACCCATCTAATCATGGCTAGAAAGAAACCATCACTCGATCATTTAAAAGACACCCAGAATTCCATGGTAAAATTAAACTATATAAGTGGGATGCCCTCCCACGTGTGAATCACCTTACCTACTGCCACCGCACTTACGTACCCAAACACGGACATACTCTATGTGATAACACATAAAAGGGAGATCCTAGAAAGTGGTGACCTATATATATGTACACATGTGTGATTATATCACATAAACATGGTTCCAACCGGGTCATCAAGTTATTTATACATTTAAACCATTTTATAAAACATTTCGAGTTGCCAACCAGGAACAACCATTTTCCAAAACACAATCCTTTATAAAAGTTAACACAAATATCACCTTTAAGTTGGAATATCCAAACAAGCCTTTAGATCGAAAAAAACTAAATCCATTTACCAATAACATTTCCAAATCCATATTTTAGGAAAAGCATGCAACTATTAAAACATGCAAAACAACCCCATAAGACAACCATTTACCAAAACACACACCAAAATCCAAATGGGAATTCCCTCTGAGATTCCATTTTAAACCATTTTTAGAAACCACACAAAGGACCAAACATCATTTGGAAATCAAGAACCATTTAGGTAACCAAGATTTCAAGGAAACACTAACTTAAAGCACCATATTCATTTGAGGGAACATTCATGTGTGCACCTAGTGAACCCATGGATGTGCCAACATCCAATGGTACACCAAACATCCAAGGACACTCAAAACTATATTGAAAATATAGCCAATTTATTTGAAAATAAATCTAACCATGAAAATTATTTTGAAAATACAAAACAAACCCTTTAAAACCATAAAAACCTTTCCAAAACATTATAATAAAATTTCTACGCAATATCATTTCCAAATCATACACACCAAACCAAGTTCACCAATAAGAAATTACTATTACAACATAATTAAAAATAAAAATTTCATAGAAACCCCCTAACCTTTTACAAAACCTTGACTTATATTAAAAACCAAAACCCAACCCTTCTAAAAATCATTTTTTCATGGCCATAAAATAAAAGAGAATCCAATTTGTACATTGGAACAAATTAAAAAAATTAAAACTATGTCCAATACATTTAAAATGGGTCAAATAACATGACAAGGATTGAATTTACTTTTAAATAACACATAATATTTTACCAACCATAATGGGTGTAGTAATATCTAGAAATATTTGAAGAATCATTTAAAATACCATTTTTAATAATTTATACCAACCTGAAAATAGCACAATACGCTAACTAAACACCTTATAGAGGTGCGTACGACCTTTAAAAATTATCAAAACTAAATTTTACATTCAATGAAATAGATTTTCCATAGGCACATATAAGCATATCCATGAACACACTTCAAAACTATTTTTAGAGAAATCTACTAACTTGAAAACACTATAAATAATTAACAAAGTGTGTTACAATGGTTTAAATCAAGTAAAAAATTTAATTAAAAACACACAATAATTAAATAGATTTAATAGGAATGAAAGAACATATATTCACCTAACTTAATGGCGTGTGAATAAGACGCCACTTTAGTAGAGAGAAGAATCGAGGCTTGCAGTCCCTCCACACACTCTAAAAATTAAGAAAAACAAACCGACATACCCCATGATTAGGGTTTGTAAAAAATTAAGGAAACAACCAAAATTAAAAGAGAAAGATACCATAGGTGGATGGCTAGTGCTAGAAAATGGGTGGTGTGGCCAGAGCAACAAGTGAGGAGGAGGTTTGCGCTATCGGAAATTGGCCAGAGGGTGGCCGAAGGTCTGGTCGAGTGGGTGGGGGCGCTGCGCATGTTGGGTCAAGAGAGTGGGGGTGATGCAGGTAGAGGAGGGTGGCCAAATAGGTACCTGGATAGAGAATCATTAAGGGATGGAGGGATTTAAGATCAGGGGATGCTCGTGCAAAAATAAGCAGCGGGGATGGGGGTTCGACACCGTGGGAGAAGAATGGGGGGGGGGGGGTCCAACCCCCCTAGGGTTTATTTTTTTATTTTTATTTTTATAAAAACTATAATAATAATAATAAAAATAATAAAATTATAAAAATAATAATAATAATAATAAGAGTAATAATCATCACATTAATAACAATTTAAAAAGTAATACAATTAATATCAATTTTAAAATAATAGTATTACAAAACGTTAATAATAATAATAATAATATTATTATCTACACAATAATATTATCCTTATTAAGGTATAAACGTTTATAAAATTTATTCATTTTAATAATTGGCCAGCCGCACAATCGCTTTAGTTAACTGTATGGTTACTTCAAATCATCCGGTGCCTGTACACCGGCCCGAAACCCACCTAGGTCAGAAAACCTCAAAATTTTTACACCCAAACCCAAACCTGAACTTCAACAAAAGATTCAATATTGAAAGATAATTATAAACAAGGTAAACCTATGGTTAGGGTGTGACATTTCAAGCCTCTTATGTGAGTTTATCACACTATGAAACTTTAATATAAACTCAAATTCTAGCTCAAGGAGTATACACCGAAGAGAGCAAAGTGGAATTAAATCTATAACAAAATGAACAAAAATTTTCACTATCCACTAGGTTCCTCAAAAAAAGACTTCAATTATCAATTTATTTATATAATAAATAAAATTTATCCTTTCTCATTTGTGCTTAATATTCCCCTCACTATTATGAGCATATTTTTTATAAGGGAAATTTATTTTAATTTTTCCCAAACATGAATTTCTGTATAGAACTATGCATGAAACTTATTAATTTTTTCTTTATGTATAGAAACACACTAAATTATCTTGGCTCAAATACACACTCCAAATTTCCCATTTTACTCTAAATTCAATGGATTTAAAATACTTCTCTAATGAGTGGGATCCATAAGATGTTTCATGTCATCAAATATAACTAGTTATGTTCAAGTTCATGTTCAAGATTCTTGAATTTATAGTTTCAATTATACAAGTGTAAAACCTATCTGACCTCAATTAAATATTTTATAAGAAATATTTTCATTAATGCAGTAGACAACTAAACTTAGCAATCACTCAATCCTTAAAAAAATAAGAATTAATAAAATACCTCAAACAATTCAATGAATTTTCCCAGTATGGACACATTGGGTTATTATATTTATAACAAAGATACTTAGGGAACATATATTCAAAAAGAAAAAAATGTTTTAATTCTTAAAAAATGGTGGCATTTTTAAAGGGGGTGTGATATGGAAAAATTGAATCAAAGAAAAGGCACTTAACATTTCCTCTCACCCCACCTAAAACACAAAATTATACCCAATTTTGAATCTAATGGTGATGAAAAATTAGATTTCAAAAGGAATATTTAGTTCAATAGTTCATATACTTTTGTAGGGGTTACATGATTTTACAATATCACACTATTTCCAAAACTAGCATCCGTTTTTGAAAACAAAATGGGGTTTTAAAGTTCATGATTTTAATTTTTATAGCTCAAACAAAGGAAATTTTCAATGTGACTCAAAATAAAGGACGATAAACAATCAAATAAATGAATTTTGTCAAATAAAAATAGTGTATACCCCTACACGTAGCTTCTAGTATCAAGAATAAATAGAAGGTACACATTAAAACCTACACTACCATAAAATAAAACATGATTTTCCAGGATCAGTTAAAGAAATATTTTATCCTCATCAAGATAGCAAATCCTTTGAGTGAAATTTTACCTTTTCAGAATTGGGAGATAGAAAATATCAAAATTCATCAGTCATAATGATAAAAAAACAATAGGAAAAAATAAATGGAAAAAAAGGAAGCATGGGTTGAATAACATGAAGCATTGGGTTTAGAGTCCTATGTTAGACATAAAAAATAACTCAATCCTTAAGGAATAAAATATAACCAATGCCCTTTGGTTTTCCTACAAAGTAATGTCTCACTTTTTTCCCATTGACCAAAAATGTTTTGTTATTATTTCTAACCAATTAAAATTCCCCAATTACTAACACTTTCAAAATTGTGAATGGAACAACCCACTTTAATTGAAGATTACCAAGGAATCACCTCAGCATATAATTGAAGAGAAGGACCTTCTGATGCACATTAAGGTGTAATTTTTTAATTAGAGAATCATTAAAATATTTTTCTATTCCCTATAGAACCTTTCATTTTCATAATATTCACTCTTGATTTCATCTAACTCACTTAATTAAATATTTTAACTTTCCCCAATAGATTTAAAATAACAATTCAAGGATTTAATCACCAAAAAATGATTTATGTTGTATCTCCAATTGAAAGTGGAAATCATTTATAAAGAGAATTTGATATGGACATATACCAATTGATGTTTTAAGGAAGTTTGATAATCACACAGTACATCATCTAACATTAAGGACAAATTATTCCATGATTTTTTTGAAAGTCTTATTGAAGATTTATTTCAACTCCTTGTTAGATACTTTAGCTTATCCACTAGATAGTGGATGATAGGTCGTACCGATTTTTTTTTCATAGTTATACTTTTACATCAAATAATTTTTTTTAAAGGTTGGGGTTGAAGCCTATTTTATTATTTAAAGAAAAGCAAAGACCTCTTTTAACTGGGTAGAGGGAGACACATTATATATCTCGAAGGCCCAGTGGGAATTTAGCCCATTACATGGCTTGTAGGCCCAAATGTTTAGCCCAAGGCCCATTCTGTGAATAGTAATACTATAGTACTCAACCTTCTATAGTACTGTACAGTATCCTCCGCTGCTACAATACCCTATCATCGCTACAATGAACTGCCGCCGCTACAGTGCCCGTCATTTCTACAATGTCACTGCTGTTATAGTACGCTACAGTACTACTACAATACCTACACCCAATACGTTTTGAACCCCCATTTTCAGGTAAGATTACAAGGTACTTACCACTAAGGCAAACCCCAAATACATTTACATAAAATAATTGATCTTATAGTTCTTAAATTGAATCCAGTTGTTAGTAATGAAAGCCTTTAGTACCCAAAACCTAGAAAATATGTTTTTTACAAACATTATCACACTTCATGATTGGTTATTTAGAATATATGTTTCCTCAACCAACTTTGAAACATTATCAATCACTAATAAAATATATTAATTTCTATATAAGGAAGTAGAAGGGACCATGAAGTCCATTCCCAAACATTAAATATTTCGAATTCTAAAATTCCATTCCTGGGAAGCTCTTTTTTCTTTCCCAAATTACTTGTCTTTGGCATGTTTCACATCCTAAAACTATACTTCAAGAATTTTTAAATACTTTAGGCTAGTAGAAACCAAATTGTAGGACCATTTGAGAAGTTCTATCAATACCACGATTTCCAACCCATGAATATGAATAAAAACTCTCCAGAATAGGTAGTATGTTTTCTTTAAGAACACATCTCCACACTATTCCATTAGAAAACCTTTTAAAAAATAGAGGATCATTCCAGAAAAAGTACTTAAGCTCTGAGATAAAATTCTTTATTTGTTTGTGATAAAATTATATAGGTATAATTACAATAGTATGAAAGTAACCCAAGTTATAAAATCATGGATTTCTACTTTAAAAATCTGGGAAAATCTTTTCATATAGAAAAGAATAGTTTTTCTCCTTTGGGTCTTAATTTAGGGTTATGGGAAGTCTGGAAAATGATAATCCTTGAGATTTTCAGCCCCATGTTTATCTTTGATAACTAGGATGAACTATTGAAGAATTAAAACCCATCTCCTAAAGTGAGGTTCAAATTATTTCATAGAAAACATATTTTTAAGGTCTAAATGATCCACACAAACAATGATTTTTTACCCAATCAGATATTTCCTGAACATTTAGAAAGAAAAAAAAACCACTTCTAAGAGCTTCTTCATTATGGTGTAACACCTTTGATCCTTATCCACTATTATTCAATAATAATAGATAATATTGAACTTTTTTATTTCATATTCCCTAAAATAGCTCCCATGACAATGCCCCTAGCATCACACATGATTTCTAAAGGGAGGTCCCATGCCATGGAAATGATAGTGGGTAAAGATTTGATATTTTCCTTAAGAAAATTAAAATATTACAAATAATTATCATCAAATATAAATGGTGTTACCTTAAAAATAAGTGAATAAAGTGGTTTAGTTATATGATTAAAATCTTCGAGGAATATCTTGAAAAAATTATCATGTTCAAAAATGATTATAATACCCTAGAATTATTCATGTGGTGGAAGCTTTTGAATTACATTAATTTTAGTAGTATCAACCTCTAGTTCATTCTTGGAAACCTTGTGAACTAATAAAATTCCCTCAGTTATCATGAACTAAAATTTCTCCAAATTCAATAAAAGGTTTGTCTCCTCACATATTTGTATATTGGAATCTAAATGTTTTAAACAATTTTCAAAATCAGAACCCACTATAGAGAATTCATCCATGAACACTTCGAATAATATCTCAATAATATTTGAAAAAATGGCCATCATATAATGTTGAAAAGTAGCTATAACACTACAAAAAAGGCATTCATCTATAAGAAAAATCCCCAAATGGATAGGTAAAAGTGGTTTTCTATAGGTGCTCATGGGAAATAGGAATATAATCATAATCACATAAATCATCTGAAAATCCAAAAAAGATCTCCCAACCAACCTCTCAAACATTTGGTCTGAAAAGGCATTGAATAATGGATTTTTCTAGTAGAAGTGTTATTTTTTCTATAGTTAATGAAGACCCTCCATTTTTTCACCATTCGAATTTGAATCTATTCATTCTTCTCATTGGTGATCACCTGAACCACTCTTCCTAGGGACCACCTGAATAGGACTTACCCATGGGATGTTTGAAATGGGAAATATGATTCCATCATCAATGAGCCAAATAACTTCTTCTTGAACAAACTCTCTCATATTAGGGTCGAGTTTATCTAAGCTTCCACCCTTGGTCGACATACAAATTCTAGGGGAATTTTCTTAATGAAGAATGATGAACATACATATTTGATATTAGTAATAGACTATACAATAATAGATTTAAATATTATCAGAATATTATACAGTTTATCCTCTTAACAACACAATAATTAAGAAGAAATGATGATTGGAAACATTGATTCTTCTCTCAAATAACCATACTTCACATGAACTAGCAGGGGATTGAGCATAATGGTGGGAAGAACTTAGCTTGAGGGAAGACACTTGGGTTTGATAGATCCAAGTTACTCATGTTGTCTCTTAGAAAATTAAGTGTAGAAAGCTTATTATTCACCACTTATAGTGGCATACAAGTACTCTTAGTATGTAGGTTCTTCAAGCATGGTCAAAATACGCTCTTTAAAAAATTAACATATCTGACCCAAGAATTCATCTCCAAATTCATAAAACAGATCCCTTTACTTGGATGAACTAATCCCCATGTATTTTTCTATTGGTAACTTGAGAGTATTAGGGATTTATTTAATAATCCTTAAAAAATGTCGTCCACCACATCTATACATTCATCACCATAAAGAAGCTCATTTCTCAAAATTATATGGTTATAGGGTTGTTCTTTAATCTTTTTAAAAAGATTAAATTACTCCATATTTTCAATAAGGTTGATTTTTTCTCTATTAAAACATTAATACACACCTAGTGGCTTTAAAGGTCCTTCTATGAATAATATGGGCCTCTAAGTCACACTCCATATTCAAAATGATAAAATTGGATTCAAAAAGTGGTTTCCCACTGTAACTAGAAATTCATATACCCTTCCAATTGTGTGGGTACTGGAATGATCTAAAAGATAAAAAACAACTTCTGTAGGTTTTGGGAATCCTAATTCCAATTTTTGGAACATGTATAAAGAAATAAAATTTATACATTCACTAATATCGCACAAAAAATTAAATTGGGTAACCCAATCACCAAAAGTGAAAGGAACGATGAAACTCCATGGATCCTGATGCTTGGTAGGTACTCTATTATGTAAGATGCACTACACTCCTTTGTGAATTTATAATTAGGAAAATATTCCAAGTTTTTCTTACTTGAAAAAATTTCATTGAGAGATTTCAGATAGGAATGGATTTGAATGAGATCCCCATGAAAAGGAATATAAATTTTTTGTTTCTTAATAATCAATAGAAATTTGAATAGTTTAGAATCATAATTTTCCATATTTATCCTTTGAGGTAAGTGAAATAATGTGAAAAATACCCTCCCTATTATAGGAAACCCCTTA
Organism: Viscum album; assembly: GCA_963277665.1. Taxonomy (NCBI): domain Eukaryota; kingdom Viridiplantae; phylum Streptophyta; class Magnoliopsida; order Santalales; family Viscaceae; genus Viscum; species Viscum album. Next base: position 191,800,120 of record OY728137.1, on the reverse strand, counting down.
GCTTATTCTGAAATATTTTTCTTTCCTAGAGTACCCTAGGTTTTTAATTCTTCCTACAGTAATTTTTAGTAGGAAAAATAGTCCTTAACTGACTTTTGGTATAACTATTTGAATTTACATATTTTTTATCTTCCAAAGTGTGTTCTATAGATTCAATATAATTTTATGGAGGTTATATTTGAGGTCTTTTTAACTTCATCAAGAGTCTGGAGACAACTCTTTGTGGTGACTATCATGTAATTCCCTTTAGGATATGACTTAGTGGTGTTTAGAAGCATCACTTTGTTTCTAAAAACTACATTTTTTTACTAATTTTACATATTGAAAATCTATATTTTTAAACCTATATTATTTATATGGATTATCAAAATCACTTGTATAATTTTTTATCATCATACCTACCCATCATCTATTAGAACATTCATTTTACTTCTTCTTGTAAACTCGATGGCTTATCACTTCATTGAGTTCAGAATTGTTGTATATTCTATTGGGAAAAGGGGGGAAAATAGATCTCAACACTCGCTAATCCCTACAAGATTAGTGGGAAAGGTTTTTGTATACTTGTATGTAGTTAGTAATGAAAGTATCATATCTAAAATAAATCATAGTGATAATACCAACAAATTTATCATTTTCATGGACTTGGGTAGGAATATCAATGTTTGGGCAGCAAGACTATGAATGGAAAAACATACCACATTAAAGAAACTATTCCATAAGAGTGTGCTGATCATTTTCATTGTAATAATTAGAATATTTTGTTTCATCATGGTGAGTGGGAGTAGTTTCTTTCCTCATAATGTACCTCCTTCTAGTACACTTTTTCTATGAATTCTAGGCCAAATTGTAAAAATTTGTTTCATCTCTTCAACCGTTTTATCAGAGAAATATCCTCCAAATAACTGACCCACTAGGGTTTTATGGTAAAGTGTGAGAATAATATAAAATTTATTCATAATAAATTTTTGTATACATTTTTGTTTAGAAAACTATCTAATTATCATTTTGAACTTATCCGAAACTTCAAATAACAATTTAATTTTACCTTGTAAGAAATAAGTTATTTTATATCAAATTTCAGAAATAATTATCCTTGGGGGTATAACTATATGATAAAGGCATTATATAGTTTTCCCATGTATCAAATATGTATTCATACATTAGTTAGAACAAAAATTATTCATTTCCATTCATGGAAATTTGAAAACAAATCTCAATTTCAATTCCTCCTCACTTAATACTCTAAGTGGAAACGGGTGCACAATTTCATAGAAATCCCTGATGAAGTCTAGTGAATACTCATTGGGTAATCCATGATAGGATATTAGTATAGATAGGTGGGATTAAATAATATTATTGTTCCTAGATCTTGAATTTTTATTAATTCATGATGGATTATTTGACATTATAGGCACCTAAATCTCCATAAGCTTCACTCTATCCATTTTTAAATTTCCAATTGGTAGAGGGTTGAAATTTGTGACCTAGTTGGAAATTTTATTTTATTGATTGATCAAGTTTTCCTCTTGATTTTACATAGTTTATTTCTTCTTAATTTTAAAATCATTCATATGTTTATTTATTTTTTGGATGAATTCTTCTAGGTTGTTAGATGATGAATGAGTTTTCATTCACTCCTTTTTGAAAACTACAAAAAATTTGTTCTTAAAAAAACTTCGTAGTATGTGCCATTACCTAGCAACAACACCATAAATTTTCCACATTTCCTAGGTGATCACTAGACTCAGGATAAATTAAATATTTATAAACCCTACTTAAGACTAGTGTAGAGATGACTAAAGGTCAATCCATAGGGAAGGACTTACATAAAAAGTTTTTTGTGTGAGATCATGTAAAATGGAAGTAAAAAAATATAAAATAATTAATAAGAAAGTAATTGTGACTGTAATCATGCTGATGAGGTTGATCAAATTAAGGATGGGGGATAGAAGATTGTAAAAGGTTGAAAAATTAGGGAATGAAGAGAGAAAATAGAGAGATGGAGAAGATAAAGAAATTCAGTAGATTGAATAGAGGAAGTTGGTTTTATAGCTAGATTATTTTTAAATATTATTATTTTTTTATCTTTACTCAAGGTCAATCGCTATTGGACCTGGAAAAATTGGCAGGCTAATTCTCTCGAATGACCATCCTATAGGTGAAAATAGCCCTCTATTTTTCAAATAAATACACATTTACCAACTTATTGAGGAAAAAATATGATATAACCTTGTGTGGTACATCCTCCAATCAGATGTGGTTTTATAAGAAGAGTTAATAATGGAAGAAATAATTGAAACATCTCTCACTATGTTTAGATAGATGAAGGTAATAAATTACTCACTCAGTGAAGAAGGGTTAGAATCCCGCATCTCCAAACACTTGAGTAAGGTAAATGTGAATACTTGATCAACCTCATTCCCTAATTCTTGTTTATTCAAAAACCATAACATAAATATTTAATATATGTGAAAATATATTGTGGAAAATAGTAGACAAAAGAAAACAAATACAACATGAAACCCCCTATAAGGGCTTCAAAACAATAGTAGGGATGTGCATCTCGCTCTACCTCTCCCTCAATCACCTGGTTTACTTTTTGTCACTATGATTCTCCCTTAGTCCTTATATATCTTCCACCATATCTCCCTAAAAAACTGAATACAAATTTTCCATAATAAATCTCTGACAACAACCGTTGATTGGAAAAAGTACACCTACTATACTCCTCTGTTTCAGTCGTAAAATTTTAAGTGTGGATGAACCTCCTATTAGCCTCCACATACAAGTTCAGATGGTATAAATTCTAGTTTTCTAGAATAAATGACTCCCTCTTGTGTATTCAATTGGCCCCATGTTCATAATTTTATCAATGTAGTCATTTTGAACTAAATAAATTAATTTATCATGTATGTATTTTCCCATGTAGTCATTTTAGTCAATATAGATGAATGGTTGACAAATCCATTTATCCACATAGCTAACTCCCTTAATGTATAAAATTGGAATATGTACATGATTTCCCACATATGATATTTGGTTCACATAGATGATTGTATATACATATTTGAATATTGATGTATGCATATCTATAATGTATCTAAATCATCACCTAACAAATGTTTTGACATATCTAAATAATGACATAAGTGTATATTCTACAAATAAAAATCATCTAATATACAATTATATTAATGTATGTGATTACCCACATAGATATATTATTCATGTATTTGATTGGTTAATGTCAACTAAAGATTTAATAGGCTCTTCCCATAATCGAATTTGAAAATATGAGTGACAGAGGCACTACATGTCAAAAAAGGATGACCTATTGCATGCTCTGGCTCGGCTTGGAATAAAATATCACACCCCACGTGATCTTTTATAAAATGAGGACTCTCAAATATTCAATAAAATATTGCATGGAATCCATGGGAGCATAATCATTAAGAATTATAAAGATATGTGCATCCATATTCTTTGGCAGTGGTTTAGATTGAGTTTTAGTGCATTTGAGTGGAGACTTTGGAGTTTATAACATGAAATAATGGACAAGGCTTCATATGAAATGGATGGTATTATATTCAAATCCCTTGGAATCTAATAATTTTTTTTCACATTAGATGGAAATTCACATATAGTTATAGGTAGCAAAACCTCTCCCCCTCAGTTGTCGTAGGCCCCACACAATTGTCTATGACAGTAGCATGGATCCTATTCTGATGATCATCTACTAACAAGAAGTGTAGATACTTTTAGTACCTTTTTGTGTTATTATACAAGGTATTTTCTCACTCCTTAGTTTTAGTAAAAGTAAAATAGAGATTTGATATTATTAAATCTCTCAATTAGGCTCACCCAGTAGTTTATAGATTAATAATACATAAAAAATAATTGAAAACCACTTAAACAACTCAAAAAAAAGTAAATTCAATAGAAAAAATTAATAAGAACCAAAATATTTAATTTTTTACGGATTAAATTATTCTTAATTATAAGATTTATTATTCATTAAAAACTCATTTAAATAATAGAAATAAATATAGAAAAGTGTGATAAAATTGTGTCACATCAGACAGTTATCTAACTTTGAATACTAGGCTCAAGTGAACTACATTAGCCCATATAAATCCTTTATCATCTTACACACCATAGTTATAAATATTTATTTAATAATACAGTTAATTTTTCTATATAAAATTATAATTCTTGTTCTCTATTTGATAAGGAATATTTCACATCTATTCGATAAATTTCATACTTACTATGAGCTACAACAGGTAGAAACATCCTAATGGATTCATGTCTAGAAAAAAAATTAATGGTCTATTTAAAATGAGATACTTTATATTATGAATATAATTTTCATACAATTCTAAAATTTTTCAATGAAACTTTACCTTTATCATTAATCTTATTTTTGACAAACCACTTTTTCCCAATAACATTTTTCACTTTTAGTATATGGAAAAGATCCCAAGTGGAATCCCTCTCAATCTGAATCAGCTCACCATTAATAGAACCAACCTATTATTTTTTAAAAAATTCTCAATAACTAAATGTTCTTTAATTTGAGTGATAAAAGTAATTTAGTTTTTTATTTTTATCCTTATTTTAGTTATTTAATGAGAATCATTATCTCCCATTATATTATCTTCTTTAACATGCTTATTTAGCATCTGATATTTTAGTTTTCAACCTCAGTAGCCTATTTTTTAACACTTTTCTAATCATAATAAATATTAGCTACCTTTGGATCATTATTAGTTAGTTTCTCAAAATTTATCTTTGTGAAACACTCACTATATTAAATAGAATAATAAAAAACTACTTTAATTAGATCATTTACTTCATGTTTATTTTTAGTGGACTTTACATCATAATAGTCCTCCATCTTATGAAGTATCTTTTTCTATAAGATAAAGTGTTTTTCATTGGAAAATTATCCTATAATGTTACATTATATATATTTATAATTAAACATTACATGATTTAGGTTTTTAATCTAAAAACACACGGACTTCCAAAAATTCTAAATTACTTATGTAAAAAACTAACCTAGACCAACTAGATAAGAAACCCTAGATTATCTACCACAAGGTAAGATATTAAAAGAACAACAAGTCTCATGTACTACTGAATAAATATCAATGTAAAATTCGGATGAAATAAATACATATCCATGATACAAACAAGTCAATCAAAATAGGAAAAACCATAAAGATAAAGTAGACCATACTAAATAAGTCTCTACGTGACCATCTGTCACCACTATACCATCTCACTACGAATATGAAAAATGAAATGAGAACTTGACATGCTACAATAAGTGATTACTTTTACATGAGTCTAATAATTTTTTTTATAAAACCTACAAAAGGTAAAAGTAGAGTGTGAGAATATATCTTAGTAGGGTGAAACCAAAGAATATATAAAAGTTATAATATCACGAATGCAGACTTTCTAAGAGTGAAAAAAATCTAGTTTATAAATCACTTTTTTAAATAAAACCATTTTGTAAAAAATATTTCATTTTTGATAAATTCATACCATATTCTCCAAATCCATTTATCTGTTAAGTATAAAAATAGCAGGTAAGCATAGGAAAATCCAACCATGAATGCACCATAAGATAAAACCAAACATGGATGCACCATAAGATAATAATTTGGGAAAATATACATAACTAAACCATCATGTGATAAAACAGGTATAAATGATAGATAACACCATTAGGGATATAACCTAGGGGATTTCATACTAGACATAATATAATCATAAATCATGCGTATGTTTGTTCTAATATATATTGAGTACTACCACAACCTACAATATCACAAAATCACTAGTGGCGTTTGACCTACTAAAGTTATATGTCCATTTCTAAATTCAACCATGGTTCCTAATGTACTAATTATTTCAAAAATATTTCAAAATACATGATCACTTTTAATAAAAATGTTTCATATCAATGAAAATATGTTTTTAAATAAAAAATCCATTTTAAAACATGTGTCATTTCCAAAAAAATCCATTCAAATGTCTAAACATATATTTTCATTCAATAACCCAAGAAAATCGACAAGGACATATATAAATTAAGTAATTAAAACCACTTTCAAAATACCCATACCTAAAGAATGATGTAAAACTATACGCATTCGACAATGGAGATTTGAAACCAATAAATCAGCCTTAAAAAAAGTCATGAAATAAAAATATAAAGGATCAATATGAAATACCAACCAATCATAATATAAACCATAAATGCAGCCAATGCCACTGACACAACAAGAGGCAATAAAAAAGAAGAAATACCACATAGTAGGGATATGTGACACAATCTCAATGAGAGTCAAACACTGAATGTAGTGATTTCAAAAGAGAAATGTCACCCAAAATTTCCCTAAATCGTGAGAATGTGGACTATTCACCAGATTGAAAAAAATGATATGTGTTAAACATTCTTAACACCAATGAACAAGAATAATTAATATTGTGACCCCCTTTCTTAATGTCAATCCCTTAAATTTCAAGTAAGATGAAAAATTAATTTCCCTGGGTAAAATTAAATCCATATATTCCCATTCATGACATATAGTGGTTTCACAACATGTAGTTTTATATGCTCTGAACATGACTCATGACATCTTACCTACATCAGTTTCATGGCATGTTACCCATTCGTGATTCGAACATGTCTTGAAAGTAGTTATTAGTCTAGTTTTCTATAGAAAATATCTAATCTAAATCATTATTCTCTTCAAATCCAAGGATAAACCTCTATGTCAAATTACACATTTATTCCTAGAATATATTTATTCAAACAAGCATACAAGCCTAAACTTTAGGTCATTTTCCTCAAAAAAGGATCTCTATAGCCTAAAAATGCATAATCCACCCAAATAAAAATGAATAACCAAACAAAATCCAAATCATACTTGAATGAATTTAATAGGTTGTTATAATATCCCCACCATAAATAAGTTTTATCCCCAAAAAATTTTCAAGATCCTGGATTCATAAATATTTAAAACCATTTATACCTCAAGAAAAATCCCCACACTCACATCTAATGGATATCCCTTCCACACTATCATAGTACATAGACCAAAGGATTCATTTTTTCCATGTAACACCTACTCTTGGAAATCCATAATTTGAACTAGTTTTTTAACTATAGTGGTGTTGGTCTCAAGATCAAAATCATCCCATTCAATCACATGAGAAGGATTCAGTCGGTACAACCTCATCTGGAAAAAATGAAACAAATTGGGGATAGAAGTAAAATGTGATGGTGAGTCCAAAAGATATTCCACCTTTCCAAGTCTTCCAATTATCTTAATGGAGACCATAATCCTCGGTGCCAACTTACCTTGATCTCCCAAATGATGTTGTCCAAATAAAGATGAAACTATGAAAAAAACCCAAACACCAACCTCAAACTCCAAAAAGTGATGAATATTGTATGTAAAAGATTTCTAGTGACTATGTGTAGTGGCCAACCACTTCTTGATCAATTTCACCCTTTCCATCATCTCCTAAAAAGAATTAGTGCATCCAAGGATGAATCTCTGAACTCTTCCCCAACAAAAGAGAGATCTAAATGGATTCTAAAACAAATCACCAAAATGACACATTTTTTTGAGGATTGATAACTATTGTTATAGGAAAATGCAACAAAAGGAAAATGATTTCACCAAGAACCACTTAATACAAGAATACAAGCATGAAGCATATCCTCATGAACATGAATATCATTCTATTGCTATCCATCTATCTACATATGATATGGAATGGTCAATTTCAACTGGGAATACATATTTCAATATTATATCACTATGAGTGAAAATATTCCTCAAGAACTTATGATTAGAATATAATGTAAACCACTCCCCAAAGAGGTTGTGATTCCATGTTTATAGTGTATCCATAACTTCTTCTCGCTCATGATTGTGGGTAGTTTAGTTCATATCATGAGGGAGTTACTGGAGAGATTAATAGGCTACCACCTATCTCCCTTACATCAAGAAATACACCAGACTTGTTCTAGGAGAATTGAAGAAAACATCATAAACCAAAACTAGTTCTGGAAGAATCAAAACTTGAGTTGAAGGAAACACCACCTTCAGTTCCTTAAATATCTCTAAAATTTGTTTCTATACTCAAAAATTACACCCTTATGGGTTAAAGTTTTCACCATATTTTCATGTTTGGAGAAGTACTAAACTAACCACCAGTAATAAACAATCAACTCCAAGAAGATTCAGAACTTAAACACATTTTAGAGATTCTCCTTGGAAAAAACTTCAAGTACTATTTTAGGATCCACTATGATTTTCCTCTCAAATATAAAATCCCTAGAAAATTTACTTCGTGAATACAAAATTCACATTTGGAAATATTACAATACAATCAATGTTCCATCATGGTTTTAATAATGATATATAAATGGCTCGTGTGATTATATTATGACTTGGGGTAAACAAAAACATCATCCATGAGAAAAACAATAAATGGGTATAAGAACTGATGAAATATCTAATTTATCAAATCCATAAATACAAAATAATAATTAGTGACACTAAATTTCATAAAAAAGCTCTAAATTCACATACCAGATACTAAATGAAATCTTAGGTATGTCCTCTTCTCAGACTCTCAAATGGTGGTTCCCTAACAAAACATTAATTTTTTTAAAACAAATATCCCCTATTAGTTGATCAAAGAGATCATAAATCTTGAGAAGGAGATATCTATTCTTGATAGTCACCTGATTTAACATTAGATATTCAATACAAATTATGAGGCTCACGTCAGACTTCTTAGCAAAGTGGATTGGCGATGCCTATGATAATATGCTAGGTTGAATAAATACCTTCTCCTAAAGATCTATAATATGGAACATAAGCTCTAAAACCAAGATGACACCATATGATAAGATGGAATGAAAATGGACATCGTACTGGGCAGTAGGTCTATGGTAAACTTGACACCTCTCTCTGGTGGTAAACTAGAAAAATACTCTGGAAAGTCCTCGGGGCACACAAACACCACTTCCGGAAGTGTACTAGTCAAAAAAGTATCAACATAATATAGGAACAATTCAAACAACTGACATGAGATCACCCTATTGTATAGAACAATAGGCCCCACTCTCATAGACAAAGAATCTCACTCACCCAAAAAGACATGAGTGATTCCATAAAAAAACAAGAACAAAAATAGATAGTATTAAAAATAAATCTGAGAATTAACATTTTCCATCCAATCTATACTAATAATCTGCGTGAAGATATCAGGATCAAGCACCAGAAAGTAACACTCTACCTCATGTTCTTCTATCATCACTTGACATATAGGAACATTAATCCTTGCTCAGACATATTTTCTAAAGTGGTGGAAAGATCCACCAAGAATGGAATAAGATCTAAATTAAATCCCAACACATCTACAAAATTTTAAGATAAAAAATAATGATTATAATCTATATCAAAAAAGCTATCTCTATAGGAGATGAAATAGACATCGTGCCTCTAACTATAGTTGGACTTACTTTTGATTCCTTTGGTGAATACTCCACCACATAAAGAAATAATGTCTCAGATCCTCTAGGAGTTATATTTTCCACATTAACATCCCCCTTAGCATTAGTATAATACCCACCTCCCTGGAATAATTGGTAAAATCCTAGGAAACCATAGTAGTAGTGGATCCAACCTTACTACCACTGGAAATCCTTTTACAAAGATGAATTTGATGTCTAGATTGTCTACAATGATGAAAAGTATCGGGAGCCTCAACAAAATTAGATTTGGTATGACTAAGCATTCTAAAATGATAGAAACCAACATATTTTTCTCATATAAATTCTCTGAAATAGGTCTTGAGGAAAACTGGCTACACTTTCACTTCCATTTCTGGCCAGAATATACACATTGTCTAATTAAAATACCAACAATAGCACCTCCCAAAACTATTTTTCTAGCTATGTCAGAATCTTTCAAAGAATCCTTATTGAATACCTCTCAAAATTTTTAACGGTACATAAAAATTAGAATTTACTGAATATCATCCCTCAGCCCCAGCTAAATCTTCTAAGCCATCAGGTGATCATTAGTTACTAGCTATGATCCCAAGTAAACCAACTTAGAAAAATAGGTAGAATAATCTAGATTGGTGCACTCTACTTTATCTAAGGTCAAACTATCCTAGGTCTTTACTCGTCATAATTTATCAAGATAAAACTATTAGTTAAATATTTTATTAAAATTACCCTAGTGAAATCCTCCTATAATTTATCTTGCACAATAGAGGAACACCATCTCATTCCTAGTCCCTCAAGAACATACGTGGAAAACCCACCTTAGAGTCCTCATGAGTCTTTAGAATGTTGAATATCCTATCAATCCAATAAATCCATTCTTTAGATTCCTAGGGTCCTTTGTCACCAATGATGATAGGTGGATGCTAATTAGTAAATTCTAAGCTACGATCCACTTCCCATATTGGGTTCCCAACACCCATTTGACCTTGATTTTGAATAGCACAGAATACAAATTCCACCTTAGAAGAGTCCACCAGAGGGTTCACCTATATAACCTATCTGATGGCTCCCTCAGTTGGATTTTTTAGAGATATTATAGGAGGAATTTTATAATAATCACAATCCAAAAACCAATCATCATCATCATGAAAATTTTTATTCAAAGAAAAGTAATAGAATACACCAGGGCCATAAAAGTAGGCCGATTGAAACATGCCTAAGAGTGTCAAAAAAGGTAGAGACTGAGGGAATATCCTATAAGAATATTGATACCCATTGGTTTCAGACTTTGAGGGCTGTGAAAAATAAGGACCTCTAGTTCAGAACTATCAAGTGAGGCTAGATAATATGTAGCTTTATTTCTCTCTCTCCAGGTATGGGACACTTGGGTGTTGATTCCAAGGATACCATAGCACTTTTGAATGACATACTAAATAGACAAAGGAAAAATTATGTGGCCTTGAAGTGTGTTATAAATGATCATGGATTCAGTTTCCAACTCAAAAAGTTCCAAAACCATTTGGTTGCACACATGGAGACCAGCCAACATTGTCTTTGCCTCTATGAGGAGTGAGGTGCCATGACCCAACCGGGTAGAAAAGACTAGGATGACCGATCCGTTGAAATCACGAATGAGACCCCCACTATGATTGATGCCCACTACACAAAAACCATCAATGTTTATTTTGAAGCCATGATGGGGGGGGGGGGTCCATCGAACCCATTTACAAATGGAAGATTTGGTGAGAGGGGGGGGATTATTCAAGGTAGTAAAAAACCGATAAAGGGTGGGAGCCTCCCTCCAGGTGCTGAGAACCCATACCTTATCAAGGATCAGACTTTTAGTTCTCAAAAATATTGTGCATTCATATGAGGCCACACATTCATGAAGATACCCCTTCCATGCCTGCCACAAGTTCCAGAACCCTCCGTGCAACACTAGAGATTTCACTCTTCTCTCTAGGCCCTCAACGCCCGAGCCATGGAACCAACAGGACTGGAAGGATTGGTCTGCCATGGCTGGAATAGAAAAAAGAGTGAAATAACAAAAAAAACTTCCAAACATCTTTCACACAATCTCTCTCGAAGAACAAATGATCTGAGGTTTGCTCCTTGCACCACTTACAATAAATGCCTTTGGAGGCCATGCTCACCCCGCACCGCTTGATATTGTCATATGTAGGAATTTCTCTATGATGAATTCTCCAAGTGAGGAAGTTGAACATTGTTGGCATGGACCAATCCCATAGAACTTCACTCCACACATCCTCAAATTATTGCTTAAAAAACACACGACTATAATATTTGGACGTGAAGAAGCTTGAAAAATATAGGGTGAACACATAGCGATCAGATGCTATAGTCAGCTCGATGAGGTGGAACAGATCCTTCCAGTTCAAGTAAAGAACATCATTAATGAAAGGCAGATGATTGATGGAATCCTCAAAAGAAATATTGCTGATAGGGAAACCCGGGTAACCAATGGCCTCCCCACTCCAGTTTTCATGCAAGAAAGAGGCATCCCATGTTCTTATGATCCATTGAGCATGAGGTCTGAGAGAGTTCAGCGGAGGACTTATCTCACACTAAAGGTGGAAAGCATGCCTGTCACTGAAAACCCTATTCTCAACGTAACATGAATTCATGGTCAGTCCCCATAACATCCGCTTCTCTAGCACTTCCCATACCATTTTTGCATGCTTTCAAGTTAGGGAATCACTAATATTTCAAATGTTAATACCACCTTCACTGACGGGCCTCTACATCTTATGCCATGAAACCCAATGCCTTTTGCCCTCATTTTTGGGGTCCCAAATGAAACTATCAATGATCATATCCATGTTGTAAAAAACCCCCTTAGGGACCTTAATAGCTGAGAGAGCATGAATCGGGGTATCTAGAAGAATGTTGTTCACCAAGGCAATCCTGCCTCCAAAGGACAAGTAACGTATCTTCCAGTTAAGAACCCTCTTCGTGATTCTACAAACTCTGGAATCAAAATTGAAAATTCACAAAGGCCTCAATGATTTTTGGGCTCCCATATACAACATGGGAAGATTACCTTTGTGAATGCCCATAATAAGAATCATGTTAAGGATACTCATACCAGATCATGTGTTAGAGATATAGAAATTAATCTTACTCTTGTTGATCATCTGATCGCTCCAAAGAAAATACGCCTCCAATACTCTATTCAGGCCTCACACAGACATGTTGGATGCATTGATGAAAATGATGGAGTCATCTACAAACAAAAGGTGAGACATAAAGGGGAAGCGTATCCTTCTATGAAATGGAAGGATCATTCCACTATAAAGGTTTTAGTGAATGAGCCAGCTGAAAACTTCTTGAGTGATAATAAAGATACTTGGTGAGATTGGGTCTCCTTGATGAATCCCACATGTTGCTTTGAAGAAGAAAACATTTTTCCCATGAAAGAGATCGACAACCAATATGAACTAAATAAACGAAAGGAGATATCGCTGTTCCATGGAGAGAGGCCCATACCTGAAAGAATTTTTTTATGAAGATAAACTCTACTCCATATCAATTCTTCAAAATAACATGAATTTGAAAAAATGATTAATTATTCAAACCAAGAATTAACAAAAATAAAATAATGTCCATTAAATAAACCCTTTTCTCAATTTATTCAAATGACATCAACCACCAAGTATCAATCATGAAAAAACCCCTATCCAACTATGGTAACTAAAATTCATACTATAAATGAGCTAGAAAACCCCCTTTTCTGCATTTACAATCAAAAATTTGATGATCCTAAATCTAGTGTACCAAAACATTGAACCAAACCCTAGTATTGTCAAAAATACCCCAGGCTTGAAATTACCCTAGATACAAATTTTTAATGTACCAACCAAGGTCAACTAGACAATAAACCTTGAATGGTTTTCCATGTGATGAGATACAGAAAAGAACCGCAAGTCTTATGTATAATTGGAGAAACATCAATGTACAATGTGAAATAAAGGTATATATATCCCTAAAAAATAAAATTAAAAAGAAATATAACAAAATAGAAATATAAATCATACCATAATAACCAAGTATCTATGCGACCATCCATCACCCACAAACCATCAAACTATTAAGGTGATGAATCATAAGGAAACCAACATGCTACCTGATTCCATTCTCTTTACCTATGTACTTCAAAAAAAGGAATAAAACCACCCAAATTATAAATTAGGGTATGAGAACATATCCTCATAGGATACTACCAATGAATCTATCCATGTTTTATTATAAATAATGAATAATATTTAGCTTTGAAACAAAATCTAATTCAAAAATAATTTACATAAATGACACCATTCTGTAAACATTCCTTTATTTCCCAAAAATACATTCCATATTTACCATATCAAGGAATATGTCAAATACAAAATATTGAAGGTAATTATAGTAAAAAACATGGATTCACTGTAAGATAAAACAAACCAAGGATGAACCATAAGATAAGCATGTAGGAAAATATCTATAAACAAATCTGTCATCCAAAAAACCATGTATAAATAAAAAATAACCCCATTTGGTATCTATCCTATGGAAATAAGTAATGGACATAAAATAACCCTAAACCAATCATATGTTGGTTCCAACCGATATTGAGAACTTCATTAGTCTTTCAATATCAAAAAGAACTCTAGTGGTGTTACACACACTTAAGTGACATATCTTTTTACCAATGCACCCATTGTTCTCAATGTAAATTTTTTGTCGAAACCATTTCAAAATCCAAGATCACATTTAATAAAAACTTTTTATATAAAAAAATAATTTTTAAAGAGAATTACGTTTAAAAACACTAATCATTTGCAATAAATCCATTAAAATGTCAAAACATTCATTTTCATGCAATAACCCAAAAAATTTACAAGAACATATATAAATTAAATATTGGAACCATTTTCATAGATATATGTACTTAAATAATGATGGAAAAATATCCACCTTTGACAATTGGGATTTGAAACCAACTAATTTTTCTTCAAAAGACACAGAATGAAAGAAAACTATAAAGGATCGATAGAAAACACCAACCGATCACAATATAAATATAAAATGATGCCAATAATGATTCCATGACTATAAAAAATAAATAAATTGAAATAAAACTTACCAAGGATAAGAGACACAACTAATACTTGGAAAAATTATAAATATAGTGATCTGAAAGGAGGGAGATCACCCAAAATCAACCTAAATCATAAGAGGGAGGCATGATCACTTGATAAAAAAAATGGTTTATTCATGTATAATTCTTAAAAAAATTGAAACCAAATAAATAACATTGGAAACCCCTTTTGCAGTGTGAATTCCATGAATTTAAAGTAAACCAAAAAAGGGGTTTCCATAGGTTTAGTTAAAAAATGATCGACCCATTCATGACATGTAATGGTTTCAAAACTTGTAATTTTTAAAGCTCTGAATAGTGATCAATACATATTCCATTAAATAGGTTCACATAATGTAACACATTCAAGATCGTATTGTTTCTAGTATGTAGCAATGAGTATAGTTTTTTGTAGAAAATATTCAAACCAGATCTTAAGATCATTGAAACCAAAGAACACCCACTAAATCCAATTACACATTTATACAAAGACTCCATTAATTCAAAAAATAATAAATCCCCAAACATTATTTCATTTCCCCCAACAAAGGTTCTCCATCCCCATGAATCCCACAATGCTCCCAAACAAAAATGGAAAACCAAAACAAGAGTCAAATCATACCTAAAGAAAGTTAACAGGGTGTTACAAGTTAATAATTGGATTAATTTTATAGCACATATCATAATAATTATTGTTTGAATTAGGCCATATTAAACAGGAATTTTTAATATTCATATCTCTTTATACAAATTCTTTCTAAAAAACGTTAATTGATTAAATTTAGAAATAATTATTTTACCCATCTCAAAAAGAATTATATTCTTTATTTCAATAAAATCATTCATCTGGAGAGTATAAAAATAATTAAATTGATGTTTAATCCCATTTTTAGTAAGTGAATATTCAAAATAATTCACAACAACTCCACTATACTATTAATTATCATTTTTTAATATAGACCCTTTACTCTCTTTCAACATTCATTCTAAGAAAAGTAAATATTTCCACTGTCTCTATTTTTTATTTATAAAAATCTCATTAATAATTGTTATAATTTTTTTAATGAATTTGATAATGTATATATTTATATAATTAGTTTGATGTCTCATTAGTGAATATAAATATGATTGAATCTATTTATTTGGCTTGGTAGGCTATATTTATACTCTTATTTTTCCATGTTCCATATTCCCCTTTTGGAAGGCTTTATAAACAATATATCTATCTCTTCCTATTTTGGGGTAGTTCTATTAAACAATTTTCACTTAATAGTTTACTAAAACATTTTTAACCAAAATTCCTAAGTCTTATTTTAGAATGATTATTATCTTATTTTATAATAAGGCAACATGAATTGATTGGATCATCAATCTAAAAATTAATACATGTTTTCTTTAGACATTAGTTATTATTCTTAGATATTTTATTTTCATTATGAGGAATGTGTTTCTTATATAAATAACATCATTTAATTCATCACAAATCTAACTCACACTTACTATGTCATTTTTATTCCCATCAACAAACATAACATCACTTGACTTCATCATTTGGGATCCAATCTCAACTATTCATATTCTTTTTATCCTTAGTAAAATTTCATTCCCAAAGGTAATAGTACCATCAATATGTTGTTTAATATTATTCAAGACAAAATTTTTTCCATTCTTATATGATGATAAACCATTATAAGTAATCCAATATTACTTCTATTGTGGTCTTTACAATCTACATTGAAAATAAGAGACCATTTGTCCTTATCTATTCAAAGATACTTCTTTTATCTAATATAATATTGAGTTTTTTTTCATGAAATCATGATCATGAATTCCTGAACATTGTTGCCTTATTTTACAAATAATCCAATAATTTATTCACAGAAATAAAATATTATTCAAAAGGGAAGCTCATATTGATTTTTTTTGTGGGTTGTATTTTTTAGAATTTCTCCTCACATTCACTAGATAGATCCCCATAAATTTATGCCTCCTATTGATCTGTAATAGTGACATATTATAACATAAAAATATTATTTATGTTTATTTCCTTCACATCACCTATAATTTCCTTTGAAAATTGATCTTCTATGAAATTATGGAATATATATTTGTACAATAGCTTATTATCTTGATATATTAATAGCCTAATATTTATTTTAATTTGTGAAGGCTTTAATTCTCATGATTTATTCAATTAACTTTGATGTAGATGTAACCTTATTAGAGTTTTTCTCAACCTAATCTTACAAAAATTTCCTTTTAGAACCATCATTTTTTGAAAAAATAGATAAAACACTTTTTATAAATCATAGACTTAGTTTTAACCTAATATTATATATAGTATTTATAATAAGGTTGTTATTATTATAACATAATTTTAAATACCCTTATCATATTTATATATAATTTTTATTATAATTTTCTATGATTTAATATACTTGGACTATATTATGTTTTATTCCTCATTATTTGTAATAATATTCATCTCAAATTCTTAAAATATTCTATCCTATTTCAAAAATTTTACCTTATGGAGTTTTATTTACCTAGTTAAATATTTATCTATTATTGTGAAGATAATTCTCCTTATTGTGAAAATAATTCAATTCTTTATTTCAATTCTCAACTGAATTTTTTAGGTATTTGGTTTCCTTATTGTGTTGAGTGTGATATCCAAGATACACTCCATGGTTAGTTTCATATGTGTGTTTCAAGTAGGTCATTTATCCTTATTTATCACTCTAGAACTTTATTCATGTTAGTTAAAATGATCCATAAAATTCCAAAAAAATAAGAATGTTTTATTCAGATTGAATACTTTTAGTGGAGTAGTATTCATTTTCTTTTATCATTATACACATTTGTTTTCTCTATTAAAATATTTTTTTTTCTCTAACTGGGTTTCTAAAAATCATTAAAAAAGCTTCCCCATTTATTACATTAGGGGTATTATTCATTTTCATTGTAAGAACCTGGGTTTTCACTTTGGTATGGATCCTTTAATTTTCGGTCTAAATATTTACTTTGGACCTAATATGGATGCCTAACGAGTTAGTAAAGGTTATGAGGGTGTCTGGGGATTGTTCACATCTCAGAACCCTTATTTTTAGGGAAAACAACCTTGGTTCATGGTTTAGAGTAAACCGTGCAGGAATTCTACATGGTTTAGAAAACTGTGGGGATTGTGTTTTTCCAGACAGAGCCACCGCACATGGTTGGCACATGACTGTGCGGCCTAACCGTGAAAATTCCTAATTTTCCCAAGTACCCATGCATGGAATTCCCATGATTTGATCAATCTATATGAAGTATGTTATTTCAAGCAGAACCATCTTTCACAGTTTGGGCATAGTTTGAAAAACCATGTGGAAAAACCATGCACAGGCTAAAATCATGGGTAAAATGTCCAAAATAGACTTAATGGTCTTCTTACTCCCCCTTCTTCCATATTCCAAGAACCAGTGGGATTAAGACCTTTTAATCTTATTTGAGATATTTCTAAAGGCCAAAGATAGGGATCAAGATATCTCCTTTGTCAGGTATCCGATCAAGCTTTCGTTCATCTTGTTGGTTGCACAATGGTAAGTACTCGAGTCCTCTTTAGCCATCTTCTTCTCTCTTGCTCTCGACTTGGATATAGTCATGTGAGTATTTTTCAACCTTTATTATATCTATTCGGATCCAGGGAAAATTATGGGCCTATACCAGAGGAGGAGAGTCATGCAAGCCTATGATGGGTGGCCTATAACTCATCCATAATGTTCATTGATTCTAGAATATTCTCATGGGGCCTGCCGATTTCATCAGAAATTGTTTCTTAAATTTAAATGTCATGATTATAATTGTTAGAATTGTATGGTTATGATCTTTCAAAATATATGACTAGTTGTTAGTAGTTACACCCACAACTCAATCCTTCCCATGTCGAATGTTATTCCATAATTAGGTTTTAGTGCTTCCGCACATTTGAGCCACCATTTGAGTGTTCCTTTTCTTGTCCTTCCTAAAGGTGAGACTTCTTATATTAAATGGATTGTTGTTAATGAGAATTGCATAATGGAATGTACAATGTATGCTCACCACTTTACCCACCTATGGTATGTGCCTTAAATTGATTATTAAATGTGAAATGTGAAATTGAATGTATACTAAGTATATAACTTGGCCTTAACAAATGATATAGAATAAAGGTTACATGTATGTAACACCTCTTTCTATGTTGATTAAAGGTAGCAGAGTGAACCTCAATAATTGAATTTGCCTTAATAGTTAATTAATCCATGGCTAAATGGTTACAACACTACTTGTATTATCCATCATAATGTAAGACAAGGATTGAACCTACTGAATGATTACATGATTAAGATATCAAATAGAAATGGATGGACTCAATCTTGATTTTTATTCTGGGAGAAGAATACCTTGGGTCTCGGGAACCCCATTTTGATTCAAGGATGCAGTTTTATTAGGTTGATACCCACCTAGACTCTGGTTCCTTTCTATTTCACAGATGTTCGGTATACTACTATAGGGTCCTTTAAATCATTATATAATACCTCAGATACACTCCTTGGATCTAGCATTGACTAGTAGGTTCCATAGTGAAAGACCATAGGGCCCTATCCTTTCTTAGACATATTTTATCTTGGATAATCACTTTGGACTTGGTAGGCACCTTATTTTGAAATGACTTGGATTATGATCCTTGTATTACAATCTTACACCTTATCTAGACTTAAATAATACTGAGTTAGGGTTTCGTGAAATCTATGTTACCTTGGTTATTACCCTAGAACTCCCTTGCCAAATATCTTTGTCAGGATTCCTTTTTATGTCTTGGGAACTTCACTACTTACACTATCATGTGGTGATGTCAGTGCTGTCTATGCCTAATGTTACCTATTAAAATTAAATGGTAATTACATTATAAAAATAACTGGTTACATGTTCATACACCAGCCGAGGGCTCAAGAGGTACTTGGGTATTTAGTTATATTGTACAACTTTATTTACCTTATATATGCTTGTATGAACATTAATATATTCCATTACATGGACTGGAGGTTATAGACACCATTGGGGGTGGCCTAATGAGATTTATCTCACACCCTCTCCGAGCGCTTTTTGGTACCCGGACTAGATTACATGGTTGCAGGTGCAGACCGAGGGAAGCATACAACATCAAACACTTTATTGCTTACTGTTTAGGACGGTTATTGATAGCAGATGACCGAGTTGGATATTGGGATTCTTGGAGTATCCTTTTTTATTTTAACTTGTGGAACATGTTATTCTTATTGTTGTGTATCCATGTTTTCTAGTTTTCTACAGACATGACATTACATCAACATTGTTTCAGTTGATACAATTACTATTATTCAAGTTTATCTAGGGTATTAGTTTTTTTCCACTATTTAATTATATTGCATCCAGTATTCATTATTCATTTATATTCCTTCCACTATGCTACACTCTGATAATGAGGGTATAGTCTTCCCACGAACACACTCTAGTCCATCTATGCTAGTCGACAGCCTCTGGCATTTGGGGGGATGCGCTTGAGGCCATGTGGCCCATCGGTCTCAGGGTACTTGTTATGTGGAATCCGGGTCAGGGAAATCACATTCATAGTCTTATAAATTTCCAATTTTCCATTTTACACAATCACATAACAAATTCCCTATTTCACCAAACATAGATCACATTAACGGTATCTTCCCTTTTTTACTTTATCCTTTCATTTTTAATATTTTTTGAGATAAGATCAGTGATCCTGTTATACTGTTCATATTTTTCATCATCATCTTTAGATTAAAAAAATGATTCATCATCCTCCTCCTTGATCATAAGTTTTTGAAATGATTTGAATTCCATTTCCTCCTTATCCCTTTTCTAAATAATTTTATTCTTCTTCACCTAACAATTTAAGATTGTGTTATAAAACCCATTAAGAAATAACTCTTGGTTTTATTATAGATTACATATCATTAGATTAAAACTATCAGGAAAATTTCTCAATAAGTTATTGACTATGGTTGAGTCTTCTCAGGTATCACCAAATTCTATAACATGGTTGAGTATCCCATTTACTCTCGTGAAGTAGTTTTTAATTATCTCATCATCTATAATTACGTTAACAAAGATCTTTCATTTTCTTTCTTATTTTTACCCCTTAAATTATGTATTAAAAATTAAAATATAATAACACAAATATCTAAAATAAAATAAGATGTTATTATTTTGATTCAATAATATTTATCCTTCTCCACTTCCATCAAATGTTAAATTAAATCATTATTCATGTGTATGGCCGACTGCCACCTCATGAACCGATATAGTTCGTTTTCCATCACCAAAATTAAAGGATGGATATAATGATTAATTTATCAAATTTTTATGATATATATGATATTATTATAAAGATTTAATCTTAATATCACATATAACTTATTACGTTCCATTTCATTTAAAATAAGATAGCATCACCTGTGTGTACGGATAACTACTTCTGCACGAAGAAATATGAGTCATTTTTTCCACATATGATTTACATGGAATTTAATAAGGATAATATCAATGAATATATTTAATATATATGAGATTATAATGATTCTATAAATTTAATATAACACCCACTTCCTTACAATTTCACCCATTAATGGAATGATATCATCTCTCGTGCATATGTACAGTCTGTCATCTCCATGAAGCGATGCAATTAATTTCTCATGAACAACTTTTAAGAATGATTATAATAATATATATACTATGTAAATATCATATTTATAATATATTTATAATTATTTATATAATTTATTTATATATTATATACAATAATCAAATCCATCATTAAAATAAATGCCAGAGAAAACAAGACAATTAACAGTGGAAACAATGAAAATAATGGAATATTACAAAAAAAAATAATGGTAAAATTTTATAAAAGAATCAAATATGATACTATTAATATGATTTTGGATCAATTATAAAATAATAGCTTGCCTAAAACCATTATACTAGAGTTTAAATCATATTCAACTAATAGAAAGTGTGAGGTGAGGGACTTCGACCCAACTTGGCTTTATTGAGTCATATTGTAATGTTATGCACCTAATTTACTTTATTTGGTGTATATACTACCCATTTCACATGTAATATCATCAATAATTAATTATTAATGATATTTTATTTTTCAGTTTGAATTATTTCATCCAATGGGATTTTTCATGAAAATTACTAAGTGGTAAAAGTTATTGAACAACCTCACTTTCTTTTGTGATTGTTAACCTAGTCATGAAACAATCACTTTATGAAGAAAATTTTTCATTTTAAATTACGTTTTACGTAAATATCCATATTATTTTATGATGGATAATATTTTTTCCTATACATTATACCATTTTTACAGATGTTTTTTTACTTCTAATGTTATTTGAAAAATTAGGGAAAATATTCCTAAAAAACATATGATTAGAATATAGTGTAAACCACTCTCCAAAGAGGTAGTGATTCCATATTTTTAGTGAATGTATTACTTTTTCTAGCTCATGATTGTGGGTAGTTTATTTCTTATCATGAGGGGGTTACTGGAGAGATCAATACGCTACCACATATCTCCCATACATCAAGAAATACACCAGACTTGTTCTAGTAGAATTCAAGAAAACATCATAAAACAAAACTGGTTCTAGAAGAATCAAAACCGGAGTTGAAGGCAATGCCACCTTCAGTTCCTTAAAAGGTCTTTAAATTTTTTTCTACTCAAACTTTACACCCTTATAGGTTAAATATCTCACCTTATATGAATGTTTGGATAAGTCCAGAACAAACCATCAGTAATAACCAATTAACCACAAGAAGATTCAGACCTTAAACACATTTTAGGGATTCTCCTAGGAAAAAACATCAAGTACCATTTTAGGATCAAATAATATTTTCCTCTCAAATATAAAATCCCTAGATACATTACTTCATGAATAACAAACTCACATTTGGAAATATTACAATACAATCAATGTTCCATCATGGTTTTAATAAAGATATATAAATGGTTCCTGTGATTATATTATGACTTGGGGTAAACAAAAACATCATCCATGAGAAAAACAATAAAAGACCATAAGACCTGATGAAATATATGATTTATCAAATCCATTAATACAAAAGAATCATTAGTGATACTAGATGTCATAAAAAAGATCAAAATTCTCATATCAGATCCTAAATGCAATATTAGGTATTTCCTCTTCTTAGACTCTCAAATGGTGGTACCCTAACTAAACATTAAATTTTGAAAAACAAATATCCCCTCTTAGTGGATCAAAGAAATCATAAATCTTGAAAAAGGGATATCTATTCTTGATAGTCACCCGATTTAACATTAAATAATCAATATAAATTATGAGGCTCATGTCAGCCTTCTTAGAAAAGAGGATTAGTGACGCCTATGATAATATGAAAGGTTGAATAAATACCTTCTACTAGAGATCTATAATATGTAACTTAAGTTCTAACAACTAAGATAAAACTATATGATAAGATGGAATGGAAATGGGCATCGTACTGGGTAGTAGGTCTATCGTAAACTTGACCTCTATCTCCGGTGGTAAACCAGAAAAATACTCTAGAAATTATTCGGGGCACACATACACCACTGTTGGAAGTGTACTACTCAAACAAGTATCAACATAATATAGGAAAAATTCCTACAACTGACATGAGATCACCCCTGTGTAAGGAACAATAGGCCCCACTCTCACAGACCAGGAATCTCACTCACCTGAAATGACATGAGTGATTCCATATAGAAACAAAAAATAAAATACATACTGATAACAATAAATATGGGAATTAACATTTATCATCCAATATATGCTAATAATCTGGTTGAAGATATCCGGAACAAGCACCAGAAAGTACCATTGTACCTCATGTTCTACTATCATCACTTGACATCCAGGAACATTAAACCTTGTTACGAATTTTTTCTAAAGTGGTGGAAAGATCCACCAAGAATAAAATAATATATAATGAAATCCCGACACATCAACTAAATTTGACGATAAAAAATAATTGTTATAATCTATATCAAACAAAGCTATCTCCATAGAAGATGAAATAGACATCGTGCATCAACTGTATTAGGACTTACTTTTGATTCCTCTTGTGAATACTCCACCACATAAAGATAAAATTTCTCAGAACCTCTAGGAGTTATATTTTCCACATCAACATCCCCCTTATTGTGAGTATAATACCCACTAACCATGGAATAGTTGGTAAAAACCTATTAACTCCTAGTGGGAGTGGATCCCACCTTTCGACAATTGGAAATCATTTCACAAAAAATGCATTTGATGTCCATATTTTCTACAATGATGAAAAGTACTGGGAGCCTCAATAAAATTAGATTAGGTATGAATATGCCTTAAAAAATGATAGAAAACAACCTATTTTTCCCATATAAATTCACTAAAAGTGGTCTTGAGGAAAACTGGCTACCTTTTCACTTCCATTTCTGGCCAGAAGATACACTTTTTCTAACAAAAATTCCAACAAAAGCACTTCCCAAAACAATTTTTCTAGCCATGTCAGCATCTTCCAAATCATCCCTATCGACTAACTCTCAAAATTTTGGAAGGTAAAAAAAATTAAAATTTAATGAATATCATCCCTCATCCCCAACTAAATATTCTGATCCATCAGGTAATCATTAGTGACTAGCTCTGATCCCAAGTAAACCAACTCAACAAAATTGGTAGAATAATCTAGAATGGGGCACTCTACTTTATCTAAGGATAAAAAATACTTGGTCATTACCCCTCATAATGAATCAATATAAAACTATCAGTTAAATATTTTATTAAAAGCTCCATAGTTCAATCCTCCTATAATTTATCTTGCACATTAGAGGAACACCATCTCATTCATGGTCCCTCAAGCACATATGTGGAAAACCCACCTTAGAGTCCACATGTGTCCTTAGAAAGTTGAATATCCATCAATCCAATAAATCCATTCTTTAGATTCCTAGTGTCCTTTGTCACCAATGATGATAGGTGGATGCTACATAGTAAATTATAAGCTACGATCCACTTCCCATATTGGGATCCCAACACCCATTTGACCTTGATTATGAATAGCATAGATTAAAAATTCCAACCAAGAAGAGTCCACCAGAGGGTTCACCTACATAAAATATCTCATGGATCCCTCAATTGGATTTTTTAGAGATATTATAGGAGGAATTTTATAATAATCACAAGGAAAAAATAAATCATCATCATCATGAAAATTGTTATTAAAAGAGAAGAAATAAAATACACAAGGGCCCACAAAAGTAGGCTGATGGAAACATGACTCAGAGGGTCTAAAAGAGTAGATACTGAGGGCATCCCCTCTAATAATATTGATCCCCATTGGTTTCAGACTTTGAGGGCTGTGAAAAATAAGGACCTCTGGTTTAGAACTATCATGTGATGCTAGATAATATGTAGCTTTATTTCCCTCTTTCTAGGTATGGGACACTTTGGTGTTGATTCCAAGGCTACCATAGCACTTTTTAATGACATACTCAATAGACCAAAAAAAATACTGAGGCCCTGAAGTTTGTAATAAATGAGCATGGAATCAGTTTCCACCTCAATAGGTTCCTATCCCCTTTGGCTGCACACATGTAGACCAGACATCATGGTATTTTCCTCTAGGAGGAGTGAGGTACCATGAACCAACATGGTAGAAAAGACCAAGATGATCGATCCATTGCAATCACGAATGAGACCCCACTGCACATGATTCCCACTACCCAAGAACCATCACTGATTATTTTGAAGCCCTGAAGGGGGGGGGGGGGTCCATCGAACCCATTTACTAATGGAAGAGTTGGTGATACCAGGGGGATTATGCAAGGTAGTAAGAAGCCTCTGAATGGTAAGGGAATCCCTCTAGGTGCTGAGAACCCATACCATATCAAAGATCAAGATTATAGTTTTAAAAAATATTGTGCATTCATCTGATGCCGCAACTTCATGAAGATACCAATTCTGTGCCTGCCACAGGCACCGGAACCCTGCTTGAAACACCAGAGTGTGCACTCTTCTCTCTAGGCCCTCAATGCCTGATCCATGGAACCAACAGGCCTGGAAGGATTGGTCTGCCATGGATGGAATAGAAAAACCAATGAATGAACAAAAAAACATCCAAACCTCTTTCTCCTAATTTCTATTGAAGAACAAATGATCTGATGTTTCCTCCTTGTGCATATTACAATAAATTCATTTTGAGGCCATGGTTATGCCACCCCACTTGATATTCACATCTTTAGGAATTGATCTATGAAGGATTCTCCAAGTGAGGAAGTTGATTTTTTTGGGATGGACCTATCCCAAAGAACTTCACTCCATACATCCACAAGTTCTTTCTTGACAAACACACAACTGTAATATTTGGATGTGAAGAAGCCTGAAGAATATATGGTGAACACGTAGCAATCAGATGTTGTTTTATTCTCGATGAGGTGGAACGTATCCTTCTGGTTCAAGTCAAGAACATAATTGATGAAAGGTAGATGATTGATGGCCTCCTCGAATGAAATATTGGTGATAGGGAAACCCGGGTAACCAATGGCCTCCCCACTCCAGTTGTCATGCAAGAAAGAGGTGTCCAATGTTATGATGATCCATTTAGCATGAGGTCTGAGTGAGTTCATTGGTGGAATCATCTCACACCAAAGGGGGAAAGCATGCTCATCTCTAAAAGCCCCATTCCCAACGTAACATGCATGCATGGTTAGTCCCTATTACATCCACTTCTCCATCACTTCCCAGACCATTGTTTCATGCATGCAAGTAAGGGAACCACTAATATTTCGAACCTTGATACCACCATCACTGACGGGCCTCGCCATCTAATTCCAGGAAACCCAGTGCCTTCTGCCCTCATTTATGGGGTCCCAAATGAAATTATAAATGATTCTATCCATGTTGTGAATAACCCCCTTAGGAACCTTAATAGCTAAGAGGGCATGAATTGGGGTATCTAGAAGAATATTGTTCACCAATGTAATCCTTCCTTCAAAGGACATGTAACGTCTATTCCGGTTAAGAACCCTCTTCATGAGTCTACAAACTATAGAATCAAAATTGCAAATTCACAAAGGCCTCCAAGATATAGGGGATCCCATATACAACATGGGAATATTACCCTTGTGCATGCCCATAATAAGACTCATGTTAAGGTTACACATCCCAGATCATGTGTTAGAGATATAGAAATTTCTCTTACTCTTGTTGATGATCTGACCGCTCCAAAGACAATAAGCCTCCAACACTCTATTCAAGCCGCACACAGACCCATCAGATACATTGATAAAAATGATAGAGTCATCTACGAATATAAGTTGAGACACAAAGGGGAAGCGTATCATTATACAAAAGGGAAGAAGCATGCCACTATAAAGGTTGTAGTGAATGATTAAACTGATAACTTCTTGAGTGATAATAATGATTCTTGGCGAGATTGGCCCTCCTTGATGAATCCCACGTGTTTCTTTGAAGAAACCAAAAAATTTTCCCATGAAAGAGATCACCAAAAAAGATGAACTAATGAAATGAAAGATGATATCAATGTTCCATGGAGAGAGGCCCATTCCTACAAGAATTTTTTTTAATGAAGCTCAACTCCACTCCATATCAATTCTTCAAAATAATATGAATTTGAAAAAAATATTAATTACTCAAACCAAGAATGAAAAAAATAAAAAAATGTCCATTAAATAAACCCTTGGATCTATTTATTCAAATAACATCAACCACCAAGTATCAATCTTGAAAAAACCCCTATATAACTATGGTAACTCAAATTCAGACACAAAATGAGCTGGACAACCCCCTTTTCTGCATTTACTACCAAAATTCTGATGATCCTAACTCCAGTGTACCAAAACATCGAACCAAACCCTGTTAGTGTCAAAAATACTCCAGGATTGAAATAACCTTGGATACCAATTTGTAATGTACCAACCAAGATCAACAAGAAAATAACCTTTAATGGTTTTCCACATGGTGAGATATAGAAAATAACCATAAGTATTACGTATAACTAGAGAAACATCAATGTACAATGTGAAATAAAGGTATATATATCCATGAAAGATAAAAGTAAATAAAAATATACCAAAATTGAAATATAAATCATACCATAATAACCAAGTCTCTATATGACCATCCATCACCCACAAACCATCCAACAATTAAGGTGAGAAATGATAAGGAAACCAAAATGATACATGATTTCATTCTCTTTAACTATGTCCTTCAAAAAAAGGAATACAACAACCCAAATTCTATATTAGGGTTTGAGCATAGATCCTCATAGGATACTACCAATGAATCTATCCAAGTTTAATTATCCCGAATGAACAAGTTTTATATTTGAAAAAAAATCCAATTCATAAATAATTTACATAAATGAAACCATTTTATAAACATCCCTTTATTTCCCACAAATACATTCCATATTTTCCATATCAAATAATATTTCAAATACAAAATAATGAAGGTAAGTGTAGTAAAAAAACATGGAATCACGGTATGATAAAATAAACCATTGATGAACCATAAGATAAGCATGTAGGAAAATATCAATAAACTAAACTTTCATCTAAAAAACATATATAAATTAAAAATAACCCCATTTTGGATCTATCCTATATGAATATGTAATGTGCATAAAATAATCCTGAACCATGCATTTTTTTGGTTCCAACCAATATTCATAACTTCATTAGTCTATCGATATCAGAAAAAACTATAGTGGGGTTTCACACACTTAAGTGACATGTCTATTTACCAATGCACTCATTATTATATATGTATTTTTTTTATCAAAACCATTTCAAAATACATTCTCACATTAAATAAAAACTTTTTATATAAAAAATATTCCTTTTTAAAGATAATTCCATTTAAAAACACTAATCATTTAAAATAAATCCTTTAAAATGTAAAAACATTCATTTTTATTCAATAACCCAAAGGAAATTACAAGAACATATATAAATTCAATAATTAGAACCCTTTTTAGATATATTTACTTATATAATGATGGAAACCTAGACACTTTTTCAAACTAGGATTTGAAACCAACTAATTTTCCTTCAAAAGACACAGAATGAAAGAAAACTATAAAGGATTGATAGAAAACACCAACCAATCACAATCTAAAAAAAATGACGCCAATAATGATTCTATGACTATAAGAAATGAAGAATTTGAAAGACCACTTACCAAGGATAAGCGACACAACTGCTACTTGGAAAAAATGATGAATAGGGTGATCTGAAAGGAGAGAGATCACCCAAAATCACCCTAAATCTTGGGAGGGAGGCATGATCACTTGATAAAAGAATGGTTTATTCATGTATAATTCTTAAAACAATTGAAACCAAATAATTAACATTGCGAGCCCCTTTTGCAGTGTGAATTCCATGAAATTAAAGTTCCCCAAAAAGGGGTTTCCTTAGGTTTAGTTAAAAAATGATCGACCCATTCATGACATGTAATGATTTCAAAACATGTAATTTTTGAAGCTATGAATAGGGATCAATACATATTCCATTAAATAGGTTCACATAATTTAACCCATTCAAGATCTTATTGTTTCTAGTATGTCTTGCTGAGTATAGTTTTCTATAGAAAGTATTCAAACCAAATCTTAGGATCATTGAACCCAAAGAACACCCTCTAAATCCAATTACACATTTATAACAAGACTCAACTAATTAAAAAAGCATAAATACCCAAACATTATGTCATTTCTCCCAACAAAGGTTCTCCATCCCCATGAATCCCACAATGCTCCAAAACAAAAATGGAAAACCAAAACGAGAGTCAAAGCATACCTAAAGGAAGTTAAAAAGGCATTACATGTTAATAATTGGATTAATTTTATAACACATATCATTATAATTATTGGTTGAATTAGGCCATAGTAAACAAATTTTTTTAATATTCATAGCTCTTCATACAAATTCTTTCTAAAAAACATTAACTGATTAAATTTAGAAAGAATTATTTTCCCCATCTAAAAAATAATTATATTCTTTATTTCAATATAATCATTCTTCTGAAGAGTATAAAGATCAATATATTGATGTTTATTCCCATTTTTATTCAGTGAATATTCAAAATAATTCACAATAACTCTATTATACTATTAATTATCATTTTTTAATATTGATCCTTTCTCTCTTTCAGCATTCATTCTGAGAACAGTAAATATTTCCACTGTCTCTATTTTTTATTTATAAAAATATCATTAATAATTATTATAATTTTTTAAGGAATATGATAATTTATAGATTTATATAATTGATTTGATGTCTCAGTAGTGAATATAAATCTGATTGAATTGATTCAATTGGCTTGGTAGGCTATATTTATACTCTTTTATTTTTATATGTTCCATCTTCCCCTTTTGGAAGGCTTTATAAACAATATATCTATCTCTTCCTATTTTGGGGTAGTTCTATTAAACCATTCTCACTTAATACTTTACAAAAAAAATTTAACCAAAATTCCCAAATCTTATATTATAATGATTATCATATTGTTTGGTACTAAGGTAACATGAATTGATTGGATCACTAATCAAAAAATTAAGACAAGTTGTCTTTAGACTTTAGTTATTATTCATAGATATTTTATTTTCATTATGAGGAATGTGGTTCTTCTATTAATAACATCATTTAATTCATCAAAAAGCTGACTCACACTTACTAAGTCATATTTATTCCCATCAACAAACATAACATCAATTGACTCCATCTTTTGGGATTCAATATCAACTATTTCTATTCCTTTTATCTTTAGTAAAATTTCATTCCCAAAGGTAATAATACCATCAATATGTTATTTAATGTTATTCAAGACCAATGTGTTTCCATTCCTATATGATGATAAACCACTATAAGTAATCCAATATTACTCCTATCGTTATCTTGGCAATCCACATTAACAATAATTGACCATTTTTCCTTTTCTATTCATAGAAAATTCTTTTATCTAATATAATGTTGAGTTCTTTCAGGGAATAATGATCATGAATTCCTGAACACAGTTACCTTATTTTATAAATAATCCAATAATTTATTCTAAGAAATCAAATCTTATTCAAAAGAGAAGCTAATATTGATTTTTTTTCGTGGGTTTTATTTTTTAGAATTTCTCCTCACGTTCACTAGATAGATCCCCATAAATTTATACCTCCTATTACTCTTTAATAGTGACATATTATAACATATAAATAGTGTTTATGCTTATTTTCTTCACATCAACTATAATTTCCTTTGAAAATTGATCTTCTATGAAATTATGGAATCTATCTTTGTACACTATCTTGTTATCTTAATATATTTATAGCCTAATATTGATTTTAATTTGTGAAGGCTTTAATTCTCATGATTTATTCAATTAACTTTGATGTATATGTAACCTTATTAGAGTTTTCTCAACCTAATCTTACCCAAATTTCCTTTTAGAAGCACCATTTTTAGACAAAATAGATAAAACACTTTTTATAAATCAAAGGCATAGTTTTTACCTGATATTATATATAGTATTTATAATAAGGTTGATATGATTATAACTTAATTTTAAATAGACGTATCATATTTATATAAAATTTTTCTTATAATTTTATATGATTTAATATACTTGGACTATTATACGTCTTATTCCTCTTTATTTGTAATAATATTCATCTCAAATTCTGAAAATATTCTATCTTATTCCAAATTTTTTACCATATGGAGTTTTATTTACCTAATTAAATAACTCTCTATTATTGCGAAAATAATTCTCCTTGTTGTGAAAATAAATCTGATCTTTATTTAAATTCTCAACTGAATTGTTTAGGTATTTGGTTTCATCCTTGTGTTGAGTGTTTCATTCAAGATTCACTTCATTGTTAGTTTTCTATGTGTGTATCATGTAGGTCTTTTGTACTTATTTATCACTCTATAACTTTATTCATGTTAGTAAAAATGATTCATAAAATTCATAAAAAAATTAAGAATTTTTTATTCAGATTCAATACTTTTAGAAGAGTAGTATCCCTTTTGTTTTATCATTATACACATTTTCTTTCTCTAATAAAACATTTGTTTTCTCTAACTGGGTTTCTAAAAATCCTTAAAGAATCTTCCCCATTTATTAAATTAGGGTTTTTATTCATTTTCATTGTAAGAACCTAGGTTTTGACTGATGTATGGATCCTTTAATTTTTGGTCTAAATATTTACTTTGGACCTAATATGAATGCATAATGATTTAGTAAAGGATCCGAGGGTGTCTAGGGCTTGTTCAGATCTTAGAACCCTTATTTTTGGGGAAAATAGGCTTGGTTCATGGTTTAGAGTAAACCATGCTGGAATTATACATTGTTTAGAAAACCACGAGGATTGTGTTTTTCCAAACAGATCCACCTCACAGGGTTGGCACATGACTATACGGCCTAACCTTTTAAACTTCCCTTTTTCCCAAGTACTCGTGCATGGTTTGCCCACAGGTTGATCAAACTGTATGGAGGATGTTATTTCAAGCAGAACCCTCTCACATGGTTTTTGCATAGTTTGAAAAAACATGCGGAAAAACCATGCACCAGATAAAATTCTGGGTAAAATGTCCAAAATACCCTTAATGGTATTATTACTCCCCCTTCTTCCATAATCTGAGAACCAGTGGGATTAATCCCTTTTCCTCTCATTTTAATGATTTTTGAAGGCCAAATATAGGGATCAAGATATCTCCTTTATCGGATATCTGATCGAGCTTCCGTTCATCATGTGGGATGCAAAATGGTAAGTACTCGAGTCCTCTTTAACCATTCTTCTTCTCTCTTACTCTCGAACTAGATATCATCTTGTGAGTATTTCTCAACTTTTCTTAGATTATTCAAATCTGAGGAAAATTAAGGGACTATACCAGAGGAGGAGAGTCGTACAAGCCTAAGGTGGGTGGCCTATAACTCATCCCTAATGTTCATTGATTTTGGAATATTCACATGGGGGCTACTGATTTCATCAAAAACTGTTTCTTAAATTTAACTTCCATGATTATACTTGTTGGAATTGTATAGTTATGATATTTAAAAATATATGATTAGTTATTAGTAGTTATACCCACAACTCAATCCTTCCCATGTAGAAGGTTATTCCATAATTAGGTTTTAGTGT
The DNA here is from genome assembly GCA_963277665.1 of Viscum album. Classification (NCBI taxonomy): domain Eukaryota; kingdom Viridiplantae; phylum Streptophyta; class Magnoliopsida; order Santalales; family Viscaceae; genus Viscum; species Viscum album. Next base: position 191,767,199 of record OY728137.1, on the reverse strand, counting down.
TTTCGCACGTTTGAGACACTGTTCGGGTGTTCCTTTTCTTATGCTTCTTAAATGTGAGCCTTCTTATAATAAATGGTTGGTTGTTATTGAGAATTTCATAATGGCATGTACAATGTATGATCAAAACTCGACCAACCTACAGTATGTGCATCAAATTGATTATTAAATGTGAAATGTGAAATGGAAAGTATACTAAGTATATAAATTGGCCTTAACAAATGATATAGAATAAAGGTTACATGTCTGTAGCACCCATTTCTATATTGATAGAAGGTAGTAGAGTGAACCTTAATAATTGAATATTCCTTAATGGTTAATTAATACTTGACTAAATGGTCGCAACACTACTTGTCTTATCTACAATAATGTAAGGCAAGGATTGAACCTAATGAATCATTACATGATAATAATATCAAATAGAAATGGTTGGAGTCGAGCTCGATTTGGATTCTGAGATGAGAATACCTTGGGTCTCGAGAACCCCATTCTGATTCGTGGATACAGTTTTCTTAGGTTGATACCCACCTAGACATTGGTTCTTTTCTATTTCTCATATGTCCGGTATACTACCGTAGGGTCCTTTACATCATTATATGATACTTAATATACACTCCTTGGATCCCGCATTGACTATTAGGTTCCATGGTGAAAGCCCATAGGGCCCTATCCTTGCTTAGACATATTTTAGATCGGTCGATCACTTTGGACATTGTACACACCTTATTGTGGAATGCATTGGATTACGCTCCTTGTATTACACTCTTACCCCTTATCTTGACTTAAATACTACTAAGTTAGCATTCTGTGAGATCTATGTTACCTTGGTTATTACCTTGGAACTCCCTCACCAAATATCTTTATCAGGATTCCTTGTTACATCTTGGGTCCTTCACTACTTATACTATCACGAGGTGATGTCAGTGCTGGATATGCCTCATGTTACCTAATAAAATTAAATGGTAATTACATTATAAAAATAACCGGTTACATGTTCAGACACAAACCGAGGGACGAAGCGGTACATGGGTATTTAGTTATATTGTACTACTTTCATTACTTTATATATGAATGTATGCACACTACTATATTCCATTACACGGGCTGGAAGTTATAGACACTTCTGGGTGTGGCCTAATGAGATTTATCTCACACCCTCTCCAGGTGCTGTTTGGTACCCAGAGTAGAATACATGGTTGCAGGTGTAGACCAAGGGAATCATAAAACATCAAACACTTGATTGATTACTGTTAGGATGGATCTAAATAAGAGATGACTGAGTTGGATATTGAGATTCTTGGAGTAGCATTTTTTTTATTTTAACTTGTGGAACATGTTATTCCTATTGTCCTGTATCCATGTTTTCCATTTTTCTAGTGACATGACATTACATCATCATTGTTTCAGTTGATATAGTTACTATTATTAAATTTTATCTAGTGTAGTAGTTTTCTTCCACTATTTAATTATATTGCATCCACTATTCGTTATTCATTTATATTCCTTCCACTATGATAAAATCTGATAATGAGGGTATAGTCTCCCCAAGAACACACCGTAGGCCATCTCTCCTAGTCGACAGCCTTTGGCATTTAGGGAGACATGCTTGAGGCCATGTGGTCTATCGGGATCAGGGTACCTATTAAGTGGAATCCGGGTATGGGAAATCACATTCATAGTCTTAGAAAATTTTCCCTTTTACATTTTACACAATCCCATGACAAATTCCCAATTTCACCACACTTAGATCACAATAATAGTATCTTCCATTTTTTACTTTATCCTTTCTTTTTTAATAATCATTGAGATAAGATCAGTGATCCTATTATACTGCCCATTTCTTAATCATGTCATTCTTCTTCACCTAACAATTTTAGAGAGTGTTATGAAACCCATCAAGAAATAAGTTTTTATTTTATTCTAGATTACATATCATTAGATTAAACCTATCAGGAAAATTTCTTATTAAGTTATTGACTATGGTTGAGTCTTCTCATGTATCACTAAATTCTATAACATGGTTGACTATCCCATTTACTCTCTCAAATAAGTTTTTTTATTATCTCATCATCTATAATTACGTTAACAATGCACTTTCATTTTCGTTCTTATTTTTACCCCTTAAATTATGTATTAAAAATTAAAATATAATAACATCATTATCTAAAATAAAATAATATGTTATTATTTTTATGCAATAATATTTATCCTTCTCCACTTCCATAAAATGTGAAATGAAATCATTGTTCGTGTGTATGGCCGACTACTACCTCACGAACCGATATAGTTTGTTTTCCCAAACAAAAATTAAAGGATGGATATAATGATTAATGTATAAATTTTTTATGATATTTATGATATTGTTATACAGGTCTAATTTTAATATCACATATAACCTATTACATTCCATTTCGTTTAAAATAATATAGCATCGCTTGTGTGTACGGCGAACTACCGCCTCACAAAGAAATATGAATCATTTTTTCCACATATGATTTACATGGAATTTAATAAAGATAATATTAATGAATATATTATATAAATATATATGAGATTATAATGATTATGTAAATTTAATATAACACCCACTTCCTTACAATTTCACCCATTAAGGGAATGCCATCATCTCTCGTGCATATGTACAGTCTTTCGTCTCCATGAAGTGGTGCAATTAATTTCTCATGACCAATTTTTAAGAATTATTATAATAATTTATATACTATGTAAATATCATATTTATAACATTATTATAATTCCTTATATATTTTATTTATATCATATACATAATAATCAAAACCATCATTATAAAAAATGCCAGAAAAAACAAGACAATTAACACGGGAAACAATGAAAATAATGGAATATTAAAAAAAAGGAATGGTAAAATGTTATAAAAGAATCAAATATGATACTATTGACATGATTTTGGTTCACGTATAAAATAATAGCATGCCTAAAACCATTATACTGGTGTTTAAATCATATTCAACTAATGTAAAGTGTGAGGTAAGGGGATTTGACCCAACTTGGCATCATTGAGGCATATTGTACTGTTACGAACCTAATTTATTTTATTTGGTGTACATACTACCCATTTCACATGTAATACCATAAATAATTCGTTATTAATGATATTTTATTTTTCAGTTTGAATTATTTCATCCAAGGGGGGTTTACTTGAAAATTACTAAGTGGTAAAAGTTATTGAACAACCTCACTTTATTTTGTTATTATTAACCTAATCAAGATTCAATCACTTTATTGTGATCATTTTTCATTTTACATTACATTTTACTTCAATATCCATATTATTTTATAATGTATATGATTTTTTCTTATAATCTATACCATTTTAACTGATGTTTTTTACTTCGAATGTTAGTTGAATAATTAGGAAAAATATTCCTAAATAACTTATTATTAGAATATAGTGTAAACCACTCCCCAAAGTGGTAGTGATTCCATGTTTTTAGTGCATGTATAACTTCTTCTAGCTCATGATTATGGGTATTTTAGTTCTTATCACGAGGGAGTTAATGTAGAGATTAATAGGATACAACCTATCACCTCTAAATCACGAAATAAACCAGTCTTGTTTAAGGATAATTGATGAAATCATCATAAAACAAAACTGGTTCTCGAAGAATCAAAACCAGACTTGAAGGCAATGGCACCTTCAGTTTCTTAAAAGATCTCTAAAATTTGTTTTTATACTCAAACTTTAAACCCTTATGGGTAAAATATTTCACCATATATGAAAGTTTGGAGAATTCCTAAACAAACCACCATTAATAACCTTTCAACCACAAGAAGATTTAGATCTTAAACAAGTTTTAGAGATTCTCCCAAAAAAAACATCAAGTACCATTTTAGGATCCACTAATATTTTCCTCTAAAATATAAAATCCCCAGAAACATTACTTCTTGAAAACAAAACTCACATTTAGAAATATTACAATTCAATCAATGTTCCATTATGGTTCTAATAATGATATATAAATGGTTCATGTGATTATATTATGACTTGGGGTAAAAAAACATCATCCATGGGAAAACAATAAAAGAGTATAAGAACTGAGGAAATATTTGATTTATCAAATCCATAAATACAAAACAAAAATTAGTGATACTAAATGTCATAAAAAGCTCTAAATTATCATACCAAATCTTAAATGAAATCTTAGGTATGTCCTCTTCTCAGACTCTCAAATAGTGGTACCCTAAGTAAAAATTAATTTTTGAAAAACAAAGATCCCCTCTTAGTTGATCAATGAAATCATCAATCTTTAGAAAGGGATATCTATCCTTGATAGTCACCTGATTTAACCTTAAATAATCAATACAAATTATGAGGCTCATGTCGGACTTCTTAGCAAAGAGGATTGGTGATGCCTATGATAATATGCTAGGTTGAATAAATACCTTCTCCTAGAGATCTATAATATGGAACTTAATTTCTAACAACCAAGCGGACACCATATGATAAGATGGAATGGAAATGGGCATCATACATGGTAGTAGGTCTATGGTAAACATGACCTCTCTCTCTGGTGGTAAACCAGAAAAATACTCTGGAAAGTCCTTGGGGCACACAGACACCACTGCTAGAAGTGTACTACTCAAACAAGTATCAACATAATATAATAACAATTCCAACAACTGACATGAGATCAACCAAGTGTAAGGAACAATAGGCCCCACTCTCATAGACCAAGAATCTCACTCACCTGAAAAGACATAAGTGATTCCATATAGAAACAAAAACTAAAATAGATAGTGATAACAATAAATATGGGAATTAACATTTTTCATCCAATCTATGCTAATAATCTGGTTGAAGATATCAGGATCAAGCACTTGAAATTTCCCCTCTACCTCATGTTCTACTATCATCACTTGACATGTAGAAACATTAAACCTTGTATGAACATCTTTTCTAAAGTGGTGGAGAGATCCACCAAGAATGGAATAAGATCTAAATGAAATCCCAACATATCTACTAACTTTGAAAATATAAAATAATGATTATAATCTATATTAAACAAAGCTATCTCCAAAGAATATGAAATAGAAAACATGCCTCTTACTGTAGTTGGACCTACTTTGGATTCCTCTGGTGAATACTCTACCACATAAAGACATAATGTCTCAGATCCAATAGGAGTTCTATTTTCCACATCAACATCCTCCTTAGAATGAGTATAATACCCACCACCCATGGAATAATTGGTAAAAACCTAAGAAACCTTAGTGGGAGTGGATCTAACCTTACTACCATTGGAAATCCTTTCACAATAATTAATTTCATTTCTAGATTGTATATAATTATGAATAGTATTGGGAGCCTCAATGAAATTAGATTTTTTATGACTAAGCCATCCAAAATGATAGAAAAAAACATATTTTTTCCCATATAAATTCACTAAAAGAGGTCTTAAGGAAAACTGGATACCTTTTCACTTCCATTTCTGGTCAAAAGATACACTTTTTCTACAAAAAATACCAATAACAACACCTCCCAAAACTATTTTCCACCTATCATATCATCTTCCAAAGCATCCTTATTGACTACCTCTCAAAATTTTTAAAGGTACATAAAAATTAGAATTTACCGAATATCATCTCTCAACCCCAAATAAATCTTCTAAACCATCAAGTAATCATTAGTGACTAGCTCTGATCCCAAGTAAAACAACTAATCAAAATAGGTAGAACAATCTAGAATAGTGAACTCTACTTTATCTAAGGTCAAACAGTCCTGGGTCTTTATCCCTCGTAATGAATCAAGATAAAATAATCGGTTAAATATTTTATTAAAAGAACCCTAGTCAATTAATCTTATAATTTATATTGCACAATAGAGGCACACCATCTCATTCCTGGTTCCTTAAGAGCATACGTGGAAAACCCACCTTAGAGTCCTCAGATGTCTTTAGAAAGTTTAATATCCTGTCAATCCAATAAATCCATTCTTTAGATTCCTAGTGTCCTTTGTCACCAATGATGATAGGTGGATGCTACCTAGTAAATTCTAAGCTACGATCCACTTCCCATACTGGGTTCCCAACACCCATTTGACCTAGATTCCAAATAGCCTAGATTACAAATTCCACCCAAGAAGAGTCCACCAGAGGGTTCACCTACAGAACCTATTTCATTGCTCCCTCAATTGGATTTTTTTAGAGATATTATAGGAGAAATTTAATAATAATCACAAGGAAAAACCAATCATTATCATCATGAAATTTTTTATTCAAATAGAATACATAGAATACACAAGGGGCCACAAAAGTAGGCTGATGGAAACATGACTAAGAGGGTCTAAAATGGTAGAGACTGAGGGAATCCCCTATAAGAATATTGATCCCCATTGGTTTCAGACTTTGAGGGCTGTGAAAAATAAAAACCTTCGATCTAGAACTATCAAGTGAGTTTAGATAATATATAGCTTTGTTTCCCTCTCTCCAGGTATGGGACACTTTGGTGTTGATTCCAAGGATACCATAGAACTTTTGAATGACATACTCAATGGACTAAGGAAAAATGCTGAGGCCTTGAAGTGTGTAATAAACAAGCATAGAAATAGTTTCCTCATCCATAGGTTCTAATCCCCTTTGGCTACACACATGGAGACTAGCCATCATGGTCTTTGCCTCTACGAGGAGTGAGGTACCATGACCCAACCGGGTAGAAAAGACCAGGATGACTGATCCGTTGCAATCACAAATGATACCCCCACGGTGCATGATTCCCTCTACACAAGAACCATCAGTGATTATTTTGAAGCCATGAAGGTGGGGGGGGTGTCCATCAAACCCATTTACCAATGGAAGAGTTGGCGATAGGAGGGGGACTATGCAAGGTAGTAAGAATCCAATTAAGGGTAGGAGCCTCCCTCTAGGTTCTGAGAACCCATACCATATCATGGATCAAGATTTTAGTTCTAAAAAATAACACACATTCATATGAGGCCACAGCTTCTTGAAGATACCCATTCTGTGCCTGCCACAGGCACACGAACCCTATGTGCAACACCATAGAATGCACTCTTCTCTCTAGGCCCTCAATGCCCGAGCCATGGAACCAACGGGCCTGGAAGGATTGTTCTTCCATGGATGGAATAGAAAATCCAGTGAAATAACAAAAAAAAATCCAATCCTATTTTACCCAATAGATCTAGAAGAAAAAATGATCTGATGTTTTCTCCTTATTCCTCTTACAATAAACGCATTCGGAGGCCATGAACATGCCACACCACTTGATATTCTCATATATAGAAATTGATATATGACGGATTCTCCAAGTGATGAAGTTGAAATTTGTTGGGATGGACCTATCCCATAGAACTTCACTCCATTCATCCACTACTTCTTGCATGACATACAAATGACTGTAATATTTGGACATGAAGAATCCTGAAGAATACTGGGTGAATGCGTAGCGATTAGATGTTGTAGTCTGCTCGAGAAGGTTGAACATATCCTTTTAGTTCAATTCTAGAACATCATTGATAAATGGAAGATAATTGATGTCCTCCTGAAAAGAAATATTGGTGATAGGGAAACCTGGGTAACCAGTGGTCTCCCCACTCTAGTTGTCATGCAAGAAAGAGGCATCCCATGTTCTGATGATCCATTTAGAATGAGGTCTAAGCAAGTTCACCAGAGGAATGATCTCACACCAAAGGGGGAAAGCATGCCCATCCCTGAAAACCCCATTTCCAACGTAACATGCATGCTTGGTTAGTCCCCCAAACATCCTCTTCTCCAGCACTTCCCAGACCATTTTTTCATGAATTCAAGTCAGGGAATCACTAATATTTTGATCGTTGATACCACCATCACTGATGGGCCTCACCATCTTATGATAGGAAACCCAGTGCCTTTTTCCCTCATTTATGGGGTCCGAAATGAAACTAGCAATTATCCTATCCATGATGCAAATAACCCCTTTAGGGACCTTAATAGCCGAGAGATCGTGAATCAGGGTATGTAGAAGAATGTTGTTCACCAAGGCAATCTTGCCTCCAAAGGACAAGTAACGTCTCTTCCAGGTAAGAACCCTCTCCGTGATTCTACAAACTATGGAATCAAAATTGTGAATTCACAAAGGCCTCGGCGATATAGGGGCTCCCATATACAACATAGAAATATTACCTTTGTCCATGCCCATAATAAGACTCATGTTAAGGATACACCTACTAGATCATGTGTTAGAGATATAGAAATTTCTCTTACTCTATTTGATGATCAGACCACTCCAAACACAATACACCACCAAAAATATATTCAAGACATACAAAGACCTGTTGGACACATTAATGAAAATAATGGAGTCATCTACAAACATAAGGTGAGATACAAAGGGGAAGAGTATCCTTCTACTAAAGATAAGCACCGTTCCACTATAAAGGTTGTAGTGAATGAGCTAGCTAAGAACTTATTGAGTGATAATAAAGATTCTTGGTGATATTATGTCTCCTTGATGAATCCTACGTGTTTCTATGAATAAAACAAATATTATTCCCTTGAAAGATATCGCCAACCAAGTTGGACTAAAGAAATGAAAGATGATATTGATGTTATAGGGAGAGAGGCCCATACCTACAATAACTTTTTTTGATGAAGCTCAACTCCACTCAATATCAATTCTTCAAAATCACATGAATTTGAAAAAAAAATTATTCAAACTAAGAATGAACAAAAATAAAAAAATGTCCATTAAATAAACCCTTTGCTAAATTTATTCAAATAACATCAACCACCAAGTATCAATCTTTAAAAAACCCCTATCCAACTATGGGAACTCAAATCCATACACAAAAATGATATAGACAACCTCCTTTTCTGCATTTACTACCTAAATTTTGATGAACATAACTACAGTATACCAAAAAATCGAACCAAACCTTGGTAGTGTCAAAAATACTCTAGGATTGAAATTCCCTTGGATACCAATTTGTAATGTACCAACCAAGGTCAACTGGACAATCCACCTTGAATAGTTTTCCAGATGGTGAGATATTGAAAAGAACTATAAGTCTTATGTATAACTGGAGAAACATCAATGTATAATGTGAAATAAATGTATATGTATCCCTAAAAAATAAAAGTAAATAAAAATATACCAAAATTGAAATATAAATCATACTATAATAACCAAGTCTCTATGTGACAATCCATCACCCACAAACCATCTAACTATTAAGGTGACGAATGATAAGGAAACCAACATGCAACATGATTCCATTCTCTTTACCTATGTCCTTCAAAAAAGGCATACAACTACCCAAATTCTAAATTAAGGTGTGAGCACAGATCCTTATAGGATACTACCAATGAATCTATCCATGTTTTATTACCAAGAATGAACAAGTATTATCTTTGAAACAAAATCCAATTCATAAAGAATTTACATAAATGAAACCATTTTGTAAATATTCCTTTATTTCCCACAAATACATACCATATTTACCATATCAAGAAATATGTCAAATACAAAATACTGAAGGTATGTATAGTAAAAAAACATGGATTCACTTTAAGATAAAACAAACCATGGGTGAACCATAAGATAAGCATGTAGGAAAATATCCATAAACTAATCTGTCATCTGATAAACCATGTATAAATATAAAATAACCCCATTTGGGATCTATCCCATGGGAATACATAATGGACATAAAATAATCCTAAACCAAGAATTTGTTGGTTCCAACCGATATTGAGAACTTCTTTAGTTTGTCGATATCAAAAAAAACTCTAGAGGTGTTACACACACTTAAGTGACATGCTTATTTACCAATGCACCCATTGTTCTCAATGTATGTTTTTTGTCGAATCCATTTAAAAATACATGCTCACATTTAATAAAAGATTTTTTATATTAAAAATTCATTTTTAAGGAGAATTCCATTTAAAAACACGAATCATTTACAGTGAATACTTTAAAATGTAAAAACATTCATTTTAATTCAATAAAAAAGGAAATTATAATAACATATATAAATTCAATAATTAGAACCATTTTCATTCATATATGTACTTAAATAATAATGGAAACCTTGCCACCTTTGACAATTGGGATTTGAAACCAACTAATTTTCCTTCAAAAGAAATATAATGAAAGAAAACTATAAAGGATCGATAGAAAACACCAACCGATCACAATCTATATAAAAATGATGCCAATAATGATTCCATGACTATAGAAAATGGATAAGTTGAAAGAAAACTTACCAAGGATAAGTGACACAACTGCTACTTGGAAAAGATGATGAATAAAGTGATCCAAAGGGAGATAGATCACCCCAAATCAACCTAAATCTCTAGATGGAGGCATGATCACTTGATAAAAAATGGTATATTCATGTATAATTCTTAAAACAATTGAAACCAAATAATTAACATTGAGAACCCCTTTTATAGTGTCAATTACATGAATTTAAGGAACACCAAAAAAGGGGTTTCCTTATGTTTAGTTAAAACATGGTCGACCCATTCATGACATGTAATGGTTTCAAAACATGTAATTTTAAAGCTCTGAATAAGGATCAATACATATTCCCTTAAATAAGTTCACATAATTTATCCCATTCATGATCTTATTGTTTCTAGTATGTAGTGTTGAGTATAGTTTTCTGTAGAAAATATTCCAACCAAATATTAGGATCATTGAACCCAAAGAACACCCACTAAATCCAATTACACATTTATACCAAGACTCCATTAATTAAAAAAAAACATAAATCACCAAAAATTATGTCATTTCCCCCAACAAAGGTTATCCATCCCCATGAATCCCACAATATTCCCAAACAAATATGGAAAACCAAAACAAGAGTCAAATCATACATAAAGGAAGTTAACAGGGCATTACATGTTAATAATTGGATTAATTTTATAAAAAATATCATAATAATTACTATTTGAATTAGGCCATAATAAACACCAATTATTAATATTCATAGATCTTCATTAAAATTCTTTCTAAATAAACTGTAACAGATTAAATTTTGAAAGAATTTTTTTACCCATCTCAAAAAGAATTATATTTTTTATTTCAATAACATCATTCTACTCGAGTGTATAAAGATCATTATATTGATGTTTAATCCCATTTTTTTCAGTGAATATTCAAAATATTTCACAATAACTCCACTATACTATTAATTATCATTTTTTAGTATAGACCCCTTGCTCTCTTTCAATATTCATTCTGAGAAAAGTAAATATTTCCAATGTCTCTATTTTTTATATATAAAAATATCATTAATAATTATTATAATTTTTTAATGAATATAATAATGTATAGATTTATATAATTGTTTTTATGTCTCAGTAGTGAATATAAATCTTATTGAATTGATTCAATTGTCTTGGTAGACTATATTTATACTCTTTTATTTTTCCATGTTCTATCTTCCCCTTTTGGAAGGCTTTAGAAACAATATATCTATCTCTTCCTATTTTGGGGTAGTTATATTATACCATTTTCACTTAATACTTCATTAAAACATTTTTAACCGAAATTCCCAATTATTATATTAGAATGATTATTATCTTCTTTTATACAAAGGTAACATTAATTGATTGGATCACCAATCAAAAAATTAATACAACTTCTCATTAGACTTTAGTTATTATTCTTAGATATTTAATTTTTATTATGAGGAATGTGTTTCTTCTTCAAATAACATCATTTAATTCATTACAAAATTGAATCACACTTACTAAGGCATTTTCATTCCCATCAACAAACATAACATCACTTGACTTCATCTTTTGGGATTCAATCTCAACTATTACTATTACTTTTATCTTTTGTAAAATTTCATTCCCAATGGTAATAGTACCATCGATATGTTATTTAATATTATTCAAGACCAAAGTGTTTCCATTTCTATATGATGAAAAACCACTATAAGTAATCCAATATTACTTCCATTGTTATATTTACAATCCACATTAACAATAAGAGACCATTTTTCCTTATCTATTCATTGAGACTTATTTTATCTAATATAATGAAGAGTTTTTTCATGGAGACATGATCATGAATTCCATAACATAGTTACCTTATTTTCTAAATAATCCAATGATTTCCTCTAAGAAATCAAATCTTATTCAAAAGGGAAGCCCATATTGATTTTTTTCATGGCTTGTATTTTTTAGAATTTCTCCTCACCTTCACTAGATAGATCCCCATAAATTTATGCCTCCTATTACTCTTTAATAGTGATATATTATAACATAAAAATAGTATTTTTTCTTATTTTCATCACATCACCTATAATTTCCTTTGAAAATTGGTCTTCTACAAAATTATGGAATATATCTTTGTACACTAGCTTGTTATCATGATATATTTATTTCCTAATATTTATTTTAATTTTTGAAGGCTTTAATTATCATGATTTATTCAATTAACTTTGATGTAGATGTAACCTTATTAGAGTATTTCTGAACCTAATCTTACCCAAATTTCTTTTTAGAACCATCATTTTCAGAAAAAATAGATAAAACACTTTTTATAAATCATAGGCATAGTTTTTACCTGATATTATATATAGTATTTATAATAAGGTTGTTATGATTATAAATTTATTTTAAATAGCCTTATCATATTTATATATCATTTTTCGTATAATTTTCTGTGATTTAATATACTTGGACTACGTCATGTTTTATTCCTATTTATTTGAAATAATATTCATCTCAAACTTTGAAAATATTCTATCTTATTTGAAATTTTTTACCTTATGGAGTTTTATTTACCTAAGTAAATAATTATCTATTATTGTGAAAATAATTCTCCTTGTTGTGAAAATAATTCTGATCTTTATTTAAATTATCAACTGAATTGTTTAGGAATTTAGTTTCCTTCTTATGTTGAGTGTTACATTCAAGATACATTTAATGGTTAATTTTCTATGTGTGATTCATGTAGGTAATTTTTCCTTATTTATCAGTCTATAACTTTATTCATGTTAGTTAAAATGATCAATAAAATTCCTAAAAAAATTAGTTATTTTTTATTCAGATTGTATACTTTTATTGGAGCAGTATTCCTTTTCTTTTATCATTATACACATCTGTTTTCTCTGTTAAAACATTTTTTTTCTCTAACTGGGTTTCTAAAAATCCTTAAAAAATCATCCCCATTTATTACATTAGGGGTTTTATTCATTTTCATTGTAAGAACCCGTGTTTTCACTAATGTATGGATCCTTTAATTTTCAGTATAAATATTTACTTTGGACCTAATATGGATGCCTAATGAGTTATTAATGGTTCTAAGGGTGTATAGGGCTTTTTCGGATCACAGAACCCTTCTTTTTGGTGAAAATAGGCTTGGTGAACATTTTAGAGTAAACCATGCCATAATTATACACAGTTTGGAAAACCGTGAGGATTATGTTTTCCCAGATAGAGCTACCTCACATGGTTTGCACATGACTGTGCGGCCTAACCATGCAAACTCCCCTTTTTCCCAAGTACCCGTGCATGGATTGCCCATAGTTTGATCAAACTCTATAGAGGATGTTATTTCAGGCAGAACCCTCTCGCACGGTTTGTGCATAGTTTGAAAAACCGTGTGTAAAAACCATGCACATGCTAAAATTACGGGTACAATGTCCAAAATACCCTTAGTAGTCTTATTACTCCCCCTTCTTCCATAATCCAAGAACCAATGGGATTAAGCCCTTTTCCTCTCATTTGAGAGTTTTTTGAAGGCCAAAGCTAGGGATCATGATATCTCCTTTGTCCAGCATCCGATCAAGTTTCCATTCATCATGTTGGATGCACAATGGTAATTACTCGAGTCCCCTTTATCCATTCTTCCTCTCTCTTGATCTCGACCTAGATATTGTCATGTGAGTACTTTTCACCATTTATTATATCTATTCAGATCTGAGGAAAATTAAGGGCCGATACTGAAGGTGGAGAGTCATACAAGTCTAAGGTGGATGGCCTATAACTCATCCCTAATGTTCATTTATTTTTGAATATTCTCATGGGGCCCACTGATTTCATCAGAAATTGTTTCTTAAATTTAAAGTCCATCATTATATTTTTTAGAATCATATGGTTATTATCATAAAAAAATATATGATTATTTGTTAGTAGTTACACCAACAACTCAATCCTTCCCATGTCAAAGGTTATTTCATAATTAGGTTTTAGTGTTTCCGCACATTTGAGCCACCATTCAGGTGTTCCTTTTCTTAACCTTCCTAAAGGCAATCGTTCTTATAAAAAATGGCTTATGGTTAATGATAATTGCATAATGTCATGTACAATGTATGCTAACCACTTGACCCACCTATGGTATGTGCATCAAATTGATTATTGAATGTGAAATGTGAAATGGAAAGTATACTAAGTATATAAATTTGCATTAAAAAATGATATAGAATAAAGGTTACATGTCTGAATCACCCATTTCGATATTGATTGAAGGTAGAAGAGTGAACATCAATAACTGAATATGCCTTAAAGGTTAATTAAGACTTGACTAAATAGTTGCAGCAATACTTGTCTTATCCACAATAATGTAAGACAAGGATTGAACCTAATGAATGATTACATGATTACTATATCAAATAGAAATGGATGGAATCAAGGTCAATTTGGATTCTGAGAGGAGAATACCCTGGGTCTCAGGAACCCCATTATGATTCAAGGATGCAGTTTTCTTAGGTTGATACCCACCTAGACTCTAGTTCTTTTCTATATTCTCAGATGTATGGTATACTACTGTACGGTTCTTTACATCATTATATGATACCTCAGATACACTCCTTGGATCCAACATTGACTAGTAGGTTCCATGGTGAAAGCCCATAGGGACCTATCATTGCTTAGCCATATTTTAGCTTGGTCAATCACTTTGGACATGGTTGGAACCATATTGTGGAATTACTTGGATTACGATCCTTGGATTACACTCTTACCCCTTATCTAGACTTAAATACTATTGAGTTAGTGTTCTGTGAGATCTATGTAACCTTGGTTAATACCCTGGAACTCCCTCACCAAATATCTTTGTCATGATTCCTTGTTACATCTTGGGACCTTCACTACTTATAATATCATGAGGTGATGTCAGTGCTAGATATTCCTCATGTTACCTATTAAAATTAAATGGTAATTACTTTATAAAAATAACTGGTTACATGTTCAGACACCAGCTGAGGGATGAAGCAGTACTTGGGTATTTAGTTATATTGTACTACTTTCTTTACTTTATATATGCATGTATGCACACTAGTATATTCCATTACATGGGATAGAGGTTATAAATGCCATTGGGGGTGGCCTAATGAGATTTATCTCACACCCTCTACGAGCGCTGTTTGGTACCTGGAGTAGATTACATGGTTGCGGGTGCAGACCAAGGGAAGCATACAACATCAAACACTTAATCGCTTACTGTTTAGGATGGATCTTGATAGCAGATGACCGAGTTGGATATTGGGATTCTTAGAGTAGCATTTTTTTTATTTTAACTTATGGAACATGTTATTCCTATTTTCTTGTATCCATGTTTTCATATTTTCTAGTCACATGACATTACATCATCATTGTTTTAGTTGATACAGTTACTAATATTCAATTGTATCTGGTGCAGTAGTTTTCTTCCACTATTTAATTATATTGCATCCACTATTCATTATTCATTTATATTCCTTCCACTATGCTACACTCTGATAATGAGGTTATAGTCTCCCCACAAACACACCCTAGGCCATCTCTCCTAGTCGACAGCCTTTGGCATTTGGGGAGATATGCTTGAGGCTATGTGGTCTATCGGGCTCAGGGTACCTATTAAGTTGAATCCGGGTATGGGAAATCACATTCATAGTCTTAGAAATTCTCCCTTTTCCATTTTACACAATCCCATGACAAATTCCCAATTTCACCACACTTAGATCACATTAATAGTATCTTCCAATTTTTACTTTATCCTTTATTTTTTAATAATAATTGAGATAAGATCAGTGATCCTATTATACTGCCCATATTTTTCATCATCATCTTCAGATTCACAAGATGATTTATCATCCGTGTCCTTGATCATAATTTTTTTAAAGGTTTTTAATTTCATTTCCTCTTTATCACTTTTCTTAATCATGTCATTCTTCTTCACTTAACAATTTAAGAGTGTTCTATGAAACCCATCAAGGAATAAGTATTTGTTTTATTCTAGATTACATATCATTTTATTTAAACTAGCAGAAAAATTTCTCATTAAGTTATTGAATATGGTTGAGTCTTCTCAGATATCACCAAATTCCAAAACATGGTTGACTATCCCATTTACTCTTGTGAAGTAGTTTTCAATTATCTCATCATCTATAATTATGTTAACAAATCTCTTTCATTTTCATTCTTATTTTTACCACTAAAATTATGTATTAAAAATTAAAATATAATAAAAACAGTATATAAAATAAAATAAGATGTTATTATTTGGATGTAATAATATTTATCCTTCTCCACTTCCATCAAATGTGAAATGAAATCATTGTTCATGTGTATGGCCGACTACCGCCTCACGAACCGATATTGTTCGTTTTCCATCACCAAAATTAAAGGATGTATATAATGATTAATGTATAAAATTTTTATGATATTTATGATACTATTATAAATATTTAATTTCAATATCACATATAACCTATTACATTCCATGTCGTTTAAAATAAGAAAACATCGCTTTTGTGTACGGCGAACTACCGCCTCACAAAGAAATATGAGTCATTTTTTCCACAGATTATTTACATGGAATTTAATAAGGATAACATTAATGAATATATTTGATACATATGTGATTATAGTGATTCTGTAAATTTAATATAACACCCACTTTCTTACAATTTCACCCATTAAGGGAATGATATCATCTCTCGTGCATATGTACAATATGTCATCTTTATGAAGCGATGTAATTAATTTCTCATGAAAAACTTTTAAGAATGATTATAATAATATATATAATATATAAATATCATATTTATAAAATTATTATAATTCTTTATATAATTTGTTTATATCTTATATAAAATAATCAAAACCATCATTAAAAAAATTCCAGAGAAAACAAGACAATTAACATAGGAAACAATGAAAGTAATGGAATATTACAAATAAAAGTTATGGTAAAATGTTATAAAAGAATAAAATATGATACTATTAATATTATTTTGGTTATATTATAAAACAATAGCATGCCTAAAACCATTATACTAGAGTTTAAATAATATTTAACTAAAGGAATGTGTGAGGTAAGGGACTTCGACCCAACTTCGCTTCACTGAGGCATATTGTAATTTTATGCACCTAATTTCTTTTATTTCGTGTATATAATACCCATTTAACATTTAACATCATCAATAATTCATTATTAATGATATTTTATTTTTAAGTTTGAATTATTTCATCCAAGGGTATTTTACTTGAAAATTACTAAGTTGTAAAAGTTATTGAACAACCTCACTTTCTATTGGGATTGTTAACCTTATCATGAAAAAATCACTTTATCATAATCATATTTCATTTTACAATACATTTAAAAATAAATCCATATTATGTTATGATGGATATGATTTTTTCCTATATCATATACCATTTTAATGATGTTTTTCACTTCAAAAGTTATTTGAATAATTAGGGAAATGTTGATAAATTTGTATCCTTTACTGAATACAAATATTTGATGATAAGGCACATTATTCATCAATTAAATATATTATTTGATATATAAGGAATTATTTTTACATAAATTTATGGGTGGTACTAGAATTATATATCCCCTTGATGCATTAGTAGGTCTCATAAGACACACCAAGTGAGCCGAATTAAATAGGTTTTTACCGATAGTTTTGCAACATCTTGTGAATGTTATTGATATTAGAGGTATCATGTGCCTACCACATGATGTCCAATAATTAATTATTTCCTTCATTAAGAATTAACTTATAATTATATTTTATATTTTTACAATGATATTATCTTTGGATGCATTTCATTCATAGTTTATTAATTAAATGACATGTGTTTCTATTATATACCTTCCATATTGATTATTCCTTATCTATTAATACAGTAAATCTATTTAAATAGAATTCATTTTTATTTGTTTAACTTTACATATTTATTATTATTTATTGATTCATGATACATTTCATTGTATATAACCCTTACTAAGTATTTTAGCTCCACCTTATTTTGTTTCATTTCCACGAGATATTAAGAAGATTCCATAGAATGAGTTTTCAAGGATGCAATTCAGTTTCTTTTATTATGTATTATGAATTATTTTTTATTCCTAATGTAAATGTGTATCTTTATATACATGGTTATAAAAAACTACTTAACTATTTATTCCTCTAGGATTTCACCCTTTGTATATATTCCAATATAATAAAGTGAGAAACTGGCTCTGGGATATGAGGGTCTGGGTTGCTATAGTTGGTATCAAAGGAAATTTAGAAAAAACATTGAGAAATAGATTTTGGAAAATATATATTAGGTAGAATAAATATATGATATAAATTGAGGATAAGTATAGAAGAACATCCTAATTTTTTTCTACGAAAGATATTCTGTTGTTTTTTCCTAGAAATACATCCTTATTTGGATACTATATGTGGGCGTGGTTCCAGGACAGAGGTACCTAGGGGTAATAAATCTAAAAAGAGTGCATTGGGATAGACCTATTCATCACATGGTTCATGAAAATGGGACTTAGAGTGCTCCTAGTTAGACACTCTTAGGGTATATTCTTAGGATAATTTACATTTGTTTACAAACTATTATGACAGAATTGAAAATAAAGGCATCCCCAAAGAAACCATGTTTATTTTTATGAGGATAGTTATGCTTAAAATTTTCAGGTTATGATAAGTATTTATATAGTTTATGGATTATACATTATGTTACCTAATTTTATAATCAAATATAGTGGATCCCATTATTTAGAAATGTAAACTGAAAGGAAGAAGGGTATCAATACTCGTGGTTAATGTAGATATTTCCCTTTTGAGGAAGCCAATACAGCTGGTGTTGGAATTGAGAACATTATATCTATATTAGGTTAGCTTAACTAGGTTATGAAAAATAACCATTCCTTGATGGGGAAATTCATTCCATTAGGAGATTCTCTTATGTTTGGTCACTTTATGTGGTAGAATCCACCACAAATAAGTGGGTCTACTAATCTAATGGAAGATGAGTAATAGATTATATATATGGAAATGATATTTATGGCCTTGGGATGTGGTGAAAAAGAAAAGGTTACACTTGGAAATGAATTGTATCAAAAGTTATATTGATCCGTAGTGTTCATTGATCTAGAATAGTAGGGATGAAGAGTTAGTAGAACTCAAGTAAGATAAATCTTTTATGGTGAATTTTTTTGAAAAGTATTTCCCTCATGATCAAGAAATTAAAATGAAGGGAAAGTCCCATATCTTAAAAAAATGTAATAAGAGAATGTTACAAAGTTTGAGGCTACCTTTACAAGGTCATATAGGTATGATACAAATTACATATGCAACATAAAGTGAAAGATTGATCATTTATTTAAAGGTATTAATTCAAGTATATAAAGGGAGATGGTCTATAAGACTTTTTTACCTTGCGATGAAATATTATTACATGTTATCAAGATAGATAAAAAATTCTTCATGGATTATGGATTCTAAGGGAAGAAAGGTAAGAAGAGAATGAAGAGAAGAAAATAGATAACTGGAAGAAGGTAAAGATGTATTTTCCCACATGTGATAATTGAGGAAAAAATTACCTTGATAATCTCTTGAAGGGACTGTGAGTTTATTATATGTGTGAAGATACACTCCACCATGATTATGATTTAGAGGTTAATAAAGAAGTTTACAATGTTCAATTCTTCAACTGCAAGGAGATGGGGCATTATGAAAAAATTTCCCACAAATCAAGGGAATATACCTCAGAAGATGCTAAGGGTTCAAGGTCAAGCTTATGATATTGATACAAATAAACTAGAATAATTAATGTGATTGAGTATTTAGATATTTTAAATATGCTGTAATATTATTTTATTGATGACATTATAGTTATAATAATTATTAAATATATAATGATTAAACTTAAATAATATATCTTGAATATTTGAACGAATGTTTTGAATGGTTCTAAGAGAAGTGATTCAGTGAAAAGTTTAACTTCTTAAAAACCACATGATTGTGGAAAGATAACCCTTCATATGTTCTTGATGTAGGGATAATAATGATGGTATAAATGGATGATCAATATGGATAATGTAAATTGGATAGTAATGAAGACCTTGAAAATTATTAATGATTTCTTTATGAATTTGTTTATGCTATCATTTTTGGAGTTAACCAAAATTTCGTATTTTAGGAATAAATAAAATAGTCTATGTTTTTATTTAAAGAATAAGGAAGCACACATTTTTTCAATAATTTTTATGGTAATTCAGGTTATTACAATATTTCAAGGGAATATACCATGAAGGTATTCACATGTTTCGTATATGATGATTAAGATATACTTCATATTGTTCAGGGAATTAATGATAAGTTCAATTTCGGAAATCTAGTAACCTTTTTTCTAAAATATTTTATATTAAAAATTTTAAAGGTTAATAAGGTTATCCATTTATGAGGTAGATTAATTTCATATTTTTAATATGTTTTATAGATTAATGTATTACTTCACCATACAAAGATTTTTGCGTATTGGATAACCTATACTAACCATTTTGTTATAATAACAAATAAATAATGAATTAATGACTTATCACTCTATTATAGATATTACAATACATTAAAAATGTTTTTTAGTGCTTCAGGAATAAAAAAAATCTATTTATGGATATTCATTTCTTGGAGTAAGCGATGAAGTGTAAATTGATCGAAACACAACCAAAGGATGAAATTTTTCCTATGAAATAAAAAAATACCAAGTTAGTATATTTAGTCAAATTATTATAGAGTGAAATAATTTCTAAAACCTTGGATAAGGATAATGATACAAAATTTTTGTTCTATAATAATCACTTTTGATAATATAAATAACCTTTTAACTCCTATGTCATATGGATTTGTGGTTGTTAACTTCCCCCATAACATGTTCTCTATCACTCTCCATCAATATTTGGGTGTTAGTTTTCTATTCCTAGTCTATTTTTTTGCTTCCCACCTATGTTATCTTGTTTTAAAAACTTGTATGTATTATTCCATATGACATTTGTAATTTTCTTTCAATCTTATTAATAGGATGTTTTGTTAACCCTTTTTATTATATGGGTTTTTCAATACTGGTATTTCTTAATGTCGAACCCTTGATTATTGAGAACAAGTTTAAATTGCAAGGACACAATTTAATCATGGTTAGGATAATATAACACCATGAAATTTTCAAATAATAACATTTTATTAAATAGCGTGCATGAAACACATCTCCATGATTTAAGGAAAATATTACACCATAATACTTTACAATATAATTATTTTTAAATAAACTTAATTTCTTCAATAGTTTGTGGAACACGCAACCCCGAGTCTAAATAAATTACAATATAATATACCAGTATAAAATAGTCGTTAAATTGGAATTATGAATATTAATAATTAAAATATGAATATTATGGTTATATATTGATTATAAATAAAATAAGAATCATTTAAAAAAATAAATGTTTTCTGAAAAATAGTATTTTTTTTCTAATAGACGGTTTAGTCACGATTTTCAGACATTATTCAAAATTAATTTTTAAAAGTATTATAATATTTATTGGATAAAATATACTTAATTTTTTAATTAAAAATATTAAAACTATCTTAGGTTTAATATTTTGGTTTTTTCTTCAATGTTTCACTTTTCGATAAATAGTGAAAAACACAATTTTTTAATTGAAAATTGTATTTTTGTTTAAATTAATTATTAATTTAAATAATATTTTGAATTGGGTTTAATGTAATATTATTTATACTATATATACCTATTAATCCAATTTAGTTAATTTTAATTTTTTTCATATTGATTTTGGACATAAAAACATTGTAAACTTTTGAACACTTTCTTCTTGAAACCATGCATTCTCCTCATTCCTACATGATTAATTTTAAATTATATTTTAAAAATTATGTGTATTGAATATATATAAATGTATCCAATATTTTTTATCAAAATAATTTATATTTTCTAATAAGGTTAACTTAATTTTTTTACTAAAGTGAATAGTGAAACTGTAAAAAAAATATGTACAATGGTTATGGTAAAAATGTGTTATCCGTGGGGTTAAACTAAATATATAAGGTCTAAAAATGATCGAAAAATTGTGAAAATATTATTTTATAGAATCATTTCTTACTTATCCTTCACAAATTCAAATCTAGTGTAAATTTTATTATTTTTGGCATGTGGATGACTTTATATTTTGGATTCTTTTGGGAAATTCCTAGGTAATTTCCAAAGAGTTTTCTTCTCCTCAATTATAAAATTTAACTCCATTCCATCACTTATTCACACCTTTCAAGACCTTTATATTGAACAAAACTGACCAAATACTCTCTAAAAAATTATTAGTAACATTATAGAGCTTCTGGTCCTTCAGAAAGACCAATCCTAGGGTCCTTGAGAGGATATCAAAAAGTGGTGTCTCCTAGAGAAGATAATTATCTTAACAAATATATTTCATTTTATTTATTCCTTTTTTCAACTTAAATTATGTATTGAAACTTAAAATATAATAAAAAAATTATCTCCCACATACTAGTATGTTATTATGTTGTTTTTATAATATTTATTCATCTCCACTTCTATCAAATGGAAAATGAAATCATTGATCATTTTTATGGTAGACTACCACCACACAAACCGATGTAGTTCATTTTTCATCACTACCAATCAAGGATTAATACAATTATGTATTTAAATCATTTATATTATATTTATTATATTATTATTATTATTTAATTTTAATATCAAATATACCCTTTTAAATTCCATTCCATTGAAAAAATGATAGTGTCACTCGTGTGTACGAAAGACTACCACCATGTGAAGCGATGCGAGTAATTTTTCACTTACTCTTTATATGGAAATTTATAATGATTAAATTAATGAATATATGTGATATTTAATGTATTATATTTATTTTTTAAATATAATATATAAACAACTTCCTTAACATTTCACCCGCTAAGGGAAGGATATCGTCACTCATGTGTACATATGGGTTGTCATCTCTATGAAGCGATGCGATTAATTTCCCATGGATAGATTTCAAAAAAGATTTTAATAATTCATATACTTAGTGAATTTTTTTGGTAAAGATGAGCTTAAAGGATCTAATATTGAGAAATTAAAGAGTTACACAATATGAAAGGAGGGTATTTTAAATTTATCCCGAATTTGAAAATGCATCAAGTCATCAAAAAAATGTTCAGTCATATGCATCTTTCTTCCAAGATAAATTTTTTGGAAATCCCATCCATAATATAATTCCCTTCCCAAAAATTGTGTGTGAAAATGTGATTCATGTTGGAAATCCTTTCCAGGCAGTTGATCCATTTACCGATCAATTTTCATTATAGTTGACACTGATTCACCCAAAACGCCTACACGAGCACCTATGAATCATTCTTGAACAAAATATTATTCCAATGGTTCTAATAAACCATGTCAACTGCCCTAATAAATGCCATCATTTCCACCTCTAAAGCAGAAGCATTCCTACAAGGGCTATAGTAACATTCCACAACCTCACCGTGGGAGTCCCTGAAGATCACCCCCAAACATGATGGTCCCAGATTTCCCAGGGAGGCCTCGTCCGTGTTACATTTCAACCATCCATTGAATGGGAGAGACCATACAACCTCCACTATACGCCTTGGCTTCGGGAAGGACCCTACGACCTGCAACCGCCTTAAAATAAGTAGCTCCCTCACCGAGTAGTAGTAGTTGTCCCTAATCTTTGTGCTAGCCACTTTAATTGCCACTATAATATCTAAAAGATTCTAGGCTTCATGGTACCTTTCCTATTGATGAAAAATACTGTTATGCTCCATCCAAATTGAATGAATGGCTTTGACATAGGCAACCTGTATCAATGTGGTGAGCTTCTTGGACTACTGTATACAGAACAACGCCTGTAGGAATTCCAAAAATGAAGGAGCGCTGGGTGAATATTATATTTATAACATTACTATAATTATTTATATGATTTATTTATATCCTATTTACAATAATTAGAACATTCATTCCAATCATGAGAGAGAAAATAAGGCAATTGAAAACCAAAATAAAGAAAATAATGGATTTGTTTAACAAAACATTGGTAAACTATTATATGAGGATCATATGTGATATTATAAATATTATTATGGATCTATTATAAATTAATATCATGGTTAAAACCATTATACAAGTGTTTAAAATATGTCCAATTAAATGAAAGTGTGTTGTAAGAGAATTCATCTCAATTTCTCTTTATTGAGCCATGTTGTATTGTTATGCACCTAATTTATTTTATATGGTGTATATATGGGATATTTGATAAGTAATATCATGAATTATTCATTCTTAATTATATAATTATTTTATCCAATTAGATTTTCCATGAAAACTAAAACTGGTAAATGTTATTAAACAATCTCACTTTATTTTGTGATCGTTAACCTTCTCCTGACACAAATCACTTTCTCATGATCATTTTTCATTGAAAATTACATTTCTAAAAAAATATCCATATCATTTTAGGATGTATATGAATATTTTGTAAACTATATACCATTTTAAATATAGTTTTACTTTGAATTTTATTTGATTAACAAGGGAAATTTTAATAAAATGTATCCTTAACCGAATACAGATATTTGATGATAAGGAATATAGTTCATAAATTAAATATATTATTTGATATATGAGGAATTATTTGGACCTTTAGTGATGGGTGGCTCCCAAAATTATATATACACTTGATGAATTATAATGTCACCTGATACAAATCAATTTTTCCAAATTAAATAGGTTTTTATCTAGATTTGGTACCAGTAGTATTCGTATTAAAGATGTTGAGATACTACCTTATGGGAGAGAAGTTTATCATCTACTCAGACCAAAAAATCTCAAGTATATGTTCTCTTAGATGGATTTGAACTTGAGACAGAGGTGTTGGATATAGTTTCTCAAGTATTATCACATTGAGATATTCTATACTCATGGGAAGTGAAACATGGCGGTTTATTCTCTCAGAAGGAGATCGATTTCACAGCTATTGAATGAGGCATCACAGTAGTTGGCCTCAATGCAAATATCCTTTGTGGAAGGAGATGGAGCAACTTATATATAGTAAATGGTAGTTACCACTCTACACTAAGAGTGAGGTAGAGAGGCACAACATTGAGATACCAGATGGGAGGCTACACATGCTATGATATCCATAGGGCATGCCCCTAATGGATATTTGAAAGGTGGGGAGCATGCTGTTCTTTTTATAGGACACTCAATTGTTCATGCAGAGTCAAGAGAGGAGTTCTCGTGGGAGTTCCATACATATCAATTTTTAGTACTTATAGGTGTGTCTAAGATGTACCAGGACCTCCGACATCAGTTTTGGTGGTTGACGATAAAGAAGGTAGATGCATAGTTTGTCTCTTGATTCCTCACTTGTCAGTAAGTGAATGGAAAGCACTAGGTTACAGTGGGTTTGAATCAAACCCTTAAGGTGCTAGAGTGGAAGTGGGATGGAATCTCGATGGAATTCTTGATGGGTTTACCACGTAATTCTCGGGGTAATGATACCATCTAGGTGACCATTGACCAACTCACCAGGTCATCCCACTTCCTAGCCATTCGAGAAAAGGGTTCAGTAGAGGTCTTGGGACACCTCTACGTATAGAAGATAGTTTGAATCCATGGAGCCCCATCGATGATAGTCTCAGATCATGATGCTTGTTTCACTTCCTGATTATGAAAGGGATTGCAGGAGGGTTTTGGGGCTTAGCTGTGCTTGAGGACAGCTTTCCACCCATAGACAGACGGCCAAATGGAGCGAACCATTCAGGTCCTAGAGGACATACTACATGCTTGAATCCTCTATATTGGTTGTAGTTTGGAGTATCACTTATGTCTCTGAATTTTTCATACAACAACATCTACCACTCCACCATCGGTATGGAACCGTTTGAGGGCTTGTACGGATGATCCTGCAAGTCATCAGTTTGTTGGACAGACCTAGATAGTCAGCACTCTTGGGTTCAAAGTTTGTGTGGGCTAATACAGAGAAGGTTAAGGTTATCTAGGAGTGGATGAAAACTACACAAATACATCATAAGTGCTATTCTGATAGTTGATAGAGGCCCTTGGAGTTTAAGGAGGGGGACCATCAATTCTTTCTGGTCCCTTATCGACGTGGGATATAGAGATTTGGATGGGGTGACAAATTATCTAGGAGGTTTCTCAGACCTTTTCTGATACTATGTAGATTTGGTGAGGTGGCGTATCACTAGGACATACATCTGCATTTAATGTGGTTTAACAACTTCTTCCATGTATCGCAGTTGAGGTGATACATACATGAACCGTCACATGTCATCAATAAGGGAAAGCTGGAAATCGATGACGGGATGAATTTCATGGATTACATAGTGGAGATAAAGGATGGATAGAATAGGACCCTTTGTGGGTGGTCGATTCCTCTAGTTCATGTTCAATGGAAGCATGGGAATCTCTAGAAGAGAACATGGGAGAAGGAGGCTCATATTCGTGCTCAGTATCCCCATTTGTCTGTTTAGACCTTATTATGGCTTTCAAGGATGTAAATTCCTAAGGTGGGGAGTATGTAATTACTCATATTTTCCCAATATTGATTTTTAGAAATTATTTGGGAAAATTATAAGACCAAGAACTGAGACAACATGTGATTCCGATGCTCGGTTTTCCAGGATTGGTTTGACAAAAAATGGTTATGTTTTTAATAGCGCACATAAGTTTATTTCATAAAAAAGTTGAATAAATTATAAATAGTTGAACATATCAAAAATACAAGGGAAATATTGAGTTCAGAATGGCAGGTTTACCCAAGAGGTGACTTAACTTTCATCGGCACATTTCTTCACTGAGAAAACCTAAAAAGGATGTAACTATTAATAAAATAATTAAATAAAACTATTTTACATTAAAATCCTAATAAATCATGAATGGAGGCTCATATTGTAAATCTAAGACGACCGTTGGGTTTGTAATGTGGATTTTTACTTAGGCAGGTCCTAACATTGATCGACAGTGGCCGATTGTGAAAGATAATATTTTGATGTTTTACAGAAGAATAAAATAAACTTAAATAAGTTTATTTTATTTAGTTTTAAATTTTTCGCAGCGTCGCTGTGACAATACGACACATCAACAAGTTTTCCATTTTCTTTTCTTAAATTAAACTGCATGGCGATGTTGCAACTCTACAATAGATAAATGCCTTTTATTTTCTCCCTAATTCAATAGGAATTCAGGGTTAATGAATAATAATGGGATTCCATGGAAACTCTGTAGAAAGGAATTGGAGGTTCCCACACATTGGAAAATGAGAAAAAACGACGAATGCTAGTGGATCATGGATAACAAATCACAGATCATGGATCGAGGATCGATGAACGATGGTGGGATATCTTTATTCCTCACCAATGACAGATCCAAACCTTGAGGTAGGGGGTTATTTATTTTTGGTATTTTTATTCCCCATTCTTGATTCCAAAAAATAATATGGACCAACCCATGAACATGTTGATCATAGGTTTGATCATTCTTGTGGGAAGTATAAACTATTTGATTAAAGTTAGTAGACTGATACTTATTCTTCTTCATAATCCTACTAACATTAACAGACCAAGGCCGACAAAAAAAAGGACAAGGTCTATTCTAAGGGTGTTCTTGTGATTATTCCTTATTATTGTTCTCCGTTCATTTCCAACAGACCCCCATGGTCGCGTCATGATTTTTCGAGTGGTTTACAAATGTTCCCATAGTGATAAAAAGATTAATTGGAGCCCCCAGATATGATATTGGAGACCCAAGGATCACAATGGAAATCTAGGTTAAAAAAACAGACCACCACAACGACAATGGAAGCCCGTAGAAGAGGAGATGACAGTAGGGATGTGACTACCCGGTAGAAGGCATCCACTGGATCGATGACCGGTGACAGAGGGGCCTGTGACGGTGTGAACATAGATAGTGATTCATGGCCAGGGTGGGCCACGATGGTGTGGACTGACGATGCAGTCCAGTGAGCATGTTTTCCAAGTGGGGGGGGGGGGTGGATCGCCTGCCTTGCCCAGTTAGATAAACCGACCAACACAGGTGGGACGAAATGGTGGAAACTAGGCCATAGTCTAGAGTCCCAATGGCCCAAGCTAGTTTGGATGGGCCTAGACCCGACCGGGTCGGGTTGGGTTGGACACTGACCCAACTCATCCCTTTTTACTAAAATTCCCATACCTCTCAAACCGTGCATCCATTGGATGAGAAGTTTATTGAGTTGGGACCCTTGCGATGAGGGGGTACTTTTGAAATACTCTAATCTTGTTTTTTAGAGTATAGAATATGTCCTATTATCTCAATTAGTAGATGCTCCCGAAATGAGCATGCTAAGAGTGGAATCCTGTGGCTAAGACCTACACCGAGTTAGCCTCCTATGAATATGTGGAGTATTTATCCTGAAAAGATGCTGAGTAGGTATATTGCGAAGACACAAATTAGGTCTCCTACGAAGACTTAGAGTCTGTCTCTTGGAAATATGGGTTATAGGTATCCATTTAAGATGTGGAGTATGTCTCCTAAGAAGACACGAAGTAGGAATCCTGCAAAGATGCATAGTAGGTCTCATACGAAGATGCGGAGTGAATCTATTATAGATATTGTATGTCTCATTTGATTTGAATATGTCTGGATTTTCTTTATTATATTCATGCTATAGAAATGCACCTGGTTTGAGTTGACTCTTGTGACTCTGTCGAATGTATCATTCTTTGTGTTTTTTCCTTTGTGGTTTTGGGGGCTCTACAAAATATTCTTTTACTCACCACTTCAAGGGATTTACCTAAATGTGTCGTGTCTTATATAGATGATCAACATCTTTGACATAGTCCTTGGTGGGTCAGAGATAGGTAGTGCTTTAGGATGAACTGACAGAAGTGGAATGCCTTAGCGACATTCAAAAAAATTATTATACCTACCATTTAGGTAGTTTAACACTGAAGGATTTTAGTTATTTCACATTTTTTTGTTTTGGTTTAGCTTTTTTTGGCCCCGTTTACTTTTCTGTTTTATATTGTTTACTATGTGTGGGTACTTTGAGTATTATACACACATGTCTGCTGAGTGTTTTCAGCTTCAATATTTTTTTCATGGAGATCGGTGCACGTGTACATGTACTTGGGAAGATACCTTCCACTTGTGGTATATGCCTACTTTGTGCTAGTTTCCAATGCCTGATCTATGGGAGGCAGACTTGGGGTAGTCACTGAATGGGCCCTGGAGGATGGGTCGCAACAAAACATCAAATGAAAGTGATGATGAAAGTGAGTCAAAACTGATACATAACGATTAAAATGAATCATGTACAGAGGAAAGTAAAGGTGGGAGAAAAAATCGTAATTTCTTTACCCTATAGAAACCTTAGGAATGAGATAAAATTATTATAGATAAAAATATCTAGTTTATACTAAAAAACGTTGAGGTAATACCCAAATTAGTTTCAGAAGCTGTTGATGAAAAATAATGGGTATTAGTAAAGAAAGAATAATTATATCAAATTTAGAAAAATAAAACATGGGATTTTCTTTCACATCTTCTAGGAAAGAAAATTATTTAGATAAAATGAGTGTAATAAAAAAATTGGAATGAACATGGAGAAATTTTGAGAAATAGATCTTGTCTTGTTTGTAAAGGATATTCAATGTTGGACAGTGTGGATTTTGAAGAATCTTTTCCCCCACTTAAATATTAAAAACTATTTAAATTTTTATAGTTATGACAACATATCATTATTATAAATTTTATTAGATTGATGCAATTTTATCTTTCATAAATGAATAGATTTAGGAAAAATTTTATATTGAGAAACCTTGGGGATTATTACATGTAAAATATAAAACAAGGTTTGTAAGATAAATAATCCCTTATATGGGTTGAATAATGTACCACAAGTGTGGTTTTTCAAACTATATAATTTATTGAAGAAGTTGAAATTTTCTAAAGAAAAATTTAACAGAAACTTATATAAGAAATTAGTGAAAACAAGTACTCACATTATCATTATTTATGTTGACAATATAATTTTGGCATGGGATAGGGAAAAATATTACGAATATTTTACTAAGGAAATAAAGTGGAACTTTGAAATGTAAATGCTAAAAAAATTATCCTTATTTACAGGATTAAAAGTGAAATAGAGGGAAAGATATATCTTTCTATCACATGAAACTTATTCCAAAGAGTTGTTAAAAAAGTTTGGTATAGAGAATTCCAAGGAGGTTTCTTCTCATATTTAATTTTTCATGAAGATGAGTGAAGATGAAGTTGTGAAAATGGTAAATCAAAAAGATTTCATAAAATTGATAGGAATCTTGATATATCATATAGCCTTAAAAACCAATATAGTAAATGTTCTTTCTATGTGTTCTAGATATCAAAGTGATCTACAAAAATCTCACTTTTTGACAACAACAAAAATTCTAGATATATCACAGTAACAACTTCAAATGGTTTTTTGTATAAAAATGTCTTTATATTATATTTCATGGTTATAAATATACTAGTCGTTCTGCAGATTGTAATGATGAAAAATAAACTTCAGGAGGTAAATTTTTCTTAGGATAAGATTGTGTGATTTGGCATAGGAAAAAGTAGGGTTAAATGAATTTTATAATATTTGATGTATAATATTTAGATTCTACCAATTCTTGCACAAAAATGATTTGGATGAAACTTCATCTATATGATTTGAATATGGAAGTTTCTAAACCATTGAAGATTATTTTTCATAATCAAAGTGCTTGATATATCCACGAATCCTATATAACCTTAAAGATTAAAGCACAATGATATATAATATCATCTAATTAAGGAGAAAGTTACTGGTAGAGATGTGATGCTGGAGTATATTTCTTCAAAATATAATTTTTTTTATGTTTTAAAAAATCTATTCTAGGTGATATTTAATGAATTAGGAATGCAATTTTGTGGTTGATCTCCAATAAATACTTCCTAAAATGTCTTAAGGAGCCACTCACTGTTATTTGGATTATATAGACTGGGGGAAGTAAAATTTTTTGTAAAAAGATATTACATTAAATTCTATAATTAATCTAATGTTTTGGTTATCATAAAATGGGGGAGAGAACAAAAAGGGGGAGAGTAAAAATTTGAGAATTCAAAAATTGAAAAGATCAATGTGTGGGAGAATTGTCTTAACATGGAAAAAAATTTCTTCTCACTGAGGGATGGAATTACTTCATAAAAAAATTACTTTAACCCATAGTGTGGCATTGATAAACTCACATTTAATAAATTATAAATTTTCATAAAAGTTAAAAAATATATTTTTGAAAAATTACGAGTAATGAAAAAGGATGGGTGATAAATTTTGATAATGAATGTTTCAATAAATATAAATGGTGAGGTTAAAGATCCTTTATGATGTGTTTCTAACAATGTTTTATATTTTTTATAACTTACTTTTATTAAATAATTTTTTTAAATAAGGAAAAAAATATTTGATATAATTTTACAAAATTGTGTTCTAAAGTTTCTGGAAAAGAAGAAATTTATGTGGATATAGAATGTTAGAAAGTTTTAAAGATGAAAAAATTTAGTGAAGATATAAATTCATAATGTTTTATAGATTTATAAAGTTATAATGTTTTATAAATGATGAATGTTATAAAAGTTATAAGTTATAATTTTATAGTGATGTAGAATGTTGGAATGTTCTATAGATGAAGAAAGAAAAGTTAGAATGTCTATAAGTTAATAAATTTGTAGATATGAATAATGTTAGAAGGTATCTATATTAATAATGTTTGTGAGGTGAAGAGTGTTAGGAAGTCTGGATTTTAAGAAATTTTTGAGATTAAGAAAGATAGAAATTCTAGATGTTAATAATGATGATGAGATGAAAAATGTTAGAATGTCTAGATGTTAATAATGTTTTTCCGATAAAGAGTGTTAGAAAGTTTAGAAGTTAATATTGTTGTTGAGATGAATAAAGTATAAAAGATATGAAGTTATGAATTTTAATTTCTTAATATAATTTCGTAGTAATGTTTGATGATTTCATGTTTTTATTTCATGTTCCTAAGACATCATAAAGAATTCATGATATGACCTTATGGTAAAATAAGAAAATAGAATTTAAAATTTATAGGATTTTATAAAGTTCAATTTTCTAAATGAAATTTTTGTTAGAAAGTTTGAACTTCACGATAGGATGAATAGTGGACCAGACAAATTTTTTTCCGAAAAACAGTCTAAAAAATGAGTTGTAAGAAATTTTGGACCTTAAAGTTTTAAAAAGTGTAGATCTAGAAAACTTTTTTAATTGTAATTTTTTTATAAATCAGATGGGGTTTTGTAATAAGATGAAAATCAATCTAATAGATGAATAATATTGTCAAAATGGAGAATATTTTATAGATAGTCAAAGGTTTTTTTCTAGATTTACAAACTAAAAGTTTCATAAAGTTACAAATTTTAATTTTTTAAACAGTTTCAAAGTTGAAGTATTACGAATCTACAAAGTCAGAGTTTATATGGAATTAAAAATTTTAAGTTTCATGAATTTTCAAAGTTGAAGTTTGAATAGTGCTACAAAATTGAAGTTTCATGAGGTTACAAAGTTGAAATTGATATAGAGTTAAATGTTTATGTTTCACAATGTTATAAATTTTAAGTATGTATAGTGTTTAATAGATGACGTTTCGAGAAGTAATGATGTAAAATTTTATTCAAAGTTATAAATTTCATGTTTCAAAAAGTTACAAATTTTTTTGTTTTAACTATATTACAAATTTGAAGTTTCACAAAGTTTTAAAGTTGATGTTTTTAGAGAGTTAAAATTTTTATGTTTCACAAAGTTAAAAAGTTTAAGCCCGTAGAGAGTTAAAAAGTTTGAGTTTCAAGTTCGTAAAAGTTTATGTTACAAAGATTTATTGGTTTTTGAAACATTTAGTTTAAGGAACGTCAAATAAAGTTAGAAATAGCAGATAATTAAATAAGATGTATGATATTACAGAAGAGTTGAGAATCATCCATAAATTTTTTAAATTAGAGTGAAATTTATATATATGAATTTTAGCGTGTAAGAAATCAATTTTTTTTCTCACCATTACTATTTATAGAGCTCCTATAAATATGATTGAAAAACTACATCATACTTTACACTGTTCACATGTGTGAAATGTTAAAGTGCTAGTGTTTGGGTTATTGGGAGTTTCCAACTGAAGTTGAGTTTTATGTTGAAGATTTTTTTTGGAAATAACTTTTTATCAAAAGAATCAGATATAGTTTATTTTAGATTAATTGATAGAGTGAAATAGATAGTGTTTAATGGAGAATATTTCTACGGAACTGAGTTTTGTTAAACCATACAATAGAGAAGTTTGTATCATTTGTAGTTATAAAAAATGTGAAAAAATAGTGATTATAAGACATAGGTAAATTGGATATAGGAATTGGAAAAAGGAATTGAATAATAATTCAAGATTTACTCTCCTAGATCAGAATTTATAAATTTATATTATTATTGGGGCTCAAATTTTGTAATAAAAAATTTCAAACTGATGGGATTCAATATAATCATACATATCGATAGAATGACAATGATAAGAGCTGTCTAAAAAAAATTTATTCACTTATTTCTACTAGATAATTATCATGAACCCATAGAAGTATCCAAAGTAAGGATGTAAGTTCTCACATTAAGGCTGAACATTGGAAATCGTTTGTTCCTTATTCACTTTTTAACATTTTCCTTCTTTTTATTTTATTAAAACAATTTATAAGGAAGATAACTCTAACAAGTTGAAGGGGTTAAATTTTATAAAGTTGGAATTTTTTTTAAATGCAAACACTTATTCAACCCCCTCCCATTGGTTCAATAATTCGTTGTAACTTCATTTTTATCACCTGTTTATTAACAATTCTTTGTTAAAATCATTGTTCCAGGTAATAACTGCTTCATTTTTCCTGTATTTGTTTGGTATTTTCAATCCTTAAACTCTTATCATGATTCTACAATATCCAGAATGTTAAAATTGATATAAATATAATATATATTCATTAAATATGTATTTATAGTTATCATAAATGATAGAGATAGAAAAATGAATTATGCCATTAAGGGATAGGGTAAGTCGTACATACACATGAATGTTGTTTTAATTTTTTTATGGAAGGAATAAAAGAAAGGTAAATAATAATTATAATTTTAAGAATAATTATTACATCATATATTTCATATAAATTAAATAAATCTATCATTATTACCATTGATGTAAAGCATAAATGTAGAATGAACCACATTGTTTCATTGAGGTAGTATTCTACACATATGTATGAGCAATTTATAGTTTTCTAATAGATTGGAATGTAAGAAACAATATATGATATTATAATTCTAAAAGAATATATATTTCATAAATATAATATATAATCATTACTTCCATCATTATAACCATCTATGTAAAATGGTGATGAAAAACAAATTACACGGCTACGGGGAGATGTTAAGCCATACGTACACACGAGCGATGTTTTCACTATTAATAGGATATAAGAGAGTTGGTATATTACTGTATAATAATATAATAAAATCCAATTATTTTTATTATATTATATCTATTATATTAGTATTGTTTCATCTCTTTAAGAGAAAGTATAAGATGTAATAAACTTGGAAGAGTTGGTAAAGAAGATCACCTCTGCTTCAGTAGAATTCATTTAGATATCTTCTTAAGGAACCTAAGGATAGCCTTTTTGGAATTCAAAAACTGATATAATATGGATAATGAAATTAAAAATTTATTTTTATAGTTTATGTTTGTGATATAAGGATAAAATTTCTATAAATAATTGAAGGAATGAGTTCCCTTTTATAACTGAGAGGAGAGGCGCTCTTGGAATTTCTTAAAAGATCAAAATATAATAAAGTAGTTTTCTATCCCATATGCCACCGAATGTAAATTTATTAAAATATTAGGTATTATATGGTATATATCTCATTAACCAATTAATTTGTTACTCCTTTAAGTGGTATTTTAAACCCTATATTTTGGTTTAACCCTTTAGTTAACCAATTTTAACTTTAACCACAACAACATATTTTTCACTCTTAAAAGGGTTATAATTTTTCAAATAAAGAAAATATTGAAACATTAATTGGAAATGGGTAATATTTGAGACCATATATTAATCATTTTCTACTTTAATTATTTTTAATATTTTTATATAATTTCATAAAATTTTATTTTCATAAAATACCATAAATGTCAATTTAAACACTATTAATTTATATAAATTAAAAGAAATAAATTAAAAGTTTAACTTAAAATATAAACCATTAAATCAATAATTATATCTCATAATAATATATAAAATTATTTTAACACTATAACTCATTAAAATATTATCACTTTTAATATTTTTAAAATTATTTATTTTACTTTTCTACTAAATGAAGAAATATTTAATCAGCCATTTATAAGAATTTATTGTAATGATATAATTAAAAAAACTAAAAATAAATTTATATCATGAAAATAATTTTATTAATCCAAAAATTGAAATTTAAATTAATTTATAACTTTCTTTTGTCACTATATTAACACAGAAGAGATGTTCAAAACTAAGAGAGTGACATTTTGTAACTTTTTTTATTTAAATATTATATTGGTCATATTAATGGAAAAGTGTCCATAAAAAATAAATTTATGTACTAGGGTGATAAGTGTCATGTTAAATTAATCCAATAAGAGTTATGATAAAAAATTATGGCATTATCACTTAGTTTTTACCAAGATTAACTTGATTTATCCTTTCCAATGTCGATAAATTTTACCACGGTTAATATTCATTATGCCTAAAAATGAAAGGGAAATAATCACAAAATTTGAACCTCCAGGTTAAATTTTTTTAATCAATTTTACCAAATTCATTTCCTATTAGGGATTAAAATTAATTCTTAGGCAAATGTGCAAAACTCGATGAGAAATAGATTTTTGCATAAATGTCTTTTATGTATTAAAATGTTTTTATTCAGAATACAATCATGGAATTTTTTTCAATGAAAATAATTAGATTATAAATAATATAGTATAACTAAATTTAGTTTTAATTTTCTTATTACATTTTTAACCTTTTAAATTATTGATAAAAAATACATTTTTCAACAAATATTGAGATTTTGACAATTAACTAGAACACTAATCCTTCTAGAAAAATATGAAAATTTCATCCTAAGTTAATTTTGATATGATTATTTCAAAATAAATATTATTTTATATAATTAAATTTATATAATATATAGAAAATAATTATAATATTTTCTCACAAAAGAAATAAAAATCATTTTTGAAGAGTATGTAATTCTGAAACATATAATAAATTTAATAAAAAATGAATAATTATTTTCAAATAATTACTCAATAAATTTGGACTGATTAGGTCCTTTATATTAACTTAATAAATTTTTTAATACTATTTATACTCACAAATTCAACATCTAGATTATAACAGTCATATTTCTTGGTT
This sequence comes from Viscum album, assembly GCA_963277665.1. NCBI lineage: Eukaryota > Viridiplantae > Streptophyta > Magnoliopsida > Santalales > Viscaceae > Viscum > Viscum album. The sequence goes on along the minus strand of OY728137.1, from coordinate 191,730,384 downwards.
TGTTTATGCTCAATTATGTGTGTTGTATACGATATCGAATGTAGTGTTCTTTTAAAATATCATGGTGTTAAATTCTTCCCCCAAACCCTTCAATAATTTTTATACTCCCAGTTTTGATTCTTTCTTGGTAATAAAGGGTTTGAAAATTTTAAATTACTTTATGTAAAACCCACATCATAAAAAGTGTTAATAAAAATCCCTCTTAAAAATAAGAAAATTGAAATACAATGATCATCTAGTATACCATGTATCCAGGGTTACATATAGGAAAATATTAATAGGAAGTGAAAATGTGAACATGGAAGATAAAATTAAATCCTAAGGTTTAATAGATATTGATATAGAATATTGATCACAAGAAATGGTAATGATCATTAAAAAGATAAATTATACAAAAAACATGAATTGATGTGGTGTGAAAAGACCATAAATTCATTGGAATTGAATTTAATATGATTTTTTTTCAATATCATTTTATAAGATTTTATTAATTCTTTTACCATATAGAGTAAGAACATAAGGAAATATACATACTTGGAATGACAAATTTTACCCTTTAATCAATTTACACCACAATCTAATCTTCACTCGAAACGATGAATATTCAAGATGATTTTTTTTTCATTTATAAAGAACCAAAATTATATATCAAATAATACTAATATATATAATTAATTCTTTATACCTCTAAATATTTACCATGAAACAAAATGGTTATCACATGTTATCCAATAACATTCAATGTTCATTAATACATTTTATAAATAGTTAACCTTAAGCATCCTCCAAAATATGTCCGACCAATTTCAAATATTCAAAAATTTAGGAATAATTTCATTAAATTCAAAAAATAAAATTATCATTAATCCACCATAATGTATCCCTTAATTAAACGTGTAAATATCTGGATCACATATTATACAAAAACGTGGTAATAACTTGAATCACCATAAAAAATTAATGAGAACATGAATGATCCCTTGAATTAACTCTTTTCTAATTACATTAAAAAATGTTAGATTTTTTAATTTATTTAATAAATATAAAATACATTCAACTCTATCCGGAATTACTTTGTCATCAATGAACTAACCATTTTCACATTCACCAATATTATCCCATTTATTTATTCAATTCAAGTATTCAATTTATCCCAAAAAACATTATTAACTCAACATAAGGAATATATTAAGGGTTATCTTTACCTTATTCATTTATTCTAAAAATATATCACTTTACCACTAAATCAATTTTTTGGGTTATTAGTATCATTCAACAAATGTTTTCAAATCCTTAAAAAAATAAAAATTGTAGTGCAATCCTTATAAATTTCTTGATTATTATTACTATAATATCATTGATAAAATAATTATAAAAAATAATTATTGAATACATATAGATATGCAATTTAATAATTTTACTTCATCTATAGTAATAGAATAAGTTTAACCTTGATCACATAGCTTCTTTTTTATGTATATTCCCTTAAATATTGGGGAATTATTTTTCATAGTTCCCCATTTTCTTATAGTTAAAACACTAAAAATTTTAGGTTTCTTACATGACCAAAAATTTACACACCTGATGTCCTTTCTATCCATACATGAAGAAAAACCAAATTCCCTTCAAACAAGTATTAGGGTGTTTCCTTCCATGATTATCACTTGTGGGAGAAACCTTCTTTCCCTTCTTCCCCACAACTATTTTTCTTAGCCATTATTTTCTTTAATTTCATTAATTCATGACCATAAGAATTAAATAATTATCACTCTATCTTCACAGAACATGACACTATATCCTCATATGATGATAATTTTTGGGAGTGTCTTTCAAAGGATTAGATTTATCCCATCAAAGAAATATTGAATCTTACTCTTTGGATTACTCACATAGTTAGTAGCACGACTTACTAACCTAGTGAATTTATATTCATACATGACAAAATTTTCTTATTCATTTTGTCTAAAAATCAATAATTTTATCTCCATATATTCTCTTCTCTCATAAGGATAATATTTTTCCTAGAATAGTACCTTAAAATACTTCCATTCTATGCTTTATAATTCCTCTTAATCATTAGTGTTTTTAATCAGTGAAAAAAATTGATCTTCATCACCTAATAGAAGATAAAATGACATGATGAACCTTCCCATTAATTACATCCCAAATTGAGAAATATATTCTCTAAATAACATATCCATTGCTCATATAAAAATGGGTTTATAGTCCCATTGATAGAATGTGGTTTCTGGAGTGTGACGTCCCAACCCAAGAGCCACTGAACAGTCCCTCGAGCCAATTGGCCACATTCCCTCAAGTGTGCCTCCTCATACACTAGAGGGTGACGACTAGTACCGAGCGTCTAGTAATGTAGAGACCTGAAGCTTGATGTACATGGACATTACATTACTTTAACGGAATACATAATACATAACAAAAATAGACACACAAGGACCATAATAGTTTAGATTCTTTGGAAACTTGGAACGTAATCTTCTAATCGTGGTGAAAGATCTTCAACATCTCCCATAAAGATCTTCCTTTTTTTCTTACCTAAAACCGTTCTTTAATTCCTTGGGAAAAGAAAACATAAAAAGGGTGAGCTCAAATGCTCAGTAAGGGTAAGCATGGATAAAATAAAACATACCACATACATTTGAACTTAAAAACATGAACATAATGTTTAAACATCAAAAGATTGAGAAATGACACAAAACATGGAAGTACGTAAGGTATAGATCATAAAGAAACATTAAGAATGATAAAATAGTATGGGAATAAAAAATGTAATTGTGGAAACCATTAATAACATGATATTATTTCCATAGTAGGCAAGGCATTACTACCAAGACCATCTTAGTGGACAAAGTCCCTTTCTGAATCGAGTTCACTCCTCGTTCTAGTCCTGTATTACTGAACCGGTTTAACTTGCTGTTCCAGCCATGTCTATCTCATGAGATATAAATCTTTACCCAATGTATTGGAGGGAGATATAGGTCCCACCCATATCATAATGAAATAATTCTTACTTGTGCCACAAAATAAACATACATCATTCATAGTAACCCAATAAATAAAATGGGTTTCCTAGACATCATCCCATAATCACATAATCCATATAAAAGAAATGGATATCATTTCATAATAAGAAAAGTGAAACCATGTAAATCATAGAGACTTTATACTTGAAACATACACATAAGAAATAATGTCATCTTAGATAGAAAAAGGTTTTGATAAAACACTTGAAATGAATTCTTGAGGAAAATATCCTTTCTTCTTCAAAATCAAATTCTTTTCACGAAACGTCATGCTATTTTAAAAGAAATAGATTTTGTTGAAAATAGTCATGAAATAATTTTAGGAAGCATCCTGAAAATAAGTCTTTATAAACTGTAAATATTTGTTCATGCCGTATAAGTTAAAAAAACATTCTTCTCATACTTTTGTCGGAAAACTCAAAAAGTTACTCGTATGAAAAACGACAAAAATTCCCTTCATATATTTTACTAAAAACTCACCGAAGGGTAAAATTGGATTTAAAAAATTGTAGGTGGATGGAAATAATATTACATATTGAGGAAACATGAATGTGGATGATAAAATACACCCCAGTAAATTTCAAAGTATAAACAATCTCGGATAAAAATGAGATTGTGATATTTCCCTTACATTAGGTCTGATTTGCTTCATAAGTGTCCGAACCTCCTGTATAATGATTTAAATAATGTCATTGACTTATTCCAGAATCATACTCATTGTTATGATATCATATATGGTTCACTTATGACTTTATTTTACCCGTTCTTTTGTAAATTCCATGTTAAAGAGCGTTTTGGGTAAAATCGTTTCATTTGTCGTCCGTGTTTTGACTTGTAATTATTCATATGGTTACTTAGATAATGATTATTTAATTCCAGAATATAAAACATGATTTATATAATATATATTCAGAATATACATATATATAATAGATCAGTAAATGGAAAGAAATACACCGTTTATGGAGACGGTAGGCCATACGTACGCATGAATGTTGTTTTCGTTTCCTTATTGAGTTGAATGGAATTAAGTAGATGACATACATATATATACACATAAATCCAGTATCATTATTATGTCATATATTTCATGATTACTTATTATATATACTTTATAATCATTCATGGATGGTTAACGTGGAGAATGAATATCATCATGTCTCGGAGACAGTAGTCCGTATGTACGCACGAGCGATGATATCGTTCTCATGATCGTGGAATTGTATTAGAGTGTATGAATACTATTTCAGAATTAATACCACTTTACAATAATCATATATAGTTGTTTATTTCCACCATTATACCCATCCATGTAAGGTGGTGGTGGAAAATAGATTACACCACGACGTGGAGACGATATTCCGTACGTACGCACGCACGGTGATTTCATTTTCCGTAGGATGGATAGATGGTGAAATAGGGGTTTTTAATACTTATAATAACATATCAGTATATGAGTGATAATTATGTTATTACTTAAAAATGAAACAACCTAACAAGAAGAAGTGGAAGAAGAAATAAAGTTGAATGAATCGGTAACAGACGTTACCTCTTCTTTGAAGCGCCTCTTTGAGATCTCCTTTTAGGGCACTAAAATTGGTCTTTGAGGAAGACCAGAACCTATAGGATGTAGCTATGGAAGTGAAGAAGAGAATTTGTCAGGTGTTGGACGAGATTTAAGGTTCAATGTGGTGTGAGGAAGAGAGGAAAGAGGTGCCCTTTTATAAGGGAGGAGAGGGGCACCTTTGGAATAACGAAAAATATTATTTTATTATAAAGTCAAATTCGGTTTTAAATGGATCCAAATTTGATTTATTTCGAAGATAAGGTGGGGATGGGTCGAAATAATCTCATCCAATAGAATTTAGACAAGTTTAGGTTCCTATTTTAACCTTATCATTTAGATTTAACACTAAGTTAGATAATTTTACTCTTACCATGTCTTTTTGTGTTCTTACACTATAAGGTTAATAAAATTACTATAAGAAGCCAAAAAAACCCCAAGTTGTTTATTATTAATATATATAACCTTATCTAAGTAATTTTTCCGAACCATATATTTTTAGGAATAAAATAACAATTACTAATATAATATTTTTTTTAAAAACAATTTTATGTCAATTTTGACACTATTTAGTAATTGATTTTTGTGAAAATCATAACAGAATGATTAGTTCGAAAAAAGTTAATTACATAAATACTAACATGTCATATTATCCTAGAAAATTAGTGGAATTCATAAAAATTCTCAAATTACATTTATTTGGGTATTTATAACATCAATTATGTCAATATTTCATTAATAAGATAATTACTGCATCATCTTTGTGTCATATATAAATTAAATTATTTAATGTCTAAAAATTACAAATAAAATACCATTATGTATGAAATCTTTTTATATTTCTAATGAATATTTATAGTCGAATTTATATTATGTATAAACATATATTAAAAATTATATACTTATTAAACATTGATTTTTACTATTTTAACCCCTCTTTAAATAAATTAATAATAAATGTCCTAATCTAATCCAAGTGGACCTTAATGGTCATATTTTATTCCTAAGGTTATTTTTGGTTGAATTAAACTTTTCCAATAGAATTAGGACATGTGTTAGGGTAATAATAATATCATTTTTACCCTTAATTACCCTATTTACTTTTAACCGTGGTAAAAACAAGTAAAAAGTTACTATTCACCAAAAATTATTTTCATCTCATTAACCAAATTTTACTTTCTGAAATCAACTTTGTCTCTCGGATTTTTTAAATTCCACTCACAGAAGCGGTAAAATTACGTTTTATGAAAAATTCATTTTTTAACTACCACTTAGTGGTTTCACTATTCATCAAAAAATGAATGTTTCCAGAAAAATACCAAAAATTAGGCCTAAGATATATTTGATATTATGAATTCAAAAATGATGTCTATTTTACCAAATTCAAAACATATAATTTTCATTAATTAATTTAAAAATTAATTCCCGTCGTCAAAACAAATTGCGTGTTCTTAAGAGATAATAACTATCAAAAGATTGACAGTTGTTTATGTCTAGTTTAAATGTGAAATTACATCCAATAACCAACATTGTATTAAATTGTAAAAATATATTCTAAATATATTTTAAAACCATTCAAATTAATAATTTATCACTATTAATTATTTCGATTAAAAAGGTTGTTTTTAAATAAAATTTAGTAATTTTCACTATTCATCAGAAAATGAAAGTTTTCCGAAAAGTACTAAAATTTCACCCTAAGCTAATTTCGTTATTGAGAATCCAAAAATGAAGTCAATTTTGAAAAATAAAATTTACAAAATTTCAAAAAGTGGTTATTATTATTCATAACGGCTAGTTTTAATAATATTTTAATAGCATATCATTGTTTAGTGAAACTCGGTATTGTGTACTACACGCGCTATCGAGGAAGGTCACGATTGCGTGTAATGTAAGGAAAGTCAAGGATGCATGTTGTACAAGCTCATTTTGGTGTATCGTACAACACAAGACATTAATGATAGAATATTTTTCATAAAATCTCGGGGTGTTACATTCTACCCCCCTTAAAATGAATTTCGCCCTCGAAATTTGTCGGGGTTATAAATGGTTTACTTCTCAAAAGTTTATTTAATAGAAACCCACATCATATAAAGGAATACCAAAACCAATCTTTAAAAACAAAAGTATGAAACGTAACGGTTACCCAAATAAACTAATCACTGGGTTTCCACATAGGTGAAAATATGGATATGGGAGAGAAATCTAACCATCATGTTCTGATGGAGAGTGGTAGAGAACATGGCTATGGGAAAGCCAGAAATCAAAAATCCATAGATTTGTGATGATCTAAGGTACCATCTGATTCATTAGATATAAGGGCACTAGGACAACATTTTTTGTTTTCAAGATCATTTCCCTAAAGTTGATGAATTAAAAGAAATACTTACATGATTTTGGTATAATCTCACTATTGTTTATTAATTGAACAATTTCCACTTCATCCCTTAATTAAATGAAGTTGAATTTGTTATTCATGATGTGTTAGCAGATCATGTGATAGAATGATGGGTCATTCCATCTGTCTCAAACAAAAGGTTATAAAAGTTATCAAAAATACATAAGTCCATCTATAGTGAGATTAATCATATATGGTTCCTAAAATGGACTTATACTTCATATATCATACTGCTTAATATAATAAAACTAGTTTCTACTAAATAGGGACTTCCTGTAGGCCAGTGGTAGGCGATAATGGCCATTCGCACTTCGGTTGTGGGTTCGATTCCCACAGCCTTGTCTGACGCGATGGGTTATCGCCCGTCCTGCAGGTTGTCCTTTTTCTAAAACTACATTACTATAACATCCCATAAATAATATCAAAAAAAATGTTCTATACTTAAACAATACTAACTTATGTCCAACATAATCCATTCCAATCATTAGGATTATCTAAAATACTTCGGTCCAAGCTCATAGTATAAAGAAAATGATTACTTGAAATGTCATCAACCAAGCAAGTGAATACCATCATTTATCCCCCTTAATCATGTATTCTCTTGAAAAATGAAAACCCATTAAACCTTAGTGAAAACATGAATGCTGTCAAAAGTTAACTCTTTCCATATACCAAAATCCAAAAATTCTATATACTCAAACCATGATATAACCTTCTCCTTATATCAGTCATGAGCTCATGAATACTATCAAACATTTAATTTTCTCCTTATCCCTTAATTATGCGCATATCATCTACATTCCAAAAATATCTGAATAACCTTTCATGGATACTGGTACCATTAATCATACACTTTCAAAACTCAAGGAAAGACAACAGTGTAAAAATCCTTAGATGTCTCTTTATTCCATAGTACCATGAGATTACTTATACAACATTACACATGATAAACATGTAATCATTCCACTACATTCTTAAACCATTGACCGAGCTTCAACAATTCTTTCATCTTACATATCATTTATAGTCACTTCATCATCATCAACATAAATACTACCCATACGACCATACTGATTCTCTTCATGAGACTTTCCCTTAGGGAATTGGTTTGCATAATTCCCGTACATTCCACATTTAAAACATTTAACCATTGTTGATGTGGTAGCAATACCATTGTCCTCATCTCTGGTGTTAACTGAACCTTTTCCTTTGCACTTACTGGCTTCGTGTCCTTCTTTTCCACACCCAAAGCATCTTCCAGTTCCTTTGAAACATTCTCCTTGAAACCTCTTCCCACATGATTTACATAGGGGAAATTGAACTTTCTTTCCTCTATGATCATCATGAAATTTCATCTTTCTCGTATTAGCCGAGTCAGGAAACTTACCAAATTTTACTTTATTGATCATATTATGAGATTTCTAATTCGGCATAATAATGATGTTTGGACTTCCAAATCCCATTTCATTTGGTTTCTCATGAAAAATAGCATTCCATTGTCCATCATATCCTTCATTATCGTGAATCATCTTGTTTCCAGCCATTTTCTAAAACCCAAAAAGAATAGTGTGACAGGCAAAAATCATAATAAAGGGGTAGTAACTTCAATATCTAACATCTTTGGTTTAATCTAATATCGTTACCATAGTTTTAGGACTATATCCTATACATATACTTATCCTTAGGGACATTCCTAGACATACCTTAGAAATATTTCTAGGGATCTCACTAACGTTTTCGCATCCTAGTTTCCAAAGGATGACTAAACTTTTCCTCTGATACCAACTGTAGAGACCCGAATCTTGACTTAAATGGACATTACATTACTTTAGCAGAATACTTAATACATAACAAAAACAGACACACAAGGACCGTAATAGTTTAGTGTCTTTGGAAACATGGAACATAATCTTCTAATCGTGGTGAAATATCTTCAACATCTCCCATAAAGATCTTCCTTTTTTTCTTACCTAAAACCTTTCTTTACATCCTGGGGAAAAGAAAACATATAAAGGGTGAGCTCAAATGCTCAGTAAGGGTAATCATGGATAAAATAAAACATACCTTATACATTTGAACTTAAAAACATGAACATAATGGTTAAACATAAAAAGCTTGAGAAATGACACAAAACATGGAAGTACGTAAGGCATAGATCATAAAGAAACATTAAGAATGATAAAATAGAATGGGAATAAAACATGTAATTGTGGAAACCATTAAGCATATGATATGATTTCCATAGTTTCCAAGACATTGCTGCCAAGACCATCATAGTGGACAAAGTCCCTTTCTGAATCGAGTTCACTCCTCGTACCAGTCCTGTATTACTGAACCAGTTTAACTTGTCGTTCCAGCCATGTCTATCTCATGAGATATAAATCTTTACACAATGCATTGGAGAGAGATATAGGTCCCACCCATCTCATAATGAAATCATTCTTACTTGTGCCACAAAATAAACATACATCATTCATAGTAACCCAATAAATAAAATGGGTTTCATAAACATCATCCCATAATCACATAATCCATATAAAATAAATGTATATCATTTAATAATATGAAAAGAGAAACCATGTAAATCATAGATAATTTATACTTGAAACATACACATATGAAATAATGTCATCTTAGATGGAAAAAGGTTTTGATAAAACACTTGAAATGAATTCTTGAGGAAAATATCCTTTCTTCTTCAAAATCAATTTCTTTTCACAAAAAGTCATGCTATTTTAAAAAAAAGATATTTTGTTGAAAATAGTCATGAAATATTTTTAGGAAGCATCCTGAAAATAAGTCTTTATAAAACTGTAAAAATCTGTTCGTGCCGTATAAGTAAAAAAAACATTCTTCTCGTACTTTTGCCGAAAAAGTCAAAAAGTACCTCATACGAAAAACGACAAAAATTCCTTTCATATCATTTACTAAAAACTCACCGAAGGGTAAAATAGGATTTAAACAGTTATAGGTGGATGGAAATAATATTACATATTGAGGAAACATGGATGTGGATGATAAAATACACCCCAGTAAATTTCAAAGTATAAACAATCTCGGATAAAAATAAGATTGTGATATTTCCCTTACCATAGGTCTGATTTGCTTCGTAAGTGTCCGAAACTACTGTATAATGATTTAAATAATGTCATTGACTTATTCCAGAATCATACTCATTGTTATGATATCATATATGGTTCACTTTTGACTTTATTTTACCCGTTCTTTTGTAAATTCCATGTTAATGAGCGTTTTGGGTAAAATCATTTCATTTGTCGTCCGTGTTTTGACTTGTAATTATTTATATGATTAATTAGATCATGATTACTTAATTCCAAAATATAAAACATGATTTATATAATATATATTCAGAATATACATATATATAATAGATCAGTAAATGGAAAGAAATACACCGTTCATGGAGACGGTAGGCCGTACGTATGCATGAACGCTGTTTTCGTTTCCTTATTGAGTTGAATGGAATTAAGTAGATGACATAAATATAAATAAACATAAATCCAGTATCATTATTATGTCATATATTTCATGATTACTTATTATATATACTTTATAATCATTCATGAATGGTTAACATGGAGAATGAATCTCATCACGTCGTGGAGACGGTAGTCCGTACGTACGCACGAGCGATGATATCGTTCTCATGATCGTGGAATTGTATTGGAGTGTATGAATACTATTTCAGAATTAATACCACTTTACAATAATCATATATAGTTTTTTATTTGCACCATTATACCCATCTATGTAAGGTGGTGGTGGAAAATAGATTACACCACGACATGGAGACGGTATTCCGTACGTACGCACGCGCGGTGATTTCATTTTCCGTAAGATGGATAGATAGTGAAATATGGTTGTTTTATACTTATAATAACATATCAGTATATGAGTGATACTGATGTTATTACTTCAAAATGAAACAACCTAAGAAGAAGATGTGGAAGAAGAAATAAAGTTGAAAGAATTGGTAACGGACATTACCTCTTCTTTGAAGCGTCTCTTTGAGATCTCCTTTTAGGGCACTAAAATTGGTCTTTGAGGAAGACCAGAACCTATAGGATGTAGATATGGAAGTGGATAAGAGAATTTGGCATGGGTTGGCCGAGCTTGAAGGCTCAAAGTGGTGTGAGGAAGAGAGGGAGGAGGTGCCCTTTTATAAGGGAGGAGAGGGGCACCTTTGGAATAACTAAACATATTATTTTATTATAAAGCCAAATTCGGTTTTAAATAGCTCAAAATTGATTTATTTTGAAGCTAAGGTGGGGATGGGTCGAAATCATCTCATACAATAAAATTTAGACAAGTTTAGGTTCCTATTTTAACCTTATCATTTATATTTAACATTAAGTTAGATAATTTTACTTTTACCGTGTCTTTTTGTGTTCTTACACTATAAGGTTAATAAACATACTATAAGAAGCCAAACGAACCCCAAATTTTTTATTATTAATATATATAACCTTATCTAAGTAATGTTTTTGAACACTATATTTTTAGGAATAAAATAACAATTACTAATATAATATTTGTTTAAAAAACTATTTTATGTCAATTTTGACACTATTTAGTAATTGATTTTTGTGAAAATCATAAAAGAATTATTAGTTCTAAAAAAGTTAATTAAATAAATACCAACATGTCATATTAACCTATAAAATTAGTGGAATTCATAAAAATCCTAAAATTATATTTATTTGGGTATTTATAACATCAATTATGTCAATATTTCATTAATAAGATAATTACTGCATCATCTTTGTGTCATAAATAAATTAAATTATTTAATGTCTAAAAATTACAAATAAAATACCATTATATAGGAAATCTTTTTAGATTTCTAATGAATATTTATAGTCTAATTTATCTTATTTATAACCCTATATTAAAAATTATATACTTATTAAACATTGATTTTAACTATTTTAACCCTTCTTTAAATAAATTAATAATAAATGTCCTAATCTAATACAAGTGGACCTTAATGGTCATATTTTATTACTAAGGTTATTTTTGGTCGAATTATACTTATCCAATAGAATTAGGACATGTGTTAGGGTAATAATAATATCATTTTTACCTTTAATTACCCTATTTACTTTTAACCGTGGTAAAAAAAGTAAAAAGTTACTATTCACCAAAAATTATTTCCATCTCATTGAACCACATTTTACTTACTGACATCAACCGTGTTTCTAGGATTTTTGAAATTCCACTCACAGAAGCGGTAAACTTATGTTTTATGAAAAATTCATTTTTTAACTACCACTCAGTGGTTTCACTAATCATCAAAAATTAATGTTTCCAGAAAAATACCAAAAATTAGGCCTAAGCTATATTTGATATTATGAATTCAAAAAAGATGTCTATTTTACCAAATTCAAAAAATATCAGTTGCATTAATTAATTTAAAAATTAATTCCCATCGTCAAAACAAATATCGTGTTCTTAAGAGATAATAACTATCAAAAGATTGACAGTTGTTTATGTCTGGTTTAAATGTGAAATTACATCAAATAACCAACATTGTATTAAATTGTAAAAGTATATTATAAATATACTTTAAAACCACTCAAATTAATAATTTATCACTATTAATTATTTCGATTAAAAAGGTATTTTTTAATTAAAATTTAGTAATTTTCACTATTCATCAGAAAATGAAAGTTATCCAAAAAGTACCAAAATTTCACCCTAAGCTAATTTTGATATTCCGAATCCAAAAATGAAGTCCATTTTGAAAAATAAAATTTACAAAATTTCAAAAAGTGGTTATTATTATTCATAACGGCTAGTTTTAATAATATTTTAATAGCACATCGTTGTTTAGTGAAACTCGGTATTGCGTACTACACACGCTATCGAGGAAGGTCGTGATTGCGTGTAATGCAAGGCAAGTCAAGGATGCGTGTTGTGCAAGCTCCTTTTGGTGTAGCGTACAACACAAGACATTAATGAAATAATATTTTTCATAAAATCTCGGGGTGTTACAAGTAAGTTAGTTTTGTGGAGACTATACCCTCTATTAATCAAAATAAAACACCAATAGAAAAAAATAACCAGGGGAATATTAATATAAATAATTAGAAAAAGATCATGTCATATGATAAAAAAATGAAAATACAATACTCAACTAAAAGGAAAATCATTCTATGAATTACAGATATTGAGTGTCTATGATGAAACTGATAGTAAAGACACAATGACTCTCAAACGGCTCCCAAACCACATCCGGTTCCCTTTCCCAAGATCCAATCCCAAACTACAACCTATCTCATTGAATTTCCCTTATCATGTCATAAAATAAAAAAACTCTACTAGGGTGCTGATCAAGTGGCCCAAATAGAGTGTGAGTACAACTCAGTAGGCCACCACAAACAATGTCTAAAACAAATCTAGTAAAAATATAGTGCATGCAGTTTTATACAAAAATAAATACAATGCATAATTTAAACAGTTATCACATTTTCATCTAATCTTTAATCATCAAATTAGGCCTAGTTTCACTTCATGTTTCCAATTTTAATCATCATTCAATATCATTAATCATTTGGTGTAGGTCGTCAAGCATAGAACCCCAAATCCTAGATGAATTATCATTCATTATTATCATTCATTTGGTGTAGGTCGTCATTCCTAGCACCACAATATCATTGAGTATAGGTCATCATTCCTAGCACTCCTTTTCTCATTCAGTGTAGGTCGTCATTCCTAGAACCCCATAATCTCATGCTTGGATAAAAATTGGGGAGGAACACCATGTCCAAGTCCGAACTTCTAATCGGTCTAGAACACCATGTCTAGCACCACAAAAATATCCTCCATTTAATCATGATTTAATTAACAAGAATTTTCCACATTATTCCTTTATTTGTACAATTATTAGTTAGACATTTCAAAGGACACTAGTTAATTGAACAATTAACTAAGCACATAACCCATTAATTAATTCATCAATTAATTAATCAATCAACACAATTATCGTTCCATAATTAATTCTTCACAATTAATTATCCATATCAAATATCAACATGTCATAATTAATCCACAAAATTAATTATCTTTGATCACACCAAGGAACATAATTAATTCTCTCAATTAATTATCTCTATTCAACATCCTGGCACAGAATTAATTCTCACAATTAATTATATTACATAGCCAAAATCATTATTTCATAATTAAGTCCCCTCAATTAATTATCTTAACACAAGAATTCAATATCATAATTACAATATCTCAACCCCTAATAAATCTCCCAAATATCTATTTGGGAAACCCCCTTCCTTTTTTCCATTATTCGATTATGATGTAACCTCTAAGGGAATCTAAATTCAATTCCACTTTCCTAATTACTCCAATTTAGGTAATAATTTATCATGGGAGTTTAGAAAATCATAAAATCACATTCACATATCATAAATCATGATTATGGGAGTTTTATTTAGTCCACCTACCTTAGTTTAATGACGAATGTTAGCCCAATGGAAAATTCCCATAATCTGAGCGGCATAATGTCGTCGATCCAACTATGGATCTAAATCCCCAAACCAAAATTAAGATAAAATTAAATCAATATCTTGAAAATATAGATATAGATCCATAATCCAAGATCTATATCTCAAATTAAGTGTTTAGATCCTAGAAAATGGAGGATATATTCCATGAAAAGATCTAGAAAATATAAGACAATGAATGAGAGAAGTATCGGGATGAAATACACTAACTAGGAAGAGAGAGGATATTTAATCCAGTTTTTTGATCCTGAAGAACGGTGTTAAGATCACATTAGAATCCCTCTGGAAGGATTGGGGAACATCTATAAATTTTCAAGCTTGAGCCTAGGATGAATTAGAGAGGTTTGGGTGGTTTTAAAACCTATTTTCAGATTAAACTGCTCCATGCACATGGTTTAACCTAGGAGGCTGCACGTTTAGGAAAACCCATTTTCCAACTAGGCAGTATTCAATTTCCCATATGGCTTGATGGAACATGGTTAAAAAAACCATGCACCAATCAAGTCGAGTTCCACTTTCCACATGGTTATCTTACGTATGGTTTGGAAAAACTATGTGCAAACCGTGCACAACTCCATGTATTCCCAATTTATTAAAAACATCACCCAAAACACCCCATGTAATACCCCAACCCAGAGGTACTTAATAACAAAAAAAAGTACTTGAAAACACACTCGAGATTTCTCTAGAAAAGGTCAGGATCTTACAATATCCCAACCTTATAACAGATCATCCTCGAGCTGTACTCCCAAACGTCTCTATGATTAGGAGCCAAAAAGATTAGTCAATTGAGCCCTCATGTCTACTTCTCATAACCATGTTTCATCTTGAACACTTTCATATTCCCATAACACATGAACTTAAGGTAAGATATTTCCTTACACCACTTTCTCACTATAACCAAGCACACATCTCAGATGCTTCTCAAAGGACGCATCTATCTCGATATCAACCTATTCCACATAAATAAAATAAAAAGGGTTAGGGTGATACCATCATAGTTGTGACACATGTAAAACATCATTCATAGCGCTGAATTTCTATGTAAGTGCTAATCAGTACACCACCGGCCTGATTCTCTCAAGCACCTGAAACAGTCGCACAAACCTGGGCGCAAACTTGCCCTACCTTCGTTTGATGTGGTGAACCAATCTTGGAAACACCTGAAAGAATGAATGATCACCCTCTATATAATATAGGGTTCATCTCTGTCTATCATCAAACCACTTCTAGCTACTCTGAGCCATTTCCATACCTTTGTGAATCAACTACACCTGTTCTGATGTGTCTTGAACGAGACTCAGTCCCAACAGCTCTAACTCACCCACCTCTAACCAACAAAGAGGAGATCTACAAGATCTACCATAAATTGCCTCATATGGTTCCATCTATAAAGTTTCATGATAACCATTTTTGTTGGTGAAATCCACTAAATCCAATTTATTCTCCCAAGAACCACCAATGTCAAGAACACATGCTCGTAGCATATCTTATAATACCTGTATGTTACGCTATGACTTCCAATCTATCTGTGGGTGGAAGGACATACTTAATAGAACCAGTGTACCAAGTTCCTTCTATAAGCCTTGCAAGAAGTGTGATATAAATCATTAATTGGGATCTGAAACTATAGTCTGTTCCACTATTGAAAATGAACTATCTCTCTCACATATAGTTCTTCCAACTGCTCTACTGTAAAGTTTTCCCTGATAGGAAAGAAGTGTTATAACATCATTAGAAGATCCATAATGACCCAAAAATAACGTTATTCATAAGGTTCTTTTGAATTCCTACAATGAAATCAATAGTCACGTCATCCGAATTCCATTCCGAAGTAGGTAACGACTGCAATATTCCTCTAGGGCGTTGACGCTCTTCCTTCACCAGCTGATAGGTGAAACATCTGTTATGAACCCTACTATCTCCTTTTTCATTCTTGGATTCCAAAACTATCATCGCAGGTAACGATACATTTTTTTCACCACAGGAGGTATCGTCCACCTTGAAGCATGAAATTCTCGTATGAGTTCCTCTCACATACTCGTTGGCACAACAACCCAATTTTTCACATAGATGATCTCAACCTCATATATTATCCAGCCTGAAGGTGTCAACCCACCTTCAAGGATTTTCCTCAAGGATAAACACTCTGTGTCCTTATATTACCTATCCCCGATCCATCTCAATAGTTTATAATCCACTACTAAAGAATCCAGAGTTACCCTCTCTTGACTATCCTGAACTACCACATGAATTTACTCCAGAAAAGTCATCATCCACCACTCTGAACTCGACTCATGTACCAACTGAGTCTGAGTTTTCCTACTCAAGGCATCAGTCACACAATTCCACTTCTCTGGTGTATATTCCAGTTGAAAATCGAAGGACTGTATATACTCTACACATCTTCGCTGTTGAAGATTCAAGTCGCATTACTAAAAGATATACTTTAAGATTTTGAGATCCATAAAAACTCTAAACTTTTCACCCAAAAGATAGTTTCTCCACCACTTAATATCATAAACCACTTGTGCTAACTCGAGTTTATGATTAGGATTATTCTGTTCATGTGGCCTCAACTACTGATACCCATAAGAAACGAATATATCCCCTTGCATCAACATAGCTCCGAGTATGACCACAGAAGTGTCAAAATACACTGTGTACTCCTCACTCGACTCAGGTAAGATCAAAATTGGTGCTGATGTCATGTACTTATTCAACTCTTGGAAAGCATTCTCGCATTCTCATCTCCAATCAAATTTTATCCCTTTCTTTTTCAAACCTAAAAGAAGTGCTTCAAAATGGGAGAAGTCTTAGATGAACCTCCTATAATAACCAACAAATCCCAAAAATCTTCAGATATCAAAAACATTCATGGGCTACTCCCCAAAAACTACTACCTAAATTTTTTCTGGGTCCACATACACACCTTCTTATGAGATGATGTGCCCAAAAAAGTGTACCTTTTCTATCCAAAACTAACATTTAGATAGCTTGGTATATAGAATATTCCCTCTCAGTGTACCCAGAACAATGTAAAGATGTTGGGAATGATCGTCATGAGTCTTAGAGTACTCAAAGATGTTGTCCAAAAACACAACAAAAAACTGATCTAAATATCGGTGAAAGATCCTATTCATCAAGGCCATAAATATTATTGGATCATTTTTCCACCCAAATGGAATTACAAAAAACTCATAAAGGCTATAACTTATCATGAAAGCAGTTCTTGGTATATCAGAAGTCTGAAATCTCAGCTGATGATACCCTCATCATAGACCGATCTTTGAATCCCCCTTCAGCTGGCAAAATAGATCATTGATATGCGAAAGAGGATATTAGTTCATCATAGACATTTTATTCATCTTCCTGTAATCGATAGACAAGCGTAAACTCCCGTTGGCCTTCTTTAAAACAAAAGTGATACCCATGGTGACGTACTTGGATGGATAAAACCTTTATCCTCCAACTCCTCCAATAGTATTTTGACCACTTGAATCTCCCTTAGTGCCATTATCTAAGGTCAAATAGATACTGACTCACCCTCTGGAATGTGCTCAGTAGTGAATTACACATCCCTCTCAGGTAGAAACCCTGCAATGTCTTTAGGAAAGACATCCTGAAATAGTTCAACTATTGGTGGAAGGATGTCTTGCCTACCACTCCCATTATCCAGAAAAATACTAGCAACATGGGCTGTGAGATCTCTTAATTTTCGAGTAATTTGCCCCACTCTTCCTACATGTATATCCCATTCTCCATGAATAACAACTGGTCACCCTCAGGAGATACAAAGGTCAATCTCATGAGGTAACAATCTATATGGGACTGTAATTCCACTAGCCAGTCTATACCCATAATCAGGTCAGAGCTTGTAATATCATGTACAATGATATCCTAAAGGAAACGATACTCTCTGATCTCTAGATAGAATCCCTTACATAAACGGATGTCCCTAGTCCATGTTCCCAACGGTGTATTGATATTCATCACCCCGCTTACGGACTCTACCTCCAGTCTCAATCTATTAGCCATATTTGAAGATATAAAGGAATGAAAGGCACTTGTATCAAAAAAAATAACTGGAAAAAATAGATGCAACTAGAATAGTACCTCTCACTGTCGATGGAAAATCCTCTCTCTCCATAAGTGTAGGCTGCACTGCATGTAATTGTCATACTTATCTTACCCGCGATGTCTTCTGACTCTTGTGAGTAGCACCACTCTGTTGATACGGGTGCTCATACCCTGAAGCACCAAGTTCACTTCCTCTTACGCCTCTTCCAGTAGAACTCCAGATGCTAGACCTATATGGTGTAGAATCCCCCCTTCCCACACTCTGACTCTGAGTAGTTTCTCCCTCAGCACCATCCTTCCACTTCTTCCTACAAAACTTTAGTAGGTGTCCCATAATTCCACAAATATATCACTCCACTGGTGGTCAAGGACAATGTGTATGATAGTGTCCCTGTCTACCGTACTGGTGGTAAAGCACATGAGTAAGATCTGGTGCAACTGTTCCTCCTAACTATCCACCTTGCTTTCTACTATCCTGACTAATATTTTCATGATGGCACTTCTTGCTCTTTGAAGGCACACTCTCAGATCATCTGACTACCTTCCTTGTACTAGAATCCTTCTCCTGGTTCCCCTCTGAAATGAGAGCCTGATTAACCACTTCAGAGAATTTCTTCTGCCTAAACATATTCACTTAGGGCTTAATTTCACACCTAAGTCTATTGTAAAATCGTTTTGCGGAAGAAGCTTCATATTTTACCAAATCTCGAGAAAAAAACTATAAATATTTGAAACGTCCAGTGTATTTCATTATGGACATGATTCCTTGGGTCAGATGCATAAACAATGAAGCCTTCTCTTTTCTTAGCGTGTTAGGATTGAAGTGTTTCAAGAACTTCTCCAGAAAGTCCATCTATAACATCTCATTAATATGCTCAGATCTTAACATAATCTCCCAATAGTTCTTCTCTAAAACTCATAGCATATAAGAATCCAAATTGACCATCCTCTCATCTTGAGTCTCCAAATGGTCAAGTATCACCTCTATGGATTCAATCTAGTATTCAGCTCCCTTAAGTCCACCCTCTCCAGTTAAAGTAGGAGGTTGCTGTAGTTGAAACTCCCTTGTCATCTCAAACATGATTTACTAAACCCGACCTGGGTCTCTCTCTATGAACCACATGAAAAGAATAAAGTTATCTTAGATTGGTTCCCCTCCTTCCTTGGCTTGCACCAATGGTGCCTTAAGATCCCTGTCTGGATGATCATTTCGGGCCATAACCCTCAGTCTCTCCCTCAACAATCATCATGGAGGCATATCTCTAAAAATCCAAAAACACATCTTATTTCTCATAACACAACATTATAACACTTATGTATGATAATAAACTAACACAAAAAGTTTCAAGATGTCTTTCCCCCCTTTTTTTATCACCACATGGTCAACACTGAGGCCTTAACACTACCCTTAACCATCCTACTTATAGATCTTGGTTAACAAGGATACATATATTCTCATTAATTAATCCTACCATTAATTAATAACATTATCTCAAATTAGTTAATTAAACAATTAATTTAATTCTCATAGTCATTTCATCAATCATGGTTCTAATTAGACACCCATTTATTCTCATCTTGCATCATTATCTCAATATCAAAACAAGGGAAATGGTTTAAGTTCAACAACTTACCAATAACCTATTTTACCGCGAGTTCCTAGAATTATTCATGCCACAAAAACCCTGAGTTCCTAGAATAATGCATTCAGAATCAGCTATCATGCCTCTTTATGCCACGAATCAAAATTGAATAGTTTTAAAAACAAATATCACATCACACCACAAGTGCGTCACCCAAGGTGAAATAATATCCAACTCTAACATAAAACATCAATCAAAATAATCCCACCCTAAGTACTTGTATTTTACACCATACATGGGCTTTCAAATCCCATGCACGAGCTCATTAGCAAGCCTCGACTCTTCCTAGTATTTGGTATGAGTTTCCAAAAACTGTAAGACAAAAGAAGAAGAAAGAAAAGAAAACACCTCTGATACAAATTTGTGATGTCTCGACCTGAGACCCACTGAATGGAGCCCCGATCCAGTTGGACACATGCCCTCAAGCGCGCCTCACCATACGCCATAGGGTGATGAATAGAAACGAGGGTCTAGTAAGTTAGTATTTGGGAGACTATAGTGTATGTTTATCATAATAAAACACCAATTGAAACAAAAAATAATAACCATGTGTAGAAGATTATAAATAACCAGAAAAAATCAATGTCATATGATAACCAAAACATGAAAATAGAATACTCAAATAAAAGGTAAATCATTCTATGAAAACTCAAATGTCAAGTGTCTACAATGAAATTAAAAGTAAAACACAACGACTCCCAAATGGTCCTCGAACCACATCCAGTTCCCTCTCCCATGCTCCAATCCAAAATATCAACCTATCCTAGGACCTCACCCTTATACTTTCCTACAACAACAAAGTTTACTCGGGTGCCTATTAGGTAGCACAAATAGGGTGCGAGTACAACTCAGTAGGCCACCACTAATAGTGTCTAAAACGAGTTCAGTCAAAAGATTGTGCATGCAATTTTATGAAGTAATAAATATAATGAATAATTTAAATAGTTATCACACTGTCATCTAATCTTTAATCACCAAATTAGGCCCATTTCACTTCATGTTTCCCATTTGAATCATCATTAAATATCATTAATCATTTTGTGTAGGTTTTCATGCCTGGAACCCCAAATCTCAGTTGAATCATCATTCATTATTATCATTCATTTGGTTTAGGTCATCATGTATATCACCACAATCTCATTGATTGTAAATTGTCATGCCTAGAACCCCATAATCTAATGCTTGGGGAGGAATGACATGTCCAAGTCCCAACATCTAATCAGTCTAGAACATCATGTCTAGAAACACAAAAATCATATCCATTTAATCATTCTTTAATTCAAAATAATTTTTTACATTATTACTTTACTAATCGAATGATTAGTTAAACATTCCAAATGCCATTAGTTAATTCAACAATTAACTAAGCACTTAACTCATTAATTAATTCATTAATTAATGAATCAATCAACAGAATTCTCATTTCATAATTAATTATTCACAATTAATTAACCATATGAAATCTTAACATGTCAAAATTAATTCTCACAATTAATTATATCTGATCATACCATGACACATAATTAATTATCACATTTAATTATCTTTGGTCAACATCATGTCACATAATTAATTCTCACAAATTATTATCTTACATAGCCAACATCATTATTTAATAATTATTTCCAACAATTAATTATCTTATCACAACAATTCAATATCTAAATTACAATATCTCAACCCATAAAAAATCTCTAAAATATCTATTTGCAAAACCCCATTCATAGATTCCATGATTCAATTATAAATTAACCACAGTGGAAAAAAAATTCAATTCCAAATTCCTAATTACTCCAATTTGGGAAATAATTTATCAAGGGAATATAGAAAATCATATAATCACATTCACATATCAAAAATCATGACTATGGTTGTTTAATATAGACCACATACCTCAGTTTATTGACAGTAGTTAGCCCAACAAAAAATCCCCAAATTCTGAGCGACACAACATCCTCGATCAAAGTTTGGATCTAAATCCCGAAACCAAAATTAAGATTAAAGGAAATCAAGATCTTTAAAATCTTTATGTTTGTCCACAATCCTAGATCTAGATATAAACTCGTGGGTTTAGATCCATTAAAACATAGGGATATATTCTATGAAAAGATATTGAAAAGATAAGATAATGAATGGGAGAAGCATTGGGATGAAATACCCTTACTTGGAAGAGAGAAGATCTTAAATCCTGGATTTCGATCTCAAAGAACGGTGTTCAAATTGCCTTGGAATCTGTCTATAAGGCTTTGCGAGCACCTAGAAATTTTCAATCCCGACCCTAGGTTGAATTAGAGAGATTCCAGGGGTTCGGTTGGTTTTAAAACCAATTTTCAGATTAAACTGCTCCACGCGCATGGTTTCTCCTAGGATGCCACACAGTTAGGAAAAAATGTGTGCTAACCATGTGGTCTTGCACTACCTGCACAACTTAATGGTGTGTAATTAGGAAAATAGTGTTCCAACCATACTGACTTCCACTATCTGCATAGTTAGCTTGCACACAGTTTGGCCAAACCGTGTGCAAACCATGAAAAACCCCATGTGTTCCCAATTCCTTAAAACATCACCCAAACACATCCTATGTCATACCCAAACCTAATGGTACTTAATAAAAACAAAAATGTACCTAAAAATTATAGAGATTACTCCAGAAAAGGCCAGGATCTTATATAGAGCATGAAGTGGTCTAACATTGTTACACCACATTAGGGATTAGTAGGTTGATCTATATGATCTAAGTTATTAGTAATAAACTAATGTAATTACCCCAAAATAGTGATAATTGTTTCATCTATAGTTGTATCTTCATATCTACCTTGCGAGTAATTATATTTTTAAAGAGGGAAATACCTACATGAA
This sequence comes from Viscum album, assembly GCA_963277665.1. Lineage (NCBI taxonomy): Eukaryota > Viridiplantae > Streptophyta > Magnoliopsida > Santalales > Viscaceae > Viscum > Viscum album. The sequence goes on along the minus strand of OY728137.1, from coordinate 191,707,258 downwards.
CTGCATGCATTGATACGATTTCAATTACATTCACTTGGAACCATTTCTAAAAATTGGAATATACTAGATTAGATCATATCATTATGAATAATAATGCTTAATAAGAATACTAGAGAAAAAATTTACTTAAATTTAATATTTAGGTATAAAAAATCTCTAAAAAATAATGTTTCTTTTTTTTGGAATATTCTCATAGCCCATAATAGGGTTATGTTCCCTAATATAGTATTACTAAATTTATCCCCAATGTTTTTTACAAAACGTACTATTGTATGAACTAAAAATATAATTACCCTAGTAGCACAAATTTGGTGGTTACATTATTAAATTGGAACTATATGCAAGAAATCACATACCTAAGGATAAAATAATTTATTATTGTCGGAATACCAGATACATACTTGAATTTCAAATAACTTTTGAAAAAATTAAAATAAAACATTGTAGTTTCATTGAGTAAACTATAGTTTCCTTAATATAACAATACATATCAATCATAATACACATCTTGATATACTAGGGAAAGGAAAAATAATGAATGGGTTATAACAGATTCTTAGTAAGAGTATACATACATGGGATTCTAAATAAAGAATAAATAATATGAGAAGAATAAATGGATATCAAATAATTCTATATAATTAACTCATGAGAAAGATACTTATGTATTGACATCATTACAAATAAATTAATTTCATGGTAAAAAATAATTGATTTCATAATGATGGAATTCATAATTATATACATTTGAAACATACCATTGAAGATTTGTGCCAATACAAATGAAAAATACATTTAAGGCCTTGTTCCAGGACATCTATATAAATGGGTAAGGACTTGGCCAAAAACCAATCTAGTTTGACTTGTGAGACACAACGATGCATCAAGGGGATATAATGGGACCCAAAAATCACGAACTATGTCTAATTCATTCCTCATATAAAAGGGGTAAAGCATAATCAACATAAATATTCATATTGAAAACCTATCATAAGAAATGACAATGCATTCCCATAACCATAAACCATCTAGAGTAATATGGATATTAGTATCAAAATAGTACATAAATATTCAAAATGATCATAATCTATCCAAATAAATATGTTGGTCAGTATCATAATAGTATAATATCATTAAATCACACGATTCAATAATGTATGTGTACATAGATGAAAATACTTTCATTATTTCACTAATAAATTTCTTAAGGAAAATTCCCTATTTCACTTTGAAAAAACTTATTAAAAATCTATAAAATTTCCAACTTATTAAGGAAAAATTTTCATTGAAAATATCCCCGTTAAATATTAGTGTAAGAATAAAAAACTTTAGTGGTCATGATGTTTTAAAATTTCATTCATACCATATATGTTAAAAATCATTCATTTCATACTTTTGTAAAAATGTCAAAAAGTACATCACATAGAAAATGAAAAGAACATTCATTATAACATATTATTTAAAAATTCATAAATGGGTAAACATGAAATTAAACAATCATTTGTTAATATAAAAGACATATTTAAAAACATTTTTTGAAAATATGGACATGGATGAGAAATGATATTCAATTGAAGGGAAAAATAAATTCAAAATTTCTTAAACTCATTTTCACAATCATTTTAAGTTCCAAAGATAGGAAAATGGAAATATTACATTAAAGGTTCATGAATAACCACAGGATAATAAAATGATTTGGGTTTATGATATAAATATAAAATAGTTCCCCAAGGGATACTTAAACATAAACAATCCCAATTAATGATGAGATTGTGAAATAAACCCTTATTGATTTGGTAGAATTTAAATTGTAATCCCCATGAAAAAATAACTTAAAAGAAATATTTAATTACCATTAATATACATGTAATAATGGTATATCATAAAAAATTGGACATATTTACACCACACAAAACAAATAAGTGGTGAATATGGTACATGCCTCACGGAAGTTAAAGTGACATGAGAAACCCTTCTGTCGGGTCTGATTTCCTTCATATATGTATACCACTATTTTATAATAAATATATATTTATTATATATATATATATTAAATTATAATTTCCATTTTTCATGATACCCTATGTATTTTTTTTAATATTTTATCACCGGTTTTTAAAAAATTCATTGATAACATCATTATTCCGAGTAATAACTGCATTATTTGTCATTTATGTTTTGGTTTGGTAGTTTTGGTTCTTTTAATTTTTTCATGGATTCATCATATACATAATTTTGACCTATGTTTAAATATAATATATACAAATTATATATTTATTTATAGTTATCCATAAAAGATATAGACAGAAAAATGAATTAAACAATTCGTGGAGATGGTAAGTTTTACACACGCATGAACATTGTTTTCAATTTTTGATGGATAAAATAAAAGAAAGGTAATTAATAATTAAAATTTATAGAGTAATTATTATATCATATAATCCATATATATTCAACTAATATATCATTATTACCCTCAATAAAATATTTTAAAGAAAAATAGTTCACATCGCTTCATGGCGGTGGTAGTCCACACTTACACAAAATCAATGTAATAATTTTTCAACAGATTGGAAGGTGAGATGGTATATATAATATTATAATTATAGAATATTATCTATTTCATAAATATAATATATATTCATTAGTTCCACCTTTATAACCATCTATGTAAAATAGCGATGAAAAATGAATTAGACCACTACTTGGAGACAGTTAGTTGTATATATGCATGAACTATGTTTCTAGTTTTCATTTGATGGAATAAAGATGGAACCTGTTCTACCATAATAATAATAATAATAAAATCTTATTATAATTATTATAATATCTCTATTATATTATTATCATTACAACACATTGAGAATAAGTAGAAGAAGAAATAAACATTAAATATTCGGTAAAGACGATTACCTCTTATTTAGGAGGCTTCCTTTAGATCTATTCTTAAGGGGCCTAGGGTTGGTATTTTTAGAATAAATGAACATATAGAATATGCATAAGATATTTTATAAGGAATTTTTTCATGGTATTTTTTAGATATAAGACTCAATGTGGTGTGATGAAGTGAAGTTAGGGGTGCCCTTTTATAATTGAGGGGAGGCACTCTTGGAATTTCCTAAAAGATTAAAAAAAATAAAGTCATTATATTTCTAAAATGACTCAAAATGGATTTATATTCTTATATAAGGTAGTATATGGTTTAATTATAATCAACCAATGAAATTTGGTTATGTTATAATGGTATTTTAAACATTATTGTTTGGTTTAACCCCTTAGTTAACCTATTTTTACATTAACAATGATAATTAATTTTTCACTCTTACATGGTTACTATTTTACATATAAGGTAAATATTAAGTCATAAATGGATAATGTATGAAATTTTAGACTATATATTATCCTATTTTTATATTTCAATATCATAATTATTTTTGAAAAATTTAATAAAATATTATTTTCATAAAAATATATACTAATGTCAATTATGATAAAATTTAATTATTTTGACTTAAAAGGAATAAATTAAATGTTTTAATTTGAATATAATACATTATCTAAAAACTAATTTTTTATAATCATATATAAAATTCGTGGAAAAGTATAAATATTTCTTATTTTACCACATTTAAAACTTTTAAAATTAGTTATTTTACTTTTCTATTAATTGATGAAATATTGTATCGGCATTACATAATCATTTAATGTAACTAAATAATTAATAAAATATATAAATAAATTTACATCATAAAAATTATTTCATTGATATCAAAATATAAATGTAAATTCATTGATAACTTTCTTATTTACTTATATGAGCACATAAAAGATATTTAAAACAAAGAGAGTGGCATTTTATATCTTTTTCAATTTAAATATTTTCATTGTCATATTCATGGAAAAGTGTATTTTTTAAAAATAAATTATAATAATATTATGATAAGGGTAAAATTTATGTCAGAAAATATGAGTTATAATGAAAAAATATTTCATTATCACTATGTTTTAACCTATATTAACTCGACTAACCCTTTACTGAGGTGATAAATTTTACCATAGTTACTATTCTTAATTCTTAAAAATAATAGGATGATTTAACAAATTTTAGACTCATAATTAAATATATGGAATCCATTTTATTAAATTAAATTTCAATAATTGACATAAATTAAATTTAAAATAAGTATAAAAAACACGAGGAAAAGTACTTTTCATAAAAATTCCTTTTATGTATAAAAATGTTATATACTAAATTAAATATTGAAGTTGAATCCGATTAAATTACATTTTTTATTAATAATACTATATAAAAATTTTTAATTTGAAATAATATGATAAAAAAATGTAACTTTTTGAATGATTGAAACAAAAATACAGTTTTCAATAAAAATTGGTATTTTTCACTATTCACTAGAAAATTAATATTTTCAGAAAAATATAAATGCTTAAACCTATGATATTTTTTATACTATAATTTATAAAATTGATATTATTTTTTAAAAATTAAATTTATATAAGTTACATAAATTAATTATAATATTTTCTCTCAAATATTTTTTTTGAAGAAAATGAATTTTTGTAGCAAAAAAATAACTATACTGAAAATTGAGTTCTTATTTACTAAGAATTAATAAATGAATTTATATTGATTATGATATATATATATATATATATATTATAATTTGGTTAATAAAATTGATATATTTCAATTCGATGGCTAGGTTATAACACTCACATTTCCTGGTTCGTTTAAGCTCATTGTTGTGTGTTGTATATGCTATCGAACGTAGAGTTACTTTAAAATATTATGGGGTTAAAATTATAGATGATGTTATCAATATAATATTAAAAATGACAGTATTTTTCCTCTCGTATAATTAGTATGAAATATAGTCCTTTGATTCATATAGACTGAGGAATCTTATGAATATATCTAGATAATATACATGATGTGCTACTCTATTTGGGTAAGGGGAATGTATTATGGTCATCCATAAATGTGAATGACATATTATGTATTCGTAAAACTGATCATTATATAATTAGAAAATTATGTATTTATAATTATCTATATGGTATTGAAATGCTATATGTGTTAGATAAATAAATCACATGAAAATTAATGTCTGTGAATATTCTAAGGGATAATAATGGATATATTAGTTTTAAATTGTTAAGTAGGCCATAAATATTATTTTGGTGATGGTGGAAGAGCCGAATGTATGAAGTGGTTTAATAGTGAGATAAAAATTATAGTTATTATATATTACATTTATTTCACATATCTCCAATTGTACATGTTTATGTAGATCCATTCTTATTATAGAAATTATTTTACATGATATATTGTTTGGTGTTGTGAATGAAGCCTATACATCTGATGATTTCAGATATGGAATTCAAGTAAATAAACTTCAAGTGTTTATATACGAGTAGGTGATTATATTCTATATGTTTTTGACAATTTCTAGTTATATTATATGATTTAATATGATTAATGATGACCACAACTATATGTAAAATATTTAAGTTGGATGAAAATTGATTTTGGAACCTACATCAAGAATTTATATTTATACTAAATAAAATTATAGAAGAACTAATGATGTAGGTATATATAGATATGTTGTTTGGATGTGATATTTTTGGAGAATATATAAATTTAACATCATATATAATTAATTATAGAAGGTACTATCAAGATGTTACATGTCAATTTGTAGATGTTGAGCTAGAGAGCATCCAAAAGATGAGATAGTTAAGAATGTAACAAAGTAAAAACTAACTAAAAGGTTGAAAATTAAAATATAATGATACTATTTTAATCATTTATATTAACAAAAAACATTATTTTTTGAAGTTTATGATTCATGATGAATCTATAAGTTAAATATTTGATGAATTTCGAGTAGTTTGAAGTTAAAATATAAGATGATGTTATTGAAATTTGAGTTGAATGTGATAATTTATAAATTTCATGCAAAATATCCCCCAGAATAGAATATTGGAAAAGGATAATAGCTAAATATAATATATAAAATTATTTGGTTGATATGTTATATGTGCTCTAAGATAAAGATTAAAAATTAGAAATTTTTTGAGAGTTCACATTTGGGTTTGTACCATATTCCTTAAGTTATATAAGATTCTTTGATGCTATGTAATAGTTATCATCTAATTTAATATTGGAAATGTATCAATTATGTATGTTATATGTAAGATATTTAGTTTGAAGGAAGATATGACGTAAGGATTAGACTGAAATGTATAAAACTCATAGATTTATGTGAAATGTTTTTAGAGAATATACAGGAATGTAGAAAAGGAAAAATAAATACACTAATATTTAAGAATTGATCTTAATCATATATAATGGATGATCAAAGGCTGGTGAATCCTGAAAATATGAAACAATATAAAAAATTTGGGAAACTAATATAAATTTTGAAAAATGAAAATACGTTATATGAACTTAACTCTATCTTATAGGCATACCAAGTAAAAGAAGATCTATTAGATAATTTTCCTGGTACAAAGAAAATATGAAGGGAAGAGGATGAAATTGATTCAAAGTATGTGTGATGTTGATGGAAACCTTCACTTTTGAGTTTAGATCACCCACCTCATATGGATTTTCCTTTTTATTACCCACTTCCACCATGAGGATCACCAACTCATGATCTTGTGTGATCTCCAACCAACAAAACTAAGAGATAACCTTATAGTACATGTAGTGATGGTTGTGATTTCTCACAACCACCAACCCACTGGATCCGGTGAGCATATAAATTTTGGCCCCTGGATTGGTCATCTGATTTCCCATATGAATCATGAGATCAAGAGAATTTAAGTTTATTAGTGGTAGCATTCTCTATTCATGTTAGCTTGATTCACATTCCTAACTAGACCAAGTGAACTTTCCCTACCACATTCATTATGAAAATTACATTCACTCCAATTCCAACTGCTAGATAGTCATCATATTTCTATAAATACAACTTTCTCCTCTTTGGAAAGGAGAATAATGTAGATAGGGAAGGAAGGATACCACATCAACCATTTCAGCCTTCAAGATATCACCATAGGTAATTTTAATGACTAAGAGAATAATATTATTCAAGTGATAATATGTCAGATCTAATAGGCTATTGTTACAACAATGATATCAGTCAATGCATGATTCCCCACATGCTACATAGTTTCCATTCATACTTCACCAACTAAACCCTCCTTTAATTTTCATTAAATCTACATTATTTTCATATTTCTATGATACTAATATAATTCCATGTTACTATTTGAATTATACTAGTACTAGGTGAATATTCCTACTACTTAGTGAATTTTTCTTGTACTAGGAAAATTTCAATTCAATAATTCGAATTTCCCTCTGTTCCAAGTAAATTACATGTGTGCAATGAGTTCTTCACACTATGCATGAATGTAAGGCCTCTCATATTAGAATTATTGGATCTCTGTTATGTGAAATAACTATATTCTATTTTTTCATGAACCTTTTTTGAGATATAATCCATGGTTCAAGAAGCCTGAAATCTCAAAGAGGCTCAATTTGGACCTCCTTTGATGAAACTTGAAAAACATGATCAGGTCATGTGAATCAGTGTGAATCCCTTCAATCATAGATTCTCATGATAAAAGGAGGCTCTATTTCATCATCCTAGATGGTTGAAACCTTGTGCGAACCACATTCATGTATTTCCTTATTTATTTGGATCCCTTTCATGAAGACATAAAAGTAGTTTCTCCCATACTAGTGATGCATTTCTTCACCATATCATGATATAGACAAGATAATTCATCTGTACTGTAGTAATCACATTGTCTTTATTACTCAATGTCACTCTACTCTAGTCCCCATGTTATTTATTGAATCCTGTCTTAGAAATAGGTCGGAAGATGGGTGAATAAGGTCTTTCTTTATACATGATATCCAACAGGTTATCATTGACCATTTCATAAATAATATACCATAAACGAGATAAGGAGAGATAGTGATATTTGGAAAGCCCCATATATGTAATAAACAATCAAATATAGAGTCACGATCCCATGTAATGTTCCTGATCCTCCCATATATATTGTTTCTCATAGTGATCATGACTCATGTGGGCATAGTGATTTGATTTCATCAAGATGTTTTCTCCACTCATTGTTGACGGGACTCTTTATTAGGTTACCCCCCAAATCTCATACTATGGTAATTCTCCTTAGGTGTAAGCCCCAACATATCTCTCATTATGGTCCTCCTCTTAAAGTGTATGCCCCAACACATCTTTCATTACATGCCTCCTTCTTAGGTGTAACCAAAAATACATCTCTCATTATCAGCCTCCTATTTAGATGCATAAACCATCACATCCCTCCTCATTGGAATCCTCTTTGTGTGTAATCCCCACCACATCTTTTATTATGGGAATCCTCTATGGGTTTAATCCCCAACACATCTCTCATTATGTGCCTCCTCCTTAGGTATAAGCAGCAACACATCTCACATTATGGGGATCCACCTATTATCCCAAGGTATGATGTGAAATTAAATAAAATAAGGGGAGAATTGAATATTAAAAAAACATAAAATTTTTATCCTCAATAAGTTCTATAATAACTAGTTTTTAGAATTACCAATCAAGTGAATGACTACAGTAGTATAAATATAAAAAGCATGAAATACTATTAGCTTAGTAGAAATAATATGATTTTTATATTGTCAATTACATATAAAAATGTTAATGAAATTTATTTTTTTAACTAACTATATTACTATTACGGGTACAATAATTAACATAATGGTAATTCAATAAAAATATGGAAGTTGTTTTAAAAAATACTAAGTAATTGTTATCCGGCCGAGAACTCCTTCAAAAGGATATTATTAAAATGAAAATTTTAAAATAAAGTGAAATTTATATATTTAAACCATATTGAAAGTATACATGAAATTAAAAACTTCATAAGTAATTTCCAAATTTATACCTATCAAATGGTATGTCATCCTATCCCTGTAAGCCCTCAACCAAACCTATCAGTAGCAACTCACTTCCACACACTGATATTACAATAGCTAAATATTCTAATCCATGGAAGACCTAGATCACATGGGATCATTATATGAATAAATACAATATAAAATGATAATTCATTAATAATGAAAACCTTATAATGGTATCTATTAATAGAAACACTCATAAAATAAAATATTACATTGATCATAAATTTTCTTAGAAAAGAGAAATTGAATAGGTCCAAAAAAATGACAATATTAAGAATTTTAGATCTAGATGATAATAATATAATATTTACTTATGTTGTTCAAGGTGAATATTTTTTTATATAAATCATTATAATAAACTCCAATAGTCAGATTCTGAAAAACTCGGAGTCAGTTGTAACTACATGGGTAGTAATATCTTCATTGATGGATGAAATCAAAATGTTTCATAATCTGTTAATGAGTTATATCATAACCTTTAAAATATATTTAAAAATATGATATAAGTAATCTAGTAGGAATGTTTAGATCACTATATTTTTTTGAAAATGATTTAGTTATCCTATTTTTCATCTAGTGAAAGATCATTCTTCATAATAATAAAAACAAAAACAAAAACAAAAACATTATATTAGATAATTTTTTAAAGTGTATATCGATTTCTAAAATAAATAAATAAGAGAGTGTTTAACTTAGTAATCTCCCAATTTTTTTGAAAACATAAGACATATAATACAATTTTAAAAGGGGAACTGAATATTAATGAATTTTCCCTATATTCTTAATTATAAAAAGTTTCCCCCACCTGGTTTTGAAACAAACATTAAGCAATATTTATTTGAAGAGATAAAAACTTACCCCCCACCTTGAAAATATTGATCAGTAAAAAACATAAATAGAAGGATATTAAAATATAAGAAAAATTTAATAATTTTTTACCTTAAATTTCTCCTCCTACATGATTTTCAAAAATAATTACAGAAGAAATAAATATAAAAATTTAAATTATAAATTTTAATATATTTTTAAATTTTCTCATCATATATTTTGGTTAATTTTGAAATATCTACATCTCTTTGGATCTTCAAGAATGTTCTACTAGAATTGTTATTGTAATAAAATATTTCAATATCAATTATATTTGAACCATTATTTATTATCAAACATGATATTATTATAAAATGATTTTGAGTTGAACTTCACATTCTCAATTAGTTTTAAGGAACTTATCTGGAATTTACTCATAACAAAATATACGATTCTTAATTATTAGAAATTGAACTTCATATTCTTCTTCAATAATAAAAGAGTGTGATTTAACTTCATCTAATTATTTTACTACAATATCAAGGAAAAAATTAAACTTCATGGATGTTATTTCGGTCTTATTTAGATAAAATATTAGAAAGATACTTCCAATGAGAAACATTTAATCATAGTTGTGAATATATACAAACATAATCTGAAATATCCATGATATTTTAGTCTTTATATAGAAATTTGAAATTTCTATCATCTGAAAATTTATCCATTAATGCATTAGGGGTTCTCAATGTGTTGTAAAAAGATAAAAGTCCAAAAAATATGTCATAAAAATTCATTAAAGAATTAAATTTAAAATTTATTTCAATTTAAAAGAGAAGGTTTCCTTTATAAAATAATATAAAAAAACCTATAAAATGTAATTAAACATATTTTATGAAAAATTAAATATCTCCACCTATATTGAACAATAATAGAAGGGGAATAGGAAAATAGATATTTTAACAGATTAATAATCATTGAATTTATTTTCCTATAATAATGGATGATATTCCTCTTTTAAGGATTGTTCATGGAAAAATTTATAAAAATATAAATATTTAAAATAAAATGATAAACCATAATGATTAAAAATCAAAAAAATTGAAAATCAATGTTAAATTTTAAAAATATTCAAATTTCAAAAAGTTCCCCCCAAATTTTAATTAGAGGAGTTTTTAATTTAAGGAGGTAGCTAAAATAATAATCAGATTGAATATCACTTAATGGTGTTCATTCCCAAATCTATTTAATAAATTTGAGTATATCAAAAGTATGTTATTGTATAAAAATGTCACCATAATTAATTTCCACTCTACAAAAGCTCATAATAATAACTCCTCTTTTACATGGTTAGTAAGGAAATTATTCTTTGCATATATGTTCTTTTATTATGAGTTATGTGTTGTGTTTCTAGAGAAGGAAATATCACTAGTATTGTCAAAAAGTATTGGAGTTCGAGTAAAACTCAAAACAAAATCTATGAGTGAGTGTTGCATCTGTAATACTTGATCATAAAAACATTTACCTAATACATATTCTTCTTTGATAGTGGAAATTACTAAAAAATGTTGTTTCATGTTGGACTAGGACAATAAAACATTTCCCAAAAAATAAAAGGTTTCAAAAATAGATTTTATGTCAAACCTACAACCTCCAAAGCAGGTATTTGAGTAATTTTTGAGAATTAAATTATATCTTATAGAATAAAATAATATATATTCGAAGAATATTTGAGGTATATGAAAATGTGTTAACTACTTTCAAATGAGATTATATTAGATTAAATTTAAATCATACACATAAACATATCAAAATAATTATTTCTAGTCAAATTACAGTATGATATATTAAATTTTGAATCAAAGTTGTATTCATTATTTGACCTACCAATTTTCTAGTTTCCACAATATCACGTTTGATAGAAGTTATTACGAGAGTAATTTTGTTTGATACACATTCATAACAAAAATTTATAAGTAAACATTTAATATATTTATGTTGAGTTATGATATTTCAATTCTATTTTGGAAAAAAATTAAAAACTAAGAAAAACTTTGAGTTTCATTATTATGCTCATTTCAAACTCATTTTCCATATGATCCAAAAAACAATCAGAAATATATTTCTAGTTGAACAAAAAATAATTTCACCCACATAAATTTAATCAATGATGAATATTAGGAAAATTTTCTTTATGAAAAGGGATATATCAACACTTACTTAAAAATATATATTTTGAAACAAATATCTATTAGGTCTATCATACTAATATCTTAAGGATTGGATAAGTTTATAGAGTTATTTAAAAATATTAACTAATTTTTATAAAAAAATTCTATCTTCAAAACTAATAGGATGTTAAATGTAAACATCCTCTTAAACATAACCACTAAGGAAATCACTTTTCACATCCATTTTAAATAATGTAAAATTAAGATTATCTGTAAAGGATAATATGAACCTAAAAGATTCTAACATTGTTACATGTGTAAATATTTCATCATATTCCATGATTTCATGTTAATAATATCTTTTAACAAAACGTTTTCAATTATTACAAATAATAATTACATTTTTATAAAAAAATCTAAAGTCCCACCTTAATTTTATTTCTAGTAAATCTATTGGATGTTTAAATAAGGTCTAAAATTGGTTACAATATAATTTATTGAACTATTTTTACATAGTTACTATAAAAATTTCATTCCATAAAGAATCAAAAACTATTATAGTTGCAATTTATGATAGGTCGACATGATAATCACAATGATTTCATATATTAATTCTTGTTTTAACTCGTTGACTTTCATCACTAATAATATAATTGATGGGATGATTACATAAGAGATAATTGTTTTTGGGTAAATTTGTAAGATGATCTTAAACTAAAAAATTTATATCCCCTAATTAAGATTATTCTAGATATTAAAAATATTATGTTACTTCATTTGAAGAATTTAAAATTTCTAGTTTTAAATTATTTTATGGTAGATTAATATATTTATTTTTGAAAACAACATTGTTATTTTAAAATTACGATTATTCGAAAGAGAGGATCAGATTCATCAAAAATTACATGAACTATTCCCTCAACTATATTGGTTCTTTTATTAAAATTTATATAATCTATAGTAGGTATAAAATAACCCATAAAAATGTCTTTATCAGTTTTTGGATAAACTTTAAGTAATGAATCATTTATATTCAGGATGAATATTTTAAATCTAAAAAAATAGAGTAACCTTTTTTTCTTTCTTCCAGTCCACAAATAATAAGTTGTTTTATCATTAAAAGGTCTAGGAAAAATTCAATTTATATTATAAAAAGTAGTAATCACAAACTCATTCCAAAAATGTATAGAAACAGAATACCTACTTATAAAAGATAATGTAAATTTATAAATAATTATATTTAATCATTCAACTATGCTATGTTGATGTGGGGTTCATGGTATAGGCAAATTATGGGTAATAATATTTTTACTAAGAAATGTTTCACAATAAAATTATCAAAATAAAAACCATGTCCACTCTAGATAGTTAACAAATGGATGTTTTTTCATATTTTTAATATATTCTTGAAAAATGTAAAAAATATTAAGTGATTTGGATTTATGGGAAGAAAAATAGACTTAGGTTACATCATTTTAATCATAAACCAAGATATATAAATAGTATTTTCTTTGAATACTTCTAATTTTTATGACTAAATAGATACATGTAAAATAAATGTAAAGATTTGGTAGTTGACACTAAACTTTAAGATTTAAAACAAGATTTATGTTTCTTAAAATATTGACAAGGATCATAGACTCTGCTTTAATTAAACATACGTTCTAGAAAATCCCTAACATGTACTTCCCTATAACTTTTTTTAAAGTCAAAGAAGTTACATTATCTTAATCTCTTATTATATAATAAATATAATTAATCGGTTATAATTAACCAAGGAAAATTCCATTGAATTTATTATTGTATGTAAAGTGTGTAATATTTTTCATGCATACAAGAGGATAAAATAAATTACCTTCTAAACTTCAAATAATACAATTAAAATTCCAAATTCTCATAGGATATCTCTCATCAAAAAAATGAAATACCCTGATAAGGATCAGATTAAACCATAAAATATATAAAATAGCTGAAACAAAAGTTTTTTCATGAAAATAAACACTACTAATTCTAATGATTTCACCATTTTCACTGTCTCTAGAATTAACTTTTGAACCATTATATTTATTTAAATTACTAATTTTGGACTTGTATCCAGTCATTTGTCGAGAAAAACCACTACACATGTACCATTTTTACGTTTCTAGTACTCATCATATTATCTCGAAAAAGATGAAATTATGTATTTGGTACCCACACATGTTTAGGTCAAGTTACATTAGGAAATTAAATTTTAGGAACCCATGTCATTCTTACTATTTAATGTTGTATAGATTCATTTTATTTTGAAATAAAATATTTATGTTAAGAAAAAGACTGAACTTTATTATTAAACAATATTTACTCCAATGAGATCCTCTCTATCATTTAGTAAATAAATGATAACTTTTAGGTATATAATAGTTTGATTGAAAATAATGTTTTTCAGATTTAAACCCTATTAAACTTAAATTCATAGAGGGTTTCAGTGGTTTATACATTTTATAAAAATTTTAGTTTCCATAATAGATGTTATAAACAAATTTCTTAAAACAATAAACATTAGATTTAATTTGAATAATCAAATCCTATATGAATTTATTAGAATTCTGATAAGTTAAATTATGATTAATAGAATTCCTACATGAATTAATTTTTAGTTCAATACAGTTTAATGTCTTATATTTTCTAATATTAATTTAAGAAATCTTTTATTATATTTTATTATTTTGGATTTTCTAAACTCAATGGTAATAATTAGTTTATTATTTTCGTTATCATAAGAGTTATATATCTTGCTATTTCAGCTACATTGGTAAAATTCCTTAATATTCCGATTAAATTACATTTTCAAAATTGGATTTATTATCTTTCTCATATTTCAATGAATCTTAATAGTCATATTCAGTATTATAAGTTTATTTAAAATATAGGATTAAATTTTCATTGGACTCTATAGTTACATTGGTAAAGATTTTTTTCATTACTTGGAATATTTGAATACAAATAATGTACTTTCAGGATTCCTGTTCTACAGTATTCCAATAAACTATCCTAATATGTCTCACTTTAAACAGTTCTCCTGGTATCTAAATCATTCAATATTTTCTTTACTTTTTTTATAATACCTTCTTGGATTTACATATTTAATCATTAGTTTTTAGCATTTAGGTTTTATATTCCTTTTCATCTTACATTCATAACATATAACTTTTGAAGATTAATTCTTATCTTTTTTTTTTCATTCTTGACATTCCAATGAAAATTATATAAATTTGAATTACCAACATGCTAATTAATTCATATTTCAATTTGATAAAGCGCATTTTTTATCTACCAAACCACATGGATCTCAATTCATACATTTACTCAATGAAACAAATGATTTAGTAGTTTTAGCACTTGTATTAAAGGTACTGTAATTAGGGTTACGTAATGTATAAGAAAAAACTACACTATTTCCCCCCTTTTAGATTCCTCCCTAAATCTATAATAATATTTCATTAATGTTTCAATTAATTCATCTAGGATTGAATTTTTCAGATGTTTTGTTTCATCGGTTGTTTTCCTCATAGACTCTAATAATTTTGGAATAATAAGAATAATCACTTCAATGTGTTGATATTATGATGATTATTCTTTCACCAAAATATTATAAAAAATTTAATATAGTTGTAACACCTATATATTTAAAAATAATAACATTATTTTAGATAGATTATTCAAAATACAACACCGATCTTAAATGACTCATGAACTATATTACCATTATAACTTAGCTATCAAATTGATATGTATTGATAATACTATCTAATTTATGATATATATATGTACTAATCAATATAAATTTATTAATAAATTATTTGTAAATAATCAATCAATTTCTATTAATGTCATTTTATTAATTAAATACATGTCTTCTTCAAAAATAATTTTAATTTATTTTTGTTTGAAAATATTATAATTATTTTGTAGAAATTTTTGGCAATTTATTTGATAAAAATAATTTTATTTTTTAAATCAATATATCAAAAAATATTATGGTAATTTTTTTTAATTTTTTAAAATTATTAATTTATCATTCAAGAGTAAAAAATATTGTTTTTTGTAAATGTGTCATTTCTTTTCAATAAACTACGTAATGTAAAGGTCTCATTTTTCTTTGAAAATTTTCAAGTAAAATAATAATAATTTATTTATATATAATACAACTAATTAAAATTTTAATCTTTTTTATATTTTATTTTAGTATTATATATATATATATATTAAAAACATGTTTTTTTTCTAAAATTCATTTCAAAGTGTAAATGTTTTTCAATTTTAATTAATTAAAATAATAACTAATGGGGAATGATTTAACTTTAATTTATATATTATATATTTAATATTAATATAATAATTATTACTGTTCATATAGTTAATATAAAATTATCTATTACTTGAAAAATAAACATCCTGAAAAACCATTTTCATCACATCTGTGAGTTTTATTTTTAATTAAATTCATCCAATCATATGAATTGAATTTCATAGAATTATTTACATATTTGTAATCATCATAATTTATATTATATATTAAGTTCAACATAGTTTTTGGTCATAATTAATAGTGAAAATAGTAAAAATATGTTACCATGTTTAAGGTTAAAATGAGTTTACCGAGGAGTTAAACAAAGACGATAAAGATTAAAATTACTTAAATACATGTAAAAATACCATTGGATGGAAATATTTAAAACCATATTACCATAGGATATATTTGTATTTTCTTACTGGTCAATTTTCCATGAAAGTGAAAAATATAATAATTTAAGTAAATAAAAAGAAAAAAATGACACTACTGATTTTAAATTTCAATTATGTGTTCATGTCGGGAAAAGGTATGTTGTGATTTTATTTTGATTATAATTTTGATTAAATGAAATAATTTTCAAGAGGGTGATTTATTTAAATTTTTTTATAATTATATAATTACCTTTAAGGCTCATGCAATGTTGACGTAGTAATTATTTAATTTATAGAAAAATATAATAAATTATTCTAAATATATTAGAAGAAATATAAATTAAATAACTTATTATGTTATATGAATTTTTGGATAAATATAAAATTTTAAGTTTTTTTTAAAAGATTATATTTCCTCTTTTTCTTGATGTTTTAAAGTTGAATTAAATTAATAGCCTCAAAATTGACCATAATATTATTTTATAATAAAAAAATTTATTAAATGATTTAAAATTATTAAGTATCCTATTATCTAAAATATATTGTAAATATGATTAAAAATATAAATTATATTAAATTAATGGACTAATATTCCTTTTATAATATTTATATTCACCCATAAATAGTAAAAACCTTTTACCTTGGAAAAGGGTAGAATGGGGTTTTGCACGTTACATGTGCTTATGTCAAAATTAATTCCCCACAATTATAGGATTTTAACCCTATAAATTTAATTACATATTTAGAGAAAATAATTACATATTATCAAATAAGGATCATTTTATTTATTGTCTCAAATTAAAAATTACTTAATTAAAAGGCCAGTTGCCATAGTGAAAACTAAAATGATAAAGGTAAGGAAACATAGATATTAAAGAACAACAAGTTAAAAAGATGTTTTTTGTGTGTGGATGCCTGGATCAAAAATAATTTTCCTAAACTTTATTTTTTTTCAATTTTGGAGGCACTTGTTGTGAGAGTGACTTTCCATTATTGAATAGTTTTGGGTATTTACAAAAATGTCTTTCCATCTCCATTATAAAATGCCACCTCCTCCATTCACTTCTTCACACATAATATTCCATTTGAATAGAAAAAAACCTAAAAATAATTCTCACTAAAACCATTATCCATATTCTATAGCTACGTATCTTCCAAGAAGACCTACGTTAGTGTCCTTAAGAGGTGATCTAAGGGAGGTTTCTCTAGGAGAAGGCGATCATCTTAACGAAGGTTTTTATTTTTCATTCTTCTCTCACCACCTTCATTCATATATTAATAATTAAAATATATTAATACTGGTATATACCATATACTAATATGTTATTATGATAAGTTTATAACCCACATCCACCTCCTATTCCATAAAATGAGATATTAAACCATCATTCTTGTGTACGAAGAACTACCGCCTCACGAACCAATGAAATTCATTTTCTATAATTACCTCTCGAAGCTATTTAAAATGATTTCATTAATGTTTATATATTGTATTTTTGACATAATTATACCTCTTTAATTATTATATCACATAAAAATTATTTATTTTCCACTCTTTATGTGATATAATAACTTTTCTCTTATATTCGGTGAACTACCGCCCCACACAGTGATGTGATTCGGTTTTCACTAATCATTTTTTTAGAAGGTATAAATAATAAATTTAAGGAATATATGTGATATATATTACATAATGATAATAATAATTACATATTTATAATTATTACAATAAAATATATCATTTTCTTTCTTACCATTCCACTCACTGAAAAATGATAACATCGTTCGTGCATACGTGTGGATTACCGACTCCACGAAGTGATGCGATACATTTTTCATCTTCACATCACATGGATGATATATATCATTATATTTAAATAAATAATATTATATATATTTTTTGATTATCCTTATTTTAAGATAAAATAATATTTACCTTCTTCCCATAATGTTTGTTGAAAAATAGAAATTTTGCTCATGCGTACGTACAACCTACCATCTCCGGGATTATAAAATAGTTCATTTTTAATAACCATTATTAATGGTTAGTTTTAAAATTAAAATTTTTGTATAAAAAATCATAATTATTTCATGATTATTATTCTATAAATGATTGGATAATGTCCTCTTTGACCATGATCACCCCATTAATTCATTTGGTAACAATGAACCAAACATCCTCAAAACACACGACATAGAAAAAACAAATTAAGTATTTAAATATGTATTTAAAATAAATTATTTAGATATAATGTATTAAACCTAAAAATTAATTTTATAAAATCAAATAATAAATATAAAATTATTATATAGGAGTTAAAGTATATACATGGATAGTGTGGAATCAAGGTAATGGTTTCTCAATTGACTTTTATTTTTATAAAAAATATGATATATTAACCACTAATTTATATTGTGTGGTGTATATAATACCCTTTTTATTTATTATGAAATGACCTACAATGTTTTAATGATAATTGTTTCCTAAAAATGTATGTTATATTATACACATCAAAACCATCTCTTTAATAATTAAGTAAATACGAAGGGATATGTGACCATCTAGATTCAACTATTATATGAACTCTTTTAAATTATTATCATTGGTCAATTATGACCATTGGTCAATAATACAATTGGTAACTACACTCTTGATGATAATTTAAACGTCATAATTAGTTTTTATAAGTAAAATTTGATAAAGATAATTGATATCGAAAGAAGAGTTGATGACCCCAACCAGTAGAGTCGTGTTTTTTAAAGCCCATCTATCAAAAATTAGTAGAGAGGAATCTTCACTGAGCTTTACACTAGACCAATCATAACATGAGATCAAAAAGTGAAACTTGAATGAAACATCCTATTGGACATGTTGAAGTTATTTGATACTATCACTCAGTTGTTATTATCATAGACCCCCATGAAACTAATACTATCATGCACTATACTCGTAGGGAGTACATGGGTGTAATAAGAGTTTATATATCCAATAAATATTTTCTTAAAGTGTAATTAAATAGTATAAATAAAAATTTTATTCCATCAATTATATTTTAAGAATAGTTTTTCTTAAAAAATCAGAGATTGGATTTTATAAATTAGTTTTCTATAGTGAAATTTTATTTTTTGGAAAAGATATAAATATTTATAATAAATCAATATATTATGAATAATACCTATTTTAGTGAAATATTATGATAAAAACACTCTTATTTAAATATAAATTATTTTTTTTATTTTTTTCAAGTGTTAGAAATTTCACTATGCATTTTCAATACGGTATTATTTTTAATAAATAAGGGTTTTTATTTTTAAATGTTTTAATTATTATATTTATAGAATTATTATGATAAAATAAATATGATTTTTGAAATCATCGCACCAAAATATGGTTTGGGTGAATTTAGGATAATTTTCTAATATATTCTATTCTTTTACGAATAATAAAAATACATTTGAGTTTTTTGGTATGTTTAATGACTTCGTAATTATGTCATAATGATGTAATAAATAATTAACCAAATTACATGACAAAAAATATTTTATTTTATTAATATAATGTGTTTTAATACATTTTCAACAATTGAAAAACATATAATTTAATTTCCAGTGTCCAAAATGAAAACCTTACATTAAAAAATTATTTTTGTGAAAAATTTACTTTTCCATACCATAAGAAGTAATATAAAATTATAATATATTCTTTTGGATTAAAATAACATAAAATATTACCTATGTGTCCAAAAAACATGGGAAAATACCATGGTAAAGCCCATGGTTTTTTATTTTCCACAACCTAGGTTTCCAAGGATTATATTTAGAAATTAATACACAAATCCTCCACTTTTGCTATAAATACCCACAATTTCTACATTTACATTATCTCAAAATCAATAATACTAAAATATAAATTATTTTTACTACCAAAGGGGACTTATAATGGTGTCACCAATCTCCAAAGGTCCGAATACTCATGTTTTAGGAGTAGCTCTTTAAGGTAACAAAATTATCCTTCTTTTCTCTTCGATTCAAGAAACTCTTTTCATATATGTATTATAAATATTATAATTTATCTATTCAGTTACCCTTTAATTCATACACATATTTAAAAATTATATTTTATTAATGTTATACCCTTTTATCCTCTCTTTTTACTATTTTTTTTTTTCAAAACCATGTTTTATACCTGTTATGCTACTGACTTTACTTCTCAAAATTTCCCTCTTCTCCTCACGAAATTATCTTTCATTATATTTTTTTGAATATCAATGTCAATTTATTTTATAATCGTATTAAAAGATTTATAAAAATTATATATTTTATTCTATTATTATCATACATTAAACCGACATTCGTTTCTCATGGGCTGAAAATGAAATAATGATTATGTTTTTATGTACTTTTGGAAACACCATGATTTTAATATGAAACCCATTCCTTTTATTCTGCATGGGTTATTTATGGAATTTTTTATTATGATAAACTTATATGAAATGAAATTAATACATATTAAGGGTGTTCCATGATATAACTCTAATGCATGGGTTAAAGAATTTAATATCTTGAGATTACACGTTTTACGATACCTTGGTGAATAACATTGGTAATTTGTATGACACATCAGGGACAATCCTTGGTGATATTATTAATATTGTATCATTTAAATGTAATAGACACATTTTAATGTTATTATTAATGTTTTTTTATTATTAAATATCTCATGTATTATTTTTATTCCATAATGATATTTCTCGTGTTTTTATTGATATTCCAAAAGATCACTTGTACACTATTTCACTTACTTTCTCATACTGGGCCTTATGCTCGCCATTTCCTTTGATGTATGTCCCTAGGTTATGGGATGTAGAATATTTTCTTTGGATGAACCTCTTAATAATAGTTTTAATCGGATTAGAGTAATGTTTTTATATTTTCATGTATTTTGTACCCTTTTTCCAAGAAACTAAACATTAAAAGATTCTATGTTTATACATTGAAATGAAAAGTTATGTGATAAAAATACATGATTCCATAGTTATTATCAAAGTATGGTTTAGTTATTTATGGAAATTAGGATTTTAAAACATTATAAATATCCCTAGATAGTATTTTAAATATAGTAAAACATCTTGGTATTTTTGTGAAGTATTAAATAAGTTATTTCTGAGAATAAGAAATCCCTATCTAGATATGAACAAGTGGTTGTCTCTTTGGCACAAATTTATTTAGGGGTAACACCTATAAAAAAAGAACTTTGAGCTAGACGAAACTGGGAACTTTGGAATGACAATAATCCTTTCTAAACTCCTATTTTGAGACTCTCAGGCGATATGTTTGGTTAATATCAATATTTTTACGAACCATTATGAAGGATTTATGAAAAATGTAATTGTTTTTAAAGATTAACATATTTTTACATTATGTTTCAAGACATAAAATTACATTAGAATTATAATATTCTTAGATGAAACATGTTTCTCACTAAGGTTTTATTCATTTAGAAAATGGTGAGAAATTGTAGGTTCCACGTAAATAGTCCTCCTAATGGACCATGCATCGATGGCCCTAGAATAGAAGTGAGAATATACAAAATCACAAGAATGATGAATCAAATTAATTGAGTATGAACAAAACTTGAATCATGTTGAGATAATGGATTTATTTTTAAAGGAAAAACATTCAATTGAGTCATTTATGTGACAACAAACACCTTCTTTTAGTGGATATAATGACCTTATGACTACTGAAAAATGGATAAGATCTATAAAAATGATCTTATCTATATTATATTATTCATAACAAGAGAAAGTGACCTTGGATATACAAATCTTAGAGGGTGGAGTTGATTTGTGTTGGAAACTGATTAAAATCACAAATCCAAGAAGGGAGATTGATGTTATGGTGGGGGAAGAGTTCAGGGGATCCTTTTCTACTAAATATTTCCCAAATTCATGGTAGACAAAAATGGAGAAGGAATTCATAGAGTTGAAGCATAAGGAAAATGAATTTTTGGGAAGGTTTGAAATTTACTTTAAAATACATTCTTGTCATAGATATATATTTTTCATGGATCATAATGGTAATTTTGATAGATTCATCGATGGTCTATGTCCCTATGTAGGGAATTAATTATCCAATGGAGACAATAAAAGTATGAGGAGATAATTTGGACTCCTATGAAGGTTGAAATAGAGTTCATATAGATGAAATGTTCCATATATCGAACAAAAATAATAAATTAATGGAGCCAATCATAGGGAGGAACTTTGATCATGGAAGAGGAGGAAAGAAATTTCAAATTACTACATGTAATAAATGTGGGAATAATCCATTGGGGAACTTCTTGATCGGGAGCGGGAAATTTTACAAGTGTAGAAGAGATGACCATACTTCTCAGAACTATCATAGCGAGGTTAAGCATTAACATCTAAACACTAATGGAAAAGGTAATATGGTGTTGTCACAGCCTAAAGTCTAATGCTTCTGATATTGATATCTTGTGAACTTTTCCTATCACTATCCAAATTAGAAGATAATGTTGGGGAACCACCATCAACCATAACATAGTCCAAGATAAAAATTTCCTTATTTTTCAATCATAATGGATGAAGTAGAAGCTCTTAATGATGATGTGGTAGATAATATCATTGTTCTATCATAGATAGAAATTACTTTATTTGATTCTACATCAATACATTTATTTATTTCATCCATGTTATCAATGAATATAGAATCCATCCTTGAATTTCTAGAAGTAGTGTTATCACTTAAGAATCCTAGAGGGATTATCCAAGAATCTAAAATATATAGAAACTCAATTATTGAGTTTAGCGATAACAATATCATAATAAATATGGTAGTAATTCCCATGATGGAGTTTGAAATTATACTATGGATAAACTCTATCTCAAATTATAATACAAAGATAACCTTTAGAAGTAAGGATATATCAGTTGTCTTGAATGTAAAACCTATAGTTATTTTCAATGAAGAGATATTGTAACCTGATATTTATCTATAAGAACCTCCCGTAACCTTATTTATTGAAATTATCTATGAAGATGAATAATCAAATGAAATTATATGAAGAGAAAATGTCACAATCATTCAGAAATACATTGGCATATTTCATGAGGAGTTACTAGGACCTCCCCAAGAAAGATAGGTAGAGTTCTCCATTAAACTAATTCTTGGATCCAATCCAATATCAAAGAACCCATATATAATGGAAAATGTGGAGATTGAGGAATTAATGAAACAACTTCAAGATTTTTTGAATAAGGGGTTTGTCTGACCAAGTGTGTCTTTTTGGGGAGCATTTGTTCTCTTTGTGAAGAAGAAGTATGGATCAATGTGGCTATTAATTTATTGTTGAGAACATAATGGGATCACAGTGAAGAAAAAGTACCTTCTCCCATAGATTTATTATTTATTTTACAAGCTTCATTGTGCCTAATGCTTCTAAAATATTGATATTCGATCTGGTTATCATCAATTGAGTGTGAACAAAGAAGACATTCCAAAGACTACCTTCCGATAAAGATATAGAATTGTGATTTTTTTTCATTTCATTTGGATTTAGTAATGATCCTTATATATTTATGGATTTATGGATAGAGTCTTTAAAGAATTACATGATAAATTCGTGGTAGTTTTTATTGTTTATATTAAGAGATATTCTAGAATTTGCAAGGAGCATGAGGATCATATAAGGGATATTTTGAAAACACTGAGGAATGAGAGCCTATTTGGAATGTTTAGAAAATTTTAATTTTTGATAAAAAACTTTCTTTCTTGCAGTAAACTGTAATCAATAATGAAATCTCAATTGACCCTACCAAGAAAAATGTTGTGGAGGAGTTTCCTCATCCAATAATAGTAAATGAGATTCATAGTTTCCTTGTTTTAATAGGATATTATAGGGGGACTATGAAAAAAATCCTAACATTATAATCGACTAACCATGTTAACTTGAAAAGTGGTCAAGTACATCTAGACAATGGAATGTGAATTTGTTTCCAAGGGATTAATAAGAGATTGATTACTGTGCATATGTTAGCTCTACCCTCTATCGAAGAGGGATTCATTATTTTTAGTGATACATATCTAAAAGGGATTGGGGGAATCCTCATGGAAAATGTTAAGGTGACTGATTATGAATCATGAGAGTTAAAACCTCATTAGAAGAATTATAATATGCATGACCTAGAGTTGGCTATGATTTTTTTTGCTCTGAAGATATATAGGCCACGTCTTTATGAGGAGAAATATGATATATACACATACTACAAAAGTTTGAAGTATATTTTCATTAAAAATTAATTGAACACGAGATAGAGGAAATGGTTATAACTTATTAAAGACTATGATTGTTCAATATAATATCATCTCAGAATAGAAAACAAATTCTCTGATGAATTAAGTAGTAAATATCATGTTATGTGGGTAAATATGAGTATTCAAGTAGATCCTCTAATCAAAGACTAAGTAAAACTATACATGGGAATCATAAGGGAAGGGGAATCATCAAAATAATCCCAAATTATTTCTCAACTATCATTAAAAGATAATATCAAGATAGGTCAAATATAATATCCCTTGTTACAGAAGAAGATAGAGGCTGTGAAGAATAAGAAGTTTCATAAGTTCAATATCGATCAAGAAGGTGTAACAAAATTTCGTACAAGGATATGTGTTCCATCTATTCCAGAAATAAAGAAGGATATAATGGATGAATATAATAGATCTAAATTCTCCATAAATCCTAGAATCACTAATGTATATAGGGACATTCATGATAATTATTGGTAGATAAAAATAAATGTGATATTTTTTACTACACTACAATGTGCTTGCTGTGTCCACAAGTGAAGGAGGAACAAAAAATTCCTAGAGGGATATTGAAACATCTACTCATAACAAAATAGATGTAGGTTAATATCACTATGGGATTTGTCACTGGTCCCCAAAAAACGTCTAAAGGAAACAATGAAATATGGGTTATAGTGGATTGTCTCACTAATACATCCCATTTCATTACTATTTAAGAAGATTTCTCTCATGACAAAATTTCTATGATTTACATAAATATTTTTGTTAAGTTTCATGGAGTGAACCTTTATATCATTTCTAATCATGAACCATGGTTCACATAAAAATTCAAGAGAAGTCTTGAACATGATCTGAGTATTTAATTGAATTTCAATACAGTCTATCACCCCTAAACTGATGGCCAATTGTAAAGGACAATTTAAAAACACAAGGGCATGCTATGAAAATGATTTATAGATTTTAATGGTGGATGGTATCAACATATACCCTTATATGAGTTCTTAAGAAACAATCGATTCCATTTGAGTATTCAAATGGAACCCTATGAAGCTCTATATGGGAGGTTAGGTAGAACTCATACTTGTTGGGATGAACCTGGTGAAAGAAATCTTCATGGATCTGATCTTGTGCAAGAGATTATAGAAAAGGGTAATGCCATTAAGAAACACATTAAGGCTACTCAGAGTCAGCAAAAGATTTATGATAACAATTGTCAAAGGGACTTTTAGTTTGAAGTTGGTGACAAGTTGTTCCTTTTAATATCACCATGGAATAGATTAATGTATTTTGGTAATAAATGGAATCTTATCCACATGTACAGTGTCCCCTATGAAATCCTTGATTGAATATGAGTAGTGGCCTATATGATTTCACTTCCACCAAATATATCTCATGTTCATGATGTATTTCATATATATCTCTTGAGTAAGTACATACCCGACCCTTCACATGTACTAAATCCGTAGGTGGTATTACAAGAACATTACCTCTATTATGAGGAGAAACCGATAGAGATCTTGGACCATAGAGATAAGGTTCTATTTAACAAGACTATCCAAATCAACAAAGTGGTATATAGTAACCATAAATATGAATAAGTGACATGGGAACTAGAGGAGACAATGAGACAGAAGTATCCACAACATTTCTCAACTTAGAGAACGAGTTGAAATTTCACTGATGAAATTTCTTTAGAGGCGATGAATGTAAGAACCTAGAATTTTTTAGTGATAATATTTTCCTAAAAAATTGTGTTATATTACACATAATAAAACCATATATCTTTAATAATGAAGTAAATATAATTGGAAATGTAACCATCTGGGTTTGACAGTTATATCAGCTTTGGTCAATTATGACCATTGGCCAATTTTGACCATTGGTCAATATGAATGTTGGAAATTATACTGTCGATTTTAATTTTAACAATATAATTAGTGTTTATAAATAAAATTTGATAAGGATAATTGATATATAAATAATATTTGATGGACTTAACTAGTAGAGGGACGTTATTTAAATCCCATATGTTGGAACATGGGAGGGAGGTATCATCACTAGGGTTCACCATTATACAATACCAAGATGAGATTCAAAAAGTGAAGATTTAATGAAATAACCATCGGGGGATGTTCAAGTTAGTGTAGATTACCACTCGACTGATCCTAGTTGAGACACCCCACGAAACTACCACCATCTCACACCTTACTAATAGTGTGTATATGGGTGTAATAATGGGTTATGTGTCCATTATTTAGTTATGTAATGTTTTAATCCTTTTTATAAAAATAATATTTATCCCAAAAATTCAATTTTGAGAATAGTTTTGCTTAATAAATTTTAGATGGAATGAGAAAAATTGATTTTTTGGATCTAGATTTTACTTTCTAGAAAAGATATAAATATTTATAATAAACTATTATGTAATGAATAATAGTTATTTTAATGAAATGGTGTGATAAAAATAATATTATTTAAATATAAATGTTAAAATAAATTTATTTTTTCAAGTGTCAGAAATTTTTCTATGAATTTTCAATCCACTGTTATTTTTAATAAATAAGTATTATTATAATTAAAAGTTATAATTATCGTTTTATAGAAATATTATGAAAAAATAAATATCATTTTTTAAATTTTCGCATCCAAATTAGGTTAGGGATAATTTATGAGAACTTTCTAAAATACATTATTTTTTCAGGAATAGTAAAAATACAGTTTGAGTTTTTTCAGTATGTTTAATCACATAAAAATTATTTCATAATTATATATAACTAATTAACCATAGTCCTTGACCTAAAATATTTTATTTTATTAAAACAAATTATTTTAAAATATTTTAATCCACCTCCAAACCTACAATATATATTCCACAGTTTAAAATGGAATCATTAACATTTAAAACATGATTTTTTGTGGAAATTTAATATTCTATGAAAAAAATAAAATAATATAAAATTATGATAAACTCTTGAAGATTAAAATTACATAAAATATGACATAATTTTTTTAATCCAAAAGAAAATACCATGGGAAATCCCATGGTTTTTAATTTTCCACAACATAGTTTTCCAAGGCCTTTATTTGAAAATTAATTAAAAAATCCTCCACTTTTTCTAAACAAAACCACTCATTGATCTATTTTATTTCACTCACAAACCATCCTCCGTGATTATCCAGTAATTTTACATCCCAAGGAGTCCTCCCAAGGTCCCAATTCTCATATTCTAGGAGTAAATCTTTTAGGTAATTGAGTTAGCCTTCTTTTCTCTTAAATTCAAGAAAATCTTTTCATATATGTCTTCTAAATTTTATGATAGATTTATTTTTAACCAATTATTTATAAAAATAAATAAAAAATAATTTTTAGGAATGGGATACCCTTTTCCTTTATCTTTTTATATTTTTTTCAAAACTACATTTTAGACTAGTTATGCTACCGAATTTACTTCTAAAAATTTCCCACTTCTCCTCAAGAAATAATATTTTATTTTATTTTATTTTATTTTGAAAACAAAATATATTTTTTCCAAGGTTATTCACCCATTTTTAAAATTGATATATTTTATTCTAGTATTATCATTCATGAAACCCACATTCTTTTTCCTTGGGCTGAAAATGACATAATGAATATGTTTTCATGTACTTTTCGAGACACCATGATTTTAATATAAAACACGTTACTTTAATTATACATGGGTTATTTTAAAAATATTTGATTATGATTTATGTGGATTAATTGAAATTAAGATATACTAATGTTTATCCTATATATTTTTCTAATTTATTGGGTAAATAATTTAATCTCTAGAGATAACATGTTTTATGATATCTCGGTAGATAACCTTGGTAAATTTTATGAAACCTTGGTGAAAAACATTCATGATATGATTATAAATGTCTCATTTAAATTTTTAGACACATTTTCATGTTATTATTAATTTCATATTTATTAATATATGCCTCATGTTTTTTTTCATTATGCCATAATGATATTCCTCATGTTTTTATTGATATTTTTCAAGATCACTTGTAAACTATTTCCATTGATTTTCATTTAGGGACCTTATGCTCACCCATTCCTTTGATGTATGTACCCATGTTATGGGATTTATTAAATATACTTTGGATTCACCTTTAAATAATCATTTCAAGTGGATTAGATGTATTTTTTATGTTTTCTTTTACTATTTAACTTTTTTCCTAGGAGATTAAACATTAAAAGTAACTCTATTTGTTTAATGTAATTAAATGTTATGTAATAAAAAGGCATGATTCCTTATGTTATATCCTGAATATTTTATAATTCATGGTATTTTAATATAAAATTTTAATTATTTCATCCAAAAGGATTTAACATGAAAGTTACCATGTGGTAAAAGGTTTTATAACCCAATTTCTTTTCCCTAGGTTATATAATATCTTAATTTAGTTTGATATGAAATGATTGTTTAAAAATTGTCTCTAAATAGGTTTATTATATAATTAAGCTTGTTTATTTGTATTTAAATTTTTACAAATAACCACACCAATGATTAATTATCAATTAAATGATATGATTTATTAATGGTTACTTGTCTCAAATTATCTTTCTTTAGGACATATGTTGATGTTATCCATGTAAATTATTTTATTAGGTGTATATTTACACTTTAATATTAAATATAATGAATATAATTATTTTTTTGATATTTAAAGTTTCATTTGAAGTTATTATTTAACAAGTATTTCTATTGAAATTTTACCAAAGTGGAAAAGGTTTTATAATATGATCTCTATTATTTGTGAGATTGTTTGTGTTGAAGGTTATTTTGGAGAAAATAATGTGATCTAATTTTATTGAACCAAACCCCTTTTTTTATCCCCACATTATGATTTTGGTCCATATGTTATTTTTTCATTTACTCCCTTATTAATTAAGGAAATATCATGAAAGATTTGTTTTAGGGATATTGATCTTTTTTCTTCCCTTAAATGATATTTGAATTTATTTTAAAATTATTTTAAAAATAAATTTCTTAATGCTTTAAAAATGGGTCACTTTTGACTCCAACTAAAAAATGTTTGAAGAAATGTTTATTTTTAACATTGGCTTCATGAAAGGATTTTCCCACTTGTGATAAATTGTAATAATACCATCATCATTCTTTCTTAGTATGGATTATGAGTAATTTAAATATATTGACATGAAACTTATTCTTTTTCAATAGTTTCATGAAGTTATGAAAGGGATAACGGTGGTTTTATGAGTTTTATAATGAAATGTGAGCTTTCATGTTTTATGATTATGTTATGGTTGTTGGGAATTGATTATATAATGGGTGGTTCCATTATAAAGCAATAATGGTTGGTTACATTATTAACCAAGGATATTTGGTTGCATGATAAAAAATTATGGCTGAGTCCATGATATACCTCTAATTAATTGATTATGGAATTAAATTGAATGATTTTTTTGTAAGAGGGATTAAAAGTGTGGTATGGAAATAATGTCCAAAATTTACTAGTGTCATCCCAACCGATGTTTTACTTTCATCAGCCTAAATTTATGTACCCATTATTACCACTAGTATAGTGTAATTATGGGATCTATGCAAAGGGAGCGAGGTAATGTGTTCTGTTTTTTGAATTTTTGTTTTGTTAAGTGAAGATTTCTAAATTTTAGAGTTCATGTTTGAGGTTTGGAAGATTCATTCTACTGATTAAGTAACAAATACTTTTAAATTCTTTGTTGATTTTTCTCAAGATAGAAAAATGAGGACAAACTGGTTTTAATGATAAATGGGAAAAATGCATTGGGGTTGTGGGTTTTTAAGGCATTTAAAAATATCAATTTTCTTATTTTGTTGTGGTGTTCATAGTAACTCACATGTCTTGGTTCCAAATGTAATGGGACCCCCTTGGTTTGGTGAGTTCCAATTAAATTATTCAATATTAATTCCTTGGTCTAGAAATTAACTTCTGTTAACTTTTTTTTATAGTAAATACATTCATGGAAACAAGTGAACCAAATGGTCATGAGTTTACTTTGTCATAGCTTCCCTGAATATCCCTAAAAATTTTCTTCTTAGTCTGATAGAAGGTTTTGAGAAATATTTAGAAAGATGTTTCAGAGGAATTTATGAAAGGAAGATAAAACCACATAAACATAACAAGAAAATTGATTCACAATGAATATTAATTAACCATATACCCAACACAAAAGAGATTATACACATATCAAATAAATAATGAAATATAATCTCTTGATTCCTGTAGTATTCAAGATTACAGCTACAAGATAGAAGAGAAAGAAAATAGTCACCAGAAAAATAATCAAAACCAACCATGAATGAGTTCCAAACTCTTATCTATCCAAAATCCTCCTTCTATAGTTCATCATCCTTATACGGTTTATTCTCTCCCTTCAGAAGAGTCTTCCACCAATTAATTGGACAACCCTCAATATCCCTAGGGGGTAGGGGTCCAAATCCTAGTTCAGAAGATGGGTTGGACGGGTAGATATCAAGTAGGTGGGGGTCTGCTGACTCTTGCATAGTTTGAATGTATGGTTTGGAAAACCATGTGAAAAACATGAATATGGTTTTATCCACAATGTATGTGGCACACAATATCTTGGGTTTGTCCACATGGACTGACATACCGTACGATATTCCTTTGTCTCAAAATTTCATGGCATGCACGGTTTAGTGGAGGGTCTGCATGGTTTGACAAACTATTTGGAGACAATGCTGGGCTATTCTGCCTTGAATTTTCAAGTTCTTTCTGACCTTGAAGGTTGGGGTGCTAAATTTCTGTGACTTAGTAGTAGCACGAACCATGAAAAAAGGGTCCACCTGCCTCTGATTTTAATATGAACCATCTATTTATTAAAAATATTCCAGTCCCATCCTTTGGTGACCAAAATTATACAGATCCAAACATGTTAGGTTTTAAAATCATAACAATTTGTCCAAAAAATAATCCTAAAAAATATAAATTACTTATCCACATGAGTTTTTCAAACTCCCCATAATTGATAGATTTCTTTTCATCAGACAAATTCTTAGACAATCATCTCAACAGAGTTTCAAAAGAAATAGGTAGAAGTGTGATAGGTTAGATCAACCAAATGAATTTTAAATTTAAGTTAATTATCATTAAAATTTCTACAGTAATCTCTCATGACTCACCCATCATGACATTATCCTATAAATCAAGCCTAGTTCAAAACTTCAAAACATTCAATTAGAAATAGTTTTTTTTTCTGAAAACAGAAATTTTCCTTCATCATTCAAAGAATGTTCCATCCTCCATTTCCATCTCATCATACACTCTGGTCAGTTAAGCAATGATTTTTTTGTCTCCAAATGGTAGGATATCACATTTTTGGGTCACACAACCTCATTGAATTGAATCATTATAAAAATGATGAATGACCATCAACAATTTTTTTGGGGCATGCCTTTGCATATCTCAAATTATTTTTCATTGGGATGAGATACTGGAATAAAATTTTCTTCTAAATTTTTCATGTATGATCATGATGAATATAGGGAGAAAGTCAAGAGTTCGTGAAATTAAGATCACGTAACAGCCACTAGGGAAACAACAATAATTTCCATACTTCAAATCCCATTATGAATAAATATATTTTTATTTTAATGTGGTCCTTAATTTGAATTACTCAAAGACAAAGTACATTTTTAAACAAAACATTTTATGAATGAATCTATAAAGTTTAACCATATGTATTACCATGTTTATTCAAATCAAAAATGAGTTTACCAATCCGAACATATGGGGAATTTTAAGAAAAAGATCTACAAGATATATTTTTTTCCAAGTGACATACATGTGTGAAACCTATAATAGAAATTTAGACAACACCTTAAGAAAAAACATGTCATCCTAGGTAATGTTAAGGCAATGAACCAAATGGGGTTCCATATGTGGGTGCCCTCCCCCACACTTAAAACCAGACATGGTTCTCCATTAAGGTGGTAAGGTGGAAATGGATGTGCATGTAAAATATAGAAAATGGGATGGATAAACAAAGGAAAAATAAAATTTGAATTGGGAACCGATAAAATATCCTAGAAAAATAATGATCAAGAGAGAGAAGTTGTTGGTGTGAGAGTGCCCACCGAGCAGAAAATTGGATTTTATCAATAGTGAAAGATCCAACTATCTATGTATCAAAGAAATAAACTCAAGTGAATAAACAAAATTGAAAGCAGTAGAAGGTGGAAAGAGCACAATCACACCATTTCAAATGAATCAAAATAATAGGCACAGATAAGAATAGTACAGTAAAATAGTCACAGAAGATAAAGTTGCAGTTGTAGAAGAAAAAAAAGGAGCACTAGTTACACCCATTATTGGGGTTAGAGGGATCATGGAAAAAATCATGGGAGGCTTCATACCATGATGGATCTGCCAGAGGCGGATCGGTAGACATCCTCTCGATGAGAGGTAGTAATGATGGACCTACTGATGGATCAGATCCCGAGGAAAAATCAAGATGGAATGGGGAATCACTATAGATATAATAAAAGGGTAGTTTATTGGTCACAATTTAGTAAATATCAGGATCATTAAGGTCATCCATGCTGAGGACTTACACCTGGCACCAAGTGGCCTCTAAATACCAATCAAACATCTCATATGAGTCATGCTTCCATTTCCAAAAAAGATCTAGATCACCATAGGGGGTTCCCTGAAGGTGGGGGTATGAAGGATAAGGGGAATCTATGGTGGTGACAAAGAGTTTGGAGGGGTGGGTGGTGGGTAATCCTCAGTATGGGGAGAGGACTAGTGGGAGGCAGTGGGTGGGGCCTCTTCCCCAACTACCTCATGATGTGGGTCATCTGGTTGTTCTATGCTCTTGCCATGAAACCAATAAATAATACCGTCATACTCAATCATCCTCAAACAACACACGAGAGTAACATCAAATGAAGGGGAATGTGGAAGTGCAGTGAAAGCATCCTCCTCACAATTAACATCCAGTCAGTCCATAGGGAGAGTGATGAAGGGTCCACCAAAACGTTCCCCCTTTGGTTTGGAGAACAAGTTATATAGATACTGAGTGAAAATGTAGGTGAGGTTAACCTCATCATTAATAACCATGGAATGAAATAGAAAAAAATCATGTATTCTAATGTTTCCTTCACTATCGGAGTGGGCAGTGAAGCATGGAGTGATGATTCTATATAAAATCTGATGAACTAGGTTGATAAATTGTGATTATTTGGTAGTTTGAGGAACATAGGTATCCACAAGCTAAGTAATGGTATCCCAATATTCTCATGGAGATGCAGGTTCCCATTCGAGGGGTGACTTAGTGTAGGAAATGGTCTAAGTATCGGAGTGATCATAGATCCTAAAAAAGCAGAAAACTCACTGAGGAGAAAGTCGAATCATCAGTTCATGAGGCAGAATGTAGCATCTCTGTCTACCTCAATCAAATAGTGCTTCTCAGCCTCGGTGTATCTTTAACGACACTAGAATCTAACCATGGACTCCAAAACAAGTTCTTTATAATTCTGGAAGGATATAGAATGTTCTTGGGTGATGTTACCTTGGTCAATTAATCACCTAATCTCATAAAAAATTCCCAAGTATCCAAGATTTTCTGGAGAGAAGTAGTGAGTCGTATTAACCTTACGGGTGACCAAAACCCGATACCATTTATTCTCTTCCCTCTTGCTGAATTTAAAATGTGGACCAAGGGGGTTGGAAAAATGTGAGGTGTGTGTTAATTTGGAGGTTGACATGATCGAAGGTTGTGTTAACCTGCAGGCAGTGAAAAAACACAAAGAAATTGTACAGTTTACAACAAAAATAGATATAAATTTGAATAATTATTAGGTAAAACGAAAATTCACTACGGAAAATTAAAAATCATGAACAATTAAGGCATGTAAATGGGGGATTTCGTTTAGAAACCATATTGATGTACATGTATGTGTGGGATATTTGAAGAAAAATGTAAGTGTAGAATTAATAATCTAAAGAAAAATTAAAAAAAAAATAAAATCAGACAAGGGGGTGTGGAAAAACTGGGATACGCGAGCCCTAGAGAGAAAGGGAAGCAGAAGAATAAGGGAGGAAAAATATACGAGGAGGAGGGAGAGAAAGAGAAAAAGACATGAGATACTGATCTGGTAGAATGAAGGAGTATTGAAGGAGAAGGAGAGGGAGGAATTGGACATGTCTCATGGTGAGGAGGAAAGGGGTGGCATGAATAGGGTTTGAGATATGGGAAAAATCTATTTAGGTTCTCATTTTTCAGGAATTTAAATGATGCACACAGTTTCATCACACGGTTTTTCAAACCATGAGGAAATCACATGTATGGCCACTAGAATGGATCAATTTTGAACATGGTTATTTCTCATGGTTTCTCAAACTATGCGCAAACTGTGCCAATGGTTTTTTTGGATTTTTTTATGAAACACTCCTTAATTGAATTAAATGTACCTCTTTGGAAATGAAATCATGTGTTCGCCATTATTTTAAAATATGAATTGATATTTAAATAGGAAATTTGAGTTAAGCATAATAAAAATTTAGTAATATATTTATCACATTGTATTGATTTTATGACAAAAAGTGACAAAAAGTGAAAAACACACTATCATTATCTCCTAAGAACACAAAAACACACTATTATTTTTTTTGGACTTTTAAAAATGATGGGTTACCTCTCAGACAGTGATATGTTTAATGTATCAATCTCGACATACCTAGGCCTTTTTCACCCATATTTCATAGTGGAAATTTCTCCCACCATGTCCTCCATTTTAAAATAGGGATTTAGGCATTACATGATCACATTAAATGATTGTTTGTCTTCTCCAAAAATTTCAACTACACCATGGGGGAGGACCTTAACAAAATTAAAAGGGACTGACCATCGAGACTTTAACTTACCCAAAGAAGACCTAAAAATGAATTAAATAATAATACCTAATCACTAGGCTAAAAGTATTTTTGAGAAATCATGTGATCATGAACTGAATTTTTATTTTCTTTGTAAATCATGGAATTTTCATTTTCCACTCGTTGGATTTCATTAAGCTCAGACAATTGAAATTAAAATTTCTCCTTCTCAGATTTCAAATCATAATTGAAGGCTTTCAGGGCCCAATATTCTTTATTCTCACGTTCCAAAGGCACATGATAGGGTTTTTCATAGATCAATCAAAATGGGAACATTCTCAACAGTGTGTTGAAGGTGGCCTGGTATTCCCATAAGGCATAATTCATCTTTTTTTTATAAATAATTTTTTGAGGCTCCCACAATATTTTCTAGAATTTGTTTAATTTGATAGTTTGAGACCTCCACATGATCGCTGGACTGAGGATGGTATGATTTCCAAGTGTTATAATTTACCCCATACTTCATTAGCACATTCCTCATTAATGTATTATAAAAAGTGTGCCCTATCATTGATAAGAACCTAAGGAACACCAAACCTACTGAAAATGTTCTTTTTAAAAAAAATGCAAAATAAAATTTCACCATGTGTTGCACCATGGTGGAAGCCTCCACCCATTTAGATTCACAATCCACATATACCAAAATGTATGTATTCCCATAGGATGGGGGAAGTGGTCCCATGAAGTCAATACCCCCTACATCAGAGACTACGACCTATAGGATGGGGTGTTGAGGCATTTCAGCTCTGCGCCCAATGTTAACAGTATGTTGACACTTATAACAATGTGTTACAAAGTGGTAGGCATCCTTTGGGATGGTGGGCCAAAAAATACAGATATCAATATTTTTACTATTGTACAGTCTGACCTGTGATGTCCCCCAATTGACGAGGAGTGGAAAAATTATATAATTCCATTAACTTTATCCTCGAGGATATAGCGGTGAATTATCTTGTCTCCACATGAGTTAAAGAGAAAAGGGTCTTCCCAAAAATATTCCATTACATCAGACTAAAAGTGATTCCATTGCTAGTATGTATAATTAGGATGGAGGACTCCCATAACTAAATAATTGGGTATATCAACAAACCATGGATTAGGGGTGACTTCAACTGAAAAAATAAATTTCATCCGAAAAATCTTTCTTAGTCCCACTATCACCTTATTCCTCCAAGTGAGGTAATTCCAATTGGGAAAAATTACCCACAAATACGTTATCACTCTTTTTCCTATCATGTATCTCATAATCAAACTCTTGTAGAAGAAGTACCCTACAAACGATCCATGAATTTTCATCCTTCTTGTTTAAAAAATATTTGAGTACTACATGATTAGTATAAAAAACATTTGATAGCACTAAAGATGAGAGGAACCTGTCAAATGAATAAACCACCACCAAAATATCCTTTTCAGAGGTAGTGTAGTTAATGTTTTCCACATTTAAGGCCTATGTTTAATAATATATAGGTCTTAATATGCGATCTAGCCACTGTCCAAGTACTGCTCCCACAATAGCCACTTGCATAAAAAAAATTCAAATCGATTATGCCAGCTTAGATTAATTATGATGGGTTCTTTAACCAATCTCTACTTCAAGAGTTGAATGTCTTCTATACGTGTTTCATCAAATTCAATTATATCATACTTTTAAAGGATATTATAAAGAATTTGGGATATCTTTGAGAAATCATGAACATACCGTCTATAAAATCCCACATGCCCCAGAAATCTTTGTATTGTTCAGACATAAGTTTGAATGGGTAATTGTGATATCACTTCAATATTTACAAGATCTACTTCAATTACCTTCATGGAGATCCAATGAACTTAGAAAATTCCATTCTTTACCATGAAGTGGCATTTCTCCCAATTCAAGATATGGATTTTGTGCTCTCACTACTCCAAGACTAATTCTGAATTTTTCAAACATGTGATGAATGACTTCCCATAGATGGAAAAATCTTCATTGAAAACCTCTAGAATATCCTCCACCATGTCATGGAATATATCCAACATGAATCATTGAAAGTGGATATATAATTACACATTAAAAATGACATAATATGATATAAAAATGTTCCATAATGGCACATGAAGGTTCTTTTCTCCTGATCATCAAGGGAAACAGAAATCAAGTTATACTTGGCGTAACCGTCTAAGAAGAAATAGAATTTGGGCCCATCCAGTCACTCTAGTATTTGATCCATGAATGGAAGATTGAAGTTATCATTCAATGTGGCATCATTTATATTTCTATAGTCCACACAAACCCTCCATCTCATAATTGTTCTTTTTTGGATAATCTTATTTTTCTCATTGGAAATCACAGTGATTCTCCCTTTCATGGGAACTACATGCAATGGAATCACCCATGGGATGTTAGAGATTGGATAGATAATACTAGAATCCAAAATCATAATCACTTATTTCTTCACAACCTCCTTCATTGGAGGATTCAACCATCACTGAGAGATTTTCTCCTTCTTCAAGCAGTACCTTGTGTGTGAAAATGGTTGGACTAATTCCATCAAGGTCATCAACCATCCAACCAATAGATTTTTTCCTTCTTTTTAGAACTTGTAAAACTTTATCCTCTTGATCTTTCATGAGTGATGCATTGAGAATTACCAAAATCAAATATTTCTCGCCCATGTATTCATATTTTAAAGAGTATGGAAGAGGCTTCTATTCAAGTTGTGGAGATTTACGAACAAAAGTTTTGATTGGTTCTACCATAGCCCGCTCTAATATATTCAATACCACTGCTTTCTTTCAATAATGACCACCCGGGAAAAAAAATTGTATCTCTATTGGTTCACATTTGGGTTGGATGTCTGTGGAAACTAGTTCATCGGAATAGGGGAAACATCCCATATAACATTTTATGTGGCCAAAGTAATCTTGAAATATAGTTAAGGCACAAAAGTCCTCATTCTTCATGAATTATTATTTATTGAAAGCTTTTAGGAAATTGTAAGATACTTTTTCATTCCCTACATGGAAAATCAATTCTCCTTGTTATACGTTTATCACCACTATTCCCATAGCAAAAAAGGGTCTTCCCAAAATCAGGGGTGCTTCTTGGTATGCCTCCATATCATAAATGATAAAGTTATTTGGAATAACTAACTTTCATATGTTTACTAGAACATCTTCATGTATCCCCTTAGGGGATTTAATGGATTGGACAACTAATTGCAACGCCACCTGAGTCGGTTTTAAATCATTCAGCCCTAGCTTCATAAAAACTCCAAAGGGCATCTGGTTGAAACTAGCCCATAAGTCACAATGTTATCTTCCAATCTCACTAGAGCTAATTGTGCATGATATAGAAAAATGTCTAGGATCTTAGAGTTTTGGAGGAATAGGGTGTTAAACCACTGATGATAATTCCCCAGTGAGAGTAATAGTTCTCAAATTCTCAATCTTCATTTTGTTTTATAATATTTCTTTAATAAACATAGTATATGTTGGAATTTGGGTCAATTCCTCTATGATGGAAATGTTGATATGGAGTTTCTAGAATATCTCCATAAATTTTCCAAATTTTTGGTCCAATTTCCATTGCTTCAAACATTCTAGAAAAGGTAAGGTGGGTTCATAGTGGTTGACCACCTATTTTTATTTGTCTCATGGAGCCTCTTTACCTTTTAACTATCCCTATGATGAGGATGGATCCTCTACCCGATCTTATCTATTTAAAGAGAGTGAGGGTTGATCTTGATTCTTAACGTCACCTTTCATTTCTTGCTGAGGATGTTCCTTCCCACTTCTTAAAGTGACAACATTAGCCTCCGCCCTTGGGTTTTTTTCTTAGTGTTACCCAGTAGAGTACCAGGTTTCCATGAAGGGAGATAATTGGAAAGCTATAAAATTTGATTCTAGAGGATTAAAAAAGTATCATCTTGATTATGAAATCTAGTTTTAGCTATTTTAGTGAATTTAGACATCATCTCCTCTGGCCTTGAGGGCTGATCATGCTGAGGTTGTTGTTGCACATCTTGTTGAGGTTGTGGATACCTTAGCAGTTACGTCTGATGAGGATATTGACACCCTTTCTAATAGTAAGGTTGTTGATAATACTAATTTACCCATTATTGTCTATGTTATGGATATTGAAACTAATACTAATGACTATAACTAGGTGGTCTCTATGGAGAGGGCTGAGTATTTTGTTGATGGTGTCCCCAGCCTGTGTATGAATTATCTTTTGAAACTAGGTTTTGGTACTAAGGGTATATATTTGGCCCTAGTTTTTGTGAAACATAATTTACCTCCCTTATTTGAGTACCAAAACTTGACCCCATACATTCAATGTTGACGTGGTTTTCACCACATTCACTACATGCTGGATGATTAACCACTTGGACATGGGATGAGGTTTTCATATTGAAAGAATCAATATTCTTTGATATGGCATCAAGTTAAGAACCAAGCATTATAGTAGAATCAATGTTTTGTATGCCACTCTTTTGAGTTCCCCGATCATAATTCCTTTGGAATCTATTTGCCGACATATCTTCTAGTAGATAAAAAATATCTTCAGGAGGTTTTCTCTTAACTATTCCTCTAACAATCGCATACCCCATTGATTTGGTGCTCGTAGTGAAACCACCATATAAAGTTGTACATGCATCCACAACGAAAATACAAGGGGTGGTAATTTACTCACCATTTACATAAAATGCTCCAAATATCCATATAATGAATCAGAGTCATGAAGTTGAGAATTATGGATTTCTTTTTCAATGTCACTATTTTGGAGGGCAGAAAATAATTTTATAAAAATGCTTCGACTAAGGCCTCCCATGTTAGAATGGGGCACTGAGGCAACCCTTTAATCTAGTACTTTTCTTTATCCCTGAATGATATGTGATATAGGTAGATAATAATTTCATCCTTTGATACTCTATGGTACTTAAATGTGCCACAATTCTCAGGAAAATTTGAGAAACAATCATTGGGGTGGTCACTTGGTAAACCCTCGATCTGCACTGTATTTTGGTTAAGCTAGATGATAACCAACTTAATCTAAAAATTCTAGGCTTTCACCGGGGGTCTGATAATACCCATATCTACCCCATGGATAGAAATCATACAATACTCTATAAGAGTACAACATGGAGGTAGTTTTTCTTGAGGAAGTTAGGTCACAAATTGCGGTTCCTGAGGGAAATAATGCTATTGATTTGGGGGTAAGTATGGTTGTGTCTCAGGGGGAATATACTATAGTAGTATCTGCAGTCCATATCCTAGAACAAATTATTCTTGTTGTCTTTTCTGGTTCTATAGAACGAACTCTATAAAATTGGCTGGTGGATGTTGGTTCTGATTCCACTCTCTAACAAGCTATTGGTTCTGGTTTTCATCAAGTATAGACTACTCTCTAACTCCTTAGATATCAACTAGTTCAACATCTCCCAAATTTCCCATGGGGTCATTTTGGTTATGCTCAACCAAAAGTTCCCGATGTTGCATTGAGATCATTCGTTCAATTTCGAGGCAAATCAGAAGTATTTTCAAAACTCGACACTTTTTTAATGAGTAATCTTGACACTCATGCACCCAAGTTCTATCAAAACACTAAACAACACACCTAGTGTAAAAAGGGAAAAACCAAAAGTAATTGAAAACAAAAATGAGGTTAATAACACATTTTTTAGAATTTATGATTTTTATTTTAACTTAATTGTTCCA
Organism: Viscum album; assembly: GCA_963277665.1. Taxonomy (NCBI): domain Eukaryota; kingdom Viridiplantae; phylum Streptophyta; class Magnoliopsida; order Santalales; family Viscaceae; genus Viscum; species Viscum album. Next base: position 191,665,612 of record OY728137.1, on the reverse strand, counting down.
AGCTCAATTTTTAAAAACACCATTAACTTTTACCCCAGGAAATGATGCCAGAATTTAGTTTCGTCTCAGTAGAAGTTCAAATTTTGGAAGCCCAAATTGATGTACGAACTCTTACCACTAGTATAGTGAAATTTTGGGATCGATCTATAGGGAGAGAGTTATTTTTTTGTCTTGGATTTGTGATTGGTAGAGTGAATATTGATGAATTTTTGAGTTGATGTTTTTGGTTTCAAAGATCCATTAAAATGATTAATTAACCGATAATTTTAATTTCATCAATCATTTTTCACAACATAGAAAAATGTGAAAAAAGTAGTTTTGACGAAAAATGGAAAAAATGCACTGGTGTTTTTGTTGTTTAAGGCCATCGAAAAATTATTTTCTTATTGTGTGGTGTTGTTCATAATAACTCACATCTCTAGGTACAAAATGTAATGGAACCCCTTGGTCCGGTGAGTTCCGACTAAATTAGTAAGGATTAATTCCTCAATATAGAAATCAACTTCTATTAACTTTATTAATGAAAATACCCTCAAGACAGCAAGTGAACCCAATGGTCATGGGTTTACATTGTCATAGCTTCCTTGAAGATCCCTGGAAACTCCATTCATGGTCTGATACGGGGTTTCTAGAAATATTTTGAAGTAGGTTTTGAAGAAATTTATGAGAGGAAGATAAAACAACGTAAACATAATAAAAAAATGGTTCAAAATGAACATTAATTAAACACAGCCCCAACACACAATATATTTATCCACACATTGAATAAATAATTAAATATAATCTCTTGATACCTAAAGTATTCTTGACAGTTTCTACTGGAAAGAAGAGTGATAAAATGATCACTAAAGAAATACTACAAAACTGCCTTGAATGAGTTTCAATCTCCTCTCTAGAAAAAATCCTCCTTATCTAGTTGATACCCATTCTTTAGTTGGTCCCCTCCCTTCAATAGAGTCTTCCCCCGCCCATTAATTGGCCGCCCCACTATCCTAGGGTGGTTAGGGGTCCAAATCCAAGGTCAAAAGATGGGTAAGAGGGGTTGATAACATGTAGGTGGGGGTATGCTGACTACCGCACAGTTTTAGCACACAGTTAGGAATACCATACAGACAGTTCTGTCCAAAAATTAGGTAGTTCATGGTTTCCTGGGTTGGTCCACACAGTTTGACAAACTGTGCAGAAGCTCTGCGGTAGGCCTCTGGCTCAAAATGTCATGGCTCTTACGGTTTTTTGGAGGGCCCACTTGGCTTGACAAACTATGAAGAAACCAGACGAGGATATCCTCCCTTGAATTTCTAATTTCCTCTTGGCCTTTAGAGTTAGGGTGCTTGATTTTGGTGACTTAGCTGTAGGATGCACCCTGGAAAAAGGGTCAACATGCCTTCTATTTCAATATGAACTACCTATTTATGCGAAATCTTCCTCTCCAATCCTTTTGTAATAAAAAGTATACATATCAAAACATTTTTACGCTGTAAAATCATAAAAATTTGTCCAAAAATCCATTTTCAGTAGGATTTAAAAAATGAAAATTCCTTATGCACCTGAGTGAATCAGTTACCTACATGATTTATTATGATTGCTATGGGTATTTAATGATTCTTTTGATTAAGATTGAAATTACATGGATAATTATTATTGATTCCTATGGCCCATTCGTTTATTAAAATATTATTCTATTACATGTGTTTTTTAATCCAATATTTATGTGAATGATTTCACTTAGGTAATTCTCATTAACTTTTATTTTGTCATCATATCCATATTCTCATCTTATTCTCACTAATGACATTATATTATGAGGGATTATGTTTAACATTTCTGATCATTTGAGCTCACCATTATTATGTTTATTATTCCCTAGATTATAATTATTGTGTTAAATTATTTGTGTCTCATAAAGGCTTCATATGAGAAAACCTTTATGGTTGTTTTTGATGACATAATATTGAATGTGAGAAGATGGGTATAGTGGGAATGATAGTCTATTAAATCATGGGATATGATTATGTCTGATTTTTTCTATTTATCTAAAACTAAAATCCTAAAATGTATATTGGTATATAAGATATTGAATATATCCTTTTCATGTAGTATGTTTTGTGTGAAAAAATTGGGTCACATTCATTGATATCAAATATAGAAATGTAATGTGTATATTTTTAGCATCGAATCTCGAAGTGAGGGTTATGGGCTATTATAGTTATTATCAGAGAAGGGATTCGATAACTTTTAATATTAGGATGTTATAATGTGATGTTATATTATTATTTATGGATACCATCATAGCTCTATAATATTATGGTTGGTCATGAGTTTAATGTTATAGACACTGTTTTTATTATTTTAAGTGATTATATTATAAAGTGATTAATAAAATCACGGGAGACACTAGTGGTTCAAAAAATCTTTAATATTGAGGTTATTGAGGTTAATTTTTCTATATGTTAATATATATATGGAATTATTTGGTTTTAACTTTGGTTATTATTGTTAAATATTGGAGATTAATGTAATATTTCATCATATAATGGTTAATTTATTTTAGGATTTATCTTAGCTTATGATGACCATCTTGGTTTTCGTTATTATCTAAAGTTAGGAAGAATATAATTTTATCCTTTTATGGGTATTTTATCATTTAAAATTTTATTTTATTGCCTAAGGTATGAAATATTTATCATGAATACTCATTGTTTAGAGAAAAAGATGAGATTTTGGTGGGAATTGATTAAAGGATGAAAATCAACTTATCATGTAATTATATTTCCTTATGTTCTTTGTATAGATAGTGAGTAATTTATCTAAACATGGAAAATGATTTTCTAAAAGGAAACTTTTATCCTATTATCTTCATTTTGATGAAATAATGGTCTTTTTCACACCTCTTTCCTTTATGATTTTGTGGATGTAAACATTCTCATGATCATTCACTTACTTTTGATCTATGATATCTCTAAATTTAAATAATTATTTTGGAATTATTATTTTATAACATTTGAAAATAATAAATTAATAATAAATTTCTATACTGTGGTAACCTAATATGTGTTTTTCAAGAAGACCATCATACTTCATTTTCTCTCTTATTAATAGGATGTTTTATTTACCCTTTTTACTATGCGGGACTTGAAGAACGATATATATAAAATGTCAGGCCTTAGATTATTTAGATAAAGTATAAATCTAAAGGATTTAATTTATTAATTTTTGGGAGGATTTAACACATTGATATTTTACAAGAGGAACATTATGTTGGATAGTGTATTTGACACGCAACACAGAGATTAAACAACCCGTGAAATATGTGACCATTAAAACCTTACATTTTAAATTCGTGGGTATGGATATTGTTGAAAAATTTACAATATATATATATATATATAAATATATAAATATATAATTTTAATACTCAATATAAATTTATTGATTTACTATTATTATACAATCAATCAATTTTTAGTAATGTTGTTTTATTCATAAAAAATATGTTTTCTTCAAAAAATGATTTTTATTTCTTTTTGTGAGAAAATATAATAATTATTAATTAGAAATCAATGAAAATATATTTGATAAAAAATAATTTTATTTTTAAAATCAGAATATTCTAATTATTTTATGGTAAAATTTTTGTGATTTTTTAGAAATTATTAATTTTTTAGTGAATAGTGATAATAAAGATTTTCATAATACTTTCATTTTTTTTAAATAAATTAAGAAATGTTGAAGTACCATTAGAACCTAAAATAGTATTTAGGAAAAAAATTATTCTATATTTATAATTAATCCAATTAATTCCATTTTAATGATCTTTATACTGGATTTTAGTAAAATAATATTTTTGGGTTTAAAAATAGGTTTCTTCTGAAAACTATTTTAAAGTGAAAAATGTTTCTCCATTTAAATTAATTAAAAAAATTCTAATGAGAAATTATTTATGTAAAAATAATAGATTATATATATATATAAATTTAATGAAATTCATATAAATTATAATTACTAGTGATAAAGTTAATATAATATCATCTTTTTCTTTAAAATGTGCTTCTTGAAGAACCACATTTTGTGAGGTCTCTAAGTTTTATATTAAATTAAATTATACAAATTATTTAAATTGAATTTGGTAAAATTTATTCAATATTTTTAATCAGAATAATTTATAAAATATATTAATTTCAAATTAATTTTTGTTCATAATGATTAGTGAAAAAAGAAAAATTATTTTACCATAGTTCTGGTTAAAATGGGGTTACCGTGAGTTAAACTAAAAGGATAAGGGTTAAAATGACTTAAAAGTGTCAAATTCATATGATATAGACATATGTATACCCTTATTACATTATGAGTTATTTTTATGTTCTTATGGGATGCTTTTTCATGAAATTGACCAATATAGTAACTTAAGTAATGAAAAAGACAAAATGTCACCCTCTTTCTTTTATATTTCAAAGTTGTGATCACTTAGAGAAAAAATATGATGAGAATAAAATTTAATGATCTTTTTTCGAATAATTGATTAATTTACATGAGGGAAACATATTTTTTATTTTTAGTGATTATATAATTACATTAATGTCCCATGTAACATAGACATAATATTTATTAAATTAATAAAAAAATATAAATGTTTCTAAAAATATTAAAGGTAATATAAATTGATGAAATTATTATATTCCCTAAATTTTTAGAATCATTTTACATTTTTTATATGTGTAAAAATAAAATAATTTAATTCCATGTTTTTTTACGTTTTTAAGTCAAATGAAAAGAATATTTTCAGAATTGTCATTAATGGTATTTATTAATAAATAAAAGTTTATTAAATTGTTTAAAATTCCTAAAAATCCAATAATCTTCCACGTTTTTTAGATATGTTGAAAAATATCAATAATTTTACACTAACGGATTAATTTAAATTTCATAATAATTATATTGACCAGTAAATAGTCAATACTTTGTAGTCATAGTAAATGGTAAAATGGGGTTTTGTGGGTTTCATGCACATGTGTTAAAATTAATTTTCTACTCACACATGCCTTTTATTTTTAAAATTTTATTTATTATTTATAAATTTTGGGTATACTGTATCAAATAAGGGTCATTTACTTTTTTAATATCAAATGATAAATTTACTAGATAAAAAAGGCAAGTTACCTTAGTGAATACTAAAATGGTAAAAGTAAGGAAAATTTGAAGTTAAGGAAAAAATGAATAAAAATGAGTTTTTTTACGTGTTATAGTTCTGGATCAATCATACCTTACCACCAATCCATTATTTTTTAATTTTTTGAGGCACTTTTGGTGAGTTTGACTACCCATTATAGAATAGTTCTTAGTATTTACTAAAATGTCACACCTCCGTTATAAAAGGCCACATCAACCCCTCACTTCTTTACACCTCGTAATCTTTTTGGATTGAAAAAACCTGAAAATAATCTCTACCCAAGAATAATTTCCAATTTAAATTGATATTGGTCTTCTAAAAATAAAAACCCTTATGTCCTTAAAAGGATATCTAATGATGGGTTTTCCAACAGAAGGTAATTGTCTTAATAAAGATCTTTCTTTTTTTTCATTCATCTCTTTCCATATTAATTCATGTTCTGATAATTACAATATAATAAAACCAATACATAACATATAATTAGATTTTATTTTGTTAGTGGAATAACCCAATCCACCTCTTCTTCCATCATAAGTGAAATAAAACAAACGTTCATGGGTACATCAAACTACCACCTCACAGACCAATGTAATTCATTTTTTGTCATCAAATTTCATGTATAAATATAATGATATATTTAATATATATATATATATGTGTTAATTTTAACATAATTATCCTTGAATAATTATAACATCACATATTACTTCTTACTTTCCATTCTATGGGGGATACGATAACATCGCTTGTGTATACTACGAACTATCGCCTCACGAAGAGAAGTTCTTCATTTTTCACTACCAATTTTAAATGAAGGTAAAAATTATGAATTTAATAAATATTTGTGATATATGTTACATTATTATAATATTTATCACATATTTTTAGTTCTTAAAAGACAACATATCATTTCATTTCTTACTATTCCACACACTAAAAAATGATAACATCTTTCATGCATATGCGGGGATTACTGCCCTAATGAAGCGATATGAATCTTTTTTCATCACAAAATAAAATGGAAAAAATATATAAGTATATTTAAATCAATAATATGATATTTATGATATAATTATCCTTATTTAAATATTAAATATTTCAAACCTTCTTTCAATGATGATCATTGAAAAATGGGAACATTAATTATGCATATGTACGACCTATAGTCTCTATGATTGTAATATAGTTAATTTTTAAAAAATAATCATGTTTAGTTTTAAAATTATAATTAACATATAAAAATTATAATTATTCCATAAGTATTATGTTTGAGGTGATTGAACAATCACCTGTTTGACAGCAGTTATCGCACCAAATTTGTTTTGAAACAATGAACTGAATGCATTGAAAATACATGCTGTTGAATTAACTTATTAAGTAATTAAGATTATCATTAAAATAAATAAAATAAACTATTTAATTATAAGGTGTTAAAACTTTAATTTTTTTTTGTAATATAATAATTTATATAACTTTATTATGAAAGATATAAAGGATTTACATAGAATGTATGGACTTGAGGACAGGGTTTCTCATCTCACTTTTATTTCGATGATACAAATGTAATATTCAACAATTATTTATATTGTGTGGTGTATATAATACCCATTTTATATGTTATATAATGAATAATTTATAATTAATGGTATTTTATGTTATAATTTTAATTATTTCATCAATGGGTATTTGACATCAAACTCATTAAGTGGTAAAAGGTTTCATAACTCGATTTATTTTAATTGGGTTATATTACTTCTAAGTTGACATCATTATGACATGATTATGTATGAATTTAGGTATAAATGTATTTATTAAATACATAATCTTTTTTGTATCAATTTAAATTTTTTAAACATGAAATCTTTATTGATTTATTATCAATTCAATAATATGATTTTGTGAGGGTTATTCATCTCAAATTCTCTTTCATTTGGGGATATGTTTATTTTAAGCACCTAAATAATTTTATGATGTCTATATAATTCCAATTTAACATGTAATATCATGAAATGCTTTATGATATTTACATTTAAAGTTTCATTTAGTGTTATTATTCCATGGGGCTTATGATTGAGATGTTACCAAAGTGGAAAATGATTTATTTTAAAATCATTATTCATTTCAAGATTGTTTATATTGAAGGTTATTTTGGAGGAAATAATTTGATATCATTTTATTGAATGACATATATTTCATTATTCCCTAGTTATGAATGTCTCCCACATGTTAATACTAATTATTTCCCTTTCTGAACATTTGATCTTAAACTTCTTATGTTTCTTATTACCTAGGTTATGAAAAATTATATAAAATGATTTTGGTATAAGAAAGGTTTTATATGTGAAGAATTATTTGGAAGTTTTTTAAGGAATAATATCCAATATCAAAATATGATTATAGTAGGAATGATACTCTATTGAATTCATAGATAATATTTATGTAAGTGTTTTCCTAATTCTCTAAAACTCTAGACCTAAAAAGACTTTGAGCATGTATGTTATTGAATATATCCTTTTGATTTTGTAATTTTTTTGTTGAAAAAATTGGGCCACAGTCATCATAATAGAAGAAATAAATGTAATTATTATGATTTTATCACAAGATATATAAGTGGGGGTTTGGGACTCTCATAATAGTCATAAAGAATCAACTCATTTGAGTTACGATTTCTCTAATAATAAAGTCAAAATCTTGAGAGTCGTATCTAAGAATAGATTAGTGAGTTTATAAAACTTTGGTTGTTCCAAAATGTATTTTCACCATCTTCATTCAAATAAAATTTTTTAGTTCTCTTTAAGATATCTGGCTATATATGTTCCTAATCGTAGAAAATGGTAAGGTATTATGAACATTATAGTTTAACTAATATTGTAGTTTTTCTTCATAAAATAATTGAATGAAATCATTCTTTGAAACTTTATCATTTTCTTCAAGCATGGTAAAATTATCGACTCCAGTACTAATGATATAGGTGTTGATAAGATCATGACAATAATAATAACCATATATATATCAAAAATAGGTGGTCTAGTCAAATTTAAATTATCAAGTGTTAAAAAATGTATTCCTTAAATAAAAATAAGTTTCCTCTACCAACATGGTTACTATTAGGAAACTAAGCTAAAAATTGTATGAACTAACATAAATACAATATTTTGTAAAATCATTCATGTTATGGTTATAATCAAGTTAAATACCATGATGACACAAACTATTTTCTCAAGGTATGATGGAAAATAAAATACAAGAGGTGGTTGAATTTTAGTTTAAAAATAGACATCAATTTTATGTCCTTTATGACTATGAAGATTATTAGTTTTTTTAAATAACCAATAAAGTCAAAGATGAAAGAAATATAAGTATAAAATATATGAAATATAATTAACATAGTGGAAAAAATGATCGATATTTTATCTATTAATGAAAAAAAGTTATGCTACTAAATTTTTTAAACTAAGCATACTATAAGAACAGATATAAGAATTAACTCCATGTTAACTCAATAAATAATACAATAAAAGTTTAAAAAATAAGTAAAATTGGTTAGAAAAACAAATACTCCTTTAAAAGGATATTATTAAAGTCACTCTTTAAACCTAGATTGAAATGTCTAACTTTAAACTAAATCCAATAAATCCATCAAATTGAACCTATTTTAAGGGACACCTAATTTTATACCTATCATATTTTATTTATTCTTAAGCCCAGGATCCCTTGGCTAAACATATTAGTATAAGATAACATCCACACATCAAAAGTATTTGAGATACATATTTATAATCATTAAATCCCTTGATCATTTAAGATTGATAGAATAACAAATACAACAGAAAGTGCTGATCGATTTATAACGAAAAAAGTACAATGGAAGATCTTAACAAAAACAATCAGAAATAAAAATATTTCACTAATTAGATGTTATTTTAAAAATAATTGATTGAAAATATTCAAAATAAAAATTAATTTTTATAATGGAAAATCTAGTTTATAATATATTGTAAGATGTTCCTTTAATTTTTGAAGTGTAGTTTTATTTACAAATATTATTGAAAAAATCACCAACAATTAAACACCAAAAAATAGAGTTATTTGTAAATACATTAGTATAAAATTATTTATCTACCATTGAACAAGGTTTCATAATTCATCTACTATAAATCCAAATATATACCACTCTATTGTTTATAAATATAACGGAATTAATATATAATAAATCTTTAGATCATTGTTTTCTTAAATAGATTTAGTTCTCTAGTTTTTTAGTTACCAAAAGTTCATTAAAAGTATTAAAAAAGCTAAAGAAATTATTCAAGTTAGATAAATTTCATGTAAAGTGTATTGTAATTTCTAAAATAAATAAAAAAATGATTCATTAACTCAACACTCCTTAGGTATAGTACACAACACATCTCTTATTATGGGATCAGTCCTTATGTGTAAGCCACATCAATTCTATCATTATGGGTCCCCCTTTATAGGTGTAATACCTAGAGCATCTCTCATTATAGCCCCCTTCTTTGGTGTAATCCCTGATACAACACTCATTATAGGAGTCCTTCAATGGTTTAAGCTCCAACAACCATATTTTATTCTCCCCAAAGGTTTATATTCTTGATGAAAGTTGCAAGGATGACACCATATGTGTACTCCTCACTCAATCATCTATTTTTTACCTTTCACAATACTACATGTCCACATAACATGGTGTCAAGTAGTTTTAATGACGTCTTCATTGTATGATATAAAACTACATGACAATGTCCTCACTGTATGATGTTTAACTACATGGTACGATCCCTTTATATGACCTTAAACATTATTACTCAAAATACAGGGACTCTAAAAATTGTCACTAATAAGATTCGTATGATTATTTTTAAAGGATCGAACCCAAGATCCCCAAATACCAATAATTTCATAAAATCACCCCCATATTCCATATTTATAGCATAGTCATAATCCTTCATCAGGCACATACTTTATGACATCATACCCCAACCTAGAGATCTATATCATATATAGGTGTCATTTTATTTCCTTCTCTAGGTTATATCCCTAATGAATTCATGCTTACATTCGGTAGGACATATCCCTACCTGTTGACCATATCCATCCTAATTTTTCCAATTCCCCAATTAGGGAATCACAAAGTGTCTCTCATGTGAAAGTACCATGTGAATAATTAACATGAACCTTTCTCCTAGTAGTACATTCTGCATGAATCTAAAATACATGGAATCTATTGTTGACATAAGACCTTAAAAGGTATAAAATGTCCCCTTAAGTGGAATTAACTATATGGGATGTAATTTACTTCATAGGGATACATTGGAATCATCTCAAATGGGTCATATTAACAAAATAAAATATTTTCCATCCTGGGTAGTGTTAAATTATAGAGTGTATAGCTATATTCCTTTAAACCACATAATGAATCATGAATAGAATAATTTTTTATGATGAATATCAACGTAATCGGTTCAATAATATGACTAACATAGGAGAAATTAGAACTATATCAGGATTTTAGGAAGCTTTCATAAACATGATGTAAATTAATAAGATTCCTAAGGTAGGCAATAATTCCCCCCATATGGGTGCAAATAATCCTACCAACCAATAATTTTGATGAATGAAAATCCTAAGTTATTTTGGTAAAGTCCCATGAACCACCTACCTTTGTAAAAAAGGTATGCACTGACTCAAAACAATTTGATCAGATTATCTATTGGAGGTTTTGATTTCTCCAAACAAACAACCTTGAAAAAAATGGTGAATGCACTATAAAATGATTGAATCATGAATATTGGATGGATGATTCCAATATTATAATAAAAAATAATGGGGTTGTATCAAGAATATAATTCATCCATTAATTAATTACAAAGTGAAACTATAAATGGGGAATCTAATGGGAAAATAAAGAATCTTAAAGATTAAATTGATGATTCCACTATGATAATAACAAATATCAGGGTGGCATTGATCATCGCCTTTATGAATTTATAAAATACACATAAAAGCAAAAGTTGGTGAACCCAATTTGAATATAATGAATTGTAAAGTGTCTATAGCTAGTTTGAATCCTATAATAATAATAATCTAGATAGTGTCAATTATCAACTTCCCCCATTGATTCCACAAACATCAAAACAATATTTTTGAACCCGATGTGAAAAAGAATGAATCCTCAAGAGTCGATGTCTTATTAAAATCCCTTAATAGTAAATACTAGGGTGGTATCAAGAATCATATTAACCTATTTATTTAATATAAATAATAAAATAGTGATCCCAGTGTGAAAAAAGAATGGTACCCTATAATTTTGAAAACAATTCATCAAATTTGATTATAATAATGATTCTACAGTGATTGGTTTTCTACTTGTGTTTGTTTACCCACATAGACTTCATCAATACTAATTTTATCTCCCTTATATCTAACTAATTTCATCATCCTCAATCTGAAACCCACATTTGGTCATTTCTACCAGGTTCATGGACCCATTGATGATGCTTTCCCCTAACAAAAAACATTTAATAGAATATGATCAAAAACATGATTAGAGAGTACCAAATCAATGTCAATATCCCATCTTTAGAGGAGGAACATTGATTCATCAATGTAATGGAACCCCATGAATCCCATAATATAAAATTATGGATCGCATTTATTAAGAAGGTGGTTCCAAATCCCATGTCCAAACATTTTGGGAGCCTCTCCCAAAAATAAAGCAATAGGCCCCACCCATACTTGAGGGAGGTAGAAAAGAAAGGAAACTGTGTTCTACCTATAAATAAGTATTCACCATGGAGGGTTAAAATTAATGAATCTCATAATATCTAGTAACATGCATCCCATATTCCTCAATATGTTTCATTAGAGTTTTTTTATAGGGTCCCAACATTGATCTTATAAGCCAGGGTGCCTAAAAGGTCATTTCAAGGAAAATGAACAATACTAGTCAACGAGTGGGGCTTCCCCTTGAACGGTTGGACAGAATAATTCAGCATCCAACAAGGGAAAAGATCAAATTCAAGCCCCATATATAGAAAAACTCCAATATAAGGTGGAAACATAGGACCATGTGAATATTCCAGCATCTATATATCTGTATCATTGTTATATCGAAACTATCGAAGAAAAAAATAGAGGGCTCATGCTCCCACTTCTATAAATGAAGTTTATCATCATATTCTGGGTATATATGGGAAAAATTGTAATGACCTGACCCTAAAATCATGCAGTTGGTGCATTATTTTAATAAATTGGCATGATTACAAGGAATCAAGTCCCGAAGGACAAATCAGTTTAGTAGTCCTGGAAAATAGATTACATACATGAACATTACATTACACATTCAAAAATAAAACAAAGAATAAATAATCCATTGAGAATTATATTATTTCTCTATCTTAACCCTACATATCAAACATAATTTACTTCTTCGAATCATTGGAAAACAAAACATAAGAAAGGGGTGAGCTCAAATGCTCAGTAAGGGTAAATAATTTAGCAGAAGCTATATACTTTTAAGGAAAGATGTGTAATAAATACAAAAGCTGTTTAAACATAAACTTCAAAATAATATGGAGAAAATAAATAAAAAATTACCATATAAACATGCAAATTTATATTATAATAGTATAATAATCACATGTAATAATTAAATTCATAATGAGGGAATGCCTAACACCAAATATCATTACCACATAGTCATGGCCTTGTGCCTAGACTACCAATAATTTTTTTGTCAAGGCCTTGTTCAAAGACACAAATTTGTCTCATGAGACCTACCGATGCATCGAGGAGCTATAGTGTGCTCCACCCATTACTTATTAAGTCCACTGCATTCCTCATAGAGAAATGTTGAAACATAACATACACATTCGTATTAAAAATATCAAACAAAATGTCAATACTTTAACCATAAACTGTGATGGGTATAAAAATAGCACATACATAGTCAAACATATCATAACTCATTAAATGAAATATGAAATATTGTATTATAATAAATCAGATGTAAACAAGAATACTATCCAGTAAAGGATATTGACATAGTTGAAAATGACCAGTAAAACTTTTTGAGAGAAATATCCATTTTTGTGAAATAATTTAAAAGTCACACATTTATAAAGGAATTAATTTAAAAGATAAATTTGAATCAAAGTTTCCCACAAAAATTTGAATATTTTTAAAGGAATTAACATTTTAAAACAATAATTTCCATATAAATAACTCTTTAAAACCATTTTGAAAACATGGACATTAATGAGAAATATTTAAAAGAACAAATATTTAAAACAAAAAAAATGATTTTTTAGTTAAATATTAGCTTAAAATAATCATTTTCAAATTTATTTTAAGAAACTTGGGCATGGATAATAATTATGTCCAAGAAAACACTTACACATAAACATTCTCGAATAATAATGATATTGAGAAATTAACCCTTACCTTGTACTTTCCTTTGGTCGAGGGTACGTTTAACCTCTTGTATAATGACCATAGTATGTTATTAAATTATAATAGAAATATATTTATATTTATTATATCATACAAGATTCATTTATGACTTTATTATACCCATTTAATAATTATTTCTATGTTAAATTAAAATTTTGGGTAATAAGCGCTTTCTTTATCGTACGTGTTTTAACTTGTTATTCTTGATCATATCATTTAGATCATGATTTTAATAATTTCATAATATAAAACATGATTTATATATAATATATATTTATAATATAAATATGTATAATATATATATATGAAATTTAAAACACCATTTATAGAGACGGTGGTTGTAGGTACGCAGAAACGTTGTTTTCATTTTCATATCGCATTGAATGGATATACGCGAATAAGATATATGTAAGTAAATAAATAGAAATAAATAAATAATAATAAATAAATTTATATATATATAGTAGAATTATTATTTCATATATTACATACTTATTACTAATATATATTTTTGTAATCATCATTGAATGGTGAACGTGGAAATGAATCTCATTGTGTCATGGAGACGGTAAGTTGTACGTACACAAGAGCAACGATATCATATCCTTAATGATTAAAAGGTGTGGAATTGGATGGTATATTAATTTTACAGAGAAATTATAATTTTATTTTCATTATTTATATACATATAACTCATCATTATATCCATCTAAATAACATAGTGTCGAATAACAAATTACACCATGGCGTGGAGATGGTAAGCCATACGTACGCACACATGGTGACATTATCATTAGTAGAATGGATAGAATAATTAATATGGTTGTCAAATATGTATAATAACATAATAGTATTCATAAGGTACTTTATTTATTATTTTAGTTTGGAAATAACAAAGAAAGAGAAATTAGAAGAAGAAAAAAACTTTGAAAGAGGTGATAAAATAATTACCTCTTCTTTGGGTGTTTCTGTTTGATTTCAACAAAAGGTCTTCTTAAGTTGGATTTATACTCAAGGTACAACATCTATGTTTAATTGAGGGAAGTTGTTAGTATATTTGGATTGGGTTCGTCCCAGCCAAATGGATTTGGAGATGCGATTTTGAGAGATGGGGATGTACCCTTTTATAAGAGAGGTGAGGGTCACTTTAGGAAATGTTGTAATGTTATTTTATTATAAAATAATTTTAGGTTTATAATGGTTAAAAATATATTTATTAAAATTATAAGGTGGGTATGGGTCTAAATCCTCTCAACAATTAGGTTTTAGAAAATTTTAGGTCACCATATTAAACCTATCTTTTAGATTTAACTCTTAGTTAAATAGTTTATATTTTACCACGTCCTCTGGTATTATTATAATAAATGGTTAATAAAATTACTATAAAAACCAAGAGAACACTAAGTGGTTAATTATTGATATATATAATCTTATCTAAGTAATTTGGAAGAACCTTATATTTTTAGGAGTATTTTATCATTTAATAAAATTGTATTTGTTTTAAGAACTCATTTATGTCAATTTTGACACTATTTAGTTTTTGGTTTTTGTAAAAGTCATAACAACATTATTACATGGCAAAAATTCATTGAATGAACCCTAAAATGTCTTATTAACCATGAATTTTTTTTAATTCTTCTAAACTCTCCATTTATATTTATTTTTTTATTTATAAAATAAATTATTTTAATCATTCATTAAAAAAGTTATTAATGCATCATCATTGTGTCATAACTAAATTTAAATATTTAATGTCTTAATATTTTAAATAAAATATAGTGATGTAGGAAATAATTTAAGATTTATAATTAATATTTATAGTCAAATCTATATTATTTATAACCCTATACTAAAAACAGTTTAGTTATTAAACTTTGAATTTTACACTTTTAACTCTTTTTTAAATAAAATAATAATAAATGTCTTAATCTAATCCATGTGGATCAAAGAGGTTAATATTTAATTCCTATGGTTTATTTTGGTTGAAATACACTTATCCAATAAAATTAGGACATGTTTTAGGGTAATTATAATATCATTTTTACCTTTAATTACCCTATTTAATTTTAACCACGGTAAATAAAAGTCAAAATTTACTATTAAAAAAAATTACTTTCATCTTATTGAACACAATTTTACTTACTAATATCAATCGTGTCTCTTGGATTTTTGAAATTCAATTCATAAAAGTGGTAAAATAATGTCTTATGCAAATTGGAAAATGTGCCTAGATGGTGGGTAAAAGACGGTAAAAAGTTCAATAAAATTTTATATATCTATTCTTATTAATAAATGACTCCAATAAATTACATTTTAATTATATAGGTATTATGTATCTATTTTGATTTAAAATAAATTTAAATAAAATAAATAATTATTTAAATAAAATGTATGTTTTAAACAATAACATAGGGTTTTTTCACAATTCATCAAAAATTGAAAGTTTACAGAAAAACACCAAAAATTCACCATAAGATAATTTTGATATTATGAAGTCAAAATTGAAGTCAATTTTACCAAATTTAAATCATATAAGTTTAATTAATTAATTTAAAATTAATTTCCATTGTCAAAAACAAAAGGGGGGGGGGGTTTAAAAAGTAAAAACTATCGAAAAAGTGACATGTGTTTATGTCCAATTTAACTGTTAAATTAATTATAATGAAATAAATTATATTAAATGATAAAAATATAATATAGTTATAATTTAAATCCACTCAAATTCATAATTTAACACTATAAATTATTTCGTTTAAAAACGTTGATTTCAATTTAAATTTAGTATTTATCACTATTTATCAAAATATGAAAGTTATCAGAATGACACCAAACATTTATTCAAAATAAATTTTTTATGTCCTTCTTATAAATAAGAAGTTTATTTTGTCAAATTTTACATATTAAAGTGTCAAATATTGGATTTAAAAAGGGTTTCCCATTGAAAGGCAGTAAAACAATTTTTATGAAAAATTACTACCTTTATCTGAAAAATTGAATTTATTCTTATATTATATCTAATAAAAACATAATATGGTTGATAAAATTATTTTCAGTATATAAAATTCCAAATAAAGTTTATACTATTCATAACCACTTTTTGAATGACTAGTTTGGTAATTTGTGGTGCACTCGAACTCAGTGTTGCATGTGATGCAAGCTGTTGAATTATTTTAAAGAGATAACGTATTTCGAAATCCTGGGGTGATACATTCTCCCCTCCTTAAATAAATAGTGTTATTTCAATTTGATATTGTTCTTCAAAAATAAATGGTGGAAAATAGAATATACCTTTTTTTGGGAAAACCAACACCAGAAACAGGGTTAGTAAAATTTAGTCTTAATAAAAAGGAAAGGGAAATGAAAAAGTCGCCAACAAAATATGATCTCAAATCGGAGAACATTGGTTGCAATTAGGGACACATAATTAGATGAAAACCATAAATATTTATAGGGAGTGATTGATTCCATCAATCAAAAACAAGTGAACAATAAATGGAATATTGAGGGCCTCAAATATATACATCTATTATGATTTAAGATATCATCTGTTCAAAAAAACAAACGGTATTAGGATAACACATTTTTTGTTTTAATATCACTTCCCTAAAGTTTAAGAATTAATTTATTCATATAATAAGAGGAAAAAATATACTTGACAAGTATAGTTTCATCCTTCAACTAATTCATACCACAAACTCATCTTTCACTTTAAAAGATAAAAAAATTCAAAAATATTCTATTTATCCAAATAATATAGGGTTCCATAAATAATGAATTTATAATTCAACATTCATACCATTTTAAAAAAAACTAAATTATACAAACCAAGGAATCATGCAGTGCAGTGGTAAGTGATGCACCCTTGCCCCCTTCAGTTGAGGGTTCAAGTCTCGCAGTCGTGCTGGATGTAACGAGTTGTCACCCGACCTTCAGGTTGTCCTTTTTTTAAAAATCCAAAAATAATCTTAAAAAAAATTATCCCTAAAAAATAGTATCCAATGTATAAATTAATCCATTCCAATATTTAGACTTATCCAAAATACTTATGTCCAAACTCACAGTCCCAAATTTGTAAGGAAGGTAAACATAATGAAGATCTATTTTGCCATGTAATAACATGGGAATACCTTCATCATGTATTCTTTTAAAAAAAAGTAACACCCTGAATTACCATAAAACCTTATTGATTACATTCATGCTCCATTATTCCTTATAGAATACTTGATATACTCTTTATATCCAAAAAAATTGTAAACTCCAACAATAATCGAATAAACAAACAATTAATTAGTTTCAATGTTGTCAATAATATCGAATATAATTTATCCAAATCAAGAATAAATTATCCCAAAATAACTACCTCGGTATCACAATCATATTATGTTTTATCTTTCCTTCAACCATGTATTTTCCAAAAAGTTTAACTTTCAATTGAGTCACTTTTCATAGAACCATATAATCTCAAATCCTCAATGAAATAGTACTATAGTACAATCCTTATTTATTTACATAATTCATATAACTAGTAAATAATTGATACAACACTCAAAAGAAATAATTATTTAATAATAACATAAGAGCACTAGTCATTCCTCTTTATGTGTGGTAGTATCATAACTTTATTATTGTCTAATAACATCATTTGGGGCATACTCTGATGATTTGGACATTGATTCGTGTAGTGTCCCAACTCCTTGAAGACGAAGCATTGTACATTTTAAAAAAATATTACCCTTTAAGTCACGTACATGGTGTCCTTTTTCTCCACACTTATAACAAAATCTCATTCCCTTCAATCATTTACCAAGGTGATACTTTCCACAGTTATCACATATGGGAAAATCCTTCTTTCCCCTCTTCCATTTATCCATCTTTCTCTCTACAATCTGTTTGTTCCCTTTCTTCCCTTCAAATCCATAGGACTCAGAGATTTCATTACTTATCTTATTAACACATGATACTATTTCTTCATATGGTGAGAATATATGGGAGACTATTTCCCTTCTAAATGTTGGCTTGATAACATGAAAGATATGATCCTTCTTACTCTTTGGATCATGCGTATTACTAGAGTTCTTATTCGTTCTACTGGGCATCGTTTCTAAACAATTACATACACTAGGTTAGTTTATGAATCACAATGCATAATTCCAAATATGTAAAACACCTAATGTAAATTGAAAAGATTGTGCATATAATATATAATCATAAAAAATGTTTTGCTTGAGGAGGTATTTAATCCTAAATCCTTCATAATGGCTCATAACAAAAATGTGAATTATCTAAAGCATATCCCCTAGGAGTGTCGTAAACAAGAGTGCAGTAAGTCCCGTTGTCGTGTACCTGGATACCCCGGGTCAATCCTGAAACTCTTTGTTAGAGTTTTCACTCCTAGGTACATCTGTTCTAGAGCCGCCAATACCTTATCATATCCAGACAAGGATGTATTTCTTGGAAAATACACAAAATCTCTACATTACCAAAATTCAAGGAAGTTCATATATTCTAATCCTCATAGGCTATATTAGGGTAATGTTCTCTAATCAATGTTTTTCTAAATCTAGTTTCCAAGGTTTGTACAAAACATTATCTGATACCAACTGTAACGCCCTGACCCCAAAAGCCGAGAGCCGGGGCATTATTTTAATACATTAGCATGATTACTAGGAATCAAGTCCTCAAGGACCGATTAGTTTAGTAGTTTTGGAAAATAGATTACATACATGAACGTTACATTACACATTCAAACATAAACCAAGACATAAATAATTCGTTGAGAACAACATTATTCCCCTATCATAACCTTGCATATCAGACAAAATACACTTTTTCCAATCTTGGAAAAACCAAACATAATAATGGGGTGAGCTCAGATGCTCTGTAAGAGTAAATAATTTAACAGAAACTATAAAATTTTAAGGCAAGATGTGTAATAAAAACAACAGCCTTTTAAACATAAAATTGAACATAATATGAAGAAAATAAATAAAAAATTACTATATAAACATGCACATGGATATTCTACTAGTCGAATAATCACATGTAAAAATTAATTTCATAATGAGGGAATGCCTAACGTCGGACATCATTATCACATAGTCAAGGCCTCATGCCAGGACTACAAATAAAATCTTGTTATGGAATTGTGCCAAGAGACTAATTTGTGTCATGAGACTTACCAATGCATCAAGGATCTATAGCGGGATCCACTTGTCACTTACTAAGTCCACTACATTCCTCATATGAAAATTTTGAAACATAATATAAAAATTTGTATTAAAACTAGCATACGAAATGTCAATACATCAACCATAAACCATGACGGGTATAAAAATAGCACATAAACAATCAAAAACTTCCAAACTCATTCAATACAATATGTAATATTTAATTATAATAAATCAACTTTAATCAAGAATAATATCCAGTAAAGGATGTCGACATAGTTGAAAATGATGAGTAAAACTTTTTGAGAGAAATATCCCTTTTGTAAAATCATTTAAAAGTAACACATTTATAATGGAATCTATATAAAATAGATTTATGAATCAATGTTTCCCCTAACACTTTGACACTTTTTAAAGGAATTATCATTTTAAAACAATAATTTCCATATAAATAAATCCTTAAAACCATTTTGAAAACATGGACATTAATGATAATGATTTAGAAGAAAAAATATTTAAAACATTTATAACGATGTTTTAGTTAATGAGTACATTAAAATAATCATTCTGAAATTTCTTTAATGAAACATGGACATGAATAATAAATTTTCCTAGAAAATAATTACACATAAACAATCTCGGATAATAATGATATTGAGAAAATAATTCCTACTTTATAATTTTCTTTGGTCGAGGGTACATTTAACCTCTTGTATAATGACCATAGTATGTTATTAAATTATAAAATAACTATATTAATATTTATTATATAATAAATTATTCATTTATGACTTTATACTACCCATTTAATAATGATTTATATGTTAAATTAACATTTCGGGTAATAATCACTTTCTTTATCGTACGTGTTTAATTTGTTATTCTTGATCGTATCATTTAGATCATGATTTAAATAATTCCAGAATATAAAACATGATTATATATCATATATATTTAGAATATAAATATGTATAATATATAGATATATGAAATGGAAAACACCGTTTATGGAGAAGGTAGGCCATACGTACGCATAAACGCTATTTTTGTTTTCATGATGTATTGAACAGAAGTGAATAAGATATATATGTATGTACATACATACATACATACATACATAAATATCTCTATTAGCATTATTATTTCATATATTACATACTTATTTATAATATATATTTTTATAATCAGCATTGAATGGTGAACGTGGAAATGAATCTCATCGTGTCGTGGAGATGGTAAGCTATACATACACACAAGCGAGGATATCATTTTATTAATTATTAAAAGGTGTATAATTGGATGGTATATTAATTTTATATATCAATTATAATTTTATTTTCATTATTTATATACATATTACTCATCATTATATCCATCCAAATAATATACCGTTGAATAACAAATTACACCACGGCATGGAGACCGTAAGCCGTACGTTCAAACACATGGTGATATTATCATTCATATGGTGGATAGAATAATGAATATTGTCATACCATATTTATAATAACATTACAGTATTTATAAGGTACTGGGTTTATAATTTTAGTATGAAACTAACAATGAAAGTGAAAGTGGAAGAAGAAAAGAACAATGAAAGAGGTGATAAAATAATTACCTCTTGTTTGAGTGTTTCCTTTTGATTTAACAAAAGGGTTCCTTAATATGGATTAATAATCAAGGGAAGGCCTCTATGTTAAAGTAATGGAATTTGGGAGGATATTTGGGAAGGGTTTGGCTTAACCAAATGGCTTTGGAGGAGTGATTTTGGGATATGAGGAACAACCTTTTATAAGAAAGGTGAGGGTCACTTTAGGAAAAGTTTGAAATATTATTTTATAATAATATACTTTTCGGTTTATAATGGCTCAAAATTGATTTATTTAGAATCTAGGGTGGGTATGGTTCTAAATAATCTCAATATATAGGTTTTAGACAAGTTTAGGTCACCATATTATCCCAATATTTTATATTTAACTCTTAGTTAAATAGTTTAACTTTTACCATGTCCCATTTTATTATTATTATAAATGGTTAATAAAAATACAATAAATAGAGAAGAGATCCCAAAGTGGTTAATTATTGACATATATATTCTTATCTAAATCCTTTGGCCGAACCTTATATTTTTATGAGTATTTTATCATTTAATATAATAATATTTGTTTTAAAAACTCATTTATGTCAGTTTTGACACTATTTAGTATTTGGTATTTTTGAAAGTCATAAAAACATTATTACATAGAAATAAATTCATTGAATCAATCATAACATGTCTTATTAACCTAGAAAATTAGTCGAATGCATAAAAAGTTCCAATTTACATTTATTTTGATACTTATAACATTAATTATTTTAATCTTTCATTTATAAAGTAATTAATGCATCATCATTGTGTCATAAATAAATTTAATTATTTAATTTATAAAAATTATAAATAAAATACCATGATTTAGGAAATATTTTTAGATTTCTAATGAATATTTATAGTTTAATTTATATTATGTATAACCCTATATTAAAAATGTTTTAGTTATTACACATTGAATTTTACAATTTTAACTCTTCTTTAAATAAAATAATAATAAATGTCCTAACCTAATCCATGTTGATCAAATAGGTCCATATTTTATTCATAAGGTTTATTTTGGTTGAAATACACTTATCTAATATAATTAGGACATGTGTTAGGGTAATTATAATAACATTTTTACCATTAATTTTTCTATTTACTTTTAATCGTGGTAAATAAAAGTCAAAAGTTAATATTCACCAAAAATTATTTACATCTTATTGAACCAAATTTTATTTACTGAATTTAACCGTGTCTCTCAAATTTTCTAAATTCAATTCATAGAAGTGGTAAAATTATATTTTATGCAAATTTGAAAATGTGCTTAGAAGGTGGGTAAAAGACCGTAAAAAGTTCAATAAAATTTTATATATCTAATTTCATTATAAAATGACTCTAATAAATTACATTGTACTTATACAGGTATTATGTATCTATTTTTACATTAAATAAATTTAATTTAAAAAATAATTATTTAAATAAAAATTTGGTTTTAAACAATAACACAATGTTTTTCACTATTCATCAAAAATTGAAAGTTTACAGAAAAATACCAAAAATTATCCATAAGATAATTTTGATATTATGAATTCAAAAATGAAGTATATTTTACCAAATTCAAAACATATAAGTTTAATTAATTAATTTAAAATTAATTCGCACTGTCAAAACCAAAAAGCGGGTTTAAAAAAAGTAAAAACTATCAAAACATAGACATTTGTTTATGTCCAATTTAAACGTGAAATTACATATAATGATGTAAATTACATAAAATGATAAGAATATAATCTTATTATACTCTAAAACCACTAAAATTCATAATTTATCACAATAAATTATTATGATTAAAAAAGTTCAATTCAATTAAAATTTAGTATTTTTCACTATTCATCAAAATATGAAAGTTATCAGAAAGACACCAAAAATTTATCCAAAATAAATTATTTTGTCCCACTTCTAAAGATTAATTTTTTTGTCAAATTTTATATATAAAAGTGTCAAATATTGGATTCAAAAAGGCTTCACCATTAAAAGGTAGTAAAATTTCATTTTCTAAAAAAATAATGACATTAATCTGAAAATTTGAATTTGTTCTTATAATATGTCTAAGAAACATGTAATATGAATTTTAAAATTTTATAAAGTATATAAAATTAAAAATTAAGTTAATATTATTAATATTCTCTTTTTGAACAGCTAGTTTGGTAAGTCGTGCTGCACTCGAACTCAGTGTTTCATGTGGCGCAAACTATTGAATTGCTTTAAAGAGATAAAATATTATAAAATCCTGGGGTGTTACAAAGAACATATTATTACAAAAAAATAATTAATTTTCAATATATTATAGAAGTAATAAATAAATATGTTAGATTATTCTGATGATTAACCCAGGAAAGGTGCATATTCTAGCTCACTCCATCAGAGTTGCCTATTTGCACATTTAAAGAGATACTTTGGGGATATGATATATTATTTATCTAATTTAGGAGGATAATTGAAATATTATGAAAAGATACACATCATAGGATTGTGAATATATTATTTTTCCAATTGATGATCGTCATTATATCTGATTGATTACTTCAGAGAAGGCACAAACCCCTATCGTCACTATACATGATATCTAGTGGTATATTTCAATGGTAGATATAATAAATAGGTGGGATAATATTATATTACCTATCAAGGATTATCATTACTATATTATGGTAGTGATCTCAGGATATTCCTATATCCCCCATAATTCCTTGTAAAGATATCAACATATCATAGTTTCAACTGTGGAAGACTACCATCAAAATATCATGATGGATGGAAAGAGTCAGGAGTATACTCCTTCTCTGACTAATGAATAAAATGATCAATGTTGCATTTATATAGAATCAATCATCAATTGGTTCATGACAACAATACTTCTATACACTTGGTCTGAAACTCGCAAGGGGATATGTTTTGAAAAATCCCAAACTCTTTACAAACAATGATGAATGATTAAAATTGACGAATACTATGAATGAACGTGGTTAAACCTAAGGTTCCATTGATTGAAACTAAGATTTTATGATTTAGACATCCTATAGGTGATTTTTATGATTATGTGGTTTTCCACTATGATTATTTTTTCTAACACTGTCCTTCTGTGTTTTAGTTAACAATGGAAACTAGAAAAAACTACGTAAACATTAAATGTCATAAACAATCTATTAATGATCATTCATGTTGGATGATGAATGGTGTGAAAGATATATTTTTTAAGACTAATTATTAATGAAAATTTGGGATTAAAAACATTCATAATGACCAACTATTAGGTACACCAAATAAGAGAAGGATAGATTTTGTTGAGAGTTTGGGTGGTGGAGACCATGGAGGAAAGATTACTTAGTTTCATAAATATTGAGAGTGTGGTAATAATAACTATAGGTAATATATTCAAGTGAAAAGAATATCTTTTCTATGTTTATAATAAGTACATATAATAAGTAATTGTTAAGGAAAAATGAAAAGTTATGTTATTGTAATGGATGAGAAAAATGAATACCCTAAGGCATCATTAATAGTTTAATGTTATAAATGGGGGAAGTATGGGAATTATACAAATCGATATCCTTAGAGGATTTATCTTGAAGATGATCAGAAAGGTAGTTCAATTAATGTTTTTGTGGTTGATGACGAAGATACTAATTATGAAATATGAAAGGAAAGAGTTATTATGTAATAAAATGATAATGAATAGTTAATAGTTTATGAATGAAGTAAAATGATTGAAGTGTTTATGAGTTGGAATTAAATAATTATGAAATATATCATGAATTTTCTATATAATTTTTTCATTTAGTAAATGAAATAATATTTTGAATGGTAATGATTTCCACGGAAGTTTATTCAATGGTAAGGTGAAATTTTTTTTGAAGAAAACACGATAAAGGGATGACAACACTTATAATGTTCCTATTGTTTTGAAAATGGTTTTTTACTCTGTATAATTATATGATTGATATAGATAAATTAAATTAGATAGTATTGATACCTTGGAAATTATTAATGATTTGATTAAAAAGTATTTTATGTTACCATTTATGGGATTTATAACATTTTTTGAATTTGTGGAATATATTAAATAATATGTGATTTAATGAAGAAATAGTAAATTTTTGAATGAATGTATATCTTCATTCTATTTTATGATAATTCAAGATATTTCAATGTATTAGGGGAATATATTGTCAATGTGTTCACATATTTACTATGTGACATTAATAGTTACATAATGTTGTGTTTCGGGCTTAATGATAAGTTTATTTTTTAAATTTAGTGACCTTCATTCTGAATTTTTTGGATTTCAATTTTTTCCAAACATGGAGGAGCCTTATGTTTAATTGTTAATAGAATGAATTAATGTAAACATTGGATGTAATTGGATATCATGTGATAAAATTTCTATTTTTTATAGAAACAAGATAAAGAAGGAATTAATTATAATTATTTTATGGATCTTATTATCCACTGGGGATTTAGGAATAAAAATATTCAACTTAATTTCATTGAGTAAGAGGTGAAGTGGAAACTAAAATAATATCATCCAAAGGATGAGATCATGATTATGAAATGGAATTATATCAAGTAAGTATATATTTTTATGAACATTATTAATCTTTAAGAAAATAATCTTGAAATAAAATGTTATAGATTTTACTTTATTTTTAATGAAAGAATGGTCTTTTCATCTATCATAGATTTATGGATTTTTTATCATTAAATTTATCATGAACATGTCCATTATCAATGTCTATCAGTATTCGTATGTTATTTTTCTCTTATATGTCCATGTTTTCCATTCCCACAAATGTTCTCCTACATAAAAACCTAGTTATGTGTTATTTTAGATGAACTTAACACATTTATTTCTACCTTTTTAAGAGGAATTGTTTTCTAACTCCTTTTAACTTTATGGGTTTAAAAAAATAATTTTTAAATAATAGTCCCTTGATTACTGAGCGTAATTTCAAATTGTGAGGACACAACTTATTTAAGGGTGGTAGAATGTAACACCCAGTGATTTTAGGACATATTTTTTAAAAATAAATTTAGTTTTTTAAATAGATTGTGTCACATGAAACAATGAGTTTATCTTTCATTACACATGTCACAAAGTTTATCTTGTGTTACACACAATATTGAATTTTAACGAAATATAACATACTATTAAAATATCATTTTATAATATAATAGTTGTCCCCAAGACATTAGAATAATTATTATGAATATGATCGACTAAATTATAAAAATATATTGTTTAAAAATTTTAATATAATTAATTATGTGGTGACTAATTAGTTATAAATTAGTGAAAATAAACCATTTGAAAATAAAGGAAATATTTTTCTAAAAAACTATTCTTATGTGCATAAATGTATTTTTCCTCTATAAATAAAACAAATAATTTTCTTTGAATAATTTTAATGAAATTTATATATATTATATATTAAATAAATTTTTTTAACATACATATTGTTTTATTTCTAGATAAGAGATTGGAATAAATATAATTTTATTATTAAAAATATATTTTTCTAAAAAGCAGTTTCGTTGCATTTGGAATAATTATTTTGAAATTAGTTTTTTTCTAATTTGAGGAAATTTAATTGAAAAAAATAATTTTTAATTAATATTTTCAAAATTAAATTTGGGATAATATTTTATAATTTTCTCAAAGGATAAATTATTTTATAAATAGTGGGAAATAATGGATTTTATTCAGAATTGTTATTTCATTTAAAGAATTAAAAAAAAAATTATGTTGGTTTTAAAAGTAAAATTATTTCAGTTATATATCTATTAAACCAATTTAGGTTATTTTAATCTGTTTCATAATTTTTTTGATATAAAACATTGTATACTATTGAAAAAATTCTCTTTGGAAAACCGCTTAATCATCATGTCTAAAGGATTAATTTTAAATTTAAATTTTCCAATTATATGAATGAAATTTTTAAAAATGTAATTATTATTTTAAATAAAAAAGGTTAATATTTTATAATAAGGTCAAAATTAGTTTTCATGGTAATGAATATTAAATACAATAAAAATTAATTTCGGTGGTTAATGTTAAAATGGGTGTACGTGGTGTTAAACTAAAAATATAACAGGTTAAGTGACCTATAAAATTATCCAAATCCAATTTTATATCCATATTTAGACCTCATAACCAATAATTTTCTATAAATTACTATTTTAATCCTCTTTTAATCTATGAAACATGGGTACACCTTTTCAGTTTTTAATATTACACGTGTGCCACTCTCCTCATTTAAAAAGGACATCCCCTCTCCTCTCCTATTAACACTTCCAAAACCCTTTGGTTCAGAAAATACCTACCCAAATATTTTAATTTAATAAAAAATTACTTCATATATTAATCTTGATATCATAAATTCATTCAATGAAGGATTTATGTTAATCCTAAAGACGTTTTCTAATGAAGTGGTAATGTTTTTAACATTTCGTTTTTTTATTACTTCTTCTTATAATTCCATAAAATATCATTAAATTATGATAATATAATAAAACCAATATATAAAAAATAGATATATATTATTATGTTAATTTAATAACCTATATCCATCTACTCTTCCATGAAATAAGAAATGAAGCCATCACTCATGTGTATGGAAGACTACCTCCTCACAAACTGATGTTATTTGTTTCCATCACTACCTCTTATGGATCAATATAATGATGGATTTAATATTTTTATATTATATTTATGATATTATTATACCTATGGAGTTATAAAACCACATATAACTTCTTACCTCCTAACTCATGGGAAAACAATAATGATGCTCGTGTGTACGGTGGTGAACTGCCTCACGAATCGATGTGATATGTTTTTAATTTCAGTTTAATTAGATGGTAATAATGTTAGATTAAATATAAAAACAAGATATTTTAAACATAATTAAACTTATATAATTATTATAACACATATAACCTCTTAATTTCCATTATATGGAAATACTATAACGTCGCTTGTGTGTCTGACAGACTACTGCCTCACGAAGTGATGTGATTCGTTCATCACATACACATTATGTGGAAGGTAATAAGGACAATATTAAATTAAAATATATGATATATATATATATATAATGAAATTATTATATGATGGTAATATATTATTTACCATTATTTATTTAAACCCCTCAAGAAACTGTGAACATCGTTCATGCATACGTACGGTCTACCGTCTCCTTGAACAATGTATTTCATTTTCTATCAAAATTTTTATGGATTAATATAAAAACATATATAATAAATATATATAATACTTATATCATGGTTAATATTTTGGATATTACGGACCCATTATTAATGAAATTGGATTGACAATAACAAATCAAAACATACATGATTAATAAAGATGTAATTACCTTTAATGTGATTTTAACAAAGAATTGTTAATAAATGGGTAACAAAAGATCATAAGTAAATAATATATGAAATGATATATATATATTTATGGGTCTATAATATATTTATAATAAACATATATTTATTATAAGGTAATTTAAAATGTGTGTGAAGGAAGTCGAGAGTTAAGGTAAGTATTTTCTATCCCAATTTTATTTTTGGTGAGACAAATGTCATATTCAACAAATGTTTATTTTATGTGTTATATTCACTTCACAATAATGCGTTTTACGATTAATATCTGAAATATTAGGTTTATTTACATATCCATTTTATTATAACTCCTTCACTATGTTTACAGTTTCAAAGTTACAAATATAGTAAGAGATTTTTTATCTTAATGTGTCTTATTTGGGATATATGTTATAATATAGAACCATATTATTTTATGAGGTTTATATAAATATCATTGGAAATTTAATATCAATAATTTATTTATACTTGTAACACCTTAAGCTTCCACTTTACGCATCTCTTTGAATAATACAATTGTGTGTGTTGTAAGCAACTTCGAGTTCTAACACACCACAACCAATCAAACTATCCGTTATGAATAGTAATACCCACTTTTTGAAATTTTATAAATTATATCATTCAAAATGGACTTCATTTTGGGATTCATAGTGTCTAAATTAGAATAGGGTGAATTTTTGGTATTTTTCTGAAAACATTCAATTTTTGATGAATAGTGAAAAATACTAAATTTTAAATAAAAACATCTTTTTTATTCAAAATAATTTTTATTGATAAATTATACTATTGAGTGGTTTTTAAGTATAATTAGATTATATTTTTACAATTTAATCCAATGTTGGTCATTGGACATAATTTCACATTTAAACTGGATGTAAACAAGTGTCAGTTTTTTGATACTTATTATTTCTTAAAAACACGCTTTTTGTTTTGACAACGAGAATTAATTTTAAATTATTTTCTGAAACTTATGTGTTTTGAATTTAGATAAATGGATTCCATATTTATAATCAAGAGATAAAAATTGTGTTAATAGGTAACATTTATTTTTAGACATTTTGAATAATTACTTCGGTAAATATTTTATTTACAATGGTTAAAGGGTAAATCTGGTAAATAAGGGTAACTAAATAATATTATAATAATATTAAATTACCCTAACACATGTTATAACCCTATTGGATGATACATGTCCAACAATTGGCATCCTTGGGTCAATTTGGGGACCCCATGGAGCCACTTGTAAGTGATAATGCCACTTTATATTAATTAAGTTAAAGTAAATACAATAACGACATAAGCATATATATTTTAGTAAATATTTTTTTACAAAGGGTTATATATGTTATATTTTCAAATATAAATATTAATTATAAATTTAAAAAGATTTCCTACATAATGGTATTTTATTTATAATTTTTATACATTGAATAATTAAATTTATTTATGACACAATAATGATGCTGTATTTTCTTTATTAATGAAATAATCAAATAAATGGTAATATAAATATTACAATAAATATAATTTGAATTTTTTGATGCCATCCACGAATTTTAAAGGTCAATATGACATGTTATTATTGATTAAGTGAATTTACTTTTAATTAATAAAGTTTTTAGTTCTTTAACAAAAATCAATTATTAAATTGTGTCAAAATTGACATAATGGAATATTTAAAACAAATATTATATTATTAATTTTTATAATAATCCTAAAATTCTATGGTTTGGAAAAATGACTTATATAATGATATTTTTATCCTTAATGAACCACTTTGGGTTCTCTTGAATGTTTATAGTAAGTTTATTAATCATATAATATAAAAATACAAAGAGACATGGTAAATGTCAAACTATTTAACTAAGAGTTAAATCTAAAAGATAAAGTTAATATGGTGACCCAACATGTCTAATACCTATTGGTTGAGTGGTTTTCAACCTATCCAAATCTTATCCTTTAAATAATTCATTTTGGTTCCATTAGAAACCGAAAATGGTTTTATTATAAAATAATATTTCTACCTTTTCCTAAGCTACCCCTCACCCCTCAAATAAAAGGGCACCCCCATTCCCTCAAATTCACACCATCAAAGCCTTTTAACTTAGTAAAACCTTCCCAAATAACCTCTAAACTTCCCTCCCTTCATCCAAGAGGCCTTACATTAGTCATAAAGCCAACCTATGGAGCCCTTTTGATCAAATCAAAAGGAAGAACCCGGAGAAGAGGTAAATATTTAATCACCTCTTTCAAGTTCTTTTCTTCTTCCACTTCCTATTTTTTGTTGTTTACATTCAAAAATTATAAATCCAGTATCTTATATATACTGTGATTTTATTATAAATATGGTACAACCATATTCATTATTCTATCCATCATTTTAATTACATGTCACCATACGTGCGTACGTACAGCTTACCGTCTCCACGTCCTTGTGTAACTGTTATTCAATACATTATTATTTGGATAGGTATAATAATGATGAGTAATTGATGTAAATAATAAATATAATATGATAATGATTCTGTATATATAATATTCCATCCAATTATATATTATTTTAATATCAAAATAATGATATTGTCGCTCATGCATACGTACGGATTACCGTCTCCACGAACGCGATGAGATTCATTCCCCATCGTATCCATTCAAGACTAATTTCCATTAGATG
Source organism: Viscum album (assembly GCA_963277665.1). NCBI lineage: Eukaryota > Viridiplantae > Streptophyta > Magnoliopsida > Santalales > Viscaceae > Viscum > Viscum album. The sequence goes on along the minus strand of OY728137.1, from coordinate 191,634,116 downwards.
ATTAAAAATAATGTTTAAATACTTAATACCATTCTTAATATGAATAAGATACATCCTATCCATAACAAACATTACTTACGTAACAAATCATATAAAGGAAAACGGTCTGTTAACACCCAAAACGACGATAATAGTAAGATATTATTAACAAAGAAATGTTAAAACATCATATCTGATATCATATTAGTGTATCATATTCTTTTATAATTTAATAAAAATTAATTCACCATTATATAGGATTTTATCCTACCCTCGACCAAATAAAAGTACAAGGTAAAGGTTAATTCTACAATCTCTTCATTATCCAAGGTTGTTTATACGTAATTATCTACGGGGACCTCTTTATCATCCACATCCATGCTTCTTAAAAATGTATTCCAAAATATATTCTTACTATTTTACAGAATATTGTTTAAAGTCAATTATGATCTTTATTTAATTTTTATAATATATTTATAAATGAATCTTTCTATCATTTTCCAAACAAGGTGTTTTATAACCTTTTCGACAAAATTAAGGTAACAATGTCTTTTTTAAACTTATACGGCAGGTGCGGCTACTTTATGCCGTTATAACATCATCAAAGCTTCCCTTAAAATCTTATAAGAATATTTCCAAAATAAATGTTTTCTTTTATAATTATATGAATTTTAAATTATTTCAAAAATAGAAAGAGATATTTCTCTAAAAAAGGTTTTTATTTCATCTATGTCAACATCCTTTTATGGATTTTGAGATTATGTGAAGTTGATTTATTATGATACAAAACTTCCATATTGTTTTGAAGGTTTTGTGATATGTTTGATTTTGGATGTGTTATTTTTACATCATTCATGGTTTATGGATAAAGTATTGACATATCTTATGCTAGTTTTAATACAAATGTTTATTTTATGTTTAAACCTTTTCATGTGAGGAATGCATTGGACTTAGTATGTGATGGGTGGAGCCCACTATAGCTCATATATGCATTTATAGGTTTCATGAGACAAACTAGTGTCTTGGAAAAATTCCTTGACATAATCTTATTGTAGTCTTGGCATAAGGCCTTAACTATGCAGTTATGAAGTCTGGCATTATGCATTCTATCATTATGAAAGTGGCTATGGATATTGCATGTGATTATTCGACTAGTAGAATATTCATGTGAGTAAGTAAATGACATTATTTTTATTTATATTTTCTATATTATACTGAATTTCATGTTTAAAAGTATTTTGTTTTAGTTTAATACATTGCCTTAAATGTTTATGCTTATTTATGAAAGTGTCCACTATATTGTTATCCTTACTGAGCATCTGATCTCACCACTTTCTATGTTTTATTTTCCTAGGATACGAAAAAGTATATTATGAATGACCTGTAGGGATAGTCTATAGGATCTTAGTGTTTTCTATGAAACAATGTTGTTGCAGTTTTCCATTTTATGATATAATGTAAACCTTATGAATGTATCTATTACTTCCAAGGCTACTAAACTAATCGGTCTTTAGAAACATGATCTTTTGGGATCTTTCCAATGATATGTAACAATGAACTGACTCTAGGATTCTAGGGTTGGGTAGTTACAGTTGGTATCATAGGAATTTTAATACAATGCTTGGAAACTAGATTTAGATAAACTCTAATTAGAGCACATAGCCCTAAGATAGACTTTGAAGATTAGTATAGAAATAACTTCCTAGAATTTTGGTATTGTAGAGATTTTGTGAGTTTTACAAGAAATACATCCCTGTGTGGATACGAGAAGGTAGAGGTGGTTCTGGAATAAATGTACCTAGGGGTAGAACCTGAAAATACCTCTTTGAGCTAGACTCGAATGGGAACTGGTGCACAACAATGGGCCTTGCTTCACTCTTAGTTACGACACACCCGGGGGAAATGTTTAAGATAATTATCATTTTCTTTACAAATAATTATAAAGGGTTTATGAGCATATACTTCCTAAAAGAAAATATGTTTATGATTATGGATTATAACCATAAATGTTAAATTTATGTTAAGTGTTTTACAAGTATGGAATTATGTATTTTGATTCATAACCTAATCTAGTTTATGCCATTGTTTAGAAATGGACCCTAGTGGAAGGAATGGAAATTGTATCAATGCACATATTCCATGTAGGGATTTCCCTCAAACTAAAGATAATTATAATGGAGCTGGTGAAGTAGCTGGTTTTGATCAGCTTATCACCATACTGGGACAACTCACTCAGGTTATGAATAATAACCTTACCCATAAAGAGCACCCTGATCCACAACGTGGAGGATCAATGTTAGATCACTTCATGAGGAAGAATCCACCAACATTCAATGGGAGTACAAATCCATTGGTAGATGAGTAATGAATAAGTTTCTTAGAGAAAATATTTCATGCTTTGGGGAGTAGCTAAAGGGAAAAAGTTGTCATGGAAGTTTACCGCCTCACTGAAGATGCTGATCAATGGTGGTCATTAATTAAAAAAACAAAGGAATATGATGAAGTATAAATTATGGAATAGAGGGATTTTAAAGAGATTTTCTTAGAAAATTAATTTCCTCATGACCATCGAGCGTATATGGAAAGACAATTTCTTAGTGTGAGGAAAAAGGAGGATGAGAATGTCGCAAAGTATGAAGCCAACTTTACAAGGTTAGCAAGGCATACAGAAGATTATATACATAAACCAAGAAGTAAGATTGACCATTTCCTTTATGGGTTAAAACCATTTTTCCGTCAAGAATTAGTCTCAAAATCCTTCTCGTCATATGAAGACATTGTCTCATGTGCTATCAAGACAAAAAATGAATTCTCTAAGTGTTACGACATTAATGAAAAGAAAGATAAGAAGAGATCTGCTGAAAACTCTGGAAATGGAAATAAGGGGAATAAGGGAAAATTTGAATATCCATCCTATAGTAAATGTGGGAAGAAACACCCCGGTACTTACCTGAAGGGAATGAGAGTTTGTTATATGTGTGGTGAAAAAGGCCACCAAGCTCATGATTTCAGGGGTAAGAAAGTGGTTGTTGATGTTGAATGAAACAATTATAGATAAGGGGGGAATTATGTGAATTAATGTCTTAAGCGTAAGGGGAGCATACCTCAAAAAAGTCTAAGGGATCAAGGCCAAGATTATGCTATCACTACTGCTGAGGTTGAAGCTCCGAATGACGTGGTGGCAGGTAATTTATTGGTTTTTTAAACATTATCCAATGCTTTATTTGATTCTGGATCATTTCATTGTTTCATATCTTCCCAGTTTTCTAAGAAAATTAGATATTTACAATTTTATTTAACAGGGGAGTTGTCAGGAAAAACTCCTAAGGGAAGTATCATTACAACAATGTTTTGTGAATCAGTCCCCATTAGGGCATATAAATGTTCTTTATCTTCTGACCTCATCGTTATACCCATGATTTAATTTGACATAATTCTCTATATGGATTGTATTTCAGACCATGATGCAAAAATTTATTGTAAGAAGAAGGAGGTTACCATTTTTGATGACGATGATAAAGAACACATTATCTTTAGAGCAGAATCGTCACCACCTAATTCTTATATAGATCCACCCTAGTAGCTCAACTAAATTAAATTATTGTGGAGGAATAGTATGAAATAACTATGGGTGAGGAAAGGAATATTCAAAAAGAGGATGTACCTATTGTGAAATAATATGTTGATGTGTTTCCAGATGTTTTACCAGGACATCCTATAGAATGAGAAATTGAGTTTTCCACTGATTTAATTCCTGGATCAAGGCCCATATCAAAGACCCCTTATAGAATGGCCACTATGGAATTAGTGGAACTAAAGAAAAAACTAGAGGAATTGAGTAATAAAGGATTTATTCTCCCTAGTTTTTCTCCATGTGGAGCCCCTGTCCTTTTTGTTAAGAAGAAAGATATATCTATGAGGTTGTGCATTGACTACATGTATATCAATGCTATAATAATAAAGAACAAGTATCCCCTACGTTACATTGATGATTTATTCGACCAACTTCATGGAGCTCAATAATTTTCAAAGATTGACCTTCAATCTGGATATCATCAGTTGTGTGTGAAGAAGGAAGACATTCTGAAAATATCATTTCAAACCAGGTATGGGCATTACGAGTTTTTAGTAATGCCTTTTGGATTGACTAATGCACCCTCTGTCTTCACGGATCTAATGAATAGTGTTTTCAAGGAATATCTTGATGACTTTGTAGTGGTATTTATTGATGATATCTTGGTATACTACAAAATCTATGAAGATCATGAAAATCACATGTGCATTATCGTGAAGACTTTTAGAATAAATGAATCATATGGGAAGTTTAGAAAATGTGACGTCTGGCTTCAAGAGTTTTCTTTTCTTAGCCATTTTGTCTCTAAGAATGGAATCTTTGTTGATCCTTCTAATACCAGGGCAATCCAAGAATGGCCAGAACCGACAAGTATAAATGAGGTACGTAGTTTTATTGGATTAGCGGGTTATTATCAACGTTTTGTCCAGAATTTTTCCCGGTTGGCTAAACCATTAACAAAGCTCACATCAAAATGGTTAAATTTGTTTGTACAAAAGAGTGTGAAGAATTTTTTGAAGAACTGAAGCGTAGATTAGTCAATGAACCTATATTGACTCTTCCATCGGGGGATTATGGGTTTGTTATTTATAGTGATGCTTCAAATAAAAGACTTGGTTGTGTTCTTTTTCATAATGATAGCGTTATTGCCTATGCATCACGAAAACTAAAAATTCATGAGAAAAACTATCCTAATCATGATCTTGAGTTAGCAGCTATAATATTTGCTTTGAAAATTTGGAGACACTATCTCTATGGTAACAATGTGAGATTTATTTTGATCACAATAGATTGAACTATATTTTCTCACAGAAAGAAGTGATCATGAGGCAAAGTAGATGGCTTGAAATACTCAAGGATTATGATTTCACGATACAGTACCACCTGGGGAAGACAAATAAGGTGGAAGATTCCTTAAGAATAAAATATCATGGATTTTAGAACAAGATGAGAGTTGAAATGGATCCTATATACATGGATCTAGTAAAGATGGATATGATAATAACCATGGAAGGTGAAACATCAATACTTTTTCAAATGGTTGCCAAAATCATCTTTACTAGAAAAGATAAAGAGTTCTCAGACCGGTGATGAAGAGTTTTAAAAGAATATTAAAGCTATGAATAATGGGAGATTTAGTGACATTGTTTATGAAGATGGAATTTTGAAATTTGGGAAGAGACTTTGTGTTCCCAATATACCTGATCTAAAAATAGATTTGTCGGATGATGCTCATAGCTCCAAATTTTCTATACACCATGGGAGTACCAAAATGTATAGAGATTTGAAGGAAAATTTTTTGTGGGAAAACATGAAGAGGGAGATTTTTGACTTTGTGTCATGGTGTATAGTTTGTCAACAAGTGAAAGCAAGAAGGTAACAACCTAGAAGAGTCATGAAACCTCTTCCCAAACCTGAGTGGAAATGGGATAATTTTACGATGGACTTTTCCATGGGACTACCAAAGACTCCTAGAAGGAATGATGATATAAGGTTCATTATTGATCATCTTATCAAGTCAACACATTTTATTGTTATAAGAGAAGATTTACCACTTGAACGTTAACAATACTATATATTAATGAAGCTATAAGACTTCATGGAGTACCAATATCGATTGTTTCTCATCTTGATCCCCATTTTACATCAAGATTATGGAAAAGTCTTCAGAAATCCCTGGATACTGAACTTCGTTTGAGCACTGCCAACCACCCTCAGACTGATGGAAAATCAAAACAAACTATTCAAACCTTATAAGACATGTTGATGTATTGCTCACTTGACTTTCAAGGTACGTGGGATCAATATTGTCCTCTGGTAGAATTTTCCTATAAAAATAGCTTCCATTCAAGTAATCAGATGGCACCATATGAAGCGTTATACGGAAAGAGATGTCGCACACCAACCTGTTGGGATGATGTTAGTAAAAAAAGGCTCGTAAGCCCAGAACTTTTGGAGGAAATTATTGAAAAGGTGAAGGTAATCCAAAACCACATCAAGGTATCTCCAAGTAAGAAGAAGAGTTATGCTGACAACCGAAGGAAGGATTTGGAATTTCATGTTGGAGATCATGTTTTCTTGAAGGTATCTCTATAGAAGAGTGTTATACGTTTTGGTTAGAAGGGTAAATTGAGTCCCAAGTACATCGGACCTTTCTAAATTCTAGAATGAATTGGGGTTGTATATTAATGTTTGGTAATGCCACCAAGTCTCTCTAAAGTCGATGATGTGTTCTATGTATCACTGTTGAGAAAATATATGCCTGACCCAATGCATGTACTCATCTATGAGGAATTAGAACTAGAACATGATCTGTATTATTGCGAAGATCCTATCCAGATTCTTGATACAAGAGAACAAATTCTAAGAAACCAGACGACTCGTCTGGTAAATGTTTTATGGAGAAACCATAAGATGGAAGAGGCAACGTGGGAACCCGAGGAACTTATAATGTAGAACCACCCAAATCTTTTTACATAGTAATACTCTAGAAATTTTGAGGACGAAATTATTTGAAGGAGGGGATAATGTAACACCCCAAGCTTCCACGGTACGCTTCTCTTTGAATAATACAATAGTGTGTGTTGTACACAACTTCGAGTTCTAATAAACCACAACCAATCAAACCAGCTGTTATGAATAGTAATACCCACTTTTTGAAATTTTATAAATTTTATCTTTCAAAATGGAATTCATTTTTGGATTTGAAGTATCAAAATTATCTTAGGGTGAATTTTTTGGTATTTTTCTGAAAACATTAAATTTTTGATGAATAATGAAAATACTAAATTTTAATTAAAAACACTTTTTTAATCAAAATAATTTATAGTGATAAATTATACTATTGAGTTGTTTTTAAGTATAATTAGATTATATTTTTAACATTTAATACAATGTTGGTCATTGGAAGTAATTTCACATTTAATCTGGACAAAATCAAGTGTCAATCTTTTGATAGTAATTATTTCTTAAAAAGACGCTCTTTGTTTTGACTACGGGAATTAATTTAAATTAATTTCTGCCAATTCTGTGATTTAAATTTAGAAAAATAGATTCCATATTTAGAATCAGGAGGTCCAAATTGTGTAAATAGGTAACTTTTCTTTTTAGACATTTTGAATAATTACTTTGGTAAATATTTTATTAACTATGGTTAAAGGGTAAATCTGGTAAATAAGAGTAAAAAAATAATATTATAATCATATTAAATAACCGTAAAACATGTACTAACCCTATTTTTTGATACAATGTCTGACCATGGGTATCGTTGGGTCGACTTTGGATCGGCCAACCCCTACCCAAATACCCTCTCAACTGTCCTCCATTAATCTTAGAGTCCTTAATCTAGTCAGAAAGCCATCCTAAAGAGCCCTTTTGATCGAATCAATATGACGAACCTGAAGAAGAGGTAAATATTTCATCACCTCTTTCAAGTTCTTTTCTTCTTCCACTTATTTTTTCTTTTTTTCCATTATAAAATAAAAAATATAGTATATTCTATATACTGTGATGTCATTATAAATATTTTACAACCATATTCATTATTCTATCCATACTTTGAATGATATGTCACCATACCTGTGTATGTACAACTTACCGTCTCCACATCGTGGTGTAATTGTTATTCAATACATTATTATTTGGATAGGTATAATAATGATGTGTAATTTATGTAAATAAAAAATATAACATGATAATTATTCTTTATATATGATATAACATCCAATTATATATTATTTTTATATCAAAAGAATGATATTGGCGCTCGTGCATACGTACAGATTACCATCTCCACGAATGCGATGAGATTGATTCCCCATCGTATCCATTCAATACTAATTTTCATTAGATGATTAAAAATAAGATTTATAAACTTAATATCATTCTGAATATGAGTAAGATACATCATATCCATAACAAACATTAATTATATAACAAATCATATAAAGGAAAATGAATCAGCTAACACCCGAAACGACGATAATATTAAGATATTATTAACAAAGAAATTTTAAAATATCATATATGATATCATATTAATGTATATGACTCTTGAATAATTTAATAACAATTATTTCACCATTATAAATAAGGTTAACCTACCCTCGATCAAGGAAAAGTACAAGGTAAGGTTTAATTCTAGAATCTCTTTATTATCCGAGGTTGTTTATACGTAATTATCTACTGGGACCTCTTTGTCATCCACATCCATGTTTATTAAAAATGTATTCCAAAATATTCATACTATTTTATAAACTATGGGTTAAATTCATTTATACCCTTTTTTGACTTTTTATAAGATGTCTATAAAGGAAAATTTCCATCGTTTTCTAAACAAGGTCCTTATATAACCTTTTCAACAAAGTTAGGGTAAGAATGTATTTTTTATCTTATATGGTGGGTGCGGCTATTTTCCGCCATTATAACATCATCAAAGCTTCCTTTACAAGTTTATAAGAATATTTCCAAAATAATTGTTTTCTTTTATAATTATATGAATTTTGAATGATTTCAAAAATAGAAATAGATATTTCTCTAAAAAAGGTTTTTATTTCATCTATGTCAATATCCTTTGATGGATTTTAAGCTTATTTGAATTTGATTCATTATGATAAAAAACTTCAATATTGTATTGATGGTTTTATGGTATTTTTGACTGTGTATGTGTTATTTTTACACTATTCATGGTTTATGGATAATGTATTTACCTTTTGTATGCTAGTTTTAATACAAATGTTTATGTTATGTTTAAACCTTTTAATATGAGGAATGTATTAGACTTAGTATGTGATGGGTGGAGCCCGCTATAGCTCCTCGATGTATCAGTAGGTCTCATGAGACAAACTAGTGTCTTGGTAGAAGGCCTTGACAAAATCTTATTTCTAGTCTTGGCACAAGTCCTTGACTATGTGGTTATGAAGTCTGGAATTATGCATTCCATCATTGTGAAAGTGGCTGTTGATATTACATGTGATTATTCGACTAATATAATATCCATTTGAGTAATTAAATGGCATTATTTTGATTTATATTTGACATATTATGCATAATTTCAAGTTTAAGAGGCTTTTATTTTAGTTTTATACATTTAATTAAATGTTTATGCTTATTTATGAAAGTTTCCACTATATTGTTATCCTTTATGATCATCTGAGCTCACCCCTTTCTATGTTTCATTTTCCCATGATGTGATGAATTATATTATGACTAACCTACAGGGATAGTCTATGGGATCTCTGTGTTGTCTATGGAATCAATGTTGTTGTAGTTTTCCATTTTATGATGTAATCTAAACCTTATGAATGTATCTAGTACTTCCTAGGCTACTAAACTAATCAGTCTTTCGAGACATGATCTTTTGTGATCTTTCTAATGATATGTAATAATGCACTGACTTTGGGATTCTAGGGTCAGGGCATTACAAAACTCATTATATATTATGTTTTATTTGATGTTAATTTTCATGGATCTTGCGATTCTATTTTACCAAAGCGGTAAAGTTTTTACAATATAATCTCATCTTTTATGGGGATTGTTTTTGTGTATGCTTGAAATAATTAAATTTTATGATTTATCATTCAATAAACTCATGAATTTTATTCTCCTTAGGATATATTATGAGAATAAATGTTTTTCCTTCATTTTACACTCTTTAATTACTTATTATTCCAAAATAATGTTTTTAAGAAAATTGAATCTATTTATCTCTTCGGTTGAAAATTCTTTTTTCTTCCATATTCATGATTCCAATATTTTTTTTTAAAAATTTTACTAATGTTTCTCTAGGATTGTTCACATTAATTTTTACCATTTTTTAATTTAAATTTTTTTAAAAATAATCTTCATTTCACTTTAAAAAACATTTCTATTTCACTAAAAATGTTAAAGGATTCATTGTCTTAACATGTATGTCATTTTCCACTAGTATGCCCACTTAATTTACTAATTATTTCTTCATATGTTTAAAGTATATTTTCAAAGAAAATGATTTTAAATTTTTTTATTCTTTCAAAAAAAATTAAGAGGAAAATATTTTTTTCCTCATGAAATTTGTAAATGATTTTCAAAGTTCCATGTATTTTTATTCAAGGATTTTTTTAAGAAAATAAATAACCAAATATTATAAAATATTATATTTTTTTAAAAAGTGATTTTTAAAGAAATTTTTTTTTCATCAAGAAATGTTCTAAGTTATTTTTCATAAAAAATTATTTTCCATCATAGATGTCATCCTTTGATGTTACTTAATCTGTAATGGGTATATGATCCAATGAAACCATATTTATTCTTTCTATATATGGTTTTGGATTATGATGAAATGATGTTAATGAAAATTGTTTATTTCCATAGGTTACACAATAAAGAAATTATTAATACACCAAACCCCTTTTATGTGTTATGATATAATGAATGTTATATGATCTTATAAAACATATGTGTGTAAATTATATGATGGGTAGGACCTCTATCTCACACAAACTCATTGGGTAAATATGGATATGTACTGAGTAAATATGATATATGTGAACTTTATTATATAGATAAAATGTTATGTCTGAACCCCATTAAATGTTTATATTGTCATGCATGGAATATAATTTCATTTCTATTAGGTTGTGTATTGACTAGTTTACATGTCCATAAGTTTATGAGAGGGGATGGTTTTATGTCCTTTACTTAATGTGTGAACCTGTTTCAATTTATACATGTTCACAATGTTATAAGATTATGCTTATACTATAAATATACGGCTTATGACAATGTTATGTTCTCATGGATTGTGTATTTTGATTCCATTATTATTTATGTCTTACGAAGTTTCAATTTTTAAACCAAGAAATAATATTTTGATCTTTGATATGATGTGTATGGTTTTAATATTTTATTCTTAGGTTCTTATACACTTATTCTTAGATTATGTTTATGTATTTCCGATGTTTACCTTTACTGGGGATTTGAGATGCAACTTTATTATATTTCTTTTTCCTTGTTATGAAGAATAGTTTTATGTAGGGAATATTTTTAGAAAGTACAAAAGGGGAATATCATTATTTGAGATGTTGAATATCATTCATGAAATAATAATATTTTATTTCTATTATCCAAATACACCAAAAAATTACTTTCCTTAGTCATTTGTTTATGAAATATATTGAATATTTGTCTAAAAATATGTGATATTTATTTATTAGAATCTGGTGTCATTATAGTTGGTGTTAAAGGATAGGTTTAGTTAACATTTGGAAACTATAATGAGAAAATATTAGTTATATACCTATGGATATGACTAAAAACATGTCTAGGGGAATTCTTAAGTATAATCTTGATTATAACTCAAAGTATAAGAATATATTTTGGGATTTTGGTAATGAATTTAGTGAGTGGTTTTCAAACCATTATATCTCTATATAGAAACTACAAATGGATGTGGATATATCATAGATTTATCTAGGGAAAAAATATAAATAGGGTTCATTGAGTTGGACTCAAATGTCCCATGGTGGATGAAAATAGGCCATGTTTTATACTTGGTTTGAAAATCCTAGGGGATATTATTTGGTGAGTCACAATCTCATTATAAACCATGATGAATGATTTAAATAAAAAATGACTATGAAAAACCTTGGATAAACCTATGGTTTCATAGATTGAAAAGGTTATGTGATTTAGACATCATATTATTTGTTTTTATGATTATGTGGTTTTCCACTATGATTTTTTCTTACACTACGAATTTTGGTTTTAGTCAATGATGAAAACTGGAAGTAACTAGGTTAACATTGAATTTGATAGACAATGTGTTATTAAGAAACCAAATGGGATGATAACTCAAGTGAATGATAATGTGATTATGTATAATTCACTATCCTAATATATTATTAAGAACTTCCACCATGACTAACTCAAAAACACAAAAAATAATAGAAGGATAGTGTTCCTTGAGAGTTTATGTGGTGGAGACCATAGTGGAAAAATATTCAGTTTCTTATATGTCAATAGTGTAGGAAGAATAAATCCAGGTAAGGTCTCAAAGGACTGAGAATATGTTTAGTGTGTTGATAAGAAGGACATATTGTATGTTATTTTTGAAGAAAAATTAAATATTCAGTAAATTTTGTGGATGAGAATAACGGTTTCTCTAAGGGATCATTAATAGTTTAATGTTATAAATTTGTAAATAATGGAAATTATACAAATCGATGTCCCAGGTGGGAAAATCAATAAGAGGTTCAGAAAGGTGGTAGAAGTAAAGGATTTATTGTTAATGATTAAGAGATAACATGTGAAATTTGAAATGAAAGAGGTATTGATGAATCTGATGATTAGAAATAGTTAATAGTTTAAGAATGAAGTGGAATGATTTATGTTCTTAGATTTTATAATTCAACAAATATGAAATATATAAAATAATTTCTATTTATATTTTTCGTTATGTATGTGAAAGAATATGTTGAATGGTACAAATGACTTTGTAGTGTTATTTAATAGATAGGTGATGTTTTATAAAAAAACATGACTAAGGGATGATAATCCTTAATATGTTCATGATGTTGAGAAATGGTTTTTTTAATTTGGTTAAATATATGATTGGTATTGATAAAATAAATTAGATAGTATTGATTATATTTGAAATGACTAATGATTTAATGAAAACATGATTTATGTTGTCGTTGGTGGACTTTATAACTTTTTTGGATTTATGGAATATATTCATTAATCTATGATTTTTTATGAAAGAAGTTAATTTTTGGAATCATGAATATTTTCATTGAGGATTTTTTGGTAAATTTGTATATTAACATGTTTTTGAAGAATATATTAATAATGTATTCACAAACTTATTAAGTGAAATTAATAGCTACTTCACGTTGTTCAGGGTATTGAAAATAAGCTTATTTTTTAAATTTAGTAACATTCTTTACTAATATTTTTTATTAAAATTTTGTTTAGACATAGAGGAGCCTTAAGGTTAACTATTTGTGGAAGAAATTAAAGTTAACTTTGGATTTCATTATATAAAGTGTCCTAACAATTATATTTTTGATAATAATTAGTGAAAGAAGTAATGAGTTATCATTATTCATGGATATTATGATCTCCTAGTGCTTAGACATTAAAATATATCATCTTCATTTTTTGGAGTAAGATATGAAGTCGAAACTGATTGATGTAAAAATAAAGGATTATATTGTTGTTATTAAAAGGAATGAAAAAAAGTAAGTATATATTCTTGTTGAAACTATTAAAATTTAAGAGAAGTATCTTGAATTAAATGTTAAACATTTCCTTCATTTTTGATGAATGAATAGTATTTTTACCTATCACACATATTTGGATATGTGGTTATTATGTTTCTTATGACCATGTTCTTTACAACTCTCCATCAGTATTTGTGAGTTAGTTTTCTATTCTATGTCCACATTTTCACTTCCCATAAAATTTGTCCTACATCAAAACCCAATTTTGTATAATTTTAGATAAACTTTACACAAACCTATATATATTTTCAATATGGATTTTTATTATCCATTTTTTATGATGTGGGATTCTAACAAAGGGGTTTTCAAAATTTAAAGCCTTGATTACTGAGCATAAGTTGAAATTGTGCGGTTAAAATTTATTTAAATGGGTAGAATTTAACACAGATATTTTATAAAATATTTTTCCTGACTAATGATAATTTTTTAATTAACATTAATTAGATGAAACACTGATTTTAGCTTACGTTAGATGAAAAACTGAGCATAGATTACATTACACGCAACATTGAGTTTCAACGAGACACAATATACTATAAAAATATTATTAATCAATATTATTGATATAACCAAGAAATTATAATGGTTGGTATGAATAGGATAAACTAAAATATAAAAATATATGGTTTAAACATTTATATATAATGAATTATTTGGTGGCTAATTAATCAAAAATTATTATTTTTTAAAAAAAATTATTTTTATATGCACAAACTCGTTTTACCCCAAAAAATTAAAAAAATAAATTTTATTGAGTTATTTTAACGTAATTTATATATTCTATATTCAATAAAATGTTTAAAATTTATATTGTTTTTCTATATAATAGATAAGAGTAAATCCAATTTTACGCTTAAAAACTATATTTTCTTAAAAGTTGTTTTTCTCATTTGTCACACTTATTTTAAAATAGATTATTCATATTTTATAAAATTTATTTAAAAATTTAATATTAATTATTTATATCTTAATTTCAAAATTATTTGAGAGTGATGTTTTGAAAATTTTCTGAAATGATAAATTTGTTTTTATGAATAGTGAAAAATACATGATTTTAATAAGAATTGTCATATATTTTAATGTATTTAAAATGTTTAAAATTATTTTCAGATGGTTAAAAACGTAAACATAGTTAGTTTATGTATTTATTAATCTAATTAAGGTTATTTAAATCATTTTTATATTGATTTTTGATATAAATTGATTTAAAATTTGAATCATTTCTCTTTTGAAAACAGCTTTTTCATCAAGTATGTGGGACTAATTTTAAATTAAAAAATCCCACTTATATGAATAGAATTTAGAAAAAATGATTAAATATTTTCAACAATAATAAAATATATTTACAAATAATTTTAATTTTATTTTATTTCTATAATGAATGGTAAAACAATAAAAATTTATTACTGCAGTTAAGTTGAAAACTAGTTTTCTAGGAACTACTGAAAATAAAATATATACCAAGAATTTGAAACTGTTGGTATAGGCATCAAAACTATTGGTATACTATAAACCAATAGTTTTGAAAACCGTTGGCCAGTAAGCCATCGCAAAAGGCCTATACTAATGATTTTCCTACAATCGTTGGTATATGGAACTGTAACCTTCAGTATGCCTACAGTTTTATAGGAACCATTTGTATAAATGGATTATATGTTGGTTACCAATGGTTTTAAACTGTCGGTATATAGTATTACCAATGGTTCCCTAAAACTGTTGGTATAAATATTATGGAAATATAGTATACCGACGGTTTTGAACCGTCGGTATACTATATTACCAACAGATTATTCAAACTTTTTGAAAAAATATTCTCCAAAAACACATTACCAATGGTTTAAAATCGTTGGTATAGTGTTTTTCCAGAAAACAGCACAACATCCACCCATTCCTTCCATTGCATACTCATGAAAACAAAGCTGCAAACAACACTTAAAATAAAACGATTCACACTTAAAATAGAACAAAAAACACCTGTAATATCACATAAAAATAGTAGACTCATCCAACCCTGACATATACCACGACATAGTTTTCCCTATTTCAATCTTCATATAAAAACCACTCTTACAACTAACCCATTTCAATTTCTTTGGAGTTGAAAACTCATAATGGTTAGAGGACACTCACATTTCTAAGAGCCCATCATAGTTAGAGTTACATAAACCATTAACAGAATTAACACAAAATTCATAAGGTAATTACAACAAGTATACACATACAACAAGTATACCCATACACCATTAACACAAAATTCGTAAGTTAATTATATACATAAAAATTTCAATTCAAAATTCATGGGGTTAGGTGGTTGTTCAGGAGATTGGGGTGGCTGTCCAAGGGGGGTAGGGGTGTCTAGAGGGGTGTGGGTTTCCGGGGGGATGGGGGTGTCCAGGGGTGGGGGTTGCCTAGGGTGGTGGTGGGGGGGGGGGGTGTCCATGGGGGCGGACGGGGATGTCTACGAGGGCTTTCTAGGGGGTAGGGGTATTCCACGGGGGTGGGTGGGGATGTCCAGGGGTGGGAGGGTTGTCCATAGGGGTTAGGGGTATCCAGGGGGTGGGTGGGCTATCCACGGGGGTGTCGGGGATGTCCATGGGGGTGGGCGGGGCTATCTAGTGGATATGGGTTATCCAGGGGGTGGGTGGGGCTATGTAGGGGGTACGACGTATCTAGGGGGTAGGGTCTATCTATAGGGGGAGGGGCCGTCCAGGGGGTGAGCGGGCTGTCCATGGGGGTGGCGGGGCTGTCTAGGGGGGTACGGGTTGTCCAGGGGGGATGTGGGGGGGGGGGGTGCTATCTAGGGTGAGGGTGGATGGGGGGGGGATGAACATGGGGGGTGTCTAGGGGGTGGGGTGGTGTCTTGGGCGGGGGGTGTCTAGGGGGTGTGGTGGTGTCTGGGGGGTGTTCGGGGGGTGGGGTGGTGTCCAGGGGGTGGGGTGGTGTTCAAGGGGTTGGGGGCTTTCCAAGGGTGGGGGTGTCCAGGGGGGTGGTCGGGCTGTCCACATGGGTGGTCGGGCTGCCCAGGGGGTAGATTGTGTCCAGTGGGTGGGAGGGCTATCCACGGGGGTGGGCGAGGCTGTCCAAGGGGTACAGGGTGTCCAGGGGGTGTTCGGGCTGTCCATGGGGGTGGGTAGGACTATCCAGGGGGTACGGGTTGTCCAGGGGGTGGGTGGGCTGTCCATAGGGGTGGGTGGGTTGTCCACAGGGATGACCAGGTTGTCTAGGGGGTAGGGGTGTCCAGGGGGTGTACGAGCTATCCAGGGGGTGTGGGTGGGATGTCCATGGGGTAGGGTTGCCCGGGGGTGGGTGGGTTGTCCATTGGGGTGGGGGTTGTCCATGAGGGGGGGGGGGTGTCCAAGGGGGTGGGCGGGCTGTCCACGGGAGTGGACGTGCAATCCAGGGAGGTAGAGGGTGCCCAGTGGGTGGGAGTGCTATCGAAGTGGGTGGGAAGGGCCTTCCAGGGGGTATGGAGTATCTAGGGGGCTATCCACATGGGGAGGGGATGTCCAAGGGGTTGGTTGGCTGTCCACGGGGGTGGCGGTGCTGTCCGAGGGGGTACGTGGTGTCTAGGGGGGATGTGGGGGGCAGAGGCTGTTTAGGGGAGGGGTGAATCATTCATATCAAATCACCAAGTCATGTTTTATTATTTATAGATAAAAAATAATGATAACGTGACCTACCTAATCACACATATATTCAGGCACAAAAATTCAATAACCATAAAAGGTCAGTAATATCAGTCAAAAAATGTAATGGATAAATCTGTCCCTCATCAACATCACTATAATAACCATCATCATCACCCACACCCTCGTCCTCATTATCATACCCATCATCGTCTTCTCCCTCCTCCTCGCCCTCTTACTCAGCCTCAGCCTCCTCATGACCCTCCTTCTCTACCTTAGCCTCCTCATCGCCCTCCTCCTCCGCCCAGCCTCCTCCTCGACCTCCACCTCTGCCTCGTTCTCCTCCTTTCCCTCCTCCTCCTCCGGCTCGACCTCCTCCTCTCCATCATCTTTACCACCACTATAACTACCACTTGGTGCACCATATATAGAATGCATCGATGACATATATTCATCACTAGCAGTGTTGGCCTCTGGTGGAAGTGTTGGATGTAAAACTTCCTTCTGATTCATAAATGTAGTGTTTGCCCTAAAAAACTATTCTGAAATCTCTGTGACCCTTTTTCTAGCATGTTCAACCAACACCTTGACATGCTTAAACACAGTGGCACTACAACTCATACCTGAGTAGGGCCAATACCTCATCGTAACTATACTCTTCCCAGGTCAGCATCGTACTCTAACAGGGTGCCCATCTCCCGACACCTGATGTAAGTGATCATTTGGCCCAAAATTGTCAGGTTCTTGGGCATCAATGGCCTCTAAATCAGCCTTTAACAAATATAAATAGATTATTAATTTACAAAATAGAGATTAAAATTTTAAATCTACAATGTAAAACTTACAATCTTCTGCTGAGTCAGTTCATTAACAACTCTTCCATCTTTCTTCTTTCTACTCGAGAAAAATAGTTTTGCTCGAGGCACACATCCTTATATATTCAATTTAAGCCTCTAAAATGAAATTTAATTTAGGAAACCATAATTAAAAATAGGATACAAAAAACATTAATTTCATAACTACAATTATATAACAACATTAGCAATCAAATAAATTATGAACGAAGGAATAGAATGTGCAAGTTGTAAAGAAAGATTATAAACTGTCATACCTGCTACCTCTCATCATCTGGCATCGTAGTACGTCCCAATGTGTGGACATATTTCTTAGAATCAATGTTTTTTTATTTCTTCCAGATGAATCCTAAATAAAATTCAATAATTATTAATAATGAAAAACATGAAAATTTTCATTTGAATATCTCTAATGTGATTGGTATTATAAATTGGATACTCATCCAATGATTAATCACCTGTCAGTACTGTTCTAATGGAAAATCACCCATGAAAGGGACTGCCTCAAACTCTGTGACCATTATAGCATGCCAAACAATGTAAAACTCATTCTTATAAGCTCTCCAAAGCACACTTAAATCATTTAGATGTGTTGGTCATGCACCCTCACCATCAGGGAAATTAAACCGTAGCTAGCACCAAAATATTAATTCATATAAACACAAAAATTAATATATTGCATTAAATACAACATATTTTTTTACCCATATCTCTGCCCATGATTTATCGTTGACTTCATTTGGAAGCAGTCTCCATGAGAGCGGGATGATAGGAATGATGTCAGAGTATTTGTCAAGCGTCGCAAAAAAACTCTGACATTGTTGCCCTGATTTTTCAATCATCTGACTATCTTTATTATAGTCCACCATCAACTGCATGCAGCGGTTCCACACCGCACGCATGTATGTACACCCCCGCCACCACCTCTTATCAGTAAATGTATCTATTATGAAATAAAAAACAAATATTTTATCAATACATGTTATAAAGAAAATAAATAATGGGGTAAAATTTCGTTAGGGTTTTATAAGTATACCTTCGGTAGTCTGATCAATGGAAGTCGTTGGATCCACAAAAATAGAAGGAACACACTATACAGATGGAGTGGGTCCCAATGTATGCTCTACTGGGATAGACTCTGGCAGAGTAGGAGTAAAAGAAGATGGAATATAAAAGCCCAGAGAGAAGGATGCAGAATTAAAAGAATATGACATAGATGGTTAGCCGAATTTTGGATGGGTAGTGGGAGTCATCATTGGATATGGTACAGACGGGTGAGGAGGCTCAAATGTAAACGGTGGTGAAAAAATGGGAGGCCTAAATATCCCGTGTGTCTTTAAAAACACATGGGGATCAACATGTGGGATGGATGCTATGTTAGGGGGAGGGACAGGGTCTAATTGGGTATGTCGACCAGATCATCTAGCTCTCGTACCACCCCCCTCGTACGAACACCATGAGTACTGGGACCACTACTAGGTTGGTCATCCAATAACTATAACCTAATAAATGGATCCGACATAAATGTTTAAAAAATAATAATCACATGACATTATATATTATTTAAATATATATTTGAAATAAAATACTCATTGCTGACACTAGTGGTGGAATGCCCAGCTCAGTCATGCGACGATTTTTGTCCATAATCTGTTTTTGTCGCCTCTCTTCAATTGGTTTCATTTCCAGCATTTGAAAAAAATATGGCAGTAAATAGAAAAGGACAACTATTTTTAACCCAAAAACTAAAATAAATGAGATAAAATAGAGGGATTCTTGGATAATTTAACTAAGCATTATTTTAGGTGAGATTGAACAAATATAAAATGAAGTTAATAAATCGTAGAAAATTTAATAAAGAAATTTATATTTAGTAGGATATTTATTTACTAAGTGTCATCAGTCTATTAAAATCATGGAACATTGATTCTACCAGATTCATAAGTGCTAAAGCAGTTTTCAAAATTAAGGAAAATTTTAATTTCTTTAGATGAGGTAGATGATGCAGGTTTCAATACATTTTTTTAGAAGAATTCAAACCATCATGTTCATTACCCGGTAAAATGTTAAATAGAGGTCTTAGAGTCATACAAATTTTATACAAATCGCAGTTGAAGCATTGAAATGTTCAGCAAGTAAGAAATTTGGTTTTGTAGGTTTCAATACAGTTCAATTCCAAATTATAAAATGCAATTCAAAGAAAATTTCAACCAATAAACATTGAAAATTCACATAAGGGTCATTTCAGATACAACATATTTGTAATCAATATTAAATAAATTTTACTAGTACCAACCTTAACAGTGCAAGTCGAGGTAATCCAAAATAATTGAGAACATGAATGGTTGATTTTATATATTTCCCACCACAACATCAGGTTTATATCCAAATCTGAAAATTGAGCTATTGGAGTCATCAAAAGTAATAAATGGATCGTTTCCAATGGCAGTAGTGATGGTGTCAATTCCATCATCACCATCATAAAAAATATGCCTTGGAATTACTTCAATAATGACCCCAAATTCAGGTTGAAGATGGTCTTTTACATAAAAAATTTATTTCATCCTTGATGAGAATACATATGGTTCTTCACTAGCAAGAGTGCGAGTCATATCAATTACTTGAAATCCACAATCATCAATAAATGTCACATGCATTTTCATCGAATCAAACCACTTACATTTCATCATCGTGACTCGTCCATGAGAATATTAATCCAATATTATTATTTTTTCAACAACTCCTTAATAACCTACATTTTCAAATCACGGTATACTATTTGATGAACTAGCATAATAGTCTGTTGTGGTAGTAACCATCACACCATAATTTTGTGTTCTCATGTTCTTTTCTCATTCTGTGATAATAAATCTATACCCATTGATAACAATTGATTTACAGTCACGAACCATGGTATTAGGACCAAAAGACAAAGATCTTATTTCCTCAGAGACAGAGTCAGCAAGAAAATTCAATACCTGAAATATAAATCAATATTAAACATAATTAAATATTGTTTTAATTATTTTAAACTGTAATATTATTACCTTCAATTTTAACCAAGCATAAAACTATTCTTTCTGCAATGTCTCCCTTCTTCTCAAAGATAAATAATGATGCTTTCTATTTATCATCGCTTTATGTTCCCTATAGATAAAAATAGGAATAGTTTAATATATATATATAAGATATAAATATACAATTTACTTAGAATATGTAGTCATTGAACAAATCATAGTTGAAAAAAACTGTGCGATGTGCTATCTCTCGCTCTTCAAGGCTTAATATTGTCAATGTATATAATCCAAGAATTCCTCCTATTTGATGAAGTGATGGAAAATTGGGTTCAAATTGCTCATACTATTCTTCTTTGTTTTTCATTGGTCTCTTCATTCTTTTAGTAAGATCAGAACAATACATAGAATAGAAAATCCATACATTCTTGAGCCAAGTAAGTGTTCATGGTAGAACCATCAAGATGATTCATGTTACGAGCTTAAGACCTTAATGTGTACATATTTCTTTTAGTTGGATACATCCAATGAAAAGAAATAGGTTCTACGAGAAGTATTTCATTTGGAATATGAGCAGTCAAATACACCATGCATGTGTAAAATGATATAGAAAATATTTCCTCTAACTCACACAAAATTAATGGGGCATCTGCCAACATTTTTTGTATGAATGACTTGGAAAACATCATAGTACAAGGATCTATAAATAAATGGAACAAACGAATAGTATCCACCCATTCATTATTAAAAAAAAGATGAAGAATTTCTATTGGAATCAACTCATGCAGAAGGATTTGATAATAATGAGTCTTCAAATATTTTAGCTTCAACTCTATTCTATTGGATCGTTTGGATATGTTTCTTGAATAGCCATTAGGAACATTAATAGAATCTTGTTCTTCCAGAAATTGATTTTTTCTGTAGGTTTCATCACATAAGTAGATAATGGAAGATTCCATTAATTTTCACTAATACAAACAGGATGCAGTTCCGGTCTGATGCCCTAGTCCACCAAGTCACACCGAGACTGTAAACCGCCTTTTGTCTTTCCCATAACATTTATAAGAATTGAAAGCAACATTTCCCATATATTTTTTCAATGTAAATTATGTCTAAGAAATGATCTAAAAAATTTGTTGACCAATAAGGAAGATCAATGAAGATACTTTTATTCTTACAATTGTAACATGTTTTTTTGGAAACATAATTTCTATTTCTAGATTTCATTTGTCCCTTCCTGAATGAAAAACTAAAATCTTTTAATTCATTAAGCACATCAGTTCCAGACATATGTAGAGGTGGATCATCGGTCTCCATGGTATTTTCAAATCTACAACGATTATTTCTATATGGATGGTCCATTGGCAAGAATCGTCGATGTCCCATACAACTGAAACTACAAAAATGTTTGAGTCTTCTGGATATTGTATTTTTCATTCAAACAAGACATGATAGCTTTCCCTTCATGCTCCATCCAGACATCATTTCATAAGAAGGAAAATCATTGATCGTACACATAAGCATAAAATGATTATGAAATATTTTTTCAAAAATGCATCGTATGTACGCACACCCACATCAAAAATAAGTTTCAACTCATTTATTAAAGGTTTCGTGTATACATATATATCATTTAAGAGATCAGAAGGGCCAGATATGAGTATAGTCAAGAAAGTGAAAGGTTTTTTCATACACAACAATGTGGGAAAATTATAAACATTTATAAAAATCATCCATGTGATGTGGGACATAAACATCTTCCAAAATGGATTAAAACCATCACATGAAATACCCAACCTCACATTACACACGTCAACTGAAAAATCAAGATATCAAGCATCAAATCTCTACCATAAAAATCTATCTATAGGGTGAACCAATTCATCATTAGTCTTATTTCTCTTGGTATTATTCCATCACATTTTTATTGATATTTCATCAGTCATAAAAAGAATCTGGAGTATGGCGATGAATGAACTGTACCACATTACTCTTTGTGGCACACGAGATGGAGTTCCATCAGCTTTTGGTTTCTAGTGGGATGTGCCACATTTTATACAATCATTCTATTCAGCATTTTCCTCCCAAAATAAACTACAATATTTCAGGAAATCATGAATTTTGTTTCTTGAAAATCCAAGTTCTCCAACTAACTTCCAAGTCATATAGTGGTTTGAGGGAATATCTGCATCATTTGGAAGTAAGTCCTTCAAGAAGGTAAGAATTTAGTCGATGGTAGTATTAGAAATACCTAACATAGTTTTCCCATGAAATAATTGGATTAAAAATTACAACTTTTTCATTTTACTGCATTGTCGATATACTGGAGTCGTGACAGCATAATTCAATTTTTTGACCCTGACAACATCATCATTTTCATTAGATGCTTCATGTGTGCTCATATCAAAATTTTCTTGGGTCAGAATCCTTTCTTTTTCATGATGATGAATAAATGGAAACCAGTCATATAAAAAATTCTCCAATTACGTCCTCTCATTTGGATCATCAGCAATTTGAGATGTAATTTTCTCCCCATTTTCATACCACATAGAGTAGTTTTCTAGAAACCCATATTTTTTTATGTGGTAGCTGACTTCTCCACGACTCAACCAATGTCTTCCAACACACTTGTAATTTGGGAAGTGTTTGTGACCACTATCTGAAGCACAGTGAAATAAAAAATCTAAAAAGATCTCCAAAATTGTTTTAAAAATTTCTTGTGATTTGATCGGTTTCATACATCCAACTTCTATCCATTCTGTAAAAAAAATTATAATTCATTTCGTCAAAATAAATTCAATAAGACTGAAGTTTCATCAAAAATATATTTATGTAAATAATAATTGTTCACTTTATATGAAACCATATGTAACACACTTCTCTATATGAGAGTCATAATATAAAAGAAAAAAATACTCTATTTATAAAAAAATATCTTTGAATAACTATACATGATTGTACAAGATCATCTACACTTGTGGAGGAGAGTTATTCTGGAGTTGACTAAATTTTAGATTGAAGAAATTTTATATTTTAGTAGATTATTTTAGTGATCACATGCATTTCTCAAGGTGTTGGGGGTGTCTAGGGGGTGAGGGGTGTCTAGGAGGTGGTAGAGCTATCCATGGGGGTCGGAGGTGTCCAGGGGGTGGGGGATATCTAGGGGGTCGGGGTGTCTAGGTGGGTGGGTTGTCCACGGGGGTGGGGGCTGTCTAAGGGGTACGAGGTATCTAGGGGGTGGGTGGGCTATCCACGGCGGTAGCGAGGCTGGCCAGGGGGGTCTGGGGTGTCCAGGGGGTGAGGGGGATATCCAGGTGTTACATGGTGTCCAGGGGTTGAGTGGGGTGTTCAGGGGGTGGGCGGGGCTGTCCAGGGGGTACATGGTGTCCAAGGGGTGGACAGGCTGTTCATGGGGGTGGCCGGGCTGTCTTGGGGGGTACGGGGTGTCCGGCAGATGGTAGGGATCTCCATGGGGGTGGTCGAGTTGTCCACGGGGGTGGTGGGGCTGTCTAGTGGGGTCGGGGGTGTCAAGGGGGGGGGATTTACAGGGGTGGGGGCGTTTGGGGGGATGGGGGTGTACAGGGGTGGTGGGAGGGTGTCCAGGGGGGTGGGAGGGATGTCCAGGGGTGGGGGCTGTCTAGGGGTATGAGGTGTCTAGGGGCGTGGGTGAGCTATCCACAGGGGTGGCGGGGCTGTCCAGGGGAGTCGGGGTGTCCAAGGGGTGGGGGGGGGGGGCTGTCCAAGGGGTACGAGTTGGGTCCATGGGGTGGGAGAGCTATCTAGGGGGTGGAGGGGCTGTTGAGGGGGGGTACAGGGT